>CM063527.1:31687201-33074946 GCA_032199755.1 Ambrosia artemisiifolia | reverse complement strand
TTTAGCAGAAAACGAGCGCGGTTTTTAAATCGAGTCAACACATCAATTTGGTGAGTAATTACGCTATTCTGCAGCTTCCAGACTCAGTTTTCATGGCCTAGGAACACGTTTTGCCAAAAAAAGTCACAGTTTGGGTTTGCGGCAGTACGGACCCATTTTCACACCACTTTCTGTTTTAAGCAGAAAACGGTGCGATTTTTAAATCGAGTCACACATCAATTTGGTGAGTAATTACGCTATTCCTGCAGCTTCCAGACTCAGTTTTTATGGCCTAGGAACACGTTTTGCCAAATAAAATCACAGTTTGGTTTGCGGCAGTTCGGACCAATTTTCACACCACTTTCTATTTTTAGCAGAAATCGAGCGATTGTTTAAAAAGTCACACATCAATTTGGTGAGTAAATTACGCTATTCCTGCAGTTTCCAGACTCAGTTTTTATGGCCTAGGAACACGTTTTGCCAAAAAAAAGTCACAGTTTGGTTTGCGGCAGTACGGACCCAATTTCACACCACTTTCATTTATAGCAGAAAACGAGCGATTTTTAAATCGATTCACGGGTCAATTTGGTGAGTAATTACGCTATTCTGCAGGCTTCCAGACTCAGTTTTTTATGGCCTAGGAACACGTTTTGCCAAAAAAAGTCACAGTTTGGGTTTGCGGCAGTACGCAGCCATTTTCACACCACTTTCTTGTTTTAGCAGAAACGAGCGGTTTTTAAATCGAGTCACACATCAATTTGGTGAGTAATTACGCTATTCTGCAGCTTCCAGACTCAGTTTTCATGGCCTAGGAACACGTTTTGCCAAAAAAAGTCACAGTTTGGTTTGCGGCAGTACGGACCCATTTTCACACCACTTTTTGTTTTTAGCAGAAAACGTGGCGATTTTTTAAATCGAGTCACACATCAATTTGGTGAGTAATTACGCTATTCTGCAGCTTCCAGACTCAGTTTTTTATGGCCTAGGAACACGTTTTGCCAAATAAAATCACAGTTTGGTTTGGCGGCAGTTCGGACCAATTTTTCACACCACTTTCTATTTTTAGCAGAAATTCGAGCGATTTTTAAATCGAGTCACACATCAATTTGGTGAGTAATTACGCTATTCTGCAGTTTCCAGACTCAGTTTTTTATGGCCTAGGAACACGTTTTGCCCAAAAAAAAGTCACAGTTTGGTTTGCGGGCAGTACGGACCCAATTTCACACCACTTTCCATTTATAGCAGAAAACGAGGCGATTTTTTAAATCGATTCACGGGTCAATTTGGTGAGTAATTACGCTATTCTGCAGCTTCCAGACTCAGTTTTTATGGCCTAGGAACACGTATTTGCCAAAAAAAAAAAATCACAGTTTGGTTTGCGGCAGTACGGACCCATTTTCACACCACTTTCTATTTTTAGCAGAAAACGGAGGCGATTTTTTAAATCGATTCACGGGTCAATTTGGTTATTAATTAAGCTATTCTGCAGCTTCCCATACTCAGATTTTTATGGCCTAGAAACACGTTTTGCCAAAAAAAAAAATCACAGTTTGGTTTCTGCGGCTCAGGTACGGACCCATTTTCACACCACTTTCTACTTTTTAGCAGAAAACGAGCGATTTTTAATCGAGTCACACATCAATTTGGTGAGTAATTACGCTATTCTGCAGCTTCCAGACTTTGTTTTTATGGCCTAGGAACACGTTTTGCCAAATAAAATCACAGTTTGGTTGTGCGGCAGTTCGAAGCCATTTTCACATCACTTTCTATTTTTAGCAGAAAACGAACTATTTTTTAAATCGAGTCACACACTCAATTTGGTGAGTAATTACGCTATTCTGCAGCTTCCAGACTCTGTTTTTATGGCCTAGGAACACGTTTTGCCAAATAAAATTCACAGTGTTGGTTTGCGGCAGTTCGAAGCCATTTTCACATCACTTTCTATTTTTAGCAGAAAACGAACTATTTTTAAATCGAGTCACACATCAATTTGGTGAGTAATTACGCTATTCTGCAGCTTCCAGACTCAGTTTTTATCGCCTAGGAACACGTTTTGCCAAAAAAAAATCACAGTTTGGTATGCGGCAGTACGGACCTATTTTCACACCACTTTCTATTTTTAGCAGAAAACGAGCGATTTTTAAATCGAGGTCACACATCAATTTGGTGAGTAATTACGCTATTCTACAGCTTCCAGACTCAGGTTTTTATGGCCTAGGACACGTTTTGCCAAAAAAAGTCACAGTTTGGTTTGCGGCAGTACGGAGCCATTTTCACACCACTTTCTTGTTTTAGCACAGAAAACGAGCGGTTTTTAAATCGAGTCACACATCAATTTGGTGAGTAATTACGCTATTCTGCAGCTTCCTAGACTCAGTTTTCATGGCCTAGGAACACGTTTTGCCAAAAAAAGTCACAGTTTGGTTTTGCGGCAGTACGGAGCCATTTTCACACCACTTTCTGTTTTTAGCAGAAAACGTAGCGATTTTTAAATCGAGTCACACATCAATTTGGTGAGTAATTACGCTATTCTGCAGCTTTCAGACTCAGTGTTTATGGCCTAGGAACACGTTTTTGCAAAAAAAAAAAAAATCACAGTTTGGTTTGCGGCAGTACGGACCCATTTTTCACACCACTTTCTATTTTTAGCAGGAAAACGAGCGCTTTTTAAATCGAGTCACACATCAATTTGGTGAGTAATTACGCTATTCTGCAGCTTCCAGACTCAGTTTTTATGGCCTAGGAACACGTTTTGCCAAATAAAATCACAGTTTGGTTTGCGGCAGTTCGGACCCATTTACACACCACTTTCTATTTTTGAGCAGAAATCGAGCGATTTTTAAATCGAGTCACACATCAATTTGGTGAGTAATTACGCTATTCTGCAGTTTCCAGACTCAGTTTTTATGGCCTAGGAACACGTTTTGCCAAAAAAAAGTCACAGTTTGGTTTGCGGCAGTACAGACCCAATTTCACACCACTTTCCATTTATAGCAGAAAACGAGCGATTTTTAAATCGATTCACGGGTCAATTTGGTGAGTAATTACGCTATTCTGCAGCTTCCAGACTCAGTTTTTATGGCCTAGGAACACGTTTTGCCAAAAAAAATCACAGTTTGGTTTGCGGCAGTACGGACCCATTTTCACACCACTTTCTATTTTTAGCAGAAAACGAGGCGATTTTTTAAATCGATTCACGGGTCAATTTGGTTATAAATTAAGCTATTTCTGCAGCTTCCATACTCAGTTTTTTATGGCCTAGAAACACGTTTTGCCAAAAAAAAAATCACAGTTTGGTTTGCGGCAGTACGGACCCATTTTCACACCACTTTCTATTTTTAGCAGAAAACGAGCGATTTTTTAAATCGAGTCACACATCAATTTGGTGAGTAATTACGCTATTCTGCAGCTTCCAGGACTCTGCTTTTTTATGGCCTAGGAACACGTTTTGCCAAATAAAATCACAGTTTGGTTTGCGGCAGTTCGAAGCCATTTTCACATCACTTTCTATTTTTAGCAGAAAACGAACTATTTTTTAAATCGAGTCACACATCAATTTGGTGAGTAATTACGCTATTCTGCAGCTTCCAGGACTCAGTTTTTATCGCCTAGGAACACGTTTTGCCAAAAAAAAATCACAGTTTGGTATGCGGCAGTACGGACCTATTTTCACACCACTTTCTATTTTTAGCAGAAAAACGAAGCGATTTTTTAAATCGAGTCACACATCAATTTGGTGAGTAATTACGCTATTCTACAGCTTCCAGACTCAGTTTTTATGGCCTAGGGAACACGTTTTGCCAAAAAAGTCACAGTTTGGTTTGCGGCAGTACGGAGCCATTTTCACACCACTTCTCTTGTTTTAGCAGAAAACGAGCGGTTTTTAAATCGAGTCACACATCAATTTGGCTGAGTAATTACGCTATTCTGCAGCTTCCAGACTCAGTTTTTCATGGCCTAGGAACACGTTTTGCCAAAAAAAGTCACAGTTTGGTTTGCGGCAGTACGCGGAGCCATTTTCACACCACTTTCTGTTTTTAGCAGAAAACGTGCGATTTTTAAATCGAGTCACACATCAATTTGGTGAGTAATTACGCTATTCTGCAGCTTTCAGACTCAGTTTTTATGGCCTAGGAACACGTTTTGCAAAAAAAAAAAAATCACAGTTTGGTTTGCGGCAGTACGGACCCATTTTCACACCACTTTCTATTTTTAGCAGAAAACGAGCGCTTTTCTAAATCGAGTCACACATCAATTTGGTGAGTAATTACGCTATTCTGCAGCTTCCAGACTCAGTTTTTATGGCCTAGGAACACGTTTTGCCAAATAAAATCACAGTTTCGTTTGCGGCAGTTCGGACCCATTTTCACACCACTTTCTATTTTTAGCAGAAATCGAGCGATTTTTAAATCGAGTCACACATCAATTTGGTGAGTAATTACGCTATTCTGCAGTTTCCAGACTCAGTTTTTATGGCCTAGGAACACGTTTTGCCAAAAAAAAGTCACAGTTTGGTTTGCGGCAGTACAGACCCAATTTCACACCACTTTCCATTTATAGCAGAAAACGAGCGATTTTTAAATCGATTCACGGGTCAATTTGGTGAGTAATTACGCTATTCTGCAGCTTCCAGACTCAGTTTTTATGGCCTAGGAACACGTTTTGCCAAAAAAAATCACAGTTTGGTTTGCGGCAGTACGGACCCATTTTCACACCACTTTCTATTTTTAGCAGAAAACGAGCGATTTTTAAATCGATTCACGGGTCAATTTGGTTATAAATTAAGCTATTCTGCAGCTTCCATACTCAGTTTTTATGGCCTAGAAACACGTTTTGCCAAAAAAAAAATCACAGTTTGGTTTGCGGCAGTACGGACCCATTTTCACACCACTTTCTATTTTTAGCAGAAAACGAGCGATTTTTAAATCGAGTCACACATCAATTTGGTGAGTAATTACGCTATTCTGCAGCTTCCAGACTCTGTTTTTATGGCCTAGGAACACGTTTTGCCAAATAAAATCACAGTTTGGTTTGCGGCAGTTCGAAGCCATTTTCACATCACTTTCTATTTTTAGCAGAAAACGAACTATTTTTAAATCGAGTCACACATCAATTTGGTGAGTAATTACGCTATTCTGCAGCTTCCAGACTCAGTTTTTATCGCCTAGGAACACGTTTTGCCAAAAAAAATCACAGTTTGGTATGCGGCAGTACGGACCTATTTTCACACCACTTTCTATTTTTAGCAGAAAACGAGCGATTTTTAAATCGAGTCACACATCAATTTGGTGAGTAATTACGCTATTCTGCAGCTTCCAGACTCAGTTTTTATGGCCTAGGAACACGTTTTGCCAAAAAAGTCACAGTTTGGTTTGCGGCAGTACGGAGCCATTTTCACACCACTTTCTTGTTTTAGCAGAAAACGAGCGGTTTTTAAATCGAGTCACACATCAATTTGGTGAGTAATTACGCTATTCTGCAGCTTCCAGACTCAGTTTTCATGGCCTAGGAACACGTTTTGCCAAAAAAAGTCACAGTTTGGTTTGCGGCAGTACGGAGCCATTTTCACACCACTTTCTGTTTTTAGCAGAAAACGTGCGATTTTTAAATCGAGTCACACATCAATTTGGTGAGTAATTACGCTATTCTGCAGCTTTCAGACTCAGTTTTTATGGCCTAGGAACACGTTTTGCAAAAAAAAAATCACAGTTTGGTTTGCGGCAGTACGGACCCATTTTCACACCACTTTCTATTTTTAGCAGAAAACGAGCGCTTTTTAAATCGAGTCACACATCAATTTGGTGAGTAATTACGCTTTTCTGCAGCTTCCAGACTCAGTTTTTATGGCCTAGGAACACGTTTTGCCAAATAAAATCACAGTTTGGTTTGCGGCAGTTCGGACCCATTTTCACACCACTTTCTATTTTTAGCAGAAATCGAGCGATTTTTAAATCGAGTCACACATCAATTTGGTGAGTAATTACGCTATTCTGCAGTTTCCAGACTCAGTTTTTATGGCCTAGGAACACGTTTTGCCAAAAAAAAGTCACAGTTTGGTTTGCGGCAGTACAGACCCAATTTCACACCACTTTCCATTTATAGCAGAAAACGAGCGATTTTTAAATCGATTCACGGGTCAATTTGGTGAGTAATTACGCTATTCTGCAGCTTCCAGACTCAGTTTTTATGGCCTAGGAACACGTTTTGCCAAAAAAAATCACAGTTTGGTTTGCGGCAGTACGGACCCATTTTCACACCACTTTCTATTTTTAGCAGAAAACGAGCGATTTTTAAATCGATTCACGGGTCAATTTGGTTATAAATTAAGCTATTCTGCAGCTTCCATACTCAGTTTTTATAGCCTAGAAACACGTTTTGCCAAAAAAAATCACAGTTTGGTATGCGGCAGTACGGACCTATTTTCACACCACTTTCTATTTTTAGCAGAAAACGAGCGATTTTTAAATCGAGTCACACATCAATTTGGTGAGTAATTACGCTATTCTGCAGCTTCCAGACTCAGTTTTTATGGCCTAGGAACACGTTTTGCCAAAAAAAGTCACAGTTTGGTTTGCGGCAGTACGGAGCCATTTTCACACCACTTTCTTGTTTTAGCAGAAAACGAGCGGTTTTTAAATCGAGTCACACATCAATTTGGTGAGTAATTACGCTATTCTGCAGCTTCCAGACTCAGTTTTCATGGCCTAGGAACACGTTTTGCCAAAAAAAGTCACAGTTTGGTTTGCGGCAGTACGGACCCATTTTCACACCACTTTCTGTTTTTAGCAGAAAACGTGCGATTTTTAAATCGAGTCACACATCAATTTGGTGAGTAATTACGCTATTCTGCAGCTTCCAGACTCAGTTTTTATGGCCTAGGAACACGTTTTGCCAAATAAAATCACAGTTTGGTTTGCGGCAGTTCGGACCAATTTTCACACCACTTTCTATTTTTAGCAGAAATCGAGCGATTTTTAAATCGAGTCACACATCAATTTGGTGAGTAATTACGCTATTCTGCAGTTTCCAGACTCAGTTTTTATGGCCTAGGAACACGTTTTGCCAAAAAAAAGTCACAGTTTGGTTTGCGGCAGTACGGACCCAATTTCACACCACTTTCCATTTATAGCAGAAAACGAGCGATTTTTAAATCGATTCACGGGTCAATTTGGTGAGTAATTACGCTATTCTGCAGCTTCCAGACTCAGTTTTTATGGCCTAGGAACACGTTTTGCCAAAAAAAGTCACAGTTTGGTTTGCGGCAGTACGGAGCCATTTTCACACCACTTTCTTGTTTTAGCAGAAAACGAGCGGTTTTTAAATCGAGTCACACATCAATTTGGTGAGTAATTACGCTATTCTGCAGCTTCCAGACTCAGTTTTCATGGCCTAGGAACACGTTTTGCCAAAAAAAGTCACAGTTTGGTTTGCGGCAGTACGGACCCATTTTCACACCACTTTCTGTTTTTAGCAGAAAACGTGCGATTTTTAAATCGAGTCACACATCAATTTGGTGAGTAATTACGCTATTCTGCAGCTTCCAGACTCAGTTTTTATGGCCTAGGAACACGTTTTGCCAAATAAAATCACAGTTTGGTTTGCGGCAGTTCGGACCAATTTTCACACCACTTTCTATTTTTAGCAGAAATCGAGCGATTTTTAAATCGAGTCACACATCAATTTGGTGAGTAATTACGCTATTCTGCAGTTTCCAGACTCAGTTTTTATGGCCTAGGAACACGTTTTGCCAAAAAAAAGTCACAGTTTGGTTTGCGGCAGTACGGACCCAATTTCACACCACTTTCCATTTTATAGCAGAAAACGAGCGATTTTTAAATCGATTCACGGGTCAATTTGGTGAGTAATTACGCTATTCTGCAGCTTCCAGACTCAGTTTTTATGGCCTAGGAACACGTTTTGCCAAAAAAAAATCACAGTTTGGTTTGCGGCAGTACGGACCCATTTTTCACACCACTTTATATTTTTAGCAGAAAACGAGCGATTTTTAAATCGATTCACGGGTCAATTTGGTTATTAATTAAGCTATTCTGCAGCTTCCATACTCAGATTTTATGGCCTAGAAACACGTTTTGCCAAAAAAAAAATCACAGTTTGGTTTGCGGCAGTACGGACCCATTTTCACACCACTTTCTATTTTTAGCAGAAAACGAGCGATTTTTAAATCGAGTCACACATCAATTTGGTGAGCAATTACGCTATTCTGCAGCTTCCAGACTCTGTTTTTATGGCCTAGGAACACGTTTTGCCAAATAAAATCACAGTTTGGTTTGCGGCAGTTCGAAGCCATTTTCACATCACTTTCTATTTTTAGCAGAAAACGAACTATTTTTAAATCGAGTCACACATCAATTTGGTGAGTAATTACGCTATTCTGCAGCTTCCAGACTCAGTTTTTATCGCCTAGGAACACGTTTTGCCAAAAAAAATCACAGTTTGGTATGCGGCAGTACGGACCTATTTTCACACCACTTTCTATTTTTAGCAGAAAACGAGCGATTTTTAAATCGAGTCACACATCAATTTGGTGAGTAATTACGCTATTCTGCAGCTTCCAGACTCAGTTTTTATGGCCTAGGAACACGTTTTGCCAAAAAAAGTCACAGTTTGGTTTGCGGCTGTACGGAGCCATTTTCACACCACTTTCTTGTTTTAGCAGAAAACGAGCGGTTTTTAAATCGAGTCACACATCAATTTGGTGAGTAATTACGCTATTCTGCAGCTTCCAGGCTCTGTTTTTATGGCCTAGGAACACGTTTTGCCAAATAAAATCACAGTTTGGTTTGCGGCAGTTCGAAGCCATTTTCACATCACTTTCTATTTTTAACAGAAAACGAGCGCTTTTTAAATCGAGTCACACATCAATTTGGTGAGTAATTACGCTATTCTGCAGCTTCCAGACTCAGTTTTTATGGCCTAGGAACACGTTTTGCCAAATAAAATCACAGTTTGGTTTGCGGCAGTTCGGACCCATTTTCACACCACTTTCTATTTTTAGCAGAAATCGAGCGATTTTTAAATCGAGTCACACATCAATTTGGTGAGTAATTACGCTATTCTGCAGTTTCCAGACTTAGTTTTTATGGCCTAGGAACACGTTTTGCCAAAAAAAAAGTCACAGTTTGGTTTGCGGCAGTACGGACCCAATTTCACACCACTTTCCATTTATAGCAGAAAACGAGCGATTTTTAAATCGATTCACGGGTCAATTTGGTGAGTAATTACGCTATTCTGCAGCTTCCAGACTCAGTTTTTATGGCCTAGGAACACGTTTTGCCAAAAAAAATCACAGTTTGGTTTGCGGCAGTACGGACCCATTTTCACACCACTTTCTATTTTTAGCAGAAAACGAGCGATTTTTAAATCGATTCACGGGTCAATTTGGTTATTAATTAAGCTATTCTGCAGCTTCCATACTCAGTTTTTATGGCCTAGAAACACGTTTTGCCAAAAAAAAAATCACAGTTTGGTTTGCGGCAGTACGGACCCATTTTCACACCACTTTCTATTTTTAGCAGAAAACGAGCGATTTTTAAATCGAGTCACACATCAATTTGGTGAGTAATTACGCTATTCTGCAGCTTCCAGACTCTGTTTTTATGGCCTAGGAACACGTTTTGCCAAATAAAATCACAGTTTGGTTTGCGGCAGTTCGAAGCCATTTTCACATCACTTTCTATTTTTAGCAGAAAACGAACTATTTTTAAATCGAGTCACACATCAATTTGGTGAGTAATTACGCTATTCTGCAGCTTTCAGACTCAGTTTTTATCGCCTAGGAACACGTTTTGCCAAAAAAAAATCACAGTTTGGTATGCGGCAGTACGGACCTATTTTCACACCACTTTCTATTTTTAGCAGAAAACGAGCGATTTTTAAATCGAGTAACACATCAATTTGGTGAGTAATTACGCTATTCTGCAGCTTCCAGACTCAGTTTTTATGGCCTAGGAACACGTTTTGCCAAAAAAAGTCACAGTTTGGTTTGCGGCAGTACGGAGCCATTTTCACACCACTTTCTTGTTTTAGCAGAAAACGAGCGGTTTTTAAATCGAGTCACACATCAATTTGGTGAGTAATTACGCTATTCTGCAGCTTCCAGACTCAGTTTTCATGGCCTAGGAACACGTTTTGCCAAAAAAAGTCACAGTTTGGTTTGCGGCAGTACGGACCCATTTTCACGCCACTTTCTGTTTTTAGCAGAAAACGTGCGATTTTTAAATCGAGTCACGCATCAATTTGGTGAGTAATTACGCTATTCTGCAGCTTTCAGACTCAGTTTTTATGGCCTAGGAACACGTTTTGCCAAAAAAAAAATCACAGTTTGGTTTGCGGCAGTACGGACCCATTTTCACACCACTTTCTATTTTTAGCAGAAAACGAGCACTTTTTAAATCGAGTCACACATCAATTTGGTGAGTAATTACGCTATTCTGCAGCTTCCAGACTCTGTTTTTATGGCCTAGGAACACGTTTTGCCAAATAAAATCACATTTTGGTTTGCGGCAGTTCGAAGCCATTTTCACACCACTTTCTTGTTTTAGCAGAAAACGAGCGGTTTTTAAATCGAGTCACACATCAATTTGGTGAGTAATTACGCTATTCTGCAGCTTCCAGACTCAGTTTTTATCGCCTAGGAACACGTTTTGCCAAAAAAAATCACAGTTTGGTATGCGGCAGTACGGACCTATTTTCACACCACTTTCTATTTTTAGCAGAAAACGAGCGATTTTTAAATCGAGTCACGGGTCAATTTGGTTATTAATTAAGCTATTCTGCAGCTTCCATACTCAGTTTTTATGGCCTAGAAACACGTTTTGCCAAAAAAAAAAATCACAGTTTGGTTTGCGGCAGTACGGACCCATTTTCACACCACTTTCTATTTTTAGCAGAAAACGAGCGATTTTTAAATCGAGTCACACATCAATTTGGTGAGTAATTACGCTATTCTGCAGCTTCCAGACTCTGTTTTTATGGCCTAGGAACACGTTTTGCCAAATAAAATCACAGTTTGGTTTGCGGCAGTTCGAAGCCATTTTAACATCGCTTTCTATTTTTAGCAGAAAACGAACTATTTTTAAATCGAGTCACACATCAATTTGGTGAGTAATTACGCTATTCTGCAGCTTCCAGACTCAGTTTTTATCGCCTAGGAACACGTTTTGCCAAAAAAAATCACAGTTTGGTATGCGGCAGTACGGACCTATTTTCACACCACTTTCTATTTTTAGCAGAAAACGAGCGATTTTTAAATCGAGTCACACATCAATTTGGTGAGTAATTACGCTATTCTGCAGCTTCCAGACTCAGTTTTTATGGCTTAGGAACACGTTTTGCCAAAAAAAACCACAGTTTGGTTTGCGGCAGTACGGACCCATTTTCACACAACTTTCTATTTTTAGCATAAAACGAGCGATTTTTAAATCGAGTCACACATCAATTTGGTGAGTAATTACGCTATTCTGCAGCTTCCAGACTCAGTTTTTATGGCCTAGGAACACGTTTTGCCAAAAAAAGTCACAGTTTGGTTTTCGGCAGTACGGACCCATTTTCACACCACTTTCTTGTTTTAGCAGAAAACGAGCGGTTTTTAAATCGAGTCACACATCAATTTGGTGAGTAATTACGCTATTCTGCAGCTTCCAGACTCAGTTTTTATGGCCTAGGAACACGTTTTGCCAAAAAAAGTCACAGTTTGGTTTGCGGCAGTACGGACCCATTTTCACACCACTTTCTATTTTTAGCAGAAAACGAGCGATTTTTAAATCGAGTCACACATCAATTTGGTGAGTAATAACGCTATTCTGCAGCTTCCAGACTCAGTTTTTATGGCCTAGGAACACGTTTTGCCAAATAAAATCACAGTTTGGTTTGCGGCAGTACGGACCCATTTTCACACCACTTTCTATTTTTAGCAGAAAACGAGCGATTTTTAAATCGAGTCACACATCAATTTGGTGAGTAATTACGCTATTCTGCAGCTTTCAGACTCAGTTTTTATGGCCTAGGAACACGTTTTGCCAAAAAAAAGTCAAAGTTTGGTTTGCGGCAGTACGGAGCCATTTTCACACCACTTTCTTGTTTCAGCAGAAAACGAGCGGTTTTTAAATCGAGTCACACATCAATTTGGTGAGTAATTACGCTATTCTGCAGCTTTCAGACTCAGTTTTTATGGCCTAGGAACACGTTTTGCAAAAAAAAAAATCACAGTTTGGTTTGCGGCAGTACGGACCCATTTTCACACCACTTTCTATTTTTAGCAGAAAACGAGCGATTTTTAAATCGACTCACACATCAATTTGGTGAGTAATTACGCTATTCTGCAGCTTCCAGACTCAGTTTTTATGGCCTAGGAACCCGTTTTGCCAAATAAAATCACAGTTTGGTTTGCGGCAGTTCGGACCCATTTTCACACCACTTTCTATTTTTAGCAGAAATCGAGCGATTTTTAAATCGAGTCACACATCAATTTGGTGAGTAATTACGCTATTCTGCAGCTTCCAGACTCAGTTTTTATGGCCTAGGAACACGTTTTGCCAAAAAAAGTCACAGTTTGGTTTGCGACAGTACGGACCCATTTTCACACCACTTTCTTGTTTCAGCAGAAAACGAGCGGTTTTTAAATCGAGTCACACATCAATTTGGTGAGTAATTACGCTATTCTGCAGCTTTCAGACTCAGTTTTTATGGCCTAGGAACACGTTTTGCAAAAAAAAAAATCACAGTTTGGTTTGCGGCAGTACGGACCCATTTTCACACCACTTTCTATTTTTAGCCGAAATCGATCGACTTTTAAATCGAGTCACACATCAATTTGGTGAGTAATTACGCTATTCTGCAGCTTCCAGACTCAGTTTTTATGGCCTAGGAACACGTTTTGCCAAAAAAAGCCACAGTTTGGTTTGCGGCAGTACGGACCCATTTTCACACCACTTTCTATTTTTAGCAGAAATCGAGCGATTTTTAAATCGAGTCACACATCAATTTGGTGAGTAATTACGCTATTCTGCAGTTTCCAGACTCAGTTTTTATGGCCTAGAAACACGTTTTGCCAAAAAAAAAAAGTCACAGTTTGGTTTGCGGCAGTACGGACCCATTTTCACACCACTTTCTATTTTTAGCAGAAAACGAGCGATTTTTAAATCGAGTCACACATCAATTTGGTGAGGAATTACGCTATTCTGCAGCTTCCAGACTCTGTTTTTATGGCCTAGGAACACGTTTTGCCAAATAAAATCACAGTTTGGTTTGCGGCAGTTCGAAGCCATTTTCACATCACTTTCTATTTTTAGCAGAAAACGAATTATTTTTAAATCGAGTCACACATCAATTTGGTGAGTAATTACGCTATTCTGCAGCTTCCAGACTCAGTTTTTATCGCCTAGGAACACGTTTTGCCAAAAAAAATCACAGTTTGGTATGCGGCAGTACGGACCTATTTTCACACCACTTTCTATTTTTAGCAGAAAACGAGCGATTTTTAAATCGAGTCACACATCAATTTGGTGAGTAATTACGCTATTCTGCAGCTTCCAGACTTAGTTTTTATGGCTTAGGAACACGTTTTGCCAAAAAAAACAACAGTTTGGTTTGCGGCAGTACGGACCCATTTTCACACAACTTTCTATTTTTAGCATAAAACGAGCGATTTTTAAATCGAGTCACACATCAATTTGGTGAGTAATTACGCTATTCTGCAGCTTCCAGACTCAGTTTTTATGGCCTAGGAACACGTTTTGCCAAAAAAAGTCACAGTTTGGTTTTCGGCAGTACGGACCCATTTTCACACCACTTTCTTGTTTTAGCAGAAAACGAGCGGTTTTTAAATCGAGTCACACATCAATTTGGTGAGTAATTACGCTATTCTGCAGCTTCCAGACTCAGTTTTCATGGCCTAGGAACACGTTTTGCCAAAAAAAGTCACAGTTTGGTTTGCGGCAGTACGGACCCATTTTCACGCCACTTTCTGTTTTTAGCAGAAAACGTGCGATTTTTAAATCGAGTCACACATCAATTTGGTGAGTAATTACGCTATTCTGCAGCTTTCAGACTCAGTTTTTATGGCCTAGGAACACGTTTTGCCAAAAAAAAAAATCACAGTTTGGTTTGCGGCAGTACGGACCCATTTTCACACCACTTTCTATTTTTAGCAGAAAACGAGCACTTTTTAAATCGAGTCACACATCAATTTGGTGAGTAATTACGCTATTCTGCAGCTTCCAGACTCTGTTTTTATGGCCTAGGAACACGTTTTGCCAAATAAAATCACATTTTGGTTTGCGGCAGTTCGAAGCCATTTTCACACCACTTTCTTGTTTTAGCAGAAAACGAGCGGTTTTTAAATCGAGTCACACATCAATTTGGTGAGTAATTACGCTATTCTGCAGCTTCCAGACTCAGTTTTTATCGCCTAGGAACACGTTTTGCCAAAAAAAATCACAGTTTGGTATGCGGCAGTACGGACCTATTTTCACACCACTTTCTATTTTTAGCAGAAAACGAGCGATTTTTAAATCGAGTCACACATCAATTTGGTGAGTAATTACGCTATTCTGCAGCTTCCAGACTCAGTTTTTATGGCCTAGGAACACGTTTTGCCAAAAAAAAGTCACAGTTTGGTTTGCGGCAGTACGGACCTATTTTCACACCACTTTCTATTTTTAGCAGAAAACGAGCGATTTTTAAATCGATTCACGGGTCAATTTGGTTATTAATTAAGCTATTCTGCAGCTTCCATACTCAGTTTTTATGGCCTAGAAACACGTTTTGCCAAAAAAAAAAATCACAGTTTGGTTTGCGGCAGTACGGACCCATTTTCACACCACTTTCTATTTTTAGCAGAAAACGAGCGATTTTTAAATCGAGTCACACATCAATTTGGTGAGTAATTACGCTATTCTGCAGCTTCCAGACTCTGTTTTTATGGCCTAGGAACACGTTTTGCCAATTAAAATCACAGTTTGGTTTGCGGCAGTTCGAAGCCATTTTCACATCACTTTCTATTTTTAGCAGAAAACGAACTATTTTTAAATCGAGTCACACATCAATTTGGTGAGTAATTACGCTATTCTGCAGCTTCCAGACTCAGTTTTTATCGCCTAGGAACACGTTTTGCCAAAAAAAATCACAGTTTGGTATGCGGCAGTACGGACCTATTTTCACACCACTTTCTATTTTTAGCAGAAAACGAGCGATTTTTAAATCGAGTCACACATCAATTTGGTGAGTAATTACGCTATTCTGCAGCTTCCAGACTCAGTTTTTATGGCTTAGGAACACGTTTTGCCAAAAAAAACCACAGTTTGGTTTGCGGCAGTACGGACCCATTTTCACACAACTTTCTATTTTTAGCATAAAACGAGCGATTTTTAAATCGAGTCACACATCAATTTGGTGAGTAATTACGCTATTCTGCAGCTTCCAGACTCAGTTTTTATGGCCTAGGAACACGTTTTGCCAAAAAAAGTCACAGTTTGGTTTTCGGCAGTACGGACCCATTTTCACACCACTTTCTTGTTTTAGCAGAAAACGAGCGGTTTTTAAATCGAGTCACACATCAATTTGGTGAGTAATTACGCTATTCTGCAGCTTCCAGACTCAGTTTTTATGGCCTAGGAACACGTTTTGCCAAAAAAAAGTCAAAGTTTGGTTTGCGGCAGTACGGAGCCATTTTCACACCACTTTCTTGTTTCAGCAGAAAACGAGCGGTTTTTAAATCGAGTCACACATCAATTTGGTGAGTAATTACGCTATTCTGCAGCTTTCAGACTCAGTTTTTATGGCCTAGGAACACGTTTTGCAAAAAAAAAATCACAGTTTGGTTTGCGGCAGTACGGACCCATTTTCACACCACTTTCTATTTTTAGCAGAAAACGAGCGATTTTTAAATCGACTCACACATCAATTTGGTGAGTAATTACGCTATTCTGCAGCTTCCAGACTCAGTTTTTATGGCCTAGGAACCCGTTTTGCCAAATAAAATCACAGTTTGGTTTGCGGCAGTTCGGACCCATTTTCACACCACTTTCTATTTTTAGCAGAAATCGAGCGATTTTTAAATCGAGTCACACATCAATTTGGTGAGTAATTACGCTATTCTGCAGCTTCCAGACTCAGTTTTTATGGCCTAGGAACACGTTTTGCCAAAAAAAGTCACAGTTTGGTTTGCGACAGTACGGACCCATTTTCACACCACTTTCTTGTTTCAGCAGAAAACGAGCGGTTTTTAAATCGAGTCACACATCAATTTGGTGAGTAATTACGCTATTCTGCAGCTTTCAGACTCAGTTTTTATGGCCTAGGAACACGTTTTGCAAAAAAAAAAATCACAGTTTGGTTTGCGGCAGTACGGACCCATTTTCACACCACTTTCTATTTTTAGCCGAAATCGATCGACTTTTAAATCGAGTCACACATCAATTTGGTGAGTAATTACGCTATTCTGCAGCTTCCAGACTCAGTTTTTATGGCCTAGAAACACGTTTTGCCAAAAAAAAAGTCACAGTTGGTTTGCGGCAGTACGGACCCATTTTCACACCACTTTCTATTTTTAGCAGAAAACGAGCGATTTTTAAATCGAGTCACACATCAATTTGGTGAGGAATTACGCTATTCTGCAGCTTCCAGACTCTGTTTTTATGGCCTAGGAACACGTTTTGCCAAATAAAATCACAGTTTGGTTTGCGGCAGTTCGAAGCCATTTTCACATCACTTTCTATTTTTAGCAGAAAACGAATTATTTTTAAATCGAGTCACACATCAATTTGGTGAGTAATTACGCTATTCTGCAGCTTCCAGACTCAGTTTTTATCGCCTAGGAACACGTTTTGCCAAAAAAAATCACAGTTTGGTATGCGGCAGTACGGACCTATTTTCACACCACTTTCTATTTTTAGCAGAAAACGAGCGATTTTTAAATCGAGTCACACATCAATTTGGTGAGTAATTACGCTATTCTGCAGCTTCCAGACTTAGTTTTTATGGCTTAGGAACACGTTTTGCCAAAAAAAACAACAGTTTGGTTTGCGGCAGTACGGACCCATTTTCACACAACTTTCTATTTTTAGCATAAAACGAGCGATTTTTAAATCGAGTCACACATCAATTTGGTGAGTAATTACGCTATTCTGCAGCTTCCAGACTCAGTTTTTATGGCCTAGGAACACCTTTTGCCAAAAAAAGTCACAGTTTGGTTTTCGGCAGTACGGACCCATTTTCACACCACTTTCTTGTTTTAGCAGAAAACGAGCGGTTTTTAAATCGAGTCACACATCAATTTGGTGAGTAATTACGCTATTCTGCAGCTTCCAGACTCAGTTTTTATGGCCTAGGAACACGTTTTGCCAAAAAAAGTCACAGTTTGGTTTGCGGCAGTACGGACCCATTTTCACACCACTTTCTATTTTTAGCAGAAAACGAGCGATTTTTAAATCGAGTCACACATCAATTTGGTGAGTAATAACGCTATTCTGCAGCTTCCAGACTCAGTTTTTATGGCCTAGGAACACGTTTTGCCAAATAAAATCACAGTTTGGTTTGCGGCAATACGGACCCATTTTCACACCACTTTCTATTTTTAGCAGAAAACGAGCGATTTTTAAATCGAGTCACACATCAATTTGGTGAGTAATTACGCTATTCTGCAGCTTTCAGACTCAGTTTTTATGGCCTAGGAACACGTTTTGCCAAAAAAGTCACAGTTTGGTTTGCGGCAGTACGGACCCATTTTCACACCACTTTCTATTTTTAGCAGAAAACGAGCGATTTTTAAATCGAGTCACACATCAATTTGGTGAGTAATTACGCTATTCTGCAGCTTCCAGACTCTGTTTTTATGGCCTAGGAACACGTTTTGCCAAATAAAATCACAGTTTGGTTTGCGGCAGTTCGAAGCCATTTTCACATCACTTTCCATTTTTAGCAGAAAACGAATTATTTTTAAATCGAGTCACACATCAATTTGGTGAGTAATTACGCTATTCTGCAGCTTCCAGACTCAGTTTTTATCGCCTAGGAACACGTTTTGCCAAAAAAAATCACAGTTTGGTATGCGGCAGTACGGACCTATTTTCACACCACTTTCTATTTTTAGCAGAAAACGAGCGATTTTTAAATCGAGTCACACATCAATTTGGTGAGTAATTACGCTATTCTGCAGCTTCCAGACTCAGTTTTTATGGCCTAGGAACACGTTTTGCCAAATAAAATCACAGTTTGGTTTGCGGCAGTTCGAAGCCATTTTCACATCACTTTCTATTTTTAGCAGAAAACGAGCGATTTTTAAATCGAGTCACACATCAATTTGGTGAGTAATAACGCTATTCTGCAGCTTCCAGACTCAGTTTTTATGGCCTAGGAACACGTTTTGCCAAATAAAATCACAGTTTGGTTTGCGGCAATACGGACCCATTTTCACACCACTTTCTATTTTTAGCAGAAAACGAGCGATTTTTAAATCGAGTCACACATCAATTTGGTGAGTAATTACGCTATTCTGCAGCTTTCAGACTTAGTTTTTATGGCCTAGGAACACGTTTTGCCAAAAAAAGCCACAGTTTCGTTTGCGGCAGTACGGACCCATTTTCACACCACTTTCTATTTTTAGCAGAAATCGAGCGATTTTTAAATCGAGTCACACATCAATTTGGTGAGTAATTACGCTATTCTGCAGTTTCCAGACTCAGTTTTTATGGCCTAGAAACACGTTTTGCCAAAAAAAAAGTCACAGTTGGTTTGCGGCAGTACGGACCCATTTTCACACCACTTTCTATTTTTAGCAGAAAACGAGCGATTTTTAAATCGAGTCACACATCAATTTGGTGAGGAATTACGCTATTCTGCAGCTTCCAGACTCTGTTTTTATGGCCTAGGAACACGTTTTGCCAAATAAAATCACAGTTTGGTTTGCGGCAGTTCGAAGCCATTTTCACATCACTTTCTATTTTTAGCAGAAAACGAATTATTTTTAAATCGAGTCACACATCAATTTGGTGAGTAATTACGCTATTCTGCAGCTTCCAGACTCAGTTTTTATCGCCTAGGAACACGTTTTGCCAAAAAAAATCACAGTTTGGGTATGCGGCAGTACGGACCTATTTTCACACCACTTTCTATTTTTAGCAGAAAACGAGCGATTTTTAAATCGAGTCACACATCAATTTGGTGAGTAATTACGCTATTCTGCAGCTTCCAGACTTAGTTTTTATGGCTTAGGAACACGTTTTGCCAAAAAAAAAACAACAGTTTGGTTTGCGGCAGTACGGACCCATTTTCACACAACTTTCTATTTTTAGCATAAAACGAGCGATTTTTAAATCGAGTCACACATCAATTTGGTGAGTAATTACGCTATTCTGCAGCTTCCAGACTCAGTTTTTATGGCCTAGGAACACCTTTTGCCAAAAAAAGTCACAGTTTGGTTTTCGGCAGTACGGACCCATTTTCACACCACTTTCTTGTTTTAGCAGAAAACGAGCGGTTTTTAAATCGAGTCACACATCAATTTGGTGAGTAATTACGCTATTCTGCAGCTTCCAGACTCAGTTTTTATGGCCTAGGAACACGTTTTGCCAAAAAAAGTCACAGTTTGGTTTGCGGCAGTACGGACCCATTTTCACACCACTTTCTATTTTTAGCAGAAAACGAGCGATTTTTAAATCGAGTCACACATCAATTTGGTGAGTAATAACGCTATTCTGCAGCTTCCAGACTCAGTTTTTATGGCCTAGGAACACGTTTTGCCAAATAAAATCACAGTTTGGTTTGCGGCAATACGGACCCATTTTCACACCACTTTCTATTTTTAGCAGAAAACGAGCGATTTTTAAATCGAGTCACACATCAATTTGGTGAGTAATTACGCTATTCTGCAGCTTTCAGACTCAGTTTTTATGGCCTAGGAACACGTTTTGCCAAAAAAGTCACAGTTTGGTTTGCGGCAGTACGGACCCATTTTCACACCACTTTCTATTTTTAGCAGAAAACGAGCGATTTTTAAATCGAGTCACACATCAATTTGGTGAGTAATTACGCTATTCTGCAGCTTCCAGACTCTGTTTTTATGGCCTAGGAACACGTTTTGCCAAATAAAATCACAGTTTGGTTTGCGGCAGTTCGAAGCCATTTTCACATCACTTTCTATTTTTAGCAGAAAACGAATTATTTTTAAATCGAGTCACACATCAATTTGGTGAGTAATTACGCTATTCTGCAGCTTCCAGACTCAGTTTTTATCGCCTAGGAACACGTTTTGCCAAAAAAAATCACAGTTTGGTATGCGGCAGTACGGACCTATTTTCACACCACTTTCTATTTTTAGCAGAAAACGAGCGATTTTTAAATCGAGTCACACATCAATTTGGTGAGTAATTACGCTATTCTGCAGCTTCCAGACTTAGTTTTTATGGCTTAGGAACACGTTTTGCCAAAAAAAACAACAGTTTGGTTTGCGGCAGTACGGACCCATTTTCACACAACTTTCTATTTTTAGCATAAAACGAGCGATTTTTAAATCGAGTCACACATCAATTTGGTGAGTAATTACGCTATTCTGCAGCTTCCAGACTCAGTTTTTATGGCCTAAGAACACGTTTTGCCAAAAAAAGTCACAGTTTGGTTTTCGGCAGTACGGACCCATTTTCACACCACTTTCTTGTTTTAGCAGAAAACGAGCGGTTTTTTAAATCGAGTCACACATCAATTTGGTGAGTAATTACGCTATTCTGCAGCTTCCAGACTCAGTTTTTATGGCCTAGGAACACGTTTTGCCAAAAAAAGTCACAGTTTGGTTTGCGGCAGTACGGACCCATTTTCACACCACTTTCTATTTTTAGCAGAAAACGAGCGATTTTTAAATCGAGTCACACATCAATTTGGTGAGTAATAACGCTATTCTGCAGCTTCCAGACTCAGTTTTTATGGCCTAGGAACACGTTTTGCCAAATAAAATCACAGTTTGGTTTGCGGCAATACGGACCCATTTTCACACCACTTTCTATTTTTAGCAGAAAACGAGCGATTTTTTAAATCGAGTCACACATCAATTTGGTGAGTAATTACGCTATTCTGCAGCTTTCAGACTTAGTTTTTATGGCCTAGGAACACGTTTTGCCAAAAAAAGCCACAGTTTCGTTTGCGGCAGTACGGACCCATTTTCACACCACTTTCTATTTTTAGCAGAAATCGAGCGATTTTTAAATCGAGTCACACATCAATTTGGTGAGTAATTACGCTATTCTGCAGTTTCCAGACTCAGTTTTTATGGCCTAGAAACACGTTTTGCCAAAAAAAAAGTCACAGTTGGTTTGCGGCAGTACGGACCCATTTTCACACCACTTTCTATTTTTAGCAGAAAACGAGCGATTTTTAAATCGAGTCACACATCAATTTGGTGAGGAATTACGCTATTCTGCAGCTTCCAGACTCTGTTTTTATGGCCTAGGAACACGTTTTGCCAAATAAAATCACAGTTTGGTTTGCGGCAGTTCGAAGCCATTTTCACATCACTTTCTATTTTTAGCAGAAAACGAATTATTTTTAAATCGAGTCACACATCAATTTGGTGAGTAATTACGCTATTCTGCAGCTTCCAGACTCAGTTTTTATCGCCTAGGAACACGTTTTGCCAAAAAAAAATCACAGTTTGGTATGCGGCAGTACGGACCTATTTTCACACCACTTTCTATTTTTAGCAGAAAACGAGCGATTTTTAAATCGAGTCACACATCAATTTGGTGAGTAATTACGCTATTCTGCAGCTTCCAGACTTAGTTTTTATGGCTTAGGAACACGTTTTGCCAAAAAAAACAACAGTTTGGTTTGCGGCAGTACGGACCCATTTTCACACAACTTTCTATTTTTAGCATAAAACGAGCGATTTTTAAATCGAGTCACACATCAATTTGGTGAGTAATTACGCTATTCTGCAGCTTCCAGACTCAGTTTTTATGGCCTAGGAACACGTTTTGCCAAAAAAAGTCCACAGTTTGGTTTTCGGCAGTACGGACCCATTTTCACACCACTTTCTTGTTTTAGCAGAAAACGAGCGGTTTTTAAATCGAGTCACACATCAATTTGGTGAGTAATTACGCTATTCTGCAGCTTCCAGACTCAGTTTTTATGGCCTAGGAACACGTTTTGCCAAAAAAAGTCACAGTTTGGTTTGCGGCAGTACGGACCCATTTTCACACCACTTTCTATTTTTAGCAGAAAACGAGCGATTTTTAAATCGAGTCACACATCAATTTGGTGAGTAATAACGCTATTCTGCAGCTTCCAGACTCAGTTTTTATGGCCTAGGAACACGTTTTGCCAAATAAAATCACAGTTTGGTTTGCGGCAATACGGACCCATTTTCACACCACTTTCTATTTTTAGCAGAAAACGAGCGATTTTTAAATCGAGTCACACATCAATTTGGTGAGTAATTACGCTATTCTGCAGCTTTCAGACTCAGTTTTTATGGCCTAGGAACACGTTTTGCCAAAAAAAGTCACAGTTTGGTTTGCGGCAGTACGGACCCATTTTCACACCACTTTCTATTTTTAGCAGAAAACGAGCGATTTTTAAATCGAGTCACACATCAATTTGGTGAGTAATTACGCTATTCTGCAGCTTCCAGACTCTGTTTTTATGGCCCTAGGAACACGTTTTGCCAAATAAAATCACAGTTTGGTTTGCGGCAGTTCGAAGCCATTTTCACATCACTTTCTATTTTTAGCAGAAAACGAATTATTTTTAAATCGAGTCACACATCAATTTGGTGAGTAATTACGCTATTCTGCAGCTTCCAGACTCAGTTTTTATCGCCTAGGAACACGTTTTGCCAAAAAAAATCACAGTTTGGTATGCGGCAGTACGGACCTATTTTCACACCACTTTCTATTTTTAGCAGAAAACGAGCGATTTTTAAATCGAGTCACACATCAATTTGGTGAGTAATTACGCTATTCTGCAGCTTCCAGACTTAGTTTTTATGGCTTAGGAACACGTTTTGCCAAAAAAAACAACAGTTTGGTTTGCGGCAGTACGGACCCATTTTCACACAACTTTCTATTTTTAGCATAAAACGAGCGATTTTTAAATCGAGTCACACATCAATTTGGTGAGTAATTACGCTATTCTGCAGCTTCCAGACTCAGTTTTTATGGCCTAAGAACACGTTTTGCCAAAAAAAGTCACAGTTTGGTTTTCGGCAGTACGGACCCATTTTCACACCACTTTCTTGTTTTAGCAGAAAACGAGCGGTTTTTAAATCGAGTCACACATCAATTTGGTGAGTAATTACGCTATTCTGCAGCTTCCAGACTCAGTTTTTATGGCCTAGGAACACGTTTTGCCAAAAAAAGTCACAGTTTGGTTTGCGGCAGTACGGACCCATTTTCACACCACTTTCTATTTTTAGCAGAAAACGAGCGATTTTTAAATCGAGTCACACATCAATTTGGTGAGTAATAACGCTATTCTGCAGCTTCCAGACTCAGTTTTTATGGCCTTTTTATGGCCTAGGAACACGTTTTGCCAAATAAAATCACAGTTTGGTTTGCGGCAATACGGACCCCATTTTCACACCACTTTCTATTTTTAGCAGAAAACGAGCGATTTTTAAATCGAGTCACACATCAATTTGGTGAGTAATTACGCTATTCTGCAGCTTTCAGACTTAGTTTTTATGGCCTAGGAACACGTTTTGCCAAAAAAGTCACAGTTTGGTTTGCGGCAGTACGGACCCCATTTTCACACCACTTTCTATTTTTAGCAGAAAACGAGCGATTTTTAAATCGAGTCACACATCAATTTGGTGAGTAATTACGCTATTCTGCAGCTTCCAGACTCAGTTTTTATGGCCTAGGAACACGTTTTGCCAAAAAAAAGTCAAAGTTTGGTTTGCGGCAGTACGGAGCCATTTTCACACCACTTTCTTGTTTCAGCAGAAAACGAGCGGTTTATAAATCGAGTCACACATCAATTTGGTGAGTAATTACGCTATTCTGCAGCTTTCAGACTCAGTTTTTATGGCCTAGGAACACGTTTGCAAAAAAAAAATCACAGTTTGGTTTGCGGCAGTACGGACCCATTTTCACACCACTTTCTATTTTTAGCAGAAAACGAGCGATTTTTAAAATCGAGTCACACATCAATTTGGTAAGTAATTACGCTATTCTGCAGCTTCCAGACTCAGTTTTTATGGCCTAGGAACCCGTTTTGCCAAATAAAATCACAGTTTGGTTTGCGGCAGTTCGGACCCATTTTCACACCCACTTTCTATTTTTAGCAGAAATCGAGCGATTTTTAAATCGAGTCACACATCAATTTGGTGAGTAATTACGCTATTCTGCAGTTTCCAGACTCAGTTTTTTATGGCCTAGGAACACGTTTTGCCAAAAAAAAGTCACAGTTTGGTTTGCGCAGTACGGACCCATTTTCACACCACTTTCCATTTATAGCAGAAAACGAGCGATTTTTAAATCAATTCACGGGTCAATTTGGTGAGTAATTACGCTATTCTGCAGCTTCCAGACTCAGTTTTTATGGCCCTAGGAACACGTTTTGCCAAAAAAAGTCAAAGTTTGGTTTGCGGCAGTACGGACCCATTTTCACACCACTTTCTATTTTTAGCAGAAAACGAGCGATTTTTAAATCGATTCACGGGTCAATTTGGTGATTAATTAAGCTATTCTGCAGCTTCCAGACTCTGTTTTTATGGCCTAGGAACACGTTTTGCCAAATAAAATCACAGTTTGGTTTGCGGCAGTTCGAAGACATTTTCACATCACTTTCTATTTTTAGCAGAAAAACGAATTATTTTTAAATCGAGTCACACATCAATTTGGTGAGTAATTACGCTATTCTGCAGCTTCCAGACTCAGTTTTTATCGCCTAGGAACACGTTTTGCCAAAAAAAATCACAGTTTGGTATGCGGCAGTACGGACCTATTTTCACACCACTTTCTATTTTTTAGCAGAAAACGAGCGATTTTTAAATCGAGTCACACATCAATTTGGTGAGTAATTACGCTATTTCTGCAGCTTCCAGACTCAGTTTTTATGGCTTAGGAACACGTTTTGCCAAAAAAAAACCACAGTTTGGTTTGCGGCAGTACGGACCCATTTTCACACAACTTTCTATTTTTAGCATAAAACGAGCGATTTTTAAATCGAGTCACACATCAATTTGGTGAGTAATTACGCTATTCTGCAGCTTCCAGACTTCAGTTTTTATGGCCTAGGAACACGTTTTGCCAAAAAAAGTCACAGTTTGGTTTTCGGCAGTACGGACCCATTTTCACACCACTTTCTTGTTTTAGCAGAAAACGAGCGGTTTTTAAATCGAGTCACACATCAATTTGGTGAGTAATTACGCTATTCTGCAGCTTCCAGACTCAGTTTTTATGGCCTAGGAACACGTTTTGCCAAAAAAAGTCACAGTTTGGTTTGCGGCAGTACGGACCCCATTTTCACACCACTTTCTATTTTTAGCAGAAAACGAGCGATTTTTAAATCGAGTCACACATCAATTTGGTGAGTAATAACGCTATTCTGCGAGCTTCCAGACTCAGTTTTTATGGCCTAGGAACACGTTTTGCCAAAAAAAAGTCAAAGTTTGGTTTGCGGCAGTACGGACCCATTTTCACACCACTTTCTATTTTTAGCAGAAAACGAGCGATTTTTAAATCGAGTCACACATCAATTTGGTGAGTAATTACGCTATTCTGCAGCTTTCAGACTCAGTTTTTATGGCCTAGGAACAAGTTTTGCCAAAAAAGTCACAGTTTGGTTTGCGGCAGTACGGACCCATTTTCACACCACTTTCTATTTTTAGCAGAAAACGAGCGATTTTTAAATCGAGTCACACATCAATTTGGTGAGTAATTACGCTATTCTGCAGCTTCCAGACTCAGTTTTTATGGCCTAGGAACACGTTTTGCCAAAAAAAAGTCAAAGTTTGGTTTGCGGCAGTACGGAGCCATTTTCACACCACTTTCTTGTTTCAGCAGAAAAATGAGCGGTTTTTAAATCGAGTCACACATCAATTTGGTGAGTAATTACGCTATTCTGCAGCTTTCAGACTCAGTTTTTATGGCCTAGGAACACGTTTTGCAAAAAAAAAAATCACAGTTTGGTTTGCGGCAGTACGGTCCCATTTTCACACCACTTTCTATTTTTAGCAGAAAACGAGCGATTTTTAAATCGAGTCACACATCAATTTGGTGAGTAATTACGCTATTCTGCAGCTTCCAGACTCAGTTTTTTATGGCCTAGGAACCCGTTTTGCAAAAAAAAAAAAATCACAGTTTGGTTTGCGGCAGTACGGACCCATTTTCACACCACTTTCTATTTTTAGCAGAAAACGAGCGATTTTTAAATCGAGTCACACATCAATTTGGTGAGTAATTACGCTATTCTGCAGCTTCCAGACTCTGTTTTTATGGCCTAGGAACACGTTTTGCCAAATAAAATCACAGTTTGGTTTGCGGAAGTTCGAAGCCATTTTCACATCACTTTCTATTTTTAGCAGAAAACGAATTATTTTTAAATCGAGTCACACATAGCATAAATGGCAACTTTGATTTAGAAATATACATATATAAGTGTAATTAATACCTAAGGAATAACTTTATACTATGTGACTAACCTTTTTCTTGACTAAGTTGTGAGATAAATAAAAAGTCCAGGACAAGGTATTGTGATCAAAAAGAATCAAGGACACTTGGACCGGGATGGACACGGTAAAATGGTCTCGAAGACGTGCTTTACTAGCATTTATTAGATAAGTAATATATATTCTTTAAAGTCCATGATTAAGTTCGACCACTTGCGATAATAAAACTTCAAGTTGCGTTGCCTATTTAGCAAAACCATGGTTGAGGAGTTAAACTTTCAAATATAGTTATTTGAGCTCTCTTACAAGGATTTGATTTGTACTAATCATCGTAGATTTAAGTTAAATGTGGTATATTGGATATGAGATCACATAGCAAGAATTGGAGATGATTTCCAAGTGTTCAAGATACCAATAAGCCATACTTAAAGATGTACGTACACAGTAAATACCACATGCGACGACCCGAAGAAATAAGATTGAACGCTATACGAGGTAAATGTAAGATTTAATGTATGTCATCATGTTGAAATACAAATATAAATTTAATACCCGAAGTTATCTATAGATTATTGCCAAAATTTTGGGGTTAGCTTCGTAACATCTAAGCATAGTAATTGAGTTATTTGTACGAAACCTATTAGAAAAATACAGGATGGCTCTAACGGGGGAAGCGGATGTAGATGTAGTGTCCACTCTAAGGGATATTGGACGGAAACAGTGGAACCCACTCAAAGATTAGCAGAAAAAAAAAATCAACAAAAATAGCAAATCGACCCATAAAAAGATAAGGTCTAGGACACCCAGGGAAGTACTATGCGCATCATCGATATGATAAGATTGAATGTGACGGGTTTAGATATTTGTCTTTTCATGATCCTTGACAATTGTCACTATGCCCCACAACATATATTATAGAAATTCTTAAAGATTTAAGAGTACAACGATTTTGTCGATAAAGGAGATAGAACTAACCCAGTACTAAGCATAAAAACTTATAAGAATGACATACAACTCTAAGAGCATAGTCTATGATAAGACCCATGTCGGAAGTCAACTCACACTAAAATATAGTTATTAAGAATGAACAGCAATCAGAGTACACACGTAGGAATTTTCGAGTAACACGACGATAGGAGCTGATACAATCATGACACCATATGTTGGTGCTTAACCACTCAATATAAGGTTAACACGGACTAGTAATTCTCAAAACACACGTAGAATTGTTTGACAAGGTATAGTTTCAAGTATAATTTCTATCAGGTTTTTGGGAAGATTTTCAGTAAGTATTCAAGGCATCATTGGTGTGGTGGGTTAGCTGCGGTACACCCTATATATAAACACCAATGACGCATTGGAAACAAGACTAAAAGTCAACCCAAAAACAAATCTGAATCTCCGAAATTTCTAGTACATTTTTGAGGTTATCAAAGGTGTGGTGGGTTGGCTGCGGTACACCCTATATATAAACACCTACGGTGCGTCGAAAATAGTACTGGGAATTAAACCAAGGACAGACCGTAATCTATCGATAGATTAAAATCTTTGTTTCGACGCTAAGCGTTATGATTTCTATTTCTTGAGCCTGTTATTAGGCTCTGTGACATTGTTGACACTCAGTTAATCTTAAGAGAAATTCTAACA
Organism: Ambrosia artemisiifolia; assembly: GCA_032199755.1. NCBI lineage: Eukaryota > Viridiplantae > Streptophyta > Magnoliopsida > Asterales > Asteraceae > Ambrosia > Ambrosia artemisiifolia. The sequence continues at coordinate 33,046,703 of CM063527.1, read as the reverse complement.
ATTTTAGCAATGAAAGTACCTATGTAAACGCAATTGAGATAGAAAATATATGCTTTAGAAGGAGAAGTAAGTGATAAATGTAGTAAACAATATAAGAGGTATCACCTAAGAACCTGGGTATGTAGTACGAGGTGAGTAAGGAACCACTATAACTACAATTTGGCTTATTAAAAGGTCGTATACGCACGGGTATGTAGACCCGAATGTTGAATCCGAGTATGGAATATACTGGATTGCAACGATAGATAGCTCAAGAATAATTCCGAGGACGGAATTCCAATAACGGGGGGAGAATGTAACACCCCGGTTTTAGGGCCCATAATTTTTCACTCAATATTATTGATATATAAACATTAAACAACCAAATGTGAATAATAAATCATTTGTATTGGTACGAAACTGAAAATCGAACTATTATAAATAAATATCTTACGCGAGTGCTCGTTACGTAACCGGACTGCCACCCGTTAACGAACCCGCTCGATTTTTTCCCTTGTGATTAGTCACTAGGGGAGGACACTTGTCCTCCCCATGACTAACCAACATACACCCACACAATACGTGGCTTACTATTATCCACCAAAGAACAAATATAAGATCCCAACCCATCCGTCCCTTGTACCCATCATGCATAAGTCTCACACACACAAACCAAATACATACTTCTGAATATAGAAGAGAGAGAGACTCGAATGAAAGGGAGAACCAAGAGATAAGAGGGAGCAGGAAGATAAAGAGAGCAAGGGAGAGGAGACAACGGTGGTGATGTGTTCGACGGGGATGGATAAGTTGTGGTGTTGGTCTCGGGTTCCGATGGTTGAGCCAACAGTGGCGATGGGGACCACGGCGGCGCAGGGGGTGGAGATCATAGGTCAACAACAGTGGATCTGAATTATGGTTAGGGTTCGACTAGGGGATTAAGGTGAACGATGGTGGTCACGATTTCGATGGTTAAGGTAATAATTATTAAGGTTTTAACCTTTAATAGTTTAGGTAATATATACTTGAGGTTGTAGATATTGATGATGGTGGTATATGAGGTTAATAAAGATGATGATACAATGAAAGTGGCCGTGGTGGTCGATCGGGTGTTGGAGTTATGGTGGTGATTTTAGTAATAGTCATGGTAACAATGGTTGCTGTGGTAATTTGAGTTGAACATTGTTATTAATGATTACTAGTAGTGGTTGTGGTAGATTGGTTAATGTGGTGCTTGGGGTCAAGGGTGTTAACCTGGTCAACCCTTGGTCAACTGAATATTAAGGCTAGCCAACTCAAGATAAGGAGCAGATTGAATATGGCCACTGTAAGTGTCAAAGGTATAAATCTAAAGCCTAACAATCCTAAATAGTTATCTATTTAATTATAGACGATTAATTGCGAGCAACACGTGTGGGACTGACCGAGCTAAGACGTGCCAACTGGACGAACCCATAATTTAGATATAAATACGAACCATTATTAGCATTATCATTCTTGATTACATGGGACATGTAGTGATTAACAAACCAACTAGTGATGTTGTAAATTAACCATATGATGTGTAGACAAATTGCTATAGTTCTGATAGTAACCTTACGAGAGTCATAAGAATAGCTCATGATACATTAAAACATTGGACTTCAAGACAAAACATGTGGACATAAGGCATAAATTATAACTTGGTTATTATATGCAACTGGGACACAAAACACTAAGCACGACAAGTAACTTATGAATATAAGTAAAGGTCTTAGCCGCCCACACGTGTAACCACGATACTCGGTTACACACACTAATGATTGTGATTATATTAGGACCTTACTTGTGAATCATAGGAGGGCTCTGGACTTGGAATACCATACAACTGTGTGAGTCGACATGATGTGATACACGGTCAAGGTGAGTTCGTGTACTTCCCCTTTTTCTGTTTTAACTGTTTTGGGGTGAATACATGCTTGTGTGTGTGATTATTTTGTGTAAACTGTGTGATGTAACGAGATACTTGGCTGCTGGATATACTTGACACTCATTAACTCGTTTGAGAGCCGACTTAATATATGGGTAGTACTACTTGGGGAAACCCCCACGCAAAGTGGACTCGGGACGTAAGGGCCCGGGAAACCCTCCACGACGGTTATGGAACCATTGCGGCATATATTTTGCCAGGACCTATAATGGCAGTAGATAGAGTCCACGTTAGGGTTGAGGTGTCGCTTGTACATCACGTGTGTTAAACTGTTTTGAACTGTGTAAACTCGTTTTGGACTGTTAAACTGTTTTGGATCCACTTATTACTTACACGGACTCACCAGCATAATTGCTGATCAAACTCTTTTTAAGCATGTGTTCAGGTACTGCATTTGGATGATTACGGATTATGTTCATATGATACGGATTAGAAGTGATGATCGCTAGATGACTTTGATAGAAGATTCGGCTATAGGAGTTGTGGAATAGTGCATTAGAGATAAGCGTTGGTAAAAGCATGAACGACTAGTGGATCACACCTTATTAACTGCTTCGACGGCCGCCGCGACTCGTCCCTGCATAAATATTAGTTTATTTATTAAAGTTATGTATTTATATTTTTGGATTAGAAATTGTATAAACATTAATTATTAGTTATCGTTGCTTCCGTTGTGCAAGTCTGTTACCAAACTGTCGTAACGTCCAGCCCCTACCGGGTCGGGTTGTTACAGTTTTTATGGCCTAGGAACACGTTTTGCAAAAAAGTCACAGTTTGGTTTGCGGCAGTACGGACCCATTTTCACACCACTTTCTATTTTTAGCAGAAAACGAGCGATTTTTAAATCGAGTCACACATCAATTTGGTGAGTAATTACGCTATTCTGCAGCTTCCAGACTCAGTTTTTATGGCCTAGGAACACGTTTTGCCAAAAAAAAGTCAAAGTTTGGTTTGCGGCAGTACGGAGCCATTTTCACACCACTTTCTTGTTTCAGCAGAAAACGAGCGGTTTTTAAATCGAGTCACACATCAATTTGGTGAGTAATTACGCTATTCTGCAGCTTTCAGACTCAGTTTTTATGGCCTAGGAACACGTTTTGCAAAAAAAAAATCACAGTTTGGTTTGCGGCAGTACGGACCCATTTTCACACCACTTTCTATTTTTAGCAGAAAACGAGCGATTTTTAAATCGAGTCACACATCAATTTGGTGAGTAATTACGCTATTCTGCAGCTTCCAGACTAAGTTTTTATGGCCTAGGAACCCGTTTTGCCAAATAAAATCACAGTTTGGTTTGCGGCAGTTCGGACCCATTTTCACACCACTTTCTATTTTTAGCAGAAATCGAGCGATTTTTAAATCGAGTCACACATCAATTTGGTGAGTAATTACGCTATTCTGCAGCTTTCAGACTTAGTTTTTATGGCCTAGGAACACGTTTTGCCAAAAAAAAGTCACAGTTTGGTTTGCGGCAGTACGGACCCATTTTCACACCACTTTCCATTTATAGCAGAAAACGGGCGATTTTTAAATCGATTCACGGGTCAATTTGGTGAGTAATTACGCTATTCTGCAGCTTCCAGACTCAGTTTTTATGGCCTAGGAACAGGTTTTGCCAAAATAAAATCACAGTTTGGTTTGCGGCAGTACGGACCCATTTTTACACCACTTTCTATTTTTAGCAGAAAACGAGCGATTTTTAAATCGAGTCACACATCAATTTGGTGAGTAATTACGCTATTCTGCAGCTTCCAGACTCAGTTTTCATGGCCTAGGAACACGTTTTGCCAAAAAAAAGTCACAGTTTGGTTTGCGGCAGTACGGACCCATTTTCACACCACTTTCAAATTTTAGCAGAAAACGAGCGATTTTTAAATCGAGTCACACATCAATTTGGTGAGTAATTACGCTATTCTGCAGCTTTCAGACTCAGTTTTTATGGCCTAGGAACACGTTTTGCCAAAAAAAAGTCACAGTTTGGTTTGCGGCAGTACGGACCCATTTTCACACCACTTTCCATTTATAGCAGAAAACGGGCGATTTTTAAATCGATTCACGGGTCAATTTGGTGAGTAATTACGCTATTCTGCAGCTTCCAGACTCAGTTTTTATGGCCTAGGAACCCGTTTTGCCAAATAAAATCACAGTTTGGTTTGCGGCAGTTCGGACCCATTTTCACACCACTTTCTATTTTTAGCAGAAATCGAGCGATTTTTAAATCGAGTCACACATCAATTTGGTGAGTAATTACGCTATTCTGCAGTTTCCAGACTCAGTTTTTATGGCTTAGGAACACGTTTTGCCAAAAAAAGTCACAGTTTGGTTTGCGACAGTACGGACCCATTTTCACACCACTTTCCATTTATAGCAGAAAACGAGCGATTTTTAAATCGATTCACGGGTCAATTTGGTGAGTAATTACGCTATTCTGCAGCTTCCAGACTCAGTTTTTATGGCCTAGGAACACGTTTTGCCAAAAAAAAGTCAAAGTTTGGTTTGCGGCAGTACGGACCCATTTTCACACCACTTTCTATTTTTAGCAGAAAACGAGCGATTTTTAAATCGATTCAGTCAATTTGGTGATTAATTAAGCTATTCTGCAGCTTCCATACTCAGTTTTTATGGCCTAGGAACAGGTTTTGCCAAAATAAAATCACAGTTTGGTTTGCGGCAGTACGGACCCATTTTTACACCACTTTCTATTTTTAGCAGAAAACGAGCGATTTTTAAATCGAGTCACACATCAATTTGGTGAGTAATTACGCTATTCTGCAGCTTCCAGACTCAGTTTTCATGGCCTAGGAACACGTTTTGCCAAAAAAAAGTCACAGTTTGGTTTGCGGCAGTACGGACCCATTTTCACACCACTTTCAAATTTTAGCAGAAAACGAGCGATTTTTAAATCGAGTCACACATCAATTTGGTGAGTAATTACGCTATTCTGCAGCTTTCATACTCAGTTTTTATGGCCTAGGAACACGTTTTGCCAAAAAAAAGTCACAGTTTGGTTTGCGGCAGTACGGACCCATTTTCACACCACTTTCCATTTATAGCAGAAAACGGGCGATTTTTAAATCGATTCACGGGTCAATTTGGTGAGTAATTACGCTATTCTGCAGCTTCCAGACTCAGTTTTTATGGCCTAGGAACCCGTTTTGCCAAATAAAATCACAGTTTGGTTTGCGGCAGTTCGGACCCATTTTCACACCACTTTCTATTTTTAGCAGAAATCGAGCGATTTTTAAATCGAGTCACACATCAATTTGGTGAGTAATTACGCTATTCTGCAGTTTCCAGACTCAGTTTTTATGGCTTAGGAACACGTTTTGCCAAAAAAAGTCACAGTTTGGTTTGCGACAGTACGGACCCATTTTCACACCACTTTCCATTTATAGCAGAAAACGAGCGATTTTTAAATCGATTCACGGGTCAATTTGGTGAGTAATTACGCTATTCTGCAGCTTCCAGACTCAGTTTTTATGGCCTAGGAACACGTTTTGCCAAAAAAAAGTCAAAGTTTGGTTTGCGGCAGTACGGACCCATTTTCACACCACTTTCTATTTTTAGCAGAAAACGAGCGATTTTTAAATCGATTCAGTCAATTTGGTGATTAATTAAGCTATTCTGCAGCTTCCATACTCAGTTTTTATGGCCTAGGAACAGGTTTTGCCAAAATAAAATCACAGTTTGGTTTGCGGCAGTACGGACCCATTTTTACACCACTTTCTATTTTTAGCAGAAAACGAGCGATTTTTAAATCGAGTCACACATCAATTTGGTGAGTAATTACGCTATTCTGCAGCTTCCAGACTCAGTTTTCATGGCCTAGGAACACGTTTTGCCAAAAAAAAGTCACAGTTTGGTTTGCGGCAGTACGGACCCATTTTCACACCACTTTCAAATTTTAGCAGAAAACGAGCGATTTTTAAATCGAGTCACACATCAATTTGGTGAGTAATTACGCTATTCTGCAGCTTTCATACTCAGTTTTTATGGCCTAGGAACACGTTTTGCCAAAAAAAAGTCACAGTTTGGTTTGCGGCAGTACGGACCCATTTTCACACCACTTTCCATTTATAGCAGAAAACGGGCGATTTTTAAATCGATTCACGGGTCAATTTGGTGAGTAATTACGCTATTCTGCAGCTTCCAGACTCAGTTTTTATGGCCTAGGAACACGTTTTGCCAAATACAATCACAGTTTGGTTTGCGGCAGTTCTGACCCATTTTCACACCACTTTCTATTTTTAGCAGAAATCGAGCGATTTTTAAATCGAGTCACACATCAATTTGGTGAGTAATTACGCTATTCTGCAGTTTCCAGACTCAGTTTTTATGGCCTAGGAACACGTTTTGCCAAAAAAAGTCACAGTTTGGTTTGCGGCAGTACGGACCCATTTTCACACCACTTTCCATTTATAGCAGAAAACGAGCGATTTTTAAATCGATTCACGGGTCAATTTGGTGAGTAATTACGCTATTCTGCAGCTTGCAGGCTCAGTTTTTATGCCCTAGGAACACGTTTTGCCAAAAAAAATCACAGTTTGGTTTGCGGCAGTACGGACCCATTTTCACACCACTTTCTATTTTTAGCAGAAAACGAGCGATTTTTAAATCGATTCACGGGTCAATTTGGTGATTAATTAAGCTATTCTGCAGCTTCCATACTCAGTTTTTATGGCCTAGGAACACGTTTTGCCAAAATAAAATCACAGTTTGGTTTGCGGCAGTACAGACCCATTTTCCAGATTCATTGGTGATGTTGTTTTCAGTTATTGCATCAATAACTTCTTCAGGGAGGTTGCTCTCCTTTAACTTTTGGGTAAGAGGAATTGTGTTGGATGTGTTCATCATAGGTGGGTTGCGTTGGCTTGTGGTGTACTTTCTGCTGGTTGGGTTGTCTTTTATATAGGCGACTTGGAACAGGAGCCCTGCAACTTTGTGAACAGTAGAGTTCCATCTTAGGGACTTAATTGCCCTTAATGGGTTTACTGTTGGATAGTGATGCTTCTTCAGGAAGGAAGGGATTCCTGACAAAAGACTGTGACTGTGTTGATGGGTGGGGCCTTTTCCTTTTTTTGTCCACCAATCCTGTTTTGAGATGACCGTCATCAGGCTTTTGGCATGTGGTGTCTGCTGCTTTTGCTTTTGCAGGTTCCATCAAATCATCTGTCAGGTTTAGGGAATCGTTTACGTGAAAAGAATCGTGCACGTGATCTTTAGTGCATTGTTGATTTTCCTGTTGTGATTTGTCCACATCTGGGGTTTCTGGAGGTGGGGCTGGTTCAACAGCTGTCATCATGCAAATTAGCAACGGGTCAGTATCGGAATCTGAGTCTTCACCTAATTCGTCATCGGTAGTTCCATAGTAGATTGAGCAGACTGTTGTTTCTCCTGGTTCATCATCGACAGAGAAAAGAGATTCTAAGTCGGAGATGTCTACTTGTTCTATCTTGTTTATTTCAGCCATCATCACCTGGGTTTTTCGTTTGTCTTTGCAATCTTTTGCAAAATAGCCTTCTTTGTTGCAGATGAAGCACCTATTTTTATCGTTTCTTCCTCGCCTCGTCTTTTTGTTCAGAAATTTCTAGCCTTTTCTGGATTTATCATTTCTTTTCTGACCATATCTTTTGAATTTGACTATTCTTGGCCTTCGATTAGTGCAGCTGCAAGCATACTCATCTTTACATTTGATTTTTAGATGCTTGTCATCACAGGCGGAGCCAAGCCATCTACTAGTTTGTTCGAATTCCGTGAGGAATTTTGTCTGGTTGCAAAACTTGGCTAGGGCACGCGTTATGTGTTGGTCAAGCCCGCCTAGGGTGATTTGTGCGATCGTCATATTTCTGGCTTCTAGAGCTCTGGATGCTTCATTGGCAAGAGGTTCTGGGAACGAGTTTAGGAAGACTTGTTTAAGATTTACATCATCAATCCCTTGAAGGCAGTAGAACCTTTCAGACATTCTGTTATAATGCCTTTCAAGGTCTTTTGGATGAAAGGAGCAGCATTTCATTTTTAGAAATTCTTCTCGAGCTTGGACTGTATGATCTTGAGGGTTCCCAATGAATTCAGTGTAAATTGTGCCTATGAACTGCTCAAGGGTTGTGCAAGCCAAGAGGTTTGTTTTCCTGTATTCTCCAAGGCTTAAGTACCAGTCTCGAAGTCGTCCTTGACATCTTGTGATAAATCGTTTGATGACAACGTCAATCGCATAATACTGGAGTTCAGCGGAACACCAGGTTAGCATTTCAACACTTCTTTCATGCCATTTTGATGGTGGAATGTCATCAAATGTGATCTGTTGCCTCGAGTCAGTGGAATTGGGGAATTTGACTTCGTCTTGTGCCGTTTGGGAAGCCATATCATCAACCTCAGAAGTGTAGTATTCATTTCTTTCTGTCGTCTCTGGCTCAGCCATGAACAAGTGTTCAAAAGCATCTGTTGGAGGAAGTTTGTCATAAGGTAAGTGGGAATGGGAGTCTTCACTATCAGAGTCCGTAGGGGACCGATGTTTTGAGCTGAGATTGATAACCGGGGCTATTGTTGGGAAAGGGTTTTTTCCCTCAGGGTTCTTTTTTGTTTGGCTTATGTTTTTTAGGAGGGAGGATATGGGGTTTTGCTGGATAGGTATGGTTTCTGAGAGTTTTGTCGAGGCTATCATCATGCTGTCATCACAGATTTGTTTATCTTTGGTCCTGCTTGTTGCTGGCTTTTGGTTGGTGTTTCCTGAAGAGTTGCTTCCAGATGGGGTGGGCCGTTTTGTTCTTGTCTTGGCCTGTCCTTCTGACCATAAATTCATTGACGGGGAGGATTGTGAGAAAAGTGTTGTAGGTAATGGTTGAGGGTCAAAGGTTGCTCTGACGAAAGGTGTGGAGGGTATTCTCCATGGGTCGTCTTCGAGCGTTGAAAGCCTTTGTTGTTTGTGCTGCCTTTCCAGATCTGTGAGTTGAGCTTTGAGGAACTTCATTTCAGCTTCCTTTTCTATCAGGCCTCTGGGGCTTTGTGAGAAAGGGGGGTTCTGCACTATTTGAAGGAGATCATTATGGAGTTCAAGAATTTTCATTCTGACTTCATGAATGATGTCTTCAAGACCACGAACTTTGTTAACCAAGGTTTCTTGGTTTTTTGTAATAACATCTTGCTGTGCTATGATGGTTTTGAGGGCATTATTTTGAGCAACAGCATTCTCACTTTGCCAGTTTAGTGTGGCTTCAACAGGGTTGGTCTGGGTTACAGGACTGTTGGGACCATAACTGTTGGGTTTTGGATCTTCCAGCTGTGTTTTGTCTTTTGTTGGCTGATGTGCTCAAAGTGGTTTAATAAAAACTAACTAAATTAACCTAAACTAGACACTCTAAGTTTTAAATTTATAACCTAAGACTCTCTAAACCTAAACCACACAACCGGCAAGTGTACCGGTCAGTGCAGTACAGCTAAAGTAAGTCCGAGTATTGAACCCACGAGACTCTACTAGAAAACGTAAACTAGACTCGACTACTTATCTACAAACTGACTTGATAATGTTTTGTTGCTTAAAAGGGGGGCTTTTCTAACAAACTAATGCAAATAAATTAAATAAAATAAAACTTAAATATACTAAAGACACAAGCTGGGAACTGGAGTTCGGATCAGATGATGGGAAGGCACTACCTAGGCTAGAATCCTACACATGAATGATAAGTTTCTAACGGCTATGGAAGTGGTGTGGAACCGAGATCTTAAAATACTAAACACAAGAATAAACTAGACACCCTCGACCCTTCTCAAGGGGAAACCCTAGAATACTGTTGTGTTGTTAAACCACCAGTTGAGAGGTTACCCTCACAGGCTTACCTACTCGAATCTTAAAGTACCCGCTAGACAGTCTACCTCATAGCGCGAAAGTCACAATACACCCAAAAGTGCAAGGGGTAACTACAATATTTCTGATAAGACTTGGCCTACAAGGAGTGCTAGGGAAACTAGGAAGATCTTCTCACAAAGCCTCTAGATTTAGCAATTTAACACCCTAGACAGACCAACAATCTCGCACTTTACAGCTATTGAGAATTGGTAGAACACTTAGAATTATCTAACTAACAATTACAACTCCTATGGATAACCTGCAGAAATTAACCATAAACTAGCCGCTAACACCCAGTCCGCAACCTAACCCGCATTCATACATGAAAGACATTCACAAAAACGCAAGTGGAGTTTATAAAAATTAATTAAACAAAACTAAATACGCATATACATCAAACCAGAAAATAAAGAGTTCTTTACTTTAAAATTCACCCACAACCAAAAGTTCCAAAACCAAAAGAAAATAAATCATTTAAATGCAATCATCTTTAACCTAGGTAGCAAAAAGGTTTAGCCTCTAGTTGTCATGATAAAATCAAAACAATAAAAGCAAGACAAATTCATGGTGTTCATACGGGTAGCAAATAAATAAATAATTGAATTAAATTAGAACCGACCCGTACTCGCACCTATGCTTCAACCCTTGACCTCCACCCCCTCTTTCTTTTTATTGATGCTGTTGTCGTCCCTTCTTGTTGTTGACGAGAGCTCCTCCTGTTTCAAGAATAATCCTCTTCGCTCCCCTCCTTTAATAGAGCATTCTCATTAGAACCCCCAAAAAACTGGGTGACAAAACCCTATAATTTTTTTGGGGGTTGGGGGTGATTGTGAGTGAAGAAAATGGGGAATCTACAGTGTGTTGGTAAATATTGGGTTCTTTGGGGATCTTTTAGGGAAAACTGGAAAACTGTAGTTATTTTTTAATATTTGTTGAAAGTGGTTGTGAGTGGAGGAGAGAGAAAATTTAATGGGGTTTATTGTAATATGTGGTTGTGATTGGTTGTGAGTGGATGGGGGATGGGGATTCTATTGTGAATGCTCTAAATGTTCTCCCCCTCAAATAAAATATGCGGCTCCCTCCCTGTTGTCGAAGATATCCTCTCCCCAGAAATAATTAGCGGCTCCTCTTAAAATCATAATAAGCCCTCCTAAAATCTTGGACTTGGGCCTCATAACATTCTTTTGTTTGGGCTGTGACTTTGTAGTCACGGTTGTTGTTGTTGTTGTTGTTGTTATTATTATTATTATTATATAGTACAACTCCGCTCTCGACTCGGGTGTTCTTGACTTGACCAAAGTTACTCTTTTACGCTCCAACGTCCGTGAACACCTATACAATAAAAAAATAGATACATAAATACTAAAAATAACCCAAAGCAAATAAAAATCTATAAAAACCTATAATAAATAAAATAGACCAGTACAAGCTTAAACTAATGAAAACACTATCTAAACGACTCGAAAACTATACAAACTTTACACTGGAAATAGATGTATTTTACAATACATCATTGGCCTCTTTCAAAGGTGGTTAACGGAGGGAACTCCGTCTGGTATTCTGACGATGATGGATCTGGGGTGATGGCAAAGCATTCACTGAATTGGGGGGGGGGGGTAGGTGTTTTGGTGTTGGTGGTTTGTGGGGTGTTGGTTCAGGCTTTAGGTTTGGGTCACCATACAGGACATAGTAGTCGATCTTTCCTGACGGTTCTCCAAGAAGACCGACGTTTGGATCTCCGACTTCATATCTTTTCTTTTGGGAATTCTGAGATCCTTTTTTCTTTCTTTTCGGAATGTCTTCGTCGTATTCTACCCGATCTGCTTCGTCTAGACATTGTTGGCAGTAACAAATGTCATACGGGCAGTGTTGCTCTGAAGGGGCTTCAACCGGTTGGATCATGTGTATCGCGGGAAAGACGTCCCTACGATCTTGTTTTGCAAACTTGACCTTGACTAGGCCATCATGATGACAGACAAAGTCAGGGGCAGCTGTTGTCTGGACCGGTGCTTGGTGAAGCTGTTCATAATTTGTTATCCATTTTTCTGGGAGGAGCTTTGTGAGCTCTTCTCTGGACAACTGTTTGGGAACATATGTGCAGGTAGGTGTAGAGTTTGAATCAATTTCTATGAACAGTGCGTCGCCGGAGTTATCTTTTCCAGGGACCATAATGTCCAAAGTGTGATTTTGGACTCTGTATGCCATCTGATAGTGAAAGGTAGCCTGAAAGGTGTTTACTTGTGGCGTACCACCGATCTGGATCTGGGCTTTCAGGGCTGTTAACAATGATGGATCGTTCAGGGGCATGTTAAAGTTGGGGAACAGGGTGACAAACACTGTTCCAGCGTTTAGCGTGGTTTGGATAGTACCGATGCAGGCGTGCTGGTACTCCACAAATCTAGTATCGACGAGGGCGATCCTAGCAAACGCAGGTAGTCCTTTTCTTCCGTGGAAGGTAAGGGCTAGCCTTATCGCACCGAAGTGGATATGTGTATATCCTTGGGATAGACAGATCCTTGGAAGATCTGGGGGGGAGAGAGGGTGACAAGGTGTTCTGAGGTTGTGGCAGGTATGAATCAAACTTTGAGGTTTGAACAAACTCCTTGACGACTGGGTTTGACGTAGAAGTGACTAATTGTTTTACTTTTCTGGAGAATGACACATGGGGTTTAGAGAAAACACTATAGGGGTTAACCATGGGCATATTAGTAATAGGTATTTTAGATTCATCAGATACATAAGAGATCTCATATAACTGATCAATCTTGGACGCAGACGACGATCGAAAACTATACATACGGGATAGATCTTGGTTCATAACTGGGTTTGGACTCCTAACAACCACTCTTGAAATCTTCAACCTCGGACCTTTGAGACTTTACCGCGGACCCTTCCGACTTACCACTCACTCAACAAGCTACTTTTAGACTCTAACAAATGGTTTAGTGTGTCGTACCAGTCTGTTACTTAATGCCTAGTAAGGTTGGTTTTCTGATGTGAGAGATCCGTTCAAAGCCGGCATCCACTGAGCATACTAATCCGAACCTCAGATAGGGAGAACAGGAGCCGTTATGGCTCTGATACCAGAGATTGGGGGGGTTTAAGGCTGATCTATATAAGACAAAACACAGACCAAGATTGGGGGGTTTCACCTTTGAATCAAACGATCACATGTAACCAACCGATGCTAATGCTGTGATTAAGAAGTATGACACTCCTTAACAAACTAAGTTAAAGATAATAAAAATTTGTTTTTTAAACTTTATTGATATATTGACTGCTCATGTTATTTGTGATCACAGTTCTTGAGAATTTCGTTTACCTTCGCCTCAACTTATATGCGAAGAGGGAGGTAATTAGTTAATTTGCACCTTTATAAAAATGTGAGACGCACCTTTATATTTTGTTTGATTTATGTACGTATGTATGCATTTATATATATGTGTGTGTGTGAATAATATATGCAGAAGGATGAAGATGAGAAGTTTAAGGAGTTTGATTTAGGATCTGATGATGCTGATGCTCCTCTGCGTCGCCGCCTAGAAAAGCATTTTATCAAGAACTGTGAATTACGATCAAATTTTTTAAGGTGCAGTAATTGTAGTACTTGGAATCATTGGAGTTTGCTTTAGAGGATGCATATGGATATTAGACGCACTTACTTTATATATTAGACACTTCATTTTGGACGCACCTATTTTTATATTAGAGGCACCCATGTGTTTTACACTGAAATTTGGACGCACTTTAAAGAAGGACATTTGAGTATGGATGCAATTCATGGACGCACTCATTAATTGGAGTAATTGAATTCATTAATTTGGACGCACTTCACAATATTCATGGACGCACTCATTAATTTGGAATGATACCATCATCATCTCTTAAGTACCATGCTCTGTTTTTTATTAAAAAAAAACAGAGCATGTTTCAAGTAGTGGGTTTTAAAAAATCAGAGCATTCATTTACGTTTATACATTTCATCTTCTTGATTTACATTCATTAACCATGCTCTGTTTTTTGATTTTTGGAAAATTGTCTGAAATCGTTTTTTTTTTTGCACCGTTCTTCATTTACGTTCAGTGATCGGTTTTTTATTTGGTGTACTTGATTTCGAATTTGACTGATGATGTATAATTCAAATTCGAATTTGAAATCGTTCACGTATGTTATGAAATCGTTTACGAAAAAAAACGTGATTGTAGTAATCAGTTACAGAGAAATAAGTCGGATTTGCCCTTGGGTTTAACTGCAATTAAAGTTAATTAGAGTTTAGTTAGGTTAATCGTGATTTGGTTAAGTTGACAGGTGGCGTATTTTGGTGGCTTCTTACGCTTCTTACATTAAGAAACTTTGTATCGTATACTTTCTCTTTTTTTCTGGGTTGTGAGTGGAGAAAATGAGGAGCCTACTGTTTATCGGTATATTTAAGGATGTTTGGGGGAAACAGTTTTCTTGTATTTATTTTTTAATATTTGTTGAAAGTGGTTGTGAGTGGAGGAAAGAGAAACTGTAACGATTTTTAGTGTAATATGTAGTTGTGAGTAGATCGGGGATGGAGAACCTATTGTGAATGCTATAACTTTTATACACTTAAATTAGTTGTTACTTGTTCGTTTGTTTTGTTTTTAGCTTTTGTCTACGTAGATGATACTTAATTTCTAATGACATGGTTGGTGTAATGACAGTCCCATGACCTTTTAATGTGGAGGTCATGGGTTAGAGTCTTGCATAGAGCAAAAAAAATTTGAGTTACCACAGTGGCCTTTGAACAGTGGGTTTCCTTAGGAATTGTGGTGGGCTGGGTCATCAGCGTTGTCTACGTTCACAGGCGCGACTAGCCTTTTGCTATTAGTCGTTTTTTTTAACGGCCAACGAAATTCACCAAGAACTCCTTTCGGAGTCTCTACTCAATCAAATCAGGACCCCTTCCACCCGGCATAACCAGACATGTAAGGGAGCTCCTGGTTTCACCAAGTCCACCAGTTCCGGGGAAAACCCGATTATCCACCCGTCTGAAAGCACGACAATAGAATAATCGGTAAAACCCGGCGCTCTCAAGAATCGAACCCATGACCTTTCAGCCATGAGTCTTCTATCATTGAGCCTCCATATCACTCCACCATAAGGTGAATGCTCAGGTGATCTGGCTTTTGTTGGCCGTTAAAAAAAAACTATACTAATTCCTTGTATTGAATTAAGGATAAAGGAAATTACTTTATATAAAAAGATTAGTTAAAGTAAAATAAAAAACACTACTGACTTAGTAATTCCATGCAAGAAACCGCAGATTTATGTACATACAAATGAATCTTGAAGTCGGCATGCTTTCTTTCCATCAAATTTAAGCAACCATCTTTATCCCAAAAAAGGATTAGCATACGTCAACTATTACAACTTGTTGCTACATCCGTAGTAGGTGTATGGAAGGTGTAAGCGTGCGGTGTGTGTTTGATTTGTATATAAGAACACTATCTATGTATAATGAAAGATCATTGCAATTGACATATAGATAAAAAAAAAAGTACTAGTTTACTTACAAAACATAACCATGAAAACAAGCAGCCTTTTAGTTGTCAATCTCATTGTTTGGTTCTTTTTTGTGGGCAGTGTGTTCTCTAATGATTATAAAACTTTTAACAAACTTGTGTTGCCTCCAAGTGTCACAGGCCCTGAATCTGCTGCTTTCGACCGCGCTGGTGAAGGTCCATATGTGACAGTTGCGGACGGTAGGATCCTGAAATGGAAAGGTCCCGCCATTGGGTTCGTTGATTTCGCATACACTTCCCCTAACAGGTTGATGCATTTAAATCTCACATTTTCATATGTTGTCATGTGTATATATAAAACATAATTTAAATACATTTTATGTATATAACATACTTACATTATGTGTTTCTTTTATTTTTGTACCACCTAATTAATTAGTAATCATGCTTGACTACATGTTGTGTACCATGTTATATATGTCCCTCTGTCTGTCATGTTATTTTTTCACCACTTACTAGATTGTTGGTACTTGGTAGTTTTATTTTATATATATCAAGTTTTTCCTGTTTGGAGCCGGGGGTCTTTTTGGAAGCAGCCTCTCTATCCCTAGGGGATGGGGGTAAGGTTTGCCTAAATCCCACCCTCCCCAGACCCTACCAATAGTTTTCTATTTGTGGGATTTTACTGGGCATGGTTTTTGTTGTTGTTGTAATGTTACATTTACATTTTTGTTGTTGTATCAGGACCAAATCATTATGTGATGGTACAAATGATCTTGAATTGGGACCAACATGTGGAAGACCAACTGCTCTTAGCTTTAACTATAAAACCAGTGATCTATATATCACCGATGCGTTCTTCGGTCTCCTGGTTGTAGGATTCAATGGCGGTCTTGCAACTCAACTTTCCAGTGGTTACAAGTACCTATCAGGCATTGACGTTGAATCATATACCGGAAATGTTTACATGACTGATGCTAGCTTGACACCTGACTCGTCTGGAAGGTTGTTGAAATACGATCCAAGAACTCAACGGGTGACCGTTTTGATGAGTGGGCTTGCAGGTGCAGGTGGTCCATCAGTTAGCAGTGACCGAAAGTATGTTTTGGTTCCGGATTATGTGAACAAGAAAATCCTGAGATATTGGCTGCAGGGACCGAAACATGGTACAAATGAGGTCTTCATGACCAACTTTGGGAGCCCAACGAATATTAAGAGGGCCGCAAGCGATGGAGAGTTTTGGGTGGCGGTAGAGAAGCAGGCTCAAGGGCTACGGGTCAATGGGTCCGCAATAGTGCTGCAAACAGTACCACTTACCCAGTTCATTGACACAACGGTTGCTGTGGTTCAGGAGATGAACGATGCGCTTTATGTTGGTTCGACCCACACTGACTTTGTTGGTGTTTACACCAACTAAATCTTGTTACCACCCCATTAATGTGATGGATATATGATATTGTTCTCCCATAATTTGTTGACAGCAATAATTACTGTATTGTATGAAGTTTAAATAAATTAAAATGTTGGTTTAATACGGCTCTTCGCTATGAAACTTTATATTTGATACGACGCCCTTTTATAAAGTTTATATCGAAAGGTAAGTGGTTACACATTTGAGTTACAACGCGATGGTGAAAAGAAATAACCTGTAAATTGCACAATTGAGACATAAATGATACGACGGCCATCTTTGTTCTCGTTATGAAATGTGGCCGAGTTGTGAAGACGTTTCATCCTTCTTGATCTTCCCCTTTTCGAGCAGATAAATTCGCTCAGCATCAGGTACAGCTTTGATGATGGTTTCCAGCTTTAAATTAAGTTCATCAATCTTGTCAATAAGCTTGTCATTTGTAAACATTCCGATCATCACACTTTGAATCGTCTGCCAGCTTTCGGCCAGTGGTAGAACGATGATCACAGCCGACCCGATTGTACCCCATGCTATTGCCACTACTGCCCAGAAGGTGAAGTATCCTTTGCTGAATTCCCCTGCATTCACAATATAATACAACTGTTAAATGAGTAAAGTATAACATGTTAATTATTATGGTAACGGGTCATATGGGTTGAACGGGCTAAAGATTGGGTTGGACGGGTTAATGAAGTCGAAAGTTTTTTGACTTGTAACCCAACCGTCGTCTATGCAAAATGTAAAAGTGTAACTATGGGGCGGAACCAAGGGATCAAAATGGTCCGTTGACCCCAGTCACCGGAATTTGTTGGAATTTTATATATAAAATTTGCGTTTTGTAAGAAAAACATGAGTTGGACCCTAGTCGTAACTAGTAGAGAAAAAAACGTTAAGATGGTTGACTAAAAAGTTCTAGTTCCGTCACATATACTTACTTGCTGGAAGTGAAAACAAAGGCCATAATACGACGATGACGAAGGTAAAACCGAAGCCCCATTTAATGATCCATTTCTTCGCGCTAATCAGCTTCTCCTCCTTAAACTCATCAACCGCGAGTTCACTCTTTTCCTTCTCAACAATCGTGATCTGCTTCGTGGTTTCCCAGTCATAGTTTTGAGGTCTCAAGAAACTGCATATAGCATGGACCGCGCCACCAGTGATGATAGAGACTAGATTCCCAGCAAGCATGGGTGCATTTCGTCCTGTCGTGTCTAGGTTGACCCGACCATATTCAACGCTTGTAACCGTCAACCAAGTTATGATCCCAAGAACACACCCAACTATGGTGCCTAGAATGGCTCCAAATGCATTGGCTTTTCGCCATAGGAGCATGAAAGCGATTGGAATAACGGCTGACCCGATAAATACGCCCATGGCTAAGTACATCCAGCCGAGGGACACCCCGGCTTTGTTTAGTATGACTGCTAGGATTCCCATGAAACAGCCAAATGAGAATACTACTGTTCTAGAAACTTTTAGGATTTGTTTCCCTGTGGCGTCTGGATTGATGTATGTGCGGTAGATGTCGTATGTGCATAGTGATGAGACTGCGATTAACTCGGAAGAACCAGCAGATGTTACAGCCCTGATGCAAAAACAGTAAAACAGGTCAGAATTTGGCTGTTTTGATTTTTTTTTTATTTGTTGCAAGTCGGGGATTTTAGGTTAACGATTCGGGTCAGCCAGATACCTTATGTAATAGGCCGTTTAATAAATGGTTCGTGTTCGGGTTGACCTGTTCAACCCCTTTCATTAAAAATGTTGACCCACCAATTTGTTTGGTTAAACTGGTCAACCCGCCAACGTGTTTAATCATACAAGTTGACCTGTCAACCCGTTTAACCAGTTTTTTACAGCCCACCAACCTGATTAACACGTTTACAACTTGATTACTACCCATCTGAAGCATTTATATGAATGGGTTAAACAGGTCATGTTTGGTTACACAATTTTAAGTGTGCGCGTCAAATTCAGGGGCGGACCTAGTGTATAACTAGGTGCCGCTCCATTGCTGCTCAAATTCGCGCGCGTAGTGAAAAATTAGTGGAAAATTTGTTTTTTTTTTACGAAATTTGGAAAACATTGCTACTAAAATGAAAAAAATGAAAAACGTTACTACTGAAATTCTTTCTAGATCCGCCACTGGCGTCAATCTGACACGAACGACACCCAGGAGTGTAACTCACATGAAAAGCATGGTGAGAAGGAGAACCGAACCACCCTTGCCCATCAAAGCCATAGCCGTAGCAGGAGGAACAAGCCCATGGCTAGCTTCACTTGCTGTTAATGGAAGGTCAAGGGCTAGAGCACCTAAACCAAGTGATGTAGCCAATGAGAATGGCACTGCAAACCACACGAGCCCGCCTAACAAGTACCCTTTATGAGTCGACGATGGTCTAGCCGCAATGGCACTCACCCAGTATCCCTAAAGATAGAAAAACATGCGTTACAAAGTCGAAAGCTATACATGTTTTTAACTACATTTTATGATGAAAAGTAGAAACTTACATTGTCCACAAAAACAGTACCAAAGTTACCAACAATGTTGATTATACCAAAAACTAGCCCGCCCGAGCTCAACATTGTTAGGTAAGATCCTTGGTAGTTTCCAGAAACCGGGCCGCAAGCTTGCCCATTATGGGTTATGGGTTCTTGACACACTCTTGATCGGCTTGAGACTTCTGCTAGACGTCTGTAGACAACACTCGGGCTACCAAGCTCGCTACTAGCCGTGTAGACTAAGTACACGAAGACGACTAGCACCAAGTGCACTGACAACAAACCCAAAACAACATACAAAAGTCAAGATCAAACCCAACACGACATGTTTAACTAAACGTGTCATTTTCTTAAACACTAACATGGACCTGTTTAATACGCCCATGACATGTTTTTTAACTGTGTTGACCCCTTTATGATGCGAACCCATTTACCCCAAACACTTATCTGTTTAACTTCATGTCGAGTCATATCATGTGAACGGGTCGTGTCATAAATTGCTAGTCTATGTTGAGATGTAACTGGTTTGACCTTAAAAGTCAACCAATAGAAAAAAAAAACACAGCAAGATTACCTATCACAGAATGTATATAACTAGCCAAAAAAGTGGCCTTCAATCCTCCAGCAAGTGTATACACAATCACGCCTAGCGGTATTAGAAAACTGGCAGCATAAATATTAACTCCAGTGAGTGCATTGACCACGGCGGAGCCGCCAAGAAGCAGCATTGCTGTTACTATGATATTTGTCATGAAACAGAACACCAAAAACACGAGATGTGCAGCCGTCCCCCATCTATCAAAGACACGTTTATAAGCGTAATGAGGATTCGTATTTATGACGTCCAAGACAAAGCGATACAAACTTAAGCGTACCGAGCTTTAACGATCTCGCAAACTGTATGGGCATGAGGGGCCTTTCTTTTGATCTCTATGGCCATTACACCAAACAAGAGTACCTGTTCATGCAAAGGTACAAATGTTTATGCCTAGAGGCTAGAGTACAAGATACAAAGCATGAGAAATGGTACTAGTGTACTAGATACAGACCTGGATGGTGGCACCACTAGCATACCAGAATGGTCCACTGACTCCATACTGCCAGGCAACATTTGAACTTTGCAAGATAGTTGCAGCCCAAGTCCACTTTCAAGATATTATTAGTGTTAGACCATCATACATAATACAGGAGTGAGTACAAATCAATGAAACAAAATGGGTGGCAATCGTGTCGGGTTGATGGGTTGGCGGGTTGAACCAGTGGCGATCCTTTTAAGGGGCGGGAGGGGGCGCCCCCCCCCCCCCGAATTTTCGCTCAGAAGTTCCGATTTTATAGTATTCGTATAGAAATTTTTTGGTATATAAGGTTTCGACTCCCCGAAACTGGTGACTTCCGACCCCCCAAAGTTTCGAGTCAAGATTCGCCACTGGGTTGAACTGCTCAACTCAAACGTGTCCCATGTATGCATAATGCATTCATGTCAAAAACATCAACCTTATCCTAGACACACATAAAACTGTGTAACCTGGACATGACCCCTTTAACCGATTTGCCTAGACGTGTCAAATGGGTCAACGGGTTGGCTATAGTAATCAAGTTGTAAGCATGTTTAATTGGGCTAGTGGGTGTGGGAATTGGGTTAAACTAATCACAAACGGGTTTGTAGGTCGAACAAATAATTAAATGGTTAAACAAATCAAACCAAACACGGCCCATTTAATAAACACGTCAACTCGAACATGAACCGTCTAACCCATTTATCTAAATTTGTCAAACTAGTTGACTTGTTGGAGGTAGTAATAAAGTAGTAAAAAAAATTCAATCAAGTTGATGGATGCCATAAATGTGTTAAACGGATACTAAACATGTTGTCAAGCTGACCTGTTACGTTAAATAGGACAATCCAAACACGACCCGTTTATTAAACAGGTTAGATAAGTTCACTATGGGTCGGGTCATATGTTATGTAACAAAACTATTTAAAATTGATTGAAAAAATATAAACGTTTTATACTCATTTGGAATTAAAATAAACTACACCCTGCTTGTTTGGTCTAGTGACTTAGTTCTAGTTAAAGGCTATTCTGTTACGATCAGAAAAGTCAACGGAACAAAGTCAACTCAATATTCCGATCACAACAAACCCGAATCACCGGAAACCGGTACCTGAGATACGATCACACTAGCTATGAGTCCTGTTTTAACGTTTCTTCCAGCAGTGTTGAACCACTCTGAGGTATGACGTGCTCCAACATAACGTTTCTCCAACCAAACCTGTAATAATAAACCGTTTAGAAAAACTCATAGACATAAGCAAATTCATGGCTGGCATATCGTGTCTTAGCGGGTGTAACAGGTACGTGACCATGTGAACAACACAAGTTGTAAACATAAACACAACGTGTTTAACTACTTTATATCATATATTTATAACACAGTTATATGTTTTAAGAGAAATAATGGATTAGGTAGTACTAATTTCAATTATTTAAAGAAAATAAAAATCACATAGGGTATTTTTTCAGTAAACATATCTAATTTCATATCTTATACAAGGTACGGTACTTATTGCCACTCTTATATTAATGCAACAATAATTTCCTTATACATATTTAGGTAGCACGGGGCCTTTTTCCCGTGCCAGTGCTACTAACTTTATAGTTTTTATTATATATATTAATCCACTTGTGGTATTTAAACGAGAAAAAACATATAGGACATCTAGAATATGGGCATGTTCGGTCGCCCACCCTGCACACAGTAGATATTGTACGTACCAGGAAAGAGGTAAAGAAGGCGAAGAAGGCACCGAAGCCGAGGATAACGGAATACCCGACTCCTTGGTTTAGGACAGGTTTGCCACCGAAGAAACTTGTTTGCCGGACACAAGTGTCTCCGGAAGTGTGGTAATATTTACCGGAAAAATCAAAGGGGGGACAAGTGGCCATATGTGTGTGTGTAGTGACAGAAATAATGGACGATAGAGTCAATGGATCTAAATAGTTAATGATTGGTTGAAGAGGAGTACAATATATATATAGCGGCTTGGTGATTCCAATGTGGGTCCCAATGGAATCAGAACCAGAATATCTTAATATATGTTCTAATAATGTTACATATCATAAAAAAAATTTTAGCAAAGATTTACCTTTTTTTATATAATATCATAAAGGGTAAATTACGATTTTAGATTGGCTACCTAAGTAGTGGTGTCACATGAACTTTAGGTTAATCGTGAATCCGAATTAGAAGGTGGGAATGTAGTTAACTTAATTTGTTACCGTGTGAATGTATTCTTGTAAAGTTTGTAAAAATTGTAATCTCTTTGTTACATACGGGCAAAATTTCATGACTAGTCACCTCTATTGTTATATATACTTGTATGTGGTGGAGGCATGGACTTTTTTTCTAAGGTCATGTGTAGTGGAGGGGGTTATAGGGCGTTATGGGGATTAAAATATTACTCGTATAAAGTAATAGAAGGGGGGTTATAGAGCGCTATGGAAAAAGAGGGTGTAGTGGGAAGGGGCGTTATGAGGCTTTATAAATGATTAGGTAATCATTGTTTATTATTATTATTATTATTATTATTATTATTATTATTATTATTATTATTATTATTAAAACAAATATAGAAATAGAAAAGTCAGATCTAGATCTAGATTTTCATCATCTTCTTCATCACCACCATTCTTCATCACCACCTTCTACCACCGCCACCACCGTGACCTTCATCTTCATCATCATCATCATCATCTTCATCATCAACATCTTCATCTCCAACCATCACACCACCGTCCCTCCTCAACCATCATCACCATCGTTCCTCCTCAACCATCATCACCATTCACCTTCATCTCCAACCATCACAGCCAGTCAGCCACCACCTTCAACCATCACAACCACCACCTTCAACAGTGTGTGTGTATATATATATATATATATATATATATATATATAAAGTTTGAATAAAAAAAAACCTCGATCTGTGCATAACGCTCGCCATATCCACAACGGGCGCTACCAAAACGCCCCCATAGCGCCGGCGGGGGCGGTGTTCCCCGGCGCTATGGGGCTTCAAAACGCCCTATAACGGGCGACTACACATGAACTAAGGGGTTAGGTTCTTTTGGTACTTGGATTTATAATAACGTGCAGGCAAATTTTACGGTCTGGATCACATGATAAAACAAAACTCATAATAAAAGTTTAATCATGTCTAAAATCACATGACACACATAAAATCATGTCTAATTTTAGTTTTAAAGTTTTAAGAACAATAAAAAGCTAACATTTACTCATGTTTGTTGTTTGATTATTTGAATAAGCATTCGCATAAACTTACAGTCATTCATAACCGTGAGCGACGAGCCGACTCTTTAAAGAATCATTTACACTAGATCGATACAACTATGAGTTGCCTTTTTTCTTGTCTTTGAGGAATCGTTCAAATCAAGTAGCAGTAATCGTTGAACGAACTCTTTTTTTATTATTTAAGTTAAAAGTTTGTTTGGGCTATGAGTAAATGTAAGACATGGACTTTTAATTGGTTGTATAATTTTTTGATGCGATTTAGGTTAAGCTTTCTTTTAATAAAATCAATGGGGTCATCATAAATAACCACTGGTGTTGTTGGAAATATTCTTAGAATAACAACGAAATGGATATGTCTCAAGTGACATCGAACCCATATATGTGACTCCGCCACTATACGTAATACTAAATTTGATCCCGTAAATAAATCAACCAGAAAATACACATAACATCCTTTATAATTTATTTTAACTCTATATTTCTATCTAACAACATATAATCTATTTTTTCTAACATATAGGTACCCTTTGTGTGGGTTCATTTCATAAAGCCAATTATAAAATTGTGAGAACTTATATAAAGTTTATTTTTTGTTTACACCACCCGTAGTGGTGTGTGAATGTGGCGTGAAAGGGCAATTTAGCGCCCAAATTAGAGCCCCAACACCGCTCCTTTGGACTTGAAATGGGCAAAATTGCCTTGGGCGTTATTTATTTTGTGGTGTTAAATTGTGAAGCTTTTCCTCATTTCTTTGGAGCCAATGATTGTGTCAAATTTGGAGTGAATGGGCGCTAATAATTATGCCATTATAGGTGGCCTTAGGTTGTTGGGTATAGGGACAGCCCAAATGGGCCGTCCCCCATGCCACATAAACTACCACGTAAGCAAAAGGGATTGTCCTCCTTTTTGGGACAATCCAAGGGGGGCGGTGTGCTCCATCCTTAACAGATCAAGAAACCCAAAACACTCCTTCCCATTGGTCCATATATTTAAAAAAACAGTAAAAGTGGTCTGTCCTGTATGTTCTCTGCATGACGTTTAAGACGAGGACAGCCCTAAAGGGCGGTATTCGCGTCCAAAACAGGCCGAGACAGCCCTAGAACGTCCCCGCACCGGATATCCTTATAACCTTGTAAACTTAACAAAAGTTTATATCCTCTAGACACATTTTTCCATAGCATATATATAAAGTGGGGTCCAATTAGCTAAATTTTCTAAGTTGCAATATTTGTCATGATGTCATAGGTGAATGATGGAAAGTCGTCGTTTGACTTTTAAATGTTACGCAATCACATCAATGAATTATTTAACTAAGGTTCTATAATTTTGGCATATGAAAGAACATCGTTTACAAATAAAAAAATTCTTTTATGTAATGTATATTAAAGTTGTACCAACAAAACAAAAACTTAAAATGTAAAATTTAGGACTATTGTTGGTATATTGTTTTTATTACACTTGGTTTACGTATATCCGCACAGAAGGTTTAGGCTATTGTGTAGATCGAGTTGGCCATCAATTTGGTTAAATGAGTGGGAGTGACAATTCAATTGCATGCTCGTTTTATCAATCCCCTCATATTTCTCAAGCTTACTAATCCAAGTGATCATCAAAGAAACCGGGCCGTAATCAATCCTAAGAAACCCAAGTCGGCTCATATGTCTAATGAACTTGAATTCCTCGATACCCCCAACTCCACATCCTCCAAGAGGCTTCGGTTTGATAACTTTCTGCCATTTGACCCACCTAATTTTATGCCCCGAATTAGACTTTCCCCTAAATAAAGGCCCTTCTAACAATTTCCAGCTTATTGATAATTGATTTAAGGGCCAAAAATATAGACAAGTAATAAGAAAGGAGCCTCCCAAGGACAGCTTTAGCAAGAGTAATTCTCCCCCACCAGAGCCCAGTGGACAACCCTTTTCATATTTGATCCGATGGGAATCCTTAGATACAAGAAGAGAAAGGAGCCAACCCCACAATTAAGGATCTTTGCCATATCTCCCACTTCCACTCCATCAACCCCCACCCCATAAAGGTGACACTTGTGATGATTAACTTTGAGCCCTGTAACGAGGGAGGCACCTTAGGAAGACTCACAATGTTATGCTTAGACCATTTCCCGACAAAAAGAACATCATTTGTGTAACAAAGATGGGAAAGGCAAGGGCCCTCATTAAGAAGTTCCACCCCTTGAAAAGACCAAGAAACGCAATCTTTTTCATAAATATGTCAAGGACCTCCATAGCAATGATAAAACATTGCCTCAAACCCCATTTGAGCAGGAATCTCCCGACGAGACCCATTCACAAGAACCGAACCCTTTCCAGACTGAAGACAACGTTTAATCCAGTCTATCCATTTCGCGGGGAAGGCTATATACTCCATGATTCTAAACAAGAACTTCCAATTTAGAGCATCGTAAGCCTTCTCAAAATCCACTTTGAAAATCAACATCCTTCTCTTGTTTTCTTGGCTCAGGACACCAACTCGCTCACAATGAAAGGGTCGTCCAAAATGTTTCTTTCCCCAACAAAAGCCGACTAAGTAGGGGAAATAATAGATTCAATAACCGTCTTTAAACGGCAAGATAAAACTTTGGAGACGATCTTGTGGACCGACTCAACTAACGAAATAGGACGGTAATCTGTAACCCCTTGCGGGTCTGGAGTTTCTTGGATAAGGGCCACGAAGGAAACATTACAACCCATACGGATGGATCCAGTAGAGTGGAAGTCATCCATAACAGCAGATATCAAGGGCTTGAGCTACTACAAATAATGTTTGAAAATTTTCAAAGTGAAACCGTCGGGTCCAGGAGCCTTACCCACGAATAGCACTCCTAATTTCATCCAAATAGAATGGCTCAATAAGAGAATCAGCATGTTCCTAAGAAAGAGCATGGAGACCCAAATTAGAGAAATTCGGGCGTCTTCTCATGGGCTCGGCAAATTGTTTTTTAAACCATTTTCTCAACACTTCTAGTATAAGTAACCACTTAATCTCGGGCTAGTTTCATCATTCCCTTAGTTTTCCTTGACTCTACCTACTCATGGTAAAACCCTGCCAATTAACACCATCAAAAGCCATACACCACATTTTCATTCTCTTTAAACTCATCTTACATCTAGATTCTAACTAAAACACCTTTATTACATTATTGCGATTCTAATCAAACGATACTTGACTTTAGTAGGTCTAGTTAACTACTTTGTAAAGTTTGCACAAACTTCGAGTTGCCATTGTGGAAACACTAACCATCCTCAAACGCAAATCAAAGTGGTCAGTTTTATCATACAACTATAAAACGAACCGATGCTTGTTTATATTCATTTAATTAATTTAATGAACGAACACGGACAAACTTTAGGTTCATTCCTTTATGTTCATGAACATGCGGTATTATGTTCGTTCATTTATTTATGTAGAAATATTACGTAAACATGAACAATCAATTTAGAAAATGAAAATAACGTATATGTTAAAATATTTTACATGTTATTTTTATACATTTTTCAGGTACGTTAGTTTATCTATTAAATTAGGGAGCACACATTCCAAATAACACAAGCTATGTTGTAACAGTTTCAAAAGCAATCCTTTGATTCAAACCACATATATATGTTATCATAAAATATATACAAGCTATGTTTTGACATCCTAGAACATATACTTTAGTGATATCCAATTGGAGCTGGTGAATCTTTGAGTTCAAGTCCTTGATAATGTATGTCCTGCAACATATTCAATCCAAAATGTCACCAATTATTTCCATTCAACATCATCATAAAAAATAAAAAATAAAAAAAAAATAAAAAACCAACAATGTAACAATTACCGAAGCGAAGTGATTGACATCGCGATGATGAGCCTCGTCCGCTCTCACAACCATCACAACATCACGAAGCGTTGAATTAGCAGGAAGACGCCAATAGTCAATAGCAATCGCAGGCGCCTTCACATTTTCTATGTTACCAGCATCAAGCTCTTTTAAGAACTCGGTGTACGAGTGGATTGCTTCTTCCTCAAGGTACCCGGTGATCCGGTGAGCTAGTTTAGGTGAAGCAAGGTATGCAACAAAGTAGGCATTGAAGAAGATGCCTTGGACCGCGAAAACAAGGGCCCGTTCGTACCATTTTGGCTTCGCAACCTCCATAAAAGTCATTAGGTGCATTCTTTCGTTCTCGGCTTCTTCTAATAGAGCTTTGATCCACCCACCACTTGGCTCGAACCGCCGTAGTGATTTACAGTGAAGAAGCATTCCTCCCACCATTCCTGGAACTGCAGCTACTGTTTCGAGCATCATCGCTCGACATCCATATCGCCTCTAGTAGCAAAATTCAAGTTATGGATGACAAACAAACCCGAAACCGACTACCCGTTTATCCAAACAATGATCATAAACATTTATATTTATTTTTCCTTTGTGTATGAGAAATAAAAAATGTAGTAAATCACTAATTATTAATTTTTATATTTCAAATTTCCTTTAGCTATATAAATTAAAATTGTAAAAAAAAAATCCTAACAAATAATTTTTAAAAACTAGCGAGTATACGCAGTGTCTAACCGATGATTAGTAGTACAACACATATTTCCCTGGGTATGAGACACGGTTTTACAATTGAACATCATATATAAGACTTGAATTCCCAATACCTGTCTCTAATTTAAATTAATGCTAATGAATTATCTTTGTAAATAAAGTGATTGGTCAAAATTAGTTGATAGACCTGAAAGAAGATATCAGTAGGCAATCGGAGCGACTTGACTGTCCAGTATGCAAATTTGTCCAAAAACGTCTTTGGAACATGATGTTTCTTCAAATCAATCGATAGATCTGCTTGATATGTCTCCCATGGCTGCCATTCAAATTCAAATCAGAAAACCAACAAGACATAACCTTTATTGTAACCGCAATTATTGCAATGGCAAAAACTTCCTTGGTAATCCATATTGTAGAACTAGAGGTGTTAAACGGGTGGTGTTTGCAGGTTGGTGTGTCTAGACACGAACCAGAAAATTTTACACAAACCCAAATCTTAAAATGTGTCGACATATGTGAACCCGAACAGGACAAGAATATCTCCGGGTTAAGACGGACACGGCCCGGTTTAACCCGATATTTTTTTATTTTTTTTATTTTTACTATTTACATTCAAACAACAAACAAAATATACAAAAGTCTAGAAGAATTACTTTTAGAAGTACATAAGAAGTATATAAAATTATAAAAAAAATTATGTTTTGTCATAAAATACCCAATCAATTTAATTTATGTCATAATAATATGTAAGAAAATAATAAATTGGTTCAACGAGTCAACCCATGAACCCGTTTGCTTGACACGGACCGGACTGGTTTAGCTAAACGGGTTCAAGAGTTCGACCCAAAAATTGACCCAAACGCATTTATACTAAACCCAAACCCGCAAACTTTGTCTTAGCCACATGTTGACCATGTCAGAAATTCACACCCCTAGTTTGCTACTGAGTTGCAACAAAGGGTTATTGCGACAACATTTAGCGACCAAACAAGAATTCAATAATATTAACAAACTGAACCGTACCCTAAAGCAATTCCACTTCCACTCAGTCCCATCTTCTTTAGTAACTCTCGACGGTGGCACTCCCCAATAACTCGCCACCTCTTTACCTTTCTGACCACCGCCCGCTGCCGCCGTTGCACCGCCATTGCTACCGCCACTACCGACCACTTCTTCCTTATGCTCTTTCTGTTCTTTCTCCGCCAATGTCATGGTACTCGCATTGCGAGTACCAAACATGGAGGACGACATACTCCAACATGTTACCACTGCGAGTTCAGCCCCGACAAGACCGGGGTTGGTACCCGCAGTGGTTGATAATACACGTGGACTTATATGTCCGGTTACTGACCGGACTATAATCCTCGCTACACGAGTTGTCATATTTTTGCTAACGATTATTACAACGATAATTTTGAACACCAAGTATTAAAAAAAAATGGTATATATAATATATAGGGATAGGGATATTGTTGTGAAATATTTTGTATGTGTGTGTTATTTTTTTGGAGAAAATAGTATGGAATTTTGGCTCGTTTTATGCCATACAAAAAATGTGGTGGTGGAATGATACGATGACGTTTCCTGTCTTTATTGTTTAATCCGAGTGTTATTAATGGAAAAGCTTATGTTTACCATCATGGGTAGTAATAATGTCAAAAAGTGTAAAACTAAAGAATCAATAGATTACCAAACCAAAAGATTACAAAACTCTTGATCTAATCTATTACAGACTCAAAGAAATTATACACAATAAACTCTAAACAACTCCAAATAACAAACTGTAACAAGAACTAGACAGGATTACACAACCTAAGCACTGATTGAGAAGATCAGTGCTGGACAAACCCTAATCGTTCACAGTTGTGAGATGTGAGAGAACTATTACGAACAACAAAGAGAAACAAAGAAACAAGACTGGCTAAACTGGAAACTCGTGAAAGACTTCTGCTTATATAGCCCCAAATCTAGGGTTGGTAAGAAACACAAACGAAGCAACGTGAGCTGTCCGATCAAGTCAAGGAAACACAACTTGACTTGATCATAGCCGTCCATTCTCTTCACCCGGATCGCCAACTAGGCTCGGGATATAACGACTGATCAAAAAGAGTGTGGGCTTCCAAATGGGCTTCCAATACTGGGCTCCTTCATGTCTCTTCAACCTGCTACCAGACTTGGGCTGCTACACACGTACTGGATCACTTCCACTGGATTCCCTCTCAGCCCATCATGCAATCAAAGAGAAAAAATAATAAGTAACATTACATGTGAAAATATAACAATAGACTTATACTAACCTTATTATTTTTAACACCCCCCCTCAATTTGATTGCTTGAATGGGTCAAACATCTGGATACGAGTACATAGATCTTCATGTTGATACACAAGCAACCCTTTTGTGAAAATGTCAGCCAATTGATTCTGTGACTCTATCTTGACAGTGCGAACTACTCCACTGGTAACCAAATCTCTCAAGAAAAACAAATCTATCCCAAAATGTTTTGTTTTATCATGAAAAACTGGATTTGCAGTAATAGCAATTGCTGCACTATTATCACAAAACAACTCAACCGGAGTCTGAACCAAAATGCCAAGTTCAGATAGCATGTCCTTAAGCCAGATGACCTCACAAGAGGCTACACACATAGATCTAAACTCAGCCTCAGCTGAAGACCTAGCCACAACAGATTGTTTTTTACTTTTCCAAGTAATCAAATTGTTTCCTAAAAACACACAAAATCCTGTTACAGATTTCCTAGTCTCTATGCACTTTGCCCAGTCAGAATCAGCAAAAGCTATTAACTTATCATTTTTAGATTTTGTAAACAAAATCCCTTTGCCAGGAGAATTTTTTAAATATCTTAATAACCTCATAGCAATTTTAAAATGATTAGTACAAGGTTTATGCATATACTGACTAAGAAAGTGGACTGTATAGGCAATATCAGGTCTTGTATGAGATAAGTAAATTAACTTACCAACAAGCTTCTGATAGCCTGTTATGTTTTCAAGAGGAGAGTTGTCATACATAATCATATTTGTTAAAACATGATTTTGTTCAATAGGATTGCTTACAGGCTTACAACCAGTCATACCATATTCACTAAGCAACTCTAAACAATACTTTCTTTGTGATAAACACAAACCTTGATCAGACCTAATAACTTCTATTCCTAAGAAGTATTTTAGTTCACCAAGATCTTTAATTAAAAACTTTGTTTTAATAGCAGTTTTAACTTTCTCAATCTCATCAATAGAATTGCCAGTAATTAAAATATCATCAACATATACTAGCAAAACAATAAACACAGAGTCACTTTTCTTAATAAACATAGAAAAATCACATTTGCTCTGTATAAAACCAAATTCAGTCAAAGCAGCAACAAGTTTGGCATTCCACATTCTTGGAGCTTGTTTTAGCCCATAAAGAGATTTGTTTAGTTTACAAACTTTAGTATTATTATCAACACTATTATCACTAAACCCCTCTGGTATAGACATATAAACATCCTCTTTTAAGTCACCATACAAGAAAGCATTGTTAATGTCAAGCTGAAAAACTTTCCAATCATGTTCAACTGCAATGGAAAGAATACACCTAACTGTAACAAGCTTAACTACTGGTGAAAAAGTTTCATCAAAATCTATACCCTCTTTTTGACTAAACCCTTTTGCCACCAATCTAGCTTTATACCTATCTATTTCACCTGTTGATTTGTATTTGATTTTATACACCCATTTACACCCTATTTTACTTCTGCCTTTTTGGAAGATCTACCACTTCCCAAGTATTGTTCCTATGTAAAGCCTCTAACTCTTCATTCATGGCTTTAAGCCAATTTGAATCCTTAGAGGCTTCTGCAAAGTTCCTAGGCTCAATACTTTTATCAAGGCTAGAAGCAAAACATTGACTCTCTAAAGACAAATGAGAATAGTTAACTACTTTATCCAGCCCATACTTAATTTTCCCATCAATTATGAAATCATTGAATCTTTTAGGAAAATGAGTTTCTCTATTTGATTTTCTAACAACAGATTCAGGGATATCAATAGTATCACCCTCAGAATCAAAGTTGTTTTCATTAGCAGTATTCACACTCCCTGCCCTATCAGGTTCTGGACCTACACTACTAGGTTGCTGATCCTCAGCCTTTCCTCTAGAGGTTCTGTCTACAGAACCTGACTGCTGGGACCAGTGTGTTCCTGCTTCTAAATTTTCTGGAATCATTCCAGCCTCACCCTTTCCCTCATCATTGGGATCATTTACACCTGAGATATTTGAATCTGTGTCTTCAAAAAAGTCAAAAAAATTTATATTTGTAACATTTTTAAAAGGATTTGAATCATATTTTTCATACACACTTTTTTCTTTAAAAGGAAAAAAACTTTCAAAAAACTTAACATCTCTAGAGAAAAATGTGGTTTTACTGTCTAGACTAAAGACCTTATAACCCTTTTTTTCAAAAGAATATCCAATAAAAACACATTTTTCACTCCTACTTTCTAACTTATTTGATTCATTTAACACAGTGCAAAAACACAGACAACCAAATATTCTCAGATGATCAAGGAAAGGTTCAAAACCAAACATTAATTCATATGGAGTTTTCCCAGCTAGCACAGATGATGGAGTCCTATTAATTAAATAAGCAGCAGTAAGTATGCATTCAGACCAAAAACGAACAGGTAAACAACTTTGAAACAATAATGCCCTAGCCACATTTAATAAGTGTCTATGTTTCCTCTCAACAATACCATTTTGTTGAGGTGTGTAAGCACAGGTTGTTTGATGTATGATTCCTTTTGAATTACAGAAATCTTTGAATTGTTTATTAACAAATTCAGTCCCATTATCTGACCTAAACACCTTTACCTTCTTTTTAAACTGAGTGTCAATAATATTTACCAAATTTACAACATATTCAAAAACTTCTGTTTTATTTTTCATCATACACACCCAAACAGCCCTGGTGTAATCATCCACAATGGTTAGGAAGTACTTATTTCCTTCCCTGTCTGGGACCCTATATGGACCCCAAACATCCAAGTGGATAATATCACCTAGATTAACTGTTCTATGTTGGCTCAAAGGGAAAGGTTCCCTGTGTTGCTTAGCCTTAAAGCACACCTCACAAGGATCAGAGTTGTCAATTTTGGACAAACTAAGTTTGTTCTTAAGGACATTAACAACCTGATCTGAGGGATGTCCTAGCCTAGCATGCCACAAACAATATAACTTCTTGTTATCTAAACACACCTTATTAGACAAACAAGCATTTCCACACATGTATAGACCATCCATTTGCCTACCAGTCACCAGGGTTTTCCTGGTTGATAAATCCTGAATATAACAATTTTGCTCATCAAAACCTATGTATAGTTTATTATCTCTGGCTAACTTATGGACAGACAACAAATTCACAGTGTATTCAGGAACAACTAAAACATCTTGCAAAGTAACACCATCAGCCAATTTTAAAGTGCCTATTTTAGTTACTAAAGCAAATGTTCCATTTGGATGCTTGACTTTTATATTAAGTTGAGACACATCAACATAGTCACTTAAAAAACTTTCATTGTTTACCATATGTTCATTTGCTCCTGAATCACAAATCCACCCAATCCCTTTCAATATCCCATTACAGCTAACAAAACAATATACATTTGAACTCACAGAAGAAGCACAAAAGAAACTACCTGTCACATTACAATTCTGAGCAACTTCACTTGGTTTATCATTTAAAAAACTCATTAGTTTTGCAAGTTGCTCACTAGACAATGAAGGAAAAGAGTCAATAGTATTAACAGTAGAGTTGTTAACTGCAACTGACTTCTTGTTTTGATTGCCTTTGGACCTCATCCAAGTAGGGTATCCAATTATTTCAAAGCATTTATCTATAGTATGACCATTTTTATTACAGTGTGTACATTTTAACAAAGGATTAGACCTTGCATTTCTTTTACCAAATTCAACTGATTGATTTGCTTTTGAAACAAAATTCACAGTTTGACTAGTCTTAGAACCATTAGAAGAATTCCTATGGGATTCGTCTCTGGACACTACTGCAAAGGCTTCTTTCACAGATGGAAGAGAATCCTTTGTTAGTAGGTTGGTTCTAACACTTTGGTAACAGTCATCAAGTCCCATTAAAAACTGCATTAGCTTAATCAAATGATTATAGTTATTAAAATCCTTTGAGGCATCACAGACACAAGAAGGCAATTGCAAGATTTGATCAAGTTGTTTCCACATCACATTAAGTTTGTGGTAATAATCAGCAACATTTAAACCATTTTGTTTAAAGGAATTGATTTTTAAGTGAAGATCAAAAACAACTGACCCATCTACTTTATTATATGTATCCTTTAGGTCTTTCCAAACCTCAGAGGCTAACTTGGAGTATACTTGTCCTAAGTACAGCTCTTCTGATATGGAATTCAGAATCCAAGTTAAGACCACTGAGTTACACCTATCCCATTGTCTCATTAACACATCATCATCATCAGATTTGATACAACTACCATCAATAAATCCTAGTTTATTTTTAACTTGTAATGCTAGAATCATGGCATTAGACCACACTGTATAGTTCTCAGTGCCCTTCAGTTTAATGTTTACAATGTTCAAATTAGCAGAATCACTAGCATGTAGATATAAGGGATCACTAGCATCTAATTTACTTATCAAAGTAGTACCACCAAGACGACCATCACCAGAATCACTACTGGAATCAGCCATAACAAACAATTAACAATAGAACAGTAACTTGTAATAAAACAGTGATTAATTTCTAACAAGCAGTCTCAAGCACACAAAGACGAAGCCCTGTCAGTGTCAAGATATCAGGTTCATCACTCAAGGTGCCTGACCATGTCTTAACAGGGGAGTCTTATCCTAGATCTAGCACACACAAGCACTCTCAGATCACAGATACTTGACAGACCACAGTATAATCACAGAGACCACAGTAAAATCACAGAGATCAATTAACCACAAAACAGTCTAAACCTAGACACAAACAATGTGAGCCAATACCGGTCCTCCTAACCCGGGCCTTGCTCCTAGACACAACAGACACAAGAAACCAAGAATAAAGGAACAATCTCACCAGAAACTCGTAACTCAAAACCTTCACTTAGGGTTTTGAGTCAGAGAGCAAGTAACCACGTCCACAACTCAGATTCAGCAAAAAGGTCCTTTAGCAAACCCTAGATCTGATGGTTAACTTCAGATCAAGGATTATCTTCAGTGTCAGAGAAGATCCAGAGCCTCAAGATCCAAAAAACCCGAACAATATCAACAAGGACACAATGACTACAGACAAGATCTATAAAACGAGATCGATCTGTAATCAAGACTCAACCAGAGACACAGATCTATAAAAGAAGATCTGATCTCACAAAACCCTAACAAACGGAAGCGACTAGAAAAGACGATCAGAACCTGGCTCTGATACCATGTCAAAAAGTGTAAAACTAAAGAATCAATAGATTACCAAACCAAAAGATTACAAAACTCTTGATCTAATCTATTACAGACTCAAAGAAATTATACACAATAAACTCTAAACAACTCCAAATAACAAACTGTAACAAGAACTAGACAGGATTACACAACCTAAGCACTGATTGAGAAGATCAGTGCTGGACAAACCCTAATCGTTCACAGTTGTGAGATGTGAGAGAACTATTACGAACAACAAAGAGAAACAAAGAAACAAGACTGGCTAAACTGGAAACTCGTGAAAGACTTCTGCTTATATAGCCCCAAATCTAGGGTTGGTAAGAAACACAAACGAAGCAACGTGAGCTGTCCGATCAAGTCAAGGAAACACAACTTGACTTGATCATAGCCGTCCATTCTCTTCACCCGGATCGCCAACTAGGCTCGGGATATAACGACTGATCAAAAAGAGTGTGGGCTTCCAAATGGGCTTCCAATACTGGGCTCCTTCATGTCTCTTCAACCTGCTACCAGACTTGGGCTGCTACACACGTACTGGATCACTTCCACTGGATTCCCTCTCAGCCCATCATGCAATCAAAGAGAAAAAATAATAAGTAACATTACATGTGAAAATATAACAATAGACTTATACTAACCTTATTATTTTTAACAAATAATATTGGTAATACATTATTATTGATATCATAATAAACAAAATAGTAAAGTTCTTGATGTTGAAAAAATACGAAAGCTAAATTTATTTATTTAACTTGTTATTTCTTAAGTTATCGAAAAATTTGATAATAGACATTCAACCATGTTGCATAAAAAATTTGCCAGCTTGTTTTGAATTTTTTAAGGTTTACAAACAAAAAAAAGGTTAACAAGATCATTACCATTACAATCTATTAATAGACAAACCTTTTGAATAGTAATTGATGGCATAATTGTAATTTTTACATATTTTAGGGTCTTTTATTATTATTCACGTTTTGTCTTCTTAACATGCCACGGTTCACCTTCTCTGATCTAAAACCTGTACACCGCATCATCTCTCTCACTCCTCAAAAAACCTTTTCCATTCAAGATCTCTCTCACACACAAAGACTCACAAACATAAACATAAACAACATCATCATCAGCAGCTTCGAGCAAGCATTTGCGGTAAGTTTGCATCCATTCGTCTTCTGATTCTTGCTTCTAATCGTGGTTTAGGGTTCCTGTTGGTGATTTTGGGTTTCGGTTGGTGGTATGTTCCGATTCATTTCACTAATCTGTTCTTATTCTTCATTTGCTCTGTTTTCATTTCAATCGTTACCTGATTAGATCAATTGTTGATCTTATCATTGCATTTCTAAACTTGAGCTCTAATAATATGGATGGTGGTTTTGTTGGTGGTTTCTAGGCTTTCAATTTAATGGACGCCGGTTCTGAAGGAGAGAAGGCTAAACGCAAGATGAAGATCCCTCATAAACCGATGACATTTGAAAAACCCTATGCATGTATGTCTACATCTTTTTAGTAATATTTTATTTTAGTTTTTAATTTGTGTTCTATGATTTCTTGATTTATGTCTTCATATGGTGTAGATTTAATGAAATATTGGTATTATTAGGGCATTGTGTTAATTTATAATTTTAATGATTTATAATTAGAGGATTTTGGTTTGTTGTTGATGTTAATTGTTATGGTTATGGTTATGTTTATGGATAACATAAAACAAAAATGGGTTAGAATGGTGATAATTGGAACGTGTTGGTTCATTAATCTTTATATATGTTGTGCAAGCTATGCTTTTGTTTATATACTCGAAAACACTTTCTGATTCAATTACTTTCACAGGTAAAAGAGAGCAAGATTGGCTGTGTTAGGAAATGGGTCAAAACGGGTTCGGGTTGAAATGGGTCATTTTTATTATGGGTGAAAACAACTCATCTAACTTCCATCAACTTTTCAGGCCAAACCTCCATGCTCCTTCACTAAAGAAGAAACTGGATACTTGACAAAGCGCATTCAAGATGGTGGAACCAAAGTTGTTCAGGTAAGGCATGTCACTTTTCTTTAGAGGCAGCAGAATATACAGGCTAGGCGGGTTGGGTAATTGTTCAAAACAGTTATTTTTTGTACAGAGCGGGTCAGGTTGACGGACCCAAAAGACTTTTGTCACAGATTCACTTCTCTCTTTAAAATAAGTAGGTTGTGTGTCAGGTATGGTTATGAATATGAAAGTTTAAACTTTTTCTTAAAGGTTTTAAGCCATTGTTGCTCCTCATATCTTAACGAAGCGAAAAACTTAGCAAGTTTAGTAGTTCACAGATTGCAATAACAGCCACATTTTAACTTTTAATAAGTTAATAAAGTAAGTTTCATGCTTCTAGACACTGTCGGTATCTATTGATTGTTTAATGTGGTCTTTGTGCTAATAAGATCATACCGGGAATGCTGAATGTTCGTAGTTCTATCATTGTTGTAGTCTCGAGATTGAGCAACAAGTATTTTGTTGCATATGCAGGGCCTAGGACTACGTCCAGGAGTGATGGATGGTGCCATAAGCATCTTGGTTGTTCAGGTTTTTACTCTTCTTTCAAAGTTTAGAGGTCTATATGCAAGTGAAAAACATCATCTACAAGTTACAAAGTATAAATATTCTAACAGTTTGATTTGATTTTGTAGTGGTTGTGCAATGCTGATAAATCTTGTCATGAGCCACGATTGAGATTGAAGTACGTATAATTTTATATCTCTTTATTCTCAATGTCCATAAGGATCATAGTTATTGACCATAAGCTGGAAAATGCGGAAAACAAGACTCTTTCAAATAGGCCTATGATTCCTCAACAACGTGTAAGTTACCGTATTATGGTAAATGATTCACATAATTGTTTGATCATTGTTCCTGATGGATAACTTGCATAACATAAACGTATTATTTTGGGATGGTATTGTTGCTAAATGACTTATTTTTAGGTAACTGTAAACAAAAAACCGATGTCTTCGGGTGGTGAAACTGGTAAAGACAAGCTTCAAGCCACAAAGAGGAAGCTTCAATAATGTTATCAACAGGCGGAGAAAAAGGTTTGTACTTTTTATTTTTATGCTGCATTTTGGTTTCAATTAGAGTTCACAATTTGATCATTATATAGCGGGTCAAACACGATCAGGTTGAAACATAGTAAGTAGGGGTCGAAATACGAGGCCCAACTATTACCTCAATAGTCGACTATCTGAACCAAAGCTTTAAGATATTGAGCCTACTAAAAAATAGATTTCAGATTTCATTCAAAGCATAACTTCTTTTTCATCTAACCAAGTTTTACGATAAATAAGTTTGTTCAGTAATTAATATGTTATGTTTGCACCAGCGAAGACGCAACGTCCTACCAACCCTTCTGTGAACGAGAAAAAAAGGATGCAAATGCAAGGCGCAAGTTGTTTGACAAAGAAGGTACAAACACTTTTTTAATAAATTTAGTCGTCGTTAGACATTCATAGTAGAGACCTTCTGTTCATTTTGCATTTTCATTGAAAAGATGGAAACCGCCTTGCTCTCCCTTTTTCCATCATCTCGAACATCTGCTGTCATTGTGCTCTAATCTATCTTGATGTGGTTGGGTTAAGTGGACGATAAGTGCTCAAGTGTTTATACGCGTCTTCAACCCTGCTGGATTTCTTCATCCTTTAACCCTCCTCATACCTCTTGCATCTCTACCGGAAAACCTCCGCATTTTTTCAAGCCGGTCCTCTGCTTCCCTTTTACGATTTACATCATAGAGGAAATAGAGCATACTTTTGCTAATCTATATATTTTAATTTTTGACCAAGCAACTATGAAAGCACCTTATACTCCGCTCTGTCTGCTGATTCATGGCTTTGGCTTGGCCCCCTTTTGTGAATCGTTGTTTACACTTAACAGGTATGTTCTCTCTTTCTTTCACCATCTTTTAGATATGACTTTGCATTTAAAGGTTATTTCTATCCCTTACCCATACCGATAGTAACAGGTCTTCTGCACTACTACAGATCCATACGCGTTGAAAATGGCACAACTCGGGAGATAATATAGCCCAATTGCAAAGCCACGTTTTCATCTGTCACCCATACTCATCCTGTTTATGGTTTTAAAGGTTTTCTTTATGTATGTATCCTTTTTTTTTCTTTTCCAGGTTATAGATTGAAGGATAATGATGGATTCATCCGTCTCTTCGCCGCCTACAAGGTTGTTCTGATGACAAACTTGGTCAAAAGTTGGCATTATCTAAAATAAATTTTCCTAATGCATTTTGATATTCAATAATCACTAAACCTCTTTTTCCCTTTCAGAAATCAAAGAATGACAACAATCCTTTAAAGACAAAATATCCGTAAGTGATAAAACTCTATGCCTACAAGTAAAGGTGGTAAAATGGTTAGTAAAATGGTTAGGTTGGGTAACTGCCAACTGATTAAAACGGATATTATATGTACGGGTATTGGGTTGTGTTTACATAAAATATTGTTTTGTGTGAACATTCTATAATCTTTGTTATAACCAATTAGTGTTAAATTTAAATGTAAAAAGCTATAATATTCCAATGATAAGCTTCATTTTTAATAAAAACAGTTTGAGTTTTTATGCAATCGAAATACACATGTTTTTGTTATACCAGTTATAAATGAAGCAAAAAACGAATCGACCAGTGTAAGTAAATGGGATAATATTGTCACCTTTAATTGCTAATCTGCTAATTTGTTACTTGCTAATATTTGTTGAATTCAATATTTATCAGTTAATTTTTTTTTCCTTTTTTGCAGTTATGTTTGACATGCTGAAGTTAATTTCATATTGAAACACAAATCATAATGGGTGTTGTTTTATATATTTCAATTTGGCGCAGGAGTACTTTAAGCAAGGAAAATGTAATGGCTACGCCAATACACGCTCAGGTATTATGAGAAATGTGCTGGAATTCTTCTGGTGTATCAAAGTGACAAACAAGTTACAGAATGGAGTATATAATGTTACATTATTGTCCTATACTATAAACAAAATAATGTTTGTAAATATGTGACTTTCAATTCTGTACTAATACTCTTTCGGTCGTTGTCGTCGAAGTTTGCATATTATTTGGTTGTATCGCGCTGTTTGGTATAGGACTAGATTAGCACTCAAATTAAAGTCTAATGAAGTTTATAGGTGGAGATTGCGAAATGGGCCTGTGTCAAATCACCAATCATGTCTTTTCTTTTGGTAAGGATCCAAAAGGGTTGGCACGACACTTCTTAAACATGATTTCAATGATCACATTACTCAAAAATATACGTGATTTTTTTAAATGCTTTAGCAGCTTTATGTATGAAAAAGTACAAGAAAACTTTCAATCCCTTCAACCTAAATGACCTGTTCCATTAAAGGTGTAATAACATGAGTTAAATTTGCGGCCTCCAACTATGCGCAACAAGGTGGTGTTGGTACTGGTGAGCGGTGTTAATTGAGAAGGAGAATGAAATGAGAAGGGGAAGGAAGGAAGGAAAAGATGGGATGCTGTGGGATGCTGTCTTGGGAGGGTCACACGTGTACAGAACCGCGAGCCACACCAATCAGACTCAACCATGTACAAAAAATTTACTACACACGTGCATTAGAAAGTCGCCTATTTTTTATTTATTTTTATTTTTTTTCCTGAACGGGGATGACGTGGGAAAGAGAAGCTCCGAACCAGATTTTCGGTTTTTGACTTAAATTTTGAGTTATGATTTTTTTCCTTAATTTAAGTAGGAGTTCTCGAGTTCTCTCCCTAACTATGAGTTCTCAATTGAACCCTCCCCTATTATATTAAATCAATTTACATAGTAACATAAAAAGTTATTACATAAACATAGTCAAACACAAAAGTGTTTACAGTATCAAAAAAGTAACAACAAAAAAAAAGTAACAAAAAGAAAAATTTAAGTGTTACATGAATCATATAAAGAGAAAAGTATACATATACTTTGAACAGTACTTTGCCAAAAACAAGTGTGATTAATTTATTTATTTAGTTATTTTTATTTATTTATTTATACTTTCAAAGTTTTATAGTGCCAGTGTCTTTTTATTGGGTGATATCGACGGTGGTGTGTACGTGTCGTTTACAAGTCCTCTTCTATTCCCGGGTGTCCTTTTATTGTACGTGTCGTTTACACGTCTTCTTTTTCAACCGCCCACCGTCAACAAAGTTGTTATATGTAGGTGCCCTGCGTTGTTTTGCATCTCTTTTGTAGCCTGCCTCTTTCTTGAGCTGGCCATGGAATAAAAAGTAGATCT
The DNA here is from genome assembly GCA_032199755.1 of Ambrosia artemisiifolia. Lineage (NCBI taxonomy): Eukaryota > Viridiplantae > Streptophyta > Magnoliopsida > Asterales > Asteraceae > Ambrosia > Ambrosia artemisiifolia. The sequence goes on along the minus strand of CM063527.1, from coordinate 33,004,922 downwards.
CTATCTCATCTGTGAAGTGCTCATACTTGACCGGCCAAGTCCTGCACCCTAATGGTATAATATTAATATGGTTACACTACCATATAAGTTTCTTTTACCATTTTTTTGGACTTGGTAATTAACTTATTTGTTTTGTAGGTGGAATGATTGTGAATGCTTGAGGGATGTGTATAATCTGCATGTGATTAACAAGCTTTTGACCATTTCTTTATGTTATTTGTACCAGTAACTGGTTTATGGATGAGTGCTCTTGAAGTAGTCGGTCTGGCCTTGGATCATATGTAGTCTTTATGTTATGTGAATGTAATGTTACTAGGATCATATTACTAGACTGTTACAATCATGTCTAATAATCTACCCGATTAACAAATTCCTTTCCAAAACAAAAAAAAAATTATATTTGGTAACTAATACGTTATTATGTAACCAAATGTGTCAACTAAATTCCGCCGCAACACGGCGGATAATGCCACTAGTTATATTAAAAATAATGGAAAATTAAACACATACACTATAGATAAATTATAGATAGGAAAATTGTGTTGAGGCTTTTTGCTTTCAACTTGGTGTATGAAAACTGTTTTGAGTTACTTGATTATAAAGTAGAAAGAAAAATATGTTGGTGTTTTATGATACTAGTTGTATAAAATCACGCGCGTTGCGCGTTTTACAATCTAGATTTAGATGAGGTGTTGATCAATCAATGAATTTTACAATCGAGATTTCATTTTGGTTGTAAACGTTAAAAAAATAAAATAAAGAAATCTACACATAAGGTAACACATGAAATTTATAACGAAATTACATAATATTAATGAATAGTTTTACAATCGAGATTTATACAATCGAGTTTTCATTTTGGTTGTAAACGTTAAAAAAAATAAAGAAATCTACACATAATGTAACACATGAAATTTGTAACGAAATTACATAATATTATGTTATTTATATTAATAGTATATAATATAATAAAGTTTTTAAATAAAATAATATGAATAAAATAATAATGAAATTACATAATATTATATTATTTGTATTAATAGTATATAATATAATAAAGTTTTTGAATAAAATAATATGAATAAAATAATATTATAATTACTATTAATTTAGACAATTACTATTCCTTAACTTTATCTATTAATAGTATATCTATAATCTATAATCTATAATACATTATAAAGGAGGAGTGATGGCCAACATGGTCATTTTCATTTCCGTACAACTTAAGAAGTAAGATGTACAACATATTTAAGCAAGAAATTTAAGGGTATTATGGGGATAATTGTGACAATTAAGACACTTAAGAGGGTAATGTAGACATTTCACCCACCAAATCCTTTACAATATCAAAACATTTTTACAATACTACCCTCTTCTTCCATCCCTACCCCTCAATAGTGCAGATGAAGAGTCTCCCATTCATGAAATTCTGTAACCATCAATTTCCATTCAATTTCTATAATTGCAGATATTCCTCACTCTCTTGAATAGCACTGATTAACCATATGTGTGTTCACTGAAACGTATTGAAGCCCTAATTGTCTTATTTTAATTTCATTCATGTTCAGAATCAGTGAGTTTGCTCAAAATTCAAGATTTAATTCACCTTAAAGTTATACTCAAGGGACAGATGTGGTACTCTCTCCGTTTATTATGGTACCAAATGTGGATGTTAGTTATACAAAGCATATAATTGGTAACCAGCAATTGAATCATTCGTCAGTTATCCACTCATAATATTCTTGTCATAGGTCCATTGCGAAGCTTCACTGTGCTCATAGGTTTCATCTCGGTGAGAATGCTTTTAATTTGTTTGTTTTGATCTGTTTTATGAATTGTGAATAGATCGATCGTATATTCGTATGAACGGTTTAAAGCTTAATGTAGTTTGATTAGATGTTGTAGTTTTTGTTAGCTTTGGTGTGTTGTTGATTAGATGTTGTGAATTTAGATTGGAAGGTAGGGTATGTGTACATGTGTTTGTTTGGTGATTGTTGATGTGTTTGGTGAATACATCTACATAGGGATAGAGGAATCAAGATTAGTTTTTTTTTTGGTTTGAGATGTAGGATGAAGATTATTAGTGATATACATTGTAAGAATTTGATGATTAAGTTGATGCAGTGTATAATGATCACAGGCGTAAGCTGTTTGTTCATATGCATTTTGATGGATAAATTGGAGAAAATAGACTACCATGAATGAATGTGTAGAAAACTAAAAGTTTAAGTTTACGGTATTTATGATTGAGATATCTAGGCACATATTTGGCTTGTTTAAGAGTTTAAGATAGAAATTTCAACAATCGTATGATTAACTAAGCAATGACGAAACATCTATAAAAAAATATCACAAAATGAGTGAGTTGGGTAACGGATCATAATGGGTTTTGGGTCACAAGTCAGTAATATTTGTATATTACTTATTACTGCAGTTTCCTATTGATTGCTCTCTTCCTTGGATGTTGGTGGATCATGTATTGGAGTCACAAAATGGTGGTCTTCTTGAAAGTGTTTTGATGCCATTTGACATATACAATGATTCTGCTCAGTATGCTCTTGTTGTGCTCAGGCAACGGTTTCTCTATGATGAGATTGAAGCTGAGGTAATTTGCTAAAATGGGCATGTTGATCAGTTTACTTGATTTCATCTTGTGTTTGACTTTCTGAATAGTTATTAATGGGTGCATGTATAATCTTTATCATATGAAGGTGGATAACTGTTTTGAAATTTTTGTGTCTGAGGCTATATTTACACATTGCAAAAGTTGGGCTGCTAGGTATTCTCTTCCCTTTACTTTGCATTTTGTTTTGTAAACAAGATGTAGAAATTTAGTTTTACAAATGAGTTGCCAATTTTTTCAGCGAGCTCCTTGATCCTTCATTCCTTTTCACACTGGATAATGGAGAGAAGTTTTCTGTTCGCCCAATGAGATTCACTGCCCTACTAAACATGAAAACGGTCAAGGTAAGAACATTTAGGCTCTAATCTTTATATCATGTCCTTTTATTGTTTACTCTCTTTTCTTTCATAAGATGGGTATCTTGTAAGGCCTGTTGTGATGAATACTTGATGCCGAACAGAAGCACATAGTCACATACACAGTGTTGAAATAACTCAATAAGTGCTTTGAAAGTAAAGTAAACAATTAACAAATATAGCAGATATGTATATGTAGTCGATAAAGCAATGCTGCTCTATTATTTTTTTGACACACATCTAATTCTTTGTAATTTACAGTTATTGGAAGGACAATCAACTTGAGGAGTTTAATTGCTGAGAGGATGAACAAATTATTTAGAGACAACCTTGAGTTTTTGTTTGATCGTTTTGAATCACAGGACTTGTGTGCTATAGTTGTAAGTGATAATAACTCTTTTATCTTTTCTTGTTCTTTAAAATCTTTGCAATATATTTTTGTTGTGATTTGATGTTTTGTTTTACTTTCGTCTAGGAGCTAGAAAAACTATTGGAAATCTTACAAATGACTCATGAATTCTTGTCACGGGATCTCACTACAGATTCTTTCAGTATCGTGCTAAGTGAGATGATGGAAAATGTTTCTATTGTTTCCTACTCAAGTCGACTTGCTTCTCAGGTTTAAAAACATTATTTTCCTACCTCCATCGTTTATATATCACTTCAAAATATGGATGTTGCCGCTGCCACTGCATATTTCACTTGTCTGTCTCTTTGTTGAAGCCAATAATTGATAATTAGTTCCTCTAGACCTTTCTTAGTGTTGATCACCTTATGTTATATATGTGGCTTTAATCCATTGTTACTCTTAGGTTTATATATTGATTGTCATATTTGTTAAAAAAATATATCGTCTAATTGTGATGCAGGGAATTTGTGAATGAATTTCGTGTTTGGCAAAACAAGAACACGCCAGGTATGCCCTCTGGCTCACACACTTTCAAATAAAATGTCTAGGTGGGTGTCAGGGTGTGTTAACAATAATTGTAAGGCATTAGTGGTTCAGATGGAAGCATAGTCAAGCGCTAATCAGGAAGGGCGTGAAGAGGGCGATCTGATCTAACCGTGATGCAAGAATTAAGATCCAGGTTATGACAACGATTGCTCGATCGGATCTAATTATGTGCATATATTGCACGAGGTTATACCTGTTTTAAATTTGGAAACCGAGACATTCAGCAAGCCGGTGTTGGCATTGATATTATTTTCTTCAGTCGCGTGCCTAGCATGTTCAAAACAAAGCCGTATCCTTGTTTTAAGAGGAGGAGATGATCACACTTGTGATGCATTTGTCATAATTTGTAAATGATTGAAGTTAACAATGATCCTGATTTCTATCACATAATAATATAGTAGTTTTTTGTTTCCTTTTTGGGAACACCAGAGTTCATGGCTCCAGAGTTTTATGCTGAGAAGTACAATGAACTGGTTGATATATATGCATTTGGAATGTGTGTTTTGGAAATGGTTACCTTTGAATATCCTTATAGTGAATGCACCTTCCTGCTCAGATCTACAATAAAGTAATAATTATGGTCATGCGTGCATTCCTTGCATTACCTTACTACCGTATATGCAAAATCTGCGCCACGCTTTCTATTATTCCAAAAAACTCTCAACTTAAACATATATCACAATCAAGGGAGTGGAATTTGGCACTCTTAAGTCTTAAGATGACTTTCAGTTTGGCTAATATTACATTTATTTATATCACAATCTCTTATAAGACTTTGAGTTAGTTAGATAGTAGAAATATAAAAGTAGTTGTGTGTGTATTCAATTAGAAACTGAAGAGAAATCAGTTTGTAGTTTTGCAATACTGAGTGAGACTTGTAGTTGGGGCGTAGAAATTAAGTACAAAGGAAAAGAACTTATTGATACATGTTTGGCTGCAAATGAGCCAACGACACGTAAAATATGTTGAATTTTATTTAATCAGTTGGCCTTTTCTTTTGTGATGTTTCCACGTTTTTATTTTTTAAGTTTTATACGTAGAGTTGAACAATAATTAATTTATAAAAGTATTTATGTACCAGACTAAATATAGTTAATATATTGTCCAATGATGTAATATGATAATAATAGCATTGCAATTTCTCGAATAAATAGTACACACTTTAATATGTGTACGAAGATATTTCAGTTCAAATATTTTCATAAAGTAAAAAAAACATTCTCAAAATCTTTTTTTATTTAAAGTTCAACCACTATATAAGTTTGGAATAGAAGAGGTCAGCTGCCTGTCAACAAACATGGGTTAAATGAGCATTTTTTTAAACGTAATAAATAGGTAATTTTATTGAATGGGTCAACTGAACCATTTTTTGTCATTTTATATGTGATGGGTTATGTATAGTATCAAAATTACACTCTATGGGTATTTTTTTTCTTTTTTCCCCTCTCCCTGTATTTGGGTAAATTTTACCTAACGGGTTAAATTACGACTACTTTGACAAATACTGTAGGGATAGAAATGCAGGAAAGAAGATCTTAAAGTAAAAAAGAGATAAATTACCAAAAAAAACATGATGTCGGGTACCTATAACTTGTTCCGATCTTATTTATGAGTTAGACCATACTACTAGGTTGTTACTTCCTACTTACTTCATGTCACCATCACGCCCTACACACCCCACAAAGCCGAAATAACTACGATGCGACAAAAACAAACGTACCCGCAGCAACGCGCGGGCATTCTCACTAGTATATATATATAATTAACTATAAATTTAATCCGTTCAAAAGAAAACCGTACATTTTTAAATATAAGCTCATTTGTTTTCTATCTTTTTACTTTACTTGAATTTATTATTAGGGACGGGGCATCACCAGATTTAATCACGGGTATCGTACTACCATCGCATGGTAACATCACCGCTGGTGATGCTGATATATACTTTATATTTTTTATTTCGGACATTTTTCTTATTTTCTTAAAAAAGAGTTAAATATGCGATTAATTGTGGTTACAAGTTTCTAATATGTTTTTCGCTAAAATTTAGTTTTTTTTGTAAGGTAACTTTCAATAGAAAACGCCACAAGCGGTCCTCAAAGCAAGGACCCCGGGCCAAACAAACGAATTACATCAAATCCAGAGGGTATTTACACCACGTACTCCAATCCAAAACCTTTATTCTAGACCTATGACGAATCTAAAAAAACGAAGTGGATTTGATATTTTCCAAGACTTCCACGACTCTTCTAGACTCATCTTTAAAACACGAGCATTTCTCTCGTTCCAAACCATCCATAGAGTCGTAAAAACGATGCCTCTCAGGCTAACTCGAAAGTCCGAAACGTCGAAAGCATAAAACGGACCCAACCGGCACCACTAGCTAACTCGGTTCCAGATTTCTACAGCAAAAACACAGCCAGAGAAAAGATGCAAAGCCGACTCATCACTAGAATGGCAGAAAACACAAGATACCTCCTGCAAGGGAACCTCACGTTTCAAAAGCTCCACACGGGTCGGAAGACGATCACACAAAGCTCTCCAAACCATAACTTTGCATTTTAAAGGGACCCATCCTCTCCATTTTATCGTCGGAGTGCCTGTGCCTTATGTAGGTTGAGTACAGCAACTCTTTTGCCGACTTAACAGAAAACAACCCGGACGTGTCTGCCTTCCACCTCCATTTGTCTTGCCCACCTCTCAAATTAAAATAAAAAATATCAGCTAAGAGATGAAACAGCTCGGCTACAGCCTCCTCAGACGAAGGATTAGCTCGCCAACCCCAAGTGAGAGTTTTGACCCCATTAACAACCTTCAATCGATCCCGGACAGAGGCCCATTTATTGGACTCTAGCCGAAACAGATTTGGAAAAAGAAGACGGATAGGCTGTTCGTAAAGCCAAGTATCGCCCGAAAACAGAGTCTCGGAACCATCACCAACCGACCCCTGAAAAAATTATTGAGAGGAAACCCGTTTGGTAACTTTTTTTCAGCGATTTTACAATATTTTTCCAGCACCCACTAGCCGAATAGGAGCAAGGCATCATATTCCAGGTCCTTGATGTACCATTACACCCCAAAATAATCTTCTTCCATAAACAATTGCCTTCATTCTTGAATCGCCACGCCCATTTTAGAAGAAGCGCCTTGTTTACCACTTGCAATTTAGAGACTCCAAGACCCCCGTCTTTTTTGGAAGTAGTAACAATGTCCCATGCAACTCATGGAATCTTTCTTTCAACACTAGATCCCGCCCACAAAAAGCGCCTCATAATAGACTCTATATTTTCAATCACCGCTTTCAGGGCTTTATAAAGGGAAAGGTAATAAATCGGAAGGCTTTCAAGGACCGACTTCATTAGAATAAGACGCCCACCAATAGATAAAGCTCTCGCCTTCCATGATTCAAGTCTATTCTTTATCACATCGACAACCGGATTCCAATTAACAACCCGTGACATATTTGCACCAACTTTAATACCTAGATACACAAAAGGAAAAACGCCCCGTCTACATCCCAAAATTTCCATCATATTCTCCACCTCACCATCTTCCGTGCCAACCCCATATAAATTAGATTTGTGGATATTAATGCGAAGCCCGGAACACATGTGAAAAATCCGGAGAATCCGGGCTGTAACTTGGAGATTCTCCCTAGACCAAAATGTATTTTAGTAATTGAAAATTGAATAATAATGAATAAATAAATTCTTAAAATAATTAGAGGATGACCAGGAAGGTATAAGAGTCAACATAAATTAAAAAGAGCCACAGTACCACACGATAAAGTTTTCTTGGGCTCCAAGCGTATCGATGACTGAGTATAAGCCCCACGTTTCGGGTAAAATTATTTAAAAGAAAACAAATTCCCAACCATGCACATGTAAATAATTACATACACATATGTATACATAATGGAGTGTTCGATATACCGACTTGCCTTCATATTAACTTTAGAGTTGAACCGGAATGAAGTTATCATTTTTTTTAACAGCCAACAAATTTACCAAGAACTCCCTTAGATGAAGTTATCCATCTAGGTAACTATTCAAACCTTGAGAACATCTGTATTTGAATTTTTACTTTGATTACATGCGTTAAGCCTTGTGCGTGTATGATTGTATAACTAGCTTCTGAGTATACAATGGGAAATAAATATATAATCATTGATTCTTTGCGTTAAGATAATAAGAGATCATCTATTGGCTCTAGCTACTAAATCGTTTAGATGGTTAACATTGAGATTTCAACTTAACTTTATCAAAGATGAATCTTGGTGTTAGATATATGATTGGATAAAACTTCATTGTTTGAGACCGGTAGTTATTTCTTGTTACTTGTTAGTAACTATCTTAAAGCTAGAAACATATACCTTTAGCTTTTATTTACCAAGGCTTTTTAGGAATGGATACCCGTCCATTACATGCATCACAAGGGGTATGTTATTGCGGTATTGTTTAATATGGGGTTATCGCCCCTCCTATTGGCGATCTTCACAAAAGCATGGAGAAACCGCCTCTCTCAATTATGACGATCTCTAAAAAAATAGGATGAAATCGCCCCTCGCAATAGTTAGTTATCTCATTAAAAAGGAAGACATTGGCCTTCCCAATGATGATTTCTTGTTACCCAGTATTTTTTTTTTTCACTTAGGCAGTCCACAAAGATCAAGACCCAAAGGTCGTACTTGGTATGGGCGACAACCTCCCTTTGAGGTTGTGAAACGATATTAACAATATACTGTCAAGAACATGATATGATACCAAAAACACTTGTTATTATTATTATGATCCCAACCCTAAATGTTTATACCCAAGAACAATCAAACTATTACAAGATCACCAAAAAACTAAATCACTCTCAGGCTATCAACTCAATAACCTAATACAAACTCTCAGGAAACAAAGAACTACCAAGACCTTTGATCTGAGAAAGATCAAAGGACTGAGACAATGAAAACCCTAAACGAGAGCACAAAGTGATAACAAGAACAAAATGATCTGAAACTTGTAAATGTGGAGAGAAACAATGTATTTATAGGAGCTCATGGAAGCTTCTATCTACAAACACAATCTCATGCAACCTCCACCCTTAGATTAACCAATTCACACGGATTGTACAATGAATGGCCACGATTAAATCTGATTGTGTTTGTTTAATATAACCTTTAGTGGACTGGGCTCAATACTAACGGGCCTTCTATTAATCAGCAGCGGCCAAGGTTTTCAGAACCGGACCGGACGTCGAACCGGACCCCCGGCCGGTTCACCGGTTCAACCGGTCCGACCGGTCCAACGAACCGACCCAAAAAACAAAAAAAAATAAAAAAAAAATACAAAAAACCGGTTCAACCTCCCGGTTTTCCGGTTCACCGGTTCTCAGCCGGTTCGATGCACCAGCGGTCTAACCACCCGAACCGGACCGGTCCAGGTCCCGGAGTCCGGTCCGACCGGTCCGACCGGCCGGTCCGGTCCGATTTTCAAAACACTGGCAGCAGCCCACAACCTTTACTTCTTTCCATCAGCCTAGCAATGTCCAGTCAGCCCAAATGTCTTAGTTCAGTCCAGCAATCCAACCCGATGTATTTTACATAAAAAACAAAGACACACAAACGAAAATGTATTAAGTTTCTATTTAATCAACAAATATAAAGTACTAGCTGATTATCCCGGGAGGGTCCCGGGGTTGCTAAATCTAATTTTACGTGATAACCTATCACAAATGGCTCAAGTTAACTAACTACAAAATCTTCTAATCATTGCATGTTCATAGTATTCTAATCAGTAATAACTCATATTCCCCACAAAATCTAATTTTACGTGATAACATGAACACTTTGTGTATTTTTTTCCTGTATGAACGAAACCCCACAAAAAATAGTAGATTTTTTCTCCGTTTTTTATATAGCACTATGGTACTCGTTGGAAAGATAATAAAACGCTCGTTAATTTGGTGTAATTTTTTTCTTTAAAAAATCCCGTATATAAAAGATATAAACGTTTAAAAGTTATGAGAGGAAATATGAGAAAGAAAATTTTAAATTTATTTTTAAATTCTTTTTTCCTAAAATAACTCAATTTAATTAAAAAAGAAAACAATTCAAAAACACCAAAAACTCTCCATTATGATGCCACGTGGCACAAGGTTGGGGCCTCCATTGCACGCCACGTCAGCAAAAGTCTTTTCTTTTATATATATATATAGATTAAATTGATATATAAAAGGTATTCCCTCCGTCCCATTAGAAGTGTCCATATTCCCTTTTTTATTTGTCCCATTTCATGTGTCCACTTTAAAAATTATTAGCCAACTTCCAAATTTACCCTTAAAAACACAACTAAAATAAACAAAGAATATAATGGACCCACATATGACAAGGGTATTATTGTCATTTGGCAAGCAAAAAAAGCAATCATTTAATGTGTCTAAAACTTTGTGTTTTTCAAACTAAGACACTTCTAATGGGACGGAGGGAGTATAACTTTTAACACCCCCCCCCCCCCCTCAATTTAATACTCCAATTGGATCAAACATATTGATTCTATCCATCATTTGATCATGCTGACCCACTAACAACCCTTTTTTCATAATGTCAGCAAGCTGATCTTTGGTATTTATCTCACAAGTCTTAATAACACCTTTTTTAATATGTTCTCTTAAAAAGAACAGATCTAGTTTGAAGTGCTTTGTTTTATCATAGAACGCTGGGTTTGCTGCAATAGATAATGCAGCATTATTGTCACAATACAACATCACATGTAACTCAACGTTTTGACCCATCTCAGTCAACAGATTAACTAACCATATGACTTCACAAACTGCTGCACACATAGACCTATATTCAGCCTCTGCTGAAGACCTTAACACAGTGGATTGCTTCTTGCTTTTCCAAGACACTAGACTCTTCCCTAGAAATATGCAATAGCCAGTAATTGACTTTCTAGAGTCAACACACTTTGCCCAATCACTATCAGCATATGCTGACACCTTAAAATCTGACCCTTTTGAAAATAATATCCCTTTACCGGGAGCTCTTTTGAGATATCTTAATAATCTCATGGCTATTTTCAAATGGACATTTAAAGGATTGTGCATGTGTTGACTTAGATAATGCACATAATAGGAAATGTCTGGCCTAGTATGAGCAAGATATATTAATTTGCCAATTCGTTTTTGATACCCAGTCACATTATTAACCTTCCTATTATCATGTTTACACATAGAGGTTAAAATGTGGTTTTGCTCAATTGGATTGTTAACTGGTTTACACCCAGTCATTCCAAACTCAGACAACAATTCCAAACAGTATTTCCTTTGGGATAGACACAACCCATTTTCACCTTTAATGACCTCTATACCCAAGAAATACCTTAATTCTCCTAAGTCTTTAATCAAAAACTTAGATTTTAAACACTCTTTAATCACATTGATTTCAGACAAACTATTACCAGTTACCACAATGTCATCCACATACACAAGCAGAATCACTTTAACAGAATCAGTTTGTTTGTAAAATAAAGAGTAGTCACATTTACTTTGACAGAATCCTAACTCTTCCAAAACTGAAACAAGTTTCTCATTCCACATCCTTGGAGCTTGTTTTAAGCCATATAAGGATTTGTTGAGCTTACAAACTCTTGTTTCATTTTGAGAATAGTAACCATTAGGTAAAGTCATGTACACATCTTCATGTAAATTTCCATATAAAAATGCATTGTTAACATCTAATTGATACAAATTCTACTTACACTCAACAGCTATGGAAATTATACACCTAACTGTGACCAACTTTACAAAAGGAGAGAATGTCTCCTCAAAATCAAGACCCTGTTTTTTACTGTAGCCTTTGGCTACAAGTCTGACCTTGTACCTCTCTATATCACCATTGGATTTGTACTTAATTTTGTAAATGCACTTACAGCCTACCAGACTTCCTCCAACAGGAAGTTCAACTAAATCCCATGTCCTATTTCTATGAAGAGCCTCTATCTCTTCATTCATGGCATTAATCCAATTAGGATCATTAATAGCCTTAGAGAAACTCTTTGGCTCATAAGATTTGTTCAAGGCTGAAGCAAAACACTTGAACTCACGGGACATATTAGAGTAGTTTACAACCCTTTCTACTCCATACTTTACTTTCCCTTCTATGACATAATCACTCAGTTTCCTAGGCATGGTAGAACTCCTTATTGAGCTTCTGGTTATTTTTTCATTTTGTTGTAAAACATTTCCCTCAGAATTTGAAAGTTCATCACTTTCAGACTCCACATGCTCAGCCCTATCTATGTCTAAACCTACACTGCTACTGGGTTGCTCTAACTGAGCCTTGCCTTTTAAGTTAGCAGGGTCAACACTAAATTGCTGAGACCCATGTGGTTCTGAATCTATATTACCTAGACCCTTTCTATCATCATTGGGATCTTCATCAAGTTTGGGGTTTATATCACCATACAGATCAAAAAAATTAAGGTCATTAATATGAGTCTGATTATTATCATCAAATTTTGTAAAAATATTTTTTTTCTTTAAATGGAAATATATGTTCAAAGAATTTTACATCTCTAGAAAAGAAGGTTGTTTTTGTATCTAAGCTAAATACTTTGTAACCTTTCTTTTCTGTTGAATATTCCAAAAAAACACATTTCTCAGATCTACTTAACAATTTATCAGACTCATTAAGAACTGTACAAAAAACATAAACACCCAAACACCTTTAGTTGTTCTAGAAAGGGTTCAAAACCAAAAACTTGCTCATAGGGAGTTCTGCCATCTAGAACTGAGGAAGATGTCCTATTAATAAGGTAGGCAGCAGTTAGAATACAGTCTACCCAAAACCTAACAGGTAAACAACTATGAAACTAAAGTGCCCTAGCTCATTTAACAGGTGCCTATGTTTCCTCTCAACTATTCCATTCTGTTGGGGTGTATATGTGCAAGATGTTTGATGTAAAATCCCTTTTGTTTTAAGAAAGTTACTCAGTTGATTATTAACAAACTCACTTCCATTATCACTTCTAAAACATTTTACCTCTTTTTTAAATTGAGTTTTAATAATTTCAACAAACTCTCTTATATTATCAAACACTTCTGTTTTTTGGTCATGCGTGCATTCCTTGCATTACCTTACTACCGTATATGCAAAATCTGCGCCACGCTTTCTATTATTCCAAAAAACTCTCAACTTAAACATATATCACAATCAAGGGAGTGGAATTTGGCACTCTTAAGTCTTAAGATGACTTTCAGTTTGGCTAATATTACATTTATTTATATCACAATCTCTTATAAGACTTTGAGTTAGTTAGATAGTAGAAATATAAAAGTAGTTGTGTGTGTATTCAATTAGAAACTGAAGAGAAATCAGTTTGTAGTTTTGCAATACTGAGTGAGACTTGTAGTTGGGGCGTAGAAATTAAGTACAAAGGAAAAGAACTTATTGATACATGTTTGGCTGCAAATGAGCCAACGACACGTAAAATATGTTGAATTTTATTTAATCAGTTGGCCTTTTCTTTTGTGATGTTTCCACGTTTTTATTTTTTAAGTTTTATACGTAGAGTTGAACAATAATTAATTTATAAAAGTATTTATGTACCAGACTAAATATAGTTAATATATTGTCCAATGATGTAATATGATAATAATAGCATTGCAATTTCTCGAATAAATAGTACACACTTTAATATGTGTACGAAGATATTTCAGTTCAAATATTTTCATAAAGTAAAAAAAACATTCTCAAAATCTTTTTTTATTTAAAGTTCAACCACTATATAAGTTTGGAATAGAAGAGGTCAGCTGCCTGTCAACAAACATGGGTTAAATGAGCATTTTTTTAAACGTAATAAATAGGTAATTTTATTGAATGGGTCAACTGAACCATTTTTTGTCATTTTATATGTGATGGGTTATGTATAGTATCAAAATTACACTCTATGGGTATTTTTTTTCTTTTTTCCCCTCTCCCTGTATTTGGGTAAATTTTACCTAACGGGTTAAATTACGACTACTTTGACAAATACTGTAGGGATAGAAATGCAGGAAAGAAGATCTTAAAGTAAAAAAGAGATAAATTACCAAAAAAAACATGATGTCGGGTACCTATAACTTGTTCCGATCTTATTTATGAGTTAGACCATACTACTAGGTTGTTACTTCCTACTTACTTCATGTCACCATCACGCCCTACACACCCCACAAAGCCGAAATAACTACGATGCGACAAAAACAAACGTACCCGCAGCAACGCGCGGGCATTCTCACTAGTATATATATATAATTAACTATAAATTTAATCCGTTCAAAAGAAAACCGTACATTTTTAAATATAAGCTCATTTGTTTTCTATCTTTTTACTTTACTTGAATTTATTATTAGGGACGGGGCATCACCAGATTTAATCACGGGTATCGTACTACCATCGCATGGTAACATCACCGCTGGTGATGCTGATATATACTTTATATTTTTTATTTCGGACATTTTTCTTATTTTCTTAAAAAAGAGTTAAATATGCGATTAATTGTGGTTACAAGTTTCTAATATGTTTTTCGCTAAAATTTAGTTTTTTTTGTAAGGTAACTTTCAATAGAAAACGCCACAAGCGGTCCTCAAAGCAAGGACCCCGGGCCAAACAAACGAATTACATCAAATCCAGAGGGTATTTACACCACGTACTCCAATCCAAAACCTTTATTCTAGACCTATGACGAATCTAAAAAAACGAAGTGGATTTGATATTTTCCAAGACTTCCACGACTCTTCTAGACTCATCTTTAAAACACGAGCATTTCTCTCGTTCCAAACCATCCATAGAGTCGTAAAAACGATGCCTCTCAGGCTAACTCGAAAGTCCGAAACGTCGAAAGCATAAAACGGACCCAACCGGCACCACTAGCTAACTCGGTTCCAGATTTCTACAGCAAAAACACAGCCAGAGAAAAGATGCAAAGCCGACTCATCACTAGAATGGCAGAAAACACAAGATACCTCCTGCAAGGGAACCTCACGTTTCAAAAGCTCCACACGGGTCGGAAGACGATCACACAAAGCTCTCCAAACCATAACTTTGCATTTTAAAGGGACCCATCCTCTCCATTTTATCGTCGGAGTGCCTGTGCCTTATGTAGGTTGAGTACAGCAACTCTTTTGCCGACTTAACAGAAAACAACCCGGACGTGTCTGCCTTCCACCTCCATTTGTCTTGCCCACCTCTCAAATTAAAATAAAAAATATCAGCTAAGAGATGAAACAGCTCGGCTACAGCCTCCTCAGACGAAGGATTAGCTCGCCAACCCCAAGTGAGAGTTTTGACCCCATTAACAACCTTCAATCGATCCCGGACAGAGGCCCATTTATTGGACTCTAGCCGAAACAGATTTGGAAAAAGAAGACGGATAGGCTGTTCGTAAAGCCAAGTATCGCCCGAAAACAGAGTCTCGGAACCATCACCAACCGACCCCTGAAAAAATTATTGAGAGGAAACCCGTTTGGTAACTTTTTTTCAGCGATTTTACAATATTTTTCCAGCACCCACTAGCCGAATAGGAGCAAGGCATCATATTCCAGGTCCTTGATGTACCATTACACCCCAAAATAATCTTCTTCCATAAACAATTGCCTTCATTCTTGAATCGCCACGCCCATTTTAGAAGAAGCGCCTTGTTTACCACTTGCAATTTAGAGACTCCAAGACCCCCGTCTTTTTTGGAAGTAGTAACAATGTCCCATGCAACTCATGGAATCTTTCTTTCAACACTAGATCCCGCCCACAAAAAGCGCCTCATAATAGACTCTATATTTTCAATCACCGCTTTCAGGGCTTTATAAAGGGAAAGGTAATAAATCGGAAGGCTTTCAAGGACCGACTTCATTAGAATAAGACGCCCACCAATAGATAAAGCTCTCGCCTTCCATGATTCAAGTCTATTCTTTATCACATCGACAACCGGATTCCAATTAACAACCCGTGACATATTTGCACCAACTTTAATACCTAGATACACAAAAGGAAAAACGCCCCGTCTACATCCCAAAATTTCCATCATATTCTCCACCTCACCATCTTCCGTGCCAACCCCATATAAATTAGATTTGTGGATATTAATGCGAAGCCCGGAACACATGTGAAAAATCCGGAGAATCCGGGCTGTAACTTGGAGATTCTCCCTAGACCAAAATGTATTTTAGTAATTGAAAATTGAATAATAATGAATAAATAAATTCTTAAAATAATTAGAGGATGACCAGGAAGGTATAAGAGTCAACATAAATTAAAAAGAGCCACAGTACCACACGATAAAGTTTTCTTGGGCTCCAAGCGTATCGATGACTGAGTATAAGCCCCACGTTTCGGGTAAAATTATTTAAAAGAAAACAAATTCCCAACCATGCACATGTAAATAATTACATACACATATGTATACATAATGGAGTGTTCGATATACCGACTTGCCTTCATATTAACTTTAGAGTTGAACCGGAATGAAGTTATCATTTTTTTTAACAGCCAACAAATTTACCAAGAACTCCCTTAGATGAAGTTATCCATCTAGGTAACTATTCAAACCTTGAGAACATCTGTATTTGAATTTTTACTTTGATTACATGCGTTAAGCCTTGTGCGTGTATGATTGTATAACTAGCTTCTGAGTATACAATGGGAAATAAATATATAATCATTGATTCTTTGCGTTAAGATAATAAGAGATCATCTATTGGCTCTAGCTACTAAATCGTTTAGATGGTTAACATTGAGATTTCAACTTAACTTTATCAAAGATGAATCTTGGTGTTAGATATATGATTGGATAAAACTTCATTGTTTGAGACCGGTAGTTATTTCTTGTTACTTGTTAGTAACTATCTTAAAGCTAGAAACATATACCTTTAGCTTTTATTTACCAAGGCTTTTTAGGAATGGATACCCGTCCATTACATGCATCACAAGGGGTATGTTATTGCGGTATTGTTTAATATGGGGTTATCGCCCCTCCTATTGGCGATCTTCACAAAAGCATGGAGAAACCGCCTCTCTCAATTATGACGATCTCTAAAAAAATAGGATGAAATCGCCCCTCGCAATAGTTAGTTATCTCATTAAAAAGGAAGACATTGGCCTTCCCAATGATGATTTCTTGTTACCCAGTATTTTTTTTTTTCACTTAGGCAGTCCACAAAGATCAAGACCCAAAGGTCGTACTTGGTATGGGCGACAACCTCCCTTTGAGGTTGTGAAACGATATTAACAATATACTGTCAAGAACATGATATGATACCAAAAACACTTGTTATTATTATTATGATCCCAACCCTAAATGTTTATACCCAAGAACAATCAAACTATTACAAGATCACCAAAAAACTAAATCACTCTCAGGCTATCAACTCAATAACCTAATACAAACTCTCAGGAAACAAAGAACTACCAAGACCTTTGATCTGAGAAAGATCAAAGGACTGAGACAATGAAAACCCTAAACGAGAGCACAAAGTGATAACAAGAACAAAATGATCTGAAACTTGTAAATGTGGAGAGAAACAATGTATTTATAGGAGCTCATGGAAGCTTCTATCTACAAACACAATCTCATGCAACCTCCACCCTTAGATTAACCAATTCACACGGATTGTACAATGAATGGCCACGATTAAATCTGATTGTGTTTGTTTAATATAACCTTTAGTGGACTGGGCTCAATACTAACGGGCCTTCTATTAATCAGCAGCGGCCAAGGTTTTCAGAACCGGACCGGACGTCGAACCGGACCCCCGGCCGGTTCACCGGTTCAACCGGTCCGACCGGTCCAACGAACCGACCCAAAAAACAAAAAAAAATAAAAAAAAAATACAAAAAACCGGTTCAACCTCCCGGTTTTCCGGTTCACCGGTTCTCAGCCGGTTCGATGCACCAGCGGTCTAACCACCCGAACCGGACCGGTCCAGGTCCCGGAGTCCGGTCCGACCGGTCCGACCGGCCGGTCCGGTCCGATTTTCAAAACACTGGCAGCAGCCCACAACCTTTACTTCTTTCCATCAGCCTAGCAATGTCCAGTCAGCCCAAATGTCTTAGTTCAGTCCAGCAATCCAACCCGATGTATTTTACATAAAAAACAAAGACACACAAACGAAAATGTATTAAGTTTCTATTTAATCAACAAATATAAAGTACTAGCTGATTATCCCGGGAGGGTCCCGGGGTTGCTAAATCTAATTTTACGTGATAACCTATCACAAATGGCTCAAGTTAACTAACTACAAAATCTTCTAATCATTGCATGTTCATAGTATTCTAATCAGTAATAACTCATATTCCCCACAAAATCTAATTTTACGTGATAACATGAACACTTTGTGTATTTTTTTCCTGTATGAACGAAACCCCACAAAAAATAGTAGATTTTTTCTCCGTTTTTTATATAGCACTATGGTACTCGTTGGAAAGATAATAAAACGCTCGTTAATTTGGTGTAATTTTTTTCTTTAAAAAATCCCGTATATAAAAGATATAAACGTTTAAAAGTTATGAGAGGAAATATGAGAAAGAAAATTTTAAATTTATTTTTAAATTCTTTTTTCCTAAAATAACTCAATTTAATTAAAAAAGAAAACAATTCAAAAACACCAAAAACTCTCCATTATGATGCCACGTGGCACAAGGTTGGGGCCTCCATTGCACGCCACGTCAGCAAAAGTCTTTTCTTTTATATATATACTAGCCGATTACCCCGGGAAGGTCCCGGAGTTGAAAAATTTAATATGATTTAATAAAAAATGATAAAAAAAAGAAAACTCAAATCACGAAAAAAGTAAATAACTTAAACATAATCAATCTTAGTTAAAAAACATTTATTTAAAAAGTTAAAAAAATAAAAAAGCATAAACCATATTAAACATAATAAAGTATTAAAAGGATAACCTTCAACATATAACCATCTTCACGTAAATTAAAATATGTTACAATTTGATTAATGAATAACCTGAACACTTTGTGTTTTTTTCTGTATGAATATAACCCCACAAAAAATAGTCGTTTTTTTTTCGTTTTATATAGCACTATGGTACTCGTTGGAAAGATAATAAAACGCTCGTTAATTTGGTGTAATTTTTTATTTAAAAAATCTCGAATATAAAAGATATTTATGTTTAAAAATTATGGGAGGAAGATAAGAGAGAAAATTTTAAATTTGTTTTTAAATTCTTTTTTCCTAAAATAACTCAATTTAATTTTAGTAATTGAGAATTAAGAGATAGAGAGATAAATTTAGAAAAATACTAAAAAACACCAAAAACACTCAATTATTAAGCCACGTGGCACTCTCAAATGGCATATATGCTTTCTTTTATATATATATATAGATATAGATTAAATTGATATATAAAAGGTATTCCCTCCGTCCCATTAGAAGTGTCCATATTCCCTTTTTTATTTGTCCCATTTCATGTGTCCACTTTAAAAATTATTAGCCAACTTCCAAATTTACCCTTAAAAACACAACTAAAATAAACAAAGAATATAATGGACCCACATATGACAAGGGTATTATTGTCATTTGGCAAGCAAAAAAAGCAATCATTTAATGTGTCTAAAACTTTGTGTTTTTCAAACTAAGACACTTCTAATGGGACGGAGGGAGTATAACTTTTAACACCCCCCCCCCCCCCTCAATTTAATACTCCAATTGGATCAAACATATTGATTCTATCCATCATTTGATCATGCTGACCCACTAACAACCCTTTTTTCATAATGTCAGCAAGCTGATCTTTGGTATTTATCTCACAAGTCTTAATAACACCTTTTTTAATATGTTCTCTTAAAAAGAACAGATCTAGTTTGAAGTGCTTTGTTTTATCATAGAACGCTGGGTTTGCTGCAATAGATAATGCAGCATTATTGTCACAATACAACATCACATGTAACTCAACGTTTTGACCCATCTCAGTCAACAGATTAACTAACCATATGACTTCACAAACTGCTGCACACATAGACCTATATTCAGCCTCTGCTGAAGACCTTAACACAGTGGATTGCTTCTTGCTTTTCCAAGACACTAGACTCTTCCCTAGAAATATGCAATAGCCAGTAATTGACTTTCTAGAGTCAACACACTTTGCCCAATCACTATCAGCATATGCTGACACCTTAAAATCTGACCCTTTTGAAAATAATATCCCTTTACCGGGAGCTCTTTTGAGATATCTTAATAATCTCATGGCTATTTTCAAATGGACATTTAAAGGATTGTGCATGTGTTGACTTAGATAATGCACATAATAGGAAATGTCTGGCCTAGTATGAGCAAGATATATTAATTTGCCAATTCGTTTTTGATACCCAGTCACATTATTAACCTTCCTATTATCATGTTTACACATAGAGGTTAAAATGTGGTTTTGCTCAATTGGATTGTTAACTGGTTTACACCCAGTCATTCCAAACTCAGACAACAATTCCAAACAGTATTTCCTTTGGGATAGACACAACCCATTTTCACCTTTAATGACCTCTATACCCAAGAAATACCTTAATTCTCCTAAGTCTTTAATAAAAAACTTAGATTTTAAACACTCTTTAATCACATTGATTTCAGACAAACTATTACCAGTTACCACAATGTCATCCACATACACAAGCAGAATCACTTTAACAGAATCAGTTTGTTTGTAAAATAAAGAGTAGTCACATTTACTTTGACAGAATCCTAACTCTTCCAAAACTGAAACAAGTTTCTCATTCCACATCCTTGGAGCTTGTTTTAAGCCATATAAGGATTTGTTGAGCTTACAAACTCTTGTTTCATTTTGAGAATAGTAACCATTAGGTAAAGTCATGTACACATCTTCATGTAAATTTCCATATAAAAATGCATTGTTAACATCTAATTGATACAAATTCTACTTACACTCAACAGCTATGGAAATTATACACCTAACTGTGACCAACTTTACAAAAGGAGAGAATGTCTCCTCAAAATCAAGACCCTGTTTTTTACTGTAGCCTTTGGCTACAAGTCTGACCTTGTACCTCTCTATATCACCATTGGATTTGTACTTAATTTTGTAAATGCACTTACAGCCTACCAGACTTCCTCCAACAGGAAGTTCAACTAAATCCCATGTCCTATTTCTATGAAGAGCCTCTATCTCTTCATTCATGGCATTAATCCAATTAGGATCATTAATAGCCTTAGAGAAACTCTTTGGCTCATAAGATTTGTTCAAGGCTGAAGCAAAACACTTGAACTCACGGGACATATTAGAGTAGTTTACAACCCTTTCTACTCCATACTTTACTTTCCCTTCTATGACATAATCACTCAGTTTCCTAGGCATGGTAGAACTCCTTATTGAGCTTCTGGTTATTTTTTCATTTTGTTGTAAAACATTTCCCTCAGAATTTGAAAGTTCATCACTTTCAGACTCCACATGCTCAGCCCTATCTATGTCTAAACCTACACTGCTACTGGGTTGCTCTAACTGAGCCTTGCCTTTTAAGTTAGCAGGGTCAACACTAAATTGCTGAGACCCATGTGGTTCTGAATCTATATTACCTAGACCCTTTCTATCATCATTGGGATCTTCATCAAGTTTGGGGTTTATATCACCATACAGATCAAAAAAATTAAGGTCATTAATATGAGTCTGATTATTATCATCAAATTTTGTAAAAATATTTTTTTTCTTTAAATGGAAATATATGTTCAAAGAATTTTACATCTCTAGAAAAGAAGGTTGTTTTTGTATCTAAGCTAAATACTTTGTAACCTTTCTTTTCTGTTGAATATTCCAAAAAAACACATTTCTCAGATCTACTTAACAATTTATCAGACTCATTAAGAACTGTACAAAAAACATAAACACCCAAACACCTTTAGTTGTTCTAGAAAGGGTTCAAAACCAAAAACTTGCTCATAGGGAGTTCTGCCATCTAGAACTGAGGAAGATGTCCTATTAATAAGGTAGGCAGCAGTTAGAATACAGTCTACCCAAAACCTAACAGGTAAACAACTATGAAACTAAAGTGCCCTAGCTCATTTAACAGGTGCCTATGTTTCCTCTCAACTATTCCATTCTGTTGGGGTGTATATGTGCAAGATGTTTGATGTAAAATCCCTTTTGTTTTAAGAAAGTTACTCAGTTGATTATTAACAAACTCACTTCCATTGTCACTTCTAAAACATTTTACCTCTTTTTTAAATTGAGTTTTAATAATTTCAACAAACTCTCTTATATTATCAAACACTTCTGTTTTTTGTTTCATTAAACACACCCACACAGCTCTAGAACAGTCATCAACTATAGTAAGGAAGTATTTGAAACCTTCCCTACTAGGAACCCTATAAGGTCCCCATACATCTAAATGAACTAATTCACCAAGTTCATTAGATTTATGTGTACTTAAGGGAAAAGGTTCTCTATGCTGTTTTGCCCTAAGACAAACTTCACAAGGTTCAGATTAGTCCTGTTCAGGTAATCCTAATTTGGTCCTAAGACATTTAATGGCTTGGTCAGATGGATGACTCATCCTTCTATGCCACAGATTAGTAGTACCACTATTATTGCAACACACCTTACTTAACATCAGAGAGCTACCACAGAAGTACATACCATCAACTTGACTACCAGTCACCAGGACATTCTTGGTTACCAAGTCCTGTACATAGCACTTATGTTCATCAAACACTACATTCACTTTATTATCCTTTGCAAGTTTATGAATAGACACAAGATTGATTGAATACTCAGGCACAACCAGCACATCAAATAAAACAACATTATTTGCTAACTTAACATTTCCAATCTAAGTAACTTTAGCATCAGTCCCATTAGGATGTTTCACTCTAATGTTAAACTCAGTTACATCTATAAAAATTGTTAAGTTTTCTTCATGTTTAATCATATGCTGGTTTGCCCCTGAATCAAATATCCAACCCCAGATTTTATCCTTTAAACTAGCAACAAAGCAAAACACAGGTTTACAACAAACACTAGCACAAAAAGGACTGAACCCACCTGACACATTGCAGCTCTTAGGAGCTTCACCAGACTTATCATTCAGTAAATTCAACAGTCTGTTAAACTGTTCACTAGACAAAGAATTTAAAGACACATCAGAGTTATCACACACAGCAGAGTTAGAATTAGCAGTTGCCTTTTTTTCCTTGTGTCCCTCTTGGTCTCATCCAAGAGGGATACCCTATTATTTCAAAACATTTATCAACACTATGACCTATCTTGTTACAATGAGAACACTTTAGATTTTGATTACAAACCTTATTTGTTCTTTTAAACTCAACATATTGATTAGCTTTTGAAAATAGGGCCATGTTCTGACTTTTCCTATTGCCCCCACTAGCATTTCTATGGGATTCTTCCCTAGAAATGATTGCAAAGGCTTCTTTGACAGAAGGCAGGATTTCTTTTATCAAAAGACTTGTTCTAACTGTTTGATAATAACTATCTAAACCCATTAGAAATTGCATTAACTTTTATCATGTTTCTAAAGTTATTAAAATCTCTTGCAGCATCACAAGTACAAGCAGGTAACTGTAATATTTGATCTAACTGTTTCCACATAATGTTCAGTTTATGATAGTATTCTGAAACAGTCATTCCACTTTGAGTAAAAGAATTTTTTTTATATAAGTCAAAAACAACAGAACCATCAATTTTATCATATGTTTCCTTTAATTCAGCCCAAACATCACAAGCTAATTTTGAAAACACATGAACCATGTATAAATCTTCACTAATTGAGTTCAAAATCCAAGTTAAAACTATAGAGTTACATCTGTCCCATTGTCTACCTAAAACATTATTATCATTAGACTTAATGCAAGATTTATCAATAAATCCCCATTTGTTTTTAACCTGTAAAGCAAGTTGCATAGCATTGGCCCACACAGTATAATTTTCAGACACTTTCAATTTTATAGAAACTATTGTCAAATTGCTAGAGTCAGAAGCATGAAGATATAATGGGTCACTAGCATTTAACTTGCTAACTAAAGTCTCACTAGTTCCAACTATAGGACCTCCTGTGGGTCCACCTGAAGCAGGTGCCTCACCATCCACCATGATTAATCAATCAGTCAATATAGCACAAACCAATTTACAACACAAAGATATGCAGTCAATTGCAACCAATTTATAGCACAAAGATTAATCAAGAAGTCACTTAGTAATCACAGAAAAATAGCAAGACAATATAGTACCAGAAAAACAACCGACAGAGACACAACTATTGAAATCAAGACACTATACACACATTAGCGAAGCCACAACAGAGGCCATATCGTTGGTTCGCCACTGAAGGTGCCAACGCAAGCTTGTTGAGGGAGCCTTCCTATGATCTAGACAACACAGACAACTCACACACTAAGGACCTAAACCAACTCAATCAATCAACGCCGGTCCCCCTAACCCGGCCAAAACAGTTCTAATAATATGTAAAAACTGAATAAAATGAGGAAAGAAATATGGAACAGTCTCATCGGGTTGCATAGCTTCCAATAATCACGAAAACGTTAGCTCAAGAGATTAACCCTAATGTTTAGGGTTTCTTCCACACCAACAAGGTTCTTCAACAGGTAACCACCATGGATCTAGATAACAAGAATCTACCTAAGATCAGATCAGATCTGAAAGAATCAGAGCAGATCTGACAACACACAGCGGAACAAACCAAAACCCTAGATGAACACACTTCACCGAGAGCTAATCAGAGCTCTGATACCATGTCAAGAACATGATATGATACCAAAAACACTTGTTATTATTATTATGATCCAAATCATAAATGTTTATACCCAAGAATAATCAAACTATTACAAGACCACCAAAAAACTAAATCACTCTCAGGCTATCAACTCAATAACCTAATACAAACTCTCAGGAAACAAAGAACTACCAAGACCTTTGATCTGAGAAAGATCAAAGGACTGAGACAATGGAAACCCTAAACTAGAGCACAAAGTGATAACAAGAACAAAATGATCTGAAACTTGTAAATGTGGAGAGAAACAATGTATTTATAGGAGCTCATAGAAGCTTCTATCAACAAACACAATCTCATGCAACCTCCACCCTTAGATTAGCCAATTCCCACGGATCGTGCAATGATGGCCACGATTAAATCTGATTGTGTTTGTTTAATATAACCCTTAGTGGACTGGGCTCAACACTAACGCGCCTTCTATTAATCAGTAGCAGCCCACAGCCTTTACTTCTTTCCATCAGCCCAGCAATGTCCAGTCAGCCCAAATGTCTTAGTTCAGTCCAGCAATCCAGCCCGATGTATTTTACATAAAAAAAAACAAAGACACACAAACGAAAATGTATTAAGTTTCTATTTAATCAACAAATATAAAGTATTAAATTGATATATAAAAGGTATAACTTTTAACATATACCCCTAAGGCTGAAAGGTATGAATTCACGCGCCCCCTCCACCTCAGCAAAAATCCCATCAATAGCCCCACCCCCTCCATTTCCTGGGAGGCATTGAACCATAGTCAATCCAGTAACGAGCATCAACGGATGTTTTGGTGTGCGCCACTTCAAGTTAAACTAATAAAAAAAAGGAAAATAGAGGAGGGGTGTCAATGAGTCATTGTGGGTGGTTGGAAAAGGGGGGGGGGGTTATTTCATTGCTTGACTGTTGTTGCAAGGAGGCAATAAAGCCCCTATTGACATGGTGCTAACGCGCTAAGGTGTCCCAATGGAGCCCATATAGGTTCCATTCCGTACCATGTAGCCTCATGATCCATACAATGAACGAATGTCCATTTCATAAAAAATCCATTTTTAACGGCCAACCAAACGTAATGTCCCGACTACCCGGAGTAACCCAATGGAAAAAAGGCAACCCATACGCCCACGAACGACAGACAACGCTGCGTAGCCTCAGCCTGCGATAGAACCTAAACAAGGGAAAACCCGCCTGCCCAAAGGCCCGCTACAGTAAAACCCAGTCAGGATCATATTCGAACTTATGCATTTTCAACCACAAACTCTAACCCTCACTTCCCATACCACTAAGCCATAAGGCCTGTGGTTAAAAAAATCTATCTACTATTGTACTATTACAAGGATGAATCATCAGGGCTTTGTTTCTTTTATCTATAATGATGAGTACAAAACTTCAAAGTATAAATTACAAAAAATTAAGAGAGAATTACACAAATTGTCCTTTAGTTATTACTGAAATTGCATCCTCTATCTTTTATGGAAAATTTTCACTCCTTATATCCTTTATTTTATCAATTTGTTACCCTTTTTCTCCCTTAGCCTGACTTAGTTAAAAAACTTGGTTAACTTTATTTTCTAAGTTTACACTTTTAGCCCCTATAGTTTTGATCGAACCCTTGATTGACCTCGAATTCGACCACATCATATAACGAAATCATAGGGATATTATAGAACATCAAATTCCGATCAAAACCATGTATAATAATCGTATTGACTTGATCGTTTTCGAGGCTAAATCGAACGATTAAAAATGCGACTGGTTGATCCTGTTCTTCAAATTTCGAACGATTTGGTGGGTATTTATAGTATATTTTTGCACAAAAACGGTTGACTAAGGCATAAGATGTTATAATAGGTTTCAATTTATGGTATAGAGACTCGGTTTGCAAGTGGGTTTTTAAACATTTGAAGACCTTTATTTTCTCAAAATACATTGGAACATGCTAAACATCTTATGCCTTAGTCGATCGTTTCTGTGCAAAAATATACCATAAACACTCACCAAATCGTTCGCAATTTGAAGAACAAGATCAACCAGTCGCATTTTTAATCGTTCGATTTAGCCTTAAAAACGATCAGATCAGTACGATTATTATACTTGGTTTTGATCGGAATTGATGTTCTATAATAGCCCTATGATTTCGTTAATTAACGTGGTCGAATTCGAGGTCAATCAAGGGTTAGGGTTCGATCAAAACCATAGGGGCTAAAGGTGTAAACTTAGAAAATAAAGTTAACCAAGTTTTTTAACTAAGTTAGGCTAAAGGACAAAGGGTATAACAAATTCATAAAATAAAGGATACAAGGAGTGAATTTTTTTCATAAAAGACAGATGATACAATTTCAGTAATAATTAAAAGACAATTTGCGTAATTCACTATAAAATTAATTGTGGTGTGAACATATAAAAAAAAATGAAATTAAGTAACACATACAATACAATCATATGAACACTATATGGAAATCAGATTCCATTAAATTCAAATCATCGAATAACTAAGCAACAACGGTAATTGACCGTCGCAATATCTTTAGTGATACCCAATAGGAGCAGGGTACTCCTTTAGCTCATGTCCTTGACACTGAATGTCCTGAAACAAAACAAACAACAACATTAATCATTTAATCCAAATATCATTAGCGACGACTTAATTAAATTTAGCGACCAAATTATGCGAATTAGCGACGAATTAGCGATACTACTTACCGAAGCATAATGGTTAAGATCGCGGTGATGTGCTTCGTCCGCACGTATAACCCTAACAACATCTTTTAGCGTCGAGTTTTGCGGTAAGCACCAATAATCAATAGCAATCGCGGGTGCTGGAACATCTTCCATCACCCCCTTTTCGAGGTCGTTTAGGAACTCGGTGTACGAGTTCACGGCCTCCTCCTCGAGGTAGCCAGTGATCCGGTGAGCGAGTTTTGGTGATGCCAAATACGCTACGAAATACGCGTTGAAGAACACGCCTTGGACTGCGAAGACCAAGGCGCGTTCGTGCCATTTTGGTTCGTATACATCCATAAAGGTCATGAGATGCATTCGCTCGTTTTCGGCTTCTTCTAATAGGGCTTTGATCCACCCACCGCTTTGCTCGAATCTACGGAGTGATTTCGCGTGTAGCAACATCCCTCCGACCATTCCGGGTACCGCAGCGACTGTTTCGAGTAGAACAGCGTGGTGTATGTGTTTTTTCTGTATTGTAAATGAGGTCAGTATCACTACTAAAAAGCATAAGCGAATAAAATTGCGACTAATAAAAACTGTCGCAAAATTGGCGATTGTATTGCGACCAAAATAAAAATGGTTGCAACATTCAAAAGTAGGGTTAAATTGGAATACATTATGATGTATATATATGTCGTATGTGTATGCGATGACGGATGTACAAGAAAAGTTCAGGGTAGTGTAAAAGAATTTTTTAGACCTAGGGGTATCATAATATTTGATCAGAGGTTTTACGATATATAAAATAGAGAAAAACAGTGTACACTAATTACCCCTTATTATAAGCTAGGTCCGCCCCTGTGCATATGCACATACACGGCCAAAACCATTGCAATACGTAATAGCAATGATTTTCGTCGCTACAAAAACTCGTCGCAAGCTGCGACGAACTTTGGTTTGACATGGATTTAGCGACGGATGGTCGTAGTTTATACCTGAAAATATAAAGAGGTGGGATACTTGAGTGCTTGAACGATCCAAAACGCAATTTTATCATTCCAAGTGACTGGATTGTGGTGCTTCTTGACATCAATTGTTGTATCTGCTTGATAAGCTTCCCATGGCTGTTACATAAACCATAGTTAGTTTAATAATAATCACAATAAGACCTATGTTGCTATATTTTAGTCGAGGGCAAGCGCATACGCGAAAACAGTTCCATTTCCAAGCAGATCCATCGGACTTAGTAAACGATGGTGGAGATACGCCCCAATAGCTTGAAACCGCTTTCGTTTCTTTATCTTCTTTCTTGTCTGGGCCGGAGGCTGAAGATGCATGTGTGCTGTAGTTTTGAGCAGGCATGGTCAAAAGCCTGGTGGTTCCCATGGTTGTACTCATGGGAACCTTAAAAGGTTCAGTGATGACTGAACCTGTAAAATTTGTAGTGGAATACAAACGTGTCCTCAGTTGCATTAATAGCAACTGGGACGCCTTTGTTGCTACAACTGTGCCGTTACGGTTCATTTCAAAATATAGAGATTGATTGAAGGTGTTATGTGATTGTTGGTAATTTGTTGGTGAAAAATATAAATGATTGTATGAGCTTTTATATATTGTTTTGAGGATGTTGACATGATTCGTGAATCACTTAGAAGAAGGAACGAAACAACACAAGGCGGCTTATTAGTCAACAACGAAAAGTCTTTTGGTCAATTTATGTTGATTGGAAACTTCAAATGTTAAGTGACAAATTGTTGTTTTTAAAAGAAAATTTGTAGCCTTTGTGTTTTAGCCTTTCAAAAAAAAAAAAAAAGGGTTATTTTCAAAAAGATATATGATATTTTTTGTTTGGTAGTAATTTAATGATTTTATTAAGAAGCTATCTCTGAATTAATTGGAGGTAGAGTGTGTTTGATTCGTAGCTTAGTTGGGCGGGGAGGGGCGGCCGACCCCCCCGAATTTTCGCGCAGAAGTTCCGATTATATATTATTCGTATAGAAAATTTTGCAAATATAGGGTTTCGACCCCCCCGGAACTAGTGAATTCTGACCCCCCCCCCCCCCCCCCCCCCCGGTGACTTCCGACCCCCCGAACCTTCGGATCAAGCTTCGCCATACGTCAATAAGTGTTGAGCCATTAAAAGGAGGTTTAATTGAGTAAGCGACTTTGAATCACTAAGATTCCTAATCTGGCTAGGCATGACTAGTTGGTGGTAGAGGAGGTGATGGCAGGTCGAGAAAATGATACGTGAGTGGCCGCATGAATGTTGAACCATTAACAATCAGTGTAGTAACAAAAGATAAAAAGAAAATTAATCCAAAAATTAGAATCGTTGATTTTAGGAGATGGGTACTAATCAAGAAATGTGAAACCAATAACGTCTTTGTCCAAACTACCTAATATTATAACTTGTTGAATAACTACTGGTTTCGTGTTGTACTACTTTTCATGTTTTTTTTTGGCCGTCACGTCTCGTGACTCGTTTCATTTCTTTTTGGAAGTCTACCCTTAACTTTTCAACACATATTTATATGGTTCACTTTTATGAGTTTTTCTTATTAAGTGTATGAGTAATAACTATTGGATTATTTTAATTGAATGATAAATATTAAAACACATTTAATTTTTCAACCATAATTCACGGTGCATACTATAGAAAATTGTTAATGGGACCCTTTATCAAATTCTAAACAACCAAGATAATAGTGATGCTCTTGTACCAATTAAGGGGTGGACGGGGCGCTATCAGAATTGGGCACGGGTACCCTACTACCAGCACGGTAACACCGCCGCCACCCGTGCTGGTAGGGGTCCCGTGGACCGTTTTCTGGTTCTATCTAACGGGCTGGTAACCATTAATAATAATTGCAACGGTCGATTTTTAGTATTTATTTTATTGCGTTTTTAACCGTTTGAATGAATTTAATATAAAACGGTAACAATTTTTTGACCGTTAATCTAAATATAAAAGCAATCCAAATCCAATCTCTCCCTCACTAAACCGTTGATCAAAAATGGCAAACCAAAACCCAAATCCTAATCCAATCCCGCCCCCACTAAACCGTGTGCGAGTATCAATCTGGAGCTTGGAGGGTGAACTCGCCTTGGTGAATAGCTATCTTGAAGTTCAAGAGCACAGACCCCAGCGAAAGCAAAGTTTTTGGAAAGCGGTTGCCACAAGATTCAACGAACAAATGGGTGAAAACATTCGTTCAACGGACGCGATATATGGAAAGTTTGTAGCTTTAAAGTCGAAGTGCGCCGTATTTCAACAATTATTCGTTAATGCGATGCACGACAATCCGGCTTTAAACAAAGATGAATTGATTGAAGAAGCCCGTAACCGATACCGAGACCTACACAATGATAACTACCCGAGGGTCGAGGTTTGGAGAGCTATGAGAGGACGTTTTATAATATAGCCGTGTTTCTACTATTTATTTACGGTTTTAAATAATGTTTGATGTCATGTATTGATGTTATTTACCGTTTCTTTAAAAAAAAAAAAATTCTGTGAAGTGAATCAGTGTAGTGCTGCCTACAAAAAAGTGAATCAGTGAAGTAAATCAGTGAAGTGGTGTGGCAGTGTATAATTGGTTAAAATCAATTAAGTGAAAAGTTCATTCTAGAAGCACCCTTTGAGGCCTAATATCGTCCACTTTGCTCACAAAATGCTCAGGATTTGTTTGTGCTTCCCTAAGTGGAAGCTTTCCAGGTCACTATCATGGATTTCTCTCACAAGCTTGATTGATTGTTTTGTGCTTTCAACTGAATTTAGGGTTCTACTGTAATATTCTATATATATTGACCCAATCTATATATCTCTATATATATATAAAAGAAAGCCCTTTTGCTGACGTGGCGTCCATTGGTACCATCAATCCCCTTTTGAAATCGCCACGTGGCATGATAATTGAAAGAGTTTGGTGTTTTCTAATTTTTTTCATTTATATTCCTAAAAAAATCACCTAAATACCTTATTGTTAATCTCTTTTACCTACCTAACATAATTTTCCTCTCGTATTTTCTGCTCCACCATTCGAAAGAAACCCTATCTATCTTCGATCTTTGTTTTTCTTCTTTATCTTCCTCTGATTTGATCCTTTAACCTATGAAGTGTCTTACATCTTTCTTCTTCTTCTTCTTCTTTATCATCATCTGACTTGCTCGCGACATCGCTACCGGCGGCAACTTTTGGACAGAGGACTTCGATGTACAGAGGTGTTACTAGGTATCATTGTTTTTTTTATGAGCATCATCATTTAAAACTATAATATTTATTAAGTTATGAAGATGAAATTGTTTTATAAAAAAACATTGGTAGGAAATAGGTGGACTGGAAGATACGAAGGGCATCTTTGGGATAATAGCTGTAGGAGGGATGGTCAGGCAAGGAAGGGTCGTCAAGGTACGTTTCTTCTTAATTATCTTTTCTAATGTTTAGTTAAAATTTATTAAAAAGAAGTTTAAAAAATATAAAACGTTTAGTAGATGATGTGTGAGAAACGTATAGTAACTAGAGCCGGCTGAGGCGGTGGTGAAGGAATCCGGTGGATGTGAGTCGCAGGAACAGGAGGTTCGATCGTCTGATCCGTTTAAGAAGGAGTTGATGTTTGTGAGGAGGTTACTGGTGTTGATGTGCTCGAGGAGAAGTCGTCTCCGGTTGTGCAGGTCAACCCTCCCTTGAATGTGCCACGTGGCATAATGAGGTGCAATTCTTTTATTTTTTAAATTTTTTGTTTTTTTATTAAATCACATAAAACCTACCAATCATCATATATAATCTTCTTTTTCTCACCCCAAACCCTAATAATCTCTTTTATTAATCAATAGATGATCTCAACGTACCCTTAGATGACACTTTCAACATCACCGATGACACGCGCATACGTGCCGCCATTCCCAACATCCAATACCTCATGTCTAATGCCGCCAGAGTCATCTTATCCTCTCAACTGGTATATATAATCTTTTATTCTGTTATGTTATGTTTTGTTTTTATATTGGATTTAATTGTATATTATAATTTGTATGTGTGTTATAACTCTTACTTGATTTTTATTATTATTGTTTTTACAGAACATAGGTAGGATTTGGTTCCAAACGATGGAGGTGTCGATCAAGACATGGTGGTGGTGATCACCTGTGTGACCCGTAGGGATGTTGGCGGTAAATACTTAATTTTTATATCCTTTTTTGGCTTTTTGTTATTTGGTTAATTATTATTGTTTAAATTAGGATTGTAAAGTTTAGTGATTAGGTTCATTAACAGTTTTGAAGTGTTTGATAAAATATGATTATATTATGTTTTGAATAATTAGAAACTTAGAATGATAAATGTGTGTTAAATTATTAATATGTTGGCTTGGTTAGACTATCTTGAACATTTTTGTTAGGCTCTCTCTCACACACACACAGATGGTATAGTTATTACAAGAAAAGTCAGGACCTTTAAGAGACTTTGAGCTTCTTCTTATAATATGTTATGTATCTTTTACCGATTTGGTAACGTTTTTAGTGATTATTCATGTTAAAGTATTAGGTGTTAACATTGGATTTATAGATTGTTTTAGGTTAGGTATTGAATATTGATATTAGAGTTATGTATTTTTTTTAGCCTTTATGACATGTATTAATATTAGAGTTATACATTGTTTTAGGTTATGTATTGAATATTGATATTAGAGTTATGCATTTTCTAGCATTTATGATAGGTGTTAATATTAGAGTTATACATTTTTTTAGGTTAGGTATCAATATTAGTATTGTGAGACTTGGTACATAGATGTGATAAGTTTTTTAATGGTTACAACTTCCAACTTAAATGATTGTTTAGTTGATTAGGTTAGAAATTATAGGAATCATTAGAGATTGATGAGTTTTTAAATAGTTGCTGCTTACATAAGTGATTGTTTAGATGATTACTGATTAGGTTTTAGGTTAGAGAATATGAGTTATTACTGATTAGAATACTATGGGCATGCAGTGATTGAGAGATTTTGTGGTTAGTTAACTTGAGCCATTTTCAATATGTTATCACGCCATATTAGATTTTTAACCCCGGGACCCTCCCGGGGTAATTAGCTAGTTGCATATATTAGGGTGAATTTTGTTACTTCATTTCAAAACGATGCTATGTTTCTACTATTTTTTACTCAAGCAAAATTTCATGTTGCACGATGCTATCTTCTTCGCATTTTTAATCAGGTTTCGGTTACTCAGGATTGGCTACTGGTATACTTTCCTTGTTCAAGCACTAATGTTTGTTTGATTCCTAAACTGAACCCGTTTTTTTTGTACCATGGAGTCATACCGGTTTGCACCTAACACAGTTCAGGTTATAAACAAGTTTAGAAGGGAAAATGTTCAAACCTACCGAATTGATTAGGGTCGGGTTACCAACCGACTTGGGACAAAATTTTATAACATGTTCACATTATAACCAGTTTCAAAAAGCAAAACTACTAACTGGTTCCAAATCTACGGATTGGGTTTGGCCCAGCTCGATTTTTAGTGGATCAACTATGGGACGGCAACAAGTTTCCCAAACTTGTTTGTTTTTACACTTTTACATGTTAGTTGATACGATCTTCAAACATTCTTGTCCGCAACTAAGCAAACGCTAAAATAAAAGTTGGCAGCAAAGAATAATATAGTTAAAACTTCAAGGGTCCAAACTGTAAACAATACCACCATTAACGACCTTACTATTCTCTACCTTAACATTACGCCAACCAAACACTCCGTCAATCCATCCGTTCAAACACCATCGACGAGGTATATCATAAATTTACGCTTTAGATTGTACTGATTTGTTTGTGTTATATGTCTATTAGATGTATTTTAGTTGTTATACCTTTGTGTTACATGATTAGGGATCTGATAAATCGATGGATAATTTTGCATCAAGATCTGAAACGTGATTAAGTGTTTAGTGATATTAATGATGTCTGAATTGTAACTTTAGGGTTTAATATTGTTTTTAGATTGTATTCATTACAATTTAGCATATGTATGTATCTGTACTGTTCTGTAAAATTGAGTTAAGTGATAGAATTGATTTGCTGTAGCATAATTTGTAATCTCATTCTTTGATTATTTGTGATGAATTGTTTTGGGATAAAATGAATGAATTAGGGTTTATAGGTTTTTAATGTCTGGAATTACATATAACCTAAATGAAGGACATAATTATTTGAAATCTTGACTTAAAACAGATCGTAGAGCGGTTTATAATTGGAAATTTGACTCCTGTGCTGAGTTTATGCGTATATGTTTAACGGTGAGTGCGGTTGGGAACAATGTTCAAGCATAGTGGTCGAAGAGGTGTCGTGTGTATTGGTGTGGAGGCTTGTAGATCTAGAAACAATCGTTTTTTGAGAGGGTTTTAATGAGAGAGAGTTGGGTAATATAGTCGGAAAATAGAGAGATTTAGAAAAGTGCGTGTGGCTCTGATACCATGAATGATTGTATATTTTTGTGTATCTCTTTGTAAAACATAAACAAGACTCTATGTTGCTCAAGATGCATAGGCAGAGTCTGGAGCCCGGGCGCATAGTATAAAATACCATTTTAGGGTTTTAAGACATGTTTTAGGCTTGTTAAGGGCTAGTTTAGGCTGTTTTAGATTGATTCTAAACTTATTTAGGTTGATTTCAACCTCATTTAGCCTTTTTTTACCGTTTTTGGTAGATTATAGCCGGAAATGCCCCAGAACCTGTGTTTGAGCGTCTAAAAGCTCGCCTTTTAAGTCACAGTGCACAAGGTGCACTGAGCTGCACTTCAGCACCTAGTCGTGCGCCTTGTGCGCTTTTGACCACATAGACAAGACTATTTGTATAGAGAAAACCTGTTTCTGATGTAAATTGTAAAGCCAATGGGTTTAACCCTGAAGAGCTTAGCCCCAATACAATATCTAATAACAGGTTCTTAATTTCTGGAATTGCATATCATCTAAATGAAGAACATCATTAATTAAATACTTGAGTCAAAACGTATCATGGATCAGTTTATGATTGGAAACATGACCCCTGTGCTGAATTCCATATGATTTGCAGGAAATTGATTGGATTTAATTATAATGGGAACCCCAGAGACCTCTCGTGAACCATGTCCAGACCGTATACTAGACGACATCGGTGGAGCCTTTGGCATGGGTGCGGTCGGAGGTTCAGCCTTCCACTTCTTGAAAGGAACCTACAACTCTCCAAAAGGCTTGCGGTTCACTGGTGGGTGTCAAGCGGTCCAGATGAATGCTCCACGTGTTGGCGGCAGTTTTGCTGTCTGGGGCGGACTTTTCTCCACGTTTGATTGCACAATGGTGTATATCCGTCAGAAAGAGGATCCATGGAACTCAATAATCGCCGGTGCAGCCACGGGAGGGTTTCTCCAGATGCGTCAGGGACTCGGTGCCGCCTCACGCTCAGCAGCTTTTGGCGGAGTTCTACTTGCTATGATTGAGGGTGCTGGAATCATGTTGAATAAGATCATGAGTGCACCCCAGAATCTCCCTCCATTGGAAGAGGCTGTGCCGCCTAACATGAGCAGCATACCCCAAGTTCCCATGGGACATCTTTCCAATCAAGCTCAAGTGAACATTGATGGCATGGCGTCATCATCAACATCATCGTCGTCCTCGTCATGGTTTGGAGGGCTGTTTGGTGGCGGAAAACAGGAGGAAGCTGCTCCTAGCAATGGTGCGAGGACACAGGTTTTAGAGAGCTTTGATGCTCCAAACCCGCCTTCGTTTGAATACAAGTAAACAGCAATGAAAGGTTCCAGAGTTTTGGAATTAAAGAACGAGATCAGAGGTCACATTTCAGTTTCGGAGTTTTGATTCGCATTATTTTTGTATAAATGTTTGTGACCAAATAATCAACAATCGAGCAAAACTGTAGCTGTAGTTGTGATACCACTTGTTAAGATCCTTGTTTAGCCCATACCAAAAGCACAATCATAGCAAGTAGAACGGTAATGAAACTGTGATGGCGGTGACGCCGGAGAGTAAACGGTGGTGGCCGTGGTGGCGGAGGATACATTAACCTTTGTTGATGTTACTTGATGATAAAAAGGCACAGTCTATGGTCGAAACAATGGTGGTGGTCGTGTTTTGTCTAGCGACTAGTGATCCTTACAACATATATCCCCACACGACTTGTGTCTGTCCATTTTCATACTTGCAACAACACGTCTTATGTTTCTTTTTTCTTGTGGTTTTTTCTGTACGAATCTGCAAATTAATAACATGCTTGATTAGTAACGGAACCAAAACTTTTAAAACTTGTAGATGATATTGCAGATGGAAAAGAAAAGTAGTTAAAATATATACTGGTTCAGCTTTAGACATGATACCGAATGTGTGTGTACTCTCTTGTGTTTAAATTGAAAACAAAGAAATTATGAAAACGGTATTAATAAGTGAAAAGTAGAATGAAATATTTTTGAATCTTTTATTTTTGTTTCAGATTATACAATAAGATTGAAATATATGAATCATATAACCACTGGTAAGAAGTAATTTCCAAAATATGTGTAACACCTTTAAAAGTAAGTAAACATGAAAAAGAGAGTGAGACTTGGCTACTGACCGTTTGTGGTAGTTATAAGAGTAATTTCAATGAGGTCCATCAACTTTCACATACGTTTGTTTGAAGATAGAAACGGTTATTGCAAACATGTAAAAGAGAGTGAGACTCTAAGATTCTTGGCCACATACCATCTGTGGCAGTCATCATAAGATCTATACAGCTAATGCGCTAAAAATTGGATAACGGTCAGTGACCGATATTTGAGATATAGGTTATCGATGTGGGGTATCGGTAATTTTAATATCATGCAAAATTTATATATAGCAATTTAATACTTAATAATTTTATATACTCTCCTACCATTAACAAAGTAATATATTGCAACTTTCAGAACACTACCGAGTGTAGCAAGTAAGAACTGATTAAGACTTAAAACCACTAACATTTAACACTAATAATTAACAATTATGACTTAAAACACTAATAGCAACAATCAGAAGAACGGGAAATGGAAGAACTAAGAAGAAGGGTATTGATATCGGAATATCGGTGATATATGGGTCAGATATCAGTACTGATATTTGACACCCATATTAATTGCATAGCATAAGATGAGCCCAAGCAATCTAAAGTGAATGGGCATGGAAGCCTTTGTTATAATCACCGTGGTCATTACACTTGTAATTCTAGACTCTAGAGATTAGAAAGAATTAATAAAACTTAGAAGACAAAAAAATGGTTACTTTAGTTATACAAATATATAAGAAAGTTATCAAGAAAGATAAATTGAAGTACTAAATTTAATCAAGGGCATATTATGCTATGTGTTATCGTTTCAAAAAAAATTTCACTCCACGTCATAAATTGTCACCTTATGGACACATTAACACATCAATTTCACTCACTTTTTTTCAATTTTCCCTGTTTTTGTTTCACTAGTTTACACTCCACCTCACTCACATTTCAATAATTACTCAATACCCATTTATGTAAACTAGTTGTATTTAAGTTCGCGCGTTGCACGCGTTCAAATTCGATTATGTATTAGTTTTATTCTAGCTACATTATAAGTTTTATAAGTAAACCTCACTTTATTAGTAAATGAAACATAATATCCCATCCAGCCATATTATCACAGTTTCACTATTCTTCATGCGCATAACTTGAACCAGCTTCGTCTTCTGCTCTATTCTCACCAGCTAAGCACCCATTTTCTTGAACTATTGTTTGGCTGCTGGTTTTCTGCATATATTTATGATGTTTTAGACCTCATATGTGTCAATGGTATTTATAGATAATAGATTCACCCCTTGGCAAACAATAAAAACATACTTCATTTGATATGAAACAACGGTTAAACTTACTTGCTTATGTGTGGATGATAAGTCCTCTTAAGATGAAAAAATGAAAATAACAGTGTCCATTGGAGTTAAACTTATTCTACAATGAATTAACTAACCACTTTTAACTCCTGGTTTGTTGGCATTCTTTGGCACCCCCGTTTGTCGAATAGAAATCATGTTTCAAATGTTCATGAAACATAGCTTTTATGATTTACTTACAGTTAGTACGGAAAAATAACTGGATACCAGGCACCTTTTGAAAGCGCAGCAGATGCAGGTTATGGGCTGCCACATTCATTACATAGGTCAGACAACCTTCTGTAAGAGTCAACAACCACAACTAAAATGACAAATTCATTACATAGGTCAGACCCCATATGGTTAGCCTAAACAACCATAAGCACAAATGATTGTCTAACATTGACATGATTGGTTAAAAAGAAGTTAAGGATATAGAGTTCTTTACATAAATCCAATATTAACAGAAGCATACACACACATATTAGTTTGTAGAGCTTAATCGGGTTATTTCATCCTTTTTTAATCAATTTACTTGGTATCATCTTACATCCCTTACCTTGTGACAGATAATTTTTATACTGCGATCTAAATAATATTAACGTCAATAACTCAATATACTTACAACTTTAATAACGTATTTAAATTTATCAAAATTAAATTCATTTAAAAAAACACATGGCAAGTAATTTTAATTCTAGGTGTAATGGAAACCCCGGAGGCAGTCAATATTCAACCATATTTATTAAGCACCATATAATAACAAAATACAAATGCAGAAATAAGATTAAAGCTAGCAAAACTAATGCTCATAAATAAGAGCTTATATTTGACGCATACCCAAGTCATTTCAACCCATAAACTTGTATATGCATATACTTATGTAATCTATATATGAAAAGAAAAAATCATGACCTCCAACTTAGACTAATGGGTATGGGGGGCGGCATAGGGGTGGCATCCACTTGCCGGGCCTCCCTACACCATCCCCAGGGGCGGCATGGGTGGTGGGGCGGCATGAACGGCATTTTTTTGCCGTCTACGCCGGGCCTGGGTTGGGTGGTGGGGCCAAAACGCCCAGGTGGTGGGGCGGCATAGGGGTGGGGGGCGGCACCACACCTTGTGGTCTTAATGTCCCAAGCATTCAACAGCAAATATGATCAATGTGCAAAACTAAAAAGCCTTCCAACCAGCTAGAGAATCTTTTCTTGGCGTCTCACTATCGAATGATGTCTTAAACGGGCCATGTGACCCAAAAGGATCTGCATCATCAAAAGATCCTGTGACTGGAATCAGAGGAATCGTTGGTGTTTCGCGTGGAATCAAACCTTGAGAAAGATTCCCGAGGCTGGAAAAGGGAATGGCCAAAATCAGGCTCAGCAGTACTGTGCATGGAATCAAATCTTGCAAGGTTCTTAGAGGGGAAGGATCCCTCATTGGATTCGGATTCCGAATCTTGTGCTATGTTGCGGAATGAATCAAATCTAGAAAAGGAATCACGGGGGTGTTGCTGGTGAAGGAATCGAATCTGGATAAATTGTTGAATGAACCATCTTCTGGATCATCATACATCGGTGTGCTAGGAACCGAATTGAGCATTACTATAAGCAGATGTGCTTGGAACTGAATCCGTAAAAGACGAAGCAAATGGGCTCTGGTTGTGAAATAAATTGTTTCCAGTTGGGGATCCAGCATAGCTATAAGCAGGAGTGCTTGGAACAGAATCAAATGTGGTCGTTTTCTTGTTCGTCCTTATGGGGTTTAGGCCCCAGCTATCAGAAGAATCAAATAACGCATTTCCATGAGAACTCTCTTGATCCATATCCTGCAAAAAGACCAGTTTCAAATTATGACAAGATAAACAATCTTGCAATTGCACAAACAATACCAAGTATAAACAATCAGATACCTGATGGTTTGTAGCAGTAAAATTCCAAGCAGAATCTGAATCAGGATGATTGTCAAATGTGGCATTGACTGCCTCATCGGAAGTTATTTCAGCCGAGAACGCAAATTCACTGCACCATTGGAGACAATTATAGAAAGAACCCTTTTTTACGACAATAAAAATCCAAGCATTTAATAGCTCGATTTAGATACAAATTGACAATGTTTGATAAAGAAATGGGTGTATTTCTTGTATTGCAGATTTGGATCAACACTCGAGTTGTTCAGGATCCGATGCCAAGATGCTACTGTTGAGACTTGAGATATCAGTGATCCTTAGCGCAACCATATTCATTTGACTGACCGTGCTCTCCAGTAAACCTGTGCTCTTCTGTAAAACCATATGCAGGTTATCCTATCTATTAATTTCCAAATTGAATGAACATTTGCTACCATTTTGGTTATTTGCTGTTTTGACTTGTAGTTCAAAATTACCCATTTAACCCATTACCAATCCACCCGTTTTGACCACTCTAGTGTCACTGTACCAAACGGAATAATGTGTATTTCGGGCCCATAAATATTTCATGAGCTATTTATATGGGTAGGTGAAATTTAAAACATTAGTTAGCTTATAATTTGGGAGTACTTCAGGACATATACAAAATTTTCAGCTGAAATTTTTTTACGGACACTCTTAATGTTAACAATTGTCATGTTTTTGCTGCCTTTATCCTATTAGGAAAGCTGTTTTCCATTAGTATTAGTTTCAGTTTGCTACTTCTGTTTTATTGAATGTAGATATGCATAAATTGTAACTCTCATTTCTTTTTTATTTAGTATTAAAGTAATATTACATTATTATGTAAATGAGCCAGATAATTTCTTATACTCTTGTCAAGCCCACTCATAATGTTAGCACACAACCACACTCTCAATTGTAACACAGTTATTTGTTCCTTTGTGATCTTTGAGTTTATATTTACTAAATTAGTTATTATAAACTCAAATATTACACAAGAAAAAACAATTGTCTTACTGGTAAGTATTACACTATAAATCTCATATCCTTTCAAATAACTTAGGATTCAACTTTCAAGTTAAGGAAGGTCATCTTAAGATTGAGCTAACAACATACAGTTCAAAGAGGCCATCGTATAGCCCTCGATTAACTAAATCGTTTTTATGTTAAAAAGGAACTTTGCATTTGATTTGTTCATCTGTGTTCTTTTTTATTCCGCTGAGTTGATTTATTCATATCTGTATATCTTATATATGATGTTCTATTTGTACCTCAAACTATTTTACTTGTATCCTTCCATGTAGTTGATGTTAAAAGAAAAAGAAAAATAAACCCAACGATAAGAAATTAATATTATATTATTTAGTTAAAAGGATAATGTAATGGGTTATACTTTTCAATATTATGTTTCTACCAAAGCCAAGTCAGTAATTAAATCATGAAAGAAGCTTTATTCAATTACACAAGTAGGGGTATACCATTTTTTTTGCAAATAAGTATTAAGCGTTTTGAATTGAAAAGATGCCTTTTAAAAAAAAAATTACAAGAGTTGATTAGCCTCATTCCATCTTTATCCCGTCATCTTAACTTATGATCAAAATCAAATAATAGCCGTAAGTAGATTGTATCTTGTGCACAAAGCAAAGTTCGCGAATAACAATAACTAATCACTACAATTTAACTAATCATTACCTTTTTATTAAGTGAGGGAGATTCATACAATGTGCTTCCCAAGACGTAATGTTTTCTTTTACTCTTAACTTTTCCATTTGTTTCGACCCGTACGAAAAGTGTGCTTCCCAAATAATCAAGACTTGGGAACTTGCTCTTCATGAAGTATTTTCTGCCATTGCAACTAAACCAACCATTATAACCAAATTACATTCCACAAAAGCAATACATTTGCCAAAAGGTTGTTTTTAGACAACTAAATGCAGCCTTCATACTCTTGTGTCGTTACTAAATCTTGATTTGTATATCAATAATAACAGACAAGTATTAAAACACCATACCTATTACCCAGAAAGGGTTTCGTATGAATGGCCATGAAACTGTATGAGTCTGCCATCTCATCACCATTGACGCCTCAGCTCGCCATGAACATCATCAATGAAATAGAAGATCAATCTATCATCATGTAATGTAATTAAAAAAATTATGGGTTAACAAAACATCAAACACCTTGTAGGCATGAAAGTGAACCAAAATTAAAGTTATCTCAACCTACCTTGACAACAATTCATGATAGTAATCAACACCTGGTTCCATAGACCACTGTTGTTTACGACATCAATTTCAAATCTCTTATACATTTTCTACTATACTAACACATACACAAACTATACAGTAAAGCATTCTTCTTGATACTAAAGATGCTACCTTTCAAGTTTCAATAGAGTCGTTGTACAAAACTTTCTTCTTGATATTAAAGATGCTACCCTTTAAAGTTGCACACACATCCAATCGCGACAATAATCAAATTCCCGTCACAAATGGCATTGACAGCGAATCTCAGCAAGCTAATGACCATCAACCACCCCTTACCGGCAGCATAAAACACTCAAATTCCACCAACATCTAAAGCTCAATCCACAATCTCCATTCGGGGGATGGACATGTAATCATAAATACATAATGAAAACAACCATCTACATCAACAAAGGCGATCAACAACTGCCATCATGATATACTAAATTAGTAAGTAAACCATAAAGTAATGAACAAACCTTGACAATGATCTTAATCGGTGGAACTTCCAACTTCAAGGTAGCGGATGGCGACGACGTACCTGGAATGAGTAAGATATTGGTGGTTTCTGGCCGAGTTAGGGTTTTTAGTGGTGGTGAAGAATGGTGTATGCTAAAGGTATCGTGTATAAAGGCTGGATGGGGGGCGACGATGGTGGTGTTGTAGGTGGGACTTGGGAGATGGTGGTCAAGGTGCTCTCAGATCTCTCCTTGTGTGGACGCATGTCTTTAGCTGAGAAAGAAAAGGATGGGTGGTGGACGCGTGTATGTCTTTGTGATAAATAGATGACCGCCTACATGAGCCAATCAGATAGACCCACAATCTTAATCACTATTCAAAAGCCTTTACCTATTAATATAGTGTAATGTAATAATGTAATGTTCTTTTTATATTAAATAAATCAAATAAAACTAACAATAATACATGAAAAACTAAAATATTACAATACATCAAAAAAAGAAAACGTTATCTAGGTGGGCCTTACCTATATAAAAGAAACAAATGGTATATGAGCCTTAATCTATTAGCAGAAAAGCCCAATACATCTAAACAATTATATGACAAAAGCCCAAATTCTTCTTCACCACAAAAGGAAAACGGAATCACAAGACCAGCCAACGGCCGACCACGGGAAAAAGACCGAAATATTTTCTTTTTATTTTTTTAGATTGAAAGAGTATAAAGCCATTTGTTGTATGAGGACCCACACCCCAACACCATCCACCTTCTGGTAGAGTGGTATGGATGCATAATGATAGGTGACTTGGGGTCTAATGGTCACAAGTTCGAGACTTGAAGGATACCAAGTTTTACCTATTATTCACTGTTGTGTCTTTGGGCGGGAGGGTGACCGGGTTTGGTGGACCGAGAGGACCGGGTGTCCCGTAGGTGTCCTAAATTCGTCATAAAGAGATTCTCACAGGAGCCTGTGACGACTTTGTTGGCCTTTAAAAAAAAGGCCCACACCCCAACGTTTCCTTCCTCCTCTTCACGGCGTGACCAATCCA
The DNA here is from genome assembly GCA_032199755.1 of Ambrosia artemisiifolia. Taxonomy (NCBI): domain Eukaryota; kingdom Viridiplantae; phylum Streptophyta; class Magnoliopsida; order Asterales; family Asteraceae; genus Ambrosia; species Ambrosia artemisiifolia. The sequence goes on along the minus strand of CM063527.1, from coordinate 32,961,011 downwards.
ACACCACCCACCCTCAAGCCCTGTGGAGCGGTGTACAATGCTGGGCCACGCCACCACATGAAGGGGCTTGTATTTTCTCTCTCCTACTAAAGTTCTATGGAACGGTCTGCGATACGTCGTGTGATGCTCATGATAACCGCAAACACTGTCCGAGGCATGGCCGTGATGGACCAAAATTACCGCAGCCCGCAATATGAATCACGACCACGAAGAAGGAAAGTAGCCGTTGGGTTGATGCCAAAGGTCATGTGACCGTTTAAAAAAAAACCTTCTTTTACAATTAATATATAAACAAATCCTACCCATTGTTTATCTTCAACTCTCGAAAACTACTCTTTTTTCTACAATGGTGTGTTGGGCCGAAAAGGAAGAGATTGCGCTGTAAATTGCGTATAATAACGTACATGAAAATGTGATCTCGTCTAGTCGGTCTCCAATATAGGCTAACGTATTAGCCGAGTTTAGTGTGCCAGTCGGTGGAACGCAACGTATTTATGACTCAGTCTCGAACAAGTGGTCGGATCTCAAAGCGAAGTATGAAAGCTTTGAAAAATGTTTAAAAAAACCAACGATTAAGACCCCAACGTAGCCGAAGACATGGCTATAGACCTTTCTCAAATTGAGTATGCTTCTGAGGTCGGCCTTAATTTTGACCTTGTTTCGGTGTGGTGGATTTTAAGGCCAACATTACGTTAGGTTAATTATGTTTTGTTGTTATCATTTTATTTTATTTATTTAGTGTTATTTAATTTTAGTTTACGTAACGTTTCTATTTTATGTAATGTTATTTAATTTTAGTTTATTTAATGTTTTTATTTTATTTTATGTAATGTTATTTAATTTATAGTTTTTTTTAAAAAAAGGTTAATAATTGGTTGAATATGGTATGACGGTGTGATGACAAATCCTCCCTACGCCCCCCCCCCCCCCCCCCCCACACACACCCAATCACATGTAAAAACGTTACATGTACATGTAATATTTTTTTGACCGCCTGACAAGAACGCCACGGCTAGGATTGCAGCTGTCAGTGGTAACACCAATTGGTGTTTGGAAAAACGACAAAAGATCAAATACAAACAACTTTTTCGTACGAACTGTACGAATCAAAGGAAAAACACGGAAAAACACGCGAGCCGTATATAACTAGAGTAATTATATAATTACTCTAGTTATACACGACCCGCGTATTTTTTCCTTTGATTCGTACAGTTCGTACGAAAAAACTATTTGTACGTGAACCTAACCCTTAGAAAAACAACCCAGGTTCAAACCTGGTGGAAAGCATTTAAAGGGGTGTATTTAAAAGGAGATGCAAAAAAAATGGAAGAAGAAATTAGCAGTTAAAAAAACATCTAATTTTTTTCAAAAAAAAAATAGGTGGGACATGAGGGTTGATTGAATATGGTGTGATTTTACCCTGACCCCACCCCACCCCCACTGCCCCCACACACCCTAAGAGAGTGTTTGGAATTGAGCTTGAAAATAGGTTATTTTTCTAAAAGCTAAAAAAACTGTCTTTTTAATAACTTATTCGCTTTTTTAAAAAAAGTCAGTTATCAATAAACTCAATCCCAAAAACCCTCTAAAAGTTTAAAGTGTTTTGTTTTTATGCTTTTAATTTTTTAAAAGTGAAACTTAAGTTTTTAGTATAATTGAACTCGCGAACGTAGTTTAATGCTTAAAAAAGTATTCCTTAAAGGATGCAAATGGATTGTGTGGAATAAACAGAGTACAAGTTAAGCCATATACACCAATCAAATTAAGAGAAATCATTATTAGATGCAATTGGATTGGGTTGTGTACCAAATCAATGGTTTTCAAATGTTTTATCACTAAAGATGAATGCGAACAAATCAAGGAAAGGGCCATATACCCTTTTCTCTTTATGGGGACAAAAAGAATAAAAACTGGAAATCACTAGATTTTAGTGTTTCTTAATTTCAATTTTGAAGAATATCCTCATTTCCCTTTTGAAAAATGGGTTTAGAGATTAGATTATGTGTTGTGGCCCGCGAGTGAGCTATCGCGAGCCACCAACAAAGCCACATGGATCGCGTGAACCATAACACCCTTAGGTGACTCTGGTCGTGAGCGAGCCCAGGCGACTAAGCTTGCGTGAGCTAGCAAGGACCAATTTTTAAAAAAATAGCTGTTGGCTGCTAGCCAACGGTCAACAATTAAAAACTTGTATGTATGTATGTGTATGTGTATGTGTATATATATATAATCATACCAAAGCATTCTTTTCATTTTTCATTATCATTTTTGCCTAAACCAGTCCCAAATAGCAAACGAAAACCTAAATCCAAACACAATCTTGCCCCCACAAAACCCAATCCCAGCACGACGTTGGACTGTGGAGGAAGAAGTCACGTTGGTCAACAATTATATTTCCACATTTCAAGAAGGAGGACATGAGCGAATGAAAACTTTTTGGAGCACGTTTGTGACTAGATTCCACCAACAAATGGGTGACAACATTCGTTCAAGGGAGGTGATATATGAAAAATTTATGGCTTTATGGTCGAAGTACACATTGTTTGAGGGGTTATTCGTAATTGCCTTGAACAACAATGAGGATTTAAACGAAGACGAGGCGATTGAGAAGGCCCGTAACGAGTACCGTGACATACACAATGATGACTACCCGAGCATTGTGGTTTGGAGAGATATGAGACTACGCTTTCAATAATAGTCGCGTTTTTAATATTTATTTATGGTTTTTCAAATTTATGTGATGTTATTTTAATATTTAGGTAATGTTAATTTAATATTTATGCAATGTCTTATAAACAAAAAATAAAAAACATAAAAACATAAAAAAAAAAAAAAACAAAAGCTATCATTCAATGTGAGCCACAACAGGGTCAAGTGAGCAGGATTGACACTTTAGCCAGTGTCACGTCAGCGCTCAGTTGTCTTTTTTTATAGGATATAGTCTTGGCTCAAGGTAAGCCACAACTCATAGTTTTAGCTAAGATCATTAACTTAAATTGTCAGATCATCTATGGTAAACTAAAGTTATTATACATTATACATTTTTATAATATAAATACAATCTCTGATCGATTAAAACCATAGGAACTTCGGTGTTAAGAATATTCACTCGTAATACCCAATTTAGAAAAGAAAATCGTTAGAGAAAATCACATGAATAAACCATGTGATTTTACTTTGATGCTCAGGTTGGAAATGGAAGGGTGCAATATAAGTACATGATATGCATCAGCCACAATCATATAATATGAAAAGTTAGGGTTTATAACATATTAGTGGGTAACTTGTGCGTTGCGACGGAGTCGACAATACACGATAAGAACATGATATGCATCAGACATAAGTATTTTGCACGTATTTTAACTGGGTCTCTTTTCGCCTTTCAAGGAGATAGCATGTCCCTCTTAACTCACAATATTGCTAATGCAAAAAGAAGATCACCAATGTATACTTCAAATGTTTTACTAAAGAAGTCAGATTATATGATTGTAAATAAACACATAATATTGTCATAAATAATATTTTTTTTTGGAGTATTAAAAATATACAGTTGAGTAAAACTATGTATATCTTATGAGGAATTTGAACAAATTATTCCCTTTTGAACCCATTTGAGTAAAACCATAAAATACTACTTGTAAATGTAACCTCTAAATATAACAGTGTCAATAAATCAAATTAAAAAATATATAACATTCAAAACTCAAAGCATGTAGGTAGGTTTCACTGTCTTAGCCCTACACTATCATAAGGATAAAAAAGAATTATGTTGCTTTCTGTTTAACTACCTAAAAATTATGGGACCTTATAGATGATGAGAGAATCAAAAGCATCAACATCGCTAACATTTTGTTTGCTTTGTTTGCCATTTTGGAGTCATGTTTCAAGTGCTAGAACAAACACCTCATACTAACATATTTAAATCAAATGGTCAGGAGTAAAAGTAGGTTTATTGTAGTGAAAGAAGATGTTAACTCAACCGGACTTCTGCATAGTAACTTACAAATTCCGTGTGCTTCTCATTAATTTACATATAATTAATCCTAAGACATGTACATACAATAATTATTCACTAAGCATTTTTCAAGTGGGTTAGAAGTATAAACAAGGGTCTATCACAAAGGTAGATACAAAATAATGAAGGATAACTTGATTGTGAATTTTTGATAATTTAATGAAATAAAGTTACCTCATAGGAAGATGTAATAATTCAATGTAGATCCAAAAATAATGAAGGATAACTTGATTGTGAATTCTTGATAATTTAATAAAATAAAGTTACCCCATGGACGTTTAGGGAAGAAAAGTAGTAAAATTTAGGAAATTGTAAAGAAGCCTCTGGTATACCATCTTAACTTTGGACAATTATGACATATTTGCCCATTCATCCTCTTTTATAATGTAGTACTAGTGGGTTTACCCGCGCGTTGCGGCGGGATCCAAAAAAACTTATAATAAGCTAGCAGTTTTCCCAACGTGCGTTGTGGCGGGTAATAGATTAAAATAATTTAACTTTTATAGTCAACTATGAAACTAAATAACATGACAAATTCAAATTGTTTGCATATGATACAACATTCCAAAGTCTCCAAAATGGATGCAAAACAAGAAGTGTCGTAACTCTATTTAATCAAAGGAATACGTCAAATAACAAGCGGGAAAATAAAACTTCATGTGTCATAAGTGGAAATGGTCAAATGGACGTGTTGGGTAATGGGTTAAAACGGGTTGTCTTTAGTGCAGACAAAGTAGTTCATGTCGGCCGAGTCGCCCCATACTTTTACAAATAATCAATGTCAAAATATGAGTACAAAAATTATGTTGTCACAATAGTAATCTATTTTAGTTTATAAATAAAATGATTTAGGTGGCTATAAACTTGTAAGCACTAAAGATACAACACGGGCACTTCCAACCCATTTGACCTACTTGAATATTTTTTTTATTTGACCCCTTTGACCTATTAGGGAAACATTCCCATCAAGTAAAATGCCTCAAGGATCACCATGTAAAAATCATTCAAACCTTAATGAATCGGTTTTTATGATAAACATTGTATCCTTGAACGTCGATTTGAGCTTTCGCATCCTCGTCGAATCCCATAGTAACAACTGCAACTATCTGTTAATTAAAATACCTAAAAGATGATTATAAAATTTAAAATAATACATAAGTAAAAAACTTAATAAAGACATCACATTTGAATCCTAAGAAACTCTTATCAGCACCAGGCTGAGTCGATATGTAAGCTCGTTCACTATCATCATATCATTTACTATATTATGATGCTGAATATCTTTTCCACGAAGAATCATCCGGAATCCATGATGAATTCTTAGATAAAGAATTTTTTTTTGGAAGGTGTACTTCAGCGGTGAAACCAATCGACAGACAACCCCTCAACCCGAGTTCGAATCACTACCCACGCACCGGTGTCCACTTTGAAGTTATCTCAAACCGTTACAGGGAATTTTTTCGTGGTGTGCAGGATTCAAACTCAAGATCAAGCCCGGGCGGGAACCCTCCAAAGAGGTAAACCCTCCCACCTCTCCCCAGCTGGGCTGGAGGTCATTGGCTCTTAGATAAAGAATTGATGCATAACTCTGAAAGAAAAAGAATAAAGGATGCATGATTAAAACATTATAAAGGTGCACAAATTTTTAAAAATTGTATTATAAAGATCTGATCTTTTGAGTTATTTTATTACTCATAAGTAACGGTTATTCATGAGTTAATTAAAGAATTAATTTCCTAAAAATCTAAGAAATATAAAACAAAATTATAACTATTTATTATAAATCGTACAACTTTACCGTAACATATTAATGTATAAATCGAAACTACAAAGTGTAGAAAAACTTGTCTAACAATTTTATGATAGACTGGAGTTGAATTAATATGCTTTTTTAACAAGAAAATAGTGTTAGAAGTACTTGCAACCTCTTAAATTGCTTTATTTAGACTAATTATATTTTAATGATATGTTATACATTATTTATTTCTAAAACTCAAGAAAAAAGGAATTTAACTCCTTACAAATTACCCGTTCTGACCAAACCGTTTTGACCCGTTACACCCGTCCGACACCTAAGAAGCCCATTTTACCATCTCTAGTGATAATAACCAAGAGAATCCACATGAACTGAATTCATTAGATAGAATTATTAGCAACTATAAAGTAGAAAGCCTTACTCTCAGTTAGTGCCGATAAGTCAGATAATGTCTAGAGTTTGGGTACATATTGGCCATAAGTATATTCTTCTCACTTCGATTAACACCTCGAATTTGAATGTCCTACAACAAATGCATGAAATGTAAACTAATCTCACTTAACATTAGAAATGTAAACTCAAAGATGGTATACAAGGGTATAAAGGGAAGAAATGGTGTAAAAATTTAGGGATTACACTTGAGACTTTTGGGATGTCATCTTAACTTTGAGAATATGGTCATATTTGTTCATGTCTACCCTTTTATAATGCAGTATAGATATAGATAGATATTATATACGTTAGATTATTATGAATTTATTTAGAAGATCGGGTTCAACTTTCAAGGTCAAGTATGGCATTGTCATCATGATGAACCCCCTAAATCTAAACCCAAATGCAACATACACAAGGACAACACTTTGCTCCCAATAAAACGAAAGGACAACGGAAAGGACAACCCTTTTTGAAACCAACAAAACAAATCATAGGGTGTTTGAATATTATACCCTTTTTTCAAGTATCAGTTGGACATGTTATCATAGTGGATGGAGGGACACAAAATAGCTAACATCTCATAACCTTTGAAATAAATCTACACATTTTGCCATGTTGGTTATGTTCACCTTTTTTTCGCTTGGCTTACAAAACCAATTTTGATCAACCCCTTCATGAGGATACGACTTCAATGATCCAAAGGAGTGTTGGCCCAGACAATCAGATCAAATACAAACACGAGAAAGTAGGGGAGACGAACCCGCGACTGTTTCTATTCAACCAAATTAACTTACAAACATGGGACAAATAAAAGCATTAACCTAGATTTTTATTTATACTAAATTAACCATACTAGTCCTACTCAAGTACTTCTAGCAATTATAATCTAATATTAATCAAACATCATTATCTCTACCAATTAAACCAACTAGATGATTCTAAACATTCAAACTAATCTTAACCTTACTAGATAAATCAAATAACTAATCTTAATCAATCTTTCACTTTGGTCTTTTAACTAATACGTGTTTTAGAATTAACCTTCAACAAGGAGGAGTCAGAACGGGTAAAAGGTTGCAAAATCCATTCCTAAATCATATACAATCTTATTCATGAACTTAGAAGCCAGAAACGAAGATAAGCCCGGGTTTGCAAAATAATTTAGTTTGCATTTATATACTCTTCCAACCATTTATATTTTTTTAAAGTTATGTATAACATAGTGAACAAGTTCATTAATAAACTATATAATATATAATAAATCTATGCAAACATGAAACTATGTATGAATTTGTATAAGTAATAAGAAAAGGACATAATTTAACGCAAATAAATTTATACTTTATACCAAATATTATTATTTCACTAATTTTATTAGTCATCATTTGGTATTTCATTACCCGTGTTTATTATTCACTAAATTATAATGATACGTATAACTTCTACCATGTTGTTTACAATCAAATCGTATTTAAATGTGTACTTAACAAAATTGTTCAGTGTCATGTGATCATATAGGAAGATATATGAATAGTTAGTGATTTTGTTATGTATATTATGTCTTCTTGAGCATACATATCCAATGATTATTTTACAATACCGAAAAATTGGCACTTTTCTATGAAAATTGCCACTCTTTAGGGCATCTAACAGACTAACATGGATATCATATTCACATCAAGATTTTAAAAGTAGTTCTGCATAGAAATGGGTATGTGATTGAACATGAAGCCTACCTATCACCATCATATGGATATGAAGAATCAAAGGACAATACATATCTAAATGATATGATGATGGCATTGTTTGATATCTAAATGGTGAGTAGGATCACACTAACTACCATTGATAGAAATTTATTAAAATAACTATTAAAACACAAGCATAAAGTGAAATCTTTGGTAAATTATAAGAAATTAGGTTTTCGAATCGATCGCCAAGAGCGCTTTGGACAAAGAGCTTAGACATGTTGCATATGATGTTTAAAAGTTGCTTAAGTGTGTTTAGTTTGGGATTAAAACAAGATATATATATGGATGGATATAGAGTTACTTACGAGATGTATTTGGGAAGAACATATGTACATTTGGTAGTAAGTTTCAAGAAACTGCATTGTTTAATAAATTTCAGAATATCAAACATAAACAAAATTTACGGATGAGGCTTTTTAAAAGAAAAAAAAATCATATTTAGACAAGAAAATAATGAATCAAACAGGAAATGAGTTGGTAATTTGCAAGTTGTTTGTGTACAGTAATATTCTATCACATGTCTGGGCTTATGTTTGATGAGTTGTACTTCATTTTTTGAGATTTTCTTTTATTTTGTTTCTATCTTTAATTTTTTATTTTTAACTTCATATTTTTAAATCTTAATTTAACCCAATTACTTTCAGCTTTGACCCCTAAACTTTTCATCACTTACAATTTTTTCGTTTTACGTTTCGCTCTAAATTTTGTGATTGACATGTCGCACCATACATGCATGGTTCAATGTTTTATGCCTATTTTTTCTCGTTTAACTGCCCTGTCGCAACCCAAGAGTCTAAATCGACTTAGTTTTTGTTTTATGAGTTTTACCTTTAGAGTGCATGGCTCAACGTTGTTTCGTATACTTTTCATTCGGTTTTAGTTTTGCATTTTTTTATTTTCTTTTTTAGTTCAAGCTTTTTTGGTGTTTATGGTCGCTGATGGTGGTATGACATTTGTGCTACCTGGCACATATTTATGCCCCCTACAGCAACGCTAAGGGCGTAATCCTAGTATACACTAAATTTGGGACTTAGGTATGCATCATGGGTCGCACCATGGCTTTAATGTGTTGTACCCACCTTTTGTTTTTTTATCTTAAATATATATACTTTTAACCTAATACTTCTTTTTTACAATATAACCCTGAAACGTTTTCAATTTCAATTTTCATTCCCTATACTTTTCATCTTTTACATATTTCGTTTTACGTTTCGGTCTAAATTTTGTAAGTTAACACGCCATAGCGTGCATGTGTGATTCAACGTTTTACGCATGTATTTTTCCCATTTAACGGCCCCGTTGCAATGTGCTGGTCCTAAAGTGACTTATTTGTACTATTGGCTTTAGCGGGTTGTACCCACCTTTTGCTTTTGTATCTTTAAATTTTATACTTTTAATACTAAACTTTTACATTTTTTACAATTTAACCCCAAAACTTTTTCACTTTCAACTTTAGTTCCCTGTACTTTTCATCATTAACATATTTCGTTTTACGTTTCAGTCTAAAATTTTCGTGTAACATGCCACAACGCGCATGTGTGGCTCAACACTCTTACGCCTATATTTTTTCGTGTAACGGCCCTGCCACACGCGTTGGTCCTATATCGGCTTACTTGTACCATGGGCTTTAGTGGTTTGTACTAAGCTTCATTTTTTATCTATAATTTTTATACTTTTAATCCAATACTTTTACATATTTTATAATTTAACCCAAAGATATTGTTTCACTTTCATCTTTTACATTTTTCGTTTTACGTTTCGGTCAAAATTTTGTAAGTAAACAAGCGACAACATGAATGTGTGGTTCAACGTTTTTATGCCGCTTATTTTTTCCTGTTTAACAGCACCATCGCAACACGCTGGTTCTATATCGACTTAGTTATCGTTTTCTATGTATTACGTTTCATTTGCATAGTTCAAAGTTTTTATGTCTACTTTCCTTTTTTTTTAATATAAGATTTTTCGGTGTTACTAGTCGCCAACGATTATATGCCATTGGTGCTACTTGATACGATTTTACGCCTCCTGCCACAGGCTTGATACTAGTTGTGCGCTAAAACTAAACTTATGGTTAAATAAACTTGTCCTTATTATTGAACCTGTTATGGATAATAAAAATGTTAATTATATACTTCAAAGAAAATGGAAAGTATACTCAAAATTTGAGTCTCGTGTGAAAAAAATTGATTACATTTGTTTTTACTAATTTATTCAAATAAGGTTTAGCGGTGTGAGACTCAGCATTGGTCCGGCAGGGGGAAGCCAGGGTGGTAACACCGCCCCCTAGCCCATCGTCATCATGACCGGCAAGTTGGAGCCGGGCTTGCCGTACCTCCATGTGTCCATTTTCCCATTATGACCGTTGGGCAACGGTACTTTTGACCGTTTAAAAAAATGTTTTTATTATTATTATAAATACACAAACTATTTACCTCATTTTTACACCATCTCCTCTACAATCTTCTATTTTTTATACAATCTTTTATTTTAATATCATCATGGATCTCTACCAAAACAACCCGAACCCAAACCCGAATCAAACCCCACAACGTAATCAAAACCAGAACCCAAACCCGTTCACGACACCGGGTTACACGATGCCAATCGATCCAACTTAGGCTACATTTTTGGGGTTCCAACAAAGTCCCAACCCTTTCACCCAATATTCCCAAATGCAAATGCACCAAAACCTCACTACTTTTAACCAATTTGGTCATATGCAAATGCACCAAAACCCTCAATCTTTCACCCAACTTTTGCAAACCCCGCCATTCCAACCGTCTCAACAACCACAACCGTCACAACAACCACAACGACAATCGTCACTCGAACCCGAAGAAGAAGATGAGGTTGAAGAGTTCGTGCCCGAAACGCAACCCCAATCTTCGAACGGGAAAAAAAGTCGAGCTAAAGTACGTGAAACTCCCGCGTCCAAAAGGCTATGGTCAAAAATAGAAGAAGAAGCATTAGCTAAGGTGTATATTTCTACTTCAAAAGATCCCGTAGTTGGTAAAAAAAAAATTCTTACAATTTTTTTATTTTTTAAGTACTATAATATACGTTATATTTAAAAATGTAGGGAACAATCAAACGGGAGATAGTTTATGGCTTGAAATAACCAATCGATTCCACGAAATAACGGAGCAACCTCCATATCACAACTTCGAGTCGATAGGTTCCAAGTAGAGAAAAATGAACTCTACAATCAATCGCTTCATCAAGTATTATAATCCGTTGTTTCTCAATCCTCTAGGTGGGTGGAACGAGGAAATGATTTTCAAAGAGGCTATGCGTAAATATGAAGACAAGCATGGGCAAGTTTTCCCTCACGTTCATGCGTGGACAATTTTGAAGACATCTCCCAAATGGGCACCGGTTCCAAACGAAGGCTACAAGCACCAAACGATCCAAAACTTCAGAGTCGGGCAGCTATAGCATGAGAGGCGGATCGACCGGTCGTTGTCAAATTAGTATAAACGACGACCCAGAGTTCGATGAAGATCATATTCCAGAGGAGGCACGACCCATAGGGAGGGACAAAGCTAAAAAGCAAGCGGATGCAAAAAAAAAAAGCCGCATCAGGAAGCGGGAGTGGGTCAAAAATGGACAGCTTGGTGGCCGAATTGGAAGCGTTCAAACATACCTTTAGTCAAACGCGAGCAGAGAATGTAAGAATGAAGGAATGCGAAGTTGAAGAAAAACTTCGGTTGAAGCAAAAGCAAGTGGTGGAAAAAACTCGTTCCCGAAATGAAGCTGCGCAACTAGAAGAATGGAGAATAATGACAACCAACATCAACGACGATCCTGAAGAAGACCGTCCCGTCTTCCTCAAACTGAAGGAGAATATCGTCAAAAAATATAATTCGTAGTTTTTTTAATTTAAGTGTTCGTTTTTTTTAGTTTTATTTAAGTGTTCATTTTTTTAGTTTTATTTAAGTGTTTTTTTATTTGTAATTTTAGGTTTATTAAAGTAATTTTAACATTTTAATATTAATATAAAAAAAGGGTGATCATGCTCCTAACTTCACACCTTTGGACCATCATGGTGATGATGTTTCTAGGCCATTGTGATGTGGCAGCTTATGTGGAGGGCCATCATGCCCCCTAGCCTAAGGTTCTAACATTTTTAAATTGTACTTTAAATGCGAAGGAATTAAATCTTAAGGTGGTTTTTTTTTTACTTTTAACTTTCATTCACCAAACAAAGCGAGCCCTCAAAGATAGGACCACAACAAACAATTACAATATATAGAGCAAATACTTACATCAATCCTTCTAAACTGTATTTTTAAACCTGGACCTATTCTTCAACCAAAAACATGACATAGACTTTACCTCTGCAATAATCTCGTGCATTCTAAGATTCTTTTTGTTAAAAATATTCTCATTCTTCGCTTTCCATATAACCCAACATGTAACCATAATAATATCGTGAACCACTTTCTTTCCTGTCTTTCCCCTATTTGCATCTTTATAGATTTCAATAAACCTCTAAACCCGAATGCAAAGATTGGAGCAAGCTTGCACCATTTACCGACTTGAGCCCAAACCCTCGTCGATGACCCACATGTCGTAAACAAGTGATCTATAGTCTTGATATCATAGTCATGCAACACGCAAACCTCATTTCGAAACACCACATTCCTTCTCGAATGTGCAACCACTGTCGGAATCCTAGAAAATATGATTAAATTGAGACTGTCAGTAGCAATTTCATTAGTTGAGACTGATGGCGGCCAATAACTGATAGTTTAGATTACTTAAATCCAATATACCTTAATATATTGGTTAAAAGGAATATTGGATTTAAATAATCCAAACTATATGCAATTCGCCGCATACAGTCTCACCTTGTAACATATTTTTCATGAACAGACCCTGACTAACTGAGTCCTAACTCTGTTTGTATGAACTAATGTGGCATACTTGCGTGTCAAAGTTATCTTATGTGGCAAATACGTGGCATGCCACGTAATTGCCACATAAGATTTTTTTGACACGTAAGCATCATAAAAACGGAGTTAGGACTTAGTTAGTCAGGGTCAGTTAGTGAAAAATATCTTAAAAGGTGAAACCGCTAGTAGCGATTTTGAAAATGTGACTAGTGGCTACCAATAGCATATAATTGAGATTATTTAATATTCCTAACTAAAATAATATGGTAACTATTGAAAAAGTTAATACTTCATAAATTTTCGGTTGCTGACAATCGAGAAAAAGGTACATGTTAGATCGTTGCAAAGACTATGGGTTATGAGGTTATGTGTTTTCTATGCCGTAGTATTGATCATGTTGGAGTTTGCTAAGTTGCTAATTGTGTTCTATGCAATGTAAATTGGGATGTTAAATCTTTAAATTTTCGGTCCACAGTGACTCGCAGAGCCTTAAGAACCAAGGGTTTGTGTTTAGCAGGATAGGCTTTGCGATTCAAAAAGGGATAGCGGCGCAGCTTGTTGCCCGCTTACCCACCATCTAAATGTAACTTGTTTTTTCATTTAAAATTTCCTACTAAGACTAAAAAAAAAAAAAAAAAAATTAGATAAAATATAGATTCTCAATATTTGTGCCATAGTTAAGACATGTATTCTCAAATTCGTGCCATAGTCATGTTCAAAATACGTAAATTCACCAAGTTAATATGCTTCAATGTAGATTTATGCCATGTATTTCAATCTAAATTTATGTTCTATAAATATGTACATAATTATTAGAGGATTGATTTACGTATAGTTAATTGGTAGGGATGATGTAGAAAGGAAAGTATACCTGATAAATTTTCAGGATAAAAATAGAATGAGGAAACAAATAAAAAAATATATAAAAAAACACATCTATCAATCATCACCTTTACTTCCAAAAATAAATAGAATAGGACCCATCCCTATGGAGTGGGATGCATCTTTTTCGATGCATTAGTTTAGGGAATCAATCTATCGTCATCACGCATGGCTTACCACTCAATTATTTGCTGCTTATCCATATCATCTTCTTATCCATCTCATTGTTTTTCTATAAAACAAGGTTACAATAAACTCTAAACATATATAGATATACAGGTTGGTTTCGTCTACATGAGTATAAATTCAAGGTTATTCCTAAACATTTGTTCCCCATCTAGGATGCTTTGAGGAATTTTCACCCGAAATGTGATTAAATATCCGGGTTGTATAGCGCCTTAGGTACAACTATTCAACACCTAGTTGTAGACCGGTTAAATCTATGTGCCCTGACAATGATTTCCAAAGGCTTTGAATGAATTTCATGTAACCTTCGATCAGATTCACCCAAATGTTGACAAATTTATACTAAGGCATTAATCCAAATTGACATGGGTGTGCGCCACTGCGTGTTATTAGTGACTTTCACCCAAGCCGAAGCTAAGAAAATTTCCTCTTCTTCAATTCAAATTCAAATTCAAATGTTGAGACATGTATAGTATAGTAGGAAACCCATACGTTGCGGCGGAGTCGACAATACAGGGCGGAAATGTAATTCAAACCTTAAAATGATTAAAAGAATTAACATGTAAGGTGTATGTTTGTGTGTGTAAGCACCCGTGCTTCGTAGTGGAGTCATTTTTTAAAGGCTACAACGAGACATGATAGCATCCTACGTTCTATGTACTATATGTAATTTGACCTATATGCCGGTAAAAAAATGGATGTAACGGTTTGACTCATTAGCAACTATTATTGTACTAATGAGGCAGTGGTGTTACCACTTGCCCGATTTACCCTAAGTACTCGGAGGGGTGGCCGAGTATGGCGGACCCTCCAACCTAAGGTATGCGGGTGTGTATAGTTCTGATGAAGCTAAAGTCACTTATTTGGATAATCTAGCCATCTAACCATGTAAGTTCAGTGGAGCCAAATCCTTGGTAAAAAAAACTCGGCTAATTCATTTGGCTTCTGCTTAACCTCGCCCGAACTAGAATCATAATATTAGGAAGAAACGAAATATTCAAAATTAATTTGTTTCTTTAGTGTTAATGAATTATCCACAAAATAGTATCGTCTTATTAGTAATAAATAAATATAAAGTTTTAAACGTTAATGATTTATTGATTTAGCACTTGAATAAAAAAACTCAATTTTGTATATGTTTGATTAAAACAAATATTGTTTAGTAATTTTACCAAGATCAAAAGATATATGACTTCACTGCATTCGGTTTAAAAAATCGTAAGAAACAAAAAAAAAATCAGGAAATATAACTTGCAATTATTAAATTTGTCAATATATAAAGATACCGATAGAAGTTTCTCGCATATTAAAAGACCAAGAGGTGTAATTTAAAATCGTTAGATGAACTTGTTGCGTATTAAAAATGATAAAATTCGAGTAAAGTGTAGTGTGAAAATGACTTATATGGACAAATGATGTGATACAAATAGTTTACGTCAATTAAGATACATAAACCTAATAAAAGTTTGTTTATTTTTCATAAGATAATGTTGTCTTACCTAATTTTTTTTCTTAGAATACAAATTGGGTAAATAAAATCTACAGTTCCCTAATTTAAGTTACCTTTTTTTTCTTACAGAGGTATCGAACAAAAGTTATGTAAATTATATCAAGAACAAGGGTGTATGGATATCAAATGCTATAAATAAATTGAATGTGAATTATAAACCATTTAGAGGCTGTATTAAGTGTTGAATCATTAAGAGATCTGAATGGTTAAGAGACTCTTATGATTAAGTTATGAATAATTCAGCTTTTAATCATTCCATTCAGAGTCCTTTTTTATGTTGAAACAAACCGTCTGAATGTTAAACTATTCAGAGCTGAATGATTCAAGACCTCATTAAAGCTACCAAACATGCCTTATATTAGTTATCATCAGTAATTTGTTACATCAACAACACATTGTGAAGTTTAACGAAGATTTGAACACACATTGTAAAAGTAACTCTTTTAACAATAAACTAAAACAGAAATTTTCGAATGCATCACTATAAATGTTTGACATATCAATATAGTTTTTATATAAATAAAAATTTTGAGATTAACCACCATATACGTGTATCTAAGTTTTTAGCTAGGTTAACCACTACATCTCTTTTTAAGGATATCACGCGATAACCATGTCCTCCTATATTTTTGTAAACAAGTAATATTTAACTTATACGTAGTTATGTTATAACCTATATGCAAACAATATGGAAATGTAGAATCTATAATCTATAATCCATCCATAACTTATAATAAAAGAATTGAGTTTGTATGAGGTGACATTTAATGTAGGCCTCAACCCCCTATTGAATATGTCATGTGGCACATTGAGTTGATAGTATTGAATTTATTATTTTCATCTATTTTTAATCATTAATAAAAAAACCCTGATATTATAATTTATTTAAAAGGAAATAAAATAACATATGGATTAAAAATATACTAAAATAAATATTAAACCTTTATTATTTTTTATCTGATGTTTTCTCACATAACTTTTAAACACTAATATCTTTTAGATACGAGATTTTTTAAAGAAAAAAAGTACACCAAATTAACGAGCGTTTTATTATCTTTCCAACGGGTACCATAGTGTTACATAAAAAACGGAGAAAAAAAAGATTATTGGCGATACCCAACCCGATTACCCGAAACCACATACCCAAATACCCGAACTATATACCCGATCATATACCCATGAATTTTTTAACACATCACATAACCCTTAGACTAATGTGTTTGATATTTGCAACATACGTGCACCATCATAAACTAAGAACTTTATAGTATGTAACTAAAATATATGTATGGTTATTATAATACTATTTCAATAAATAACTTTTTTCTTATTTCATCTTAGTTCTTTTTAGAATGATCGATTACAAACTTCTGAATTCATTTAGTGTTCTCTCTGTGATCTAGAAAGTTATGATTTAGTGTTTTCATTGTAAACCTAAGCTATAATAAAGATTAATCAATTGTTTATGAATGAAAATGTTTATGAAAATTGAATTGATTGTGTTCTGATTTGTTTTCTATCATTTTGTATACGATCTAGGGTTTCTGCACCTGGATTGTTCTATTTGTATGATTACATAGTTGTTTTTGTCAATTCCGATCCTTTACATTGACCACCAAACTTTAACCATCAAACTTTTAGCTTTTATGATTTAAAACTTTGATCACCCAACTTTGGCCACTAACTTTCTTACTAACTTATGTACTTTATTTTCTTACAATTTGACCACCGAACTTTGACTGCCAAACTTTTAGCTTTTAGGATTTCTAACTTTGACCACCAAACTTTTAACTTTTAGGATTTCAAACTTTGACCACTAACTTTCTTACTAACTTATGTACTTTCTTTTCTTCCAATTTGACCACCAAACTTTAGCTTTTATCCGCAAGTATATTTTTTTGAAGCCCACGCGAGAATAACAGTCACTTAATATTATCTTTTATGTCCACGAAACCTTCCACGCAACAGGAGCTCCCACAACGACGCACGATCTTTAACGTCCACCAAACCTTCAACGCTTCAGGAGCTCCCGCCGCGAAGCGCGGGGTAATAGAATCCTAGTTAGTTAATGAAATATGGAAAAAAAAAATCAAATAAGAGAGCCGATATTCCCACTAGTGGATGTGGACCACCTAAACAGCAACACACTTTCAAAACTCATTTAGGAACAATATCTTAGTTAATAAAACACCTAAACATAAGAAAATCACCATTATGAACTACTATAAACTTGCATACTTTTATTGCATTTGTAAAAGAAAAAAGAAAAAAAAACTTTTAGGCATATTTTAATGTTTACCTAAAAGGGGCATGAATCATATGCTCTCACTTGTACATGGATAAGAAACAACTCATGTGATTTTAATGGCATGCATTGTACAAGTGTATGTGTTGGAGGATGCTATGCCTATAGGATTATAGATATCTCAATGAGCAATTTTATAAACAACACCATAAACAATCTTTGTTCTAGCTTAGCTCAAATTTTGTTTTACTTAATTATCACATAGCTCATATTTATTTTGGCAACGGTGTGAATTTCCGGGCTGGCTTTGTGGAGGTATATTATAAATTTCACAAACTGCGGATATGTAATTGTTTGAAACCTGCCATCGGTCTTTTGTTATCCGATATGTGTTAAATCTAAACTACAAATCCTAGTTATAAAAAAAATAGATACAAGTTTAGATTTTTATGTCGTTCTAGCTCTCAAAATGATTGAGCCATCCATATATTTCATATTTGTCATTGTATATGTTGGCGCATTTCATGACTGCCGGTGCAACAAAGCTATCTCCCTAAAAAAACAATGGTGCCTTGGAATTTCATGTGATGATTTAGCCAAGGATGGAGGTGAAGCATTTTCGGTGTTTGCATTATAATTTCACAATTAAGTGGCATACAAATCTTTTTGAAAAATACTCATAGTTTAATTATATACTAACAAATTTATTTCAGTTATTTTAATTGATTTAATTTAATTATGTAAAAGTATTAGTTAATTCTAAAATTTATTTAATGACAATCATATCATAAACTAATATATACAAAAAAAAAATATTAGTTATCTATTTTATGTATTAGTTCAAAAGGTTAAAAGTGAGATTATTTGTTTATTTTAAAATGAATTAAATTTTTAACTAAATATAGTGTTTAAAATAGTTTATTTAATATTCAAAATTACTTAAATAAAAAAATTGCGTATGACAACTAAAACAAAATAAACAAGTGTTTATATAATTCTGGTAGTTATCAAAGGGCCTTTGGCCTAGTGGTATTAACGCGTTGGATAAAATTGTCTTTTTAAATGATTAGGGGTTTAAATTTCATGGGTGATAAAAATGGGTAAGGCTAACGTAAAAAGGAGGTTAGCGTAAAAAGTATAAGAAGGATTATTAATATAGATCAAATTAGATAATCAGGGGCACGATGGTAATTTTATTGTGTCATTAAAGTTTACCCCCATTTTTAAAATTACCATAACTTTTTCATACGACATTATTTTTTAAAAAAACTATATCATAAAAACAAGTTTTTCATCTTCTTTCATTTCCATATATATTACTATACTTTAAAAAAAATCTGGGTTGATAACTTACGTTTTATTGAGGGCAGAGTTGCGTTTTAGAAACGCAAGTTATAGCTGACGACCTGATCAAGCGCAAGTTATAAATGATAAAACGTAAGTTATACATGCTAAAACGCAAGTTATACATGATAAAAAAGATGCAAGTTATATATGATAAAAAAACCCAAGTTGTATCATGATTAAACGCAAGTTATCACCCTAGCAAATTTTTTTAAATATATAGCAATAGGGTATGCAAATGAAAGAAGATAAAAAGCTTGTTTTTATGGTATATTTTTTTAGAAAAAATAATGTCGTATGAAAAAGTTATGGACGTTAAAAAAAATGGGGGTGGAACTCAACAATTGTGAGTTATACCTATTTTGTCATTCTCCTCCTCTTTTGAAAACTCAACGTTTACTTTTCCCATTTTAATCTCATCTATTGATTTATTTTAATCAAAAGCCCAAAATTCTTTTTATCCTTTTTACGTTAAACTAAATTTTACAGTAAACTTTCTCGACAAAAATATTAGCCGTTAAAATAAATATAATTTTCGTAATTTTTTAAAATTAATTATGTATTATTATACAATATCAATTTATCAAACCATTCCCCTCACGTGTGCGTGTGGTATATGTGTGGTGACATGGTGGAACATGTGAGTGAGCGTGCAAGCAAGTGATTTTGGGTGTGGTGGGACGAGATATTATTAATTTTTTTTGGGTTACACTCACTATATGACATTTATTAACGAAAGGAACAGTAGGAATATACATCTTCATTTTAAATTTGGGTTCGTTAGTTTTATTTGGAAAAACTAAACGCGCACCTGTGTTTAATTTTTTTCTTCACGTTAAAGTAGAAATTACACTATATTGATTTACAAACTTATTGAATAGTAAATTTGCCATTATTGTAATTTTGTCAACTTATAAGGATAGAAAACTAATCATCACCATCTGTCTAAGTCTGCTACTGCCATCTGTACAACACACGTGTTCAGCTTGAAGCCATTGAGTAGTCCCATAGAGGGCTTCTTCGCCATTTGTGCACACCTGATCTATGACACCACCACCGTCTTTGCGATTTCCGGTCGGTTTCCATAAACATGGCAGTCCATAAACATTTCCAGTCGGTCACCGCCTCAGTGATGATTACGGTGGCGATTGTTATGGGATTTACCATTAGGGGTTTTTTTTTTATGAAAACCTTCTCCATTCAAGATTTGTATCGAAGCTCTGAAAGACAAAACAGAGTTCTTTCTCTCTGTTGGTTGATCGGCGCCGCCGGTGGCCATGTTTGGCTGCCTTGGGTGGCGTCACCACCAACCGACCTCCGGTCGGTCACCTCAGTGATGATGACGGCGGCGATTGTTATGGAATTTACCATTGAAAACCCACTGTTTTTGGTGAGTTTTGCTTTATTGAATTTACTTTTTTGATAGATCTGTTATTATTTTTGTCTCTACTGCTGTTGAATCATTACTTGGTATAACGTTAGCGTTAACATTAATGTTAACATTACTACCACCACCGGTTACAAAGCTCATACCGCCGTTAGGGTTTGTAGAGCTGCTGGTTGTATGACTTATTCCTTGATAATAAGTTTTGTCGGGTGGAAATAACGGAAGGCTGGAAAACACACATAACCAACAGTGTTTATAGTGGAGTGGTTAGCAACATTGTGACATTACATTCTGGATGACCAACAACTTTTTCATAAAAAAATCAAAACTATTTATAGGCATCTCATTCGACCCCCTCGTATAGGTCGAATGAGATCCTTCGACCCAAACATCAGCTCGAACCAACTAACAAACATATCTAAGCTTCCTTCAACCTTCTTAAGTCTCCTTCGACCCCACGACATGGTTGAATGGGCGCTTCATAAACACAAAATCTTCAATAAACGCTATATTATCAATCCAAAAGCGATAGTCACATTCCGTGCACTTACAGTCAAATTAGAAGAAAATAAAGTTAAGCTAAAAGTTAGTGGCCAAAGTTTTAAATCCTAAAAGGTAAAAGTTTGGTGGACAAATTGAAAGAAAATAAAGTTAACCTAAAAGTTAGTGGCAAAAAATAAAGTTAACCTAAAAGTTGGTAGCCAATAAATATATACACACATATATATATATATATATATATAATTTTTAAACAAAGATAACATCTTATACGGCAAACGTAATAGTTAAAAAAGAAATATACGTGATAAAAAAATACGTTTATGGGTATTTATGTATGTATGTGAAACTGTGTGTCACCCGAAGACGTCAAACTTTACGACTTATAATATTAAGACCATGCGTAATGGGCATTATATGGACATAAATGAGCTTGATAACGCCTTTAACACCGTCTCCCTGAGTGTTATAGGAGCATGAAGAGGGAGGGACATTCCTAATATAATGCCCAAAAAGGAGAAAAATATATGGCAAATAATAACTAAAAGGGCATGAAGGAGCGTTAACCATTACACATTTTTTGAAAGGGCGTTAAGATGCCGATGTGGCAGAAAATACCGCTTAGGGGCATTAACTATTACAAATGGTCTAATAGAAGTTTGCAATTATTAATTTTCAAAGCTTCTAATTTTTACGTAACGGTTTAATGTTTTTTTATTAAGTTTGGTATTTAGAAATCATACACCCCCTAATTAGGAAGCATATACGCTGGCCCATATCATACATATATAGGAGGCTGCCACATACCCCAAAATGTGATACCACACCTCCAGAATGTAATGTCACATAGTGTATAAAACCCAGAACCTTTTAAAAAAAACCGGACGCAAAATTCGATTTTCAATTTATTCTTAGCTCACTCTCATTATTCTTCTTCAAGTTCCAATGATATACACGCATACTTTTGCAAGTTGTAAAGATTATTCATTTCCATTTATTCCTTATGATATAAAAAGGTGGCAAAAACTAGCGAACAAGACATCATTCATTCATCCTAAATTCCAAATTATCTTTAGATTCTTTTAGAATATTCTTGGATTATTTCAGAATTTATCTAATTTGAATTTAGATGACACCAAAAATATTACATTACATGTAGGATAATTCAATTCAAAAGACTAATCTGATGGGTAAGATGACTCACTTGGTCTACAAAACCTACATATGTCGCCATACAATTAATATAAGACAAGTCTCATACCTTGCAATAGTTTCAGCTCATGCCATTCAACCTTACTTAAGGGCCAATGTCCTTGTTGGTCATGGTTGGCTCCCTGCAGGCTATCAGACCACAACTCCATATTTGGCTCTAATACCAGTATTATCGACTTATCACCCAAACAGGATAACTTAACCAAAAGATTATTCTGGTAGATAAGTGAGCCCATTTGTTCTATAATCCCCGATATGTTGTTCATACAACTGATGTGTGACAAGTCCTATACCATGAATTACTTTCAGCCCGTAACAAAAACATAACATGTTTTGGGTAGAAACTATGATTCCATAAACGTGTTTAGCTAAGTGGGTGATGTCTTCAAGGGTTGACATGTTCAAAATATATATTTATATCCTAACTTAATCCATTATATGTATTACATGTTAAAATTTAAATTCATTGGGTGTTTTATGTCAAAAACTTATAAATTTAAATTAAATAAAAAGGTTTTGTAGGTGAAATGCACCATGTTTCATGATTATAGAATCGTCAAGGCTATGTGTTATAGCTTTGAAAAATGGTGAGAGAAGATTGCATCATCTTCAGTGGTGTGGTTTTCCCCTTCATCCCAACCTCCACCCCCTCAAATTCTTCTTTATCTTGCATGATGAACGGGACATACTTCTTCATCCTGTCCCCCGCCAAATGCACGGTGTCCCCTTGACCCCCCACCTCCACGTCATGACTCCCAAACCCTTCCTCGACCTCTAAAACACACAACCTAATCAGTGGTAACCACTGATTAAGAGAGTAGCCACATAAACTCCTATTTCACGTAAACCTAAAGTATGTCATTGAGGTTATAAGGGTAATAGTCACCAATTGTTGACTTTTTGAATGTTTGCAATTTTTAAAACATGAATAACTTTTCTTATACGACTTCATTTATATAAAAAAACATAAAATCAAGTATCTTTATTTTTAATTTGAAAATAAAGTTGACTCATTTACTGTAACACCTAGCAAACCTCGGTTAATACTTTTATCAAACATACAAGTTTACCTTAGCAAAGCATTCATAAAACATACTTAACTAGGCTAGTTGAGTCAATTCGAAAACATCGGGAATCGGTTTGATGGTCCGGGAGATCATCGGGAGTCGGTTTGATGGTCTGGCAATCATCGGGAGTTGGTTTGATGATCCAGGGGATCACCGGGAGTCGGTTACACACATATGTCAGTTGGTGATTTGGAGGATCACTGGCTAAAAACGCACACACGAGTCTCGAGTCCCGTAAGTTGGTGAATAACGCAAACGTATTAGTTATCGAAAAATAAATGTTTTATAACCATTATATAACGTGTCGATATGTGTGTACGTGAAATTATGTGTTAGCATAGCAAATAACTCTATGGAGGCTACTAGCTTAGCTAGTGGTGTGTATCAACAGGCTACTAGCTTAGCTAGTGGTGTGCATCAGGAGGCTACTAGCTTAGCTAGTGGTGTGCATCAGGAGGCTACTAGCTAGCTAGTGCTGTGCATAAGGAGGCTATTAGCCTAGCTAGTTGCCTCCAGCAGAAGCTAGTTGCCTGCAGGGTGCCAGACGACCAACATCAGCTATAAATACCATATTTGATTTGTTAAACATCATTTGTGCAACCCTAACTTACCCAGAGTGCTCTCTCATTATCCTTAACCTCTGTACAACCATTTTTGCCCTAAATCCATCATTTTCAAGGTAAACAATCTTTACAAGCAAAGATCTAAGGTGTGTTATTCATCCTAAACCTTTGTTAAGTTATTTTGAATCCTAAAGGTCCAGAACTGGTTTTAATGTGTTTCATATTTGAAAACCTTTGAAAAACAGTTTATGAACTATATTTAAACATTTATATGTGTGATACTCCGCAATTTCAGGTTCTCACTTTAACTAAACTCTAGTTACGTTCCTTGCATTATATTTAACTAGGGTTAGCTAGATAGGACACACGTTACATAGTTGTATGTTAATAACTGCATAAGGTGGTAATTCGAGGAATTACCAGACTGTATACATGATTAGTGAACCTCGGACGTTGGTGAATAATGAAGTTTAATAATTGTGAGTTAACTGATTTGGATTGATTGCGATTACGTGCTTTTGTGATACTCGGAGAAACTATGTGCAAACCATATGTGATTATGTGAACTTAAACCTAATACGTTAATAAGAATCGTTAAAGGTGGACCATTAGGATGATTGGGGTCTTAACACATGGGGTTACACTTATTACGGTCCGAAATAGCAAAAACGTCGAAGGAAAACACGTCGGGTGACGAAACGGGCCACCCACGCGGGCCAAGGCCCTGTGAGCGGCCGCTCACAGGGGGCGAGCGGCCCGCTCGCCGGTACCTGACGTCTCTAAACCGCCTTAAACACCTATTTAAGCAACCTTAAGCCTCTTGTATCACCTAAACTCAAACCCTAATCGTCCCTACTGCCCCACTTACGAAATATTAACCCCAAACAACCTGCTAAGGCGCAAGAACATCGATGGGGAAGCTCCAAAGGCGTTCGGTTGATTATATCGAAGAGCTTGGGGTATAATCCTTAATCTTTTACACTTTAATCTTGTTTTTTATGTTATAAAAATCCTATAACTAGGTTTGTCCAGGTCTGAACTCTTTTTATACTTATTAAAACTTGAGGGTTTTGAAGATTAAACAAATTAAACATGATGATAGGCGATTAGTAATATAATAGGTTACTTGTTGCGCAAGTTGTTGAAGTTTTGATCATTAAAGTTGTAATCTTTGCATGTATAATGATAGAGTCTGATCACAATAGGTCTTAGGAATGTTTGGTAATGGTTATTGATGATTGTTGATTGATTTCATGCACACGGGAGTCGTTTAAAGAAAGATTTAGGCGTAATTAAAATCTGGACAGAATGATTAGGTGAACTTGTAGGGGCTGTAACGCGATTTTAACATGATGATTTTGGTACTTTATTTGCATGGTTAAATCACCCGGTCTTAGCTTTTCATAATAGGAAAAATCAAGTGATTTGGACATTGGTTGAGTCGTTTTTGGAATTTTCTTTGAGAATAGGTCATATCAGAATTTCGGGTTAACAAACTGAGTCGAATTTGAGTCATCATAACTCGAGTTTTATAAAGAGTTGGGTTATGAAACTTTTACAGAAGATTAACATTGGAGTAACTTGAGTTTTCCAAGTGGATTCATCCCGTTTGGATGAATACACAATTTTTGGGAATTTTTCTACTAAACTGACCTGTTATGAAAATTTTCTGAACATAGCTGTGTTGAACGAATTTTAATTATTTTTGTGTTTGGTTTTGAGACAAAACAAAAATATGGGTTGTTAAGTGAATTCCAAATAATATTAAGTAAAAAATTTTAGAGGTTAACTCACTGATTAAGTATTTTAAATAAATTGGTTTTGATGACGCACAATTTGTCCTAAAAACACAGATTGTGTATTATGTGTTTATGTGATTAATTGAGGTCCTAGGTGGTATGCAATTGATGTGTAACTGAACGGACACTTGTATGAGACGCATATGGAATGTAAAAACTAATTATAACCAACATATTCACCAACGAGTCCGTAGGGTTTACTTATGTATGTATATAGAATCACTAGGTGTCACCTACACACTTTTGAACGTTTAAACGCCTTGGACAAACGCCCATACTTGCACACTAAGGTGAGTTTCACTACTCTTTTCTCGAAAGCATGCGTCTCGGGTTGAGACAACGTACTTAACTTTTTCTAGTCCGGGTTGGGACTACTACTTTCTAGTCCGGTTTGGGACTACTTACACATCCCGGGTTTGGATGCTATGGATCTTTGTGTGGGTCGGTTTTTGCTAGTTCGCAAACTGTGTCCTTGATGAACTAAACCAACTCTATCATCTGTAAGTCCTTCACATACCGAATGAGTTGTCGGGTTATGGCAAGCGGGTTATTAGTTGATAGCGCTATTAGGTTTGACAAACCTCACACCGGCTCGGGGAGTGCGGGAGTGAACTATAACTTAACAGATTTTATCATTGTTGATAGGCAATGATGTAAGGCATGCGGCTCACATTTGTGGCTACACGTACATCAGCAGTTCGGTATATCGGTGTTAGTTATCATGAATGGGTTAGCTACCCTTGACATGCGATGAACTAGTGTTTACACGGTTCTTGGAACCAACTCAATTACTTGTTTACGTGGTTTTGGAAACCAGCGCAGTTACATACTCATTTACTTTACTTAGTGAACTCACCAACATTGTTTGTTGACCCACGATTTACATGCTTTTGCAGGAAGTTAGCTTCCGGTGCCAGGATTAGAAAGCACTGCATTCTTCATTGCATTTGGGGTCTTGGGCATACACCTAAATTACATATTATGCTTTTACATTTTCTTTCATATGGTTTTAATTTGGGCGCGTTGTTTTATGCATGGCTTTTAAAAAGGGTTTAAATTTGGTTTACGCTTCCGCAGCTTAACTAAACTTGGTTTTCGAAAACGAACTAAATGGTTTGGGCATTTAGAGTTCATTCATGTGACTTATGGCTATGGGATCCTGGTTTGTCATGCGCCTCGCGGTATAAACCCCGCAGTGGAAATTTTAGGGTGTGACAATATGGGTTTTTGATAAAAATACAAGTTTGAAATGGTTTTGATGATCTAAAACATGCGGATCCTTGTGTGTTTGTTATGTTAATGATTTGGGGAAGTTGTTAGGGTGATTATCTAAGGTTTTGATCATTGTTTGTTGTGTTATGTGGTTGTTATGAGTTTTGACCCGTTTGAGGATTTTATAAGGATCTAGGATATGATATGATGATTGAAACTTGTTAGGATTCATGATAGGATGATTACCCAACAACATGATAATGTTTGGAATGTGATTATGTGATAAGATCTGATTATTTGCCATTTAGGGTAACATTTGCATGCATTGATGTGACTTATCTATAATATTATCCATTTTGGGAAAATCTTGCAATTAACATGATAAACGGATAGTAATTGGGGGTTTATTGATAGGGTTGGGTTGTTTGATGATTGTGGATTGATTGGGGGTGTCCCAATATGTTTCGGATCTGATTTATAGGGTTTCGTGCGTTAAATGGTCAGCAGCCTACAGAGCAAGTGACTTGCAAAGCCAGTCGCCTGTCAGGAGGCGACTAGCCTAGCTAGTCGCCTGTTTTAATGATAGTTGTGTGTTTTCAGTGGCCAATCGTGTGTTATGATGACGGAATTGCGTTTTGGAACCCCGTAGCATGTTTTGACACCTAGTAACATATTGTAAGCCCCGTGACATGTCTAGGAACCTCATAACATGCGTTATAACTCATAACCTGTGAACTGTTATTCGTATAAGGTGCATATCTACACATGATTACTTGTTTACTTGTATTTGACTAACATGAGTATATCGGGTCACCAACGAGATGTCGGGTCTTGTTTTGTGTGGTCGGGTCAAACATTCAAACACATTTTCAAACGTACATAGTCATGGTCTGGACAATCAGGGCTAACTAACCTACAGGTTATTAGTCAACACACAGTTATAAGTATTTTATGATAGGTCGTCGGTATTATGGACTATCATCACACATTTGGTTTATCTATTTTGAAGAACGCAACCTAAGGTGAGTTCTACGACCCCTTTTTACTGTGTTTCCATTGGTTGAGAAACATGCTACGATTTACTAACTTACGAGGAATGCATTGTATTATTTTATTACTTGCGTATGAACAAACTATTTGAGACAAACTGGGTGTGAACAATATTGCGAACAATGAGTCAAACAGTGGTGCGAACAATGATACAAACAGTAGTGTGATTTGCCAACCGTGTTTTCGGGACTTTTTAATATGAGTATCGAATGCGAATCCGGTTTTTCTCTAACTACTTTTGATACAAAATCTGTGGACTCACCAGCATCATACGTTGACCAGTTTTAGCATGTTTTATCAGGTCGCTAAGGTAACAGTCAAGGATTAGGATGCACGGAGTCGCACCGCATTCTGTTGTTCATTTTCCGCTGCATGAACCCTGTCTTTGGTTACTTTTAACATTAGCATGTGTTGGTTATGGGTTGTAACTTTTCAGACTAGTTTTAGTTGTAAACTTTTTATGCTTGCGCTAAACGTTTAAACTGCGTGGTTGTTTTCAATGTAAAGTTTTCTCATATAGTTGTCGTTTATTGTGACTATTGACTCGGATCCTGGTGTGTTACGCGCCTCGCCATAAAAAAATCCCACACGTGAAATTTGAGGGTGTGACATTTACCCTCCCCTTCTTGTGACACAATGCCTTCAAGTTATTTCTCACACTAATCAAATTTCTAAAGTTTTTTTTTAACATAAGTGACCCCTATATATTATGTAGATTAAAAAATCAAGACTTTCTACCTAAAAGGATAACCGGTCCAAACAAGTGACAAAATATTGACCCTACTCAAATATCAAAAGATATACAGCAGACTTTTATTAATAAAGCTGGGCCTACCCAAATATTCAATAACTAATCCATCACAAAAAAATAATAAGAATGAACCTGTGAAGTGGGCAATCTAATGAAATTTTAAATGTTGAAGATAATGATAATTACGGGATGGTTTAAGAGGGTGTTTGGGATTGAGTTTGAAAATGCAAAAGTGTTTTTTGTCAAAAGTGTTTATTGGCTTATGACTTTTTGAAAAAAGGACTTTTAAAAAAAGTGTTTGGATTAGCTTTTGGAATGAGAAATGTCAAAAAGTCAATAGATTGTTATTTTTTAAGTGTTTCGTTTAACTTATTGTGAATATTGGTCGTATGGATGGTAAATTTGTAATTTTTTTTTTCAAAAGCCAAAAGCCAGGATTTCTAACTTTTCAAAAACAGTTTTTCCTCCCTTAAAAGCCAAAAGTCAAAACAGAAAGTGCTTTTGGATTACACAAACAGCTTATTGACTTATTGGTTTTTTGGAAAAGTCAATAAGTCAATAAGTTGTTTTGAAATTCAATCCCAAACACCCTCTAAATTGAGCTAGAAGATGATGCCACAAAATAAATACCTAATAATTAGTGACAATTAGAAGGGTAGGTCTTCTAAGACTTGAGGGAGTGGGGCGGGAGAGGAGGGGCGGGAGCCCTTTGCCGGGCGGGAACACCGTCCCCAAGGGGCGGGAGAGGTGGGGCGGGGAGGATTCGCCGGGCGGGGGGTGGGGGGGGGGGAGGGATGGGTGAGGTGGAGGGGTTTCATTGGGCCTTTTATATTAAAAAAATAGTTTTAAATATAATAGCCGTTGGAAAACATATAGTTTTTTTTTAACCAACTAATATTAATAATCAACCTTTTAGATAAAAAAAACACAATCCTAAAAACATACAATCACATAATATTTAAAACACAGATTACATAATATTTAAAATTTAACACAGATTACAACTAATATTAAAAAAACACACATCTCAAATTACTTATTTAAACATTACATAATTCCTAAATTACTTATTTAATCATAATTTTCTCCACTATGGAGAGTAGTTGTTCCAGTCCTCGAGTGTGTAGTACTCGGGGGATAGGGAACGTGAGCTGTCCCGTCCATCGGATCTCGCATCCGAGGGGAAATAGTAGTACTCACGAGGAGGGGTAGGCATGCTCCAGAGGCGTTCCTGCTCCTCAATTTCCCTGAGGGCTTCCAAGTCCTCAGGAGTTGGGTCCCCATATTCACGGGGTGGGGTAGTCTGGTGGTGGGGGGGTGGGAGGATGAGGATTGTGTAAACGGTAAACCCTTTTGCCTTTTAAACCCTCTTTTTGGGTTGGGTTTTCTTTGATAGGTTTAGAAATTTAGTGATTTTTCGTCTTATTAGATGGGTAAATGTTAAAAAATGATCACAATAGTCCACAACCTAAAATTCAAAATTTGATCACAGTAGTCCGGACATTAGACGGTCCGGCAGCTCCTGGTTGAAAACCGCCCATGTTATTCATTGTTTTGAGAGGATGAGGAATTGGAGGTGTGACTGAAAAATCAGTTTTGGTGTTGTATTTATAGGGTTAGAAATATGACCGTTTGGGGGAAAAACGTTTGAAATTCAAAATTTGAAATTTAAACGTTTGGGGGGAAAGTTTGAAATTCAAACGGTTACTAACGGTTTGGAACAGTAACCGTTTGAATTCCAAATTTTGAATATAATTATTTTTTTATATTAATTATTTTTTTAATAAATATTATTTTTTAATATTAATTATTTTTTTATTATTATTTTATTAAGTTAATAAATTTTCGGATTAAATTATTAATATTATTATTATTATATTTATTAATATATTAAAGTTTTCTATAAAAAAAAAAAGAAAAACAAATGACACATGTCACTTCCCCCCTTCCACTCCCCACAATTCCCCCCCCCCCCCCCCCCCCCACATGGACCCCACAAGTGTCACATGACGCTTCACCCCGCTCTTCCCCTCCTCCACTCCCTCTAGTCTAAGGATGTTTTATGATCAGACTGGTTACTGAATCCACCATATTATTGGTTCACCATTTAGACCGGTTTAAAAAACCGAATAACTTCACAAATAATTAAAAAAAAAGGCTATATACTGTACATGATAAGTTCAAAATAAAATACATGATTACTTTATTGATCTATATTTTGGTGTGAATGTACAATATCATTACACATATTAAAATGGAGTAGAATTTTATTAACACATAACTGCAAAAGATTACATCAAGATAGCGGGCAGGCGAGCAACAAGCTGTGCCGCCACCCCTTTCTGGACGGCAAACCCTAACCTACTAAACACGAACCCATGCCCCCCGGAGTCGAGACACTGCTATGGATAACCCGTTGGACTCTGGTCAGGAAACGGATGGCTTCTGGTGCCAAGGAGCCAAAGGTATCAAATGCCACGGGTACAAAAACGTGTTGGTTCTCCTCACAAGCCTTAGCATGCTTCTCAACTTTCTTCGCCTCTGCTTTCCGCACCGCTTGCCCTGCTACAAAGCCATTATCCCTCAAACCAACCAGGGGAGATACACCTGTTAGGTCGACACAAGCGTGTTTTCCCCCGGCCACCCAAAGACAAGCAGGTCTGCTGGACGTAGGGTGGATCTCCCTTCTGCAGGGTCCGAGAGGAAATTCACAGGAGCCTCCTTCTTGGCTGAGATCCCATCCCTTCTTAAAATGTCCCAAAGAACGTCCCGGACCCAGTCATGCCTATATTTGAAACCAGGCAACTCCTTACAATGAACCGCGTGTTCCCCGTATTTGTCCAAGCATGCCTTACGGCAAATCGGACAGACTTCATCTTCATGGTACATAGGGATCACCAAACGATATTTAAGAATTGCCCCGTATTCAACCCTAGACATGGTTTGGTCCAAACCTTCAATTGGGATAACATTAAGGAAATCTTGGGCATGGGGGCTTTGCAAGCATTCAATAACTGCCTTCTGGCGGGGGGACAGATCAAAATCTTCACCCAGGCTCTGTGCGATTTTGCCAAAAAGGGCATTCGCCAAAGTTTTCTGAGGCTTTGGGGGGGGGGGGGGGCAGTGTCCTTGTTAGAAAAACCACCAATATCAAAACCTGGGAGATAGTCATTTATCCTTTCGAGGGCTTGCACGTAGTCCAAGTCCATGTCGACAACCCCGCTATTCCTTAAGATGTGGTCTTGGAGGTTCCAAGATTGAGCTCGCGATGCGACAAAAGCATACACCCCAACATCCTTTGCTGAGAGGAGCCCTAATCCTCCCAAACGCATCGGCAAGGACGCCAATCGCCACTGTAGGTCACCAAAGAACGGACCCCCACATACCACTATGTCTTCTATGGCTTCCCGCAAGCCCTTGTCAAAACATGAAACCGCTTCATTCATCATGGCGGGTTGGCAGGTCCGCAAACCAAAAAGCAACTTGGCAACCCCCATACAAGATCTAAGCAAGAGGAGTTCACTTTGAGGATCTCTAAGGAAGGGCAAAAGTTTCATAAGATCAACCGCGCGCGAGGCTCTCTGCCTTGCCAATTCCCGTATGAAGTAAGAGTCCCGACTAAAAGCCCCTCCAAGGAGCTTTACCCCCTTTTCTGGCCTGCCAATCCCACTGGGGAACAGTCCGTCCCTAAGTTTCACTCCATTACAAGACGGCCAAAAACCTCAGTTTTCTTGATATTTAGCTGAAGCCCCAGGGATGGCCCCTCCTTCCGAATGATGTCTAAGGCTTTCGCAACCTCGGTGGCCTTACCAATAATCGTCCTATCATCAAGGTACCACGCATGAAATGGGAGGTTACAATTTTCTTGCACCCGGAGAACCATAGGGAGTAATGCCAAGGCGAAAAGGAGGGGACCTAAAGGGTCCCCCTGTTGAACCCCCGTAGTGGCCCCTATACAATCATTGCCAACATACAGCCTAGCTGGCTGGGCATATAAGAACTGGACCCACAAATAGATAGACGGGCAATGCTGAAAGACTTCTCGAAGAAGGGCAGTGCGGTCTATCATGTTGAACGCGTTTGAAAAATCCACAGTGAGCATAGCCAAAGAACCGCCTTCATGAAAGGAGCTAAGGAACCTGTTCGCACTGTGGAGCACCGCCTCTGCCCCATTAGGAGTCCCCACCCCAAATTGGAAGTCCCCCAAATACTTAGCCATATCCTTGCCAACCTTCCTCATAGCCACTTTATATACCAGTCTGCGCCAAATGGCCCCTATTGCGATGGGTCGGATCCCGTTATCAGGTTTCAGAAGAGGGGTAAGGGGGGCCGAAGCAATAAATCCAGCAAGTACGTTGGGGCACAACCCCCTAGCCATAAACTAGAAAGATTAAAGTAGTAAATAAACTAGTGAGTCAATAAACTAGATTTAAAAAAATAAAAAAAATTGAAATCTAGTCTAACGCTATGTTTGGGTAACCTTATTTAGCCTCCTTTTAACTTATTAACTTCTCAATAAGTTAATAATGAGTTTTTATAGTGTTTGGGTAAGGACTTGAAAATGAGATTTTGTGCCTTAGTAAGGAGAAAAATAAGAAGTTACAAATTGTGACTTCTTAGAAAAGGAGATAAGGAGGTAGAGAAAGAGAAAAGGAGATAAGGAGGTTGGAGAGCCAAAGATGTCCTAAGCATCACTCCAGCAGTGCCGAGGTGTTTGTGCAAGGAGGCCGTGACATCGTGAAAGCTTTTGCAAAGACATGGTGAATAACACGTCATTACAATACATGGGTCAACTTATCATACACAGTGTAACAAAAATAAGAATCATGAGAAGGATACAAAAAACACAATAGATCACGAAATATGGCACAATGAACCAGAAAATATAACACAATGCCGTAACATAATACTGAAGAAAAAAGACAATGAATCGCAAATATGACACAATTATGAAAATAAGAAAAAGACACAATGCTACATAAAAGACATAATGATATAACGTAAATTTTAAAACAGAAGCTAAAAATCCAAAACAACAAAACCTAAAAACTAAGATCCTAGGGTTCGATGAGACAGTTCCAATGCCGCTTGAATGAGTTCAATCGGAGCCCGTTTGATACCCTTCCCATGACTTCCTATTTTTCTTTCACTATATATTTGGTCATAACCCTAAAATACATATACTTAAATAAATCTTAAACAAATTTCATTTTAAGCTCAGTAGCTCACTGAAAATACCAATAAGCATAAATGCATATTAATATTAGACCACCCGTAGTGGTATGTTAAAAGGGTGTGAATTGGGTAATTAGCGCCCGGTTTCGAGCCCAAACACCACCCCCACCGGCGCTAATGCTCGCGAAAGTAGGATGGCGTGAAAGATTTGGCGCTAGTTTATTGCTTCCTTTGTCCAATCAAATCCACTACCGTCTCTTTCCTCCAGCTACTTCCTTTTTATTATTTTTTATTTTTTAAATTCAATTTTAATATCTTTATACACACACATTCACACCACTATATCCCTTGTGAAATTAAGCCCTTTCAAGCCTCATGTAGGACTCACATGACACTTGTTAAAAAATGCCTAATGGAGGGGCTTCAAATTGAACCTCCACTGCACATGGTCTTATGCTTGATTATAAATGAAGGATTATGATCAAATACACAGTGAAAGAAAAATAGGAAGTTGTAGGAATGGTATCAAACAGACTCCTATTGAACTCATTCAAGCAGCATTGGAACCGTCTCATCGAACCCTAGGATCTTAGTTTTTAGGTTTTCGCTTTTTTGGATTTTTAGCTTGTAGTCTTTAGAATTTACGGTATATCATTGTGTCTTTTTCTTATTTTCATCATTGTGTCATTTTTGCGATTCATTGTGTCATTTTTGCGATTCATTGTGTCTTTTTTCTTCAGCACTGTGTTATATTTTTCGGCATTGTGTTATATTTTGTGATTCACTGTGTCATATTTCGTGATCTATTGTGTTTCTGGTATCCTTCCTACCATTTTCATTTTTATTACACGGTGTATAACAACTCGACTCTATAAATGAAATATTTGAACTTTTGTTTTATGGTTATATTAAACTTGTAAATTTTGAATAAATTTACCATAACTTGATATATGTATTGTTAATGAATAAAATGTACAGTTATGAGAGGAATCTGGCCTACTAGATATATCAATTTTTTTTGTTAGGAAAAGAACACGTGTCTTTGTTTTTATTTTAGAAAAGTTAGATGATGTGGTATTGCACACATTTGAGAATCCAAAAGACGTCGGTTTGATACGGCTCGTCTACACGAACGCCGCTTTCAACGAGAAATCGATGAAGTCTTCCATGATTTCAAAGAATCTCAACATCCTCTGCACATGAGGCTTGGAGACTGGGATCGAACTTCATCATCCCAGGAAGTTTCTTTATTATTCTTGCCACAAGTTTGGTTTAAACTCGGTACCTTCCCTCTAACCTCACACTTAACTCATCTAGTATTTGCTAATTGAGCCACTGATCATTGACTACACGTTAGTTTACTTGATTTATGTTGATTACCAAAGAAAATGTCACACCCCGACAACGCACAGCGGAAAGCAAGTCATGAGGTAACGGAAGTTGTTACCACAAAGTTTAGCAACTCACACATAATTACGTATGTACATCTTGCAACCATCCTCTAGTTAAACATATTTCATTTCCATGGTCAGTGAAAGTTGTTAAAAACAAGAAAACATGTTCCATCAAGATGAAGCGAAGTTTAAAGTTAACATTGTTTTACAAAATAAAAGAAAACATAGTTTTTAAAGATTAACGGTCCCAACATCATGTCCATAGTAGTGCCCTGCTAAACCCACTCTCAAACCCTTATGCATTAGTACCTGCAAAACATGCTTAAAAACATCAACAAAATGTTGGCGAGTTCACAAGTTTTAAAGCAATACACGAAATTCCTTGTTTAAAAACGTATGATCAAGTACAACTAAAATAGAACCATGTAGACTCGCGAAAATTTAACAAGTATGATTTTAACCTAAGGCTCTTAATCAAACCACAACTTTTTCTTCCCGAAGCTTGACCCCTAGTCCAAGAGGAACTTTTAAGGTTATGTTTTCCCATAAGACCCACTCTACTGGTCAGGGGCGTCAACCCAAGAGCTACGGCTCTAGTCCAAGAGCTAATGATTAAGAAGTGCAGGGAAGTGTCCGTCCGGCGGGACTGACGAGTTATACATAGCACACCTCGTGCACCTACCCAAGACCATCAAATGTTCTACAAATTCTAGTCTTACTCATCATACAAGCATGTTAATCCCCCAATATTAAAACGTTTAAAAACATTTAAAAAGAAAGGAGGCCGTGAAACTCACCTCAAGCATAGCAAATCACGCAACCGACTAGTCCAAACCACAATCATTTACTTACTACACCCTATAATCCATAAGACTATTTTAGCAACCATTCTAAGCCTAATCAAGTCATTCACCAAACTTCATCGCCTTAGTTTAACCAAAAATATTGAATTTTCATTAACCTTTATCCTATCAACCTGTAGTGCGTGGTCTAAGTATTTTAAAATAATTGTAGGAGGGAAACCTAATTTTATTTTTAACATAACATAAATAAATATATTTATTATCATTTTGATAGAAAAAAGTACATGATAATGATTTTCAATTTTTCCTACCCATTCCTTTTTTTCTTATCTTTTGGCTATATATTTCTTCTATCCCCTCAACCACCACTCTATATAAGTTGCAATAAACTTATCTCCATGAAACCCAAACAAACCATATTATTATTTTCTGTAATCTTCTCATCACCCCCACCGTTTTAATCCTTTCTCTCTCTATATGTATATCTATATCTATATAGAGTGAGAAAGTTAAACAAACAACTGTTGAAAACACCATATCCATGGATCTTGAAACTTCCTCTAATAATAATATTTCAACAAACAGTCTCATTTTTCAACACAACAATTTATATAACCATACTTGTTTCTTCACTGATTTGATGTCTGCATCATCATCTTCTTCTTCTAACCCTTCTTGTAACCCAATGATCAAGACTCATTTTATTTTTATTGGTGAAAGTTGCAACTGAAATTGATAATCTTTATCATCTTTTTTGTTGTCAAGTTTTAAACTTTTTGATTGGTACTTGTTGAAGAAATTATGATGTTTGCATCATTATTATCTAGAGCTTGTTGTTGTCACCAACAGATGAATTGTACTTCATTTCATTGGCCTGGTTTAAGGTATGTTTATTAATTATTAAATTTCTGTTCTTGGGTGTTATTATTTCAAGATTTTAGCAAATGGGTTATTATCTTTTTTTTTGTTTTAAGGTAAAAATTTTGAATTTTTGTTCATTGGGTGTTATTTTTTTAAAATTTTAGCAAATGGGTGTCATTCTTTTTTGTTAATTATGCAAATTTAGATGAGGGTTTTGGTACTTATATTAAATATATAGTTTCTTTGGGTGTTATTATTTCAAGATTTTATAAAATGGGTGTCATTCTTTTTCATTAAAGTTTGAAAATTTAGATGATTCTTTTAATTGGGTGTTATATTTTATTATAATTGCTTATCTTAAATATTTAAGGTTAATTATTTCAAGATTTTATAAAATGGGTGTCATTCTTTTTCATTAAAGTTTGAAAATTTAGATTATTCTTTTAATTGGGTGTTATTATTTCAAGATTTTATAAAATGGGTGTCATTCTTTTTTATTAAAGTTTGAAAATTTAGATGATTCTTTTAATTGGGTGTTATTTTTTCAAGATTTTAGCAAATGGGTTACAATCTTTTTGGTTAATTATGCAAATTAGAAGCAAGTTTTGGTACTTTTTAGTTAATTTTGGGATAAATTGTTATGATCAGGTCTGGAGTTAACCGGAATCTTGATGAGAAAAAGTTCAAGAACTTGGCAGATTTAACCAAAAAGAAAAGAAGGTTGAGCTTATTATCACCCATGGCATCAGCTACACCTGTTAAAACCAGTGGTTTTTCATCTCCTAAATTCTACCAGGAGGTCTGCATTCATGTGTTTTTTGTTTTGTTTTTATACCCTTTTATGAATTTCTGCAAAATGTAACTGCTCTTTAATTTTCTTGTTTTTTTCGCAATAAGTTCTTTTAATAAAATTGTTTTTTTTATCACTGAAATTTAAGTTTGTTTTTATGCATTCATGTTTTTTTTGTCTTGTTTTTATACCCTTTGTGAATTTCTGCAAGATTTAACAAATCTTTTTTTTTTTCTGTGAATTCTTTGAATAAATTTGATATTTATCATTGGAATCTAACTTTTTTTACTATGAAAAAAATACAGGTTTTAACTGCAGCAAGAGCAAATTTTACACAAGAAATATCTTTCCAGTCTAAAGACAAAGATATATCCCTTGCTAAGGTAACTTTCCATAAAGAACTTTATTTTATCTCAAATAATTGGCTAGAAGAAAAAAAAAAGGCAAATTTCCATGAATAATATTCTCTTTTTAGTGGTCCCATGATTCTTTTCCTATGTTGTAAGTAGCTTAAGACATCATCATTGAATTAGGATAAACTCTCTTGACCATTTGCACAATTGTGTAGATACAACCGAGTCTTTTCGGCCCGAGTATGATGAGGTTTATGTAAGTCTTGAATTTGAATGGGTGCATGATTGAAATCTAGATCTTGGTGTGG
The DNA here is from genome assembly GCA_032199755.1 of Ambrosia artemisiifolia. Taxonomy (NCBI): domain Eukaryota; kingdom Viridiplantae; phylum Streptophyta; class Magnoliopsida; order Asterales; family Asteraceae; genus Ambrosia; species Ambrosia artemisiifolia. Next base: position 32,922,769 of record CM063527.1, on the reverse strand, counting down.
CTTTTGTAACTTTAAGATTATCTATATTCTACAACTTATGATCATTGCTATGTTAAATTAGTTTGATCATTCATGATTTCCAATCTTTTCTGGTACTTGAATACTCCATCTAACTAATCATGCCTAAAATGACCTACCTTTTGTGATTAGTGACGTAATTGTTTTCGATGGATTTTAGTTCCTTTCAGGTTCCTATTTTCATGTTATCTTTGCCTAACTAAAGATACCTTTTTTGTATTTTTATAACTTATCATCTTGTATAGAAATCAAAGCCATTTGTTATCTACTTACACCGAAATTAGACATGAGAATGATCTGCAATCTAACCTTTCATGCCCTTTTTGGAGTCCGATTGACTTTCCAAGTTTCATACTTAATTTATTTATGTATTTTTGTTGTTGTGGTGGTAAACAAATCATTGTTCTTGCCACAATAAGTCAGGCATGATGGTTTAAAAAGTTAACTGTTCATTTCTTAAGATGAAATTTAATGTTTGATAATGAAAGTATTTTCTAGTTGTTGCCCATTGCGTGTCCTGAACAAATCTAGAGGTGATTATCTTGGCCCATCTAATTTTATGGGTCGATTTGGGTTATATTTCAGATTACATTTTTTATCATATATTTCTTATAGTCATATTTTAACACAAGTTGTTTAAGCTTCTTGAATACAATTTGGATAAGAAATCTGTCAATCACCCGTTTTGACCCGTTACTTAACGCTCCATTTTCCCGTCTCTAATTTATTCCATTTTGTCAAAAAAATCTAAACAAATTTGGAATTTTTGTTTTGAGTTGGTTCTATACTTCTCTATGTATTTTGCAGACGTTGTTGCATATTTCTGCCGAAGACGAGGCGTTTATTGCTTATAACCGTGAGATGGATGCTTACTCATTCCAAAATGAGCGTGATGGTAGCCCATTGTCGTCCGATGGCCAAGATTTAAATCAAACAGAGTCTATGCTTATCGAGGGAAAGAAAATTGAGGATTGGTTGTCAGAACTGGATGCCATTGCAAAAGAAGTTGAGGTTGAACTGATGTCAAGAGACATTGGTTGCCATCTGACTGAAGTTTTAGAGGCAGTCAACAAAGTTTTGTTTGACTCAATGGGTTTTAAAAGGTCAAACATTGTAGATTCCAAATGTTCCTATTTGCATTCTGTTTTAAGTTCCAAATGTGGCAGTGGTAAACCATCTTTCCTTTTTTCAGCAAGTTTTGTAGTTTTGTTAACTCTTTAAGATATTAACCTGACAGTTATGAGGTGTTTTTGACAGCAATTTTGCTTAGCATTATCTACATTGAGGTTTGTCGAAGACTTAGTTTAAATATTGTTGGATCCCGAGTCGGGGAAGACTTTTTGATCTGGCCCGAAACAGGAAATCCTGAGGTAAGATACTACGATGATTTTACAGGTTTTAAATGTTTAGATAAATAGATTTGCTTTAATTATCCCGAGTCGGGCAAATAGTCAGCTTCATAGTTGATTATATTCTATAACAGGAGCTCTTTAAGGTAAATTCAGGGCACAGCTTATTCGGGATAGTCAACGGGCGGTGTGTTGAGGACCCAAAGTCAAAAGCATCAGATTTAAACAGTAGTTCACTTCTGGGACTCGACATTGCTTCAAACCGGGATATTATTGGGATTTATCTTGCTAATTTGATTGTAAGAAATTCAACATAATTACCCTTAATTAGCATAAAAAGGCTTTGACTTATTTGACATTTTACGTTTGACTTTCTTAATATATTTTTTTTCACCAGAGGCTTCACTGGAAACGTGCTTCAAGAATGAATCGCGGGTTAATGTTGACTTCTCCACTTAGGCCTGTTCATGATGATAGGACTGATGGTTCAAGCATACCGTTGTTGCGTCCTCAAGATTTAAGGTAAACATAAACACGTCAAATTATTAATATCCCCTAGGTATCGCTTTACCACTTTACTAATTATTTAGACACCGCTTTCTTTTTCCTACAGGTTTCAGGATTGACATGAGAATTGACAGGAGATTTTGTTAACCATCAATATTATTATTACCAATGCCCAATAATCCTTACTTTATGATATTAAAAAAGAAGAAAAAATGATAAAAAAATTTAATATAAAATTCACTGAAAACATGCAGAATGTCCATGTTTACTGATATGATATTTACTGATATGGTCATGTATATTAGTAGTCTATCATACATGATTAAAACTTGAACCCTAAATCAGTTGGTTTCTTGTGTTTGGCATGTTGCATCTGGTGTTATCCACTAGGCTGGCTATCATGGCATCCGAGAAACTGCTGATATTGCAGCCTCATAACTGGGCGTTACGGAGAGATCATGGCATGATGTTGTATTTCACCAGGTATGTGGTTCAGTTCATATTGTGTTCACCTGGTTTGTGATTTTCGATTTATTTTATTTTTATTTTTTTAAATGATAGGGAATATGGAGAGGCGGTTCAAGAACTAAGCATTTGCATGGCTTTCGCACCTGAAGAAGAGGCTGAAATCTTGGAACCGTTTGTCGAAAAGTTGCATTTGTTGAGGCTTGAATCGTCTTGGAAGTCACTGGGACAAAAAGGCCGTTTGACGGTTCCTTAAAACACATGTCGTGTTGTTGTTCTATTCGAGTTTTTAGTATTCGACATTGAGTAGGTGGTCTTGTAGCTGTTGGCTTGTTTTAACTGTGCACTGCAATCTGTAGGTAGGCTAGGCTACTTACTTGGCTGCAGCCATGGTTGTTTGATCATCTGATTTTTATAAATCAACAGTTGCAATAGTAGTGGCATTGTCTTCTTAGTGTTGTTTGCTACATTTGTTTTTTCTTGTCATCATAAATGGTGAGATATAGTTAAGAAGACAATAAGTTATACCGAAAGAAGAGCATTCAAAATGGCCTATTACAAATGATACCAGAATTTAATATTGTATAACTGATAATATTAATTGATATAAATTGGAAAGTAAAATAGAAAAAATAGGATACTATGGAAGAAGACTAAGGGGCTGTTTGGTAAGCCTCTTAGTGAGGCTTTGAACCATTCAGCGTTGAAAGATTCAACATTCAGCGCGTTTGTTTCAGGATCTGAATGGAATGGTTAAGGCTGGACTATTAAGATTTGAGATGTTGCTGAACTATTAAGCACCGAATCATTAAGAGCTGAACTAGGCTGAACCTTAACGAGGCTCTCCTACCAATGTGGGACAAGAAAACTAACCATTAAGAGGTCCAACTTAATGATTTAGCACTCCCCTAAGTGTACTTGTAGTGTACAAATTGTTATGGTTTACTGTTTAAGAAAAAACCTAGTCAAACTGTTAACTGTGGTTTTGAAAAACGACAAATCAAGTTGGTTAGGTTGACACGATCGGCCAAATCTTTAAAATGGTTGAGTTTTATCTTTAAACCGGTTGAGTCTCAGGGTCTTTAACTATTTTCTTAATCAAAATCATTACTTTAATGTACATATGCATAATTACTCATGCTAAGGTAGCGTTTGGTACGCAGGAATGAGAGGCGGAATGGAATGGAACATTACGATGGAATGAAAAAAAAGTTGTTTGGTTGGTCAAGGTAATAGAATAATCCATTACCTCCTCCATTCCATTCCCTCTAAAAACCCTCATATTCATTCCATCCAACCCCCCTGTTTTTTTTTCCATTTAATTCCCTCTATCACTCTTCATCACCACTGACCACCACCACCACCACCACCGACCACCGCCATCGCCATCCACCACCGACTGTCGCCACCCACCGACCCCCGCCGCCACTCACCGTCACCGACCACCGCCATCGCCACCCACCGACCACCACCACCACCATCGACCACCGCCAACCGCCGACCGCCACCTCCATCACCTACCACCAAGCACCGACCGTCACTACCGACACTCTCCGTCACCGACCATTGCCACCCACCGACCACCACCACCGCCAACCATCGCCGCCACCACTCATTGTCGCCGTCACTCCTTGTCACGACCCGTCGCTACCGACCACCACCACCGTCACCTCTACTATCACCACCAGACGGCGCCACCGACCACCACCACCACCGTCACCGCTACTATCACCGCCAGACGTCGCCACCCACCACCACCGACCACCACCACCGTCGTCAGGGCTGCCGCCACCACCGACCACCACTACCTTTTACCACAACCAACCACCGTCGCTGGCACCCGCTGCCAACAGCCATCACCACCAGTCACCACCGCTGATTTTATTCCCTTGTCTTTTCCTTCATACCAAACAATACAATGTAATGATTCATCCCATTCTTACGTGTAACCAAACAAGACCATGGAATGGTAATCATCCATTTCATTCCCTTGTCTATTCCATTACCTTCTCCATTCCATTCCCTCATCCATTCCATTACCACATACCAAACAGACCCTAATAGTTTTTCTAAAAATTTTTGTTATATAGCTTTTGGCTGTTTTACTAAATAAGCTATTTCCTAAGGTATCTAATTTGATAAAAGTCGGTATAATTTTTTATAACCTATTCAAATGTAATATAAACAAAACTGAAAATTCAAAACACTACTAACACACTACCCACGATGTGTCATACGATCTATATGATAGGGCCACAATCAGTTAAAACAAGCCATATAAGATTCATATGGATCATGTGATATGACAAAAATGTTGGGAATCATGGTATCGTATACGAAGCGGAAGCGGTTATTATTATTATTTTATTTTAACCGAAATATATTTATACATATATATATATATATATATATATATATATTTGCGATTCATATATAGTAAATAATAATAGATTTTATTAATCCAATTAACAAAATATTCCCAATCAGGATCTCGGTTAAACGCGTATAAACAAATAAATAATATTCACAACCATAGGGGGTTTAGTAATCAACCTTTGACGACTACACCGGGATTGCAACACGCGGGTTACAACGAATCCTCGCTAGTAGGAAGTATCACGAACCGAGCACGAACCAACCAGAAGGAAGGGGTGACCGGCGGTGGTTGCTTGGCGGCGGAGGGAGGAGGCCGAGTGGTGGTAGCGGCGACCAAGGGAGAGGAGTGGGTGTATGTGTGTTTTTATTTTATAAAACTTGTGATTAGGGTTTGATCCCTAATCCCTTATTTATAATAATAAAACTTACACTTAACCCCTTTTAGTAATCAATTAGGATTCTCCTTTAATAATAAACTCTTTTACTATTAAGTCCCTCCAGTTCAAACAATTTATTATTTCACAAATAATAAACCACCTAAATGTAAACTTATCTGATTCGTGTACCAACGTGTAACTCTTCGGATCGTACCGGGTCGGGTTACATAGACTTCGACTTTAATTACTATCGGACATACCATATGTCCAACAATCTCCCACTTGGACGATTTTAATTAAATGAGTCAATGTGTGCAGAGTTGGACGCCTAGCTGCATCGCAATGCACCCAACACAGTATGACACTTTACAGTCGTCAACTAGTTCTTTGAGTTCAAGTAACGCTTTACTTAACCAAATACTATAGCCCTGATAATTCTATCAATAAGTCCCTTCTGTATAAACATATGTTGATCATAAGACATGGATCATTCATTCTTATATTGATCAACCATTCTCTATTCTCGTCTTTAATTCAAAATGGTCTAACGGACTACATTAGTCCGAGCGTGGCCACGCGTTTACACCAGTTTGAGTTTACGAGGGCGCCAGAATGTCTAAGCTTCTAATCCTATAGAAGTACAGAATTCCATCAGCGTCATATAACTCCCACTCAATCTTGGATTTCTCCCAATGCTACCCGGATTACTACCCATGTTTCAGGACAGCGTTAGATAACATCAAAGATAGTCCTTGATCAATGTAGTTTAATATGTGCCTTAAGAAAAAGGACAGATTGAACATATCAATATCAAAACATCTCATGACACAGATCCATGGAGATCGTTTTGAAACGAGTTACATCCAATATCATTCTCCAATGATATTTGTGAATTATGATTCTCAAACCCTTGAGTTATTCATCTCATGAATACAATCATTTCAATTCACAATAGTCTTACATTCAAATTCATTCCCATGTAATTTGATCGACTACGGACTTTTAGAATACTCTTATTCAAGGATTTAAACATACAAAAATGAACACAGTTGATAAATATTTAAATTTGTATTTAACCCATTAAATCAAATAAACATTCAATATAACTGTCATAGTTCAAAATAAAACACCAATACTAACTACAGATCATGCCCACTGTCTAGCAACTCTAAGCCCTATCTTTCCAGCATGCTCCTCATGTTTAGCTTGAGGTAAAGGCTTAGTAAAGGGGTCAGCCAGATTTAGATCTGTATGAACCTTGTTTATCATGATGTCTCCACGTTCTACTATCTCTCTAATATAGTGGAATTTCCTGAGTATATGCCTTGTGGTCTGATGTGACCTTGGTTCCTTTGCAAGAGCAATGGCACCAGTGTTGTCACACAATATCTCGATTGGTGTAACAGTACGGTTACTAGGCCCAAAAATTTTTCGCACAATATTATTGGTATATAATTATTAATAACCAAGGACAAATAATAAACCATATGTTTGGGTATGAAACGGAAAACCGAACTATTATAAATAAATATTATACGCGAGTGCACGACACGAGACTAAATTAATACGTGATACGAACCCGAACCCGATCCCTCTTGATTAGTCACAAGGGAGGACACATGGTCCTCCCCATCTTGTGACAACACAACATTTAATACCATAAATGGTTTTATCAAAACCATTAACCCAAGTCTTTATAAATACCCCAAGCCCAACCCTCCCCTTCCCATTTGCTGCTGCTTTTCACTCGATCACAAGGAAGACAGAGAGGAGCCATGGTTGATGGTCCCAGTCGCCCTCCACGGCGGTGCACAGCGGAGCTCCGGCCGGCACGGCTTCCGAGCGACGCAACCTCACACCCTCATCCACCTCTTCACCCAATAATATCCTAGAGAGAGACAGACGAGAAAGGAAGGAACAGAGGAGGTCACCGGCTATGGCGTATGGTCGGCCGACGGTGGTTGCTAGGTTTCAATCAGGTCAGACCCGACTAAAGGGGCGGCGGCGCAGGTGATGCTTTTCTGGCAGACTATGGTTGTATAGGTTAGGGTTATAGTGGTTGTGGTTGTGGTGATTATTAGGCTGTCGTGAGTATTAGGATGGTTGGTGGTGGTGTCCGGTGGCCTGTGGTCCAGATCTCGGCGGCACGGCGTTCTCCGGCGTCTAAACTGATTAAGGTGAAGGTGGGGTTATGATGGTGATGTAGGGATTAAAGGAAAGAGGAAAACCATTATGAATAATAAAGAACTTGGGGATATTATAAGCTGAGGAGTCATTTTAGGAACCGGAATCTAGAGTGTTGACCAGGTCAAACAATGGTCAACAATTGAAGATTATATATTGAAGCTGGTCAACGCAAATGGGATGCATAGTTAAGGAGGGGCTTTGGGTCGAGCATAGCTACGGCAAGCATAAAGGTATAATCGGCAACTTGACGATTTAGTTATTTATAATATGAATATATAATGCTATCGCGTGAGCACGTGTGGGACATTGACGAACTTGTTACACAAAAGTTATATAAATTATACGAACCAATAAGACAAATGGTTATGTACTGTGACTCTTGGTTGTATATATACACGATTTAGAGATATTGGTGATTCGGATATTGAAACACAATAATGATGCTTAAGACATTAGACTCTAGCACAAATCATTTAAGGTATTGGACATAGCATTTATTATTATAGTCATTATGTGTAATTGGTACATAAGACAAAGTGCATGACTTATATAACTTTGGACTCACTAAATATATATTGGGCATTAGACTATTAGTGTAGCTATGACATCTAAATATAAAAGGCATGGACAAACCAAGGATGAAGAACAAGTATGAGATAATAAACACAAAACGTATAATCATGACAATTTGGATTTTAGAAGCTTCTATGAACATCCGAATAGACATAAGAAACTCGAGGACTTGGTATGCATAAGTAAATAGAACCAACCTTTGACTAGTGATTCTTAATGTTGATATTAGTTATATGGATCTATGTGAACGGATGTATAGGTAATTAAATCAACGAACCAATCAACAAATATAAGAATAGACATTAAATAACCAAATGTCCTAGTCATCCACACGTGTAACCGCGATATTGGTTACACACGCATTAACACTTGTAAACATGATAGGACTTGGTATATAACGGATGGACAGGTTCGAGGCATGGGAATATCAAATTTTGGGTAGCATGACAGGTGAGTTCGTATACTTCCCCTTTTTCTGTTTTAAACGTTTTGGGGTGAACATATGCTTGTGTGTGTAAACTGTTTTGTATAAAATGTTTGATGTGACAAGATACAGACTGCCGGATAATACTAGACACTCATTAACTTAGAGATAAGCCACTTAATATATGGGTAGTACTACTTGGGGAATCCCCCACGCATGGTGGACTCGGGACTTAGGGGCCCGAGAAACCCTCCACTAAGGTTTTAAGACCATTGCGGCATATATTTTGCCACTGGATCAATATGGCAGTTATTGATTCTTCGTTTAGGGTTGAGGTGTCGCTTGTGCATCACATGTGTTGAATTGTGTTAAACTGTGTAAACTGGTTTTGATATGATAAACTTGTTTTGGATCCACTTTATTACTTATACGGACTCACCAGCGTAATTGCTGACCCAAACTCTTTTTAGCATGTGTTCAGGTACTGCATTTGGAGGATCTTAAAGACAAGGTATTTGCTTGTTTATGTGGATTAGAGCTTCTAGAGATTGGCACGTGTAGAGATCGGATTGATTAGAGGATAACAACTCGCCAGTTGCTTCGACGACCGCCGCGTCTCGTCCCTGCATAGTTACTAGTTTAGTTATTTAAGTTGTGTAATTATATTTTTGGATTAGAATTTGTATCAAAACATTAAATATTAATCATCGTTTCTTCCGTTGTGCAAGTCTGTTACCAAACTGTCGTAACGTCCAGCCCCCACCCGGTCGGGCTGTTACAGTTGGTATCAGAGCAACGGTTGTGGCGAAATAGGATATCTCCAGATATCCTCTTCCACACCAGGACAACTTAGAGAACTTAGCGTTTAAGGCTCTAAGACTACCTAGCTAGGGAATGCCTCGAAATCAAGTAAGACCGATCAAAACAAGAAACGAGATAAGTTAAGACTTGAGTACCTGAACACACTAAAATGCTTACCAGAATTTAGAACTAGTGTGACTAGTATACGAGCTTTTAGCAATACGTGAATGATGACTACGACGGAGATTACTAGAACAATCTTGTGAGGTAAATTGACGATTACACTTGATATCACGTAATCGTGAATTTACAGGCACACGAAAGTTCTAAGAAATCCGAAGAGTCGCCAAGATTATAAGTAATAACCAAGATAACCATAGATATATGAGAAGTAAACGGACTATAATAGAATCGTAAACGAGTATATGTTAGGCTTGCGTGACTTTAGTAAGTACCATGAACTTGGAATAGTCGACATAATTTGGCGTATTTTGATAAGTATATATATGTTCATAAACTTATATGAATATTATCTTGTGATAATAATTTTTCTAATCAAGTTATGAGTTAACTATAATCGTTAGGTACATCGCAAGAACTTGGTGCTATAATTTGAGGTAATCCGAAGTATCAAGAAAAGAGTTGATTAGCAAATGACACCCTACTCCGATAAGTTTTATTTCCAATTGGATTGTTATCGCTTAGTATAAGAATAGTGCACTTATAAATGTCATACCATACGTTAGTATCTTCTTACCAACTAGACCAAAGTTATAAATTTAAACCATGGATTGCTAGAGTATTTTTATTCGAACTTGATCGATAACAACCTCCGCAGATCTAAAATAAATATAGTATGCTGGAAATTATGATCGCTTAACAGGTTTTAGAGATGATTCAGGAATGACAACCGGAAAGGCGGTAACCTGGGCTTAAGAATGTAATGTTTACCATAAGTATCCTAACCGGTAACTCGAGGAAGCTAGGATTAAACACTACATGAGGTAACCGTAAGATTTAATACATGTTCCAATATTTTAATTATCCCATGTTATCTTTAGATTATGGCTAAGATATTTGGATGAATTCCATAACCCCTTAGCATAGTGATAAGTTATCCTTATAAAACCGGAAGAAATAAAATAGGTAAATCCCAACGGGGGAGTAAAACCAATAAAGATGCCGAATATATAAAATACATGTCAGGTTCATAGCGAAAATTCTAAGATCTAGCAAAAATCACTATAGTTTACAACTTATTGCGTAAGGCAAGTCCCAGGCCACACGAGGAATGTCATAATACCATTTATAGGTTTTAGACCGATCTTAAATTATTACCATAAACTTTGGGTTAGATACGTAACCTTTTAATCATAGTGATAGGTTACCCGTTAGAAATGTATAGATAGGCCCTAACGGGGGGAGTAGATGCGTTCGTGACAACCATTATAAGGGATTTTTGGTATGAATAAGAAAGTACTGCCATGGATAATAGGAAAAATTTACATAGATAGCAGAAATCGACCATACGATAAGATAAGATTTAAGATTCTAAAGAAAAGATATGGGGCATTGAGAGGGTTAAGATCAATATAGCGTGTTAGGTGGTTAACTTTTCATAATTATTAACATTTCGTCACCGTGTCCTACACCACGTACCATAGAAATTATGAAGGCTTAAGACTTCCACAATTTTGTTGACAATTTAGATGGAACTTAACTTTAGCATTAAGCATAGAAACCTGTGAGAATAGCAGACAACTCTAAGAACATAGTCGAATGTAAGACCCCTATTTTTGAAAAAGGTTAACCACCATTAGAATATAGATTTTTAAGAACTAATAGCTTTCGAAACACGCATAGGATTTTGGCTAGATATGTTTACAGATACATTTTCTAACAAGTTTTTGGGGAGATTTTCATTATGTTTACGAAGTATCATTGGGGTGGTGGGTTAGCTGCGGTACACCCTATATATAAACACCAATGATGCATCGAAAATAAAACTGAAAATCGAACCAAGAACCAACTATAATATGACAAATGTATAAACCATTTGTTCTAAAACTAAACATAGCGTGAGGATTGATGCGGAATCACTGAAATTACGAATGGGATTAAGGAAATAGTTATGTACACACAGGCGTGCGGACCCGAACATTAAATCCGAATATGAAATATGCTGGATATGCCGAGGGATAGCCCGAAAAGAATTCCGGGGACGGAATTCCAGTAACGGGGGGAGAATGTAACAGTACGGTTACTAGGCCCAAAAATTTTTCGCACAATATTATTGGTATATAATTATTAATAACCAAGGACAAATAATAAACCATATGTTTGGGTATGAAACGGAAAACCGAACTATTATAAATAAATATTATACGCGAGTGCACGACACGAGACTAAATTAATACGCGATACGAACCCGAACCCGATCCCTCTTGATTAGTCACAAGGGAGGACACATGGTCCTCCCCATCTTGTGACAACACAACATTTAATACCATAAATGGTTTTATCAAAACCATTAACCCAAGTCTTTATAAATACCCCAAGCCCAACCCTCCCCTTCCCATTTGCTGCTGCTTTTCACTCGATCACAAGGAAGACAGAGAGGAGCCATGGTTGATGGTCCCAGTCGCCCTCCACGGCGGTGCACAGCGGAGCTCCGGCCGGCACGGCTTCCGAGCGACGCAACCTCACACCCTCATCCACCTCTTCACCCAATAATATCTTAGAGAGAGACAGACGAGAAAGGAAGGAACAGAGGAGGTCACCGGCTATGGCGTATGGTCGGCCGACGGTGGTTGCTAGGTTTCAATCAGGTCAGACCCGACTAAAGGGGCGGCGGCGCAGGTGATGCTTTTCTGGCAGACTATGGTTGTATAGGTTAGGGTTATAGTGGTTGTGGTTGTGGTGATTATTAGGCTGTCGTGAGTATTAGGATGGTTGGTGGTGGTGTCCGGTGGCCTGTGGTCCAGATCTCGGCGGCACGGCGTTCTCCGGCGTCTAAACTGATTAAGGTGAAGGTGGGGTTATGATGGTGATGTAGGGATTAAAGGAAAGAGGAAAACCATTATGAATAATAAAGAACTTGGGGATATTATAAGCTGAGGAGTCATTTTAGGAACCGGAATCTAGAGTGTTGACCAGGTCAAACAATGGTCAACAATTGAAGATTATATATTGAAGCTGGTCAACGCAAATGGGATGCATAGTTAAGGAGGGGCTTTGGGTCGAGCATAGCTACGGCAAGCATAAAGGTATAATCGGCAACTTGACGATTTAGTTATTTATAATATGAATATATAATGCTATCGCGTGAGCACGTGTGGGACATTGACGAACTTGTTACACAAAAGTTATATAAATTATACGAACCAATAAGACAAATGGTTATGTACTGTGACTCTTGGTTGTATATATACACGATTTAGAGATATTGGTGATTCGGATATTGAAACACAATAATGATGCTTAAGACATTAGACTCTAGCACAAATCATTTAAGGTATTGGACATAGCATTTATTATTATAGTCATTATGTGTAATTGGTACATAAGACAAAGTGCATGACTTATATAACTTTGGACTCACTAAATATATATTGGGCATTAGACTATTAGTGTAGCTATGACATCTAAATATAAAAGGCATGGACAAACCAAGGATGAAGAACAAGTATGAGATAATAAACACAAAACGTATAATCATGACAATTTGGATTTTAGAAGCTTCTATGAACATCCGAATAGACATAAGAAACTCGAGGACTTGGTATGCATAAGTAAATAGAACCAACCTTTGACTAGTGATTCTTAATGTTGATATTAGTTATATGGATCTATGTGAACGGATGTATAGGTAATTAAATCAACGAACCAATCAACAAATATAAGAATAGACATTAAATAACCAAATGTCCTAGTCATCCACACGTGTAACCGCGATATTGGTTACACACGCATTAACACTTGTAAACATGATAGGACTTGGTATATAACGGATGGACAGGTTCGAGGCATGGGAATATCAAATTTTGGGTAGCATGACAGGTGAGTTCGTATACTTCCCCTTTTTCTGTTTTAAACGTTTTGGGGTGAACATATGCTTGTGTGTGTAAACTGTTTTGTATAAAATGTTTGATGTGACAAGATACAGACTGCCGGATAATACTAGACACTCATTAACTTAGAGATAAGCCACTTAATATATGGGTAGTACTACTTGGGGAATCCCCCACGCATGGTGGACTCGGGACTTAGGGGCCCGAGAAACCCTCCACTAAGGTTTTAAGACCATTGCGGCATATATTTTGCCACTGGATCAATATGGCAGTTATTGATTCTTCGTTTAGGGTTGAGGTGTCGCTTGTGCATCACATGTGTTGAATTGTGTTAAACTGTGTAAACTGGTTTTGATATGATAAACTTGTTTTGGATCCACTTTATTACTTATACGGACTCACCAGCGTAATTGCTGACCCAAACTCTTTTTAGCATGTGTTCAGGTACTGCATTTGGAGGATCTTAAAGACAAGGTATTTGCTTGTTTATGTGGATTAGAGCTTCTAGAGATTGGCACGTGTAGAGATCGGATTGATTAGAGGATAACAACTCGCCAGTTGCTTCGACGACCGCCGCGTCTCGTCCCTGCATAGTTACTAGTTTAGTTATTTAAGTTGTGTAATTATATTTTTGGATTAGAATTTGTATCAAAACATTAAATATTAATCATCGTTTCTTCCGTTGTGCAAGTCTGTTACCAAACTGTCGTAACGTCCAGCCCCCACCCGGTCGGGCTGTTACAATTGGTTTCTTTATGCTAGGCACAACATCGAGATCAGTAATGAACTTCTTCATCCAGGCAGCCTCCTTTGCAGCATCCGATGCAGCATTGTATTCTGATTCACAGGTGGATTGAGCAACCACACTTTGCTTATAGCTCTTCCAAGTAATAGCCCCACCATTCAGAATGAAAACATATCCCGTTTGTGATTTTGAATCATCACGATCAGTCTGGAAGCTTGCATCAGTATAACACTTAACTGACAGCTCCTCATCTAGTCCTCCATATATTAAGAACATATCCTTAGTCCTTCTCAAGTACTTAAGAATGTTCTTCACTGCAGCCCAGTGACTCTCTCCCGGATTCTGTTGATATCTACTCGTCATGCTAAGAGCATACGAGACATCAGGTCTAGTACACAACATGGCATACATGATGGAACCAATAGCAGAAGCATATGGAACTCTTTCCATTTTCTTCTTTTCTTCTTCAGTGTTTGCACACTGTTTGCTACTAAGAATGGTTCCATGTGCCATGGGCAAGAGCCCCCTTTTTGAGTCTTGCATTGAGAAGCGTCGTATGACCTTATCAATATATGTACTTTGACTTAAACCCAACAACCGCTTTGATCTATCTCTATAAATCTTTATTCCCAGAATATAAGCGGCTTCACCAAGATCTTTCATTGCGAAACATTTACCCAACCATGCCTTAACATCTTTAAGCATAGGGATATTGTTTCCAATGATCAGTATGTCATCTACATACAGTATAAGAAAAGTGATATAGCTCCCACTAGATTTCTTGTAAACACATGGTTCATCTTCGTTCTTGATAAAACCAAACTCTTTGATTTTCTAATCAAAACGGAGATTCCAGCTGCGAGATGCTTGCTTTAATCCATAGATGGATTTATTCAGTTTGCACACCTTATTAGGATTCTTTGGATCGATAAAACCTTCAGGTTGAACCATATAGACATCTTCCAGTAAGTGTCCATTAAGGAACGCGGTTTTGACATCCATTTGCCATATCTCATAGTCATAATATGCAGCAATGGCAAGTAGAATTCTAATAGACTTAAGCATGGCTACTGGCGAGAAAGTTTCCTCATAATCAATTCCTTGAGTCTGAGTAAAACCTTTCGCTACAAGCCTTGCTTTGTAGGTTTGCACATTCCCATCCATGTCAGTCTTCTTCTTGAAGATCCATTTGTTTCCCACAGTCCGACATTCGGCAGGAAGATCAACCAAATCCCAGACTTGGTTATCATACATGGATTGCATCTCTGCATTCATGGCTTCTTGCCATTTCTTGGATTCCGAATCCAAGATTGCAGCTTTGTAAGTACCAGGCTCAGCTTCATCAATCATGAAGATATCGTCATACCTTACAGGTGCACGACGATCCCTAATACTTTTTCAAACACTTGGTGTTTCTGTTGTTTCTTGAGTCCTCTCAGGCTCAACTTCAACAACTGGATCAGTTACTTCTGGTTCTGTCTGAACAACTGGTTCAGTCACTTGTGTTTCTCGAATTTCTTCAAGATCCACATGGTTATCTCCAATCACTCGCGCCAGAAGCTCTTCCCCCAAGAAAGTGCCTCTACGTTTAGTGAAAATCCTATTTTCTGTGGGGTGGTAGAACAGGTAACCAATCTTCTTAGCGTATCCGACGAAAACCACTTTTTCGTCTCTGGGATCTAGTTTATCCGAAGATTCTAGAGTGACATAAGCATTACATCCCCAGACTTTAAGGTAGGATACATGAGGTTTCTTTCCATGCCATATCTCATAAGGCGTTTTATCAACCTTCTTTGTTGGAGCTATATTCACAAGTCTTGCGGCAGTTTCCAAAGCATAACTCCAAAAGGATTTTGGAAGGTTTGTTCGACACATCATTGATCGAATCATATCTAATAGAGTTCGATTTCTCCGCTCAGACACACCATTATGTTGCGGTGTTCCAGGTGGAGTGAGTTGTGAAACTATTCCACAATCCTTTAGATGGTCGATGAATTCCTGACTAAGATATTCACCACCTCGATCTGATCGAAGCATTTTAATAGTTCTATTTAGCTGATTTTCTACTTCGTTTTGGTACTCCTTGAACTTTTCAAGAGTTTCATGTTTATGCTTCATAAGATAAACATAACCATATCTACTGAAATCATCAGTAAATGTAACAAAGTATCTTTCTCCATGTCTTGACATTGTTCTGAATGGACCACATACATCTGTATGTACAAGTCCTAACAGATCATTAGCTCTTTCTCCAACATTTGAAAAAGGTGCTTTTGTTAACTTCCCACTCAAGCATGATTCGCATTTTCCAAACGACTCAGAACCCTTGGAATCTAAGATTCCTGTGGTTTTGAGTTGTTTAACACGATTCTCACTTATGTGACCAAGTCTACAATGCCACATATACGTATCATTAAAGTCCAACTTATTACGTTTATGGGAGATATTGCATAATATGTTATCGTTTTGGATTTCTATCTCATAGATCCCATTGTTGGGTTTTGCATCAAAGTAAAATACATCGTTAAAATAAGCAGAAATAAATTCACCATTAAAACGATAATTAAAACCTTGTCCACGCAAAGCATAAAATGAAACAATATTTCTAGTCACACTAGGAATGTAATAAACATTGTTCAAAACAAGTTCTAAACCAGAAGGAAGTAAAAGAACATATTCTCCTATTGCCTTCACGGCAACTCTTTGTCCATTGCCAACATGGACCTCCAAGTCGCCCTGTTTCACCTTTCTAATCTTTCTTAGTCCCTGCAAAACATTACAAATGTGGAAACCACATCCTGTGTCAAACACCCATGTCTTGCTAGAAAAAGCAAAAATTTCAATAACATATATACCTGAGGACTCTCCTCCAGAAGCTTTGGCTTGCTTCAGTTCAGCTAAGTACTTAGCACAGTTCCTCTTCCAGTGCCCAGTTTCATCACAATGAAAACATTTGGCATCTTTCAGAGGTTTCTTGTTGGCAACAGCTTTGCCCTTTCCCTTCCCTTTGCCCTGATTGCCTTTCTTCTTGGTGTTAGGTTTCTTAACTTGTCCCTCCCTGATCATTAGCACTGGTGCAGTTTTGCCAGGTATGTTTACCTCAGCAGTTTTGAGCATCTGATGCAACTCTGCAAGTGTCTTCTCCATACCATTCATATTGTAGTTCATAGTGAACTGATCATATGACTTGGGCAATGAGTTGAGGATAATATCCCCAGCCAGCTCATCACTCAAGGGAGATTCCAGACGAGCTAAGTGATCAACATAAGCCTTCATCTTTAGCACATGAGCGCTAACTGATGTACCCTCTTGCATACGAGTGGTTATGAGTAATCGCATTACATCAAACCTCTCATGACGAGCCTTCTGTTGGAACATTTCCACCAGGTGCTGATTCATCTCATATGCCATCTTGTCATCCATGGTCCTTTGAAGTTCAGGGATCATGGACGCCAACATCAAACACGAGACTTTCATAGAGTCATCGAAGTGCTTAGCATAGTTTCTGTAAGCATTAGTTTGTTGGTTGATGGGTTCATCAGGGATTGGCGTTTCAAGAACATACAGTTTGTTCTCCGCCTTGAGAACGATTTTCAAGTTGCGGTGCCAGTCCATGAAGTTGGAGTGGTTCAGTTTGTCCTTCTCTAAGATGGACTTGAGAGAAAATTGGGAGGCGGAACTGTTTTCGTTTGACATCTACAAAGTTCAAAATTAATTTATTAGTATTTCATGTTTTAAATATCCTAATTGTATTATGACCCAAAACAAAATTAAATAGGATGAGACCCCGATTTATCAATACATAGTGAACTGGCTAAGCACTGTTCACTCGTATGATTAGGTAGGTAAACAACGATTGTTAATTGTGTCCACTACACAACTCTCCATTTTGGGGTTATCGCTAGGAGCGATGTATGTTTAACCCCAACTATGCCCACTTGATAAACAAGCGATGTTTGGTCCTTTACTGTTAGGTGTAATACCGGCCTATGTTACACAGGAAACGCGGTGATTACCTTCTTACATGATCAACCCCCAGAGCAGGGTTCGGCACTAACTTCTGGGTTCGATTTAGAAGAAGTGTTAACATGTTAAGGGTGGCATGAAACATCAATTTAAAATTGGGATTTAATTTTAATATTTACCATAAATATATTGAATGACTCGTTAGCATGATGTGAGTCACACAATAGTTTATAAAATCCAATTTTATATTATTCGTGATAATTGAAACTCCTTTCAACACTCGACACCGTATAGTTTTAAATACCCTATTTAAACTACATTGGTCGTATTATCGCGAATGGACTTGTTTTAATATTAATAAAACTCCTTTTATTAAATGTGCTTTTCGGTTTTTATAAAACTTGTTTTAACAAAACCGTTGTCATGATTGTGAAAAATTTTATTTATTTTGGGTTATCTCGATTATTTACATTAAATAAAACACAACCACAAAACATAAAATAAAATAACCGAATCGAGCCCCTAACAGGTCGCCCGTTTCGTTTTAGCCAGAAACGAAACGAACTAGTCTAAAAGGGTTTCAAAACTATTTGATAACTCCCACTTGACCCGAGATCTCTATCTTCATGGAACCTGTTCGTCTTTTTATCTTCATCTTGATCTTGTACTTGTAGGATTACAAATAAATTTGAAATACAAAATAAAACAAATCTATTCTAACCCTATCTATTACACCGGATCCAATATCCGTAATAAAAAATACAAATCAATAAAAGATAAAGATAAAATAAAACCAATCACAAACACAACCATGACAAGGGTCAAAAACCTAGGGCTCGATTCACATCACAAACATGAACAACTAAAAGCTTTTGATCTTTTGTCAAAATAAATAAATAAATTTTGACAAATAAAACATAGATCAAAATTATAACTTTTACCATCTATACGCGCGTAACCGTGGCTCTGATACCACTGTTGGGAATCATGGTATCGTATACGAAGCGGAAGCGGTTATTATTATTATTTTATTTTAACCGAAATATATTTATACATATATATATATATATATATTTGCGATTCATATATAGTAAATAATAATAGATTTTATTAATCCAATTAACAAAATATTCCCAATCAGGATCTCGGTTAAACGCGTATAAACAAATAAATAATATTCACAACCATAGGGGGTTTAGTAATCAACCTTTGACGACTACACCGGGATTGCAACACGCGGGTTACAACGAATCCTCGCTAGTAGGAAGTATCACGAACCGAGCACGAACCAACCAGAAGGAAGGGGTGACCGGCGGTGGTTGCTTGGCGGCGGAGGGAGGAGGCCGAGTGGTGGTAGCGGCGACCAAGGGAGAGGAGTGGGTGTATGTGTGTTTTTATTTTATAAAACTTGTGATTAGGGTTTGATCCCTAATCCCTTATTTATAATAATAAAACTTACACTTAACCCCTTTTAGTAATCAATTAGGATTCTCCTTTAATAATAAACTCTTTTACTATTAAGTCCCTCCAGTTCAAACAATTTATTATTTCACAAATAATAAACCACCTAAATGTAAACTTATCTGATTCGTGTACCAACGTGTAACTCTTCGGATCGTACCGGGTCGGGTTACATAGACTTCGACTTTAATTACTATCGGACATACCATATGTCCAACAAAAAAATGATCACATGGTCGTATGAGGGTCAAATCATACGACCCGTATGATGTTTTAACTAACAAAAAATGATTAAAGTAACCACCGAGAACTCATACGGTTCATGTGCTGTTGTAGACTTAACATGATTGAGAATTTCTAACACAACACGCACCTAACACAAAATCCGCGGGTCCGGGGTTAGTCAAAAGAGGTTCTGGTCAGTTTCGGGTCCATTTTTCTCTCGATTATTTAGTTTAAACGGGTTTGGCCCAGTTTTAGGTGCGGTTAAATGACTTGATCCATACCGATCGTACAGTAAGACAAGTGTACCGCTGTAGGCCGTACGAGTGTGAATTTTTGACACAACACCAAAACACAACACATATCCAACAGAAAATCCGCCCGCTTGGATTCAATCTAAACACGTTTTGAGTCAGTTTCACGCCCATATTTTCTCGATTATTTAGTTTAAACGGGTTCAAGTCAATTTCAGTCGGCACACCCATACCAATTGTAGGCATGACAAGTGTGCCATTTGAGTAAATAATATTTGGCATTCCTTATTTCACCTCCTTATGACTTATCTCCTTAATCAAAAAGGAGATAAGGAGATAAGGAGATAAGTTTGTTTGGGTAATGGGTTGAAAAGGAGGTTTTTGTGGGTTGAAAAGGAGATAAGTTATAAGTAAGGATTTGTGACTTTTTGATTAAGGAGATAAGAAGGTAGAAGAAGGAGATAAGGAAATAAAGAGTTGGAGAGCCAAACATGCTCTGACAAAGCATATATCATCTTCCTCTTAAACATCTCCAAAACAGATTCTATTTTTTCCATCATTACACACACTCTCCATTTCACTTGTTGAATCAAACCTAATCAAAGAAACAATACAAAATGGGTGATGATGATCAGATACATCATGAAGAACACTTTGATATCCTAACAAAAACTGGTCACAAAACTGGCATCTCTAAACCCAGGTCAGATTCTTGATAAAGTCATCATCTTTTAGTCTTTTTACGCTTTTTCTTGCTTAATTTGTTAAATTTATGATCTGGGTCAGCTGGATTATTCTTCAAGATCAATGTTTGTATGGTTTTATGTGGTTTTGGGTTATAAAGTATAAAACTTTGGCATATAGTGGGGTTTGATTTGCTAAAAGAATGCATATTAATGAGTTTTGGAAGTCATAGAGTTAGAATTGACGGGCGACGTAGAGCGGAAACAAGAGTAATAAACAGGGAATAAATCTTAAAGAAATTGATGTAAAATTGAGTAGGTTTGCCGAAATTTTGATATTATAAGTTGGCTAGTAATTTGTTAAAATTAAATGAATAAATAGATGCGTAAATTATGTCAGTTGATGATTTATGCGGTTTAGGATAAAAGGGAAAGGAATGAAGATTACTCAAAATAGGGGAAAATATTTGAGTGATGAATCGGAGTGTTGAAAGAAGGAATTCGAGTCTGACAGTTGGGCTCATAGTTGTCAAAGCCGCAAAGGGTGAGCCTTGGGTCTAGGTGCAGGGCGCTTAAAAAATTAAATGAAGGAATTCGAGTATGACAGTTGGGCCCATAGTTGTCAAAGGTGCAAGGCGCACTCAAGGCGCAAAGGGTGAGCCTAGGGCCTATGCGCAAAGCGCTTAAAAAGTAAGGCCCTGAGATAAGCAAGGTACATAGCATAAACCAACCGTTTTTGGGGGGGTTTAGACATGTTTAGGGCAAGTTTCTTGGGCCTAGGCGTAATGTGCTTAAAAAGTGAGGGCCTGAGATAAGGAAGGCACATAGCCCAAATTTGCATAATTTTGCCAAAATTTTCAGGATTTGGCCTGAAGCTACTGGATGGCAGCAAGGCGTTTTCCTTGCGACTCACCTTGCCCGAAGGGCCTTTTGAAAACATAGGTTGGGCCAAACTGCCTATGGGACTCATAATCCACTCGTAACCGAGTTATGCTCATTTGAGGTTTGGACAACGGTCCAAATAAGAAGAGTCAGCCAACTCACGGATCAGCTCCTTATCAAGAATGGATTTTAATTCCTTGTATTTTAAGTAGTTCTTATCAATTTGAGACTAAACTTGATTCCATTTGAGTTTGGTAATCAACATCAACTATTTGTTATGTGGATAGAGGAGTTGGAATTTACAACTATTTATAACGCATTAACGTAACGTGTTGGTATTTGTTTCATACAGAAGTGCTGTTCATAGAGACGGCGATTATCATCGAGCTGTTCACATTTGGATATTTGCTGAAAGTACACAACAACTTCTTCTCCAGAAACGTACCGATTGGAAGGATTCATGGCCAGGATTATGGGACATATCTAGTGCAGGTCATGTATCTGCTGGAGATACATCCCTTATTACTGCCAGGTAGATTATCACTATCAGACCCTATCGGAACACTTCTTTGATAAATTCTTTGTATAATAATTATCTTTGTATTCCTTTAAATGGTTGTGTGGTTTCTATGCTAATGACCTTAGTTTATAAATATATAACTTACAGATATGTTATGTTTATAGGCGAGAGCTTCAAGAGGAGCTTGGTATAACCCTCCCGAATGATGCCTTTGAATTATTATACGTTTACCTGCAAGAAAGGTAAACCTTCTATTCAACCGGCACGTCATTTCAAGTTTTAAACTTAGATAATTACAAATTTACATTTTGTGATCATCAACTTTTTATGATCATTAGATGTTTTGAGTGTTGCTTTATTAAATTAAAGACTTTTCACTTTTCATGTTTAATGTCTAACCCATTTGGGAAAGAAGTGCTATTATTGTTGTTATGAATATTTTGTGTTTGGTTGCAGCGTTACAAATGACGGAAAGTTCATCGATAATGAATTAGATGATGTTTATCTTGTGACAACACTTGACCCGATTCCCTTGGAAGCTTTTACTCTTCAGGTAATAATTTATCCAAACATTCTTTATTTTTCGGGAATATACAAGGGTTGACCAGTTTGACTAGTTAAACCCATGACCCAAATCAGTGTTGTTTTCTTCCTTTGTAGGAATCTGAAGTTTCTGCTGTTAAATATATCGCAATTGGGGATTATAAGCACTTACTTGCTAAAGGAGATCCTCATCATGTACCCTACGATGTGGATGGACCATACGGTCAACTATTCGACATAATTACCAAAAGGTATATCTTTGACCATCATGATCCCATTTTAGTAAACTGTGAAGCAGTGGCGAATCTTTTGGGGGGGGGGGGGGGTCGGAAGTCACTAGTTCCGGGGGGTCGAAATCTTATATACCAAAAAATTTCTATACTAATAATATATAATCGTAACTTCTGAACGAAAATTCGGAGGGGGGGGGGGGCGGCCGCCCCCTCCCGCCCCTTAAAAGGATCGCCCCTGCTGTTAAGCATTTTGATCATAAGAGTACATTTTAGATTTCCAAATGCATCTTATTGTTTACTTGACACTTTTGATAGATATCAAGACAACACGGAAGCACGAAGTCTTCTTCTGCAAAAGAAGCTTAACCGTTATTCTCCTGTATCACTCACTGCTGAGGTTGTTTCCTATCCTTTACCTCTATATAATTTTTATATCACATGTTTTCTATTAATACAATATTATATATTATAAAATTTATGTAATCATGTAGGTGTTAATTTTAAGTAGGAATTTAACGGAATTCTTCTATAACAGTTGACAGGTATCACCGAGGAGGACAAAGAAGTTCTGGTTTTACTAATTCAAGCTGCAAGAATAATGGATGATATATTTTACCAACAGGTTTATTTAATTAATTTCAACAAAGTTGTGGATATATATTGACTTATCTAGCAAGGAGCATAGTTATCAAAGGCGCTAGGCGCACTCAAGGCGCATAGGCCTCGCCTGGGGCCTAGGCGCGAGGTGCAAAAAAAGCGAGGGCGTGAGATAAAAAAAAGCGAACAAAGAAAATAAAGTAAAAGTGTATTAAAGTAATACTATTTTTCATCTAGTTAGTATCAAAAGTTTTAAAATATTGATGTATTAGTGTATAGAAGTAGTTTTCCTTAGATAAAAGTAGAAATTTGGCTGGTAATTTAACGAATTTGGCTGGAAACCCTCCGGAATTTGGGAATCCAGCTGAAATCTGCGCCTAAACCATCACCTGGAGAATTAAAGCGCAATTTCCTCGACTCAAAGCGCAAATGCTTCGCCTCGCCTAAAATAAGGGCCTAGGCGCAAGAGGCGATGACTTTTAACAACTATGGCAAGGAGCTCTTCAACATATTTACCTAAACTTATGGAATATTTTCTTTATTTTGTTCTCATATTTACTTCTTTTTTATTAAAATCAGGTTTGGTACAGCAATCCATCTTTAAGGGAATGGTTAAACGGGCGTGCTCAATTATCCGAGCTGGACATGTTAAAATGGAAGTATTATTCAATAAATAAGAGTCCATGGTAAGATACCGCCCCTGAAAGCACCATAGCTTCTCTGGTGTAGATCTTTTTCATATAATAAATCTACTATCTTTGTAAGATGTTAGAATTAACAAATAAAACTTGCTCATTAAATTAAAAAATATATTTACATTTTTCACAGGTCTTGTCTGGATGAAAATGAAACATTTTTGACAACTGCAGACTCTGCCGTAAAATTGCTTCCGGAAGCAACAAAACCAGTTGCTAATTGGAAAGGTCTTGAATATAAAGCTGCATTTCCCATTTTGAAACCATCTGGTGCCAACTTCTACCCTCCGGATATGGATAAAATGGTATCGGTTTTTTATGTTCATATATGTGTCAAAACTCTTTATTATTCCAAGCAATCATGTTTACAATCTAAATTCAGTCAAATACTCGATTTCTGTTTGTGGCAAATTTTGTTTTTTTAAGGTTATAGGCGTAAATTTTGACCCATTAACTTACGAATGGGTCGATTTGGTTAATTTTAACCAATTAACCTCAAACGGGTCAACTGGATTCAGTATTATAGATTTTTTGTTTAATAATCTAGCAAATATACTTCCATATATTTCATCAGTAATATCAAAATATTTTTTAATTCATGTTGCTATGATTGGTAATAAAATGCAAGTACGTTACTATTGTTTTGAAGTCTTAGTACGTTATGTTAGCCAAAAGTATAGGTAAAGTATCTTGCTGTTTTAAGCAATTGTTTATTAAAATGTTAAAAAGTGGACAAAAAATCATTTCTGTGTCAACCGAACCCGAACCAGACTAAAAGTGACCCGTTTTAACTCGAGCCCATTTTGGCCCACTACCGAACTTGTTCATTTTCCCATCTCTACTCATCACTGACCATATAACCTTTGTTATGTCAGGAATTTGAATCATGGATAGAATCGCTTTCAGAGAATGAGAAGCAAGACGCAACAGGCTTTTTTAATGTTATTAGAAGACATAACGACTCTCATTTTAGTAATTCTAGTGATCTTTATATCGTCCCCTACTCTAAAGTATATTCCTCGTTTCTTGCAAAAGCTGCTGAATTATTGCATAAAGCAGGGGATTTGACCAGCTCACCTAGGTATAGAGTTTATTAAATCATTTAGCTTCTGTTTTATACGTATTTTATGACACGAGCTTTATCAAACTCATTTCTAAATATTGTTAAGCTTGAAGAGACTGTTACATAGCAAGGCCGATGCTTTCGTCTCAAATGATTATTATGACTCTGATATAGCCTGGATGGAATTGGTCAGTGAACCCTTCCCTTATGTTGTATGTTCCAAATAAAGTTTCTTCTTACTAAAAGTAGAGATATAGGTGTACATTAGGAAGACAGCGTAAAAAAAAAAAAACTTCCGTACTTTTATGTTAAATATAGTTCTCATTGTGTGCATCTTTCATCTTCCTAAGGACTCTAAGTTGGATGTTACTATCGGCCCATATGAAACGTATGAAGATGTCCTATTTGGATATAAGGTAATCTTGTCTTGCAACTTTGTTTATTTTATTTTATTTTATTTTTTTCAATTAGTGTACAACAGTGGCGAAGCTTGACCCGAGACTTTGGGGGGTCGGAAGTCACTGAGTGGGTCGGAAATCACTAGTTTCGGGGGGTCGAAACCGTATATACCAAAAAAATTTATACGAATACTATATAATCGTAACTTTTGAGCGAATTTTCGGGGGGGTCGGCCGCCCCTCCCTACCCCTTAAAAGCTACGCCCATGGTGTACAATGCTTTAAGATGGATAATATATGATAAGCAAGCTGAATTTCATTTATATTTTCATTTCCAATCTAAAAAGTAAATAGGCAGTTGGCACAATGAAATGGTGTTCTCTTTTTCTTTTTCTTCTTCGGATTTGTTCACTACGTTTTCAAGGTTAAGTTTTTTATATATCTTGTTATGTCTTTCATGGGTGATGACCATGGTTTTTCCTTAGGCAACATTTGAGGCATTTATTGGGATTCGGGATGATAAAGCAACCGCTCAAGTTAAGCTCTTTGGGGATCACTTGCAGGTATAATGTTGGATGTATACATATGATCAAGTATACTTATTTTCAACATTATTTTATTACACTTATGTTTATCTAACCAATTTGAGTACTTAGCTTTTGGAACAAAATCTTCCAATGGACGACATGTACAAATCACCAGATGTGATAGCTGCACCTATTCGAGTCATCCAGCTTGTTTATAATTCAGGGGTGAGTCCATAAAATTTTCAGTTTACTTTACATAATACCATTTAATAATGCCAAAATATGGGAATTTGGCCGAGGGTCAGAATATTTTATCATTTATTATATTGTCATGTTTCGTAAAATGTTGTACATTTAAGACTTCTGATATATGCTTATTATTAAAGTATGGGATTTCTTTTTGTAATGTTAATGAAGGATGTGAAGGGCCCTCAAACTGCTGCCTTCAATCTTCCGAATGATGAGCGTATTGTAAAAGATCGTGGTACATCAATGGTCATGTTAAAGAATGTTTCCGAGGCAAAGTAATGTTAACAATCCATAGTGATATTCTTAGAACTGCTGAGAATTAGTTGCATAAATGATTTGATAACCTTGTTTTTTTTTAATTCCTAACGCTTAAGCAGGTTCAAGCTAATTCTTCAGCCTATAGCTAACTTGTGTATTATAAAAGAGCAGCGGGGACTTGTTGACTTTGACTCTTTTTTCACTCACACAATATGCCATGAGTGCTGTCACGGAATTGGACCACACACAATAACACTCCCAAGTGGTCAAAAGTCTACTGTGAGATTGGTCAGTTTCTCCGTAGTTTTTACAGTTTCGCTATTTGTTTTTGGGTATCATTTTGTATGAGATAATTGATTTGTTTCCTCGTTATGATACAGGAGCTACAAGAACTTCACTCGGCTCTTGAAGAAGCTAAAGCTGACATTGTTGGCCTTTGGGCCCTTAATTTTCTTATTGCTAAGGTCAGTAAGGGCATAGTAACATATTCACTTTAATTTCCAGATTTTGTGCATATAAAATGAGGTACAAGACATGTATTCAATAGCATAGTTATCAAAGGCATGAGGCGCACTCAAGGCGCCCTAGGCTCCGCCTGTGGCCTAGGCGAGAAGCGCGAAAAAAGCGCGGGCCTGAAAAAAAAAGCGCAAATAAAAAAATAAAAAAAAATCACCAAATCATTACAATCACAATCTTCTTATAAAATAATATAAATATAAACTGACTGATTTAGCCATACCTGCTAACCGCCTTTAATAACTATGTAGTAGACAAAATCAGTTGATTGAGTTGAAGTGTTTGTATATTGAAAAATAATTTAATATCTATAAGTGTTTTAAAAATCAAATATATTTAAAAACAAAAAAAAAAGATTTGATTGAGATTTACATATATCTCTATACATTGGTAAGTATTGGTCGATTATGTTAGGGAATTAGGTTTCAAAAATCAGACCGTGGCTTTTTTTATCTAGGAGGGAAAAGCGGGATCTTGTGGCTTCTAGGAAATTGGTCGCCTAGGCGGTCAAGGCGATGGCTTTTGATAACTATGTTCAATAGTAACTTTTCAACATATCATAACTTGTTTTTGGTTGACCAGGATTTACTTCCAAAGAGCCTTGTTAAGTCCATTTATGTCTCTTTCCTTGCTGGCTGCTTTCGCTCAGTACGTTTTGGATTAGAGGAAGCTCATGGGTAACGCAGCTAATCAACGTTTTTTAACTTCATATTGTTCCTCTTGTTTCTATAATAATACTAACAGTTATTATTATTTACCTTATATATGGTAATTGGTCTTTGTTTTTGTCTTTCAGCAAAGGACAAGCGCTGCAGTTTAACTGGTTATTTGAGAAAGGGGCCTTCGTTTTGCATTCTGACCAAACGTTTTCTGTTGACTTTGATAAGGTAAGATTCCTCAAGTGTTACTATTTTTAAGTCAGATTCAGATAATTGGCCATTTTGACTATTTTGAGGTGGCAATTTTGACTCGTTAACTTGGGTTGTGATTTATCTCAAAATCAGATTTAAAAAAAAAAACAATTTGGCTAAAAAGGGAACGGGTCAACTTGGTTGAAAGTAGATCAAAGTCTATTTTTAAATATTATGCCTCTTAAATTGTTATATTCAAAATTTCAGATTATTATGGATCATAATTAGTGCATCACTAATATACAAAAAAGTAGACAAAATATAACTAGCAGGCAATCCAACCCAACCCCGCCCATTTAGATTGGTACTAAAAGAGTGACCAGTTTTAGCCTGACCAATTACCCAATTTCTTTGCACACGCATTTTGCCACAAACTCTAAGTTGAGAGTATTTCATGTTTCTTTGCAAGTGTTTCACCTCGAGTATTATTTGGTTCTAAATATAAAAAAATAAAAAAGCTTCACATTTTGATTTGGATTTTTTTTTTCATATGTTTCAATAGATTGAAGGTGCAGTGGAGAACTTAAGTAGGGAAATACTTACAATACAGGCCAAAGGTGACAAAGACGCAGCACAAAAGCTTCTTGAAAAATATGGTAAAATGACGCTGCCTTTGAATGTTGCTTTGGAAAATCTGGCAAAGGTTCAGGTAAATTTCAGATGTTATCACTCATAGTTATAGTTTTATGATATTGAAACTCATGTTACTTTAATACCTTTAATCAGAGGTGGCGATTTTGACCCGATACCTTATGAATGGGTCATATAAAAAATTGCTTAAAAGTTAAAAGCAAGCTTGTTAAATGCTTCAATCGGGTTGAAACTTGAAAGTGACTTTTTAATGCATAAAACATCCCAAATCTTTTAATTCTAATAATTGGATTATTACTTGTATAGTATAATTTTTACAATCATGTCGACTTAGGGGGTGTTTGGGATTGATTATTCAAAACAGATTATGCGTTTTGGAAAAGCAGGGGTGGAGCTGTTTATAGATTATTGCGTTTTGGTAGCCTAAAAAACTGATTATCTATCCAAACACTAAAAACTGATTATCTGCGTTTCGAAAACGCAATAATTTAAAAATCAAATTCAAAACGCAATCCCAAACACCCTCTTATTAGTCATACAAAGAATAAAAAAATTGCATGCAATTTTCTTTCTGGTCATCTATCTCGACGTGTTTCAACCCATTCCAAAAATCCAAATCAACTACCAGTTTATATTTCTATATGTTCATTTGATGGACATTTTCTTGAATTTTTGCAGGTCCCAGTTGATATAACACCAGATTTTCCAATTGTTACCGACTTACTGCACAAAAACTAACCTTTAGTAGTCTTTCTTCAGTTGGATCTGCCAATGGCTTTGCTTTATTCACTTTATTGGTTGTTATATTTCACATTTTCTAAGCTAAATAGCTTGTTAGATTAAAGATGAGTATACAAAGTTTGTTACAAGAAATTTGATATATTTATGACCAATCAACTTTCATGTTGCAGTTTGTTACTATAATATAAAGTCAATGCAAACCAACATCAACAAGACTGTAACCTGCCGGCTTCTTTAACCGAACGTCTTGCACAAAGTTTCTTAACTTAACCGCATCGCTCCAACTTCCAGCAGCAACATATGTATTCGCTAAAGAAACATAGTACCCGACATTTTTAGGTTCCAAACCAAAAAGAATCTGTCCCACTTTCTTCCCCATTTCGACGTCTCCATGATAATTACATGAACTCAACATTGCCCCCCAAACACCATGATCTGGTTTCACCACCATTTTCTCTATGAACTCATACGCCTCGTTTAACCGCCCAGATCGACCCAACATATCAACCACACAAACGTGGTGCTCCGTAACAGGCTCCACGCCATATTCGTCAGACATGGAGTTGTAATATCTTAAACCTTCATTGACAAAACCTGAATGAGCACAGGCAGATAATAAGTTGATAAAAGTGGTTTTCGTCGGTTTTGCACCAGATTTTATCATTTCGTTGAATAAGGTCATTGCTTTTTGACCTTTACTGTGAAACCCGTATGCAGAAATCATTGAATTCCAGCTTGCAACGTTCTTTTCCGGTGAAGAGTTGAATAAATGGATAGATATGTCTAATCTTCCACAGTTGCTGTACATGTCGATAAGAGCAGCGACTATGAAACAATTTTTGTGAAAGTTGGATCTTAGAACATGTCCATGGATCTGTTTTCCATGTCTGATTGATCCAAGTTGCGTACACGCTGACAAAATTGTGGAAATTGTGATCTCATCAGGTTCAAAATCCAGATTTTGGAACAACTGTATTGCGGTTTTCGCTTTCTTGTTTTGAGAAAGAGCAGAAATGATGCAATTCCATGAACAAAGATTGCGGTTTGAACATAAGTCAAACACCAACATTGCAGAGTCAACATCCCCGAATCTGCCATACATTGTAATTAACGCATTCATTACACGAACATCTTCGTCAACTAAAGTTTTATGAGCAAATCCATGAACCAGTCGTCCATGAAACAACAAATTAAGGTTTCCACAAGCTGATATGACATTTACCAATGTAACAAAATCATGTTTTGCATCCGATTGTCGTCTCATTAACTTGAAAGCTCCTAAGGAATCCAAAAAATACCCGTTTTGTGTGCAGGCTGCAATCATGGCATTCCAGCAAGCGGTGTCAGCAACCGTTGAAACACTTTGTAACAATGCATAAGAAGCTTTCGGATCTCCACAATTAGTATACATACAGATTAAGGAATTCACAGAAAGAATATTCTTTGAAAATCCTAATTTCAGTTGCCAGCTATGTATTGACTCGCCAAATCGAAGACATTTAGGTGAATTACAAGAAGAAAGAACTGCTAGTACAGTTGATAGCGTGCATCTCAAACGCTGATACATCAGTTTCTTGAATAGAAGTTGCGCAAAACACGAATTCCCATTTTGTGCATAACCAGATATCATTGTATTCCACGAAACCAAGTCTCTATCGCGTCTAGACATGAACAGAATCTCGGCCTTTTCCATTTGGTTGCATTTGGAGTACATGTTCATAAGACTGTTCGTCACTAAAACACATGATCGATTAAACCTTCTTATCACGAAACCATGAAGGATTTTTCCCTCTATTAAAAGCATGGATTCTGCACATAACGAAAGCAACGAAAGTATTGTCACTGTATCTGGTTGGATTGATCCTGTTAACTGCATCTGTCTTAAAAGATGAAATGCTTCAAGAATCATTCCGTTTGAAGCAAACCCGTTAATCTTTGTATTCCAAGAAACCAAATCTTTGACATAGATCTCTCTAAAAACAGCATCGGCCGCCTCAACATCTCCACATTTAGAGTACAATGAAACAAGAGAATTCAGTACAGAAACATGAGCGGTCTCATTGTATCCTAGTTTCATCGCGAACCCATGAATAACTTTCCCATTACTCAAATTTAGCAAAGAACTTGACGCTGATATAGCACATGATAAGCCGATATTATCAACCTCGGTACCACTAAAAACCATTTTCTTGAAATACCATAAACATTTTTCGGGCTGATCGTTGCTTAAACAACCACTTATTATAGAATTCCACGAAATCTTGTCTTTCATTTCTGTTTCAAGAAACACTTTCTCCGATGCCTCCAAGTCACCGCATTTAGCATATGAATTGATCATAGCATTACACAGATCACAATCCGAAAGCAAACCATTCTTTACACCTAAACTATGAACAAGTTCTAAATATGCTAATCTATTTGAAACTCTCGAAACCGCTGAAATAACAATCACAAGAGTTAAACAATCAAACTTGATTCCATCCTGCAGCATTTTAACAAACACACTTACTGCATCACTAAACAACTCATTCTCAACCGCACTCGTTATCATGGCATTCCATACAACCACATCTTTACAACAAATCTCCTCAAAAACCGCAACCGAAGAAGCATAATCACCCGCTCGAGAGTACGCCATAACGAGCGACGTGGCAGCGGGTAAATGATCAAGAACACCAGCCTTCAATGCTAAAGCATGAACTTTCACTACACTATGATAGTGGGGTCTCATTTTACAATACTCAACAAGATTAAGAACATCAAAAAACATAGTGTGTGAACCTTGTGTTCTTTGAGGCATTTGGTCGAACAGGTGGCAGGACCCATTGTAAAATCTTTGTGAAACATGAGGATTGATGATGTGATTGTTACAGGCTTTGGGTAAAGAAAAGGTAACGACTTTAAGAATCTTTTTAGAAGTTTTGTGTAGTACACTTTTACCAATCAAACAGATCATGGGTCTTGAAGATATTCATAAGGTGTTGAGCGGAAATATTTGTTGACGCCTTAAAAGTTGAAAGAGAATTTGTGAACATATATCTTCTTACATATGTTAAAGGACAATAATAACTTGATAAGAGGAGTTGTAGATCTTGAAGATATTCATAATTGCGAAGGCATTAGTTCACAATTTTGAAAGTTGTGATTTCATAATTTACATGAAGAATATATCTCTTGAAGATTTTAATATTAGCGGGTGAACGTATTTCTTGACAACTTAAAAAGTTTTGATTTAATTTTTTTTTTTTTGTAAAAACGTATATTAATTAATGCTTAAGAAGAGACTATATAAATACTTTGAAGTATTTATCGGCATAAAATAAAATTATACTTTTCCTAAGGAAGAACTTCTCAATTACAAACTGTAATATAGGCAAAGTAAATAAAAAGCTTGGACAACTGTTTCTTTTATTAAGTAAGTGCTTACGTAATTTCTTTAATCAATGAACCCATGAGTAGGGTCTAGTTCTCGAGTGTCGTTGTCCGAGAAAGCATATTCTTTACTGGAGGGCCACTTTCTGAATTATTGTTGCTGCAATAATCACAATTATGATTTTTTTTCTATTCTTTGAATCATTTGGCAAAGCTTTTTCTTTGTGGCCACACCTGCTTCTACTTTATTAAAGATAATGCATTGCTCTATCTTTTCTAAAGCTTTATTTTCATGTTTAGGTAAGGGCCGGGGTACCACTATAACTAGTAATAATACAGTTACTACTACAATAATTAACTTTATTAAAGTGGGGGCGGTGTTCTTGGCGCTATGGGTGGTGGTCACGCCCCCCTTCGACCCCAGTCGAGCCCACTACACACACTCTAACAATGGTGGACAATTATGTGTTTTTTACTATTTAGATACTGTAAAGAAAATAAGTTATCAAGGATTTTAAAAGATATGCCACACTACTACAAGGACAGATTTTGTAAATCAACTACCAAACAAACAAAATTTTGAAGGGATATGAATGCATGAGATTTTCTTGCTTTCTTTGATTTTCTCAAAGTAACTGTGAAGTAATTCTTTCAATATCCTAAATATATATATCATGCAATTATGAATTGTCTATATATTTTAGAGCATACTTGTAAATGAACATGTTTTTTTTTTTCAGGTTTTGCTTGATTTTATTCAATGTTATACTAGCAAATTCAACAAGGTGGGCAAATGGAACAACAATACATGTAATCTTTCATTTGTTACATATGATGGGTCGCGACGAAATTATTGTCTTTTAGAGAATAAACACAACCATGTTTCCTAGTTTTCCACTTCGAAATCTAGTTTGTGGAGAACTTGGTTGTAACAAGGAAATTGAGAAGTAAAATTGGATTTGCCTTTATTCTGTGGTAGATTTAGACGCGGTAGACGTTTAGAGAATTGAATAAACCATAGTCACATATGTTTATACAGTGCAGCAATCTATTGTGCATCTATACACATGGCCACATGGGAATAAGCCATAAGGAGAGATGTGGACAACCCTTGGGTTCTCAGACATTTCATCAAACCGGTGGCTGATACTGTTGTACTATGTATTATGGTGCTTATCGCGTTAATAGTTCTTAATGCACACTTTGACATAATTCATCTGTGTTCCTAGTACTTATATGTGTACATATCAGTTATCATTGTGTATCACACACCTATAAACCTTTTTAAAAGAGGTATTATCTTTCCATAGAAAAGTTACTAAAATCTTGAACGGTTTTCATTATTCTGTAACTACAAACCTTCTATCATTTTTTACGTTGATGTATTTGTTTGCAACAAGCCCGGCCCAAGCATAAGTAAAAGCAAGCTAGGGCTTTGGGCCCCCAAATTTTTGGGACCTCATTTTTGAAAAAAATGTAATTCATATAATGCATATATAAAATTTGTTTGATGATTCTGTAAACAAATGTGTTGGTAGTCTGATGGTAATAATAACCATTATCATTAAAATTTGTCTTGGTTCGAATCTCTACAGCCACAAACTTTAACAATATTTTTTTATTTCCTATGTCTTTAGAATTTAAGGCCACATCCTCTTATATACCTTTTTTTCCCTGAGATTTTGGTTCACATCCCACCAATGGAAGAGTCTCATTTAATTTGTTGGTATGGTGCTATGCATATTAGGATAAAATCATATGATCCATAATTATGCCATTAATGAACCATTTTAAAATCGTATCCGGACCCAACAAGCGATTTTACTAGACTTGGATGTTCATAAAAGGGCCCCGATTTTAGAGTTCGCTTTGGGTCTCCGAAAATGTTGAGCCGGCCCTGGTTTGCAACAATTGATGTACAACTCGAAGAACTCCACATTTGATTTGATAATGCATAGCATGGAGTTAACTTGTTTTTACAGGTAACTCTAGCTGGTGTTAAGCTAGTTCATCTCAATAATCATTGTGACAACTACATTTACGATATGAAAATATTATGTTAGAAGAGAAGACCTTCGGTCTTTTCCTTTCTGAATGAATATATGCAAAAAGATTACCAAGTCTCTCAAGATTTTATTTCCGTCCTACTTTGTATTGTGCTCCAAATTCTTTTTTGCTCATTGAAGCTTCCAATGACAGCAGACTGTTTTGCATCAGCAAGCCGGTCTGCAAAAACATCATAATATGATAAATGATCGAATCTCTGCAATACTTTGATTGATTTCCTTCGTTTTGGATCGATAATTATTTGTCCATCTCTAGATGTGTCTCCTGTTGCTTCAACCTTGAGAGGTTTCGCTTCAAAGGTTGGATTTAACGTTTGTTGATCCGTGGTTAAGATAACCGCACCAAGTATCTCCCCCAAGAATGTATCCTACAATATGTTTGAAAGATTATGCAAATGCTAAAGTGTGAGAAACAGGTCACCATGGATTTGGGTCAAAGCGGTTTGGATAACCCGAAACACTTGTTCCATAAACTCTTGATTACTATTATTATATAATTAGAGTGTCAAATATGATTACAAAAACTATATAAAATAATGCAGGATGCAGTTTGGATTGACCCAAAACACTTCGTCTGTAAACTCTAGATTTTTTTCACCAACAAGAAAAAAATAGGAGTGTAAACAAGCCGAGCTCTGATTCTTTAACTTAAGAGCGCTCGTTTAGAGCTCTATTTTCTAAAGCTCGTGCTCAGGTCATTAATTACTTATTTAATTCATATATGTATTTACAACTATATTATAATTTTTATTTATATATAGCTTAATATATGTTATCTAGTTCGTTTTATTATAGTTTTATATATAACAAGAATTATTGTGTAAATATATATTTGATGTATTAAATAAAAACTATACAAATAAAGGCTTGTTTAGGCTTGCGAGTTTAGTCAAGATCAATATGTGAAGCTTGGGCAGATTTGTTTATTAAATGAGCTCCGATATAAGCTCAAGCTAGGGCTTCTAAATAAGCGTTCGAAATTTCCATGTCTAAAACAAAAAAGTACAAATAATAAGAACAAAATTAGAGTTCTTAGAAATAAATACCATGTGTTGATATCTATGATTCTTTTGTTGCAGCTGATACATCCTTCTCAGCAACCGTTGGCTGAAATGCGCTTCAGATGTTTTGTTCTTGAAGTCCAGTTTTTTTATAATATGTGGAAACAAACACACCTTTCGTTGCATGCTAAGAGGGATGAGGGTGACATCAAGAACTGAATCAAATACCACTTTTGCAGCAAAAGGGTCTAGAAACATGTTCATTTCGGCATATTTGTTTGAAGGAACGTTGATAACATTTCCATTGTCATGTCTAGTGTAATCAATGTGTCCGCCTAATATAAATACATCCTGCAAATATGTAAGTATTCAGGATATTTTTTTAAATATTATATAGCTAATAACTTCACTTAATTTACTAACCTGAATGATAGAACTAGCATTTGCGTCTGCAAGTAATATTTTTGCCAAAGTTGTCAACGGTCCATTAGTTAAAATAGTAATTTTGGATCCAATATCAATTGATTTCACTACTGATTTCCAAACTTCTAGTGCTAGTGGTTGTCTAAGTTGAGGATGATCAGTATTCCTAGGAGCTCCAAATTCTACAGAATTTTCAGCTGTATATCTGCCAAAATAAGCGCGATCTCTATTGTTATGGAGGTTTCAATCAATATAAAACCAAAAAAAAAATCTAAAAAGGAACCTGATGAAGAGCTGTAAGTTTATTTATAATGCATGCATCCTACCTTCTTTTTATAGTTTAAAGTTCTTTTTTACTATTATTATGACCATGTATTCTTTGTAGTATTTAACACATAACTTATTTATAAAACGATTGAGGGGAATTTATAGGGTACGTTTGTTTGTTTATTTATTTACAAAAGATCTAGGTGTCATTTAACTCGCCTTACCCACCCAATTTGCCACCTCCAATTTGTTAATATATTTAAGACGGAAAACTTGTAAACGGTAACAAGAGTACCTTCTTGGACTTCTCGGTAGATCACGTGCAAGTCCAAAAAGAGTGTCAGAATCTAATAGGCCGCCACTTCCATGGGGGATAGCCTGCAAGTATTTGCAGCTTCCAACACTTGGATTATTCGGGTCGGACTGGTTTAAACCAAATGGATCACCTAAACCAACAATAATATCGTCACGACCCATCATGTGTAACAAGTCATAGATTACATCTATTGTTGCTGCATTTGCCCACCCTGTTGGAGTTACTAGTATTGCCTGGAATAAAATCAAACAAAAAGTGAAAAACATGTTCATATACAAGTATGCACTAAATATAAGGATAATTGCATGATATATATTTAGGATCTTGAAAGAACAAAGATAACACTACCTTAAGATTTATCGTTTTCACTGGTACCTTTAGAAGATAAAAAAGAGCAAGAAAATCTCCTGCACTCATATCCATGTCAAACACAACCGTTTTCCCAAGTTCTTCCCCTTTAAAATCTGGTTTGTAGAGAACTTCCTTGTAATAAGGAAATTGAGATGTAAAATTGAATCTGCCTTGATTTTGTGGTTGGTTTAGTACCTGCAAAAGTTTATAAAATCTGATAAAATCATAGTTGCATATGTTTATATATTATAGGGTAACAACGTATAGCCACACGGTTATATTCTATTTCTAACAGGCCAAACACGCAGAATAAAATAAACTAGCTTTAGAAAAATCAGGGTCAAATGGGTCAACGAGTCGAGGTCACCATGGTGCTTTTCTCTAATAATTAACATCTTGTAAATGGTTTGTTTTAAAGATATTAGATTAATAAGGGTTAGTAGCACCAAAATGCAAATATTTCACCCCACTCATACAAGAAACACATGTTTTGACCCGTTACCCAAACCGACCCACCATTTTTCTACCTCTAGGAAATATAGCTCCAATAAACTTACTTTGAGAAAACTGACAAAAAATTCTCTGTCCAGTGAGCTACTATTGTCACGGTTTTGCTTTGCTCTTGTGGCAAGCAGTACACGCACTGAATCCGGCCCGCTTACTTTCTCTGTGTAACCATCCTGATTTTATAGTTTCAGTATCTAAATAGTTGACAAAAAGGTTACAAAAACAGGCATAATTATATTCTTATTTTTTAATTTTCATGTACTGCAACATGCATAGTTATTAACCACCACACTAAATTACCATTACTGTCAACATAGTTGATATTTTGTGCAAACAATCATCTTAAAGATACTTGGTATTAAACAATACATAGATGTGGCAAGAAGTTACCTTACATTTCCCTATCCCATTACTTTGCAGGCAAAATGGATCTTGAATGCCTGTTTGAACATGACCGCTATGAACTCCATTTTTACTTAAGTTAAATTTTGGAACGCTACGGCCATCAAATAAAGTATTTGAGCCGTCAGATATTCCATAAGGTTTATTGGAAGTAATCACAGTAATATTCATATACTCCATTTCAGCGAATTCGTTTTCTCCATTTCTTTTGTGCATGTTACGCATAATTGAAGTGGAAACACCTGACATAAATGAGTCCCACATAAAACAACTCTGCAAAAATGAAACAAAACATAATAAAGGTTAGTTTGCCTATGTATATATATATATAAGTCACTAAACATGTACATAAAAATAACAAAAAATCAAAGTAAAAAATATATATATTATTTTTCACATGGGGAGCAAAACGTTAGTGACTAAAAACGAACGGTCAGAGACCATGAGTGTAACAAGTTTCCGATATGTGGACATGTGTAATATCTTACCTCATAGAAATGATTGTCAAACCAAGTATCTCGAACCATCTTTAATGTCTTAAAAACATATTGTGCCTCATATGTATGTTGATTCCGCTCGAATTCCTCAAAGAAGTTTTGAGTTATGGGAATAGTGTTTGTTGCATCTAGGGGAACAAGTGTGACTGGAATCCCAGAATGAATAACCTGTAAAAGTGAGTATAGCTATCAATAACGTCCGAATAGTTATGAAGGATAAAACGCAACAATAATAGTTACCTGGTATGCAGCAAAAGGGTCACCAAAGAAGTTGAACTCAGCATAAGGATTGCTTTTGAAGCATGTATATAAATTACCATGATTACCACCAGTTGGATTCTTTGACCTCACACCACCACCCATGATATAAATATGCTCAATATTTTTCTTTAAATGTGGATTGGTCATAAGAAAAATAGCTATATTTGTGTGTGCTCCTATGACAAATAGACTAATGGGCCCATCAGATATCTTCTTGATTAGTACTTGCTGTGCTGTAGGTTGTTCAAGAGGTGAGTATCTCCTGCTTCCCTAATTCATAATCAAAGGTTAACAGTCATTAACTGTCATAAGAACAAATATGACAACACTAGCTATTTTATAGATTTTAGGAGTTTAGACTCTAGAGTGCAAGTAGAGGTTCACAAATCACAAATGGGCCTGGGCTTGAGACACGTCTAACCCATCCAGAAAAGGACCGATTGACCCAGCCCACAAAGCCGGCTTAAGCTCGAAAGCCCATTGGGCTGAAATAAAGTGTCCAAAACCAGGCCCAGTCCAAGTATGGTCTTAGGCCTGGTTAAGCCCAAAAGCCCTGTCTTGAGCCCAAACGGCTGCTTTTTGTATATATTCTAAGCAATTTTTTGAAGAATATTAATTAAAAATCTTTAATTTATTGTTAATGTTAAGAATCGGCTTGGTATGCATATCGTGTTTGATTGTTTGCGGATAGAAAAGTTTGGAGGGAAATGTTTAGAGGGAAGTTTGAAAAGTAGTTATAAACTTAACTTTTCTTATATCACAAATGACTATTACAAGCCCTATATATACAAAATCAACCTGTGCGTTTATTATCATCATCACCGTTCATTTATAACCATCATTGATCAAACGGTTGAAGTCTATAACTGTTTGATAAATGACCTGTGAATTGGTGTGTTACACACAACCGAAACCAACTTCCTAAATACTTATGTTATATGTCTAATAGTACAATATTTACATGACAATATTACTGTAACATATGTCCTAGATTAATGTTTAAGATTATGGTTCTAACAGTTAATGCTTTATATTTCTTATTAAATTTAAGTAATGTTATAATTTGAACTCATTTTTACATTCTTTCATTTAAGTTAAAACCAACTGTAAGTTTTATGTTATAATATTAAAAAACAAAAAACTTTCACATAAATTTTGCAAAATATAAAATAAAAAAGCCAAAAAGGCTTGAAAAGGAATGGGCCAGATTAGGTCTGCTCAGACCCATATTATTATAGAATAATCCAGCTCTTGTTGGACTGATCAGGACCAGTCTCTTTATGGCCCAAATTCCAGGCCCATTAAGGACAGAGCTTTGTGCAACTCTTAAATTAGTGGTCACACAATAACATTCATTCCAAATAAATAAATACCTGTAGAAGAAAGCTTTTCCTATAGCCAAAGTTTGTATCTTTATACAATCTTCCTCCAGCTCCCACAGGAATAGTCTGTCTATATCTACAAGGTCCAGCTGTACCACTTCCCTGATTGTATAAATTAACCAAAACCATATATATTAAGTTAGCTTAGTTACTTGGTTGAATAACTGTTTTTATATAACTAAGGTGCATGATGATACATGGACATGACTGGTTAGATACCTGATCAATTATAGGAATATATCCACCAACATTTGGTTGTATGGTACCATCTTCAAGTATACCACCCTCACCTCCCACACCAACCGCTATGTCATCGCGCCCCATCATGTAAAGGATATCATATATGTGATTAACCGAATGGCCTCCGTCTGACCACTCATTTGTGTTGATGGTTATTGCCTATGCCAACATACAAGTGTAGTTACTTAAAATCATGCATTTGATTTAAGACTCAATAAACAAATTATGACAACATTTGAAATCCTTGATAGAAGTATAAACAGCCAGAGTATTCTCCCGTGTGTGCGTAAGACATTATTAAATGACCGGGATTATGGCCTGACGGGCTGTTAAGATATTGTAGGGATGAGTTCGGTACCGGTATTGAAAATACTGTTCCTGAAAAGTGTAAAAATTTGGTACCGACACCAAAAGTGCTTGGTACTTTACAGTATTCAAAGGTAAATTAACTTAAAAACTAGTACCGAAAGTGTTGGATGGTGTAAAAATTATTACTAAAATAATCATACTATTTTATGTTGCTTCTACTTTACTTTATACCAATGTCAGTGAGTTGTAACTCAACTAACATTGAAAGGGAAGCGAAGATTTTGGTTGAAGGTCAGAGATCTCAAGTTTTAATCCGATCCCAACTGGATTTTATCGCAGTGGGCATTTGGGCGGCAGGTTTTCAACAGAACTAGAGATGGCGGGCTTGGGCAACCTAGCGTTGTCTATCGCGGGCGTATGAGGTCGGCTTTTACCATTAGGTTACTCTGGGTAGCCGGACTTTTATTCGTTAGCCATTAAAAAAAGTTTACCTTACACCATTACTTTTAAACTACTCTCCTAGCTAAATTTGTTGCATTTATAAAGTTCATCGCCAATAAGCTTTTTAAGACTAGACAGCTTGAAATCGGCCAACATGACTCATTTGTAGCAATTGTTCAGTTTAATAGGTTTCTTTCTGTCTTTCTTTTTTTCGAGAAAAGGTTTAAACAC
Source organism: Ambrosia artemisiifolia (assembly GCA_032199755.1). NCBI lineage: Eukaryota > Viridiplantae > Streptophyta > Magnoliopsida > Asterales > Asteraceae > Ambrosia > Ambrosia artemisiifolia. The sequence goes on along the minus strand of CM063527.1, from coordinate 32,881,501 downwards.
TAACATTTACAAATCTAGAATAAGATTTGAGTTCAAACCTTATATTGAATAGTCACATGATTCTTTTCTTATTATCATTTTTCTTCACTATGAAATTAAAGAATGTTTATGAACTAACGAAAAAGAATTACATTATTAAATTTCACTTCTTAATTCAAGTTAAATTTAACAAAATGTGTTCATAAAATTTTTTTATAAATATGAATAAAGAAACGAGCAATAAAATATAACCTAGTTTTATAATTCCACATTTTTTTAATCATCAAACAATGATCAAACTATGATACTAATATACAAATAAGTAGAGTAAATAACAATCACAAGATAAATTGTATGAGCACCAAGGGCGAAGGATAGTTGAGCCCGGCGGTGCCCCGACCCCCTCCGTTTTTTGCTACGTAGTGTAATTTTACCCTTTTTCGTTCGAAAAATTTGTACATATTAAGTCCGGCCCCCACCGTTTCAAGGGTCTCATGATTTTTTGACCACTCGAAAGTTTTTTTCAAGCTCTGCCACTGATGAGCACTATAATTGAAATACGTAGTGTTAAGATCAAATACCCAAATAGGTTTCCATATCAATATACAAATAACTAGAGTAATTTTCATTAGAATTAACTAGAGTTATTTAATTACTCTAGTTGTAACGTGTTGAACTAGAGTAAATGTTATTACGCTACAACTAAAGTAAAAGTAACTACTCTAGTTTAAATAAAAATTATTCTTAGTTATTTGTATGTTTAGTAGGTTAATTCTATTTGTATCCAACTAACATATTTATTATGATATATTATTTAAATTTGAGTTAGTTATAAATATATAATATGACCATAAACATGTAAGGGTTAAACTGAAACTTTTTAAAAGAACGAGGGATATACATGAACTGAATTGATTGTAATTGTTTATCACTAAGTGTCCGTAAAGAATGGGGTAATGGAATGCCACAAGGTAATAGAATGAACAAGAGAATGAAATGGATAAAGGAATGGAATAAATGATTACCATTTCATGGTCTTGTTTGTTTACCACATAAAAATGGAATGAATCATTACTTTGTATTGTTTCGTAGGTAGGAAAAAACGGAGGAATAAAATTGGCGGTGGTGAGTGGTGGCGATAGCGGTTCACAGCTGGTGCCGGCAACGGTGGGGGTCGGTGGGTGGTGATGGTTGGTGGTTGCAACAGTGGCAACGACGGTGGTCAACGGTGGTGGTTAGTTGCGGCGACGATGGTGGGTAGTCGGTGGGTGGCAGTGTTTGGTGGTGATACTACGGCAATGATGGTTGCGATGGTGGTAGGTGGCGACAGAAAGTGACGGCGGTGGTGATGGTGGTCTGTGGGTGGCGGTGGTCGATGACGGAGAGTGGCGGTGGTGGCGGCCGACGCTTGGTGGTGGGGGTCGGTGGGTGGCGGCGGTTAGTGGTGGGTGGCAGTAGTTGAGGGTGGGTGGTAGTGGTCTGTGGTGGGGTTAGGCGGCGGCAATGGGTGGTAGTGGTAGTGTTAAAGGTGGATGGGTGGTGGTGGTCGGTAGTGATGAAAGGTGACAGGGGGAATGAAATGAAAAAAAAAAAACAGGAGGGTGAATGAAATGAATTTTGGGGTTTTAGAAGGAAATGGAACAGAGAAGGTAATGGATTATGGATGATTCAATTACATTGACCAACCAAACACCTTTTATTTATTCAATCGTAATGTTTCGTTCCATTCCGTCTGTCATTCATGTATACCAAACGCTACCTAAATGTTTTTAAAATCTTATAAGCCATGATAAAAAGTCGAAACTTCCAAATAAAAAGATAACGTATCCAAATTATTAAAGGTGTTCTTTTTTGTTCGCAAAGTCAAAGACATTTCAAGGATGGGAAGAAGCTGAACTTGAGGTTAGGGTAGTGGGGCATTCTTGGGATAGTGACTTGGATAGTGCTGCACAACACCGCAGCAAAACGAATTTTAAGTAAACTACCATAAAAGCCATATATGCATTTATTATATTGCATAAGACCATTGGTTGATGCTCTCATGGGGCATTTTCTGCCACATCATTATCATAAAGCCCCTCAAAAAAATATGTAATGGTTAAAGCCACTTAATGCCCTTTTTAGTTATTACTTTCCATATTTTGTATCCTATTTGGGCATTATACTAGAAATGACCCACCCTCTTAATGCCCATATAATGCGAAAGGGGATGGTGTTGGGGGCATTATTATGATTAGTCATGCCCCTATAATGCCCATTACACATGATCTAAAAGATAATCACTTATAATAGATAGTTAGGACCTATACCTCACCTCTAAAAGATCCCTTCCGGTTGGCAATTCAATTTTATATAGTCTGATTATGGTTAAGATGGTTAAAACTTTCGCATCTAATTCAAACATTAACTAAATCCTATTCAAAGTATAAAAATGAAAATAAAATTAATTTATATTGAAATGGTTTTAATATATATGTGTGCCCCAAAACATGTGGGACTTCAATTTTTTTTACCCTAAAAGTAATCTATTACGCATGCAACAATAGAGACAAACATAAAAATACACTAATCTTTTCACCCTAAAATTAGAAGTTTTCACACAATCAGATCATTTACAGAAAAAAAAAAAATCATATGTTTCTCGTGTAATTCTTAAGGCATGTAGACGATGACGATTAAAAATGTAACATAACAACAATTGATCGAAATCACCTAAACCCAACAAACTTGCACAAAATCACCAAAAGCTCGTCATGAAGAAGATTAAGAGACTGTTTGGTAACACTGTGCTAAGTCACTAAAAGGTTTTACTCATTAAGACGTAGTCTCTGAATTGGCCTAACATGTTTGTAATACTTACCCATTAAGATGTGTTTTTTAAGTTAACACACCCTATCTTTGATCGATAAAGGAATCATTAACGTTGTGGTCCATACTCCATAGTTTCTTATAGCGAAGGAAAAAAAAAAGATTTGGAATGATGTCAAAAGATAATCGCGTTTCACGTTTTTTTAGAAAGAGAGTGAGAAAATTCTCTTTATTTCTTTCCTTTTAAATTAGAGAGATTGAAAGAAAATGATTTTTAAAACGTAAAATCTTTATTTTTCTTTTCACTACCTTCGAACTCAAGAAAAAAATATTTAATTAAATGATTTATTTTCACTCCCTTTCTTTTCTCAACTTAAGATGCTACCAAACCGCGTTTAACAATTTAAAGTTTCAAACTAAAATCACATAAACCCAACAAAATTTCACAAAATAATAATAATAATAATAATAATAATAATAATGAACAAGTGTTAATCATGCATGTCATGTAAGGATCAAGGTTGAACAAGTAAGAGAGAAAACGAACCTGCAAATCGAATTCCGATTTGTTAAGCTTGAGGAGATATAACATGGCGAAGAAATCATCGGAATCGACGTCGGTATCGAGCAGAATCCGGTAAGGACGGGCGGTTGCAACGGCGGCGATAATTACGGCAAACAATGAGGTTCGCCACCACAGCCATGACATCTCCATTGTTCCGATTAAGTTAGAGAGAGAAAGAGAGAGTGAGGAGAGAGAGGGGATTGGTTGTGTGTTGTATGTAGTGAGGTTGATGGTGGACTAGTAGAAACAATATTCGAATAATGATGACGGGTGGACTAGAAGGTCAAGATGCTGCTTTACACAACACAAAAAGTTTTTTTACTTTTTTTTTCTATTTAAAACATATATAATAATTTTAGTGGATTTTAGTGGCTACTTGGCTCATATGGAGTGACGTGGAGATCGGAGGATGGAGAGATGAGCATTTTGGTATCGGTATGGAAAAATACATGTATCATTACATACTGATTGAAATTTAGTGTCAATTTGTTACCCATTTTTTTGACGATTTTGAGATCAGTTCGGTATTTTTTTCTTCAAATACCGTACTGTGCAGAATGTTTTTAGTACTTGCGCCAAATATTGGCGATTTTTAGGATTGGGATTTTCAGTACTGGTATAAAGCTCGTCTCTATTTGTGGGGGAGTATGTCTCGATCTAGGGAGGAAGCAAAAAAGGAAATGGAGAGAGCGGGGGCGGGAGTGGAGGAGCACTGTTCCATGGGTTTTGGTAGTGATGGAAATTTTCGAGAGGAGTGGTTTGCAAAAGGTGTATATCGCCCACCATTATATATCCTTTTTGTATGAATTGGTGGGAGTTTTCATCTATTGGTATCGGCTCTGTTTATTACGTTATCGGTTTGGTTTTTTCGATACAAGTATGATCTTAGTGCTCTGTTTAGCAATCGAAAAAGACATCCTGAAAGGATGTTGATATGTGTTTTATATCATAATTTCCCATTTGATTTCGGTGAATAAAAAGGTATCAAAACCTTCTATATTAGAGTATGTGTAGTGGGGGGCTTTATATATAAAGTCCCCCCTTCCTGATTGGTCCACGTGGCTGCTGAGTCAGCATGAAGAGATAAAGTGGAAAAGGGGTGTAGTGGTGGGGCTTTATATATAAAGCCCCTTTTAATATTTTATTATATCTTTTAAAATAAAAAAGTAATAAAAAAATAAGAGAGAGAGAGGAAGAGTATTAGGTGGCTGCATTTGATTGGAGGGGCAAAAATTGATCCGGCGTTATAGCAATGGAGCCCAACTGAAATTTTGTGAAATGGAGCCCCCTGTAATTGTGTGGGGGGCGCCATTTTCCTCCACATCAGATGGGGGCGTTATATTTGGAGCCCACTACGGGTGCTCTTAAGGCAAAGCCATAAGTTATTGAGGTATGACACGATATTATTATTTTTTGTTTAGGTTTATAGACACGTCAATTATGATACTGAGATATAAGATGATGTTTTTATTCAACTACAAATTCAATATTCCTTCCAGAATAGTAAAAATTATATCAAGATAGCATGCAGGCAGGCAACAAGCTGCACTGTCACCCCTTTCTGGATTACAAACCCTAGTCTACTAAACACAAACACCTGCCCTCTAGAGTCGAAACATTGTTATGGATAACCCGCTGGACCATGGTAAGGAAACGGATAACTTTCGGTACCAGGGAACCAAAGGTATCTAAAGCCGGTGGACAAAAACATGTTGGTTCCCTTCTAATAGCTTGCCTAGCTACAAATCATTTTCCCTCAAACCAACTAGAGGAGATACCCCTGCAAAATCCACACAATCCTTCTAATAACTATTAAAATGCTACCAAAAAGCCCCGAACATGAGCTTTTTTATACGAATTCCTATGAAAGAATAACAAACCAAAATAAAGCATGCACTAACGAAGAGTCAAAAGGCCGATTTGGATAAAAATAAAATATCCCATCCACTTTCTAAAAGTTTAATAATCTAATTTTTTTTTTGGAAGGCGTAGATCAGCTGGGAAATACTTGTGTGAAATCCTGATCCTACCCGAGTTCGAGCCCGACCAACAGCCGTTTGATACCCCTGCCCGTAGGACTTATTAGGGCCGGTCTGCTGGAGCTGCGAGTCGAACCGGGGAAACCCCAGGCGGGAACCCCACATAATGTGGGTAAACCCTCCCCCCCTCAGAATCGAACCCACAACCCTTAAGTTATATTTCCGAATCCTCATTGAGGTGGCCAAGTTGTTTAATAATCTAATATATCCTTTCGAATGACAATTGAGATACTAATTGCTTTCTGTTTTTGGCTTGTATCTAGCATGACGAATTTTAATATTATTTTTATTGTACTTTCTAAAATTTGTTTGAATAATGTTTGTTAGTTGATATCTAACAGTTACTTGTTTTTTAGTGGCAATATGTCCAGCCCAGCTGGTCGGAGGTGGGGGGTTTACCATCTAGGTGGGTTCTAACCCGGGTTAGCTTTAAGGTTCGATTCTCATCCATCGAAAAATTATACCCATTAAGGTTGAAAGGGACCGGCGTGTGGGAGGATTTAAACTTGGGACCTGAGGTTGTCAGAACTAAGATTTCATCATTGAACTACACCTTCCAACAAAAAAAAAAATTGTTTTTTAATACACTGGCCAAAATAAGTTATATAAAATATTGTATGTCTAGAGGTGATATAGACAATAGACAAAGTTAAAGTTAGGTCAAGTTTATGTTTCCATTTTGTGAAGAAAAACAATTATATTTGTCTCGTATTCATTCTTTGTGTCTTGAGTGGGCCATGGAGAACCCCAAAATGTTCGCTTCTTTTTTTTTTTTTTTTAACTCTATGCACAAAAAAAGAAAGTTTTTAAAAGAAAAAAAATCAAGAAAAACACATTCAACACTACAAATTAGACACTAATCATTCACAATAAAGACTATTTTTTTTTTGGTAACAAAACCCTATAATTTTTTTGAGAGTTGGAAGTGGTTGTGAGTGAAGATTTGGGTTTTTTTTTTATGGAAAACAGGAAAACTGTATTTATTTTTTAATATTTGTTGAAAGTGGTTGTGAGTGGATTAGAGAGAAACTGTAATGATTTTTAATGTAATATGTGGTTGTAATTGATAGTGAATGAATGGGGGATGAGGATTGAGAATTCTACTGTGAATGCTCTAATGCACGGGCTTTTAGGCTTCCGATATCTTGGTAGTGTAGATTAGACAAAAGGTAAGCAGTTGATTATAATAAGACATCCTATGCGAATTAGGTCTATGCAACTTTGATCTTCCTCTCAGTAGTTTAAAATCAGCTTAACTTTCATAATGATAGGATCCAACCCAGAAGATATATACTCATCGTGTTTAAGGCATAATCAATAAGAGGAATCTGAATGGTGCGTTGAAGTTGGAATTCAAAATCCTATAATTTTCGCCCACGCAAGTAGAGGTAAAGCTTACTTGGAACGCAACCCCCCCCCCCCCCCTCCCCCCCCCCCTCCCCGCATGTTGTTTTCTCAGTAGTGTAGATTTACGTTTTTTTATTCAAAAATGTTATAAGTATTGAGTTCCCTCTCTAAAATTTTATTTCATGCTCCGCCACTACTCACAAGCAAAGCTTTTCTCTTGAAGAACAAGAATCTGCCCTATGTTCAAATAATTTACGTAAGAGATGAATGCTAGTGGAATTTGGGCAAAATTGGACATTTTATACTTGACAAAGTCTCTTTCCCACAAACGGTAGCACCACATCTTGGAAGCGCAGTTTTGAACCTGTGTAACTTTTAACATATTTATTAAGAAAGTTTAAAATACAAAATGGAATTTATTGTAATAAGAATACCAAGGAATTTGAGCCCTTGATCTAGGAACATTAAAACATTCATTTATAAAAGAAATCACGCATGAACTTAGGCTATATGGTGTGCACCCGGAGAGGAGACCCGGGGAGATGAGGTGGGGGAACACCGCCCCCCCCCCCCCCCCCCCCCCGTTTTTTTCGGTGTAACCGGGGCAAAATGCCCGTTGTCACCGGGCCATCCTATTGGCAAAAAAAAAAAAGAGATGTTGGATAAAGGGGGGCCCACTGTTTTTTGACCGTTGCATTTTAAAAAAAAAATTCAAGAATTTACTTTATATGTATATTAGAGTTAAATGCCAAAATGGCCCCTGTGGTTTGACCCAAATTGCCACTTTGGTCACTTTTTTGAATTTTTTGCCAAAACCACCCCTCAAATATCGAAAAGTGCCAAAATGACCCATATTTAACTGAGTTTCTAACGAGGAACAAAAACTCAGTTAAGTTTGAGGGGCATTTTCGTCCTTTCATGTTATAACGTTTTAAAAAACTCAGTTAAGTCTGAGGGTCATTTTGGAACTTTTCGATATTTGAGGGGTGGTTTTGGCAAAAAAAATTCAAAAAAGTGACTCGTCGTCTTCATCTCTGCTCAATAATGTGGAAGTTTCGAGACAAGGGTGCTGATTTCAACCCTCTGCTTGAATACCATAAGTTATTATTGCTTATTGTTGGTCGTCTTCATCTCTGCTCAATATCGTTGTCTCCACACGATCACCTCTGCTCAACATGATGAATACATTTTTTTTTTCAGGTAACAATCACCAGCTTTTTTCAGTGGAATTGCATTATGGTGGTGAGATGACTGATTTTCCAGATTGTAGATATGTGGGAGGTAAACTGGCATATATTGATTATGTTGATGGTAATGTTTCAACAATGCTGAATGATATGGTATTAGAACTTGGGTATTCAGAACAGGATATTTCAGTTTTTAGGTATTATTTTAAAGTTCCAGGTGACGATTTAGACTTTGGGTTAAGACCATTGAATGGTGCAACTGATTATAATAGAATGTTGACAGCTGCTGGAAAACATAGGAAGATAGAAATTTATGTTCAAGCTATTCTAACCTCTTCCAATGCAAGTAATCCAACACAGGCTGATCCTAGTGATTTAGGTGTCATAACCCAGGCAAAATTTATGATCCTTTTCTAATCTCTTCCAATGCAAGTAATCCAACACATGCTGATCCTAGTGATTTAGGTGTCAAAACCCAGGCAACACAGCCTGATCCTACTAAGGGTGGTGATGAGGATAATGTGGTAAATTTAAGTGGTGATGAAGGTTGTGATGAGGGTGGTAAGCCTGGTGATGAGGGTAGTGATGGTAGTGATTGTTTTATACTTAAAGAATGTGGTAAAAGACTTGTAGCCATTAGGAAGAACAAGGTGAAACAGGGTAGTCATGTAAACCCTGATCCAGATGATGATGATTATTGGCCTGGTGATGAGGGTAGTGATGAGGATAATAATAAGGATAATAATGAGGGTAGTGATGGGAGGATAGAGACTACATAGTTGATGAGGACAATGCAGATGATGATATTAAGGTTAACATGGATGAATATAAGGCTGTTGTTGACTTTAATGCTAGTGATGATGAAAATGTTGACCCACTTGAGGAAGACATTGACATAGACTTAGATAATTTTGATAGTTTCAGTGATGAAGATGACAGCAACACTTTGCACAGAGCTAATAAGGCCTGTATGAGAAAAAGGAGGGAAAGAAAAGCATTTGGTTCACAAGGGAGTCCAGATTGCCCATTCTCACTTGGACAATGTTTTCCTGATAAACAAACCATTAAGAATATGGTGAAGGATTATGCAATAAAGACTAGGAGGCAGCTGCATATAGAAAGAAATGAAGGAAGGAGATTTAGGGTTTGTTGCAATGGTCTAAATCCTTCGACTATAAAACCTGTGTCACAAGAGGCTAATGTGGTAAATTCAAGTGCAGGGGCGACTAAGTAAAAAAAAAGGACAAAGTGGTAAATTCAAGTGGAGTAAAGACTAGGGCAAGTGGTCAAAAGAAGGATGTATTTAGTGGGGCCCAGGCTTGTAAAGAATTGGCACTAGTTGAAGATAAAGGGGGGCAAACTTCTAAAAGTAAGGTAGAACCCACATGCCCTTGGGTGTTGCATGCCTCAAATCTGAAACAAAAGGGCACATGGATCATAGTCACACTTCATAAGAAGCATGAATGCATCCAAACAAGGGATGTCAATTTCTGCACAGTGAGTTGGCTTGCAAAAAAGATTGAGCATATTCTTCGAACAAATCCAGAAATTAAGATAAAATCACTCCATCAAATCATGGTGAGCAAATACCAAGTTCAAGTAACACATAATCAGATCTTCAGAGCTAAGGCAATGGCAACTGCTAAGCTGAATGGTGATTACAGTGCCCAATATGGACAGCTAAGGGATTATGGTGCTGAGTTGATGAGATCTAACCCAGGTACTACTGTTAAGATTGATGTTGAGAGTGAACCTAACCCTAGCAGCCCTACAAGGCAATTCAAGAGAATTTATGTCTGCCTAGGGCCATTAAAACGGGGTTTTAAAGCTGGTTTGAGAGACATACTGGGGCTTGATGGTTGTTTCTTAAAAGGCCCTTTTCCAGGACAGATTTTAACTGCAGTTTCTGTTGATGCCAACAATGGGATATACCCAGTGGCATATGCTGTGGTTGAGGCAGAAACAACAGCAAGTTGGACATGGTTTCTAGAGTTATTAGGAGATGATTTGGATTTGGCATCAAACAGCAACTTCACATTCATCAGTGATCGACAAAAGGTATGTAATGTAGCATAAGCTGTATGTAATTTACTCAATTTCTGTATGCTAAGTTTTCTGTATGTAATTGCAGGGTCTCATTCCTGCAGTTGAAAAGGTGTATCCTAGTGCTGAGCATAGATTTTGTCTGCGACATATATATGAAAATATGAAGCCTAGGTGGAGGGGTGATATTTACAAAAACTTGTTGTGGAATGCAGCTAGTGCAACAACACCTATTAAGCATGAAAGGATGATGGATGCAATCCTGAAAGAAGACAAGGCAATGTTTGATTACTTGAAGGGTATTCCAGCCAAAAACTGGTGCAGAGCTTTTTTTAATGGTAACAATGCTTGTTTATGTTTGTTTTCATTGAATGCATTTGACAACATTTAATGGTAACAATGCTTGTTTATGTTTCAGAGAGGCCAAAAAGTGATATCCTGTTGAACAACCTATGTGAGGTGTTCAACAGGCAGTTGATCCTAGGCAGGGATAAACCCATTATCACCTGTCTAGAATTTATAAGGGAGTACTGTATGAAGAGGTTGATGATTGTTCGGGTGATGATTTCAAAAACATCAGGCCCTTTAACACCAAGAGCCACAGACCTGTTTGAGAAGATAAAAACTGATGCTAGCCAATATTCTGTCATTTGGTGTGGCCCTGGAAAGTATCAAGTAAGTGTAGAATGTTATGTTTATGGAATATGGATGTCTATGTCTTAATATGATACAATGTGTTTATCAGGTGAGTGGTCCAGAGCATGAGGTTAGGGCTGTTTACATGAATGAAAGGAGTTGTGCTTGTAGGAGGTGGCAGTTGACTGGAAGGCCATGTAGGCATGTTGTAGCTTGTACATGGAATATGGCACTGCATGGATTGGATGATGGAGTTCCTGAGAAGTATGTTCACAAAGCTTACTGGCTTGATACATGGAAGAAGGTGTATGACCATACCATTGAACCACTAAATGGAACTGACATGTGGGAACCCTTTAACTGTCCCACCACCCTGATAGCTCCTAAATACCACAAGCCTATTGGAAGACCTAAAAAGAAGAGGAGAAAGGGTGCTTTTGAAAAGGATGAGGTTGCAAAGTTGTCAAAAGCTATTGAAAAGGGTACCAAAATGCCAAGGAAGGGTAATCCTCTCAAATGTAAGATTTGCAAGCAACCAGGACATAACAAAAGGACCTGCTCAAAAGCTGTTGGGGGCACAAAAGCTGGGGGTTCACAAGCTGCTGGTTCACAAGCTGGGGGTTCACAAGTTGGGGGTTCACAAGTTATGTAGTTTTCAGTTTGAGTTTAATTATGCCACTTTATGTATTAAAACTTGTCATTTGGGTATTTTTTCTAGTTTGACTGCTATGGTATGGGTTATGGTATGTATTTGACAGCTATTATATTGTCTTTTGGTATGTATTATGACTGGTAACTTTTGTCTGCTTCTATTAATAGTCTTTAACAGGATATCCATTTTGACCCATTTGCCATTTGATTACTCAGTTCAATGGTCTTTAACAGGATATCCATTTTGACCCATTTTGACCCATTTGCCATTTGATTATTGCAAACATACATTACAACTTCAACAAAAGATGATCATTACAATAAGAAACAACATACATTTAGTTTTTATCATTACAAAACGACCTACATTGAACTAAAACATGATATAATACATAATGATTCCAAACCAAGTCATCCATAGATAAGTTTTCAGCTTCTTGTTCTCGGATTTGAGTGTCCCAACCAAGGTCTGCAATGCTGTGTTGTTGAGTCTCAGTTCTTCATTCTCTTCACAAACATTGCTACTACTAGGAATCTGACCCAAGGGTAGTTCAGCCCAACAAACGAAACCACACGTCCTCCCCTTCTTGTTGCAGCAGAAAAACCGTCTACCAGGGTTTGCAGAGGTGGAAGACACACGTATGATAATAGGAGCTCCACATTTGCAGAATACCATCGTCTAGGTTAGTTAATCGAAACCTGTATGATTTGGAAGACAAACGAAATCCACAATTATGTATGATTTGGGAATTAGGGTTTTGTATGATTTGGGAATTAGGGTGTATATGATTTGGGATTTACGTTTGAATTGAGAGGAGGAAGAAGAAGAAGAAGTTCTGAACATGAAGAAGAAAGAAGAAGGGTTTAAAAACTCAGTTAAATGGCTTTTTAAAACGTTATAACATGAAAGGACGAAAATGCCCCTCAGACTTAACTGAGTTTTTGTTCCTCGTTAGAAACTCAGTTAAATATGGGTCATTTTGGCACTTTTCGATATTTGAGGGGTGGTTTTGGCAAAAAATTCAAAAAAGTGACCAAAGTGGCAATTTGGGTCAAACCACATGGGCCATTTTGGCATTTAACTCTATATATTACCTACACACACCATTCCTTTCACACAAACCATCTTAACTTTTTAACCAAATAACCAAAATTTTATAAAATTATTCCATTCTTCACACAAAAAAAAATGCCAATGGATCCAAGGCGTTCAAACCCGCAACCCTTTAACCCAAACACCCCAGCTACTCCTTCGACACAAGCTCCAAACTTTCCCTACCCCACTACACCGCTCGACCTTATGGCATACGGGTTTGGCGCTTTTAGTCAACCCCAAACCCTTGGCAAATGCAACAATTTCATATGCATATGCCACCCCCGAACCCGAATCAAATGCCAATGTTTCGCGCGAGGCCTCAATCACAAACCGAACCCGAACACGACTTCATATCCTTAGGTGTCGATGACGACGTTATACCCGAAACTCAACCAACCTCAAAAAAAGACAAGAAAGGGAAAAAACGTGTCGTTGAAGGAAAAGGGGGTGGTAAGGCGGATAGCCAACCTTGGACTCCAGTCGAGCTCGAGGCCCTAGCACGAGCGTGGGTGAACGTGTCTACCGACCCGATACGAAGTAAGTTATTTTTAAACGTTTTGTGTTTTTATTTTTTTTGGGCTGAAGCCCTTTTTGCACTTTCTATTTATTTATTTTTTTTCAATTTATTTATGAAATATAATTTAGATAATTAAATTAATTTATCACTTGTAGGTACAAATCAAAGACGGGATAGCTTTTGGACCGCTATTTGCAAACAGTTTTTTAGGTTAATGCAACGCGAGCCGTATCGAACCGACCATTCCGTTGGTACGAAGTTTAGGGAGATGAACACCAAATGTCAAGAATTTGCGGGTGCTTATCAAAGTTGTTGGGACAATCGAAAGACGGGAGAAAGTGACGAGGATGTGTTGAAAAGGACGCTTGAGAGGTTTAACAAAAAGAAAGGGGGTGGTTGTACATGAGACCGTATGAGATTTTAAGGGAGTGTGAAAAATGGAAGGTGGTGCCAAACGAAGTGGCACAAGCAAAAAGAACGAAGACGAGCTCGTCGGGAAATTATAGTGTGGTGGGGTCCGATGCACGTTGTGATTTCGATATAAATGATGACCCGGAGTTTGAAGATGAAGCTCCAACTCCCGAATCGGAGCGGCCAACGGGAAGGGATCGTGCTAAAAAAGCCGTGACGAGCTCAAAAGGAAAGGCCTCCGCTTCGAAATTAAGTGTGGTTGACAAAATAGATTCATTGATTGAGAACTTTAACGAGTTTAAGTCGGAGCAAAAAGAAAGGTGGAATGAAAGAAGGAAGGAGAAGGAAGTAGCCGCGACTCTAGAGAAGGAGAGACTAGAGTTGGAGAGGGCACAATTCGCGTATGAGCAAGAAAAGGTGGAGTTTGCGATGATGGACAAAAATATCGACGATCTTCCCGAGCAAGAAAGAGCGGGGTGGTCGGCGAAGAGAAACAACATCGCAAACAAGTGGCTTGGAAAACAAAATGCTTTAGATGTTTTTTATGTAATTTTCTTGTTATTTTTTAAATTTCCATGCATTGTAGGTTGTAATTTTTTTTTAATTTAATGAAGTTTGTCTTTAGTTTTTTATTACGGTTTTATTTTTTATTTTTTTATTTTTACGGTTTAAAAAAAATAATTATATGTTTTTTATACATTTTTTATAAAAAAATAAATATGAAATATAAAATATATAATTAAATAAAAAGGAAAAAGAATAAAAAAGGAAGGGGGAATTGGGGAATTGGGGGAAGGCATTTCCAAACTTTGAGGGAGAAAATGGGGGAAATGATGTGGCGCTGATGTGACACTTGGGGGAGTTGGGGGAAAGAGGGGCACACCATATAGCCTTATTGAAGGAAATGGTTGGGAAGGGTAAAATAAGTACTCCCTCCGTCCCAATTTAAATGTCCTTATTTTTTTTGTTCCAAATTAAATGTCTCTTTCCAAAAATAGAAATATAATTTCCAGTTTTGCCCATAAAAGACAAAACACAATCATCACTTTTAAGGATATTATTGTCATTTTATCACATACAAATAAAAGATTTCTTAAAAGGTGTGTTTTTAGACATGGGATATTTAAATTGAGACGGAGGGAGTACATTTTTTTCAAGTTTCACTCTCATTTTTTAAACATTCATAACTTTTTTTGTAGTACATTTTTTTATATACACCATAAAAACAGACATTTTATTCTTTTTAATTTGCATACCTATTGCTATACTTAAAAAAATTAAGTTTATAACGACTGCAATTATCATGTATATGTGCATAAATATCATTTCATAATTATCATCTATAACATGCGCAATTATCATCTATAACGTGCATGATTATGTAGGTTTTATGTCCAGATGAAATTACTCTTGGCTCTAAAGACACGTTTCGCCTCCTATGTCATTCGTATCCTTTGTAAGTTAAGATGTCTTTGTAGGTTAACTCACCCATATTTAATTTATTTATTGAATGTTGTAACGGCCCATAGAAGAGATAAAAAGCTAACAGTTGTAACAATTGTGGATGAATATTGAACATTATTTTTTTTTTAACGACCAACAAATTGAAATCACTCACAGAACACTGGAGTATCATCGTGCCACCAATGTTGCCACGCGATCATATTCCACCACCAAGTCACCAATTCAGGAAGAAACTAATAATTATGAGAAAACCCCCTTTGTGAGATTCGAACCCAGAACCTTATGGCCCCTAAGTCTTATCACATCATCAAAATGTCACTGGGCTATAATGCCTTGGCCACGATAAACATTATTATGAATATTGAACATTATTAATTTGTTTAAGATAAAAAAGTCAAAAGACAAATTAAAGAACTCTTTTTTCTTTTTCTGATTTTGTGCAAATAGCCTATCGAATAGAAAAGTGTCGCCAAGTTCCTGCAAGTGGCCACGATAAACAGAAAAGTGCCCCCAAATCTTCTAAAACATAAAAGTAAAATAGAAATAAGTACAAGAATATTGCTTAAGAGAAAAAAAAATATATGAGTTGCTTATATGATTCCAACTTCCAAATGATTTTAGACTATTCACATCCCTAGAGGCTAAAAATATTCACAAATTCATCCATTTAAATAATAGATTGTTAGTAATTCTTCAAAACACTATTTTTCGATCCTTGCAAATCTTTACAATTCTACATCTCATCAGTTATTAATTTACTCTTCATAATCAAATTATTTTTTGTACCAAATGAAATTGTTTTTAAATAGCTAATCAACTTAACATTATAAGCGAATACTTCTTTACTGGTATATATTAAAGTATCGCAAAAAAGAAATAAAACTTTAGTAAAGATATGTAAATTAATATTTTTAAAATTTAAACATGATATATTATCGTTATTTTACCTAATTACTACATTTAAAACAAATAAAATGTAATATACAACTCACTAAAACATATGGTGTACAAATCATTACACTATGGGGTGTGGTTCCCCTTCCCCCTTCCTTCCCCTTGTCCACATCAGCGCCACATCATTTTCCCCTTCTCCCCCCCTTTAGGGGAAATGGTTCCCCATTCTTTCCCCTTCCCCTCTCCTTTATTTTAATGTGTTTTATTGGGGAAAAAGACAAATATATATATATATATATATATATATATAATATTTTAGAAGAAAAAACAAAAAGGAATAATAATATTAAAATGCTCGGGGAGAACGGGAAGAAAGTCCCGATGGCACCGAAGGGGAAGGGAGGGGGGCGGTGTTCCCCTTGGGGAAAGGCTCCACATCATCTTCCCGATCCCTTTCCCCAACCCACACCCCATAGTGTTAATGCATTAAAGAGTGTTACAACAAAATAAATAAATAAATAAATAATGTTTATTATTTATTTGGGCCCATCATTTTGTTCATATTCAGCCCATACAAAAAGGGCACTCAACCCACAGACAAACACTTCCATACCAACCCTTGTATGGGCGGACACCACATATTCCACAGCAATGTAAAAACTAAAAGCCCATCAATGTAAATAGCCTTTTTTGTTGGGTGATAATTAACTTTGCAATGTGATTGATGAGAAACTTGATATTCTTAATATCAAGGGCCTACTAATCTTATGCCACCCGCAAACTCAAAAGACCGTTTGACGAAAAACTCAAACGACTGTTTAAAAGTAAGGGGCACAAGCCCTGACCTTAAAACAACCTTTCGGACTTTTGGTGCAACCTCAAAAGACTTTTATTTTAACAATGTGAGACTAGATTGTCCGTGGCATGTGTATAGCATGCCCCGATATAAAACAGCCATGTGCTAGATTAGTTCAACGATTCAAGTTTGAAACTCTATGATCATTGTGTGTACAACAAATCACTAAGAATCTTATGTGCACCTAGACTTGTGGGGAACTGTCAACTGACACTCTTTCACGAAACATCGTATCATATTCAACTAAACGTCACTATAAAACGACAAAATTTGGTTTGTTTTGAAACCCCTTTTTCACAATAGGATACTCATCCTCGTTCTTGATCTTTCTGAAAGATTTCGAGAGTACCATCAAAATATTTTAATCTAACAATGATTAAAAATAATTCAGATACGATTATCTAGACACTTACAAATGATAAAACCTACTGCCTACATATTTGTCTTTCTTTGTTTAACCGGTGATTACAATTATATCCGTTTGGTAGTTATATTCTTGGTTTTATCTTGCAAGCAAACAAGCAAATGAAGCAAGGGTTCCCACCTTTTCTTTTTGTATAAAGTTCACAAATGTTCTGAACCTTTTATAGTAGGTTTGAACTCATTGTGGATCACCAAGTTGCATAAGGAAGCATGGCTAGTTCTAAACAATGCATCTCTCATATATAGTCTAGACACATGGGTTGTCCCAAGACTGGCCTCAAATGTTGTTACGATGGTCCGCGCCTCCGCGGAGTTAGACATGAGAGCCTCTTCACCGAAGAGAGACTCTTCGGGTTCAAAATGGTCTTGGAGTTAGTGTTGTGTCGTACTTCGTCTTTCGGGTCACGAACAACCCTTCGAACAAATGACGTTACACATATTTGATTTTTGATTGGAGAAAAGATTATACATCAAAACTATTTGCAAGAACATGTGTAGTGGGGGGCTTTATTTATAAAGCCTCCCTTTCTGATTGGTCCACGTGGCAGCTGAGTCAGCATTGGGGTTTAATTCAAAATAGGGGTGTAGTGGGGGAAATAAATGGGGGGCGCTATTTTATAAAAAAAAAAAAACACTTAACCAATCAACAATCATCTCACCTCCACATGGCAGAGCTGCCACTTGCAAATCAAACACACACAACGCTATTTTTATAACGCCAAAGCCCCTTTTTCATAAATAAAGCCCCCATGTAATGGTGTTGGGGGCTTTATTTTCCAAATAGCGCCCAAACTCACGCCCACTACGGGTGGTCTAAGACGTGTTATGTTTTGTTAAATGAGCCATATTCAACTCGACACGTTCACACATCTGTTGAATCTAGACACGTGTGTCATTTTCTCAAACACTAACAAGGACATGTTTAATAAGCGAGTTACATGACATGACACGTTTGACATGATTAAATGTAACAAGTTCAATAACACGAATGACACAACACGTTAACACATTTGGATGTGACGAGTTCAATAACATGAATGACATGACACGTTTAACATGACTGTTGACACGACTCACTAAACAATGATAAGAAATAAAAAGATACACTTTACACGGAAAATAAATTTGCCAAAAACTACACATTTAACATGATTAAATGTATAAGTTCAATAACATGAACGACACAACACATTTAACACATTTAGACGTAACCAATTCAATGACATGACATGACATGTTTAACACGACTATTATTGACACACCTCACTAAACAACATCAAGAAATATAAGATACAATTCATATGAAAAAAAAAAAAAAAAAAAAAAAAACATAATCCATGACTAATTATCTATATATATTAATAGAAAGACACTTCAATAGTGTCTTTCTATTAATATATATATTGACACTAACTTTTACGCTAACTTTATTTTCTGTCACTAACTTTTAGGTTAACTTTATTTTCTTCTAATTTGACCACCAAACTTAGACCAACAATTATCTATATATTGACACTTCAATAGGGTCTTTATTTTAATATGTATATTGGCCACTAACTTTTACGTTAACTTTATTTCTGCCACTGACTTTTATGTTAACTTTATTTTCTTCTAATTTGACCACCAAACTTAGACCAACAAACTTTTAGCTTTTAGGATTTAAAACTTTGGCCACTAACTTTTAGCTTAACTTTATTTTCTTCTAATTTGACCACCAAACTTTTAGCTTTTTGGATTTCAAACTTTGACCACCAAACTTTTAGCTTTTAGGATTTCAAACTGTGACCACTCAACTTTTTAAAACTTGCGTTGCACTTTGGCCAAAATTTTAGCTTTTAGGATTTTAAACTTTGACCACCAAACTTTTAGCTTTTAGCCGCGAGTATTTTTTGAAGCCAACGCAAGAATAATAGTCACTTAATATTATCTTTTATGTCCACGAAACCCTCCATGCAACAGGAGCTCCCACAGCGGCGTGCGATCTTAACGTTCGCCAAACACTCAACGCAACAGGAGCTGCCGCCGCGTTTCGCACAACAGCCGCACCCGCGGCAAAGCGCGGGCAACTAATACCTAGTTATAAATATATTTGGAAGACTATAAAACTATGTTTTTTTATTATATGGGTCATACACATTTTTGTTTAACCTATTAGCCTATTTAACATGATAATACGTGTTATGTGCATCATAAAGACATAAACGCAGGTTGAACCCATTTAGACACATTCTTAATTATTTCATGAACATATCAACTAATTTATAACCCGCAACCATCTGGGTGTAAGTGGTTATTTCGACCCGTACTGAAGAATTATTGCTACTTATCTAGCTTTAAAGTGACTGGATTACATGTCAAAAAGATCAAAACGAACACAATTCTACAACATAAGTCGCTCAAAAGTGTTTTCATATTTTAACATAATATGAATATCGATTTGAGCTGTTTTGACACTAACCAAACGGGTCAAAAGTCGCCCTTAAGTGTTAATTCGACCTGTTATGACCCATGTCATCGATTAGATATAGACGTCAACAAACATTCTATTCTAAACACAAATGCATCTATACATGATTAAAATGTAAATGACTTCAGTACAAACAGTCGATTTACTCTTGAGCCAATTTCCCAGCATCTAGAGGGTAAAATTGTCAAGTTGTAATAATTTCTTACTTCCAGCAATGTATGACCAATACTGGAATATCTAGATGCTATTTCATCAATGATTACATACTTCGATACACAATCTAACTCATATAAGCTGTACTACAGCAGCAATCCTCAGGGCTCCATTTTGTAAAAGTTCTCCGAGCTCATCGAATAATAGCGCGGTACGCCAACCCCATCCTTTTGGAGCTTTTGGTAATAGGGTTCCCGGTTGTTTGAAGCTCCCAAACACCATTACTTCTCTTTTTGAAGGACAAATTAGCTGCAAAAGTAAAAAAAAAATACATATATAAAAATATAAAATAAAAAAATCATGCCGACCATTTACAGACCCGAATACCATATCAAACAATAATTGCAAAGTTTCTTTTGTCGGCTGCTTAAAAGTTACCTTACTTTGTAAACGTATGGGACGAAGGACTGAATCCATTTAGAGGTACAAGTCAATTTGGGTTATTTATATCTCAAACGAGTCACGTAGGTAAGACTAAAAATGTTAAATAAAATGCAAATAAGTCAAATGAGTTGAACAGGTCAAAACCCACCCAGAAGGCGAAAACCTATTTAAAGTTGATAAAACCTTATAAACTGTTTTCTTAAAGAAAATACAGACTATTGTAGCAACAAGTGATAATATAGTTTTTGTAATCAAGCACATTAGCTATTTATTCAGAACTAAAAGTTTTAAAGAGTCGATTAGTCAACCCAAACCAACACGTTTTGACCAGCATTTGGAAAATGACACAAGTGACCAAAACCCATTTGACCCGGAAGCCAACCCGTTCAACCTACCCATTTTGCAACTGCAAATTCTCAGTTTAGAGAAGTTACAGTTGTAAGAACACCTAAAATAGAATAAAAAATACAAAAAGGGAATCCAGAACCCAAAAGAAGTACAAAGGAAAACCGGAATGGATTTACTTGAATTTTACCTGATACCGAGCAGTAACCTTCTCACGAGAATCCACATACATATGAACCTAAAAAGATGATTAGTAATATCTTAGTTACTGATATGATGATTAACAAAATCTCAAAACTAAACTAATACTTCATTTCATTATAAACAACCTTTCTAAGTGATTCAGGTATCTCTGCCTTCCTTCTGTGAAGAAAGAATCCTGAAAATACAAATCAAAATCAAATTATAACTATTTTGACATGGGTATTCATTAGTGCAGTTGTACTAGTAAATTCTATAAAAAGACGAAGAATTACCAAGAGTCCGACGTCCTTGAGGATCTTCATCACTAAAAGCCTGAACACTTACCTACACATCCAATATGAAAATGAAAATTTGTGAAGGCATTTACAATGTTGCAAAAATTGGCCTAGGCGCTAGGCGGTGAACGAAATTGGAATCAGGCCCTAGTCGGAGATCTAGGCGTTTTGGACATTAGGCGGGCCTAGGCGGTGATTTTTTTTATTTTTTTATTAAATTTCTAAGTATTTTTTAGTATTATTTGTATATATCTAAGTATTTCTAAGTATTATGCGTATATATCTTAACATATTTTCAAAAAAACACCTAAATTTGTGTGTATATATATATATATATAATACGTATAAAAATACCAAAACGCCTAATTCCGCCTAATTTTGCCAAGTCCCGACTAGTCCCTAGGCTGGACCTCACCGCCCGCCTGGCGCCTAGCGACTTCTGCAACATTGGGCATTTATGAAAAGGAAGACATTAGACATGTACTCATCTGACTAAAGATTGTTGATCAATTTCTTCGATAAATGGGATGATTTGGGTTGTATTTTCTCTCAAATGGGTAAAACCAAAAACTTGGCAAAATGGAAATGAATCAAATGGTTTGGAAGTTACCCAGGATATATTCAAAATGCATAAAATATCCTAAAATAGTTTTTGTTTAAAATCTTGAGTGTTGTTGTAATAAATTTATACTAGAGTATTTGTTTGTAATGATACTTAACACCTTAATCTATTTACGAAATTCAACAAAAAGGGCAAAAAATGTTCGCATGTCAGCCAATACACATTTTGAACCGTCCTAAAAAGCTACATGTTCTGAACCCTGCCCGTTTTACCTACTACCCAACGCACCTACCCATTCTGCCACTTCTACATCAGATATTCGGATGCTATAAACATACCTTCCACAAGGAACCGCCATAGAAATACTCTGGAGAGTGTTTGACTTGTCCATCATTGAGCCGATGAACATCCTGAAATTCCACACTATGGAACAAACAAAAAACAGTACAGAAAGAAGTTACCACATAAAAAGAAATAAACTTTAGCCAACGCTAATGAAAATCTTCAATGCAACTCAGCAATCAGATTACATACAATTTAAGATGAAAAGAAGTTACCCATAACTAATATACGTACAGAAAAATATGCAACATACAATAAAGTTGCTACCCAATAAACACCTTGGCAAAAATGACTATTGAAGTCATTGAAGCCACACATCCAATATAGTTTTTATGATAATAAGCACACTCATCACATTTAGTAAAACTAGAGATGGCAATTTCGACCCATATGATTATGAATAGTTTGTCGTTTTTTCTCAAACAGGTCAATTATAAAATTAACACCGGAGCAGGTGCCAAAGAGGGTGCAAATTGCCCAAGTCTATTTTGGTGCATAAAACTTCCTAAATTGTTTTATTCAAAGGGTATATTGTAATCATAATTGAAGGATTAACGCATTGTTTTTTAAATAAAATTAACAAAATATAAAAATGACAGGAAGTGTTTGATTTTCAATCCAAACCCATCCATTCCAACATTGTACTAAAATGAACTTGTTTCCAGCCAAAAACATTTTGACCTGTTACCCTGTCCACCCGGTCCTCCACCTCCACTAAAATACATACAGCCTGAGCATTAAAACTAGTATCAATGACTTACGCAAAGCGGAAGGGAGGGAAGTGACTTAAGGGGGTCTTAATATCCAATGAAATAGAACTACTTTCATTGTCCCATTCAACTCCAAGAGCATTATCAGAAGAATCCATCATCTGCATCGATACACCGCTGCTACTTGGGCCTGCAACTGAACCTCCAGCTAATCTCCCAGTAACATCCCCTTCATCTGTGTTGCTAGTTCCTTGACTGAGCCCAACCAAAGCGGTCAACCCATTACCACCGTGTTCCCCGTTATGGTCAGCTCTATTCTCAGAATCATCATTACCAAGAGACTGCTGACCATTTCTGTTTCCCATATGCAACGGGACCCGAGAAAAGACAAAACGTGTTGGGGGCCATGCGGCTGCAGGTACATAAGTGGACCCACGTCCAATACCTGCCAACCCATCAATAGGTCCCCGCACATGCACCCGTACAGGGCGAAATAGTCCATTTACTTCTCCTTGAGATGAATCAGCAAAATAAACATCTCCTATACCAGCAGTTGCAGAATTTGGCTCTTGATCTTGCATGTAATAACCTGTGCGTGCAAATCCATATTGTGGCCTGCATTGACATGCCATACTAACAAGACAGCAGCTTTTGCAGGTGTCTGCACCAATTTCATGCACCCGTTGGCTCAGAAGTGTCTACAAGATGACATAAACACATGCATAATTTCAAATTTAAGATTTAAATAAATCCTTGTGGCAACTCTAAATAAGGGAAAAAAACACTAATGAAAAAGGTTGCTATAATATGCTTGGCTAGAAAATCGGATTCAAACTTGTACATGTTCATATCAAGCAATGTGTAGCAATTTCAACCCATTTACTTATAAAGGGATTTATTCGGTTTATGATTCTGGGTCAAGCAGTTTTAAAAAAAATATATATAAGAAAAAGGTAGGTAAAACCGTAAAACAGGTAGAAAGTTGTCCAAAGTGTATTTTTAGTGCATATTGATATAACCTCATAAATCATCATTTTATTCAAACAAATCAGCTTCTTATTGAAATTGAAGTAATATATTTTGCAATCATATCTGACACGCCAACTACTCGCTAAAAAATAACAAAATAAATTAGCCAAAAAGCATTTCAAGTTAAGACTCGTACGAAAATTAAATGTATTGACCTGTTAACAAACCCGCCTGACCCGCCCATTACACCACCTTTACACAGGATACAACAAATAAGATAAGAAGGAAGTAAACAAGTTGCAGTTTATGACCTGTAGCCAAAGACCATCATTAACAGATTTGCAGGGGAAGCCCAATTCTTCTAGTTGCTTTCTCACAGTTAAAAGCGCCTCAAAAGTCATGTTACAATATAAAAGAGAACCACCTTCAAAAATATTAACAAATGTATCATATTCATCACTGTTCAACCCACAAATCCATTTAGCGCAAGTTTTTAATTCTCTTCTGCCAACAATTCTGCCACCCCATGACATGGGCATGCCACATCTTCCCCACTCATTTGACATATCATCATTACAGCCCATACCATTACCAGATCTTTGGCCCGAACCGAGCCAGCTATGATTATTCAATTGATAACAGGTACCCTCTTCAGATGGCCCTTCCATTGCCGCCATATCACCGCCAGTTGGCAAGTCTTGATAAGAGGAAGAGTAGTTATTCTCATTTGTACAACGAGCGGATGTGGTTTGTTCAGCAGTAGATTGACCTGTTGACTCGATGTTTGACTGATTGCATACAGATTCTTGTACTTGTGTTTTGGAATAGGTTATCCCAGTTTGGGAATCTACGACCTGGTCTGCAAGCTCAACTAAAATGTTTTGAGCAGTATCACGACCTTCTCCTTCATCTTTTAAACTCACACGTGCAAAATCAGATGATGTTATTTGATTACTGATGTCACTGGTCAAACTCTTCGCATTTGTTCTAGAGAAATCAGCTTGTACTAGAGATTGTGTCTTACTAAATTCACCTTTTGTGAGGAGGACGTACAACGCCAATTCAAACCTATATTAAATGGTAGCGTGAGACACCCAGTATCCACAATAATTCAACTTCACTTCACCAAAAAAGTTAAGAGACGGAAAATGATTGCCCCATAACACTTTTTGTCCAAAAGTGTCAATCCTTCATAAGATAACTAGTTTAAATATACACTTTCGACAAATGTTCCGACCCAGCGCGTTTCCTTATGATTTGACCCGTTAAAGATAAAACATAACCCGGAGACATTTTATAAGTAAACGGGTCTAAATTGTCACCTTTACGATAGGTAAAAATGTCTCTTACCTTTTCTCTTCACTAGGGACCCACAGTTCATCAGAGGTCAGTAACGCATGCAATGTTTGGACAGAAAGTTTTGGAAGCACCTGTCAGTAAAAAATGGGTCACTTACTATTAGCACAATTACAGAAATAACATCACAGTATTATACAATAAACACATAATCAGACCATATATTTTAACTAGCCTGAAAAGAACTTTGTTTCTTACTTCTTTCAATTCCATGGCCCCACTTTGACAAAGATAGCCCCAGCAAGCATTTCTTACACGTTCTCCATGTATGCCGTAATCTTGGCCCTCTGCAAACACCTACAGTAAACATGGAATGCTAAACAGTGAAAGATACGAACCATATGACAGCATAAAACAGCACAAAAGACATTGCTCTCAGACCTGATATTCTAGGAAGTTTGTAGTCCAGAGTTCAGATATAATAAAGTCGGTGCAAATTGCACATAAATCCTGAAAGAAAAATTGTAAGCAACTGAAACGAACACACGAATACTCTAGATGTGTAGAAAAATCATAAAACAGTGACAAAATTATTTTTTAAAAATTACAAATCTCTGAATAAGGATACCTGAAGGTCAAGAAAAGATGCAGCAGCAAGAACACGAAATGCATTACTGTCATCAAGTTTAGGGTGATATCCATATAGGTATGCTAAAGCTATAGCAATAGCCTCCTTGTTAACATTGTTGTCATCCACATGCAAGGTCAAAACTGGTGCATTTGCATCTTTCCACGGTCCATGAAGCATGTTCCTACAGAACACAAGGGATGGCGCCTTGTAAATTTGTACATTTTAGGCGAAAAAAGTTACCCTTGATTATTTGGATTACAAAAGTTCATGCTTTATGTTTCGAAATCCAAAATTACAAATATATGATGTAGCTGAACCAACAATGCAACATGTTTCCCATCTTGGACATGAACGCGTCATAACCAATATAACCACAATTAAACGCAATGAAAATAGATCAAAACCTTCGGAAAATGAATCAAGCCCTATCCTCACTCACATTCGAGAAAAAATGAACCCAAAACAATCCATGTAGCCTGTATCCAAGTTATTTTTCTAAATTACAACAGCAACTTGTAGATTGATCTCCTATCATAATTCATAACAAGTTATTGTTAGCGTCCATCACTCCATCCTGACAAGATGACTTAAAGGACAGTTTTATGAATTATTATGTGTCACCACCTATATGATCATCCAAATATCCAATGGACAACGATATCAAAATGAGCAATACTCATTACCATCTTCCACAAAGCACTAAACCTAGAGGACCAAAACCTCTTGCTTACAAACAATAAATCAGTGACAGAACCAGCTAGGGCTAGCATGAAGTTAAAAATTTAATAAATCCCCTACAACTTGAAACTAATTTGTGAATTTCCCTATTTCTATGTAGACTTATTGTCTCCATAATTGCTATGAAGCCAAATTTCTGTAACTATCACCATACAATTTACAAATATACTTTCAGACGACAATTGTAGCAACTAGCAAGCAATCTTAAGAACTCAATTTTGTCCTAATTTCATAACTAATTAACCACAAATTCATACAAATTGCCACTAATCACACTCAAAAAAGCATTTATAAACAACAACCAACAACCTAATGTAACAACAGTATACAACAAAAATTTCAAAAACTCAAAACCAATAACCTAAAATACGACCTGCAAGAGAGAATCAAACGGTAAAGATTATTGATTCCGCCCTAATTTCATAACTAATTTACCACAAACTGTATAAATTCTCACTATTCACATCCCCTCTACCATTTCTACCCTGTAATTTAACTAAAAATCCGCCCTAATCTCATTTTAAAAAAACTCACAAACACCAATTCCAAACCACCATTTTTACCTTTTTCTTACTCGCAAACACTTACTTTATTATACTCCTCGTTTTTATACACTCACAATAATCTGATAGGCGACGAATGCTAACTTTTCATATATAAAAAGGTTACTATAACAATTTTCAAATTATAAACACAGGGTATAGATATGTTGGTTCCGATTTCGAATAAAGAAAATTTTTGGACATTTACCTTAAAATTTCATATACAAAAAGTCACTATAACAATACTTCAACTTATAAAACGGTGTATATATACAATGGTTCAGCCGGGCCTTAAAAAAAATATGATTTTTAACAAATCCATTTAATCTTTATACATAAAAACCAACAACAAACGACTAAATGCATCAATATATCACAAAAATAATAATAATAATAATAATAATAATAAAAATAAGAAAAAGGGTAGAACCTAAAATAAGAGCTGCGAGAGAGAATCAAACGGTGGAGATGATAAGTAGCGCCCATGGCGTTAACAATAACATCAGAGAAAGAGCCATTATTAAAGCCTTCTGATTGGATATGATCACAGAGAGAGGTGAGGTTGCTGCTGCAATCCAGTGCCGGAAGTTCGCCGGAGGTACGGGCGGTGGTGTCGGAGAGGGGATGGGACGGTGGCCGGTCCATTTGTGTGGTGGTGATGGTGGTGGTTGTTGGGTGATCATTGATGTATTGATGGTGGTGATGATGATGGTTGTTAGGGTTAGGGTTTGGGTATTGATGTAATTGTAGGTGTTGTTGTTCCATGAATAATAATATTAATATTAATTTGAGGGTTGATGGTTTGGTGATTGAAGGGGTTGAGGGAGAGTGATCATTGGTGATGTGTAGAATGAGGAAAGCTTGGTTGATTACAAGGACGTGTATGTACTGAGAAAAACTATCTGGATCGCCCGGAGCGGGGAATATAAACATTTCTTAAAGGTGTATATGGTTTAGTTTAGTTCAGTTTTTAGTCTCAACACTAACAAAAGTCATCGGCTAAATGATCTTATTGACCAATTAGCTAACTGGTTCAATTTATTTTGTAAAATTGTTGGTTTTTAATTCGGTTCAGTTAATTTGTTTAATAGCCAAAACCAAACTTTGTCTAAAAATTTGAAGGTATATGAAATGAGGGTATAAAACTACAAATACATGAAATGGAAGCTAAGAATATATGAAATGTTTGATTTTTAGTTTGGTTAACTAATAGTATTAAAAAACCCGATAACCAATTTTAAGTTAATTCAGTTTTCAATTGATTTAAGTTGGTTACGTCTATTTTTGGTTATTGCTCACCTCTGGATATTGTTAGTCACGTAACACATCAATTTTTTTAGACTAAAAAATAATAGTAATATTACAAACCATGTACTCCACAAAAATGAATTGATCGTAAATAACAAGATTAATATCACCTCTATGCAAAGCTACTCTGGTCACCAATCGACCGATTATTCCACACCCTGTTTGTTACTTCAAATTAAACCACAACAGTTCATTCGAGACGAACAATAGTAAAAATCAAAGTATATAAAAGCATAAAACGTGTTAGATTTTATATCTTGATCTTGCCTAAACAAAAAAAAAAAAAAAAAACTTCGATAACTAAATAATGCATATTAGATCATAATCAATGTATTAAAAAAGAACATCAACTGAAACATGAGTAAACTTAGTGTAGCATTGACGAAGAGAAAATGTGTAGACGATAAAAAGTGTGTAGTGGAAATGGAGGTTGACGAAGAGAAAACAGTGACGAAGGGTTGAGTTTTTTGTAAGGTTTAATTATGTGAGAAATTAATGACCGGGAAAGCCCCTAGGTTTTGAATTTGAATTTTAAAAACAAAAAAGACGATGGGATGATGTCCTTTTTTTTCAAATAAAGTATATAAAATGGATGAAAATGTAAGAAATCTGATCCAACCCTTTCTTTCTATTCCGAATTTTGACAATACCTATCGTCTCCACACTTTCTGTTAATTTGTTATACATGCTCATAGAGTTCTAAAACTCTAAATTTTAGAAGTCTTTTTTTTTTCTTTTTGTAAATTATCATAAATATTTGTAAAGCTCTAGTTTTTTAGAATGATGTCTGCACAATGCGGCAAATAGCACATGCACTTGTAAAGGTGTGCATGATTTAGTTTAGTTTGATTATTAATTGTCCGTCATCAGTCGTCTCCTGCTATGAAAAAAAACGCAACAATCGTTTTCTAGGATGCGCATCGCCTCACTTGCCTCAACTTGAACCTCATTCTCGAACAACAACTGGACCTCAGACTTAGTGTCATCCTCATATGGTCGGACCTCAGTCATTACTAGGCAGCGAGAACATTAAAGGAAACATCTCAAATTTGTGGTTGTCCGAAAAACTCGTTGCTCGTCGCTTGCTCGAAAAAATGTTCGTTCGAAAAAATGTAAACGAGCCGATCAGATCAGTTCGGTTCGCTCGGTTTGGCTCGGCTCGGCTAGTGAACAGCCCTACTCAAGAATAGGCTTTGTGTATTAGTCTACAAAAGCCTTGCTTTCTTTAGCAGTGGGCCCTGTTTAGCTCCTTAATTGTATTTGTTATTGACCCTGCACACAAATGGCCTTAATAAATATTAACAAACTCCCAAAAAATATAATTTTCTATGTTATATATTTGTTGATGTCACTGTCACAAACATTTGTTTAACATTAACACAAGACTTAAACAAAAAGACAAATAGTACACCAAGACTGACCACATTTCAAGAACACATATATATAAAATTCAAGAAACTCTGTTTCATCCAATAAACATTGGTTATTTGTTTTAACACACATTGGTTTTTTGGTTCTTGTATTTATCAGTTGGTTATGCAAAAAAATTAGTTTCAAAGGTCCTAAACAAATGCCCAACAATAGGATCATGTTATCTAGTCTGGTCCTTGTGGATCTTAACCTTGTTATGTGTTTGTTAAACCTTCTTTATTGGTATAGAAATGGTTGGAGTAAAGAAAACATTGGTAGTTTTTCGGTTACTGTTTTTAGAACTCTTGTTTGGTTATTCGTTTCGGGTTACTTGCATAACCATGTCTCTAACTCAGCAGAATCTAAGTATCCGTTTGCGTTAAGGACTTGGTGGTTTTCTTCTTTCTTAAACTTTGGTTTTTGTCTAGTGTTAGACTATGTTTTCTATAAACAGATTCATAGTTTAGCACCTCAGCTCTTTGTGTTAGATGTTTCGTCTGTTATCGTCGGTTTATTCCTGTGTTATGTTGGGTTGTCAGTTAAGAATGAAGGTGGTACCATTAGCCAGTTTTATTATCAGTCATTGTTGGATGACAGTGATTCGAAACATAAGGGCGAAACTATAACTATAACCCCTTCGGCAACCAGCAATATCTTTAGTCTTGTTACTTTCGCTTGGATTCGTCCGTTGATTTCAGTAGGATACAAGAAACGGTTAGATCTTGAGGATGTTCCACAACTCGACAGTTTAAATAGTGCGCAAACATCCTTTTTGGTATTAAGAAATAAGCTAGAATTCGATAAGAGTAAGCGTAGCGAAATGAATACTTTTAGTCTGGTCAAGGGTGTGATCTTGACAATATGGAAAGACATAATAATTTCAGGCTTCCTTTATTTTGTTGCGACGTTAGCTTCATACGTGGGGCCGTTCCTCATAGATACGCTTGTTAAATATCTAAATGGACAACGGAAATTGAATGCACGCTTGCTTCTAGTTTCTGCATTCTTTGGTGCTAAAATCGTAGAGTGCTTGGCAGCTCGACACTATGATTTTAAGCACAGACAGGCTGGAGAGAACGCTAGAGCTGCTCTTGTTGCAATGATATACCACAAAGGTTTGTCCCTTTCGTCTCAGTCAAAGAAGGGACATTCCAACGGTGAGATTATCAACTTAATGGCTGTTGATGCTGAAAGAATCGGTGATTTTAGCAAGTTCATGCACGCTCCTTGGATGATCGTTGTGCAAGTTTGTCTGTCGCTAGCAATATTGTATAAAAATCTCGGCATTTCTGCATTAGCTACCTTTGTTGCAACGATTGTCGTCATGCTAACTGATCTACCGTTAGGGAGTTTTCAGGAAAAATATCAAGCGAAGTTGATGGAATATAAAGATAAAAGGATGAAAACGACGTCTGAAATTTTGAAGAATATGCGGATTCTCATGCTTTACGGATGGGAGATGAAGTTCTTGTCTAGAATTAACGATATAAGGAATGATGAGGCACATTGGTTGTATAAATTTGTATTTGCTATGGCCGTGACCTGTAATGCATTCTGGGTTGCGCCGACGCTTGTGGCTATAGCGACGTTTGGTACTAGCATGCTTGCTGGCATCCCACTTGAGTCGGGGAAGGTATTGTCCGCAGTTGCAACGTTTAAGATTCTCCAAGAATCGGTGTATACTCTTCCGGATACAATATCTATGATTATACAGACCAAAGTTTCATTTGATCGTATTGCATCATTTCTTAGTCTATCTGAATTAGATTCTGGTCTGGTAGAGATGGTCCCAAAACGTAACTCTGACACGTCAGTCGAGATTGTTGATGGAAAATTTTCATGGGATGTGACATCTTGTGAACCAACATTGACTGATGTAAATTTAAAAGTTTTTCATCGTATGAAGGTTGCTGTCTGCGGCCCTGTTGGCTCAGGGAAGTCGAGCTTACTGTCGTGTATGCTAGGAGAAGTGCCTAAATTATCAGGAAAAGTCAAACTCAGTGGCACAAAGGCTTACGTGGGTCAGTCGCCATGGATACAGAGTGGGACCGTAGAACAGAATATCTTGTTTGGTAAGGAGATGGACAGAGAAAGTTACGAGAAGGTCCTAGAAGCGTGTGATCTGAAGAAAGACCTTGAAGTTCTCTCGTTTGGTGATCAAACAGTTATAGGGGAGAGGGGAATTAATTTGAGTGGCGGTCAGAAACAGAGAATACAGATAGCGCGTGCTCTGTATCAAGATGCTGATATTTATCTATTTGATGATCCGTTCAGCGCTGTTGATGCTATAACAGGAAACCATCTTTTCAAGGTGAGTTGATCACTTTATAAATCCTAAAGTTCTCATAATTTTATAATCTCTAACTAGATTAAGTAATTTATCGACAGGAATGTATGATGGATTACTTGGAATTTAAAACAGTCATTTACGTCACGCATCAGGTGGACTTTTTACCTGCTGCAGATCTCATCCTGGTAAGTGTTTGAAACATTTTTTCTCTATCTATATGCACACAAAATATATGAATAAAATGGGCATTCCACATTTTCATCAGGTCTTGAAGGATGGAAGAATTACACAAGCTGGAAAATACGACGATATTATGAAGCTAGGAAGCGACTTTTTAGAACTTGTTGGTGCACACAAAGAAGCTTTATTAGAAATTGATTCTGTAGGGTCTGAAATAATAGATGTAAGTGAGAACCATGGCACTTTGAAAAAGAACATCCAAGACGAGACCATAACGGGTCAAAACGGTAAAGAAGTTCACATGGATGGGAAGAAAAGGCAGCTTGTACAAGAAGAAAAAAGAGAAAGAGGTAAAGTTGGCTCATCGGCTTATTGGAAATACCTTACAACCGCTTATGGAGGGGCACTTACTCCTGTGGTGTTATTAGCACATATTATGTTTGAGTCATCTCAAATCTCCAGCAATTACTGGTTGGCTTGGGCATCACGTACATCCGAAAGTCATGACGCTCGCGTTGATGACTTTAACTTCATTATGGTTTATGTGGCTTTTGGTATCGCATGCTCGTTTTGTATTCTAGCAAGATCATTTTTACTTATGCTAGCTGGCTTTGAAACAGCCAACCGCCTTTTCGACAAAATGCATTTTTCTATTTTCCGTGCACCCATGTCTTTCTTTGACGCCAACCCATCTGGTCGAATTCTAAACAGAGTAAGTGAATGCATCGTTTTGTTGCATTTTTCGTAAAGATTAGGCAACTTTATTTTTAAAAACTTTTTGCAGGTATCTTCAGACCAAACTGCAGTGGACTTGACTATACCGTATAGTATTGGTCCATTTGCCTATGCTGTCATACAGCTTTTAGGCATTGTTTTAGTTATGTCATTAGGCGCTTGGCCCGTGTTCCTTGTTTTCTTTCCGGTGGTTGGAATTTGCATATGGTTACAGGTAATAATACCTACTGTAAAAACCGTTCGTTTTATAATATTACTAGTATTCATTTATTCTGATTTCTGTTTTTAACATGTCTATATTGTATTTGAAGCAATATTACATACCTTCAGCACGAGAACTCGCACGATTGGTTGGAGTATGCAAAGCACCAGTCATTCAACATTTTTCAGAAACAATATCAGGATCAACAACTATTAGAAGCTTTGATCAGAAACACAGATTCCAAGACACATGCTTGAAACTGATCGACGATTATTCCAGACCAAAGTTTCATGTTGCTGGTGCATCGGCTTGGTTCGGGTTACGCTTGGATATGCTGTCCACTTTAATTTTTGCCTTACTTCTGATCTTTCTAGTTGCTGTTCCTGAAGGCATAATTGATCCAAGTAAATAAATTTTACGACTCACTAACAAGATTACCGTTTCAACCATAAATAACTCATCCCTTCCAACCTCTTGTAGGTACCGCAGGCTTAGCAGTAACGTATGGACTGAATTTAAACAAGTTACAAGCTTGGGTTATACTAAAACTTAGCAAATTGGAAATACAGTTTATTTCGGTTGAAAGAATATTTCAATACAGTTCTATACCAAGCGAGCCTCCCCTTGTTATAGAATCGAATCGACCTGATCACTTTTGGCCTTCACAAGGAAACGTCGATATTCACCATCTGCAGGCAATATATTACTGTCTTTTTCCATTTTAAACTTTTTGTGCAAGCGAAATCATGCGCTTTAAAAACTAACAAATAATGTGTGATAGGTTCGATACGGCCCACACATGCCACTTGTGTTGAGAGGTATTACATGCACTTTCCATGGAGGTACAAAGACTGGAATTGTAGGGAGAACCGGAAGTGGTAAATCCACTCTTATTCAAACGCTCTTTCGTCTAGTTGAACCTGCCAGTGGGAAAATTACAATAGATGGGATCAACATTTCGTCGATTGGACTCCATGATTTACGTTCTAGATTAAGCATAATTCCTCAAGATCCCACTATGTTTAACGGAACTGTTAGAAGCAACATGGACCCACTTGAGGACTATACAGATGATCAAATTTGGGAGGTACATCGGATAGATATAACGCATATAATCTGCGTATGCTGACATTAGTAACATATTCATATGTATGACATTAATAACATTTAGTTTGTCGTTTCAGGCTCTTGATAAATGCCAGATAGGAGACGAAATTAGAACCAAGGAAGGCCAGCTTGACGCCGTAGTTACTGAAAACGGAGAGAACTGGAGTATGGGTCAACGACAACTGATCTGTCTTGGGCGTGTGCTACTCAAGAAAAGCAAGATTCTGGTTCTTGATGAGGCTACTGCATCAGTTGATACAGCAACCGATAACATGATTCAGAAAACACTTAGGGAACACTTTTCAGACTCTACTGTCATAGCAATAGCACATAGAATCACCTCTGTGGTCAAAAGTGACATGGTTCTAGTTTTAAACAACGGTTCGTGAGCTAATCACATGTCATTCTGCCTTCATTGTTATTGTATCTTTAGTGATTCCTTTGTTTTATGTGTGATGTGCAGGTCTTGTTGAAGAATATGATTCTCCTACAGCATTGCTTGAAGATAAAACATCTTCGTTTTCTCAACTGGTTGCGGAGTACAGCATGAGGTCGAATTCTGGGCATAGCATGACATGATAAAACAATACTTATAATAATAAGAGTTATTAATATAAAAGTTATTCTATAGCTAAATACTTTTGTGAAAATTTTGTATCTATTGATGGCATTATAAATTTGAAATAGAAACAATATCGTTGTTACAAAAAGTTCGGCGTAGTTGGTCTAGGGCTTGAGTGTGTAAGGAGGGTCTAAAACTGTAGCCTCACTCCATGGTTAAGTCAGTATACTATATTTTGTTCTATGTGTGCTTATTTGATAATTATTTCTTAAATGGTCTGAGCCAACACATATTGACCCATTAGGATTATAGCCCACCTAGAAACATTTTTCAGTAGGACAACTCATGACAAGGATTTCTCCCACACACTAGACGTTCAACCTTCTATAATATTCTTATATACAATGCATAGCATATACATTAATAACAGTTATGATGGAATCCTGACTAACTTGAGTATCAAAGGGTGGTCATGAAGCTTGGCCTTTGACTCTTTCTAATGAGCTTTTGACCCTTTCTAACTAGCTTTTCATGATTTTTTTAGAGAAAAAAAAAGAACTAAAATTGTAGTTTGTACTCTTGGAAATACTACATGTAGATTTTGTAATATGCCTTCATGCTTGGCTTTTTATGTATGTTCAGAGGGTGTAAACAAACCAAGCTGCTTATGACACATTTGAGATCGCCTTGTTAAAAGCTTGAATCGAGCCGAGCTTAAAAAAACTATATTGAAACTACTTTAACTAATGGGATCAAGCGTGAGCTTCACATTTTGAGCTTGATTAGGCTTGCAAGGCTAATCGACTACATTATTTATATAAATATAATAACTTTCATTGTATATATTAAATGTAATTGGATGAGAGTACTATTATATGTAAAATAAAGATGAAATAACTATATAAAAAAGATTGTATATGTATATAGTTAAAATATTTTAATAAATAATAAAAGTAATCAGCCCGAGTCAACCTTGAATTTTAAAAATTATTGATCCGAACTTTAGTTTTTGATATAGAGCTTGTCAAAATACATGATATCAGAACATAAACAGATTTTATTCAAGAACCCAAACCAAACAACTGTTTACACCCTGAATCACAAAAGAAAAATACAAAGACTCAACAATCTCAAGACCTTACTGCACCTCTCTAACATCAATGACTAGAATGTAACTGGGAACAAACTCAATATCTGATTCGAGATGAATCAGACCTCAACCCTCACAAACCCTAGTTTACAGAGAGAATACAAAGGATGAAAAAATAAAAGTGAACGACTAAACTTGTAATCAGGAGAGAAGCTCTCCTTATATAATAGCTATTCTTGGTTCAGGTAGAAACACACCCGAACCTCTCCTGACCGTTGGATCAACTCTAAGAAACACACTCTGCTGCAATCTCATCCGTCCAAAGCACTTGACAAGGATCGCCACGTAGACTCGTTAAAACCAACGAACTGGGCTGAGCTGATAAGTTGGACTGGACCCATCTCCACTCTTTGTATAAGCCCACAATCTTCACAACTTGGACCGGCCCAACCTACAATGACTCTTATGCAATATATCAAAATATTTGAAATATAAACTAAACTTTATAAAAATAAATATATTTTGAATATTTATGTTTGAACCGAGTATATAATTTTAACACCCCTCCTCAAACTAAATATTCAAATACCTTGAAAGTTTACCAGATCATACTCCAAATGGGTCAAACATACCAAGAGACTCACAAATCTGACAATGTTGCCCAACACCAAGTCCTTTAGTCATAATATCAGCAATCTGTTTTTCAGAACTGATCTTAACAGTTTTGATACTTCCCTTAGAGACCAGGTCTCTTAGAAAATATATATCTATCTCAAAATGTTTTGTTTTATCAAAAAAACACAGGGTTAGCTGCAATTGACATTGCAGCACTATTGTCACAAAACAATGTCACTGGCAACTCTACTTTGACTTGTAGCTCAGCCAAAAGATTTATAAGCCAAAGTACTTCACATGATGTTGAACACATAGCCCTATATTCAGCTTCAGCTGAAGACCTAGCAATTGTAGACTGCCTTTTGCTTTTCCAGGAAATAAGATTTTTTCCTAAGAAAATGCAAAAACCAGTCACTGACTTTCTAGTGTCAATGCATTTGGCCCAGTCAGAATCCGAATAAGCCAAAAAGTCAAATGATGAACTCTTTCTAAACCAAATTCCCTTTCCTGGAGCCCTTTTCAAATACCTGAGCAATCTCATCGCTATTCTTAGATGACCCTCAGTAGGCTTATGCATGTACTGGCTTAGATAATGTACTGCATATGATATATCAGGTCTAGTATGAGCCAGATATATCAGTTTCCCTACTAACTGTTGGTATCCAGTAATATTTACCAACAATTCAGGATGATCTGAACAAATAGCAGTTAAGGTATGGTTGGGCTCCAAAGGATTACTGACTGGTTTACATGCAAGCATGCCATACTCAGCCAATAGATCTAGACAGTATTTCCTTTGAGACAAACAAAGGCTATCACCTTGTGATAACACTTCTATTCCTAGGAAATACCTAAGTTCACCTAAATCTTTGATAAGAAAGTTTTCTTTCAAACATTTCTTAACACTATCTAACTCATTGACACTATTTCCAGTTAGGACTATGTCATCAACATAAACAAGCAAAACAACAATGATATCACCAGACACTTTAATAAACAATGAGTGATCACATTTACTTTGAATAAATCCAGAACCACATAAAACACTTACAAGTTTCTCATTCCACATCCTAGGGGCTTGTTTAAGCCCATACAAGGACTTATTTAGTTTACAAACTTTAGACTCATTTTCAGAAAAATAACCCTCAGGTAAAGACATGTAAACATCTTCATTTAATTCACCATACAAGAAAGCATTGTTCACATCCAGTTGAAACAATTTCCAACTGTTTTGAACAGCAACAGACATAACACATTTAACTGTGGTAAATTTCACAACAGGGGAGAATGTCTCATCAAAGTCTATTCCCTGTTTTTGACTATACCCTTTGGCTACAAGTCTAGCTTTGAGCCTATCAATTTCTCCACTAGACTTGTATTTGATCTTGTAGATCCATTTACAGCCTACAAGACTTCTGCCTTTGGGTAAGTCTACTAAAGTCCAAGTGTTATTTCTATTTAATGCCTCTATTTCATCATTCATGGCAATTACCCAATTAGGATCCTTAGAAGCCTCACTAAATGTTCTAGGTTCTACACTTTTGTTCAACATACTAGCAAACACTCTATGTTCACATGACAAATTAGAGTAATTTACAACTTTTTCAACACCAAACTTGACCTTTCCTTCTACTATAAAGTCATCAAGTCTTCTTGGAAGAACTGTACTCCTAGAACTTCTTCTAATGGTCTGATTAACTTGGTCACTACCCTCAGGTTCACTTGTGTTATCAACACTAGGTGTCACATGCCCAGCCCTGTCATCACTTCTGTTCACATCATTAACTTGTGAACTGCTTGGTTCACTCAAGTCTTGATGTTCAGAAGGAGACTGCTGAGACCCATGTGTCTCTACCTCTTCCTTACCTATTACCCCTCCCTCATCATTGGGCAGTTTAGGTTGGTTGGATGTCTCATTTTCATATAAGTCAAAAAAGTTTAATGAGTCTATATTTTGAAAATTTGTATCACAGAATTTATCATAAACAACTTTATCTTTGAAAGGAAAAATGGTTTCATAAAATTTAACATCTCTTGAATAAGAGATGGTTCTAGTTTCTAAGCTATAAACTTTATAACCCTTTTTCTCATTAGAATATCCTATGAAAACACATTTTTCAGCCTTTTCATTTAGTTTATCAGACTCATTAAGTATTGTTGCAAAACACAAACATCCAAACAACTTAAGGTGACCTAGGAAGGGTTTAAAACCATAGATAAGTTCATAGGGTGTTCTTCCACTAAGCACAGATGAAGGTGTCCTATTAATCAGATAAGAAGCAGTTAAAACACATTCACTCCAAAATCTAACAGGTAGATTACTCTGAAACAACAAAGACCTAGTTACATTTAACAAATGTCTATGTTTCCTCTCAACTACGCCATTCTGCTGTGGGGTATAAGCACATGTAGTTTGATGTATAATCCCTAATGATTTACAGTAATTAATCATTTGATTATTAACAAACTCTAGGCCATTATCACTTCTAAATATTTTAACAACTTTAGAAAACTGTGTTTTCAATATGTTAACAAAATCTTGAATATGATAAAAAACTTCATTTTTATGCTTCATTAAACATACCCACACAGCTCTAGAGTAGTCATCCACAATTGTGAGAAAATATCTAAACCCCTCCTTACTAGCAACCCTATAAGGCCCCCAAACATCTAAGTGAATTAACTCACCTAGACTAGAGGTCTTATGATCACTTAAGGGAAAGGGTTCCCTATGCTGCTTAGCCTTGTGACAGACTTCACAAGGTAAGTCATCATCCTTAGTTATTTTAACTCCTATAACATCTTCTAGTTTTTGTAACACAATATCTGAAGGATGACCTAACCTTCCATGCCACAACTCATAATCTTTACTATTAAGACCTACCTTATTACACAGAAAAGATCCACCACAGAAATACAATCCTTCTAATTGGTTACCAGTCACCAGGACTCTCTTTGTTGACAAATCCTGAATGTAACAGTTGTTCTCATCAAAACCAACATACAAATGATTATCCTTAACTAACTTGTGCACAGAAATCAAATTAACACAATAGTCAGGAACAACAAACACATCATGTAATGTGACTTTGTCATTTAATTTTAAAGTTCCTATTTTAGTGACCAATGCATTAGTTCCATTAGGATGTTTGACTTGTATATTCAAATCAGAAACATCAATATAATCAGTTAAGTTATGTTCACTAGTGACCATATGTTGGTTAGCCCCTGAGTCTACAATCCATCCAATTTTAAGTTTGTTATTCCCAACATTGAAGCAAAAGATAGGTTTAGCATATACATTCGCACAAAAAGGAGAAAACAAACTACCTGAAACATTATGGCTTTGAGGAGGATCAATTGACTTATCTGAAATCAGACTTAACAGTTTAGTCAGTTGATCACTAGTCAAAGAAGTTATAGGAACATCAGTTTTCTCAGAACACACATTATTCACAACTACCTTTTTTCCCTGACCTCCCCTAGGTTTAGCCCATGGAGGATATCCAATTAACTCAAAACATTTGTCAATTGAATGTCCTACCTTGTCACAGTGTGTACACTTAAGAGTAGGATTATAATTTTTAGTTACTCTTTTAGTGAAATCAATAGTTTGATTTGCTTTAGACACAAAACCTATAGTTTGTCCCTTTTTAGTGACATTGCTAGAGTTTCTATGGGATTCTTCCCTAGAAGCTATAGCAAATGCCTCTTTGACAGTAGGCAAAGTATCTCTTATTAACAAACTTGTCCTAACACTTTGGTACACACTGTCCAAACCCATAAGGAATTGCATGAGTAATCATACTACTAAAATTATTAAATTCCCTAGCAGCATTACATGTACAAGCAGGTAATTGTAATATCTGATCTAACTGTTTCCACATAATGTTCAGTTTATGATAGTATTCAGAGACAGATAAACTATTTTGATTAAACTGATTAATTTTCTGATACAAATCAAAAACCACAGAACCATCTACTTTATCATATGTTTCTTTTAACTCATTCCAAACATCACAGGCAAGTTTAGAAAACACATGACCCATGTATAAATCTTCACTAATAGAATTCAATATCCATGTTAAAACAATTGAGTTGCATCTATCCCATTGTCTAGCAAGTATAGGACCAGTTTCAGATTTTATGCATGTTTTATCTATAAATCCCCATTTGTTTTTAACCTGAAGTGCAAGAGTCAGGCTATTTGCCCAAACATTATAGTTTTCTGATCCTTTTAATTTTATTGAGGTAATAGTGAGATTACTCGAATCAGAAGCATGTAAGTACAGTGGATTACTAACATCAAGCTTGCTGATCAATGTTTCATTTGAAGCAGGGTCACCACCACCACCACCTCCTAAGAGTTGAGGACCAGAGTTTGGTCCTCCATCTTGAGGTGGCTGTTGATCACCCATGTTTCAAATATCAATGAACAACCAAGAAACAACAAATAACACTAACTACTCAATCACAGAATCACAAACAACAAACCTCACAAAGCACAAACAGATCCAAACCAAGAACACACAAAAAACACACACAGGCGAAGCCTCGCTGGTGATCCAGATAGCCGGTTCCTCAAGGGTACCGACCCAGGTCCTCACGAGGGAGCCTCTAGACCTAAAGACACAACCCTAAAGCTAAACAGGAACTCAAGTCCTGGCAATCGAGTCCCTATACCAACAACTCTATAAAACAAGAAAGTAAACAGTATGGAACGATCTCACCAAGAAAATACCCAAGTTAGGGTTTCCAAACTCGTAGTGTCAACCTTCAAGGGTTGATCACCAGAGAGCAATAATCCATAATCACCAAAATCCAAGCTATTCACAGCTTCACCAGATCCAGTACCAGTCGTCACAGCGGAATACAAACCCAGAATATCAACAAAGACCAAGAACAACTTGATCTATCAGTATCAGGACTCGATCTAACCTAGAGCTCTGATACCATGTCAAAATACATGATATCAGAACATAAACAGATTTTATTCAAGAACCCAAACCAAACAACTGTTTACACCCTGAATCACAAAAGAAAAATACAAAGACTCAACAATCTCAAGACCTTACTGCACCTCTCTAACATCAATGACTAGAATGTAACTGGGAACAAATCAATATCTGATTCGAGATGAATCAGACCTCAACCCTCACAAACCCTAGTTTACAGAGAGAATACAAAGGATGAAAAAATAAAAGTGAACGACTAAACTTGTAATCAGGAGAGAAGCTCTCCTTATATAATAGCTATTCTTGGTTCGGGTAGAAACACACCCGAACCTCTCCTGACCGTTGGATCAACTCTAAGAAACACACTCTGCTGCAATCTCATCCGTCCAAAGCACTTGACAAGGATCGCCACGTAGACTCGTTAAAACCAATGAACTGGGCTGAGCTGATAAGTTGGACTGGACCCATCTCCACTCTTTGTATAAGCCCACAATCTTCACAACTTGGACCGGCCCAACCTACAATGACTCTTATGCAATATATCAAAATATTTGAAATATAAACTAAACTTTATAAAAATAAATATATTTTGAATATTTATGTTTGAACCGAGTATATAATTTTAACAGAGCTCGAAATGAGCAGACCTCATGCTCTTAAGTTAAGTGAATCAAATCTCAAATTAAACAGGTCAATTTGGAACTCTCACTATAAAGACTCAAATTTGAGCTTGGTTTAGCTTGCCTTCACCCTTACATTGACCTATTATCTCAAAACGCTATGTAAACCAATAAATTTCATTTCAAATGTCAAATATATCACTTGCTCAAATCATTCCATATATTTCATTTCAAACGGAGTGTTTTCACGGTACTAACTATTCTAATAATATCCAGAATCTCCAAGATTCAAATAAAAGTTTGGAAATGAAGGACCATGGTAGAAAATACGAAATCAAAAGAGATTAGAATATAGAATCAGAAATGGGTATGAAAGTATGTTATGTTTATACAATATTTATACTACATCTAAAAATCTCATGACTTTTGATATTTTTAAAGCCTTTTTACATTAAAGAGTTAAATGCCATTTTCGTCCCTGAGGTTTGGCCGTTTTTGCTAGTTTCATCTAAAAGTTTATTTTTTCTCATCTGAATTTCAAATTCTTGCTGGTTCCATCCAAGTGCCTAACCCCGTTAGTCAATCTCAGTTAACTGAGGGGTAAAGTTGTCAATTCAATTCTCGTTTATGTTATAATAATAATAATAATAATAATAATAACAATAAATAATAACACCGCTTAAAAACACTTCCACAAACTCCATCTTCTTCCCCCATTCTCTGCAGCAACAAAAACAATAACAAAAACAATGGAATTAACCTCTAAACTCCACAACATAAACCTCCATTCCACTTTCCTTAACCCCTCACCACTCACCAACCTCCATAAACCTTATTTTTGCCGACAGTTTCGCCCAATATTCTCACCAATTCCCCCCCCCCTCGATCTCTACCGTTGTTAACTCAAATCGGAACCCAAGGCTCTTTTTCCGCCTCTATCTCTCGACTCTCTCTCTCTCTCTCTCTATAACAGTAGGGTGTGTGTGTAGAATTAAGGGCAGGGATGGATGGGTTGGGTTTTTATAAAGGTGGGGTTTTGGTGGTTCAACAGGACTCTGAACCAACGTAGTGGATGCGGAGACAATCAATGGCTGAATGGAGTCGGAACATGAGCCAAGGATCGCACTAAACACGATCTGATCTTGGCGATACCAAGCCATGTAATCGGGATTTGGTTTTGTGGTTTCTTGTTCGGCAATTGTTTTAGGTGGAGGATCAGTGGTTCCTGTGATAAAGTCATCGAGTTCGAGCTCAATGAGTGTGGATTGGACTTGCTTACACCAGACTAGAAAGTTTGTGGTTAAAAACTTGATAGGGAAGTTGTTGGAGGCTGTTGATAGGTTTTACAAAGAAAAACCTACAAAACTTCCAAGAAATCAAGAGAAGGAGAGATTCTAAGCACAAAGCTTTTTCATAATATTTTCTTCTTAACATTAACATAAAGGAAATGGCCTTATAAAGGCATAGAACAAGAAAATAACTACTACTAAACCCACTAAATCACTAATCCACTACTACTAATTTTATGGAAATAAAATATTGAATCTAAAGTAAATAACAAGTGCATGGAACCATGTTATGGAAATCATGGGAAAGAGTATGACACGTACGCTGATATGCTCCAACTATCCAACCCATGTTACCATGTGTCTTACTTTACTTGCATATGGAAGTATTCCAAGTCTCTAACCCATGTGACTTACTTTTGCCATGTTACTTCCTTTTACTTTTGCTTTTCAACCCATCTTGCTTTTGCTTTCCATGTTATTCAAGTTATCAATGTTTTGTTTGTATGCTTATTTAAGGCATTTGTATTTGTTAAGTTTGATATGAAAGAAATGAATTAAGAAAATATGTATCTCTTCTTCTCTAGTATTCTTGGAGGTTAGACCCACTCTAAGCCTCTAAGGGTTAGTTATCTATCATTTCCATATATCACCCGCGCTCTTCGAAATGTTCTTGTCCTCAAGAACGGGATACTTCTCCCATGGCGGTCGCCACTCGAGCCGAACAATAGCACTAGGGGTAGTATCCACGTAATGACACGGACATCTCCAAGGTGGTCGCCATTCTCGGCATCGGACTTCACCTTTGCTCAATGGCTCAAGTAGTGTTCCTCCTAACCTAAGAATTTGAGAATAAACTCCATCAAGACTCAACTGTGGATAT
The DNA here is from genome assembly GCA_032199755.1 of Ambrosia artemisiifolia. Lineage (NCBI taxonomy): Eukaryota > Viridiplantae > Streptophyta > Magnoliopsida > Asterales > Asteraceae > Ambrosia > Ambrosia artemisiifolia. The sequence continues at coordinate 32,837,664 of CM063527.1, read as the reverse complement.
GACGAAATACTTTGTGCACCTCTGTTTGAACAAAATGGATGGAAATTTCCATTCTGTTGAGCCATGGTTTTCACAACATTCTTTAAAGCTCCATTAGCAAAGCCAATAGCCAAATATTTTGTCTCACCAACTATAGATGGAGCAATATCAACTTTAAAAAGTAGTGGTCGGTTGAGGAATGTTGATGGTGGAAATGGTTTCAGTGACGATGTCGGGGTAGAAGCGGGTGGTAGAGTTTGTGGTGGTGTGGTGTTTAGGACTGGTTGTGGTGGTGCGGAAACGGAAACCGATTTCGGCAACCAAGGCGGTTTCCGTTCGAGGGGGAGTGAGCATGGTATCCGCGGTGCGCATGACACCCTTTTCAGCAAGTACGGATGGAGATGGTGTGGGTGATGCAACAATGGCGTTAGAAGCGGACTCAACGGATCGTGATGGTGGTTTGGGACCTGATGCGGGAATGTTTTTTTGCGTCGAGGAATGTTTTTTTGCGTCGAGGGGGGTGGCAGTTGAGGTTTGTTTTGGTGTCGGCTTGGTGGAAAGAACATCAGGAGGTTGGGGTTTGTATTGGGGTGGTGTAGATGACAAGGCTATTAATGATAACGTGGAGTTTGGCTGTTGTGAAGGTGGTGGTCGAGCGGGAATTGAAGGTGGTGGTAGTCGATCGAATATGGTGTGAAGGGTGCGGGTTTGTTCGATTAAGGTTTGGAGGTAGGTGTCTTGTTGGGCAATAAGTTGCTGGAGAAGATCCTTGGTTATAGGGTCATTGAGTTCTTCCTAAGGCTCAATGAAAGCACCAATGATAGGTTTTACAAAGAAAAACCTACAAAACTTACAAGAAATCAAGAGGAGGAGAGATTCAAAGCACAAAGCTTTTTCATAATATTTTCTTCTTAACATTAACATAAAGGAAATGGCCTTATAAAGGCATAGAACAAGAAAATAACTACTACTAAACCCACTAAATCACTAATCCACTACTACTAATTTTATGGAAATAAAACATTGAATCTAAAGTAAATAACAAGTGCATGGAACCATGTCATGGAGATCATGGGAAAGAGTATGACACGTATCAGCTGTAAGATGGATTAGGTTTTTGGTGGTTGTCATGAGGAAAATATTGTTAAAGAATAAGAAAAAAAAAGCAATAGGTGTAGGATCGAAGGTATACTCGTTAGAGCTTCAAATGAGTCCTGATCTGTTATTTTGTGGGTTTTTTTTAATGATTGGGATTGAGTTGCAGGTGTGGGGAAGATGGTGTTTGGTTCATGGTGGTGGTGGTGCAACATATATATAAAGATTTATTGTATTTTTTAAAAATATATAAAAGGGTATTTTGGTCTTTTAACTAAAAGGTAACAGAAAAAATGGATGGAGTTAACGAGTCGGATGGAAACGGCAAAAATTTGAGAACTTTTGGATTCAGATGAGAAAAAATAAACTTTTGGATGAAACTAGCAAAAATGGTAAAACCTCAGGGACGAAAATAGCATTTAACTCTACATTAAATAATGTTAGATTTCTAGATAATAAATTTTAACAAAAAAATCAAACAAACCAATAGAATGTTGGTATGTGTCAGATAAGATAAAACAAAGATGATCAATTGTCATATAAGATAAACCAAAGATGGTCGCAACCTAACAACAGGATAACCGAGTTGTAAGGAAATAGAGATCTTTTTCTTTTGTTGATTCCATCTCGCGACCGCCCCTTCCCAAAAGTCACCAACGACACAAATCTTACAAATCACAAATGTACGTACAAATCAAAACCATATCTTAGCAATTCTAGTTTCTTAAAAGTTTGTTAAAATAAAAATAATAGCGGAAAAAATTAACAAAAAGTAAGCAATGTTTTACGCTTTCGAATGCTTCCAACAATTTGAAATTGGAAATTGAAGAAACAACGAGCGATAACCTCAACCGAGGTGCGTATTGTGTCTAATTCGTGATCGCTGCAGGGTATAATCATTTGCTCACACTCGAGGCTAGAACCGAAACCTGAAAAGAAAGAGTGTAGTGAGTTGTACGAAAAGAGGCGACTGCTAGGTAATCGTAAGATTCCAACGTACAGACACAAAAGTGGTGTTGGCTTGCTCGGTGCAATAATGCATGCCTATCCGAGGAGGGGAGAGCTCCTTTATATAGTGCATGAGTGGGCCAAACATCACTAACCCATAACCTCGACGATGGGCCCGGGCCTAGGTTATGGGTCTGCCTCCTTTCGGCCCAATTGGTTAAGGATTGGACCGGGTAATTAAGATAGGACTGATTGTAGTTAATGCTGAAGAGAGAGAAAAAGTGTACCGCCCTGCCAAACGTCCACGTGGCGCAACAGGAGTGGCTGCAGGCGGATCTTCTTCTGACAGCGCCAATCTGTTCTTCTAGAAGGCGTCTGATGTGATGTATGACGCAAAGCTGAACAGTGCAGCATGGTGGGAATAGGGGCCTGTATCCTCACTATTAGTGGCCAGAGTTGTTGGGCCAGCTCTGCCACGCGTCAGCCTGTAATTGTACTGCGCAAGACCCTTGCGGTAACACGCAAGGAGGCCTGCGCCGATGCTTTAGCCGGCGTGGACGCTTTCCTCTGCGCGATGAAGACTCCGCGGAGCTTTGTTACCTTTGAACTATCTTGTGGGGTAAGGTCCTTATCCACGCCAGGATTTGGGACTATATCCCTTTAGAAATTGTTCTACAATTTTTTTAAAATATCTTTCACAAGTATATAATAAGTAAAAAAAAAAAACTAGTCTAATATAAATATGCAAATGTCCTTTTAAACGGTTAGATTGTAATAAAATACCATTTCCTTTCAGAAAAATGAAAAAACTTTATAAAAAAAAACAACTTTTAAACCAAACCCATGTGCCCTGAGCCAGTCAGCCAGCCCTAGTACAAAATCTTTATTGTCTTTTATTACCTTTATAATAATAAAAAACAATGGGCCGGCCCACCCAACCCAATTCATAAAATCCGACCGTTACAATAATAATAGAGAAAATTGCTCGAATAATCCCTGTGGTTTGCTCAGATTTCACCTTTAGTCCCTAACTTTTAAAAATTACAGGTATAGTCCCGAAACAGTGGACTTTTTGCACTCGGATAGTCCCTGGAGCTAACTGACGTTAGATAATCCAGTTAAGTGGGTGTGAAATTACTAAAATACCCTTACTTTAATAAAAATAAAAAAATCAATTAAATAATAAGGTGGATGGGGCCCACAATCCTTCATCTTCCCCACCCCAATCACCTTCATCTTCCCCATCCCACCACCACCACCACCACCTCTCTTTCTTCATCTTCCCCATCCCAACCACCACCACCTCTGCACACCATTGAGATCCCACCTCCTAGACCGAAAAGAAAGCCGATGCACCCTTACCCTCGTAAGCATTCGGCTCCTATCAAAACAGGAGCTCAACATGAGAGGTCAACTTCACCCAATTCATCAGGGTCAGATCAAGATAACCAGTCCCCGACTTCGGTTTTGTCAGCAGGCGGTTCGAACATATTATTATCAGCAACGAATGTTTGATCAGGCTGTTCAGCTAGTTCGCCCAGGTGGAGTTATTGTCTACTCCACGTAAGAAAGCAACAGATCGCAAGAGAGAGAGAGAGAGAGCAGAGGAGATCGGAAAAGAAGAAAGGAAAAGAGGACAGCGGCGGCGCTTAGGGAGGAGCTCTATGGTGGTGACTGTTCAGTTTGGTCAGACCATGGAAGACGAAGATGATGACAGTGACTGTTCAGATCTGATTGTGTGGTGGTCTCGAACAGATCTGATTCCAGATCTGATTCCAGACGAAGATGATGTGTGGTGGTCTCGAACAGATCTGATTCCAGATCTGATTCCAGATGAAGATCTGATTCCAGACGAAGATGATGACAGTGACGTGGTAGAAGTAGAAGACGAAGATGTTCAGTTTGGTCCTGTGGAAGTAGCAGCTGCCGGTGGGGATTGTGTTCAGGTGGTGGGTTTCGTGTTTTAAAATGAAGGGGGAGGTGCAGGTTGGTGGTGGTGGTGGTTGGTGGTGGTGATGGTGATAGGGTGGGGAAGATGAAGTTGGTGGGCCCCACTAAAATAGGTGGAGACACATGATTGGCTAAGGGGTTATGTGGGTCCTCTTTCTATTTTATTATTTAATTGATTTTTTTATTTTTATTAAAGTAAGGGTATTTTAGTAATTTCACACCCACTTAACTGGATTATCTAACGTCAGTTAGCTCCAGGGACTATCCGAGTGCAAAAAGTTCACTGTTTCGGGACTATACCTGTAATTTTTAAAAGTTAGGGACTAAAGGTGAAATCTGAGCAAACCACAGGGACTATTCGAGCAATTTTCTCATAATAATAATACTAAACACTTTTTCTTGCAACGTTTCTTTCATTTCAAAATTTAAACCCATTGCCCCCCAAACCCAAATTTCTTTATCAATATCTCATCTTTTCCATAACATTATTATTGTTCACTCAATTTCCCTTCTTCAAACAAAACCCTAATTTCCAAGATTCATAATCTTGAACCCACATAACATCAATGGCTCTCAGATCTCTTGATAACACTCTGCCCTTATCCCCCGAACGCCCGAAAAAGACTGTCAAAGTTGTGAATTCGATACCCGTATCGAAAACTAAACAGCCTGCTGATTCAAAAGTTAATGATGAAAATAAACTCCCTTTGGATGCTGTTGCTGTTACTCCTGTTGTTGATGCTGTTGATTATATTGCCTCCGAAAATCTTGAACCCGTTTCGGACCCCGATGTTAAGTTCAAGGTATAATATGTTTGTTTGTGTGATTGGTTCAATACCCATTTGTGTTTTTATGTTTTTTGATTGTTTTTGTTATGAAATTGTTATTTAAACCCTAAACCCTAAAAAATTTCAAGAAAGTAAATCTTTTTTAGGAACCATATTTGGGATCTTTTTTAATTGATGTTTTTTTGAGTGATTTCTTCATTACCCATATGTGATTTTGTATGTTTTGATTATTATTTCATATGAAATTGTAATATAAAACCTAAACCCTAGAAAAAAAAGTGTATGATTTTCAAGAAAGTAAATCTTTTTCAGGAACCCTAGTTGGGAATTTTATTTTTATTATTATTATTATTATTATTATTATTATTATTATTATTATTATTATTATTTTGAAATCTTAGTTGGTAATTTTTTTTTTTTTGAAATTTATGAGTTTTGAATGATTATTTAATTACCCTTTTGTGATTTTGTGTATTCTGATTATTATTTCATATGAAATTGTAATATAAAATCTAAACCCTAGAAACTAGAAAAAAAAGTGTATGATTTTCAAGAAAGTAAATCTTTTTCAGGAACCCTAGTTGGGATTTTTTTTTTTTTTTTTTTGAAATTTATGAGCTTTGAAAGATTATTTAAATACCCATTTGTAATTTTGTGTATTTTGATTATATTATTTGAAAATCTTGAATCTTTTTTTACTGATCTTGAAGTTAAGTTTGAGGCAAACATATGTCTTGGTTTCTTGAAATATCATATCATTTTGATTCAAACTTTTTTTTTGTTGGGAACTCAGAGTCTAATGGAAGGACTGGAGTCAAAAGATTGGATAAAGATTTGCGATTCGTTGAACGATGTGAGGCGGTTGGCATTGTACCACTCCGAGCTCCTGCTACCGATCTTGTAAGTAAACTAAGCCGAGTCTTTTATGAATAATGTTTGTCTGAAGATTTATGTGGTTTATTAATATATGTTATAACTTATGCAGGGAAAAAGTTGTGATGGTTTTAGTGAAATCAATGAAGAATCCAAGAAGTGCTTTGTGCAAGACTGCAATCATGGCTGCATCTGATCTTTTCAAATCTTTTGGTGATAAGTTGGTTGAGTCCTCTACCCCTAATGATGCTGTTGACCAAATGGTATGATCTAGTTTTTTTTTTTTTTTTTTTTTAATATAACTTATTTTGGCAACCTTGATGAAATTAACCTTGCCGCGCGCCAACGTAGATGCTGCAACTGCTACTGAAAGCTTCTCAAGATAAGAAGTTTGTGTGTGAAGAAGCAGAGAGAACACTGAAGACAATGGTTGTGTCTACAACACCAATCCCTTTGCTTCACAAGCTCAAAGTGTATGTGAAGCATGCAAATATGAGAGTTCGGGCCAAAGCCGCTGTTTCAATCTCTCATTGTGTCTCAAAAATGGTATGCAGATTGCAAAATCACCCTCTTTTGGTTATTAGTTATGTTCTCAAAGATGAAATTACCGAATTACCCTATCGTGGTTGTTTTTTAGGGGACGGTTGAGATGAGAGATTACGGGCTTGTTTCGTTGGCACAAATGTCTGCTGAGTTGTTGAAGGATAGGCTACCTGAAGCGAGAGAGGCGGCTAGAGGTATGGCGTTGTCGGTTTATAAGGCGGTTATGGAAGATGGGGAGAATGAAGAAGAGGAGAAGTGGCAAAACTTTTGCCAGATGCATTTGCCAGCCATTGATGCATTGACCATGGTCAAACTTGTTGCATCTCAGTAGAAAGTTTTTTGTATGTGTGTAGAGAGAGACCATCATGCTGATGAAGATGGCCTTTTGCCTTGTTATTTTTTTTTTATGTTCATGTAAGAGTGGTTTACTCTTTAAGAAAAACCATTCTTAATCTGTTTTCAATGAAATAGAAGTGTTAAATCATGAAATAAACAATTTCGTGAGTGTGTATAAGAAAAACTATAGCCGACGAGCCCATAGCCGGTTTGAATTCACTCGCTGTTGTTTTAGCAGTTGAAGATTAGGTGGTGATTCTTGTATCCTAATTCGTGTTAGAATGCCATACGGAATTACGGATTGTTGATCAAGTGGTGTATTTGTATTTGTATCTGTATCTCGAGTGACCCGTAGATCTATCATTTCGTTTGAATTCTAAGTTTTCTACCCATTACCGAACCATTCCCTATCACCTTATTCTTGTTAATTTTTAACAAATGGCTCTTTAGGCTTGCATGTCTGAGTTCTTGTTCACACACTGTGTGCTTTCTAGCTTCGATGCGAGTTAAATTTTGATTATGTTGCATGTCATAAGACTTACATGAGTAAACCAAGTGGTTCTAAAAAGATTTTTAAAGAGAAAAGCAGAAGAAATAAGCTGAACAAATGGGCATTCAGATTTCAGATGAAATACATACTTTTGACAAATTTATTCTGTGTATGTTTAAGTGATGCAAAAGAATTATTATTAAACATGTGAAATGTTGGATCTTTGTGATAGCAGTCAAAGGCCTCTTTTTACCATGGGGCGACTTTTACTTGGTCGCGGTAGCCAGGCAAGATAACTGAAGGACACTTGCCTGGTATTGTATTTCGTAGCTCCCGTGTTAAGCACTGATAGGTAACCTGCTTTCACTTTTTTGGGCTTCATTTCATTAAAATTTTGTTCGAGTTTCGATTGATGGGAATAGTGGGATCATTAATTTCAGGCGACTGACGTGAAATAAGCAATTTGACACGAGCTATGTGGGATTTATGAAGGACGGAGCCCAGTGGATGAAGGACAACACTGATATCAAACTTGTTGGTAAAACTAACTTTCAGAACCATAAAATTTTATCAGAGAACATATGCATTTGGAAATACCCTATATAACCGTATAACCTTATTCAGGTTGCGCGTAAGAAAAATACATAATCAGTCATTTGGTCTCATGTTGCAGGCATTGATAACGTTGCGGCATATGACCCGTCTTATCCCTTCTCATCTTGTCTTTTAAGAGAGCAGGGATCTCCCATAAGTGCATCCTCATCAAGCGATGCAGCGCACTTCATAAACAGACATTATTTTTTTATCGGCATTTTGCATTATTGATAAGGGAAGTAAAAATGTGTGCATACATATACATGCAGACATATATGTTCAGCCTGTTTTTGAAGCATCTCAATTCCTACAACTTATTGTACACATGAATCAGAAATCAAACAAGGGAACGGAAACAGCGCAAGTTCGAGACTCCCAATAACTAAAGCAAAAAGCACACTACCATGAGATATGTCAGGAAGTCTTTACCCAGGAACAAAAAGACTTGTTTTGAGTGTACAAAAAGATTTGTTTGTAAAATATGTTCATCACAACAAGACCTTTGTTTTTTTAAATTTGTTCTCTTAGGCGTTGCATCACAAACGGTAGCATCTTCATCACATAAAGTAAAGTAAAATATGAGTGTACACAGACTTGTTTTGAGGAAACAGGATTCGAAATGTGTCTTCCTCAGAAGATGAAAAATGAAAACAAATTTTGAGTTTACAATTAATTCTTGTTCGGTTATAAAAAGGGAGGGTATATGGGTCTAAACTCAATGCCATCAATAATAATACCATGGTCAACAAAACTGATCAATTTAAGATCCATACGAAGCGTGTTTATTGTAGTAGCAGTCTGAAATTCCCAAATTTGTACTTCCATCCAACCATCGTTCCTTTGTTGTGGAAGGCCTTTTATTTTTGGCCTATTTTGTTGGTTACGGGTGTTTTGATCAGCCTTTGGTCCAATAACTGGGGTTTGAGGACTTACCAAATAGATATACCAACGTAAGTCATATTTTTTATCTAGTACTTCCAGAGGAGCCTCTAATCCGGATTGGTCTTTGAGAAATTTGTAGACAAGGTAAGTTGCGTATGGTGTCTCAGATGATACTAGCGGGGACTGGATTTTATAGTTGATATCAATGCCCATAGAATCAGGATGAAAGGCTTCTCCAAATCTGAAAAATTTTAGAAAATCATCTTGCATGTAAAAGATTTTTAATTTCTTAATTCACAATGGTGCATATATTTGCAAAAGATACAGTAAATTCTACAATAAAAAATTGACGGTAAGATATAAAAGAACCTTGATTTGGGTAAAAACAATCTTTCTCCGTAAATGTGACACACGTCAACCACTGATAGCATATGACATTTCTTCCCATTTTTGTCAAGATAAAACCACTAACAAACAACAACATAGATATGTAAGAACTTAATTGTTTATCAACACAATATAAAATGCTTCCCTCCCCTTGAACCATGTTCATAGGCTCCACAACAAGTGCATATGAAAAAATGAAATGGATTTGCAATTCAGTAATGAAAGTAAGAAATCATTGATGTCAACCTTACCTTCTTGCCATCATTGGTTAAGAAACCTTTGCAAAGAATTGAGTACGCTTTTTTCTTCGTTGTCCATCGCCAACAATAATCGAGTACCCTTTTTTTTGACAATTTCATTAGGTCTTCATAATCAGTTGGCAGTTTTTCTTCACAATTTGCATCTAAATCTGATATGGGTTGCATCTCATCTTTACGTTCCACCTGTAGAACATAACCATATTAGACTTTGATCAAATGACTAATGTGGAAGTGACTATCAATATCATTAGGTTCCACATGTAGAACATAACCATATTAGACTTTGCTTCTCTCTTACACTGAAAATGTCATTTTTCCCAAAAAGTTTACATGAATAGTAAAAATTTTATTTGTCATCTTACTTTCTCCAAGGGACAAAACTCGATGCCTTCTGCTTCTATGAAATTAGAAAAATATTTATGGAAGCCGTCAAACATAATTTGAAGATCAATAGTTCGTTGTTCACTAGTAAACTGATACAATTCACACATCCACCATCCATCTTCCCTCTCATACGCAAGGTATGAAATTGAACTCTCTGTCTCCCCTTGTAATTTATATTTAAGGGATATAAGATGTTGATCTTTTCTCACGAAGTAAGGGACTTCAGTCTTGAACACAAGGTTCACCGTGTATGTGATTCCAGGTGACAAGAATTGAGCTTTTACATGTGTTTTGAATACCCCATCCCTTGAATAGTAGGTGCCCATAGGAAATCTGCATGAATAGTATGTAGCAAAGAATGATACATTGCTTTCAACCCATCATATATTCTCAAAATCTAGCTAGACATAGAAGTCACCTTGATTTATACGCAGATGACCGTTGATCCAATTTACTTGGTATCGGATCCAAACATTCTGCAAAAGATACCATTTCATAGTGTTCTCCCTTCTTATTTAATGAAAACCACTGTCATTTAAACAAATTTCAAGTTAGCTCGACTCATGTAGGATGATATAAGTTATGACTGACTGTAAGGATGGCAATCAAGACCAGTTCTTCACATTACACCATATTCAGTTTGTGTCTACTATAAATGAATCTAAAGCACTGGATTATAACATATGAATTACCGTTTTGCCACCATTAAGGAGGACCCCTTTGGACAGATGCTTGCACAATTCACCTACTGAACTGTAGTTCAGAGAAGGTACTGCAGTCCTAGCCATCTCTTCGTAATCAAAGGGCTGTTTCCCTTCACTAAACTCTTGAATTTCTAGTGCAGTCTCAAGTTTTGTCACAACCTCAGCCATCTTTGGCCGATCTTCACGAGACTCCTTCAAACATCTATATGCAATGTCTGAAAATATTTCTAAAGCATTCTGATCCATTGCTTGAATGTTTGGATCCTTAAAGATGATATCATTTAACTTCTTCTGTTTGTAGCTTTCAATCCATGTGGGCACTAAAGTCTGCTGAACACGACCATTGCTATATGTACAACATAATCTTCCACATAAAACTTCGAACAAGACCACACCAAAAGAGTAGACGTCCGATTCTTTCGTTAAGGTGTGGGTCATCGCATACTGCGGATCACAGTACCCAGGTGTACCTGCTGCAGCGGTGACAATAACCGAGTTCTGCTCGTTAGCTGACCCCACTATTGATAGCCCGAAGTCAGCAACTTTAGCATTCCATTGGTCATCGAGTAGGATGTTGGCGCTTTTTACATCACAGTGGATAAGTCTTTGGTGTGTCTCCCTTGGATCATGAAGGTAGCATAGTCCCTTTGCGGCATCCAGGCATATCTTGATACGTTGTGACCACGTAAGATTAGGGGATTTTAGATGACGGTCAAGGCTTCCACGAGATGCATACTCGTACACAAGGATCATCTCATCTTCCCCTTGGTAACAAAATCCCAAAAGAGAGATAAGATTTTGATGGGTGTAACGGGAAAGCGTTGTGATATCTTTCAAGAACTCAGGTGTTCCTTGGCCATGCCGCGGATCAAGACGTTTAATAGCAACCATGTTTCGGCCCTTAAAGTGAGACACTTCTCCTTTATAAACTTTACCAAAACCGCCACCTCCAATGTAGTTGTTCTGGTCATCGAAGTTGTTGGTTGCTGATTTTATTTCTTCAAGTGGGATATTAAGATGTTGAAACTGCTGCAAGAATGCATCCATATTCTTGGATCTAATAATAATTACAGAATCAAATCAGTAATTTTGAACAATTAAAGGATCGGACCGGTTCTATCGAAGAAAAAAATCCGATCTGCAACAGCAACCAGCAGACCAGAGAAACAAGAAAAGAAAAGAAAAGAAAAGGGTGGTCTGAGTTCCTTTCGGGTTACCGGAAAGCTATGGTTTTGTCGGAAAAACAACAGTTACAAACATAGACAATTTAGATCGTGATAGAGTTTTGGGGTGAAGACGAGCCTCGTTAAAAAAAATAAGCACATGGACAGGTTGGCAGGTTGCGGTTGTTGCATGAAGTTATTATGTAGACAGAGACTGAGGAGAGGTTACAGACCAAAAGTGTTGCCAGCTGTAGCCCATCTATATGATTAGCTGAATCTATCTATTATCCTAAAATATAAGAATGTCGGTGGTGCCGACTAATTACCATAGTGCCCTTATAAATTCTTCAATTTACGAAATTACTTTGGCTACTTTAATACATACACCACTACGGCACATCTGTTTATCTGTCTGTGGTTCCATGGTCAAACTTGTTGCATCTCAGTAGAAAGTTTTTTGTATAAATTGTATGTGTGTAGAGAGACCATCATGCTGATGAAGATGTCCTTTTGTTACTCTCCATGTAGGAGTGGTTTACTCTCTTTTAGAAAACCATTCTCAATCTGTTTTCAATGAAAAAGAAATGTTGATCATATTAATATTTGATTTGACAGAAAATCATGAAATAAACATTTTCTTGAGTGTATATTCATGTCATAAATATCGGTACCTACTTTTACTCGCCTATACGCCTTTGTCCAAATAATGATGACTGAACTAACGTTGTACATGACATCATATCGCGTATTGGGTTGAATAATATATCCGTCATAATTTCAACCACGATATATCTTTTCGTTATGCTTACCCTATTATTCTTAGGGAAAGTTTAGCCACCACTATGTTGTGGAAGCCAACAACCACCATCAGTGTTCGGTCGGCTGCAGGGGCGGACCTTAGGCCGGGCCAGACCGGGCCTCGCCCCCCCCAGTTTTTTCGCCCAGAAGTACTGATATTCGGGTTTTTTTTTTGAAAAATAAATTATGTATTGAGCCCGGCCCCACCTGGTTTTTGAATCCGGCCCACCTTGGTCTTGATGGCACAAACTAAGTTGGGAAGTGAAATTTTGCGATGGATGGAAAATATTGCAACGGTGATGATCGGGCTTTCAAAAACAAAACGGAGAAGATGAGTTGCTTGTTTATTTTAAAGATGGGGTAAATGAGAAATTATATTATACATATACTTAAAAGTACAAAGTCGGCGGTGGCGACTTTGTAATTTTCGTTTTTTATAGGGTCTTTCTCAGTAGCTTACTTCCGTATTTCATTCACCGTCACTCCACCGTCGGGTGAGGAGACGAGAGACGAAGAAACACCCGCCTGATGCAGCGACTTTTTCGTCCGACCAACTACTAAACCGACAGTCTTGAAAGAAAGAGGGGGTTGTGGAGAATGAAGTAGCCGGCCACTGCATTCGGTTTCCCCGCCGCTGCACAACACCAGATCCGCGGCGGTGAGACCAAGTATTTTGTCATGTGAACTACCGCACTGTGATGATGTTGAGAAAGAAGAGAGAGGCGGTGGTTGCCGATTATTATAACAATAGTTGAAATGGGACGGTTTTGATCAGTGGATGAATCCCGGAGGTTGCTGTCTTCGGTTTGAGGGTCCATCGTCGGCGGCGGTTACTTTCTCTCTCTAAAAACTCCGGCGAAAGAGGAGAGAGAGAGAGATTGGTGAGGGATTTACAAGGGTGGAGGTAGGAGATAATATATGACACTTTCGTTTGTTTTTGATGAATTTGTCATTACACACGACGATGACTACTAAAACACTAAGTTAATACGAAACTAAGCTAAAACGAAAGTGAGTAAACACCATTTTTATCTAGAGGTTTGTCACTTTTACTATTTTATACATTTAGTCTTTGCTCCATTTAACAAATTAATCCTTTTAGTTTCTAAATATAATATATTTTAGTTCTCATTTTATGTACCCTTTCGATTGGTTCACGTTTCGACGTAGATTGTGTTATGAACCGAATTAAAAGCATTGTTTTTTTACACATAACTAGTTGGCTTTTATGCATTGTGTTTTATGAATTGTATGTAGTGCATTATGTCTTACGCATTGTGTTTACACTTCGTATGTTACTGCACAATTTGACTCGCTGCGCGCCGCCGCAACGCGCGGCGGGCAAAATACTACTCCCTCCGTCCCATTAAAAGTTTCTTGGTTTGAAAAACACAAAGTTTTAGGAATAATAAATGAATGTCTTTTTTGTTTGCCATATGACAATAACACCCTTGTCATAGGTGGGTCCATCATATTATTTGCTTATTTTAGTTGTGTTTTAAGGGTAAATTTGGAAATTGGCTATTAATTTTTTAAAGTAAACACATGAAATGGGACAAATAAAAAAGGAATATGGACACTTCTAATGGGACGGAGGGAGTAGTATATATACATTTACCAACTCATTTATGCTTTAGTTTTTGCCTTTTCATTTCCTTCTCATCTGCTCACAGCCACAAACAACGCCATCATCAGTCGAAAAGAAAACCTCCAAATCAAAGCATCAGATGAGAGACTAAGAAGAGGCGGTATTGATATCGTAAAAAACGGTAGTTCAAGCGGAAGGTGTCCATGACGACTCATGTTTATCTGATTAGTAGGTATCCTCCGGTGAGCCTCCGACAAAGAATCCGATGAACGAACTTCAAGATGCCTCCACCATCAGATTCCGTGAAAATCTGAATTGTATTAAGAGGTTTACATTTCTTTATATTTTAATGTTTTTATTGTGATGTTTGTGTAGGTATATTACCATGAAGTGCTTAACTTGAAAAGACATGCCTTAAAGGTGTTCGATGAAAACCCTGAGAGAAGTAAAGTCATCAAATTTGCTTTGTTTTCAAAAAGGTATAACTACATAGTAAATCAGTTAAAAACACGACCACTGCCACCGATTCTTAGTAATTTCCGACAATGATGTTTGCTGTTTGATGTTGCTGGTGGTTATTATTCTCTGACCGTTCAGTCGCTATATCATCGTCTGAGCAAACATGGAATCATGGTGGTGACGATAGGTTTAGTTGTTTCCATTGTTTCATTTATTTTTGTTGTGGTTGTATACGATTTTGGTCTTCAGAGCAACGGAGACGAGAGTGCAGATTTTGGGCATTGGGACGAGTTTCTAACTTTAAAACCATGAACACCTTCTTCTATGATGTGTGGAGTTCGGATTTGGGTTTTCTCAATTGGGTATTTTTACACTTACTTCAATTTCTTTGGTGAATTGGGGTATGTCATAATGTATTTTGGTCTTTGATTTTTTTTTCCCCTTTGAAGAAGATGTTACCCACTAACACTGTTGCTTTTCTTTTATGTTTTTAGCTGTTAAATTAGTATTATCATTAGAGTAATGTTGTCTTTGTTGCCTCAATTCTTTTAAAACGGTTATGGCATGTTCATCATATTTATATATCATGCTTTTATTTTGTAGATTCTAATTGCGCACTTAGGAACAATAGCCGTAGCCTCTTCTCCAAAAATCATGTGGCCGATGTCTAGACTCATATACGCTAGAGCTGATAGGCATTTCGGCGTATTTAGTAAGCAAATTCTGTCTATCCCTGAACAACTGTTATGACCTATTTATGGTTTAATGTTATGTGGTCTTTGTTTATTTTGGTTTTGACAGGCGATGAGGCGGACCTTCACTTTTTATAGCAGCTTCAACAGCCTTCAAAGTCACCATGTATCAATGTGAGTAAAGAACATGAGGAAAAAATTGAATGCTCCATACCGTTTTTATAGAAATTATTTTTCATAACAAGTAAATACTTGGGCGCAAAAATTGTACATGCTTCTTAGCATTTATATACGTATTGCTTTTCACAACAGGTGCACTTCACATAGACTCCATGTCTGCGACATTCATTACATTACCCAGAGCTCAACTGCATTATTAGCAAATTGAGTTTCTAAGTATAATTTGGGTGTTGATAGTGCCTATGGACGGTGTTGTGCGGCTGTCTTGCATGTGACTGATATGATAATTCCTTCGTGGCTTCAATTCGATTCGGCTTGAACTTCATTAAATAGACGGCTGAGGTATGGTTTTCCATATTCTTACTCAACCTTTTTGGTATATGGCGATGTTCGATGACTTCCATGTGGTGTTTGTTGAAACGACACAAATTGTATTTTGATGTTTGAAGAAATGTCAACTGCGGTTACGTGTTTTTTTTAGCTTTTAATGTTAGGTTGTTCTTAACAGAATATAATAGATGTTGGTGGTGGTGTCTCCTTTTGGTTACCTGTTTCGGTGCATTTGAATATTGTTTTGGAAATGGGTCGCCTTTAGTATTTGTATATATGATATTAGCATATAATTACAACGCATTAGCCAGTAGGGAAGCAAAGCAAAATGCGTGAGCGTGGTACAGACGGGTGGCTGATGGTGTTGTTTTCGATGGTCAATAATGTAGCTGATTCTGTAATATATCTAAATTTAATGGCTTGGTATAAATTGCATAAGCTTTCATTTTATTAAAAAAAATTGGTACATATGAACCAAAATAAGCTAACATGATTGTTGGCTCTTTGAAAAACTATTGATCTCACTTTGTAGGGGCAATGACCTTAAACATGGGGTAACATCATTCTTGACATACGTGTAAAAACATGAATTGTGATGATGGTTCTATTGTATTCGTTTGGTTTTGCAGGTGCGAGTATAGTATGAGGTTCTTTGCTGCAGCCCCCACATTGCTTTTCGCTGATATAGAAATTTAAATTCAGAAATGCAGTATGGCAAGTTAAGCCTTTTTATTGAATTACGTTTTTTTAAGTTCTACCATGTCTCCAATTAGTAAGTTCTAATGGTGTAAAGATAAATTCATATACTCCCGGAATAAAATTGGTTATCAACATCTTCTCATCAACTCTTTAAGCTTTAAAGCTATATCCCATTCTAAAAGTTTTTTAGTGTTTACTTCGATTGGCTATTCCAGCTCAAGTTTATTATGATATGGATCCTATTACTGGTCGTTAATCCTCTCAATTTGCTGTCTACCGGATCACCAAAACTAGATCGGTTAGTTTAGGTAGTTTGTAAACGTTTCTGCTACAAATTTGATAACGGGTCAGATTTTCACCCAGAGTATTTCGGTTGTTTATGGAGTATTGGGTCTGAACATTACAGGTCAGGTGTATTACGATTTGTTTAGATAACCGACTGTTTGATTTGCGTGGAAAATAAAGAAGGCATGAAACCACTCTTTAAAGCCTCTCTAAATATCAGATAAGGTATTTCATTTTCTTTTCTTTTCTCATATTCTTTTGGTTTTGATGTTCACTTTGATTAATAAAACAAATTTGTATGCTACACCTAGAGTCCGTATAAGCATGCCTTAATTTTAACTCTGTGTTTTTTCTATTTTTGGATTTATGTTGCCCAACATTTGACAGAACTCCTCATTTGGGACGGAATGAAGACTTTGAAGTTAATTGTTAATGTGTCATATTGCAAGGTAGGTTACGTGTTCTTGGAAACTTTCAAGTTGTATTTTTATTGGTAGAGAGTCGGATTGCAAATCCGAATGCAAATGTATGTAAACAAATTTCCGCCGTGAAAATCTAATGGTAATACTTATAGATTGCGTAGGTTAAAAACTAGTATTAAACAAAGAAGAAAAAACAATGATGGTCAGTAAAAAAATAGATTTTATATTATTTTATATTTATATATTAAAAGACAATACGCGTGCGCCAGTGCAACAATAATTTTGTTTCTTCCAAAAAATTGTTTTTCTTGAGGGTATCTCTGTCCTTTCATGTGCTAATGAAGTTTAATTTTAAAAAAAAAAGATAACCATCTCTCTCCTCTTCACTTTTAAGTTATGACATTCTCTCTCTCTTAACAAATCTACCCTAGTTATAAACTTTACTTGTTAGTATATTGTTTTACTTTATTTCTTTATTTATTTTTTTGTTTAAGACTTCTTTAATGAATATGTTTTGTGTTTTTTATTGAGAATATTTATTAAATAGCTAAATATTATGTCTTATATATCCTCTCTAAACAACAATTAAACTAAATTAATCTTAAAAAATTAAACCTTCTCAAGTGTGTTGTACCATCGATTTTTAAAATGACTAGTATACGCTTTTAAACCAACATAGGTTTTCTTGTGTGTGGTGCTTCATCTAAATCTGACCCGACCCGAATCATCGAACCTGCCAGGAAATCTTTATGTCCTGTACGATAATATTGAGTGCATAAAAATAGTGACTACGTTGTAATAAATTCCTGGATCCGATCCGAACCGGATCGCCGACCCAAAAATGAGCGGTAGGAAAAAAAATATGTCATGTGATTTTGGCCCCCCCTTGCCAAAAGGTCAAGATCTGCCACTGGTCGGGTGTTTGGGTCCAACATGAAAAGTCTGATGTGAGGGTCCTTTACCATTGGCAGACGCATAGGTGGAAGGGGATGT
Source organism: Ambrosia artemisiifolia (assembly GCA_032199755.1). Taxonomy (NCBI): domain Eukaryota; kingdom Viridiplantae; phylum Streptophyta; class Magnoliopsida; order Asterales; family Asteraceae; genus Ambrosia; species Ambrosia artemisiifolia. The sequence goes on along the minus strand of CM063527.1, from coordinate 32,819,842 downwards.
AGACGTGGTGCGGAGAGTTCAGAGAAGGTGTGGTTCATAGCTACAGACTGTCAGCGACGAAGCCCAGCGGGGAGAAGAGAGAGGGTTAGTGGCCCGTGGAAAGAAGAGACAAGTTGTGGGTCTGTGAGGCATGCCGCAGGCAGTCCAGTGTGACTGTGGTCTGTGGACCTCCAGATAAAGCATCATTTACAAAAATGGATATTAGATGCTAATTCATTCAAAACAAAACAAAAATACAGGAGCATCTTGAAAACTCCACAATTAGCAGGTTTCAATGGTCCTTTTCAGTTTACTCTATTCATTATTTAGAAACCCCAAAACCAACAAATTTATCACAATACCTCAGAAGAATTGTATACACAGTACACACCGTGTTACACAAGTACCCACAATGATTCTTCTGTACAACCGTAACCCGCAAGTAAACAAATCATTTAAAGAATAGAAATCTGTTTCTTTAATTCCCCCCTTTTCATCTTATTCAAGTATTTAACCTTTCACATCAAATGAGAGCAAGCAGTGGTTACTCGGCTACCCCAAGGCAATGCGCAAAGCTTTTATATTTTGGTTCCCATCCTATCTCCTCCCGTGTCCTCGAGTTGTTCAACTTCTTACCCAAAACACCATCCGTACCTGCACAGGCATAATGTGTATCAGAATTTAAAGCATTCATGCCTCAACGAAACTGTTTATTAATCACGCAAATTGATCATATTCTTTTTATTACAAGTCAAATTATCAAATTGAAGTCAAGATAGAGCAAGATGAAATTCCCCATTGTTTCTTGCCTTAAACCCCTTTACCTAATCTGCTGGTTAGCATAGTATTGGTGGGGTCCCGTGTGTTTTCCCTAGCGAGTTCTCACGGATAACACACAAGAAAAAATTCCTTTTCAATAAACTGTGAGATACTGAGTATAGAAAATAGAATTGTAGTTGTGAAACCTCAGTATAAGATTGATCAAAATATTGGTTGACATAAAAGTGAGAAATCGTGAAAATCGAATCTTGAGTTATGTTAACTTACCTGTAAACCCCACGAACGTGTTATCAAATTTCCCACTCTTAGCAACCAGGTCCATTACTTCTTGTCTGCAATCGGATTTTATCTGATTTAGCTGAATCCCAAAAGAGGTATCAATTTCGACTTGTTTACTTATAAATGGGTCAATTTGGGTTGTGCGAGTCGCCCAAAACCAATTTATTAACCTCCAAAATTGTTTTATTCAAAAGACTAAAGTATCATTGTAACTATGTTGTTTTAATGATTTATTAAAAAAGAGGGAAACTGTACATAAATGTCTCGTTTCAATCTGACCCTGTTTTGATTTGAACAAACCTGGATACAGGATGATTGTCACATCCTAAAAATAGCCGACCACGTAGTTTCTTTTTCAAAATTGCAACGCAGAGGGAGGCAGCATCCTGTATGGATGCAAACAAATACATCAAATAATATGAACGTATAATAAGATCAAAAGAAGAAAACCTAAACCTAAACCAATTCAAGTTAAAAGGTGAGATCACCTCATAATGAATGAGATTAACAAGGTGATCAGGATTAGCTTCAATAGTTCCTTGTTTCAAGTAATAGAGGTGCATTCCTCTATCTAATTTGTGCTAGCTGAATTAAGGATTGAATAATAAAGACATTTCTATTACATTTTGGAAATACAAATGTACGAAAATTCAGATGGTGCAAAAGGATATGTAAAGTCCTGCCAACCTAACAACACAACCACCGGCTTCCAGGACTTTCTGCTCTGCTTTTAAAAGAATATCTGTCCTCGGACTCTTCCCAATTGGTACCACTGGACTGTCCTGCATGCCCAATCAAGAAGAAACTAATTTAAAATGCGATGATATAAACTAAAGTATTAGAAGCAAAATGATTTATGCTATATGCAACACCTCGATGCAGTCTCCATTGTCATATCGATTGTACGGTGCTGAGCTTGATGTAAATAGGAAAGAACCCTCACCATTCCACATTGATGCAGCTTCCCTGCTTGTTAAAAAAAAAATATTATATGGTCAATCCAATGGATTATAATTCGTTAAATTTAAGTAACTATAACAATTGGAGTTCATTACATGCAAGAAAGACTGCATAATCAATTCGAGAAATACACAGACATAAGCTATACAATACATCGAATAACTCAATTATAAATCTTCTAGAAGGATTTATCATATCCTTACCCGACATCACCAGCATAGTCTGAACTTCTAGAAGGTGGTGCACAGTAAATGACATAAGGGAACTTATGGTCCCGTTTAACTCCCTTTAAAGTTGGATTAATCCCCATTTTAATAAGCTCGTCATGGTGGTCAGTAGTGACTGTCTCCCCGGTAATTTGGCATCCTGGGTATTCCTGCCAGCAGAATGTCAGCATGAGCTAGTTTTGAAGTTCTTTAAACGTAAATAACTATGAAGTCACCTAAAAAAGAACATAAGAGAGTCAAACAACTCAGCTTTGCTATCCAATAATAATATGCTTTTTTATCTCACCTTCCGCCAGTTTTCTGCAACTATGCGACCAAGAACACCTGGACCAACAATTAGTAGATCAGTTGCTCCAACATTCGCAGCACTTGAACCATCTACTTGTCCTGCAGCACCTACAGTATCATGAATTTGGTATAGAATAAAAGGTGAGCATCAACAGCATTGAAAAGTAAAATCAATGAACACATACAAGACTACATATATATAACGATGATATAAAAAGCCCTTAAAAGGCATATGATAGCAGCTGGTGTTCTTGAACCTTCAATTTTAGCATTATCTGGATAGATTTATACAATAGAATTCAAGATTAAGCTAATTATTCTCAAATTTCCAGATAGAACTATTCTAGTATTGTGCAATACATCAATAGATATAAACACTGAGGGTTTGAATTGGTGTGTTTCGTGCATTTAACCAAAAACACTAATGCGTTTCTACCATTGATCAACTGAAGATGAATCCAATCCAATTTCAAGATAGAACTATTATAGTATTGTGCAATACAGTAATAGATACAAACCTAAGGTTTGAATCTGTGTGTTTCAAGCATTTGACCCAAAAACTAATGTGTTTTTACCATTGACCGACCGATCATGAATCCTATTCTTGTAAACAATATAATTTTAAAAAAATTAAGCTAATTATTCTCAAATTTCCAATTCTAGTAGTTTCCAGATAGAACTGCTGTAGTTTGGGGTGTGCAAAGTCCTCGGTTCGGTTATGGAAAATTTACAACCATAATCGATTTTCTATTAAGGGTCGGTTAACAGTCATAAGTCGGTTTCGGTTCATTGTCCAATGTTTTTTTCCAGCTAAAAATGGTTCAGTTATGGTGTTCCAAGCTCAGTTATGGATAGTAGCAGCATGAATTTAATGTTTGAGGCTGGAAGTGGAGGTATGAAAGCTTGAAATCAGGGTACAAAAGATGGAAAATCACAAGCATACATCTAATTCGGCTTTGGTTAAAGTCAGTTAACGAAGACACACTAACCATAACCATAATGAAATGTTCAGTTAGTCAGATTGACTCAATCATAACTGATTCATTTTTCGGTGTTAATTTTTTCGGCTTTTGGTCACCAATAGATAGGTACGAACCCTAAGCTTTTAATACCCTGGGTCTCGAGTATTTGACCAAAAACTGAAGTAATAACCAACATGAATTCAATTATTTATGCAAATGTTTCTTAAACAGGATTCTCGCTCTCAAATTCGATCACATTGCTTACAAATCATAATCAAATTAAGATTCCAATTCTCAAATTTCTAGTTCCAGTTTCCATCATCATCATCATCATCATCATACTCAGTTTATCCCACCTATAGCAAAGCTAAGGTAGGGTCTGAGGAGGGTAAGATGTAGACAGCCTTACCTCTACCCCTAAGAGTAGAGAGGCTGCTTCCAGTGAGACCCCCGGCTCGATGTGGTTTGGTATCAAGCCTTGGACATAAAGCACAAAACACTTAGCAATCGGGACAATCCGATCGGTGCATGTGCCCTTTTGTCTTTTGGCTATCAACGCCACCACATGATGCATGATTAACCGTCTGTCGTTTTTAACGTTATTTTCACGAAATTAGTAAAATAACGTTAAAACTAGTGCAACTTTACTTTTGCAGTTGTGTGTAATACAGTAACAGATACAAATCCTAAGGTTTAAATTGGTGTTTCAATTATTTGACCCAAAAGGTAATGTGTTTCTACAATTGACCCATGTTTAAAAAAAACTTTTGAGGCGTGCGCCTCGAGGCGAGGCGCCAAAAAAAACGAGTCTGAGGCGCGCCTCATGGGGTAGAGTCTGTACTTGCGCCTCTAAGGGCTGAGGCATTAAGAAAATGTACGCCTCGGGTGTGCCTCAGTGGGTTTATGGTGTTTTTTATGTGTTTTTTTTTATGTTTTACTGTTTTAGACTTTTTAGGTCAATTGTTTTATTTTTGATGTATGTTTTTGATGTTTTAGACTTTTTTGGGATTACGCCTCGGTTTGCCTCGAGGCTCGTTTCCGTTCTTTTAAACTTTGCCATTGACCAACCAAGTTTTAATCCAATTCTTCTAAAAAGTATAATTCAATATATTAAGCTACATATTCTAAAATTTTCAGTTCCAGTTTTCAGATAAAACTATTGTAGCAGTGCGTAATACAATAATAAATACAAGCCCTAAGGTTTTGATACGACGTGTTTCGAGTCAAGAGAACTAATGCGTTGACCAACCGATCATGAATCTAATTCTTGTAAACAACTGTTCCAAAAACAGGATTCTCACTCCTAAAATCGATCACATTGCTTAGAAATCACGTAACAATCTTACAACGATACGATAGTATCCACTAGTCAAAAAAGAAATTCATTCAAATCAAGATTCCAATTCTTCTTAAATGACAAATCCTCAAAACATCAGCCAAATTAATAAACAGATGAGAATATATTGTACCAGTGTGTGTAACACCGTGTGTTTCAAGTATTTGACCATGCGTTGACCAACCGATCACTAATTCAATTCGTTTAGACCTCTAAACAACTGTTTATATATATCACATTGCTTAACATTACGAATCACGTAACATCTTTACAACAACGGTATCGATACAAACCCTATACATTCAAATCGTTCAACTGAGAGTAGCAATAATAATACGAAATGTAATTTAATAATATAAAATAAGACGAAATATTAAACGTACGTACCAGTAGAGGATGAGGAAGAAGAGGCGTGAACTGTGAGAGTAGAGAACGTCATCGATGATGATATTGATGATATAGAAGAAGAAGAAGAAGAAGAAGAGATGTGTTTGGATGTAAAATTATTATTATTATTATTAGGGGTTTTAAAGAAGGAGAGTAGTGAAGAAGGTCTGTTGCATGTTGAAGAAGAAGAAGAAAAATGTAGAAAGCTGGTAGGTAAGGTGAAGGTGAAGGTGGCCGGAGATAATAATCCCATTTGGTAGAGGTGGATAGGATATGGTTAACTGCGCTCTTTTTTTGACGTTGGCAGCAACCGGATTCTTCGGTTACCGGTTCTTTCTTGCTTTTCACTCACCAAACTCACGTGTCGCAACGTTTTTTTTATACAATAAGTACTTTATTTCATGAAAGATAAATGTAATATGAATTGAAAAAAAATTGTTTACTACGTATAAAAGAAATATGCGTTTTTCATAATTTTTTTTTAACTCGTAAAACATACTAATGTGTGTAACTCTTGCTCAAGTAAAATCTTTGCACAACTTTGTCATTTCGTCAAGACACTTTAAAGTTGCGATGTGAATCTGATAAAAAAACAACCAAATTTATATCAAATGGTATGTCATCGTCATGATGATGATAGACCATTTTGATGTGTAAAATGAAAATATGTGAAAGAATGAAATACATGTTTAATATTTATTATGGATAAACAATCGAATACTTTGGGTGACACTGAGTAAAACAATTAATAGGTAAGCAGTGAAGATCTATTGTGAAGATAAATAAAAATGATCTAACTGATATCGACTAAAAAGATTGTAGGATAGTAACTTTTCATGTCTCACGACTATTTTCTCTACTTATACATAACATAAGTATTTATTTCAATGATCACCACATGTTAGTCCATTTCAAAGTACATACATTAAAAATGATCTAAGAGGGTGCATGGTGGGGTGATTAGTTATCACTTGTTAATTAAAGATTTACCTAGTGTCTAAAAATCATAGGCTACATCTCAGTGGTGGATCTTGAACGTTAGACAAGGGGGGGCCGAAATCACGCCTTGGCGGGGGTCCGGGGGCAACGCCTCGGGAGCGGGGCCCAGAGGCGGCAACCCCTTGCGGGGTCCGAGGGGCAGAGCCCCTGGCTGGGGTTGGAAATTGCTTCATTAAAAATGCATTAGAAATTTAATTTTCAATAAATTGGCAATTAGTTTGGGGTTGGAATATTTGGTATAATAATCATTAATAAACAAAAAAGAATCCACAATACATTGAATTAAATGTTTAGTGTTTGGGCTTTAGGAGTTAACTAAAAATTGGGTTAAATGTTTAGTAGGCTAGAGTCAATCATTAATAAACAAAGAAGAATCCATAATACATTGGGTTAAATGTTTAGTGTTTGGGCTTTAGGAGTTAACTAAAACATTGGGTTAAATGTTTAGTAGGCTACAATATAGACTAATCACTAAATAAATAAAACGAGTGATAATGGTTATTGAACCTAAACATTTTTTTAATTAGGGTGGGCCGGATTCAAAAAACAAGTGGGGCCGGACTCATTACATATATTATTTTTCGAAAAAATTCCGAAAATCAGTGCTTCTGAGTGAAAAAGCTGGGGGGCCAAGGCCCGGGCTGACCCATACTAAGGTCCGCCCGTGCTACATCTAACCGGCTTAGCAACATTTGTAATTAATGTTCTTAGAGACACCAATCAAAATACAAAAAAAAAAATAGATTCTTACCAAACTGACTATATCTGTGAATATATATGTAATTAGTTGGTTCTTATGTGTAATAATAGGTTCAAAAATATATATCTATACTATAATGTATGAGGGGTCGTATACATTCAAAAAGAATCACTTGATGGTAAGTTTGATAGTTGCACCTTTTTTTTCTATACTAAACATAATGATTGCAATTTGGCATCAGTCACTTGTCAACTGTAGTTAGTTACATGACTAGAATTCGACCTCATGCTGTACTCTGCAACAAGCTGTGAAAAAGAAGATGATGTATCTTCAAGCAATGTTGTAGGAGAATCATATTCTTCCACAAGACCTGCACATCACACATAAAACAATGGAATAACAAAGTTTATATACACTAAAGATACTGATAGTTTAAGGCAGAATGATCGGTTGGGCTCACGAACCGTTGTTTAAAACTAAAACCATGTCACTTTTGACCACAGAGGTGATTCGATGTGCTATTGCTATGACAGTAGAGTCTGAAAAGTGTTGCCCAAGTGTTTTCTGAATCATGTTATCGGTTGCTGTATCGACAGATGCAGTGGCCTCGTCAAGAACCAGAATCTTGCTTTTTTTTAGTAGCACACGCCCAAGACAGATCAGTTGTCGTTGACCCACGCTCCAGTTCTCTCCGTTCTCAGCAACTATTGCAATTTTAGAAACATGGGTTGTCAAAAGTTTGAATTTTTATGCGAAAACATGTTTTAAAATGGCGGTATGGTAATGGTACAATCAAGAACCTGATGCATCAAGCTTGCCTTCCTTATTTCTAACCTCATCACCAATCTGGCATTTATCAAGAGCCTGATATGACAAACTAAATGTTACTAATAGCATACATAAGATGATAATACATGCCAGCACAAACAGATTAAATTTATATGATGTACCTCCCAAATCTGATCATCTGTATAGTCCTCAAGTGGGTCCATGTTGCTTCTAACAGTTCCGTTGAACATAGTGGGATCTTGGGGAATTATGCTCAATCTAGACCGTAAATCATGGAGTCCAATCGATGATATGTTGATCCCGTCTATCAAAATTTCCCCACTGGTGGGTTCAACGAGACGAAAGAGTGTTTGGATAAGAGTGGATTTACCACTTCCGGTTCTCCCTACGATTCCAGTCTTTGTACCTCCATTGAAAGTGCATGTAATACCTCTCAGCACAAGTGGCATGTGTACCGCGTATCGAACCTATCACATATTATTTGTTAGTTTTTAAAGCGCCTGATTTCGCTTGCACAAAAAGTTTAAAAAAGAAAAAAAAAACAGAAACTTATTATTACCTGCAGATGGTGAATATCAACTTTTCCTTGTGAAGGCCAGAAGTGATCAGGTCTATTCGACTCTATAACAAGAGGAGGCTCACTTGGGATAGAACTGTATTGAAATATTCTTTCAACTGATATAAATTGTATTTCCAATCTGCAAAGTTTTTGTATAGCCCAAGCTTGTAACATGTTCAAGCTTAGCCCATATGTCACTGCTAAGCCCGCGGTACCTACAACGGGTCGGAAGGGGATGAGCTATTTATATGGGTGTAAATGAGCTGGGCCGCTCATGATCTAAAGCTGTAATCCTGATTTATAGGGGTGTAAATGAGCCGGGCCGCTCATGATCTAGAGCTTGAAACAAATCAAACTCGATCCGAGCTCGAGCATAGCTTGGCTCGTTTACACCCCTAGTGTAAAAGTTACTTACTTGGATCAATTATTCCTTCAGGAACAGAGACGAGAAAGATCACAAGGAATGCAAAGATAAAAGAAGACAACATATCCAAGCGTGAACCAAGCCAAGCCAATGCACCAGCAACATGAAACTTTGGTCTAGAATAATCGTCGATCAGTTTCAAGCATGTGTCTTGGAATCTGTGTTTCTGACCAAAGCTTCTAATAGTTGTTGATCCCGATATTGTTTCAGAAAAGTGCTGAATGACTGGTGCTTTGCATACTCCAATCAATCGTGCTAGTTCTCGTGCTGAAGGTATGTAATATTGCTATAAATACATACACAATAGAAATCAGACTAATAAATAATAATAAAATTATCAAAACGAACGGCTTTTACAGTAAATACTATTACCTGTAACCAGATGCAAATTCCAACCACGGGAAAGAAAACAAGGAACACGGGCCAAGCACCTAGTGACATAACTATAATAATGCCTAAAAGCTGTATGGACACAAAGGCAAATGGCCCAATGGTATACGGTATTGTCAAGTCCACTGCAGTTTGGTCTGTAGATACCTGCAAAAGGTTTTTAAAAATGAAGTTTCCTAATTATCAAGGAAAACGCAAGAAAAAATATGTATTCACTTACTCTGTTTAGAATTCGACCAGATGGGTTGGCATCAAAGAAAGACATGGGTGCACGGAAAATACAAAAATGCATTTTGTAGAAAAGCCGGTTGGCTGTTTCATAGCCAGCTTTCATAAGTAAAAATGCTCTTGCCAAAATACAAAAAGAACATCCAATACCAAAAGCCGCATAGACAATAATGAATTCAAAGCCACCGACACGCGCTTGATTGCTTTCAGATGTAGACGATGCCCAGGCCAACCAGTAATTGCTGGAGATTTGAGATGATTCAAACATAATTTGGGCTAATAACACCAAAGGAGTAAGCGCCCCTCCATAAGCAGTTGTAAGGTATTTCCAATAGGCCGATGAGCCAACTTTGCCTCTTTCTCTTTCTTCTTCTTCCACAAGCTGCCTTTTCTTCTCCTCCATGTGAACTATTTTACCATTTTGACACGTTATAGCCTCGTCTTGGATAATCTTTTTAACAGTTCCTAAGTTATGCCCTACGGAATCAATTTCTAATAAAGCTTCTCTGTGAGCACCAACAAGTTCTAAGAAGTCGCTTCCTAGCTTCATAATATCATCATATTTTCCAGCTTGTGTAATTCTTCCATCTTTCAAGACCTGGTGTAAATGTTGAATCCATCTTATTGAGATGTTTTATTTGCATATAAATAAAGGAAAAAATACTTCAAAAAAGCTTACCAGGATGAGATCTGCAGCAGGTAAAAACTCCACCTGATGCGTGACATAAATCACCGTTTTTGATTCCAAGAAATCCATCATACATTCCTGTCGATAAATTAATTTCACAAGTTAGTTAAAGTTCATAAAATTATGCATGGGCGTAGCTCTTAAGGGGCGGGACCCCCCCCCTGAATTTTCGCTCAAAAGTTCCGATTATATAGTATTCGTATAGAAATTTTTTGGTATATACGGTTTCGACCCCTCGAAACTAGTGATTTCCGACCCCCCGAAGTTTCGGGTCAAGCTTCGCCACTAATTATGGGCATACCAATTTTAGCATCTAAATGACTAACCACAAAAAAAGATAAACTGAGAATTTATAAGTGGTCAACTCACCTTGAAAAGGTGGCTTCCTGTAATAGCATCAACGGCGCTGAATGGATCATCAAATAGATAAATATCAGCATCTTGATACAGAGCACGCGCTATCTGTATTCTCTGTTTCTGACCACCACTCAAATTGATTCCCCTCTCCCCTATAACTGTTTGATCACCAAAGGAGAGAACTTCAAGGTCTTTCTTCAAATCACATGCTTCTAGTACCTTCTCGTAACGTTCTATGTCCATCTCCTTACCAAACAAGATATTATGTTCTATCGTTCCACTCTGTATCCATGGTGATTGACCAACATAAGCCTTTGTGCCACTGAGTTTGACTTTTCCTGATAATTTAGGCACTTCTCCTAGTATACAAGACAGTAAGCTTGACTTTCCTGAGCCAACAGGGCCGCAGACAGCAACTTTCATGCGATGAAAAATTTTTAAATTTATATCACTTAAAATTGGTTCACAAGATGTCACATCCCATGAGAAATTTCCATCAACAATCTCGACGGACGTGTCAGAACTACCTACCGGGACCATCTCTACCAGACCAGAATCTAAGTCAGATAGACTTAGAAATGATGCAATACGATCAAATGAAACTTTGGTCTGCACTATTATTTCTATTGTATCCGGCAGATTATACACTGATTCTTGCAGATTCTTAAATGTTGCAAGTGAAGACAATACCTTCCCGGAGTCAAGTTGGATGCCAAGAAGCATACACATACCAAATGTCGCTATAGCCACAAATGTCGGTGCAACCCAGAATGCAACACAAGTCATTGCCATAGTAAATGTAAGTTTATACAACCAATACGCCTCGTTGCTCCTGATATCATCAACTCTAGACAAGAACTTCATCTCCCATCCATAAAGCTTGAGAATCCTCATATTCTTCAAAATTTCAGATGTCATTTTCATCCTTTTATCTTTACATTTCATCAATTTCTCTTGAAATTTTTCTTGTAAACGCCCTAACGGTAGATTGGATAGCATGACGACAATTGTTGCAACAAAGGTAGCTAGTGAAGAAATCCCAAGATATTTATACAATATAATTAGTGCCAGACCAACTTGCACGATGACCAGCCAAGCGTTGTGCATGTACTTGCTGAAATCACCGATTCTTTCAGCATCAACAGCCATGAAATTAATAATCTCACCATTCGAGTGTCCCTGCTTTGACTCAGATGAAAGAGTCAAACCTTTGTGGTAGATCATTGCAACAAGAGCAGCTCTGACATTAATTCCAGCCTTTTGCAGCTTAAAATCGCAGTGCCGTTGTGCCAAACATTCTACAATCTTAGCAACAGTGAATGCAGAAACTAGAAGAAAGCCTTGTTTCAAGTCTCGATGTCCATTTAGATATTTAACAAGTGTATCAATAAGGAACGGCCCAACATATGAAGCTAACGCCGACACAAAAGAAAGGACGCCTGTAATTATAATGTCTTTCCATGATGTCAATATCACAGCCTTAACCAGACTAAAAGTATTCATTTGGCTGCTTTTACTTGTGTCTGTTTCTATTTTATTTCTCAAGATCGAAAAGGATCTTTGAGCACTATTTAAACTGTCAAGCTGTGGAACATCCTCAAGATCTAACCGTTTCTTGTATCCCAAAGAAATCAACGGATTAATCCAAGAGAAAGTAAGAAGACTCAAGACGTTGCTGGTTGCCAAAGGGGTTATAGTTTCGCCCCCACGTCTAGAATTTCTGTGATCGCTCGTGACATTAGAACTGGCATCCAGCAATGGTTCATAAACAAAATGGCTAACCGCACCACTTTTATTCTTAACCGAGAACCCAACATAACACAGGAATAAACCGACAACAGTAGACGAACCATCTAACACCAAGAACTGGGCTGCTAAACTATGGACCTGTCCATAGAAAACATAGTCCAACACTAGGCAAAAACAAATGATCAAGAAAGAACAAAACCACCAAATCCTTAACGCAAACGGATACTTCGATTCTGTTGATTTAGCAACACGGGTATGCAAGTAAACCGAAACGAATAACCAAACAAAAGCTCTAACAACGGTATCCGAAAAGCCAACAATGTTTTCTTTAGACCAACCATTTGTATACCAATAAAGAAGGTTTATCAAACACATAACAAGGTTAAGAACCACAAGGACCACACAAGATAAAAGGGTCTGTCTATAAAACAAGACCCTATTGTTTGGCATCTGTTTAGGACCTTCTTGACCACTGAAACTAATACTTTTGCAGACATAACTGATGAACACAATAATCAAGAAACCAAGGTGTGTGAAAGCAGAAAAGGCATGCACAAACAGAAAGTTATCATTCATGGTTAGTACTGAAAACTGAGATAAAGTCAGTAGCATACCCATGAATAATGGTTTAACATCTTCCATGCTTTAGTTTTATAAAGTGAGTGACTTTATTGGATGAAATAGGGACAGTTGACTATCTAAACACCAAGTGACTGGTCAATATTGGTGGTCTATCACTCCCTCCTTTTTCTTGGAAGTCTTTAGTCAATGTGTAAACAAGTGTGTGTGCACTGACACCCACATCTGATTGGATAATTCTGAAGCCCATTATTGTCAAAAAGTCTTTTGTGGGTCAATACAAAAAAAAAAGTATATTCTTTGGAGCATTTCATCGAACACTTGGGGTGCTCAACCTGGCTTTATGTTCAGCAGCTTCTTGATTATATTCAGTTTTGTATTGTATTGTCTTGTATATGCAACTTGAAGCCTGTTATAAGATTGTTTGTATTGCCAAAATAGATGGACCGCTAAATATAATAGGGATAAAAAATTTATGGATAAAAGTTTTATCTCTGTCTCTACACCCGTACTTATAACCTTCATCCTGCCACTTATGCACCACCTTCTCCATCCACCGTGAACGACCACCACCATATTGGCGTACTCTTATTAGTTTAGTATTCACTGGTTCAGAGTCTCTTACTGACTCAGCACTTAGGGCATGTTTGGATAAATTTATTTGAGTTTAAAAGGACTTGTTAACTTGTGACTTTTTAAAAATGAGTTTTTAGAAAAGTGTTTGGATTAACTTATGTGGTGGGGAAAAAACAATAAGTTGATAAGTTATTTTGTAAAAAAATGTTTGCTTTAACTTATTTAGGTAAAATGACTAAAAATGATATAAGGAGAGTAGGTATAAAGATATAGGGATGACATGTAGGTAAATATTCTTCAATATGTTATAAGGGGGTTCAAAAAGTTACGCATTCGTTACTTTTCCAAAACAACTTATTATAGGCAAATGGAAAGTTAAAATATTAAGTACTTTTTCATTTGCCAAATACTTTTTTTAACTTATTAACTTTTTGAAAAATTAATAAGTTATAAGAACGTGGAAATAATGAGAGCCAAACATGCTCTTAATGACGCAGACGCAGAGGTTGTCAAACAACCTTAGCCAACCATTCCATTTGACCGCTAATCATATTATTTATTTTTTCCAAGCAATATTATAAGAAATTGGAAAAGAACAACAAAAAGAAAAAGTATAAACAATCAACTACAAATTGGTATCTCAGCCAAGTTCAATCGTCAATATCAAACACATACTTGGTTCTTAACCAACGGCTAATGAGTTTAATGGGTCGTCAGCAATCAGGAAGGTAGTGATTTGTAGTACTGGTGCGTCAGAGCAGCGGCGTGGTACTGATAGGGGGTTTGAACAGAACAGATTAGCAGGGGCTTGATGGGCCAACTTTAGTACTGCCATACTAATCTATAACTTTGATCAGGATATATAGGAGAATAAACCAACTTTAGTCTATTGGTGAAACTATAGACATGAGGTACATTTTCTCATCTACTTTGAGCTAGTATTTATACTATAAAAAGATTTATAACTATTTAGTAGACAAGTTTAACTATTTGAATTGACTAGTAGTATGGTACATTGTCTTTAAGTTTAACAAAAGATTCATCCACTTATTTGGTAGATTAAGATCGTAAATCTAAAGCCTTGAACTGCGAAAATTATATAAAGATACAAATAGCAAAGTCGGCTGTGAGAGGCCATTATTGTAGCTATCTCACGGCCGACGGCGTTCCACGTGTCGTTGTACTTTAATCCGACGGTGAGGATGAAGAGACCGAAACGCCCCAAAAAAGGCCCAAACCGCCCAGAAAACATGCTGAACCGGCCTTACTTTGCTAGAGTTGGTTAACCGGAGATGGTAGACGCTCGACAGCATGGTGATAGTGTGAAGCGGCTGTCGTGGATCTAGCAGCGGCGGCGAGCGGTTTCCGACCACTGCATGTGGGAAAATCTTGGTGAATCAGTCAACAAAGTTACATACGATGATAATGCGGTGGGTGGCCGACATTGTTTGGTGATGGAGGTCGTTGTGGTTATGGTTATGGTTGTGATAGTGGTGGTTGTGAGTGGCAATGGCTTTGTAAAAGAAATCTGTATTTGATGTAGATATTGGCGGTTATGTGTAAGAAAATAGATGACATCGAATAATGTGTTTTAGAGAGAGAATAGATACATGTACTTTTGAGCGTGACAATGTGGGAATTGAGTAGTTCAGATCTACCAAAATGGCAAAATCTGTTGTAGATTTCAAAGTTGTTTTACTTTGTATCCATCCATGGTTTCCAATGGTGGTTTAGTTTTATACACTATTTGTCCTTTGCTTTTATTTACTTTGTGTGCATAGCTATAATTATACTAAATATTACGTAGCAAAAACGTTCAACAACAACAATTTACTTGATGGTTTGTATTTCCTATATTTTCTACTAACTCTTTGAGTTGCTTCGCGGTTGAATGGTCAATAAGTAAGTTACTAAAATATCCAGTTACTATGATTTTGTAACTGTTGAAACGAAGATTCGTGGCCCAGTGCTTTAAAAATAACACATTGTTAAAGTATCGGTTGTAATTAATCATTTTAGGTTGAGATAATAAGAAAAATACGATTAACAAATTGGTACCACTTGATGCCCCTTCGCTAACATATAATAAACTCATATTAATGTCATTATCGTAACGCGTGTAATGAAGTCGCAAACGCTAGGTTGTCGCTCCAACGCGCGACACGCGTAAAAAAAACTAGTTCATAACAATTATCAATACTATTTAAGTATTTTTAGCGATGTTTTCATTTTTTTAAGGCGATTGTTTGTATCCATCTATTTGTATTTTTAGTTCCTTTCGAACTTGTGGAGATTCCTCAGCCATAAAGACATAAAAAAGCACTTCTCTTTCTCGTAACCCAAACAAAGACAAAACATATATCCTCACAAACACAACCAAACCAAATTCAAAACCCTAATCATTACATAATAACAAAGACATCACTATCTTTTCATCTTCTTCAAACACCACCATGGATACATCACAAGACCCTCCTCCATTACCAGGTTATTCCACACCCATTAGAGCTCCCCTTACACTTGATTCAGATTCAAGAACCACTAGCTTTAACAGCACTAGTAGTAGCATTGATGTTAGTACCTTTAGTGATGAACATATTAACATTCTTGAACAAGAAAGCAGTCATCTTGATGCATACCCAGATGAAAAAACTGTGATAGAAAGGCCTTATGTTCAAGAGTCTTTGTTTATCAGGCCTTTTGTGAGATACCCATGTGAAGAAAGTAGTAGTATTGATGTTAGTAGCTATGGTGATGAACATATTAGCAGTCTTGAACAAGAAAGTAGTGATTTTTTAGCATACCCAGATGAGGAAATTGTGATAGAAAGGTCTCATGGTCAAGAGTGTTGTATTATTAGGCCTTTTGTGACATACCCAGATGATAATTGTGTTAAAGAAAGTAGTAGTATTGATGTTAGTAGCTATGGTGATGAACATATTACTAATATTAGTAATCTTGAAGAAGAAAGTAATGATTTTTTAGCATACCCAGATGAGGAAATTGTGATAGAAAGGTCTTGTGTTGAAGAGTCTTTGTTTTTTAGGCCTTTTGTGAGATACCCAGATGCTGATAATATCAATTTTAGGCCTTTTGTGAATGTTTTATCTGAAGAAAGTAGTAGTGGTGGTTTTGGTCCTTTTGGTGTTAAGTTGAGTGTGCCGATAGCACGGTTAACTGGAGACGGTGACAGTAACAGTGATAGTGACACCGGTGTTGATTCCGTTGTACGGGATGTTGGGATTGTGCAGGAGGTTACTATGGGTCATAAAGTTAGAAGCTTTAATGATGATGAAGGGGATGTTGAGGTGCAGGTTGAGGGTGTGGTTTCTAGTGATGATATAAGTGGAATTGAAAATTTTGATTCGGTTTTGACTGAATCGGTTGAAAATGAAGGATGTGAAATTGAGTGTTTGCAAGAGATTTTGAAGGTTTCTGTTTCGGATGCCTCGAGCTTTGATTTGGAAAGAATCGATGCGTTGACTGTCTCGAGTTCAAACAATGAGATTGAAACAAAACTTGCAGTTTCAGATGAACTGAGCTTTGATTCAGAAAGAATCGTCGCGCAGATTGTCTTAAATTCAGACAGTGAGATTGAAAATTTGAGCTATGTTTTGACTGAATCGATTGAAAACAAAGCATGTAAAGTTAAGTGTTTGAATGAGGTTGTGAAGCATTCTGTGTCGGATGCATCGAGTTTTGATTTGGAAGGAATCGATGCACTGACCGTCTCAAGTTCAAACAATGAGATTGAGATCGAAAGAAAGCTTTCCGAAGCAGATACACTGAGCATTGATTCCGAAGCAATCGATGCACGGATTGTTTCAAGTTCAGATAGTGAGATTGAAAAATTGAATTATGTTTCAGCTGCAGCAAAGCTTTCTGAGGCGGATGCATTGCGCTTTTTGGAAAGAATCGACAAACAGATTGCAACTATCAAAGGGAAACTTTCAGGATTAGATGAACCGAGCTTTGATTCAGAACAAATCGATTCACAGATTGCTTCAAATCCAGACAGTGAGATTGAAAACTTGAGTTATGTTTCAACTGAATCGATAGCAAACGAGGGATGTAAAGTTGAGCATTTGACTGAGGTTGTGAAGCTTTCTAAATCAGATGCATCGAGCCATCATTTGGAAAGAATAGAAGCACAAGCCGCCTCGAGTTCAAACAAAAACGAAGAAGAACCGCCAAAGAAAATGCAGCGGATGCGAACAAAGTTCTTGAGGCTTGCCTTAAGCGAACAGTTGATTTTCGGAGAAGGCAGTAACTATAAGTTCGGCTTTGCTTTGACCATTTTAGTTATCGGAAAGACCGGTGTAGGTAAAAGCGCAACGATAAATTCCATTTTCGGTGAAAACAAAGCAGTCACAAACGCGTTTGAGCCCAGTAAAACCAGTATACAAGAAATTACTGGGAATGTAGACGGTGTCCAGCTTAGAGTGATCGACACACCGGGCCTCAAATGTTTCTACCGTGACCGAGGATATAACCTAAGAGTTCTAAAGTCTATAAAAAGATTCACTCGGAAACACACGCCGAATGTTGTGCTATATGTCGATAGACTAGACACGCTAGACGTTAACAATGCACCCGTTTTAAAGCTGATCACGAGTTCACTTGGTTCGTCGGTGTGGAATAGTTGCATCATTGCACTAACTCATGCAGGCTGTGATCCATCCGACGAGCCAACAAAGGGGTTCGTGGTCCAAAGATGTCGTTTTCTACAAGAACAAATCGTTAGCTTTGGAAGTAATAACCGATGTGTGGCTAACCCTGTGTGGCTCGTTGACAACCACCCGTGTTATACGCATAATGTTATGGATGTGAATTGTGATTCAAAAGGTTTAGCTTGTTTAGATCAAGCAGATGAAGATGATGGGTGTGATAAAGTCCAACCATGTGAGGCGTTGAGCGAGGCGCGAAACGTTATTAACAGTAGCAGGGAGCGTAGAGAGGCGCGCTCGAAAGAGGACGCTTATCGCGTGAAGATTGTTGTTAATAAGCGTGGGTTTGGTTTCACTTGGTGATGTTAGGTGAATGTTTGGTGTTTGGATTCATAATGCACACAAGATGATGGAATGATCTTTGATCTTCAGTGAAGAAAGAATATGATTATATGATTATTTATTCAGTAACTATATCATATATAACAGTTGATTAACTTATTCTTATTATTGGAATCACATGAGAAATAGACTATTAAAAGGTGTAGAGCAGGTTGACCCGAACCGAACCCGAAAACTTAAATGGGTTAAAACTATACTATTTGTCTTTAACAAAATGTATAGTTGTAGACTTTCAATATGGATGTTACTTTGAATTAGATGTGTAATTTTTTTTTTTTTTTGCTAAATCAGTTCAGGTCATAAACCGGTTATAGAGGAAAATATCCGAACCCTATACAAACCGGTTTGGGTCAAACCAGTTTCAAGTGTAGTATCGGGTTGGGCCGTTGGATAGGAACTAGTTTGGAAATCCAATTGAATCTTGAAATCAAGTCAAGAACACTTGTTGTTGTCGAAACATAATGGGCTTTTGATCGAAAAACCCTCAATGGAAGATGGTTCAAGTGTCTCATGCAGTTAGGCCTGTAAACGAACTAAACGTTCATGAACTGTTCGTGAATTGTTTAACATTCGTTTATTAAATAAATGAACAAACGGGTGAACACAATTTTGTGTTCTTTTAATTAAAAGAACGAACACGTACACAAAAATGTGTTCAATTATGTGTTTTGTTTATTTAGAGGCCTACATGCACCTCTTGCAACCGTTTAAAAAAAAAGTAAAACTGTCACTTGGTTATAATATGTTTATCTTGTTTTAAATTAAAATAATAACATAGCATTTTAGTAATATTATATGGTTGTTACACATCTACCATGTAAGATATGTAGATATTGGTACCACACAAAACAACTACCAACCAAAACCGTTACTTCTACCTTCGATTAATGAAAGCTCACAACATGACCAACACTCGAACCAACCCATCTCTAATAACCATGCAAACATCTCACACCGTAATGGTACCCGGAACCACTACCTAGTTCAATGGCAGCAATGAACCATGGGTGGTAGTGGCCTAGTGGGGTACCGGGGGGACATTTCTGGTGGCGCTCCAACCCCCTAATAGTTATCTACTACTAATCCATCTACTTATCAATTTTTATATTTCTAATTCAGTGGGTAGTTAAACTATACACAAATAAAAAAAAAATAGGAAGAAATATACGTGGGAATCCTCAAATGGACCCAATACCTGATGGGTAACAAGTAATCATGTACACGACGGACGGACGGTATGGGACACCACTTTACAATCGGGTTTGGGGCTGCAAATCCCAATACCCAACTCGGTCCAGTTTTTTGCCGCAGCTGGTTCACAAAGCCTTAAAACCATCCTGGAAAATACCTTTGTTATCTTTACGGCGATAACAGGGGATCAAATGACTTCATCAGAACCAAAAGTCAACTTCATCTTGAAGCTAAAAAAAATTATTAGTCTACCTGTCGTAACAGACCATAATGCGAACTAAACGGGCCAACTCAATTTACAGGCATTAAAACGATACACAAGAGTAAAGGGCAGTCTCGGAAATAACCCGCCTGACATTCCATGGTGCATGTACAATGTTACATCATGAATCAGGAAGCTTTGACCATTTCAAAGAATTTGGACATCGGAATCATTTGAAGATTGTTGGACAAAATCCGCCAAAGAGGGGTGTTTTAAATCCTGATTCGGCTGCTGATCTTGGGCCATTGGGTAGGCTTGTGGTTGAGACATTCGATAATATGGTTCTTTAAGATCGAATTTGCAGCTTGATGTTTGTAGTATTCCGCCTTGTTCAGCACCCGGCCCCCACATTTTAGCTACAGACACAAATCACAAAAGGTTATATGACAATCGGTTTCTAGTGTTTGGATGAAGAGATTATGGTTATAAACTTATAATAATGTCGTGACCAACCTGACAGGGTTAGATTGATTGTATAACTCTGAGCACTGTGTGCAATCATGTGAAGATGACCGGTAATTACTTGGCCCTGCATGACGTATATGGGTTGGGACAACACACAACGTAGTTGGTACCAGTGAGTAGTGGGTGCACCAGGAGCCGTGGTTAGCCACCTTTGTACAGTGCTGTAGGTCAACAAATTATTATACAAAACTTAATTAGTAGAGATAATAATTTCGTACCAAAGTTGGCAAAGGGGTTCAATGCAGGTAAAAAATTATCGGGTCAGGTTCGTTCAAAAAAGGATGATATTACCTGCCATCAAATAAGACATCAAACCAACATGCCAACCCATGTATTCTTGTGCCCACGGAAGCTGTAAATTTTAACGGTATGTTGATTTCATACAAGTCCTCTTCCTGAAAATGGGATTTTATAATATAATTGTGCAACGTGCAACTTCATTTAGTGAAAACGGAATTATGATGAGAAAAACATATAAATAGTTGTCCAACTAAACAGTGAAATACAAAATCATTATTAATAAAAAAAATACCTTTACAGTAGTAAAATTGATGACATGGGAGATTGAAGGAGCCACCAATAACCTTGGATCGAAGGCATCAACAACTGGCTGCAAGTACAATCTTACTTTAGATTAGAGAGCCAGAAACGTTAAAAGAGTGACGACCAATATTAATTATCATCGGATATAGTAAAAAACGCTAACACACTATGTAACCTTGTATGTTCATTTTCTTATAGATAACGTTAATTGATTACCTAAAGGGTCATAATATGAATACTTTATAGAGGAATCATAGTGATAGTATCATACACATTCTTATCATCTTCACTACAAACATCATGGCAATAATATTTTCGTGTTCTCAACTCGACGGGAGAGAGAGAAAAGGTTGATAATTTTACAATTATATCCTTGTAAAATTGGGCATCCACATCAAAGATTTTACATAATTGCAACACCATGTCTCTTATTTTATATAATGGGCACGACAAAGCATGTATGTAACCAACAATATCGGTTGCGGGTCAACCTTTCTAAATGTTTTCATAAATATTGAAACAACATTTAGAAGTGAATGGATAAACCTTTTAATTTGCTCAGGTGAAAGTGTGCAACTTCGTTACCATTATCATAGGTTAAGTGATCATCGACTACCTAGAATGGTAATTTGAGAAAGAAAAAGAAAACAAGACAACTAAATACAAAAAGCTTCCCTAAAAAATAATGTGAACGTTAATGGCACCTGGGAAAAATATCCTTGAAATGCAGTTCCATGTAAAGCTGTCAAATCAACACCATAATAGTTCTGTTGCTGCCAAAATAGGGACTGTATAACAAAGAGCAAGAACCATGTCAACCTCTTGTAGCAATAATACATACACAAACCACTTTTTGCAAACCATAATCAAAATTATCTACAAACAACAAAAGGAAACAGACTTTAAACTAATCAAAACAGCAAACACAAGTTTCATACCTTGTTAGCAATTTCAATAAAGAGATACTCGTCACTAAAGGGTGCCATGTGAATTCTGCAGATTGAAATATTCCGATAAGAAAGATGAATTGGGCATAAATGGCATATTTATAAGTCAGATTTGCATCACATATGCATCATGCCTTCTTGATTATGAATTACATAATATATTGTGACAAAAATTTATATTAAAAAAAAACAAGCATATGAAGGCCGCCAAGCGGAGAGGGAAGGTAAACATGCTGTAAATAGATGAAGATACTACACTTCAAATACCATGTTCAAGAAAAATAAATACAAAGTTGATGTTAATTATGACATCATGGAAATGCATTTGGTTATATTATTAAAATTAAAGTTAAAATCACCTTCCAACAGTGGGAAACATTTTCCCATTAGGAACAAGAAACCGATCTCTTGCAATGACATATGACTCGAGCATTCTCTCATTAATTAACAAGGTGCCTGTAAGAAGTAATAAATTATAAGAACGAGCCTATGCCTTAACCAACTCATAAACAAATAGTAATAGCATAGAAACATATGAAAAGAGCCAATTTTTAATCAGCATTCATTAGACAACAGAAATATGGTATAATTATTAATAAACTCACCCATAGGCTCTGAGATTAATATATCGGCTTTCTCAGGCAAATCTACGTCTTCAACTTTGCCTTTGATAACCTACATATATATATTTTCATAGCAGCATGCCCTCGAGAATGAGACATCGACGATCCATGCTTACAACTTACATGTAGCTTTATCTGTATCAAGAAAGGGCACTAACCGTAATTCTTTGTCCCAAACTAGGGTTCCCTGCAATAAGCTTTTGAGCATAGTCAGCCATTTCAGATGCTTCCACAGCATAAACATGTTTTGCACCAGCCTAACAAGTGCCAAGATTAGTCATTAAACATGACATCACAAAACATGGTCAGTGTATGTGATAGTGTAAGCGTAAGCGAGTGTTTGGATTTGCGTTTTGCAACCTATTTTGTGACTTCACATCATAATAATCAGTTTTTAACGTTTGGATAAATAAACTCTGGTTCTGACTAGTTCAGCGATTAAAATCGCTCAATAATCAGTTTCAAAACACAATCCAAACACGCACTGTGAATATGAACTAGTAATACCTGAGCAGCAAACAACGACAGTATGCCACTTCCAGCACCAACATCAACCACTACCCGCCCAGCAAAATCGGCTTGATTCTCCATTACCGCAGCATAATAGGAACCTAAAAAAGAGACATTTATCATTATTTCAGCTCCATAGAATCCCAAATGTGTTCATTGATGCCAATCAATACGTCTTGTCAGCACAATGTGATACATGTATTTAAAAAAAAAGAACAATAAAATGTTATCATTAACCTGTTCTCACATAATCCTGCATCATATTTTGCTGATGAAGCAGCTGTCCATAGTAATGGAAATACATTTTAGCAGAAGATGCTTCTATTTTATCATCAAACTTGCTTTTAGAAGAAGAAACCGTTCCGTTTGGTAATCCTGATCCTGTAAAAAGAAACAATAAATAATTAGGTCCATTAAGAGCACATTTGCTGAATGCGATATTAAGATCCCGCAACGGTTTTTCACTCTTTCATTTTATCTCACCAAGCGTACTAACGAGATAAAAGGAATTACAAGAATTAAAAGAAACGGTGTCATTAATGAATGATATATAATATTTGCATAAGTTAACGGACCTTGAATATCCACTTTACTTTTCCATTGCTCAAATGCACCATGAAAGGAGCTACTTTCTTCCTCGTCTTTAAATTGAATAGTGATTCCCTTTGAATAAGTTTTCTAATTCAAACATGAGATTATTGTTAGTCATGTTCTACTAGCGCATGCACAGTGCACGTTACGAACCTATAATACCACCAATTGAAGATCAAGAAAGTATATGGTTTCTTATATATATAGAAACATATATAGATACTTTATAAATATGAAAATTGAACCAAAATGTGTTCTTTACAACGATTAGAAGAAAATTATTATAAATAAATATCCACTTTGAGACATTGTTTAAACATGCCAATTAAAGAAAACGAAAAAAATGTAAGCATACGTGTTCTTCACGTTGGCATACCTCTTTGACGGTTTCAGAACCTTCTGATACACAAAGTGATTGGCATTCACCTAACCTGAAAAGCTGAAAGCCCCAAAAGAGTAAGAAGTGAGCACGGTGATCATACCAAAACTCAAAAACAACCAAAATTTAAACTTGTTCAGAACAATCAAACTCTAATCCATATTATCCATCCATTCGACTTGTCGACGCTATTCAAGATTCTATATACAGAAAACCCTCACCAACGGGGCCCACAAACAAAATTAAGGAATGCAATGTAATCAAATGAATAAAAGTGCACATATTACAACTTAAATAGCATATACTTTGAAAGGTGGATCCTAACAGAAGGAGCACTAAGAGTGCTACTATATATACACCACCCCCATTCGTCATACCGCCATACTGGCCATATGGCGTTTATCAATGTTGTGTTGTCACATTTCTGCGTTGGTCTAACACATCATACCGTCCTTACGATTTGTAAGAGCACCAACTCATATGGCCCATATGATGAGTCGGTATAACACCAATCCAACCCGGTATAACCTCTCATACATCCCCTATGACCCACACAGCCCATTCGTCATGCGTGACATTAAACGTTTACAAAAGGGTCACAAGAGCATGCTATATCATATCAATTGCTTCTGCGTCAGTATAACACATCACACGGGCCGAACAATTTCCAAGATCACCACCTCATAAACTCCTCATAAAGATTCTGACCCATATAACCATACGACCCGAACGACAAGTCAGTGGTGTCCAACTGTCCACATAATCAAACCCACCACAAAACCCTCTATCTATATAAACCCATTTCAACCAAATCAAACCTCAAAGAACAATAAAAATACAAACTTTAACCAAGCAATCAAACAAAAAAACCTCAAAGAACAACAAAAATCCAAACTTTAACCAATCAAACAGCATCAAGACTCATACCTGAGTGGTCCTAAGATCAAAGCCAAGAAACTGTTGTTCAACAGACTCAACAAGAAACTGGAGCTCCGGGAACCCAGACCCGGATCCGAAAACAGCAGAGAGAGGACCAGAGACAACATTTGGAGGGTTTGATTCAAGCAAAGTAACGGAAGCAACAGTGAAACTGTGGTTATCAACAGGAAGAGTATTATTCATGGTGTGTGTATGGGTGTGTTTTAGTAAAAAGATTGTGTGTGCATATGTGTAGAATGTGGGTGTGAGTGAAAGGGAAGCTAGGGTTTATGGGTTCTAGAGAGAGAGAGTAAAAGATTTAAGAGAGAGACAGAAAGAGGCGCGATCTATAGTGTTTTTAGCTTTTGTTGGTGTTGTTGCTGGTTGGGTTGGATGACATGAGTGTTACTTGAAAGTAAAACACAACACAGCTAGTTAACACTTTACCCCACCTTTGATATATTTATTGGGGTTGTGGATTCATATACCCCCTACCTTAGGATTCATATACCCTGGCCTAGGGCTGTGCAAAGGGTCCGGAACCGACCCGATCCGACCCGGACCCACCAGAACCGCATACCCTTTTATGTGGAAATTAGGAACCACGAACCGAACCTTAAAAAGGCTATGTGGTTCCGGGTCCTAAAGGTTCTGATGGGTCGGGTAAAGGGTCTGACCCACTAGAACCTTTTAATGTAATAGCCACTTTTAAATGATTACATATTCCTATTCTTTTACAATGCTCGTAAAAGAATTCCACCATATGGTTCTAATAGTAGCCCATGAGTTTCTTTTTTAAATCACTTTTCGTTTCTTGACTTATGTTTTCGTAACAGTTTTGTCATTCTCATCACTCAAAGCATTATCTGAATCTGTTATGTATACATCACAAATACACACACATACACACGCACATCAGAGCGACATACATAAATATTTACTTCAAATTTGAATATAATATATATTATATAATATGTCACATCGATGTATATACATTAAGCCGAAAAATATTTCTAGAAAAATACATTGTTATTCTTATAAATAATACTTTTAATATTGTATTAACATTACATGAAATCGATACAATAATGCGTAAAAACGAATAGTGAAAAGACTAAAAAAGATTATTTTTTTTATTTTTTAATATCAATACAAACGGTTCTTGTGGTTCTTATATTAGAACCGTGGGTTTGGAACCGACCCGACCCGGAACCGATAATTTATATAAATCTAGAACCGGAAACCGACCCATATATTTAAAAAGGTTCGGGTCCAAGGTTCTTGCGGGTCGGGTCCAAGGTTCCTGTGGGTCCGAACCACGAAATGCTCACCCCTACCCTGGCCCACACTACACACCAATAGGAAGCTGCCACATACCCAGAATGTGATGTCATACACCCTAAATATGATGTCACGGGGTGTATGAATCCTAGAACCCTATTTATTTTGTCACTTGTTTTTTTTATCTATATAAAGGAAATCATATATGCCCATTGAGAGTGCCACGTGGCTTAATAATTGAGTGTTTTTGGTGTTTTTGAGTATTTTTCTAAATTTATCTCTCTAACTCTTAATTCTCAATTACTAAAATTAAATTGAGTTATTTTAGGAAAAAAGAATTTAAAAACAAATTTAAATTTTTCTCTCTTATCTTCCTCCCATAATTTTTAAACATAAATATCTTTTATATTCGAGATTTTTTAAATAAAAAAATTACACCAAATTAACGAGCGTTTTATTATCTTTCCAACGAGTACCATAGTGCTATATAAAAACGAAAAAAAAACGACTATTTTTTGTGGTGTTATATTCATACAGAAAAAAACACAAAGTGTTCAGGTTATTCATTAATCAAATTGTAACATATTTTAATTTACGTGAAGATGATTATATGTTGAAGGTTATCCTTTTAATACTTTATTATGTTTAATATGGTTTATGCTTTTTATTTTTTTAACTTTTTAAATAAATGTTTTTTAACTAAGATTGATTATGTTTAAGTTATTTACTCTTTTCGTGATTTGAGTTTCCTTTTTTTTATCATTTTTTATTAAATCATATTAAATTTTTCAACCTCGGGACCTTCCCGGGGTAATCGGCTAGTATATCTATATATCTGTACTTTCTTAACAGGAGATGCGTGAGTGACATAATAAAGCTGAATTGTCAAGCGGAGAGACAGGCCAATAATGCATGTGTGATGCAAAAAGTGATGTCATCAACCACCTTAAAATATTCAAAAAAATACGTGGGCCACTTGAATCTACCATTGTTGTCCTCAACAGACGTTCAGACTAAATGGAGCTGACGTGTTAAACAGCAGATGTTATGCACATCTGTTGCAGTTGTTAAGGCCCTAAGTTTGAATTTTAAGAGGGAAATTTTAAATTAACGTAGGAAAACGTACCTCATTAACTCCTTATATATAAGCACATAACGAATTCCGCCATTTCTAATATCAGCTTTGAATTTTCTAAACAAAGATTTTCAAATTTCCCTCTTAAAAGATATATTTAAAACCATGTCAACGTCAATGGACAATGCTGAAAACAATGTCACTTTTATTCGTGATTAGAATCCAGCTAAAGATATGTGGGACATGAACGCTCGAATCATAAGAAAGTGGAACACAACTTATAAGATGGAGGTGATATTCATTGATGAGTAGATAAAGTTTATAACTTGGTTTTCTTTTTTATTCTTGAAGACGTGGTCTTTTCTGAATACTTTGTGCCTTCTGTTAACCGCTTTGCAAGGTGATAAGATTCAAGGTTCTGTCAATGCACCTTTGATGCAACTTTTTGACAGACAACTTAAAGAAGATGTTGTGGTTGTCATATCTAAGTTCGGTGTAGGTGAAAACAAGGACATCTACAAAGTTATGGCACATCAATTCAAAATCATTTTTTATCGTTGTACAACTGTGAAACATGTTAAGGGTTGACAAAGTGTTGAGTATGGTTTCAAGTTCTTCCCTTTTAAAGATATTCTTAACGGAGAAGCCAATAATCTGTTGACCGTTAGTTTGTATTTTATTTTTATTTTAGAACAAAATTTAATATTCAGTTTAGTTGACTATTGTTCCTTTAAAGTTAACAGATGTTTGATAAAATTGTGTGTTTTATTTTTATAGATGTTACTGGAAGTGTCATCACACGTTTTGTTGGCCTTGTACTTGTGTAACACCTCATCTTTCCACTCGTTGCAAGTGAACTGGTAGACATCAAGATCGCTAGACCCACTCATTCGCACTCGATTAGCGTTCCTGTTATGAAGGTTTGTAAACAAGCCCAGACGGAAATCATATCAGGGGAGCACATTTGACTCCTCACTTGTTCATAGAAGATTTCTCGAATACGTCTCCAAAAAAAACCTTTGCCGGTTGGTAGTCGGCTACAAAAAAACACAAAGATTAAAACAAATCTACTACTATATATAAATGAAAGCAAAGTTGGGACACATGTCATCATATGGGAGCATAGTTTCTGTTTTTCCCGCTCATTTTAGCAGGTCAAATAAATGGGTCATGTATACTCCATCTACTATTAAATTATTTTTTCTCTCTCATGCGCATGGCACATGCACTTTCCCCCATGATTTTTAAACGTTAATCACTTTTTTAAATGACATTTTTTTTTGAAAAAAAAAATTACACCAAATTAACGAGCGTTTTATTATCTTTCCAACGAGTACCATAGTGCTATACAAAAAACGAAAAAAAATTGAAAAAAAAAAACGAGCGTTTTATTATGAAACAGAGCTTAGTAACAATTGTTTAAGGTTTGTTTACTAAATACCAAATCAAGAAGTGAATCATCTGTTGCAAGCAAAGTCTGTTTACTAAGGTCTGTTCGAGAGCACTAGGTCTGTTAAGGAGAGCTGTCTGAAACAGTTGTTGCTTCAAACAGCTGTTACTAAGGTCTGTTCCATAAACATATCATCTAAGGAACAGACCTTAGTGACAGTTGTTTGAAGCAACACCTGTTTCAGACAAACAACCATTACTAAGGTCTGTTCCATAGATGATATGTTTATGGAACAGACCTTATAACAGTTGTTTCAAGCAACAGTTGTTTCAGACAGGTCTCTTTAACATACCACTGGTCTGGAATATACCTTATTAAACAGAATTTGCTTGCAACAGATAATTCACTTCTTGATTTGGTGATTAATAAACAAACCTTAGAGAAATATAATGTTTACATATTTTGTATAATTTTGTTATACAACCCGTCCAACGAACGGGTCTAAAACTAGTTCAATATACTTGCAACATATATTTAGTTAAAAAAAATTATACCGACTTTTCGATCTTCCGAAACTTCCAACCACGCCTGACAAAGGGCTATTTTCCCCTCTTTCGTCGTAAATTTTGTTCGGGCGTGTTCACCACCCCTACCACCACTTATGTCGGCCGCCGTCCGTCCTCGGCCATGTAAGATCCCACATCGGTTGAGAAAGAGAACAAACACTTCCTTATAAAGGTGTGGGGGAACCTTCTCTACCAGACGCGTTTTGGCCAGTCCTTCGGGGGTGAGACCAATGCAAAACCATGAGCTGCGGTGAAGCGGACAATATCGTGGTACGGGTTACCTTGCGCTGTTACAGGCCACCACCTATTTTTTGCCCTCGCTTAGTTGGGCTGGTGGTTGCGTATCCGGAATTACAAAATCCGGAGACGGTGGTGGCATTTGGCTAAGATTATCTTCTAGTTCGGTATTCGAACCAAACCCGTCTTCTTCTAAGAAGTCCATATCCGGTTGGTAACATCCTTCCCATTGTGACAGATCCATTTTTTTAAGATTAAAGGTTGTTTTTGATTATTTAGTGTTTGAAGATTGTTTTTGTTTGTTTAAAATGAATAAACAAATGTTTTTTTTATAAATACTCAAACTACTCGTTAGCACACGCGAGCCAAGTAGCATCCACTCGCTCACATGGTCGATCGCCCAGAGGTGTTGTGGTTCAAGCTAGCCACGTGAATCAAGTTGTGGCCCGCGACTTATCGCTCGCCGACCACAACACATAGTCTAAGTATTAAACATTGATATCTTAAACCTCCTATCTGTAAACGTTCTAAACATTTTATACACAACAAATGTTGAGTGCAGAGTAGATTAGTGGGGTTTTTCTAAGTTTTTTTATGAAAAGCAATTTGTGAAAGCCAACAAAAAGGCGACGTGGATGTCGGGTGTGCATTAGAGATTATTTTGGTTTTCTAACTGCTGGTTAGAAAACCTGTCATGTCTTGTACATTTGGTTCGGTTGCGTGATATATATGTGCTTTCCTCTCGGTTAAATTTTTTTTTTTAGTAATGATACAGTCCACCCACTAGAAGTAAATGGCTTGAATTTGATTAGAAGTTTGGTTGAACAGTTTTTTATCATCACATTCATTGTTTTAACTAGGAGAGCTAAGACCAGCCTCTCCTGATAATTGGGAGCTAGCAACTTATTATTATCATTACAAGGGGGTCTTTAGCGGCGACAAAAGTTGACGCTGAAGGGCCATTATTAGCGGCGCCAGACCCTTTAGCGGCACCTATCCCCTCAATTCGGTGAATGCTTTGCCATCACCCCAGATCCATCGTCATCAGAATACCAGACGGAGTTTCCTCCATTATCACCTTTGAAAGAGGCCAACAAAAAACAAAACACGGCTGGAAGATCCAAAACCCCACAGTTATGGTCCAAATGGTCCTATAACCCAGACCAACCCTGTTGAAGCCTCACTAAACTGGCAAAGTGAGAATGCTGTTGCACAAAATAATGCCCTCAAAACCATCATAGCACAGCAAGATGTCATTACAAAAAACCAAGAAACCTTGGTTAACAAGGTTCGTAGTCTTGAGGACATCATTCATGAAGTCAGAATGAAAATTCTTGAACGATTCCTTCAAATAGTCCAGAATGCCCCTTTCTCACAAAGCCCTAGAGGCCTGATAGAAAAGGAAGCTGAAATGAAGTTCCTCAAAGCTCAGCTCACAGATCTGGAAAGACAGCACAAACATCAAAGGCTTTCAACGCTCAAAGATGACCCATGGAGGTTACCCTCCACACCTTTCGTCAGAACAGCCTTTGACCCTCAACCATTACCCATGACACCTTTCTCACAATCCTCCCCGTCAATGAATCTATGGTCAAGAGGACAGGCCAAGACAAGAACAAAACGACCCTCCCCATCTAGAAGCAACTCTTCAGGAAACACCAATCAAAAGCCAGTGTAACATTTGTATTTCTCGTATTTTTCCATTCTAGTCCTTGTATTATTGTATCTTTCCATTTTGTACCCTTGTAATCCCGAGCTTATGATCAATGGAAAAGTATTTTGTCAATTGCATTTAACAATAACAGCCCTTAACAATTAGACACAACCCCATTAATCTTTTCCTAACCACCTCATTTAACTCCATTTAATACTCAACCAACTCACCTCATCTATAAATACAACCCCTCTCCACTCCTTAACCTCTTGTTCATCTCTAATATCCCTAAAACTCTCTCTAATCTTCAAGTTCATTGAGCAAACTTTCTGAAAACATAATCAGTAAGTTCTAAGCTCAAACTTGCACCTTTCTTCTAACTTTCCTTCTCTTTTCTATCCAAAACTCCTTGGAGAAACCTCTAGGATCTACCCCTTGCTTATCTACATAAATGTGATTAGGGTAGAGCACCTAAAAGAGGTCTCAAAGGCGTTTATTTTTCTGATTTGTTTTTATGTTCTAAGTTGTTTAATGTAAAGGGACCAACCAAGTCCACTAACAATCTAATGTTAGATGGATTTGTGCTATGGTATTGGTTATACTATGTATTATTATAAATTTACTTTCAATCTTCTATCTTATTATCCTATTATTAATCTTTGGAAGGTTTGTGGTTACACCCTACCTTACCAACTCTCTTGACCCTTCTTGTGCTACGGATTTATCCACACTAGAAAGGGGAAATCCCGTGTCCAAAACCCACGTTTATTCCATAAACGAAGTGGTTATGACATGAACCTATCAAATGGATTCACATTCCTAACCTTATACCATCCGAATCATCTATGATGATTTTGTGCTTGGTCTAACTTAATCTCATGACCATCCGGATTGCCCTAAAGGCAATTTGTGCTTGGTTTGCCTAAAAGGCTTGCATGACTCTCGTGAATCTATAACCTAAAACTCGAACCTAAGACTTTAATTCTTAATTCTAGTTAATCGGAGCTAAAGCTTAATCTTCAAAGACTTATCTTTGGAACTATATCAAGACGCACCCAAAGGTGAGTTCATACTTGTCCCCCTTTTATTCTTTATTCTTTGGGGCTCAACATGTATCACTATCAAAACTTAAACGATTTCATACTCTTAAACTATTATGCTCAATCTAAATGCTTATATGCTATGCCATGCTAGAATTCTAACTCTTACATACAAATGTACGATTAGCCAACAACCCACCTTACATGTATAGCGCTATAGGTTGACACGCCGCCCCCTTTATGGGTCATGATAAGTTTAAAGTCTTTTGTGTTATCAAGTGTTGTTGCCGTTTGTATGGTTCTACGTGCATATGCCTATAACATGATGATTCGAGTAGGCTTTCTTATACTATGTACTTGGACTCAAAACTAGTATGCTCACCAATGCTTTATGTGTTGACGGATATTTTATACATGTTGCAGGAAATGTTTAATGCAGGTTTATCAAGAAAACTAATTAGGAATGGACTAGAAACTCGCAACTAGTTTAAATTTCTATGTTTTGATGTTGTACTTTCCTTTTCATGAAACAATTTGTATTTTGTTATCTTTTAGACAATGATTATGCTATGAATGAAATTTTTATCCTTAAATTATATTGTCACGAATTCTAGTGTCATGAAGTCTTTGAGCAATCTATCCCAAGTCTCGCCCCGATGTATTCCGCCATCGGTTGGGGTGTGACAGCCAGCAACAAGCAGGTCCAAAGACAAACAGATCTGCAACGACAGCATGATGACAGCTTCGTCAAAACTCCCTGAAACTATACCCATCCAACAAAACCCCATATCCTCCCTCCTAAAAAACATAAGCCAAACAAAGAAGAACCCTGGGGGAAGAAACCCTTTTCCAACTGTCACACCCTCAAATTTCAACTGCAGGGTTTTACCGCGAGGCGCGTGACATACCAGGATCCCATAGCCATAAGTCATATGAACGAACTCTAAATGCCCAAACCATTTAGTTCATTTTCAAAATCAAGTTTAGTTAAGCTGCGGAAGCGTAAACCAATTTTAAATCTTTTAGAAACCATGCGCAAAACAACGCGCCCAAAATTAATGCCATATAAAAATAAAGGTAAAAGCATGATATGTAAATTAGGTGTATGCCCGAGACCCAATGCAATGCAATGAAACGTGCAGTGCTTCCTAATCGTGACACCGGAAGCTAACTACCTGCAAAAGCATGTAAATGGTGGGTCAACAAACAATGTTGGTGAGTTCACTAAGTAAAATAGATGAGTAAGTAAAAGTGTAGGTTTCCCAAACCACGTAACCAAGTAAAAGCGTCGGTCTCCCAGACCACATAACAACAAGTAAGAACGTCGGCCTCCCCGGCCACAAGTAAACAGCTAATTCACATGCCAGGGGTAGCTAACCCACTCATGATAACTAACACCGGCGAATACCGAACTACTAATGAACGAGTTCCCACAACAGGGAGTATAGTGCCTTGCGTCATTGCCGATCAACAATGACATATGTTTTAAGTTATTAGTTCACACCCATGCTCCCAGCACGATGTGAGGTTTGTTAAACCTAATAGCGCTATCAACTAGTAACCCGCTTGCCCATCCGGCAATTGATTCGGTATTTTGAAGGACTTAAAAGATATGATTGGTTTAGTTCATCAAGGACATAAACATGAATTAGTAAAAGTAGATTCACCCCGTGAACCATGCACCCCAAAACCCGGGATGTGTAAAAGTAGTCCCAAAATAGACTAGAAAACGTTTACCAATGTAGTCTCAACCCGAGACGCATGCTTTGAGAAAAAGTAGTGAAACTCACCTTAGGTTGCAAGCAAAAATATCCAACTCCAAAGTAATAGAGACTCGCTACCGACTCCCTATTATATGTGTCACTATGTGAGTACATGTGCATAACCAATACACCATATAATTCGTTTATTCGAAACTTTCAAAAGTTCAAAACCGTGTAGTGACGCCTAGTGACTCTACATGCACAAGTATGTCCTACGTATCCCGATGGTGATCATAGTGATTATCATAAGTTTAATACACCAAATACATCTCATACAAGTTTTCACACAAGTACATGTCAATTACATACCACATACAACTCCAAATAGTCACATAAAGACCCCGTACACAATCTGCGTTTTTAGGACAGATTGTGCGCTGTGAAAAACGAATTATTTAAAATACTTAACGAATGAATTAAAGTCCCAAATTTTTACTGAGTATTCATGGGGATTCGGCTGCAAACCCATATTTTTGTTTTGTCTTAAAACCAAACACAAAAATTATGAAAATTCGTACAACACAGCTATGTCCAGAAAATTTCCACAACAGGTCAGTTTAGTAGAAAAATTCCCAAAAATTGTGTATTCATCCAAACGAGATGAATCCACTTGGAAAAGTCGAGTTTTTCCAATGTTGACCTACTGTAAAAATTTCGTAACTTAATTCCTTGTAAATCTCAAGTTATGACCATTTAAAGTTGACTCAATTTACAAATCCGAAATTTTGATATGACCTCTAATCAAATAAAATTCCAAAAACGACTCAACCGATGTCCAAATCTGATGGTTTTGCCCATTATGAAAAGCTAAGACTATGTACATCACAATCATGCAAAGAAATCATCAAAACAATCAATTTAACATCGCAACACAGACCCTACAATACATCATAATGAATCTGCCAGAAACTGAAACTTGCATCCCAAGTTATTCATAAACCCTAATTATACATAAAAATATCTAATACATGCATAATCCATATTATCATGATCAAACACATATATTATCATACAAAAACCCTAATTATGATTACTAACAACAATCATTATCAACAAATCATCATGAACATTCAAGAACTCCTACTTATACATATATGCGATTATATATACATGCATGATCCATGATTTTTGAAACTTTTCAAGCATTACTAATTATTAAAAACATGTAAAGATTATACCTTTCAATGCAAGAGTCCTCAAAGCCTAGAGATTACACCCAAACAAGCTTGAAGGAATGAATAAGATTGATGTTTGTTGAAAAGTGAGAGGGAGAGGGGTGGGGGTACCTCACGGCGCAAATAGGGTTGGGGATTAGGGTTTATATATTTTTTTTTTGTTTCCTAATTATAATAGGATTTGGCTTGTTGCCCAAGTAATTGAGTATTTGGGCCCTTCTAGTCCATTAACCTGACCCGTTAATCATGTTCTAATCCAATACCGAGCCCGATGATATTAATCACTCTAAATTGCATAAAAAACTATTGTTTTTATTATTTCATGAGATATTAATCATCAAGTGCACGTAATTTGCATGGTTTACGTATTAACCTTCAGTCAAGTGATAATTCACATAATTCACATAATTCACATAAGCAGGCACTTCACGTTCATCATGATTCAATTGCACATATTATTATTATGTATGCCATATAATTCACCAACGTTCAGGATACAGGACTCGTGTGTGTGTTCAACAATGATTTTCCTATTTAACGCATATGTTAATATCATCTAACATATGTTAGGCCTACTTAACTAACCCTAGTTAAGTATCTAACCACGTACGACATGTAAGTTAATTAGAGTATATCATGTAAGTTAACTAGAGTTCAGTAAAAGTATTAACCTGAAAATGCGGGGTGTCACACCAACAATAGCCCAAGTTATTAATCTCAGCTCAAAACACCAATCCCTTTCAGACTCTGACAGTGAAGGAACCCACTTACCCTACGACGAACTTCCTCCAACGGATGCTTTTGAACACTTGTTCATGGCTGAGCCAGAGACGACAGAAAGAAATGAATACTACACTTCTGAAGTCGACGATATGGCTTCCCAAACGGCACAAGACGAAGTCAAATTTCCTAATTCAACTGACTCGAGGCAACAGTTCACTTTTGATGACATTCCCCCCTCGAAATGGCGTGAAAGAAGTGTTGAAATGCTAACCTGGTGTTCCGCTGAACTCCAGTATTATGCGATCGACGTTGTCATCAAACGTTTTATCACAAGATACCAAGGACGGCTTCGAGACTAGTACTTAAGCCTTGGAGAATACAGGCAAACAAACCTCTTGGCCTGCACAACCCTTGAGCAGTTCATAGGCACAATTTACACTGAATTCATTGGGAACCCTCAAGATCATACAGTCCAAAGCTCGAGAAGAATTTCTAAAAATGAAATGCTGCTCCTTTCATCCAAAAGACCTTGAAAGGCATTATAACAGAATGTCTGAAACGTTCTACTGCCTTCAAGGGATTGATGACGTCAATCTTAAACAAGTCTTCCTAAATTCTTTCCCAGAACCTCTTGCCAATGAAGCATCCAGGGCTCTAGAAGCCAGAAACATGACGATCGCACAAATCACCTTAGGTGGACTTTACTAACTCATAACACGTGCCCTAGCCAAGTTCTGCAACCAGAAAAAATTCCTCACGGAATTCGAACAAACTGGTAGACGGCTTGGCTCCGCCTGTGATGACAAGCATCTAAAAATCAAATGTAAAGATGAGTCTGCATGCAGCTGCACTAGTCGAAGGCCACGAATAGTCAAATTCAAGAGGTATGGTCAGAAAAGAAATGATAAATCCAAAAAAGGCTGAAATTCCTGAACAAGAAGACAAGGCGAGGAAGAAACAATCATAATAGGTGCTTTATTTGCAACAAGGAAGGCCATTTTGCGAAAGATTGCAAAGACATTCTGAAAAGAAAGAAAAAAGGATCTCAGAATTCCTTGAAGAAAAGATATGAAGCCGGAGATCCAAACGTCGGTCTTCTTAGAGAACCGTCAGGAAAGTTCGACTATTACGTCCTGGGTGTTGTGGTAACTCAATCGCCATCGGGTGTGTGAATTGTGGAAGCCTCTAGAGGTAGCCTAGTAAAGCTTCTTCCCATTCTTTTGCTTGTTCATTATCTTCAGCCCATATGTCCATTGTCCAATTCAGATAGAATGGCTGGTGGAATGTCTTCAATGCTTCGGAGGTTTGCTTTTGACAATTCTTTGCTGGTCTTTAGCCATTCTTCACGGTAATTTAACTTGTAGTAATGCTTTGCTGGGCTTGTATCATACCAGGTCTTAATGGCTGTCTTGGATGTGCTGAGACTGGGATTTTTCTTTAGGAGGCTAGGTTTGTAGAGCAGATGCATATAATGTTTTTTGGGAGATTCTTCCATGAGCTGAATCCACTTGCTAACTGGGAGGAACCATTCTAGGAACTTGACCGTGTTTTGTTTTTCTCCCGGGAGGTATCCTAACTCGTAGTCGATGAGATAGGCTAAAAGTTTGCTGGAGTGGAAGGACATGGCTATGACGTAGGTTTCTGAAAGGTACCATAAGAAGGCAAGTGCCACTTTTGGACTGGTAATTGTTGGAAGTTGTTTATGCTGAAAACGTTTAGGAAAGGGTGTTCTGGGTGGAATTTCACACCTTGCATGACTGGACCATGGGTTTTAAGGGTGAGGGTGAGAAATGTTTTGTAATTCAAGAGAGATTCATTGGTGATGTTGTTAAAATTATTGCGTCGATAACTCTTCAGGGAGGTTGTTTTCCTTTAACTTTTGGGTGAGAGGGATTGTGTTGGATGTGTTCATCATATGTGGGCTGCGTCGGGTTGTGGGGTACTTTCTGCTGGTTGGGTTGTCATTTATATAGGCGACTTGGAACAGGAGCCCTGCAACTTGAACAGTAGAGTTCCATCTTAGGGACTTAATTGCCCTTAATGGATTTACTGTTGGGTAATGATGCTTGTTCAGGAAGGAAGGAATTCCTGACAAAAGACTGTGACTGAGTTGATGGGTGAGGCCTTTTCCTTTTTTGTCCACCAAGCCTGTTTTGAGATGACCATGGTCAGGTTTTTGGCATGTGGTGTCTGCTGCTTTTGCTTTTGCAGGTGCCGTCAAATCATTTGTCGGTTTCAGGCAATCTTTTATGTGAAGAGCATCTTGCACGTGATTTTCAGTGCACTGTTGATCTTCCTATTGTGACTTGTCCACAACTAGGGTTTGTGGGGTGTTGGTTCAGGCTTTGGGGTTGAGTCACAACGTGGTTAAAACCCAATGTCGTCACTAATCAGTCGCCCCTAATGCCCATTTTCCACGTGTCATTATTTTTTTTTTTTTTTGCCACGTATCATGTCACGTGGCAAAAACCTATGCATTCTGGGTTTTTTTCCCTCGCTTTCCTATTCAGATTTATTACGCTGTGTCCACAAACGCACAATCAAGCAAAATAACAAGAAAACTAGTTAACCAAACATACCAACCTTTACATATATATTATACGCCTTAAAACATTCGTCTAAACATACCAACAAAACTAAGCAAACATACCAAGATTTACAATCAAGCATAAACATTATAAATTGTACCATTCTTACAAAAACTCCTAAACATCTTTGTCTTCATCATGATCGTCACTATTGCCGCTACCGCCTTGATTTCCAAAGTTTTCAAGATTTTGTGATTGCAAGAATTGACTACACATTTGGAACAATTGCGCTTGGAATTGAGGATTGTTAAATTGTTCCTACAAAAATATATATATATACATATTTATATCAAATGGGTCAAATATCCTATTTACTAAACATATTTATACCAAATGTGTCAAATATCAACATTTAGCAAACATACATACACTAAATGAGTCAACTATCAACATTAAAACTACCAATATATATTAAACGGGTCAAATATTAACATTTAAATTACAAATATATACCAAATGGGTCAAATATCCTATTTACTAAACATATTTATACCAAATGGGTCAACTATCAACAAAAAAACTACAAATATATACCAAATGAGTCAAATATCCTATTTACTAAGAATATTTATACTAAACGTGTCAAATATTAACATTTAGCAAACATACATACACCAAATGGGTCAACGATCAACATTAAAACTACCAATATATATCAAACGGGTCAAATATTAACATTTAAAGTTTAAACTACAAACATATACCAAATGGGTCAAATATCGACATTAAAACTACCAATATATATCAAACAGGTCAAATATTAACATTTAAACTACAAATATATACCAAATGGGTCAAATGTCCTATTTACTAAACATTTATACCAAATGGGTCAACTATCAACAAATAAACTACAAATATATACCAAATGGGTAAAATATCCTACTTACTAAACATATTTATACCAAACGGGTCAAATATCAACATTTAAACTACAAAGACATACCTTTGTTAGTTGTGGTTGCGTTGGTGTTATTTCAGGTTTCATACCCTCGGGGGGGCATTGCCTTGCTCCCTCCACATCATCAAAATCTCTTGACACATCCAAAAAATATTCCTTTGCGTCGTGTTTGCGGTCTTTGTACCGCTTTGCGATTGGGTAGGCTTGTGGTTGAGACATTCGATAATATGGTTCTTTAAGATCGAATTTGCAGCTTGATGTTTGTAGTATTCCGCCTTGTGCAGCACCCAGACCGCACATTTTAGCTAGATAACACAAATAAAAAAAGTTATAAAATTTTAGCTAGCCAAACTCGAGCTCGGCTTGATTCATATATTATTTATTAAATAATGTATTATTTATAAATCTGTAATTATAACTTCTATGTATAAGACAAAAGGGTCAAGTTATTCTACACAGTGTAACAAAAATGAGAAGGGTGAAAAGGATACAAAAAACACAATAGATAATGAAATATGACACAATGAGCCACAAAATATAACACAGTGCCAAAAAATATAACACAATGTTGAAGAAAAAAGACACAATGAATTGAAAAAATGACACAATGATGAAAATAAGTAAAAGACACAATGGTACATAAAAGACACAATGATATAACGCATATTCTAAAAACTACAAGCTAAAACCCTAAAAAACGAAGACCTAAAACTAACGTCGTAGGGTTCGATAAGACTGTTGCAATGCCGCTTGAATGAGTTCAATCGGAGTCCGTTTGATACCCTTCCTACGACTTCCTATTTTTCTTTCACTGTGTATTTGATCCTAACCCTAAGACGGAAATGCTATTTAGTTAATTCTATATACAATAATAGTTACTGTAACAGCTCAATTCAAGCTTTTAGCGAGCCAATCTCTAGTATCTCATGAACGGCTTCATTTACACCCATAGTTTTTAGTGTTTGGGTGAGAGGATACTAGTTATAATATTGTTTTGACCAACCTGACATGGTTAGGTTGATTGTATAACTCTGAGCGCTGTGTGCAATCATGTGAAGATGACCGGTAATTTCTTGGCCCTGCATGACGTCTATGGGTTGGGACAACACGCAACGTAGCTGGTACCAATGAGTTGTGGGTTCACCAGGAGCCGTGGTTAGCCACCTTTGTACAGTGCTGTAGGTCAACAAATTGATATACAAAACTTGATTAGTAGAGACAATTATTTCATTTTAAAGTTGGCAAAATGGGCGATTGAGGCGATTGGGTAATGGGTCAAAAGGGTAATATTTGATGCAGGTCAAATGGTCGGATTGGCATGCAACAAACGCTTTCTCTCCACTTATTGAATTTAAACAACAATTAAACTTTTAAATATGATAACAAAAGCGAACAAAACTGCTGTGGCTGGAAAGGCGCGATGTCAGGCGCAGTTGAAAGCAAAGTTTCAGGCCAAATTCCAGCCCAAACGTCCTCTGAAACCCCTAAATAAGCATAAACTAGCCATAAAGAAGCCTAAAACACGTCTAACCTCATTATATATTGGCACTTTATACTATGCGCTTTGACTGTGACATGTGCTTTTGACAACATAGGCGCAGATGACTTTTGACCAGTTTTCTTTAAATTAGACATTTAGCTTGACCCAAACTAAATAAAACAGAAACCAAATCGACCCAATTGTAGGTAATTGAGTCAATCGCCATGAAGGATCTGTTACCTGCCATCAAATAAGACATCAAACCAACATGCCAAACCATGTATTCTTGTGCCCTCGGAAGCTGTGAATTTTAATGGTATGTTGATTTCATACAAGTCCTCTTCCTGAAAATAGAATTATAATGTTATTGTGCATCGTGATCTTCGTTTAGCAAAAAACGGAATTATGAAATAAAAAACATAAATATCTGTCCAACCAAACACTAAAATATAAAATTATTATTAATTAAAAAAACAATACCTTTACAGTAGTAAAATCGATTACATGTGAAACCGAAGGAGCCACCAATAACTTTGGGTCAAAGGCATCAACCACTGGCTGCAATGGCACACATCATAACTATTATTAATGCAGTAACTAACGACATACGTAAAATCTACGAGGATCATATTATCTAAAAAATGTGCTGAATACAGCTAAAATGACTTCCTAAAACACAAGCAGGTGTCAGAAATATATAT
The DNA here is from genome assembly GCA_032199755.1 of Ambrosia artemisiifolia. Classification (NCBI taxonomy): domain Eukaryota; kingdom Viridiplantae; phylum Streptophyta; class Magnoliopsida; order Asterales; family Asteraceae; genus Ambrosia; species Ambrosia artemisiifolia. The sequence goes on along the minus strand of CM063527.1, from coordinate 32,778,534 downwards.
AGAATAAAAGAGCACTGCAGATTTATTATCATAGGTTAATTACTCATCAACTACCTAGAGCGGCAATTTAGAAAGAAAAAAAGATAAGTGAACACGGGAAGCTTCGCCAAAAAACAGTGGGAATGGCACCTGTGAAAAATTTTCTTGAAATGCAGCTTCATGTAAAGCTGTCAAATCAACACCGTAATGGTTCTGTTTCTGCCAAAATAGGGACTGCATAACGGAGAGCAAGAACCATGTAAACCTCTTGTAGCAATAATCAATAATACATACACGGATAAGAAAGGAAACAGACTTTAAACGAACCAAAACAGCAAACACAAATTTCATACCATGTTAGCAATTTCAATAAAGAGAGACTCATCACTAAAGGGCGCCATGTGAATTCTGCAAATTGAAAGATTCGGATAAGAAAGATGAATTAGGTAAGTAATATGAAATAAATGGCATTTGGTTAAAATCACCTTCCAACAGTGGGGAACATTTTCCCATTAGGGACAAGGAACCGATCTCTAGCAATGACATATGACTCGATCATTCTTTCATTAATTAACAAGTTGCCTGTAAGAAGTAATAAATTAAAAGAACGAGCCTATGTCTTAACTAACTCGTAAACAAATAGTAATAGCATAGAAACATATTAAAAGAGCCATTTTTTATTCGGCATTAATTAGACAACAGAAATATGGTATAGTTATTAATAAACTCACCCATAGGCTCTGAGATTAAGATATCGGCTTTCTCAGGCAATTCTACGTCTTCAACTTTGCCTTTGATAACCTACATATATATATATATTTTCATAGCAGCATGCCCTCGAGAATAAGACATTGATGATCCATGATTACAATTTACAAGTAGCTTTATCTGTATCAAGAAAGGGCACTAACCGTAATTCTTTGTCCCAAACTAGGGTTCCCCGCAATAAGCTTTTGAGCGTAGTCAGCCATTTCAGATGCTTCCACAGCATAAACATGTTTTGCACCAGCCTAACAAGTGCCAAGATTAGTCATTCAACGTGACATCACAAAACGTAGTTAGTGTATATGATAGTGTAAGCGAGTGTTTGGATTTGCGTTTTGCAACCTATTTTGTGACTTCACACCGCAATAATCAGTTTTTAATCTTTGGATTAACAAACTCTGGTTCAGGCTAGTTCAGGAGTTAAAATCAGTCTTGTATAATACCTGAGCAGCAAATAATGACAGTATGCCACTTCCAGCACCGACATCAACCACCACCCGTCCAGCAAAATCGGCTTGATTCTCCATTACTGCAGCATAATAGGAACCTAAAAAAGAGACATTTATCACGCGTTTCAGCTCCATAGAATCCCAAATGTGTTCATTTGACCGATGCTTATTGAGGCCAGTCAATACATCTTGTCAGCACAACGTGATACATGTATTTAGAAAAAAAACAATAAAGTGTTATATTAACCTGTTCTCACATAATCTTGCATCATATTTTTCTGATGAAGCAGTTGTCCATAGTAATCGAAATACATTTTAGCAGAAGATGCTTCTATTTTATCATCAAACTTGCTTTGAGAAGAAGAAACCGTTCCATTTGGTAATCTTGATCCTGTAAAAGGAAACAATAAATATTCAGGTCCACTAAAATACGATAAGTATAACGTGGTATCAACTTTCCGTAGTGGTTTTCCACTCTTTCATTTTATCTCACCAAGTGTACTTATGAGATAATGTTTGCATAAGTTAACAGACCTTGGCTAACTACTTTACTTTTCCATTGCTCAAATGCACCATGAAAGGAGCTACTTTCTTCCTCGTCTTTAAATTGAATAGTGATTCCCTTTGAATAAGTTCTCTGATTCAAACGTGAGATGATTATTAGTGATGTTATAGTAATGTCTGCACGTTGCACGTTACAAACCTATAATAACACCAATTGAAGCTCAAAAAAATCTGGTTATCTGCACGCGCACGCACACATATAAATCATTATCATCATCATACTCAGTTAATCCCACCAATAGCAAAAGCTAAGGTAGGGTATGGTAGCGTTACCTCTACCCCGTGGGAATAGAGAGGCTCCTTCCGGTGAGACCCTCGGCTTGATAGTGGTTTTGTATCAAGCCTTGGACACAAGGCACATAATAATTAGCAATCGGGACAACCCCGATCGGTGCATGTACCCCCTAGTCTTTTGGCTATCAACGCCACCACATGATGCATGATTGACCGTCTGTCATTTTTAACGTTATTTTCACGAAATTAGTAAAATAATGCTAAAATACATAAATATGGTACTTTATAAATAGGAAAATTGTATCACAAAATGTTCTTTCCAACCATAAGTAGTAGAAAATATTCCACATAAATATCCACTTTGAGACCTTGTTTTAACCTGCCAATTAGAGAAAATAAACAAAATGTAAGCTTACAGGTTCTTCACATTGGCATACCTCTTTGACGGTTTCAGAACCTTCTGATACGCAAAGTGATTGGCATTCACCTAACCTGAAAAGCTGAAAGCCCCAAAACTGTAAGAAGTGAACAATCAAAACTGAAACTTTATTGAGTACAATCAAACTTGAATCCATATAATCCATCCATTTGATGTATCGACGATATTCAAGATTCTATATACAGAAATCCTCGCCAACGGGACCCACAGACGAAATTAAGGAATGCAATGTAATCAAACAAAGAAAAGTGCGCAAATTTATAACTTAAATAGCATATACTTTGAAAGGTGGATTTTAATACAAGGAGCACTAAGAGTGCTACTATACGCACACCACTCATACGGGCCATTAGACAGATAAAAGGAGTCATGCAAGCCGTATGGCGTTTATCAGTGTTGTGTTGTGTCACATTTCTGCGTCGGTCTAACAAATCATACCGTCCGTATGATTTGTAAGAGCACCAACTCCTATGGGCCATATGGCCCATATGATGAGTCGGTATAACCCCAATCCAACCCAGTATAACCTCTCATGCATCATGCATCCCCTATGACCACACAGCCCATTCGTCATGCGTGACATTAAACGTTTAGAAAAGGGTCACAAGAGCATGCTATATCATATCAATCACTTCTGCGTCAGTCTAACACATCACACGGCCCGAACACTTGTAGCCCAGTTGGTTGAGGGCCTAAGTTTCCTATGGGAGGCTTGGGTTCAATTCCCACTAGCTACATTTGGAGGACATTAATGAGAAATGAGGGATGACTCCTACCTTTGGACAGGAGTTCGAGTCCTGATCTCGCCCGGGTTTTACCGGTTCTCCACAGCGGGTCTTCGGACGGGTGGGGATCGGCTTTTCCCTGATTCGGAAATCTCGTGGGCAAGCCTGGCTACCCTGGCCAGCCCCTTGCATAGTCTTGGGGGGGGGGGGGGGGGGTCTTGGGTTCGCCAGTTTACGGGTCCCATGGGTAGTCGGGCAGAAACGTTTCGTTAGCCGTTCAAAAAAAAACACAGCCCGAACAATTTCCAAGATCACCAACTCATAAACCCCGTATAAAGATTGCGACCCATATACCCACACGATCCATACGACACGTCAGTGGCGTCCATCTGTCCACATAATAAAACCCACCACCAACCCCTCTATATAAACCCATTTCAACCAAACCAAACCTCAAAGAACAATAAAAATCCAAACTTTAACAACCAATCAAACAACAAAACCTCAAAGAACAACAAAAATCCAAACTTTAACCAATCAAACAACATCAAGACTCATACCTGAGTGGTTCTAAGATCAAAGCCAAGAAACTGTTGTCCAACAGACTCAACAAGAAACTGGAGCTCCGGGAACCCAGACCCGGATCTAAAAAGCACAGACAGAGGAGCAGAGACAACATTTGGAGGGTTTGATTCAAGCAAAGTAATGGAAGCAACAGTGAAACTGTGGTTATCAACAGGAAGAGTATTATTCATGGTGCGTGTGTGTGTTTTAGTGAAAAGATTGTGTGTGCATATGTGTAGAATGTGGGTGTGGATGAAAGGGAAGCTAGGGTTTATGGGTTCTAGAGAGAGAGTAAAAGATTTAAGAGAGAGAAAGAGGCGCGATCTATCAGTGTTGTGTTTTAGCTTCTGTTGGTGTTGTTGCTGGTTGGGTTGGGTTGGATGACATGAGTGTTACTTGAAAGTAAAACACCACACCTTTGATATATTTATTTTGTCACTTGTTTTTTATATATAACTAGCAATTAGACTCGCGCGCGTTGCCGTGCGGGTACATCGCAAACGTAAAACGGGTAATCATCGGGCAATGCACAGTTTGTTAGTGAAGGTTAGCGACGGTGGTTACGGGCGGTGATATATAAAGGAAAGCCACGACCAATGACCGGTGCTAAAGCAGACAATAACAACGTCGTCAGCCCCTAGCGTTTGTGACATCATTTTAAGTGTTACAATAATGACATTAACATGACTGTATTATACGTTTTGCAAAGCGGACTAACTACAAAAAAACATCGCCGCCATGGAATGGACAGAAAGCCACCGTCATTTATAGCGCAGGACACCGGCTACGATCGCGATCGCTCCGGTGACGGCTTCGACAAAGAAAACCACCGACGACTGCAGATGAAACCCGGTAAAAGACGGATTCGAAACGAAATGTCTGGGCCATGGAATTGACAAAGTGATTCGTTAATGTTTACACTTAGTGGAAGAGCAAAATTCATATCCATAAAGAATTAAAATTCTAAGTTTTGTAAATCAACGAAGAAGTTGATTAGTGTAACACCCCAAAAACTCTAAGTAATAATAGTATGGTAGAAATTTTATATGTGTATGTGTGTGTACAAGTATGTGTATATATGTATGTATGCGTATGTGTATATGTGTAGGGAGATGTGTATCTCTAGTTGGAAGTAATGCATAGATAGTTGTACATTCAATAAATATAAATATTACCAAGCTAATCACTTAGGTAAAATAGTAGGAGTATTAGTTAAAAGTAGAGAAGGGCTAAACATGATATAGCACAAATCTTGAAGGTTTATTGTGGGTGAATGGAAATAGCAATTATAAGGGACTAAACAAGGAATAAGGGGGGTAGTTTCAAAAACAAAAGAAGTCATCAGGAAGAAGGGGAGGGTGGCGAATTTGGGGGTTCTCACCTCATCCACTATTTGCAAAATTGAAGTAAGAATCACCCCTAAATCCCTTGCATGTCCTTAAATTTCTAACCCTCTTGTGATATTAATCTCATTGGTATGTGGTAGAACTAGTTCTAGTAAGGTTGAAAGTAGTATGTGGGTTTCATGGTTTGTTGTAAAAATGTTACTTGTTGTGGTAAGGATAGCATGCTAACTATGTGTAGTAGTGTAAATTAAAGAGATATATGTTAATTGTTTGTATTAGGGCTAAATGGGATATGTTGCATCATAGAATTGTATGATCACTTGAAAATATGGGTATGCACACCAAGTGTATGATGAAATGCCTAGCTTGTTAGAATAGGTGGAATTGTGAGAAAATGCATGATAAGTATGTGGTAGAGGTTGTAACTATGAGATTATGCTAACTTATCCACCTTGAACCAAGAATGGTAATGGGTAAAGTATGAAAAAGCAAAAGTATGAATACCTTCACTATGTAGGTGTGAAGGTTGAAGGTTCAAGTGGTCACAAGGAGCAAGGTGCTTACAACAAAGGTAAGTTGGTTACTACCAACTAAATAGTTATGATTTTAATAGTCATATTGGTTATGTATATGTTGTTGTGGATGAATTGTTGAATTGAAAGTGGTATGAAGCACCTTGTGGTCACACAAGTGCAAATTAGTAGAATGATTTCTCATGGTAGAAGCACCCTAATGGGTCAAAAAAAAAATGTAGAATCACCCTTAACGGGTCAAAACGGTAGAATTACCCTTAACGGGTCAAAATAGTGGAAGTACCCTTAATGGGTCAAAAAGGTGGAATTGCCCTTAACGGGTCGAGTGGTAGAAGTTTGTGTTTTCCATGGTTTCATGGGAACATTTGTCTTCCAAGGTTAAGATGATATTATGGTTTTAGCATACTAATGTTGTTTGATTGAATTGGTTTTAGGTAAAGCTCATGAATGAAGATCAAGTCTCAAGCGGGGTTGGATTATGCACGCTCAAGCCTCTTTTGGGTTGGGTACCATGTTAATGCTAGAAACTTTGAGTCATATAACAAGATGTTAAAGTGTTTTGTTCATGATTTTGAAATGGGCCAAAGTTTTACATGGTAGCTAACTAGAACATCTTATTTTGTAAATTAACTAATGTGGCGTGTTGTTAGTAGGTTGTTGGACAAGTTTTATGAAATGTATATATAATGATGCTTGTTATTTAATATATATGTTTAAAAAAAACGAGTCTTACAAGTTGGTATCAGAGCCAAGGTTTGAGCGAATCGAGCACATGAGGTGCTTGAACTCAAACCAAAAGCTCGTGGGGGCGTGCATTCGATCCGAGACTTGATCAAGGTATGTGTGGGAATAATGGGCGGAAGGACTAGTTAATAAACTCTTGTAATGTGGAAAAATCTTGGCTACAAGATGGCCAAAAGAATGGTGAAGTAGAAAGGTGGAAAGAAGGAAAAAAAAAAGTTGCAGAGGCCACCGTAACCTTACGGTGGATACCGTAACCTTACGGTAGCCTCGGAATGTTGACGGTGGGATTGTTGCTGCCATACGGTGGAAAAATGGACCATCAGGCCACCGTAACCTTACGGTGGTACCGTAGGGTTACGGTAGACAAAAAAAAAAAAATTTATTCCATTTCTGCAACGGTTGTTATCATATCTTTATGTGGGAATGTATTAAGGGTACGATAACATATAAACATGTGGGATTACCCTCCTAGTGTGAAATTGGTGGAAAGTGTGGTGACCCAAGTATTGGGAGTAGAAATTTTAGAAAGTATAGATAATGATTGAAATACTATGGTGTAGTATACATGTTGAACGGTTGTTAATATTTCAGAAACATGGTGGAAGAAGGGGATAACTCCGCCAGAGAGCATGAACACCGAGAGATGATAAAAGAACTGATTGCCACGGAGATGGGTAAGGCATGGACCGCTAACCTTGCCAAGATAACACAAGAGGTGGAATCAAATGTAATGGGGGTAATGGAGGGAGTGATGACAAGTAGGTTTGATGAATTAAAGAAGTTGATTGAAGAGGGGTCGTCTGGCTCCAAGAATGCTAAGAGATGTACGTATCGTAATTTTATGTCATGCAACCCCACGGTGTTCAACGGAGAGATAGATCCACTTGAATGTCTAAGGTGGATCTCGGATATGGAAGGGGTGTTTGCACGAAGCCATTGTGAAGGCGAAGATGAGGTGATGTTTGCCACGGGTCAGTTACGACTCCGTGCAAAGGATTGGTGGGATAGTTATAGTAAGGAGGTGGGCCAAGAACGAGTGAGAAGCATGACATGGGCGGACTTCAAGGAGCCCTTCCTGAAGCATCATTGTCCTCAAACTGCAATTGATCGCATTCAGGAGGAGTTCCTACACCTCCGCCAGAAGAATGAAACCATAGATGAGATCACAAACGTATTTCTTGACAAGATGAAGTTTTGTCCAGAATTGGTGGGGACGGAACGGATGAAGATTAACAGATATCACGCCATGTTAAGAACTGAATACCGGGAGTTTATTACCCCATCGAAATGCAACACGTTGGGTGAACTGATTGATTGGGCTCGTGAGCGGGAGACTGAACTGAAACGCCAAGAACAACGGGGTGAGAAGAGGAAGGCTGATAGGCCTTGGGAAACGCAAAAGAAGGGTAAAGGGAATGAGCAAGGCAAGAAGGACTCGAAGAAAGGCGAGGTACCAAATTGTGGCACATGTGGGAAATCACATACGGGAGAATGTCGCCTAGGGCAGAAGGCGTGCTATAATTGTGGAAAGACGGGACACCCGTTTTACAAATGCCCCAGTCCGGTTCAGTTATGTTATCATTGCTATGAACCCGGACACTTTAAAGCGGATTGTCCCAAGCTCAAGGAGGAACCAAAAGAAGGGAAGAAGAATGAGACTTCGAAGGCTCGTGGAAGAATGTTCCAAATCACCACGGAAGAAGCAAAGAACCACCCCGAGGTGGTGTCGGGTATGTTATTAGTCAACAATACTTTTATGTACGTGTTGTTTGATACGGGAGCAAGTAGGTCTTTTGTGTCTACCAAAGTGATCTACCAACCCACTTTTATTATAGAAAAGATGCCAAGCCCATTAGAAGTAGAAATTGCGGATAGTAAGAATTACTTGTTACACAACATATGTAGAAATTGTACTCTCACGATAGAAGGGGAGGATTTTGGGGTAGATTTGGTACCCATGCCTATGGGGGAGTTCCAAGTGGTGATAGGCATGGATTGGTTGTCTAAACACCACGCGGAATTTCAATGTAGAAACAAAACCATACACGTCACCACACCTAGCGGGCGGCGGGTAAGTTTTATAGGGGATAGAAAGGTTGAAGCCAAGTTGTGTACATTGGTGGAAACCATGAAGCATGTGCGTAATGGGGGAAGGGCATTCATGGCCTACGTGGTCGATACCACCATCACCACCCCCAAGTTTGAGGAGGTACCGATTGTTAGGGAATTTCGGGATGTATTTCCGGATGACCTCCCGGGGCTTCCTCCCGAACGCGAAGTGGAGTTCAAAATTGAACTGGTGCCCGGGGCTCAACCTGTTGCAAAAACACCATATAGGTTGGCACCCACCGAACTCCGGGAGTTGATGACACAACTTCAGGAGTTACTCGATAAGGGCTTCATCCGCCCGAGTGTGTCCCCGTGGGGAGCCCCTATATTGTTTGTGAAAAAGAAGGATGGGTCTATGCGGATGTGCATAGACTACCGGGAGTTGAATAAACTAACGATAAAGAACCGCTACCCCTTACCCCGTATTGATGATTTATTTGATCAACTTCAAGGGGCGAGTTGGTTCTCGAAGATTGACCTTCGTTCCGGGTACCATCAATTGAAGGTAAGGGAAGAAGATGTGGCCAAAACGGCGTTTAGAACTCGGTATGGACATTACGAGTTTCTAGTAATGTCCTTCGGGTTGACAAATGCTCCGCCGCATTCATGGACTTAATGAATCGGGTGTGTCGAACAATGTTGGATCGTTTTGTGATAGTGTTTATAGACGACATTTTGATTTACTCCCGAAGTGAATCGGATCACGCGGACCACCTACGGGAAGTCCTTGAGACGCTTAGAAAGGAAAAGCTCTATGCTAAGTTTTCTAAGTGTGCCTTTTGGTTGAGGGAAGTCCAGTTTTTGGGACACGTGGTTAATGAAAGGGGCATTTCCGTTGACCCTTCGAAAGTAAAGGCGGTGATGGAATGGGTCCCTCCCAAGAACCCGAGCGAAATTCGAAGTTTTCTGGGTCTAGCCGGTTATTATAGAAAATTCATACAAGATTTTTCAAAGGTGGCACTACCTTTGACGCGGCTGACTAAGAAGAATGAAAAGTTTGTATGGGGCGAAGACCAAGAAAGAGCCTTCAAGCTACTGAAAGAAAAGTTGTCAAGCTCGCCCGTTCTGACTTTACCTGAGGGGTCGGAAGATTTTGTGGTTTATACGGATGCTTCTCATCAAGGGTTGGGTTGTGTCTTGATGCAACGAGGAAAAGTCATCGCCTACACGTCAAGGCAACTCAAACCCCATGAATGCAACTACCCAACCCACGATTTGGAGTTGGGAGCCGTAGTATTCGCATTAAAAATTTGGAGGCATTATTTGTATGGAACGAAATGTACTATATATTCCGATCACAAAAGCCTCAAGTATTTCTTCGAACAGAAAGACCTCAACACGAGACAAAGGAGGTGGTTAGAATTGATCAAGGATTATGATTGTGAAATCATGTACCACCCGGGCAAGGCCAATGTGGTGGCCGATGCTTTGAGTCGAAAAGAGTACCCACCTCCAATCCAAGTTAAGGCCTTGGGTATAGTTATTACGCCTAGCCTCTTAGGCGAGATACGAAAGGCCCAAGTTGAGGCCTTACAGACCAATGATCCGAAGAAGATAAGAATGAAAGGTATGATAGACAAGTTGGAGGAAAACGCGGATGGGATGAAGACTCGGTATGGGCGGATATGGGTCCCGTGGACGTGTGAAGTCAAGGTTTCATTGCTTGACAAGGCTCACAAGTCCCGGTTCTCAATTCACCCAGGAGCGACCAAAATGTATCGGGATCTAAAGAAAGACTATTGGTGGCCGGGAATGAAGCGCGACATCGCTAAGTATGTGGAGAAGTGTTTGACCTGTTCTCAAGTCAAAGCCGAACACCAAAAGCCTTATGGAAAGTTACAACCACTCGAGGTCCCGGTGTGGAAGTGGGAAGAGATCACTATGGATCTCGTGACAAAATTACCAAAGACAAGAAAGGGTTATGATGCAATTTGGGTAGTGGTGGACCGGCTCACAAAAAGCGCGCACTTTTTGGCTATTCGGGAGGCCTACACCTCCGAACGGATGGCGGAGATTTATGTGAATGAGATTATATCCCGGCATGGTGTACCCGTGTCTATTGTGTCGGACCGAGACATTCGATTCACATCCCGGTATTGGAGGAGGTTTCAAGAAGAAATGGGTACAAAGTTGTTGGTTAGTACCGCCTACCACCCTCAAACCGACGGACAAACCGAAAGAACCATTCAAACCCTCATAGATATGTTGAGGGCATGTGTTTTAGATTTTGGGGGAAGTTGGGATGAACACTTACCATTAGTGGAATTCTCTTATAATAACAGTTATCACAGTAGCATCCAAATGGCACCATTTGAAATGTTATACGGGAGAAAGTGTAGAACCCCGGTGTGTTGGGGAGAAGTGGGTCAGCGGGAGTTAGCCCCAAGTGATTTGGTGGCCCTCACTAACGAAAAAATTAGCCTAATACGGGCTAGAATTCAAGCCGCTCAGGACCGACAAAAGGCGTATGCGGATCGTAGAAGACGCCCGATCGAATTCCAAGTGGGAGATTTTGTGTTATTAAAAGTCTCCCCTTGGAAGGGCATCATTAGGTTTCGTAAACGAGGGAAGTTGGGCCCGCGTTATATTGGGCCATTCAAAATCCTGGCACGGGTCGGGCAAGTGGCTTACCAGTTAGAGCTACCGTCGTCCTTGAGTGGGATCCATGACACCTTTCATGTGTCCCAATTACGGAAGTGTCTCGCGGATGAAACCGCATACGTGCCTCTTGAAGATGTAGAGATAGACGACAAGTTGAATTATGTGGAGAAACCGGTAGCTATACGAGATTTCAAGGCGAAGCGATTACGAAACAAGACCATAAACCAAGTTTTGGTACAATGGCAACACCGGAAGGGTTCGGATCTCACGTGGGAATCCGAGGAGGAAATGCGGAAGCACTATCCGGCTTTATTCGGTACGTATCTAGGTTTCGGGGTCGAAACCTCTTTTAAGGGGGGTAGACTTGTAACACCCCAAAAACTCTAAGTAATAATAGTATGGTAGAAATTTTATATGTGTATGTGTGTGTACAAGTATGCGTATATATGTATGTATGCGTATGTGTATATGTGTAGGGAGATGTGTATCTCTAGTTGGAAGTAATGCATAGATAGTTGTACATTCAATAAATATAAATATTACCAAGCTAATCACTTGGGTAAAATAGTAGGAGTATTAGTTAAAAGTAGAGAAGGGCTAAACATGATATAGCACAAATCTTGAAGGTTTATTGTGGGTGAATGGAAATAGCAATTATAAGGGACTAAACAAGGAATAAGGGGGGTAGTTTCAAAAACAAAAGAAGTCATCAGGAAGAAGGGGAGGGTGGCGAATTTGGGGGTTCTCACCTCATCCACTATTTGCAAAATTGAAGTAAGAATCACCCCTAAATCCCTTGCATGTCCTTAAATTTCTAACCCTCTTGTGATATTAATCTCATTGGTATGTGGTAGAACTAGTTCTAGTAAGGTTGAAAGTAGTATGTGGGTTTCATGGTTTGTTGTAAAAATGTTACTTGTTGTGGTAAGGATAGCATGCTAACTATGTGTAGTAGTGTAAATTAAAGAGATATATGTTAATTGTTTGTATTAGGGCTAAATGGGATATGTTGCATCATAGAATTGTATGATCACTTGAAAATATGGGTATGCACACCAAGTGTATGATGAAATGCCTAGCTTGTTAGAATAGGTGGAATTGTGAGAAAATGCATGATAAGTATGTGGTAGAGGTTGTAACTATGAGATTATGCTAACTTATCCACCTTGAACCAAGAATGGTAATGGGTAAAGTATGAAAAAGCAAAAGTATGAATACCTTCACTATGTAGGTGTGAAGGTTGAAGGTTCAAGTGGTCACAAGGAGCAAGGTGCTTACAACAAAGGTAAGTTGGTTACTACCAACTAAATAGTTATGATTTTAATAGTCATATTGGTTATGTATATGTTGTTGTGGATGAATTGTTGAATTGAAAGTGGTATGAAGCACCTTGTGGTCACACAAGTGCAAATTAGTAGAATGATTTCTCATGGTAGAAGCACCCTAATGGGTCAAAAAAAAATGTAGAATCACCCTTAACGGGTCAAAACGGTAGAATTACCCTTAACGGGTCAAAATAGTGGAAGTACCCTTAATGGGTCAAAAAGGTGGAATTGCCCTTAACGGGTCGAGTGGTAGAAGTTTGTGTTTTCCATGGTTTCATGGGAACATTTGTCTTCCAAGGTTAAGATGATATTATGGTTTTAGCATACTAATGTTGTTTGATTGAATTGGTTTTAGGTAAAGCTCATGAATGAAGATCAAGTCTCAAGCGGGGTTGGATTATGCACGCTCAAGCCTCTTTTGGGTTGGGTACCATGTTAATGCTAGAAACTTTGAGTCATATAACAAGATGTTAAAGTGTTTTGTTCATGATTTTGAAATGGGCCAAAGTTTTACATGGTAGCTAACTAGAACATCTTATTTTGTAAATTAACTAATGTGGCGTGTTGTTAGTAGGTTGTTGGACAAGTTTTATGAAATGTATATATAATGATGCTTGTTATTTAATATATATGTTTAAAAAAAAACGAGTCTTACAAGTTGGTATCAGAGCCAAGGTTTGAGCGAATCGAGCACATGAGGTGCTTGAACTCAAACCAAAAGCTCGTGGGGGCGTGCATTCGATCCGAGACTTGATCAAGGTATGTGTGGGAATAATGGGCGGAAGGACTAGTTAATAAACTCTTGTAATGTGGAAAAATCTTGGCTACAAGATGGCCAAAAGAATGGTGAAGTAGAAAGGTGGAAAGAAGGAAAAAAAAAAAGTTGCAGAGGCCACCGTAACCTTACGGTGGATACCGTAACCTTACGGTAGCCTCGGAATGTTGACGGTGGGATTGTTGCTGCCATACGGTGGAAAAATGGACCATCAGGCCACCGTAACCTTACGGTGGTACCGTAGGGTTACGGTAGACAAAAAAAAAAAAAAATTTATTCCATTTCTGCAACGGTTGTTATCATATCTTTATGTGGGAATGTATTAAGGGTACGATAACATATAAACATGTGGGATTACCCTCCTAGTGTGAAATTGGTGGAAAGTGTGGTGACCCAAGTATTGGGAGTAGAAATTTTAGAAAGTATAGATAATGATTGAAATACTATGGTGTAGTATACATGTTGAACGGTTGTTAATATTTCAGAAACATGGTGGAAGAAGGGGATAACTCCGCCAGAGAGCATGAACACCGAGAGATGATAAAAGAACTGATTGCCACGGAGATGGGTAAGGCATGGACCGCTAACCTTGCCAAGATAACACAAGAGGTGGAATCAAATGTAATGGGGGTAATGGAGGGAGTGATGACAAGTAGGTTTGATGAATTAAAGAAGTTGATTGAAGAGGGGTCGTCTGGCTCCAAGAATGCTAAGAGATGTACGTATCGTAATTTTATGTCATGCAACCCCACGGTGTTCAACGGAGAGATAGATCCACTTGAATGTCTAAGGTGGATCTCGGATATGGAAGGGGTGTTTGCACGAAGCCATTGTGAAGGCGAAGATGAGGTGATGTTTGCCACGGGTCAGTTACGACTCCGTGCAAAGGATTGGTGGGATAGTTATAGTAAGGAGGTGGGCCAAGAACGAGTGAGAAGCATGACATGGGCGGACTTCAAGGAGCCCTTCCTGAAGCATCATTGTCCTCAAACTGCAATTGATCGCATTCAGGAGGAGTTCCTACACCTCCGCCAGAAGAATGAAACCATAGATGAGATCACAAACGTATTTCTTGACAAGATGAAGTTTTGTCCAGAATTGGTGGGGACGGAACGGATGAAGATTAACAGATATCACGCCATGTTAAGAACTGAATACCGGGAGTTTATTACCCCATCGAAATGCAACACGTTGGGTGAACTGATTGATTGGGCTCGTGAGCGGGAGACTGAACTGAAACGCCAAGAACAACGGGGTGAGAAGAGGAAGGCTGATAGGCCTTGGGAAACGCAAAAGAAGGGTAAAGGGAATGAGCAAGGCAAGAAGGACTCGAAGAAAGGCGAGGTACCAAATTGTGGCACATGTGGGAAATCACATACGGGAGAATGTCGCCTAGGGCAGAAGGCGTGCTATAATTGTGGAAAGACGGGACACCCGTTTTACAAATGCCCCAGTCCGGTTCAGTTATGTTATCATTGCTATGAACCCGGACACTTTAAAGCGGATTGTCCCAAGCTCAAGGAGGAACCAAAAGAAGGGAAGAAGAATGAGACTTCGAAGGCTCGTGGAAGAATGTTCCAAATCACCACGGAAGAAGCAAAGAACCACCCCGAGGTGGTGTCGGGTATGTTATTAGTCAACAATACTTTTATGTACGTGTTGTTTGATACGGGAGCAAGTAGGTCTTTTGTGTCTACCAAAGTGATCTACCAACCCACTTTTATTATAGAAAAGATGCCAAGCCCATTAGAAGTAGAAATTGCGGATAGTAAGAATTACTTGTTACACAACATATGTAGAAATTGTACTCTCACGATAGAAGGGGAGGATTTTGGGGTAGATTTGGTACCCATGCCTATGGGGGAGTTCCAAGTGGTGATAGGCATGGATTGGTTGTCTAAACACCACGCGGAATTTCAATGTAGAAACAAAACCATACACGTCACCACACCTAGCGGGCGGCGGGTAAGTTTTATAGGGGATAGAAAGGTTGAAGCCAAGTTGTGTACATTGGTGGAAACCATGAAGCATGTGCGTAATGGGGGAAGGGCATTCATGGCCTACGTGGTCGATACCACCATCACCACCCCCAAGTTTGAGGAGGTACCGATTGTTAGGGAATTTCGGGATGTATTTCCGGATGACCTCCCGGGGCTTCCTCCCGAACGCGAAGTGGAGTTCAAAATTGAACTGGTGCCCGGGGCTCAACCTGTTGCAAAAACACCATATAGGTTGGCACCCACCGAACTCCGGGAGTTGATGACACAACTTCAGGAGTTACTCGATAAGGGCTTCATCCGCCCGAGTGTGTCCCCGTGGGGAGCCCCTATATTGTTTGTGAAAAAGAAGGATGGGTCTATGCGGATGTGCATAGACTACCGGGAGTTGAATAAACTAACGATAAAGAACCGCTACCCCTTACCCCGTATTGATGATTTATTTGATCAACTTCAAGGGGCGAGTTGGTTCTCGAAGATTGACCTTCGTTCCGGGTACCATCAATTGAAGGTAAGGGAAGAAGATGTGGCCAAAACGGCGTTTAGAACTCGGTATGGACATTACGAGTTTCTAGTAATGTCCTTCGGGTTGACAAATGCTCCGCCGCATTCATGGACTTAATGAATCGGGTGTGTCGAACAATGTTGGATCGTTTTGTGATAGTGTTTATAGACGACATTTTGATTTACTCCCGAAGTGAATCGGATCACGCGGACCACCTACGGGAAGTCCTTGAGACGCTTAGAAAGGAAAAGCTCTATGCTAAGTTTTCTAAGTGTGCCTTTTGGTTGAGGGAAGTCCAGTTTTTGGGACACGTGGTTAATGAAAGGGGCATTTCCGTTGACCCTTCGAAAGTAAAGGCGGTGATGGAATGGGTCCCTCCCAAGAACCCGAGCGAAATTCGAAGTTTTCTGGGTCTAGCCGGTTATTATAGAAAATTCATACAAGATTTTTCAAAGGTGGCACTACCTTTGACGCGGCTGACTAAGAAGAATGAAAAGTTTGTATGGGGCGAAGACCAAGAAAGAGCCTTCAAGCTACTGAAAGAAAAGTTGTCAAGCTCGCCCGTTCTGACTTTACCTGAGGGGTCGGAAGATTTTGTGGTTTATACGGATGCTTCTCATCAAGGGTTGGGTTGTGTCTTGATGCAACGAGGAAAAGTCATCGCCTACGCGTCAAGGCAACTCAAACCCCATGAATGCAACTACCCAACCCACGATTTGGAGTTGGGAGCCGTAGTATTCGCATTAAAAATTTGGAGGCATTATTTGTATGGAACGAAATGTACTATATATTCCGATCACAAAAGCCTCAAGTATTTCTTCGAACAGAAAGACCTCAACACGAGACAAAGGAGGTGGTTAGAATTGATCAAGGATTATGATTGTGAAATCATGTACCACCCGGGCAAGGCCAATGTGGTGGCCGATGCTTTGAGTCGAAAAGAGTACCCACCTCCAATCCAAGTTAAGGCCTTGGGTATAGTTATTACGCCTAGCCTCTTAGGCGAGATACGAAAGGCCCAAGTTGAGGCCTTACAGACCAATGATCCGAAGAAGATAAGAATGAAAGGTATGATAGACAAGTTGGAGGAAAACGCGGATGGGATGAAGACTCGGTATGGGCGGATATGGGTCCCGTGGACGTGTGAAGTCAAGGTTTCATTGCTTGACAAGGCTCACAAGTCCCGGTTCTCAATTCACCCAGGAGCGACCAAAATGTATCGGGATCTAAAGAAAGACTATTGGTGGCCGGGAATGAAGCGCGACATCGCTAAGTATGTGGAGAAGTGTTTGACCTGTTCTCAAGTCAAAGCCGAACACCAAAAGCCTTATGGAAAGTTACAACCACTCGAGGTCCCGGTGTGGAAGTGGGAAGAGATCACTATGGATCTCGTGACAAAATTACCAAAGACAAGAAAGGGTTATGATGCAATTTGGGTAGTGGTGGACCGGCTCACAAAAAGCGCGCACTTTTTGGCTATTCGGGAGGCCTACACCTCCGAACGGATGGCGGAGATTTATGTGAATGAGATTATATCCCGGCATGGTGTACCCGTGTCTATTGTGTCGGACCGAGACATTCGATTCACATCCCGGTATTGGAGGAGGTTTCAAGAAGAAATGGGTACAAAGTTGTTGGTTAGTACCGCCTACCACCCTCAAACCGACGGACAAACCGAAAGAACCATTCAAACCCTCATAGATATGTTGAGGGCATGTGTTTTAG
Source organism: Ambrosia artemisiifolia (assembly GCA_032199755.1). Lineage (NCBI taxonomy): Eukaryota > Viridiplantae > Streptophyta > Magnoliopsida > Asterales > Asteraceae > Ambrosia > Ambrosia artemisiifolia. The sequence continues at coordinate 32,761,155 of CM063527.1, read as the reverse complement.
ATTTTGGGGGAAGTTGGGATGAACACTTACCATTAGTGGAATTCTCTTATAATAACAGTTATCACAGTAGCATCCAAATGGCACCATTTGAAATGTTATACGGGAGAAAGTGTAGAACCCCGGTGTGTTGGGGAGAAGTGGGTCAGCGGGAGTTAGCCCCAAGTGATTTGGTGGCCCTCACTAACGAAAAAATTAGCCTAATACGGGCTAGAATTCAAGCCGCTCAGGACCGACAAAAGGCGTATGCGGATCGTAGAAGACGCCCGATCGAATTCCAAGTGGGAGATTTTGTGTTATTAAAAGTCTCCCCTTGGAAGGGCATCATTAGGTTTCGTAAACGAGGGAAGTTGGGCCCGCGTTATATTGGGCCATTCAAAATCCTGGCACGGGTCGGGCAAGTGGCTTACCAGTTAGAGCTACCGTCGTCCTTGAGTGGGATCCATGACACCTTTCATGTGTCCCAATTACGGAAGTGTCTCGCGGATGAAACCGCATACGTGCCTCTTGAAGATGTAGAGATAGACGACAAGTTGAATTATGTGGAGAAACCGGTAGCTATACGAGATTTCAAGGCGAAGCGATTACGAAACAAGACCATAAACCAAGTTTTGGTACAATGGCAACACCGGAAGGGTTCGGATCTCACGTGGGAATCCGAGGAGGAAATGCGGAAGCACTATCCGGCTTTATTCGGTACGTATCTAGGTTTCGGGGTCGAAACCTCTTTTAAGGGGGGTAGACTTGTAACACCCCAAAAACTCTAAGTAATAATAGTATGGTAGAAATTTTATATGTGTATGTGTGTGTACAAGTATGCGTATATATGTATGTATGCGTATGTGTATATGTGTAGGGAGATGTGTATCTCTAGTTGGAAGTAATGCATAGATAGTTGTACATTCAATAAATATAAATATTACCAAGCTAATCACTTGGGTAAAATAGTAGGAGTATTAGTTAAAAGTAGAGAAGGGCTAAACATGATATAGCACAAATCTTGAAGGTTTATTGTGGGTGAATGGAAATAGCAATTATAAGGGACTAAACAAGGAATAAGGGGGGTAGTTTCAAAAACAAAAGAAGTCATCAGGAAGAAGGGGAGGGTGGCGAATTTGGGGGTTCTCACCTCATCCACTATTTGCAAAATTGAAGTAAGAATCACCCCTAAATCCCTTGCATGTCCTTAAATTTCTAACCCTCTTGTGATATTAATCTCATTGGTATGTGGTAGAACTAGTTCTAGTAAGGTTGAAAGTAGTATGTGGGTTTCATGGTTTGTTGTAAAAATGTTACTTGTTGTGGTAAGGATAGCATGCTAACTATGTGTAGTAGTGTAAATTAAAGAGATATATGTTAATTGTTTGTATTAGGGCTAAATGGGATATGTTGCATCATAGAATTGTATGATCACTTGAAAATATGGGTATGCACACCAAGTGTATGATGAAATGCCTAGCTTGTTAGAATAGGTGGAATTGTGAGAAAATGCATGATAAGTATGTGGTAGAGGTTGTAACTATGAGATTATGCTAACTTATCCACCTTGAACCAAGAATGGTAATGGGTAAAGTATGAAAAAGCAAAAGTATGAATACCTTCACTATGTAGGTGTGAAGGTTGAAGGTTCAAGTGGTCACAAGGAGCAAGGTGCTTACAACAAAGGTAAGTTGGTTACTACCAACTAAATAGTTATGATTTTAATAGTCATATTGGTTATGTATATGTTGTTGTGGATGAATTGTTGAATTGAAAGTGGTATGAAGCACCTTGTGGTCACACAAGTGCAAATTAGTAGAATGATTTCTCATGGTAGAAGCACCCTAATGGGTCAAAAAAAAAATGTAGAATCACCCTTAACGGGTCAAAACGGTAGAATTACCCTTAACGGGTCAAAATAGTGGAAGTACCCTTAATGGGTCAAAAAGGTGGAATTGCCCTTAACGGGTCGAGTGGTAGAAGTTTGTGTTTTCCATGGTTTCATGGGAACATTTGTCTTCCAAGGTTAAGATGATATTATGGTTTTAGCATACTAATGTTGTTTGATTGAATTGGTTTTAGGTAAAGCTCATGAATGAAGATCAAGTCTCAAGCGGGGTTGGATTATGCACGCTCAAGCCTCTTTTGGGTTGGGTACCATGTTAATGCTAGAAACTTTGAGTCATATAACAAGATGTTAAAGTGTTTTGTTCATGATTTTGAAATGGGCCAAAGTTTTACATGGTAGCTAACTAGAACATCTTATTTTGTAAATTAACTAATGTGGCGTGTTGTTAGTAGGTTGTTGGACAAGTTTTATGAAATGTATATATAATGATGCTTGTTATTTAATATATATGTTTTAAAAAAAAAACGAGTCTTACAATTAGACATCCCAACAAATATGGCAAAGGAATAGGCAGTCAACATTCTTCAAGAAGCAAACAGCCAAACACACAGCAAAGAAAACCTAGGATATGAATTGAAAGACATGCATATAAAAAATGAGGCACACTGACAATTGCGGTGGCAAACAATCCGAAATAACAGACCAAAAATCATCATTCTCGAGCATTAAATGTCGCCGCTTAACAGAAGCCTAACCAGTGCTAAAGCAGACAACAACGTCATCACCGGAAATCTACGACTGCAGACGAACCCCGCTAAAAGGCAGATTCCAAACGAAACATCGCCGCCATGTAATGGACAGAAAGCCACCGTCATTTATAGCGCAGGACACCGGCGAAGACCACGGCCGCTGCGGCGACGGCTTCGACAAAGAAAACCACCGACGACTGCAGGAGAAATAGCCTATCAACCTAACAGATCAAAGAAACAAACGGCGGTGTGGTCGGCACCGTCGTTGTGATCGAAAGATGCAAATGTTGTGGCAAGAAGTGGAAAACCGACAAGGCGGCTGTTGCGCCTACGGTTGTCGATTAGTATATATACTAATTTAAGACAAAATTACATAAAGCACCCTTTATGTTTGGCTAAAATTGCAGATTTCAACCTTTATGTTTCATTTGCACTCAAATCAACCTTTACCTATTGATTTTACTACAGGTTCTAACCTTTGTCACTAACTTCATTAAATTTCTTGGTTAAGTCCCCTCACGTTCATATCACGTGAGGGCAGTTTGGTCTTTCCACATCCATGCCTGTGTTAAAAGCAAAATAAAAAATAAAAACCCTTCTTCTTCACTTTATCTATCACAACACCCTGCAACCACTATCGACATCACTTCTCACAACACCATGCAAACCCTTCTCCTTGTTCTTCACTTTATCTATCACAATACGATTCAGCCACCCGCCTCCATCACCATCGACCTCCACTCTACAAACCACTCGTCCACCGCATCGCCACCCAATATTAAAGTTGTCACGGTAACGACCAGCATAGTTACCTGGGTCACTCCACAGCCAACTTTGGCACAATGCCTGGGTGTCGGCTCATAGTACACTCGTAGCAGGTGGTCCACCGATCACATTTGTTGTTTAGATCGGTCCATTTTCTCTGTATGCTCTCAATTGTGCAGTCGCTTTCGCCGATTTGTTGTTTGAAGTCAGGCAAGACACGGTCCCAGAAGCCTGTTTCCCTACCTTCTGAGCCCCCACGGGGTTGGCGTTGCAAGGATTGGTCGTTTTGTGTGTCCTTAACGCACACAACCATAGGCATTTCTTCATTTTCGGTCCAGCGAGTCCTTTTGAAGCTATAGGTGTTGTTGATGTTGAAGTGTGTTTTCACCACCGTGGTATAGTGGTTTATATACAAAGAATTCTCAACCATATTGCATGTGAAATTCAATATTTTCTGACGCTTAGATGAAACCGATTTTAATGCACATAATTATTTTTGACCGTGTTGGTAGGACGGTTTATGAGAAATTTGACCGTTTGGTGGTAAAACCGTGTGAATTTAAAAAAAGTACAAAGATTAGATTTGAATTTAAATAAAAATAAATAAAAGAGTCAGTGGAGTGATGCCTCCAAAAAAGTGTTTGAGTGAAGTAAATCAGTGGAGTGTGAAGTGATGTGGCAGTGCAGGATTGGTTAAAAATCAGTTAAGTGAAAAGTTTGAGCTATGAACCCCCCCCCCCCCCTTAAACATTGATCTCTTAAACCTCTTATCTATAAACGTTCTAAACGACAAATGTCGAGTGCATAGTAGGTTAGTGGGGTTTTTCTTAGTTTTTCATGAAAGGCAATTTATGAAAGCCAACACAAAGGCGACTTATAAAGGCAACGTGTGTGACAACCGGAAAATTTTTGATAACTTTCTTAGCATTTACAGAAGTCTACCTTAGTGAAACGTTTGGTTAAACGAACTTAACTTGGTTAGATAAGTTAGTTAGATGATTCGGAGGATCATCGGTAAACACACACGTGAGTCGTAAGTCCCGAAACGTTGGTGAAGCATTAACAAACTTATATTGTAACATAGTTGTGTGATACTATGTGTTAACTATGTGATTATCTGAAACTCTGTGAATTAACGTATCTGAGTCCGGGTAAACCGGGATTGGTGGAAATAATTACTAGATTACCTTGAATAGTAATTTATATTTTTATGGATTGTTAAAATGGTAAATAAATGTATTATTGCATAGTTATTGCATAATAATTACATAATGGAAATTAAATTATAAAAATGAATATAATTGTCCCCCGCGGACCGCGTGGGGAAGGGGAAACATTCCGCGGTCCGCGCGAAGCAGCCGACAGTGGCCTAACTTGTTTCCCCCGCGGACCGCGTGAGATTTGCTATACCGTCCGCGGTCCGCGGCAGAAACGATTACGAGCAACTTTAACTTTCTTTATAAAAAGCAAATCTGATCGCAACTCTTTCAAACCCAACCATTCTGAACGATGTTTCACACCTCAATCACGAATTCTAAGCCTCTTAACTTGTTATAATCATACCATTGAAGATCTTTAAAGCTTTGTGAAGATCTTTGATCATAATCCTAGTGTTTCTAAGCTTTGTTCTTGAGGTACAACTTTTATAAACTTATGTTCTTGTTATTTTGATTATGTTTCATTGGATTTATGATCTAACCTGATTAGTAAACTTAATACCATGTTAAAAATGAATCCCTACATCATATACATGTCTAGATAATGTTGTTATGATCAAAATACTAGGATTCATGATTAGGATTGTTATGTTAGTTAGCTTGAAAGATCTTGTTATAAACTTAAGTTTGATTATGGATAATTATCTTTTTGACAAGGATCTGATCATATGGTAATTAGATGCAATCACCATGTTAAGATTTTGATGGATTTGAGTTGCTAGAATCATTGTTGATTAAGTTTTATTGAAGATTAAAAACTTGACAGATTTGAAATCCGTTTTTGTATAGATCATAACTTACTGATTTGGAATCTAAAAGTTATAGATTTTGATTGTATGATATGCTACTTGGTCTAAGCTTTTCAGAAAGTCCTAATTTGTTAAATTTGGATAAGTCTAGCTATTTATTTGAGGTCATACAAACTTGGATGTCAAAGCTGATTTCGGACAGGAAATTTTAGTCAACTTTAAAAGGTCATAACTCGAGTTTTATAAGTCCTCTGGTTATGAAATTTGGTGAGAAACTAAATACAGGAATTTTTGATGTTCTCCAATTGGATTCAGGTCAATTGGAGCAACGAGTGATTTTTAATAAATGTTCTACTAAACTATCGCAAACAGCTACGTTTTTGTACCTTTCAGTGTTTGGGAATTTTTAGTAAATTCTTGGAAAGTTTTTATGGTAAAATAAAAATATGGACAGTAGAACCAAACATGTGGGAAGTTCCTGTAAAATTTGAGAGTCAAATAAGTTGATTTGGTATTTTATCAAAAATCATTTTGATGACACAGAATCTGTCCAAAAATCACACAATTGACAAAGTTGGTATTTGAACTTGTTTGGTAGTTTTCTTGACTTGTATGTTGCATGTATTGATATATGAACATATGTGGATGATGTGTACTATATGTATTGACATGAAAACTAAACTTTCACCAACGGGTCGTCGGGTCAACTTACTACACGTAGTCATACTTGTGTCATACTAGCACATTAGAGTTATGTGTAGTTTTGGACAAAAGGCTTGTTGAGAAGTCTTGAACAAATACTTATAAGTTTAACATTGAAATAGGGAATCTTTAGCAATTAGCCTATTTCCACATTTGGAGTTGGATTATAACTCAAAGAAACCTAAGGTGAGTTTTCACGGCCCCTTTTTACTGACTTTCATTGGGGGAGAAACATGCTACTTCAAAACGTTAAACATTGAACTTTTGGATTACATAAATACTAAACTTTACTTGTGTACTAAGCGACTTTCATCACAACTTTTTGGATCATGAATATGTGGATACATAGCGGGGAGATTGTGGATAGATCTATTGGGCCTGACAAGTCCCACTCGTTTCGATTAGAGGTCGAACGGGTGCATTATTGTCCTATTTGTCAAACTTACGGTACCGGATGATGTCCGGTGACGGGTATTTATATTGCTTATAGCATTACCTTATGGTATATCTTATAAGACGGGTCAGTCACGTAATGATTCAACACGCTTTAGTAACTTGTGGGATGTCTAGCCAACATCACTTTTGAGTATTGTATGTGAATCCGGTATTTTGGAAATAACTGTTAAACCAATTGGATTACATAAATACTTTTTGAGTATTGTATGTGAATCCGAGATATTGGAAATACAGTTAAAACGTTTGGGTTACATAAATACTTTTGAGTATTGTATGTGAATCCGGTTTATTGAAAAGAATTTTAAACTTAAACCTGTGAACTCACCAGCATTTTATGTTGACAAACTCTAGCATGTTTTCTCAGGTAACTAAGGTAGCAGCTGGTCTAGGCGCACTGGAGTCCCACAACGTCTCATATTAGTATGCATGGTTGTCAAACATCGTTTTTACAACATAACGTATTTCCTAGTGATATTTGGAAATGTAAACTTAGACTGCTTCCGCTGTATTTGGTAACTCTTTCATAATGAATAAATGGTTCAAACGTAAATTGAATTCATATAGTTGTCGTTTATTGTGACCGTTGACTTGGATCCTGGTATGTCATACACCTCGCGGTAAAACTCCGCAGTGGAAATTTGAGGGTGTGACAACGTGGGTATCGGGTCTGCATTGCTTTCCTCTCCGTTAATTTTTTTTAGCAATGTCCACCCACTAGAAGTAAATGGCTTGAATTCGATTAAAAGTTTGGTTGGAACAGCTTCTAATCATCACATTAATTGTTTTAACTCCGAGAGCTATAACCAGCCTCTCTTGATATAAGGGAACATTCCAAGAGATTAGGCTTAACGGTGTGGTATCATCGAGGTGGCATTGGAGCTAGGGTGGCTTCGTGGAGTATCGAGAAACACTGCCCCCTGATCATAGTTGTGGCATTTGTGGTGATCTCCATGATTTTCACAAGCTCCCACCAATACATTTAATTAATCTAAATTGATAGTAGATAGATGGTGACCACACCATGGATAGTGGAGGAGAGAGATTGTAGAGGAAGATGTTGATGTGTCGCTGAAATAGAGAATGTTGATGCAGTGATCACTAGTAACCACACCCCGTAGTCTTATTATGTAACAAAGGTGCAAATATGATCATTACTAGTGATCACTGCATCAACATTCTCTATTTCAGTATATTGTATGAATTTTGTATTAAATGATTTTTTTTAATACATGGTTTATTCGCCGTTTAATTTACAAGTGTTATTAGAAGCACCGTTTGTAATATTCAGGCTCCTTGACAACTTTGACACACTATTGCGATGTTATATGCACTATAGACCTATAGTTATTTGTACATACGACCATTTCTTACTATATTTGACACGTCGTTATAATCACAATGCACGTATATATATGTGTGTGGAGAGAGAGAGAGATTGTTCTTTTTCAAAATCAATATTATGTTGAAGATCGTGAGAAGCACTTAAATCATTTGTATAATTGTATGTTTGTTTTTTAAGTGTTAACCATAATGTCGTTATCATCAAGACACTACAATGCTACATACAAGTGTTTTATGTTGTTCTTAACATATTATTGGTTCTAAAACACAAGTGTTTTATGTTGTTCTTAACATATTATTGGTTCTAAAACGAACGTGTCGTTCTGTATTCATGTATACAAGTAATTTTTACATTTTACACTCACCTTTTTTTAAGAGCGAAGAAGCATACATTTTACTCTACTTAATTTTATACCTGCAATAACAAAGGGACGGGGAAACTAGCTGTATGAAATGCAAGAAGCTAACATTGACATGTTCTACCAATAATTTATATTACTTGTATGTTTAATAGCTATTTCTATACATGTGACAGTATGAAATAAAGATCTAACCTTTTAGTTTATTATATACTCTTGGTTCTAAGTTTCGAAAATTACATTCACAATGCAAGCTCACTATTCACTCACACGTTGCTTCTGTTTCCGGTTCAGATAGATTAGGTAGGCGTACGTGAGGTTTTGAGGTTGAGCGTAAGCTTCTTTCGGCGAATGCTGAAAACATAGAGAAGGACCCAAATTTCGGCAACCTTTAGATCTGTTAGGTAGAGATTAACAACTTCAACCCTGCACCATCTCGACCACATTCCACCTTATGTCAATCACCAGAAGCACCAAGACCCCTGAAAACATCACGCGTTTTTTGGCAACCCAAATCTACGACTAACGACTCCATTAGTGAGAGGATGGAGTTTTGAGTGGCACAACGTTGCTGTTACGACTTATGATGAAAAGGGAGGTCGAGAGATATTAGTCAAAGAAGAGGGCTATCTACCCCTTCTCTAACTCACATAAACTTTAACATCGATTACCCTCAAAGACCAAAACTATTAACTTAGGTTAGCGTTTGTTTCATGGATTGCAATGGAATTAGAATTGGAATTCATACGAGTTTAGATGCGTTCGTTCTAGAAGCGAGAATGAAATCTCAATGACATGGAAATGTGGATTTCTTTTCGTATGTTGTTCAATTGCATTTCTTCATTTGTTGTAACAAACAACATAAGAAGTCAAATATACATTCCAATTTCATCCGAATTCCATTCCGTAAAACGAACGCTACCTTAAATCAACATTTTAAGTAGTTTTACACCCATACCAATCATTAGACCCGACCCATGTTCCCATACTACACATAACGCTGGCCCATGACCATGATGGTGCCTGTATCTTACTATCTTTTGAAGCATCAATGATTGGTTCTAAATCACTTAGCCCCGATTTGGGTGTTTCACTCTGTAAACACGTCTGGCCCCATTACATATACATACACACATACCTATTACTATCAAAGTACAACAACTACTGCACAACGTACACTCACTAAATGCAGCTCAAACATACCAAATAGAGGCAATTATTTTTACACTCATTATACGGATCCTATATTTACATACGTGTTGTATACTAGTAAGAGAATGTCAAAGTGTGTTTGGTTACGCAAGTATACGAGTCTCGTATACATAACACTGGTCATATACAAGACTCGTATACTTTGAAACCAAACACACTCTGACATTCACTTACTAGAATCCACTTGTATACAGGTATATGGATCGTATACATGCCAGTCTGTCTACAAGGTACAACCTCTACTGCATAATGTACAAGTCAATTAGGCATGATTAATTACAATATGGCACAATGATATGTATATAACATTATTGTCAAAGTACAACCTCTAATGCACAATGTACGCTCAATTAATTGCACATCGAAAACAAACCAAACAAGGTACAACCTCCAATGCATGATGTACAAATCAAAGATTTTACACACAAAACTGGTATATATGACCAAATCAATTCAAAATTACATCCAGATCTTATTATTATTCCCATTAAACTAACATAAAAATAAAAATTTAATTAGCTCACATTAAAACTGTAATAACAATATTAATAATAATAATATTCTTTACCAAAACAGAAAAAGAAAAAAACAAGCACCAACACCGTTCAACGACGGCAGCGCGTGATGGCACTACAGCCGCGCGTGTACGGGTTAGCCTGACCACCAGACCTACAATTATAATACGACGCGCCACGTCGCGAACAGGGAACATTATTCTTACTCAGCGCACCGTAGCTTATGTAACGCCGCCTCGTTGCTAAAATGCGCCGGTTGCTTTCACTGTCCATTAAGAACTCATTATCATCTTCAAGACCACCCAGATCTAAGCCTTCAGACAGACACTCTGATGTAGATCCGTTGCAGCCGGTGGTTGGAAAGAAGGTGACGCGGTGGTGGTTGTTGACGGCGGCGGCGACGGTGTGGAGGAGGAGGATGGAGGCGAGGAGGAGTAGGGGAATGGTGGTTATTGAGTGGTTTGACATTTTGTGATGGGTTTCTCTCTCTAGAATGTGTTTCTCTCTCTAGGGTTTGGGTTTGTGGGTGTGAGGAGATGAAGAAAGCTGGCAGAGTGAGTGAATAATATTAATGAGTGATGAGAGAGAGAGAGAGGATGGAGGGTTTTAAAGGAAAGAGATTGTTGAAAGGTGAGGATGTTTGTGTTTAGTCCTTGAAATTATGGGAGAATGTTGGTTTGTACCCTTGAGTTATTGGGACAGTCTTGTGGATAGAAAATAGACGTGGTTTTCTTTTTTTTTTTTAACGGCCAACGAATCTATTTCCGAGCATTCTCGGGTACTCTTTTGGCGAATCAGGTATTCGAGAGTACCCGGGCCACCAATTGTCACCAATTCCCGGGAAAACTCGACCACTCATCCGTCCGAAGGCACTACAGTGAAATAATCGGTAAAACCTGTCGGGATCAGGACTCGAACTCAAGCCAATGACCAGGTCATCCCTCATTTCCCCTCCACCAATGTCCTCCAAATGTAGCTAGTGGGAATTGAACCCAAGCCTCCCATAGAAAACTTTAGGCCCTCAACCAACTGGGCTACAAGTGTTGAACAGACGTGGTTTTCTGGGTTAGGTTTCTGTATGGTTATGATTATTTGTCGTGTTTATCAGGTTACTGAATTGGATGATTCATGTTTGATTAATATGTATTTGTAGCCACTTCCTGGTTTGACCCATGTGACAGTTTTTAGACCGAGCCAGTAAGTACAATTTGTATAACAAGAGGCCAAACTAACTGGGGTAATTGGGTAGGCTGAACCAATCAATACAGTTTGATTTTTATGTTGTGTTTGTGATGACGTGGGTCCTAAAACGACGACGTTCAAACCCCTCGTCAAAAAAGATAAGCAAAACCGAGTTGATTAGGAGGTAGCCTGACTTATTGGAGCTGATACAGGGCAGCATACCTGCCATGCGGAAGCCTCTGGGCAAAAACAAACAGTAAAAGTCTTGGAAATGACAAAAGTGGGTTTTGGCTTATTATCATGCAAGAAACAAAAACAACACACAGCTCCATAACTTGCCTAGGAAATGATAAAAGCTGAAAACACCCAAAAAGGGCAAAGTCTCACTGCAGGGAGCCGATAGAGAGTCAAACAACACCAGGTATAGAAAGGAGGCTACCCTGAGGGAGCTCCTGGGCAGAATCTCATTGCCTATATAAGGAGACTCTTGGGGTAACATTCCACACACACTCTTACTCATTCTCTCTACTCTATTACTCTCTATTTCATTATTCCCAACTCCAAAGAATAGACACTTATTCTCACGCCAGAGTCCAAACGCAGGAGACCCCCTCCTGCGTTAAGGCTAACGGTGTCTGCTACCCTTGTGCAGGTCCTTCCAGGAGCTTGAAGACCCCCTAATCCTTCAACCAAATCTATACCTAAAACTCAAACTAAACTTAAAACCTAAGTCTAAACATAACGTACCATTAACCTATAATCCTAAACATCTCCTAACCTAATACCGGTCTGTTGGGTTCAGTTGAGACCACAGTTACCAGAACAAAGACTTTTTGTAGCTTATTTTGTAGTTTGATAGTTAGAGGACTAGTTATGTAATTCTTTGTTAGTTTATGTGTAAACCCTAGAGTGTGAACTTAGGAGATGGGCACTGCGAACTTAAGCTTAAGTTCGCAGTCCATCAGGTGCTCACTATATAAAGTTCACTCATATGCACACTCTAGGTTAGGGTTTTTGGTTATCTTTCATTACACAAGAATTCTTGTAATCCATGGTGCTTTGAAGATCTATTGTTAATGGAATCAAACGTTTTGAGTTTCTTGTGTGTCGGTTTTACTTTGTTCATCTAGTTTCTTTTAGTTTTCATAGATTAATCACTTGAAACACCTAAACAATAGGTGTTTCTAAGTGCTAACAATCTTGTGCACACTTAAGATCTACTAATTTTGGGACTACAATTTGGTATCAGAGCCTCTGTGCTCGAGATTGTATCTATCTAAAGATATCAAAACCCTCCTTGTTAGTTTTTACTATCAAGTTTTTCAAAAATTTAGTGTTTATCAAAGTTTGAATATTTTCATTTGTTTTGCCTTAAAATCTCGTGAACAAGTGTTTCTGAGGTGTTTAAAAGGTATTATTTTCAGTAGAAACATCATTCAAGAGCTTCAAAACAATTGAAAATCTCTTGGACATGTTTTTGATAAGATTAAAATCACAACAGCCAAGAGTTGAGTACTTAGCTCATCTTAAAGTGCGAACTTAGCTCATAGAGTGTGAACTTGTTTCTTGCTTGTGAGTACTTGTTTCAAGAGTTGAGTACTTGTTTCAAGAGTTGAGTACTTAGCTCATCTTAAAGTGCGAACTTAGCTCATAGAGTGTGAACTTGTTTCTTGCTTGTGAGTACTTGTTTCAAGAGTTGAGTACTTGTTTCAAGAGTTGAGTACTTAGCTCATCTTAAAGTGCGAACTTAGCTCATAGAGTGTGAACTTGTTTCTTGCTTGTGAGTACTTGTTTCAAGAGTTGAGTACTTAGCTCATAAGTTGCATACTTGACATTTCAAGGTGTGCACTTATTAACAGCCACAACTGCGCACTTAAGCCAAAAGTGTGTGCACTTGTGTCTGTGTGAGCACTTAAATTTACACAAGGCTTTACAGCTTTCTCTCTCCTGGCACCACAACTAGGGTTTCTGCATACTTATCTGAAATCTCTAGTTGGTGTGCGAACTTACTGAAAAGGTGCATTTTCTGAGCACTTGGCTAGGGTTACTGCGAACTTAAATCTTAAACGAGAGTTTAAGTGTCTGTGTACTTATACAAGTGCGCAGGCTGATCAGTCAAGACTGAGCACTTGTGCTGCTCTGACTTGGTTGAACTGCGAACTTAAGCCAAAAGTGTGTGCTACAGGGACTGCGTACTTAACAGGAGAATCAGGGACTTATCATCTTTGCTTCTTATTTGTTTCAGGTTTCCAAGGAACTGCGAACTTAGTGACTGCGAACTTAGTGACTGCGAACTTAGTGACTGCGAACTTAGTGACTGCGAACTTGAGGACTGTTTGAATTTTTCAAGGACTTTGGACTGTAACTTGATAATCTAATTAATCAAAACCCTAAAATCAGTCTAAAATCAATCTTAAATCATGTCTGGTAACAACTCATTTCAAGTTAACCCCATAACTCAAGCTGAACTTGAAACCGGCACTATAACACGTATTCCCAAGTTGATGGGTGCTGAAGACTATGGTACATGGAAAAACAGAATGAAAGCTTTTTATTTTGTTAACGATCACACCCAATGGAACTCAGTTCAGCTCGGACCTCACATTCCCACAAGAACCACTGATGCAGGAGAAGTGTTCAACACTGATCCCACTACATACACTGATCTCGACAAACAACTGATGCAGCGAGACCACAAAGCCTATGGTGCTCTCACCATGGCTTTGTCAAACGATGTATACAATATGTTTGAAGAATACAGATCAGCGCACGATCTGTGGTTCGCTCTGAGTGAGTATTATGAAGGAAATGCAGAGATGAGGCAAAACAAGCAGGATATGATTCAAAAGGAATACGACATGTTTGGAAGTATCCGTGGTGAGAGTCTGTCGTCACATATAGACAGGTTCATGAATCTGTTGACTAAGATGAAGAAAGCTGGTATTCCTGTAAACAACCGCAATTCCATCAAGAAGCTGCTCGATTCTCTCCCAAAGGAGTGGAGTGTCCAATGTATGTTGATCAAAAAGGACTACTTGGATGCTCAGTCTACTTTGGCTGATCTTATAAACACTCTGAAATCGTTTGAAATGGACATCACAAAGAGAGAGATGAATCAAACAGTGTCAAAAGTTACTCCAAGGAGCTCTCTAAAGAATCTGGCTTTAATGACTCCAATTGGACAGAAGGCACTGGTGGTTGAAGACTTTGGCTGGGGAAAGGAAGCTGTTGCAGCTAAAGCAGATGTTAACAAAGCATTGATGGTAACGATATGCACCAAATCCGCAAATGGTGTAAACTCTGTGGAAGGATCTTCAGTGGGAGTGCCAAAAGGAGGAATGCAAGAGAGTGCGGGTCTGAAGAGTGTGCTGATTGCTGAGAAGAAGAAAGATCAGACTGGAAAGGAGGCTTTGATAGCTGAGAAGACACCCACTGAGAAAGCAGCTGAAAAGATGGAAAGTGCACCCAAGAAAGCTGAGGAGAAAGATATGGTAAACATTCCTCTTGAAATAAAATCAAAGCTGTGCTCACCTAGGTGCGTTACAGCTGTTGCTTACTGTTTGTCACACAACAAAAGGGTTTTGAGAGAAATGGATGATATCCAAAGAATTAACTCTGAAATGAAAGAAAATGAGTGGGCATATCAGCGAAAGTTGAATGCAACTCTAGCTGAAATGCAGACTCTAAAAGAATTTGTTCTCAAAAAGGATTTTCTAATAAATGACTTAACCTCAAAATTAGAAAAATCTAGAAATGAAACAACTCGTCTTCAAATCATTATTGACAAATGGAATGTAAGCAAACAGGCTCATGCTGATATCATTGATTGCTCAAGGCAATCATTTGTAAAAGATGGAATTGGGTATAAGGATAAGAATGGAATCGAAAGATCACTATTCTTACCCTTGGGCCGAAGTGAATACATACCCATTCCAACACCTCATCCTAAAAATGATCTTTTTGAAAACAAATGTGATGAATCTGAGTCAAATGCTAACATAAGTAAAAGCGATGCAGATGTGACCCAACAAGGTCGGGTGGAAGATGATGAGAGTTGTGGTGGGCAGACAATGGGGTTAGGACATCCAGGTGCCAATTACTCCACAGTGAATTGGTTCATCTGGAACAATGAAAAGTCTAAAAACAATTTGATTTCGGATGACTGTAATACTTTAATTAATATGGATGAATGTAATAGTTTATCTAGGATGGATAACTGTAATAGTTTATCTAGGCCGGATAACTGTATTAACTTGACTTCTAAACTAGATTTAAAGGGTGCTGTGGCCCCTGATGATAGGAAGAATCCTATCAGACGTTCAAATGTTTGTGTTAATGATGTTATGCCTGTTTGTGTTGATCTTAATGCTGCATTCTCTGATGATAAACATACGTGTAAACCACCTATGTTTGTACCAGAACTAAAGTTTAACAGGTTTGGGAAATTTCTCACTGAGGAAATCCCAGAGTTTATCCCTTCATCCACAGATGTATCAGGTTCTGAAGAATCACAAAGTGAAACAGGTAACTCAAGTTCTGAAGAATCACTAAGTGATACAGAGAGCAACATCAGCATACCTGACTGCAACACAAATGAAGAATCAAGTAGCAGCAAGGATGAATCATGTTCAAGAGAAAGCCCCTGCTCAAACAAAATCAAGAAAAGAACATCACAATCATCATCATCATCCAGATCTTCTCCAAAGATCAAGCCTAAACACTCAAAATGCTTTAGATGTGGAAAAGAAGGACATGTGGTCAAAAAGTGTCATTTAAAACCTAAACCACAAAATGATGTCAAAACTCAAAACTCTTTTTCTGATCAGATCAAAAATCTTCAAGAAACAGTAAAAAGTTTTGTTAAAACCACACAATTTTGAAAGAGAAAAGAGTCAATGATGGGTGAAAATCACGATAGATCAAAACTAAAACAAACTTGGATTCCCAAAGTCACTTGATTAAATGTCTGAGTCGTGATTGTACATAGATTTTCTTTAGTTTATCTTTGTATATTATTATTTTTTTATATAATATTTTTTTGAGCTGGATGCTGTGCTCGCTTTCAGTCAAATCCCAAGCAATCTCATGACACTGCAGTCAAAAGAATCTTCCGCTACCTCAAAGGAACACCAAAGCTTGGTTTATGGTATCCTAAGAGTGATAATTTTGACCTAATTGCGTACTCTGATAGTGATCATGCAGGTTGCAGGATTGACCGAAAGTCTGTCTCTGGTGGCTGTCAATTTCTGGGAAACAGGCTCGTGTCATGGCAGAGCAAGAAGCAGACCACTGTGTCTATATCCACCGCTCAAGCTGAGTACACAGCCGCATCCAGTTGTTGCTGTCAAGCTTTGTGGATCCAAAATCAGTTGCTGGATTACGGTTTGAATGTCATGAAAACCCCAATCTTCATTGATAATGATGCTTGTCGTGACATCGTGAAGAATCCTATCGACCATTCTAAAACACTACATATTGAGATCAGGATTCACTCTATTCGCGATGCTCACGATATTCAAGTGTTATCCATTGATACTGCTGATCAAAAGGGCAGATATCCTCACAAAGGCTTTTGACGAAACTCGTTTCCTCCAATTGGTCACTTGGCTGGAAATGATAAATTAAAAAAAAAAAAATCCTATTTTCATACAAAACAAGATTTTTGGGGGAGAAAGTATATCTCTATTGCAAAATTAACAAGAAATGATAGGGACTAATCATATTTTGTCAGCATGTGAATAGGATCCAGAGGATGTTGCGGCTTCAAGCAACGACATGTCGGTAGATTCAGCTTGGAATCGAGTAAACTGCTAATAGGTGATTAACAGAATAGATCTACATGGAAAGCTGGATTCCCACTGTGTTTTAGGTCTGCACAAGCTGAGTCCGGTCATACACAGGTTGAGAGATCAAAAGACACAGAAAATTTTGTGCATATGTAATCAAAAGACACCTAAGTGTGCAAGCTACCAATGCGGGGCTATTCAAACAAATGAGCAACAAAAGACACGCAATGTTAGTGACGTGCAAACATATAGATAGCTCAAAAAGCAATCAGATGATCATCTTCTCTGTTATGGGAACATAGACCTGAAGCTCTCATCATCTGATTGACATAATGATCATCTTCTCTGTTATGTGTAAACATAGACCTGAAGCTCTCATCATTATATCTCAATAAACCTTGAGGATTGGTAGGCTTATACCTAGCACAAGTGGGGTCCACTAACTTTCCGTCAATATTACCAAAACATGATAAATCTCATCACCAAACGTATGTTGAAAGACGAGAGGCATGGATTTAAGTGGACAAACATACCGACAGTTTTTCTTGGGCTGCAGCTATCCAACGGAAAGTTGAAATGTGATCTGGCAGGTATGGTTAGTATGATCTTGTATGCAAAAGGTGAGAAACAGTTAACCCCTCCTTGTTGTGTTTGTTTTTATTAAAATATAAAAAGTTTAGGGGGAGTATTAAAATATGTGTTAGAATGTGAGATGTGTTTATTGCATATAATCCTGATCATCATCCAGTCTGTGATCAAGAACAGTGCAGGGGACTAGATTGTGAGATTCTTCGATCTGGTAGATGTATTCATGTTTTATCTGTTAGAGTTGATGTTGCTGTTTGGGAACACATTCAGAGTTGGAGCCGGTTAGACACTGCTGGAAGAAGGAATGCTATTTCAAAGAGCAGTAGATCCTGCTAAAGAAAGGAAGCTGGAGATGCTAGAAATTTTGGAAATGATCGAGGCTGCAGACAAAGAGAAGGAGCTTGGAGACAAAGACAAGGAAATTGCTAACAAAGACAAAGCTGACAATTAAAGAAAAGCAGCCAGAAACTCTGAAGCTCCAGAAGTGATAGTTCCAAAACAACCAGTGCGGGTAAAGCAGGAAGAAGGTGAATCGAGTGATATCTCGGTTTGAAGCTAACAGACGAAGATCTGGTATCTGTGGTCTAGGGGGAGTATTGTTGGGTTCAGTTGAGACCACAGTTACCAGAACAAAGACTTTTTGTAGCTTATTTTGTAGTTTGATAGTTAGAGGACTAGTTATGTAATTCTTTGTTAGTTTATGTGTAAACCCTAGAGTGTGAACTTAGGAGATGGGCACTGCGAACTTAAGCTTAAGTTCGCAGTCCATCAGGTGCTCACTATATAAAGTTCACTCATATGCACACTCTAGGTTAGGGTTTTTGGTTATCTTTCATTACACAAGAATTCTTGTAATCCATGGTGCTTTGAAGATCTATTGTTAATGGAATCAAACGTTTTGAGTTTCTTGTGTGTCGGTTTTACTTTGTTCATCTAGTTTCTTTTAGTTTTCATAGATTAATCACTTGAAACACCTAAACAATAGGTGTTTCTAAGTGCTAACAATCTTGTGCACACTTAAGATCTAGTAATTTTGGGACTACACGGTCATTTTCCTTGTTGTAGCAACAAGTGGCGCCCACCGTGGGGCTGTCGCTACTTTGAACAAAGCTGTTGAGAGTTTCTACAGTCCCGTTTGTTCCTAAGTAACCTACTTTTGTGATGACTGGTGGAGATAACCGCCCAGGAGGGGGTCCTTCAGATACTCCGGCCAATAGTCACACCTCAGGTGACGCTTCTGGCCATGAAACACCTGGAACGGACGGACAACAAGTCGAACCGTCTCTAGGAGACATGCTCAACTACCAAACGCCGCCGTCCTCAAGGGCTGTTAACTCGTCTCCTAGGGACGACATGTTGTTTCCAGTGGAACGAATGGATATTACCCCGGAGGGAGTACGAAGGAATTTCTTCCAACTCCGAGACCTCCTGAATGGCTACGTACGAGAGGAAAGATCCAGAGGAGTTAGGGTCAGGTTGTCCTACGACGAAGAACCCATTGTCACCCTCTCACCTGGTCCTCCGTTGTTGGGAACCACTACTTCCCCAGCCACCCAACGTGCCACTACAAATCCTCACACAAATCCTCACCCATACTTGAATAGTCAGGGAGGTATTTACTCAGGAGGAGGAGGTCCTAGCAACTCTATGCTCTCCCCGGGGACCTCAACATTACTCCCCTATGAAGAAGCTTTGAGGTCATTACCTCTGGCCAGCAGTGCTGTGGCTGCCTCCCTTGCGGCAGCAGCAAGTCTTGCTGGAGGGTCCGTTATCCTTCCAGAAACAGTGTATCCCAGCTACTCACAGCCTCAATACTCGCCCTACGTACCCCCTTACTTCCCCTCGTGGCCGGGAGGATATCCTTGGCAGTACCCCCCACCTCTGAACCAAATACCTGTGACCTCCCTTGCAGGAGGGCAGGGTCGGGAGACCTCTCAACCCATGGTTGAGACCTCTACGACTGAAACAAGGGGGAAGCTGTACTTTCGGAACCTTACCGACCCAAGTCGTTGGAATGTTTTGCCGAACACATCGCTCATTTTGATTTCCCCAATAAGATCAAAATGCCAGCCAACGTGAAGACGTATGACGGTACGGAAGACCCTGATGACCATTTGAATGTCTTCTCTGGGGCAGCAACCGTAGAAAAATGGAACAACGCCGAGTGCTGTCACATGTTCATGCAAACCCTGGTGGGACCAGCTCGTCTGTGGTTCTGTGGGCTACCAGCTCGAAGCATTTCCTCCTTTGACGATTTAAGGAGGAGTTTTGTCTCAAACTTTAACCCCTTGAGGAAATGCACCAAGGATGCTGCCATACTGCACCAAATCCAACAGGGTGAGCATGAAAACCTTCGTAGCTTCATCGAAAGGTACAAAAGAGAAGGTCTGCAATACAGTGGTGCTACCGAGAAGATTCGAGTGTCAGGTTTTATGGGGGCCATCCGTCCCAAAAAGTTATTAAGAAGGTTCCATGAAGATGTTCCCCAAACCATGGAGGAAGCATTCGAAAGGGCTGAAGCTTTCCTCCGGGGAGAGGAAGCATTAACTCGGCAAGACACCAGGAAGAGGGATCGAGGGAGCTGGAGAGACAGTTCAACCGGCTCCCGAAGACCTCACTTTCAACCCTACCACGAGAAACGGCTAGGCAGATCCTATGACAATCAAAGAAGCGAAGAAAGGAGACGATCCCCAAGATCAGGGAGGTACCAAGAGAAAGAAAGACAAGTCTTCACTGTTCTCACCAAGACCCCTCAGGAGATACTCTCCACAGAGGAAGTCAAGTACTCGTTCCGACCTCCCCGACCTTTATCCAAGCCAGCTAACAAGAGGGACACCAGCAAACATTGTGCCTTTCACAACGACACAGGGCATCACACTAACGATTGCTACCAGCTGAAGAAAAGAATTGAGGAAGCTGTCAAGTCAGGGGAGCTAGCTCACCTGATCAAAGACATTAAGGGAAGAAAAGATGAAGGACGGAAAGATAAGGAGGTCAACATGGTTAGTCTCGAAGGGTCCCAGCAGGCCAAAAAGGCTCGCACAGAGCCCTGGAACAAGCAGTACATTTGTCTTCCCCCTGCTCCCGATGAGCTGATCGTCACTCCTGTGATAGTGGAAGCTGAACTAGATGGCTTCCCTATAGACAGGGTGTACATGGACTGTGGAGCCTCCACAGAGGTGATGTATGAACGATGCTTCGAATCCCTAAGCCCAGAAATCAAGTCTAAACTCAAGCACACAGACGCCTCTCTAGTAGGCTTCTCTGGGGAACGAGTACATCCCCTGGGGAAACTCACACTTAACGTCTGTTTCAGGGATGGAGATCTGTCAAGAACAGAAGAGTTAACTTTCTCAGTCATCCGGTACCCTTCAAGTTATAATGTCCTCATTGGAAGGATGGGGATTGCTACTTTCGGCGCTGTAGTCTCGACAACACATGGTTTGATGAAGCTCCCCACTCCCAATGGAATTGCAACCCTAAAGCCGACAGCCGAGGCTCTTCTGATAGCCTCTGTAGAGGAGGCAAGTGATCCCAGAGCACCTGAGACGTCAAGCACTGGTCCCATCCGGGAGATCAGCATAAACCCTGCCTATCAGGAGCAGACCATCAAAGTAAACAATCTGCTCCCTGATAAGATTATGTCCGAACTAATTAACCTTTTGCAGGAAAATAAGGACATATTTGCTTGGTGCCCTGGGGACATGACCGGCGTCCCTAGAGATTTGGCTGAACACTCCCTTAACATAGCTCCCTCATACAAGCCCGTGGTTCAAAAGAAAAGGAGCCTGGCCCCAGCCAGGAGCCAGGCTGCTTGCCAAGAGGTAGAGAAGCTCGTCGAAGCAGGTATCCTTAGGGAGGTTCAGTATCACACATGGGTGGCCAATCCGGTCATGGTTGCCAAACAAGACGGATCGTGGAGAATGTGTGTCGACTTCAAAGATCTCAACAAAGCCTGCCCCAAGGATTGCTATCCCTTGCCCGAGATCAATTGGAAGGTAGACTCTCTCACTGGTTTCCAATACAAGTGCTTCTTAGATGCCTACAAGGGGTATCATCAAATTCAAATGAAGCAAGAAGATGAAGAGAAAACGGCCTTCCACACTGACAAGGGAATCTTTTGTTACAAGAAGATGCCCTTCGGGTTGAAGAATGCCGGAGCCACCTACCAACGGTTGGTGGACCAAGCTTTCTCGGAACAAATTGGGAAAAATATGGAGGCCTATGTTGACGACCTTGTCATCAAAAGCAAATCTGGGGAGGCCATGATCAAAGACATCCAAGAAACATTCAAAAATCTTCGAAAGATAAACATGAAGCTCAATCCTGTTAAATGTTCTTTTGGGTTCGAGGAAGGGAAGTTTCTCGGCCATATAGTTGGGAAACAAAGCATCAAGGCAAACCCAAGCAAGGTCCAAGCTGTCCTTGAAATGAAGTCACCTGCTACCAAGAAGGAAGTGCAAAGCCTAAATGGTAAAATTGCTGCCCTAAAACGTTTCTTGCCCAAGTCCGCGGAAAAGTCCTTACCTTTCTTTAAAACACTTAAAAATTGTGTTGACAAGAAGGACTTCCGTTGGACAGCTGAGGCAGAGGCTGCCTTCCTGGAACTTAAGAAACACATAGCTTCCCTGCCCGAAATGGCAGCCCCTGAGGAAGGGGAAGTAATAACAGTTTATCTGTCTGCAGGGATGGAGGCAGTGAGCTCAGTCCTCCTGGTTGATCGAGGCAAGGAGCAAATCCCTGTCTACTTCGTTAGTAGAGCTCTCAAAGACGTTGAGGTTAACTACACTCCCATAGAAAAGCTAGTGCTAGCCCTTGTGCACACTGCCAAGAGACTAAGGAGGTATTTCCAAGCTCACCCAATGAAGGTCATCACAGAACAACCCATACGGTCCGTCTTGGAGAAACCAGAGGATTCAGGAAGATTGGCAAAATGAGCCATTGGCCTAGGGGAGCACAAGATAGAATACCTGCCGAGGAGAGCTTACAAGGGGCAAGTGTTTGCCGATTTCCTCACTGAGCTGCCCATCCTGCAGAACGAAGAAGAAATGAATGAGGTTGAAGAACAACCTGGCCTCAAGGGGAAATGGTGTCTCTTCACCGATGGAGCCTCAAGTGTAGAAGGTTCCGGGGCTGGTCTCGTCATCAAGGACCCCCACGGAGCCGAATACACTTATGCTCTCCGTCTGGACTTCCCCTGCACCAACAACGTTGCCGAATATGAGGCCCTCCTGGCCGGGTTGAGATTGGCAAAAAGAATGAAGATCCAGGAGCTAAAGGTCTTTGTTGATTCGAATCTAGTGGTCAAGCAAGTGAATGGGAGATACACAGCCAAGGAACCCTCCATGATTAGGTACAAAGACAAAGTCAAGGAACTCATCAAAGAGTTCAAAGTCTTCACCTTGGAACAAGTGTCAAGGACCAAGAACAAGCAGGCAGATGCTCTCAGCAAGCTGGCCTCCCTGACATTTGCTCACCTAACCAAGAAGGTTCTCGTTGAGGTGCTGAAAGAACCCTCCATTGACGACAAAGAGGTACAAGATGTTGTCACTGAAACCGAATCCACATGGATGACACCCATTATGTCCTACCTAAAAGAAGGGAAGCTCCCTGAAAACGAACAAGAAGCTAAGCGGTTAACCATCAAGGCAAAGCAGTACGTGATCGAAGATGACAAGCTTTACAAGAAGAGGTACTTGGCACCCTTACTAAGGTGTGTTGGTCCTAACCAAAGCAACTACCTCATCAGGGAGGTACATGAGGGCATATGTGGCATGCACGCCGGGCCCCGCTCAGTGGTATCCAAGCTCATGAATTTGGGCTACTATTGGCCCACCATGCACAAAGATGCCTTCGAAACAATCAGAAGATGTGAAGCTTGTCAGCTACAAACACCGGTGAAGACTAACCCCAAGCATGATCTTGTTCCCATCATCTCAGCATGGCCCTTTCACAAGTGGGGAATGGACATCGTGGGTCCCTTTCCACAAGCTCCTGGGAAGTTAAAGTTTCTCCTCGTAGCCGTCGACTATTTCACCAAATGGCCGGAAGTGAGGCCATTGGCAACCATATCTGGGAGGCATGTGATAAGTTTCGTATGGGAACAAATAGTTTGCAGATATGGGCTGCCAGGGGAGATGGTAACCGACAATGGGAAGCAATTTGCCAACAAGCCCTTCAGCAGCTGGTGCTCCGAACTAGGCATCAAACAAGTATTCAGCTCTGTAGCTTACCCCCAGTCTAATGGGCAGGTGGAACGCATGAATAGAAGTATTGTCGAAGGCATCAAAGCAAGGCTGGGAAGATATGGCAAGAAGTGGGTTGATGAGCTCCCAAGCGTTCTATGGGCTATTAGAACCATGGAGAAAACGAGTCACCAAAAGACACCCTATAGCCTAGTCTTCGGAAGCGAAGCTGTTATACCTGCCGAAATAGGGGTAAGCTCAGGGAGAAGTGCTCGTCAAGATGCCCAACGCAACCAAAACGAGATCCTGCTCAACTTGGACCTCCTTGAAGAGTCAAGAGACCAAGCTTCTATCAGGGAGGCAAGGTACAAGAAGAAGCTTGAGGCTTATTATAACACAAGGGTAAAGAAGGAGTCCTTCAAGCCAGGGGATCTCGTGTTAAGATGCAACGAAGCCAGCAGGCAGCAGAATGTAGGGAAGCTAGGTCCCCGATGGGAGGGTCCTTACGTAATCAAGGAAGCCTACAAGGGAGGATCCTATAAGCTAGCTGACCCAAATGGCAAGACGATTCCAAGACATTGGAGTGACAAGCACCTAAAACGTTTTTATGTTTGATAGTTGTAAACGTCTCCTTGTATCAAAAAAAAAAAAAAATTTTATGATCAATGAATGGATGAACTATGTTTCTTTTTATTAAACTTGTCGCTTATCTTATCAAAGGGTGAGCCCCTCCTAACCAGGCTCCATGGGATCCGGCGCTATACCTACCCATGAAACGGGGATGAGCTCCTAGGCCACAACTGCTCAACAGGTAACAAGGCTAAGTAACCTTCCTGTATACAGGGTGAGTCCCTAATACAATCCAAGACTCCATGGGACAAGTCCTTAGAAGGAAAACCTAGACCCATGAAAGAGGGTGAGCTCCTCACACCAAGACAGCTCCCACATGTTCATACAGCAAAAAGAACGAACATAACACTTAGAAACCATTTAAAGAAAAGGTTTCAAAAGCTGATAGGGTAAGCATTGCATCGGTTCCTTAGCCAAGTATCCTAAGTTGGGTGACTGCAGCATCCACCTTTAGGAAAAAAGTTAAAGACATTGCAAACACTATAAACGACAAGCAACGGAGCAAACACAACCAAACATTAAGCATAATAAAGGCATCACCCCTAACGGGGGGAGCATTCCATTAATAACACTAAAAAGCCACAAGGGCTGAGTACATCAAAAGGAACAAGATAACATCCATGAACAACTAAATAAAGACTAAACAAAGACAGATCAAGGAGTAGCTAAATCTGTGGCTTCAGGGGTGGAATCGTCCTCACCGGTGGAAGCCAGGGTTTTGTTACCAACATCCTCATAGAGAGAATCAGTGTCAAGACCTTCAAATAGATCATCCTCACTGGAGGGAGGGAGTGACTCGACCTCCAAGGCTTGAAGGGGGGAGGGATTCTCAAATACCTGCTCCAAGTTAGGAGTCTTTGAAGGTTCAGTAGGCTTTGAACGTTTCGAACTACCCTCCCCGCCGTCAGCACCATCCAGCATGATCTTCAAGGGCCTCTTAGACACATAAGAGTTGAACACCTCGTCAGCCACATCCTTCTTCAGACCCTCTGGCTCCAAGTTTTGCAGAAAGGAGAGGGGCTGCTCAGCAGATTTAGCAATGGCTGAGATGTAAGGATAAGTGGCCAACTCCATGGCCTTAACGGTGTTCACGAACTCTTCTCCTGATGAAGGCTTGAAGGACGGCAGCTCCTCTAGCACCTGACCCTCTTGAGCTGCTTTGAACCCAGCTTGAACCCCTCCATGGCGACCAAAAGATATCGCTTTAGCATAAATGTCTGCCAGAGGGGCATTAAACTCTTGGGAGTGCAGGAGGTTGGTAACAAAACGAGCGACACCCTTGGAGATCAACCATTCTTTCTCCTCGGTCAAGCGGTCCACCTGGACCCGGAGCTCCATCCCAACCTTTTCCACAGCCATCTGCTCTTGCTTGACCGCCTCCCTTGCCCGTGCCAGGCCTGCCCTCTCCTCTGCCACCTTTGCCTTCTCATCATTCAAACCTTTGAACATTTTGTCAAACTTTTCTTTCTCCAAACTAAGCTGGGTCCTAGACACAGCCAGCTCATGCACCAAGTCCTTCTCTCGTGCAACATACTTAGCCAAATCCTCTTTGGCCTTCACCAACTCCACTTCGTGCTCATCATAAACCTTCTCAACCTGCTCTCTCCTCAACATCAACTCTCCCCATCTCGCCATACCGTCAGGAAACAAAGATAAAAACTGACCAAAGTGATAGTACATCTTTTTCATCACATCCTTGTCCATCCACTCCTTGTGCAGTTCCCTCTCAGCATCAGGGACACAATGATCGATAAGATCACGGCATACAGAGGCTTTCTTCAGCACATCAGAAGCCTTGATGTCCCAATCTGGCACAAACACTCCTTCACCAGGCTCCTTTTAGGAAGGAGCCTCAGAAACCTCCTTAACAACAGCCTTCGAGCTCTCACCTCCTTCAGACAACAGCAGCTTCGAACCAGCACCCTTAACCACCACATCTTTCGGCTTCTTGAACACAGCATCATCCTTCTTGGGAGAAGACAAAGTAAGCTTCCCCTTCCCTGGGGCAGGGGAAAACCCCAGAGCTGAAGCTATCAGACTAGAATCCTGGTCTTCGTCTTCCAGGACCAAGGGGATTGCAGAAGAGCTCCCCTGACCTGAGGAAGCAGTCTGCAGTCGCTTACTGGAGCGGCGAACAGTAACAGACTTCTTCCCAGAAGGAGCCTCAGGAGCCACAGAAGAAGTAACCACACTTGTGTATTCCCCTTGAAAACGGATGTGCTCAGTCCTCACAACCACATTCTGACCCTCAGCAACACTTTTCACCTTGAATTTCACATCTGTGATATCGTCCAGGGCCAGAAAATCCAAGGTACTCATCTCTGCACAAAAGAAACAAGTGGTTAGGTAAACAGTTAAAAAACAAGATACCAAGAAGGAGCCAGGGAGACACATACCCTCCCCACCATGATAAATCACCGGGTCTGTCTCAGGGTCATCCCAGTTTTTACTCAATCCCATCATCACCAAGAAGTCTTCAGGAAAAGTTCGAAGACGAGTAGGAAAGCTACGAAGCTTCTCCAAGAGTTCCTGATCAAGGGTGTCAGGATCAGGCTCTTTCTCGTTCAAAGGAGCATCCGAAGCCCTTCTAGGGGCCTTGAAGGGAAGGAAATCAGCATTCAAAAAGAAGAACTTGTCCTTCCACGGAGAGACAAGGCCAATGACACTAGAGATCAGAGCCGGTTCACATTGGGTCTTCTCGATGGTAAACCAGTTACCGTTTTTGGCCAATCTAAAAAACCTCCGGTACATGGACACAGACGGCTCATAACCAAGACAACGACACACAATCTCAAAGTGTAAAACCCTAGCGACCCCAGAAGGACATAACTGATCGAGTGAAAGCTGATGATACTCTAACACATTTAGAAAAAACTTGGAAAAAGGGTACCTCAGGTTCCCCTGATCGAACTGACGAGTATACACAGCCACCTTACCGGTCGGAACAGAGGAAACAGGGGTTTTCCCCTTCGGAACGGAAGGCTCAAAAGACAAAGGAATACCAAATTCAGTACAAAATTTCTCGGCATCCGACTTGGATAACCGTGTAAACTGAGAAGCAAGATCGGTTTTTGACATAATGAAAACAAAAAGCAAAGTGTGAAGAAGGGAGAGTGTGCTTACCAAATTTTATAGGAAGAAGAAGGGATCGCCGGTTGGAGAGGATCGTGGGAGAGAGAGAAGGCGGTTTTCTAAATTGGGAAGTGATTAAAGGATAAAAGAGGGAGTTACACCTTTATAAACAATTTCAAATTCAAAATAATTAATATAAGGCGGTTACCAAGGCAAACCGTCCCTCAGCTAGCCACTAGGATGATGTCAGCCTGCTCCTTGTCAAATCAGCAGTCATTAAGGGCAGCTGATGGGACACATGCCTACTCCCAAGGAAGCAATGATGGATAAGCTATATTATTTAAAAAATATTACCGTCATGGCAATTGCATGGCCAGGAATTTTCACGAGACTCAAGGAAGGACAGGACATGACACCAACGCTCCCATGAGGGAGCTTGGGGTCTAAAAAGCTACCCGATACAAACACGAGTTTGCAACCGGGGAAGAAAAGACAATAAACAAGTCACAAGCACTTCTAACTTCTTTACAAATGCTTATGACTGGGGGGCTGATGACGTGGGTCCTAAAACGACGACGTTCAAACCCCTCGTCAAAAAAGATAAGCAAAACCGAGTTGATTAGGAGGTAGCCTGACTTATTGGAGCTGATACAGGGCAGCATACCTGCCATGCGGAAGCCTCTGGGCAAAAGCAAACTGTAAAAGTCTTGGAAATGACAAAAGTGGGTTTTGGCTTATTATCATGCAAGAAACAAAAACAACACACAGCTCCATAACTTGCCTAGGAAATGATAAAAGCTGAAAACACCCAAAAAGGGCAAAGTCTCACTGCAGGGAGCCGATAGAGAGTCAAACAACACCAGGTATAGAAAGGAGGCTACCCTGAGGGAGCTCCTGGGCAGAATCTCATTGCCTATATAAGGAGACTCTTGGGGTAACATTCCACACACACTCTTACTCATTCTCTCTACTCTATTACTCTCTATTTCATTATTCCCAACTCCAAAGAATAGACACTTATTCTCACGCCGGAGTCCAAACGCAGGAGACCCCCTCCTGCGTTAAGGCTAACGGTGTCTGCTACCCTTATGCAGGTCCTTCCAGGAGCTTGAAGACCCCCTAATCCTTCAACCAAATCTATACCTAAAACTCAAACTAAACTTAAAACCTAAGTCTAAACATAACGTACCATTAACCTATAATCCTAAACATCTCCTAACCTAATACCGGTCATTTTCCTTGTTGTAGCAACAGTTTGTGAGTTTTGTTTAACCAAGGAAAAGAAGATATTTGGAAAGATGTCGGGAAAAATCATGTCCCACTTCTTTTTTTTTTTTTTTCAGGAGATAAATGGAAGGAAAATTTAGGTTTACTTCATTTCTTCTGAATCCTTACAGATTTGAGAGATTTGGAAGGAAATGATTTATTTAACATAAAACCCTTACTTTTCTTTTCATTTTATTCAAAATTTGGAACACGGTTTGATATTTCATTTATAGTCTCTTTCTTCTTTCCTTAATTTTGTTTCTCTTTTTTTCCTTTGTTTATAAAACTTGGGAACCTATTGTTAGTCGGCTTCAAGATTTAACTTTTAACCATCATCAAATCCGTTAAGCTGTTAAAATGTTGAACCAATTGATTTAACTGGATTGAGTAATGTGATTGATTTACAAAATGTTACTTAGAAAGAAAAGCCTTATAATACTTGTAAGAAGTTGAAGGTATTTTATGAGGTGACTGAGTTTTTAAAACATGATACCCTGCAATAAATGTATTTGTTTCAAATCCATCAATGAAATAAAACTACGCTGGAGATGTGAAGTTGCGATGGAGCGAAATGGATCAATAATACGACCAAAGAAGATTTTCTAAGTTAGATAAACATTGGTTAATTATTCATGGGTTTATGGAGGCAGCAACCAACTTAGATCCTTGATAAAAGTTGACAATCATAAAATTATTTTCCAGTGCTTTATGGTTTTGAAGAAAGCGTAAAGGCTGAAAATGAAAACCAAAGGGAATTATATGTGAGTTGGTTGAAGACTAAACGAAAGATCGTGGAAATACAAAGGACTAACAAATAACGTAAGTCAACTTCAAATAAAGATAACAGTGAGAGTGAATTGTTTGATGACTATTCATCGTATATGTTGTGAGGAAACACATCATTCAAATAATATTGTTAGACATACAAAATTCATTAATGGTCCTACGAGGTATTATATTAAAGATAGCTTAACCATAATATTGTAGAGAAAGTTTGTTTACCAAACACAGATCTTTACATACTAGTTTAGTTTTTTTTAAAGGTGATTTTCTATGTTGTGGCAGAGATCATCATAACCCTTCAGAAGGGGATCCCCTAGCCACTCTACAATGGTCAGACTATGTTGTCTTAACCGGTTCCACGCTGAAGCGAGAGTGGCCGGCCCACAAGCGAGTCGAGGCTACGCATAAGGGGCACTAAGGCTTCCACCCGGAAAATTTCCCGCCACCTGCCACTTGACAGATGTTGCACCCTCCACAAGAGACAAGCCTCTCTGGAGTAAATACACGGTACTAGAAAATCAGGGGGCCATCAGAATCGAACTTGGCAATATCCCTCACATTACCTCCCATGGAGATCGAACACAACTCTCACCAAAGTGAGAGTGGGCCTCCTACCACTAGTTTAGTGATAAACAAATGTTTTATAGTACCCAATATTATGGTAATGTTTAGGTCAATGAGATAACGAAATGACGTTTGATTATATACTATATATATTTTGTATAAAGTTATCTTTCTTGAGTTATATTATCAAGAAATTTCGATATAATAGAACTTTTGAATTTGTATGAGCTTATTCTTGGAATTATGTTTTGCATCAAGCGAACAAGGTAATAAAAAACATAAAAGTATATAGAGACCATGCCCAATGCCTGAAGAGTAAGTTTTTTAAAGATGGCCAAAAGGCATGAAACTGAATATAGGACACGCTTTTTAGCAACGGACATGAGACTAAAGGGTTATTTAGTTGATTAAGTGTTGAATCATTAAGAAGCCTCAATTGTTAAGAGGATCTGAATGATTAAGTGTTGAACCATTAAGTACTATTTTGTTGGACTTCTAAATGGTTAGTCTTCTTGTCCCACATTGTAGGGAAGTAAAAATGAATTCATTCATTGCTTTAATGGTTCAGCACCATCTCAAATCTTAATAGTTCAGCCTTAAACATTTCATTCAGATGCTAAAACAAATACGTTGAATGAGCTGAATGCTGAACCATTCCAAGCTAAATGATTCAAATGCTCATTAAGTGTCTTACCAAACAGCCCCTAAGATTAACCATCCAAATTCCATTTGCGAATCTTCCACTTCAAATAAAGGAATAAATGGCCATTAAGCAAAAGTCAAGGGGACAAATAGTAAATACACACATAAAAGAACGTCAGCACGCGTATTTGCCATCGTAATCTGTGAGAGATGATACACAATTAGGTGCCGATGATTGTTGCACACAAATGTTAGGATGGTTTTCTCTATATTTGTCCATTTTTTTATTATTTTAATACATTTCGAATTTTTATTAATTTTAGTTATCTTTAGACTAACCAGCGTGTGAGACGTCTTCAGGTTGTCTTGGCTCGTTCAAGACGGGCTACACCGCCCCCTGGTCGTCGACGGGAGGGACGAACTTATTTAATTGATTTTTAAATATATGAACCAATGGGAAGGGCTGTTTTGGGTTGTTTTGGACATGCTACACCGCCTCTTTAGGCTATCTAAAAAAAGAAGACAACCCTCCGTGCTTATGTGGCAGACTGACAGGTGATGTGAATGGTTGTTCTCTCCCTTTGGGTTGTCTTCACACCCACAGGTGTTACTTTTAAATAACACAATATGTATAGTATCGATTTACACTGCATCATAATTATATATTTAGTTTTAAATAATATTTATCTTTTTAGTATGCCGATAGTACAAAAGTCATGAGTTAAACAAGTATAAAAGTTAGAAGAATAAGTACTTTCGTATGTCATGATAATATACGCAAACTTCTTTGATATTACTGTACAAATACTACACGTTAAAAGTAGTTAATTTCACAACCTTCTATACGACCTAGGCACATTATCAAGTTTTAGTTTAAATTCAAACAAATAAACAAGTTTAAAATGTATAGTAAGTTTGAGTTTATAAGATAGTCGCATTAATTACTATGTGAGTTACTTAAGTCATAGATTTTGTTGAGGGGGACAGGACACTATCAGAATTGGTCATGGCCCATGGGTACCTCACTACCAGTAAGGTAACACTACTGCCACCCATGCTGGTAGTGGTCCCGTGAACCAAATTCGGGTTCTAGTTACCGTGTTGGTTAACGGACTGTAATTATTATTTTTTCTTTACTTCAATCACCTTCAATGATTAAAATTGTTACATAAAATTAAAACGGGTAGCAAAAACCAGTGTAACGCGGACCCGGGTTTTTCGAGCCACATTCGTGCGGCCGTCGCTTTGGTTCAAGATTTTTTCCCGAATCAAAACCCATTTTTGCACCCCCCCCCGCACGCGCGGGTAGGTGCCAGAGTATAATGTTACACAAAGAATTTAATCTCTTCAATTTGGTTTCACCTTATAAACTCATTCATTTTCCATCTCCCCATCAATATGAGAGAAACCAAACTCACTTTCACATTGTAATACAAATATCTTCATGACCTATGTGAGTACTCAAGCTCTTTCAAAAGAAATGTGGTATCTTAACACTGCTAGTTCAAACCACATGACAAGTGATGAATCAAAATGCAATGACATTGATAAACAAAATAACATACACGGTCAAATTATTATTATTATTATTTTGTGTGAAAATAATTGATATTGGGTAAAGAATCAGTGGAGTGTTGCCTCTAAAAATGTCCAAGTGAAGGAAATCAGTGAAGTGATGTGGCAGTGTAGGATTGATAGAAATCAGTGAATTGAAAACATTTTCAGTGGAGCACTCCTTCCCCCCTTATATTTGAAAATGAAAAATTAATGAAATAGATATCAAATTAGTTATTGTGGTTTTGTAATAAAAATATATTTATACCCAGCTGGTCATACACTCATACTTTATGTGTTTTCTTGTTAGGCTGGATGTTGTGGTTGGAGCCCTAGGGGCTCTATTACGTCACGTATCCGCTACATAGACAGGGACTCCATTCCATAACTACCAGGAAATAAAATAACGTCTCTTTAATTAAAGAGAAAAAGGAAAAAATATTATTGGTTGATGTTAAGCGCCCCCCACCAGACCTACCATTAACGCTCGTTATTGTTGTCAGAGTTGGTAAATGACACCCCCCCTCTCCAATGACGCCTAGGAAATAGGGGAGAGGCGGCCTTAGCTTGTGTAATAAAGTGGATTTTAATCAATTTGTCTTCTATAACTTATAATTGTACGTTAACACATAGTTGTACTTTACGTGTTCGTAAGTTCTTGTACTATGTTTATGCTTGTAAATTTGTTATCATGTGCAACAACCATAATTTATTCACCACACAAAACAGTGAACGCGATCGCGAACAGAGGAACTTTGTTACAAGTGAAATGTCGAGTGAATTCGTGGCCATTTCATTACAAGATTGAAATCAGGCATCAATTTTAAGTTGTTTACATAATTTAATCATAGATATTTTTAGATTTAACATCATACCAACCATTGATAACATTATAACAAGGATGTACCAACTAACAATGAGTTCTATGTAATAGTTGATTTTATAAAGTTATATGTAATTTGAAAAGTTATGCTCGCTAGAACACATGAACCCTCGCAAATGTATATGTAGTAGACATATGCATGCAATCACACACTACACATACACACACATACACGTCTCTTAATGAACGAAAAGTATTTTTATTAAAAAAAAAAAAAAAAATTATGTCCAAAACCAAAATAAAACACAGATGCCAATTAATAGCTTTAAAATAACGCGGAAATAGTTTTATTGGTTTCGCATGATAAAAGAAATGATATTTACAACTTGTAAACACTAGATAAAACACTATTTAAAAATGTCATTTAATAATTCGACCGTTTTAAGACAATTATTTGCAAACGGCTACACGATTCTTAATATTTTAATATTTTTAACGAACAACAAAGAAGGATGTCCCAACTATTCGGGGTACCCACCAAATTGGTTACACAAACACCTCATCTCTGAGTGATTACACGTATTAGGTGCCCACCCACAGACAGCGCTGGGTACCCAAAATCCACCAAACCACCAGTCCGGAGAAAAACTAACCCACACCCGCCTGAAGACACGATCGTGAAAAATCAGTTCACCTTACAATTTGGTCGTTACCAAAACGCTAAATCAAAATAAGCACCAAATTTCATATTTCAACAACACTGACATCGCAAACATGTTAGTTACACATTTCATATATGTGTCATCATAAGGTATATATATAAGTAGTTTATACTGCGGGAGCGTCTCGGGGTTGAAAAATCTAATACGACATAACAAAAAAGATATATGATTCATGCAGTGTTACTTTGATTTCTAGCTCTTTTGACACGTGAACTTGGAATGGTGGTGAAGGTATTTTCTTTTTTCCTATTTTTTACTTGTGATTTATTTGTGGTTTACAAAGACTAATACTTTACTTTTTAGACCGATGTTTTTATTTTCATTTTAAAGCTTTTTTGCTATTTGAGTTTGTCTATGTTTTACGCTGGCTCACGGTATATAATCTTACATTTTGAATAGGTTCTTAGTTACAATAGTCAAAGAACCCTTCATTTTAAACATACTTACAACAATGTCATTTATTTGGTATTAACGGCGTTACCGTATAGTCATATGAAATGCCGCTACCATACAAGAACTGTAACAAACCAAACCGTAGGTCTACGTTTTGACATAACTTTTGTAAGCAATAAAAAAGATATACACCAAATTACCTAAAGATCCTTCAAGCAAAACTTTTAATTACCTTTGTTGAAGAAGAAACGAGTAACGGCCAACTAGAATAATCGGTTTTTTCTTTGACAAATTTGAAGCTTATAATGGCATATTAAAAGGGACGTGAAACAACTATAAATTTCTTTTATGTTTACAAATATTAACCTAGACATGTTTTTTAAATCTTGGTAAACTTTTTCTTAACTTCTAGTTTATGTCCAAAATCAAAATAAAACACAGATGCCAATTAATAGCTTTATAATAACGCGGAAATAGTTGATTGGTGTCGCATGATAAAAGAAATGATATTTACAACTTGTAAACACTAAATATATAAAAACACTATTTAAAAATGTCAGTTAATAATTCGACCGTTTAAAAGACAATTATTTGCAAACGGCTACACGATTCTTATTATTTTAATATAAACGGCTTTAGGTTTATATATATTTTTTAACTACGAACAAAGGATGTCCCGACTATTTGGGGCACCCATCAATTGATTACAGAAGCACCTCATCTTTGGGTGATTACACGTATTAGGTGCCCACCCACAAGTAGTGTTGGGTACCCAAAACCCACCAAGCCACCAGTTCCGGAGAAAACCTGACCCACACCCGTCCGAAGATACGACCGTGAAAAATCAGTTCACCTTACAATTTGGTCATTACTAAAACGCTAAATCAAAATAAGCACCAAATTTCATATTTCAACAACATTGTCATCGCATACAAACATGTTAGTTACACATTTCATATATGTGTCATCATAAGGTATATATAGGTAGTTTATACTTCGGGAGCGTCTCGGGATTGAAAAATCTAATACGACATGACAAAAAAAAAATATGATTCATGCAATGTTACTTGCTCATACAGAATGTGGAAAGCTTTTTAGGAAAAACAACTTACAGATTGCATAAGGTGAACACTTAGTAGGTATAACAACAATTCAAATATGCTTTGGGTGGATACTCAACATATAGACAATAAACCTTGCCAAATTATGGGAAAAAGTCATATGCAGTATGTGTAAAAATAAATATAGATATATGCAATGGCGAGATAACACCACATCAACTTTCAATATCTTTGCAACCACTTCTTATAATAGAGAGACATACATGTACATAAGATTAAGCAATAGATCACATGCATTGCAAAAACAAAACATAGAAATTTTTATTTCCACAACATCTATATTATCACTTGAAGATGTAAAAATGACCAAGAAGATAGAGATATTAAAAATTATAAGTAGAAGCTCGAGATAAAATGCATGTGTCTATGTTCCAAACAATGCAACATATGGGATATGTATAGCGATTGCGTCACACCTTAGCTTTCTAGACTTAGAATTTCAGAATGCTTAAAGCTTTTATAAAAAAAATTGTATAAGAATAAATTGAACTTGAACCGTTGATCCAAAAAAAGGAAAACAAAAAGCAATTTACCTGTTGATTAAAAAAGCAATCTAATAGACCAATGTGGTTTTAAAAAAAAGAATATCGTATGAAAAAGTCATAGACCTTTAAAATGAAGGGAAAAATTGACATGTGCCTTGCATGTGAAGAGAGAAAATCAACAAATGTGGTTTTCTTTTTATGTCATTCCTCGAATTTAATCTTTATTTTTTTTAACAAACTAATTTCAACCCTTCAAATCTAATATCAATGGACCACAATCCTTCTCACCATTCCTAGAAAAAGTGTCTTGTGTATTTGATCTCAACCCTTATAATAGCCAAAAACTTGGTGGCGATAATCAAATTATGCAGCTCTGCTATTTTTTTGTTTATATATATCTTAAGCCCACCCTTAGGCCTTAGGCACACCATTATAAGCTGCCATACCACTTTAACCTATAAAACGCTCAGCCAGCAGCCCAAAAGAAGGAAAAAAAAACAAATGGACAAGTAAGGAGACCGGTTCGATATGATGATGTCTGGTCTGATTATGAAAATATTGGGTTTAATCAATGAATGATTTCAAGGGAAAACATTGTAAGACAATGAGTCCTATAGAGACAATGTCACCGTAGCTGTACAACGATCACCAAATTGACAATTGAGATACCAAATTACAATGACATCAATATTTCCAAATGTATCTAGTGATCAGCGGCTAAGAATGAACAAGACTTTTGAAGCCCAAACATGAACACAAAGCCCATATGCAAAAGCAAAACAATAAATAAATATAGAGTAAAAATAAATACAATATAACTAACGACTTGAATTATAAAAGTAGAGAATATTATTTGACAGGCACATTCACTATAACACCATCATTTCTATATGATGCATGGCTTTGAAGTTTGATAACTTGAAAAGATGAAATAACTTGTCTTAGGGGGATGGGGCACTCCCGGTAAAGTTGCCGACCCCCGCCCAACCCACATTACTATGTCAAAATCGCACCCAAAGTGTGGTTGCAAAACAGATACTTATTGCCGACCGGTGAAGTTTTTAAAGTAGTTGAGGGGGTGGCGGCGGTGTTGCCGGGCGGCAATCTAACTGTGCTACCCTTGTCTTGGAGCACCCTGACCCCCTTACAAAGTTACAATGACTATCTGGCTCTAACAAGCCTCATTGTTGGGCAAACTACATGCCTTGGAAACGTTTATAATCATTTCTCACTTGGCACTTGCTACCAAGTAAAGGTAAACTAGTCATTTACAATCATACAAAAAGGTAATTTAGCACCAAAGAAGCAACACTAGTTTATATAACATGTGATGCATCCAATATTCGAATTCACACACCTTAGTTGAGCAGCAAAATGAACACGTACCCTTTTGGTACGGGTCAGGTTGTCACTAGTACGTGGGTTTTTTCTCAAAACTTTTATGGTCAATGGCCCAATGCATAGGAAAAATTGATTGATTCCAAAACAAATTTTTTCTTTCAAACCTAAATTCATATACCAAAGAACACAAACATAAATTATATAAATGTTTAAATCAAATAATAATTGTTGTTGCAATCTAACCTTAACGTTAACAAATCAAATTCAAAACCAAAAATCTTTATCTTTTATTTACATCAAGAACCCTATTGTGTTTCTAGAAAGAAATGATTTCCACTTTTTTTTTTCATAAATTTTCCTTTACCTGGAGAATAATGTTCATATGATGTTACAACAATAGCTATACTTTTGATCAAAAGATTTATATAGTTTATTTATGTGTTCTTGGGTTTATAAATGTGGTAAACATATCTAAGAGATTGACACGGTACAAGAGTAGTTTGGTCATTTTACTTGATGAGGAACTAAAGTGTGGCAAGGTATTAAACTGGGGATGTTTAGGGCAACAAAGTAATTTAACTTAAGAATCTTCTGTCATATCAGATTATTTAACACAACTATTTTACATTATAATATTTATATGAAGAAGCTTTGGTGGCTTTCTGGATTACATTCCTAAGGTAATGTGTTATGTTATATGTAGCTGTGACAAGATGAGCGGGTTGACTGGGTTGTGTTGACCCATAAACACCATTCAATTTAAATTACATTTTTAGATTCATTTCATTGACTGAAAGTCAGGCACGGTTTTTATTGAGATGATGTTGCAATTATGCACGGAAGTACTATTTGTATCGTGAAGCTAAATAATTCTCTTGGGCGCCCTTGTGGTGGTTTACATGTTTCTAACACAAGTTCGTTTGGATTCGATCACTAGCATCCTCAGTCTTAACTTTTGGTTATTGTAACCAGCGGTGATAGGACCAAGTATCCATTATTCCCAATGCCGACACTATAAGTTCGTATACTTTCGCTTGATCCAGTCGATCATATTCAAGATTTTTTATTATAGTATTGATATTTTTGTTGAGTAGATACCATTACACATGGAAGGTGTACTCTCAAACGTTAGATATAAAAGATAGTCTCACGTAGAAATTAAACACACAAGTTGGATCATTGCATTGCACATAGCATTCGATAGCGGTATAACAAACCCTCCTGCCGACCACATAAACATTCAAGGTCATCACTTGTAACACCCCATTTTGTGATCAAATAAAATAGAAATATTTATGAAGTTTATATCGCGAGTATTATATAACCTAGTCGTGAATAGCACGATTATTTGAGATACAAGAACCTAGTCGAGCCGTTAGTATTATAAGAGACCGTTTAGTTATATTAACAAAAGACATTATATTTGAACCCTATTCCGTTTTTAATGAAACTTAGGTGGACAATTAGTTCGTCTTAGCAGTATATTCGGAATTTACTTAAACGTTATAGGTTAAAAGTAATAAGAGAAAAATGAGTTAAGCAGCTTAAATTAATTAATTAATAATAATAATAATAATGATAATAATAATAAAGTAAATATAACTGTGCACGTGTGTGTACATAGTGTAAGTGTTAGTAATAGAATAATAATAGGGGAGAGATAACGTATAAGCCCCGTTAACATAAGAAGCGTAAGAAGCAATCTCAGCCATTAGATTAAGGATGCAGATTAGAAACCCTAACCATACCTGGGTTAAAACAGACGCACTCATTAAAATTCAGACGCACTCATTATAATTCAGACGCACTCATTAAAATTCAGACGCACTCATTAAAATTCAGACGCACTCATTAAAATTCAGACGCACTCATTAAAATTTCAGACGCACTCATCAAAATTCAGACGCACTCATCAAAATTTTAGACGCACTCATTGAAATTTTGGAAAACACCCCTTTGAAAAAATTAGAAAATGTTGAAACGCACCTTAGAATAATTGAAACGCACTTTAAAAACTAGAACCCAGGATTGGACGCACCTTCAAACCTTGCACGTGGATATATTCCTTTTATTATTCTTTTGTTGGACGCATTATTCTTTTGTTGGTCAATCATTCTGCTATGTCTACCATCTAAGCAATGGTTTGATCAATACTTTCAACTCTATCTCCTTCAATAATCTCTTTGACTGTATTATTATTCTCTCTGTTCAAATGACTCTTCTTCATCTCCTCTGAAATCAGCTTCAATGGCGATGATTAGCGTCAAACGAGACGATCGATTTCTTATTATTCTGTTCATTTTAATCATTGTTTCGTGTTGCGCAAGGATCTCCGTGAGATCTGATAAAGAGACCAGAGAACGGTTTTATGGCAGTTTGGTGAATTCGTCAGCGTCAGACTCCGGCGATGGAAGTATTGCGAGATTTGCAGGTCGTCTCTGTGATGTCGAAGACGGTTTCCAGTTGGAACTGTTCCTTCAGTTTATCAAGTGTCTGAAGACGGGAGACCGTTTGTGTGTGGGGCATAATCCGTGGTGGTAGGTGGTGGTGGTGGTGATGGTGGTGGTGGTGGTGATGGTGCTGGTGGTGGTGGCGATCGGTTTGTTTCAAAATGAGATGGGTTAGGTCTAGAACAGGAAGAGGAAAAATACATTTAATTGTGCTTTAACTGTGGTTAGGTTAGATTGACACGTGTCAATCTCTGGTGGCTTCTTACACTTCTTATTTTTAGGGGCTTTATACCGTATACTTTCTCATAATAATAATAATAATAATAATGATAATAATAATAATAATAATAATAATAATAATAATAATAATAATAATAATAATAATAATAATAATATTATGGTAATAAACATAAGATGATGATAATCATCTTCACATCCTTGTGAATGAGTAGGATAGTAGATATAGATAAGATGGATAGATAAACATCCACGTAGGATATGACACAAATTGAGATAACTCAATTAAACTTGGAGGCCAAGTTTAGGTACTAGCGTTTGACTATAAAAGGCATCGATTGCCATTTCTTTGGTACAGTTCATTTCACTAACACACACTAAAGAGTCAATTGGAGCTACCTACTGGTATGTTAGTCTACCCACCTTATGTTTATACGACGATATCCGATCGAGTGAATGTCAATACTACAGTCTTGCACTGAATAAGAGCGAGACGGTCCTGACACTGAATAAGAGTCGGACCCGAGTATCGATAGTCTATCCCGTGATGTTCGTATTAAATATGATGGGATATGCTAATATATTGGTTTCTTTTATTTAGATAAAAATTAGGAGTTGCTGGCCAGAAAACTACACTTACACAAAGAACCTCTTTTAAGGTGAGTTCTATGAATGTTTTCAAATGTGAACATGCTTATCCAAACTGGTAATTGTTATAAATATGTTCATGACTGGTGTACGCATGCATATAATCTAATCACACATACACACGATATCTATGGTCCCTTATACGTGCTGCTACGGCAGGATTTGTCGGTACTATATCTGTATATAGTGGGCATTGACTGTATGATGTTTGAAGTCACAGGGGTGACACCGTCACGGGGGCCCATGCGTGGGTGCCAGCGTGGCGTAAAGGTTATAATGACATGGGCGGGTACAAATTGTGAATAATTGAAATAATGTGGTTTACAGCTTGTGTATATTCATGAACTCACCAGCATTGTCTAACGTCGTTTTTAAGCATGTGTCACAGGTAGTGATGACTAGTTCTTGTGCATCTTGTTTAGCTTGAAGCTATGTGACTAGTGGAATAGGATATGCTAGTTCGTATGGGTTGAAGGCATACTTATATCTCTGGATAGGAGTAGTTGAATATGTTATGTACTTTTAAGTTCCAACTCTTGTACCTTATAGTTTATATTAATAAAAGAAGTGTTTTCCTTATAAGTTGGTATCAATTGTGTATGGTGCATCCTTATCTGGGTGTGGTTGTCACAGTTGGTATCAGAGCCAAAGGTTTTAGCGAATTAGGTATTTGATAGAGATACCTAGGCTTCAACCTTCAAGATTAGGGTTGCTTGACTTAAGTTTTATACTCATATTAAATTTTTAGATAGGGATGCCTTAAAAAAAAAGGACCTGATTTTATAGGTTTATTACTGGATGTTATGACATATATGTTATGGATAGAATTTAATACAACCTTAGTCATATTGTAGAATTTCTAATACTTAAGTGGGATGTTGAGTACCAGAGAATTAGAAAATGTAAAGGTTCAAGACATAAGACTTTAATAACAACTAGCTGAGACAAAAGCCCATGGAGGGCAACAGACTTGTGTGTCTATAAGCTATATGTGAAAATGTGTTGTATAATGTTATTGTGTAAGGTAGTTATTGTAGTTGCTCGTATATTAATGAATATTGAAGTAGTATTTTATTGGAAACCTAGAAAATGTCGGCTGAATCATCCAATAATCATAATCATCAACCTGACCCACCGGTTGAACCCGCTCGTCATGATGAACCGGGGAACTTAGGAGATGATGTGATTGATCGAATAGCAGTCCGAGTTGCGCAAATTCTAGCCAATTCACAGAGACATGAACGTCAACATTCTGAACAACCAGTACAATCTGAAGGAAGCATCGCACATACACCAACTCCACGAGAAGAACCTCGCCAAAAAGATAAAGTGGTTGATGTAAAGACAGATAAGGCAAGAGAAACGGAAATCACTAGAGAATGCAATTATAAGACCTTCATTTCCTGTAACCCTCCCACCTTTGATGGGAAGAAAGGTGCTATTGAGGCACACGAATGGCTAAGTGAAGTAGAAGCCATTCTAGATGTTAGTGATTGCCATGAAAGAAATAAGGTTAGGTTTGCTGTTCATTTGTTCAAAGCAGAAGCCTTGTTTTGGTGGAGAATACAAAAGCGAACCAAAGGTGAGGATCTAGCCCAGCGCCTAGGTGGGAAGGAGTTCTCCGAACTCTTTTCACAATATTTCTGTCCACCAAGTGAGACAGACAGGATTGAAATGGAATTTTTACACGTTAAGATCGGAGATAAAACTTACCGGGAATATGCCACCAAGTTCAACGAAATGTCCCGATTGGTGCCTTATTTGGTAACAACAGAGGAGAATCGTATTAGGAGGTTTGTTTGCGGACTACCTACAGAATACCGTACCTTCATTAAGGCAACCAAACCAATCACCTATTCTGAAGCAGTAGAAGCCGGGGCAACCATCGCTGTTGAGATACAACAGAAGAAAACCCCAGACCCTACCCTAAAAAGGAAATGGGACAACTGCCAAGACCAGAGGAAGACCAATGACAGAGATAATAAAAGGCAACGGGGACCCCCAACTAATTGCCTAACCTGTGGTAAGGGGCATTCTGGTCCATGTAACCGGTTAGTTTGTCAAAACTGTAAGCAACCTGGGCACAACCATCGTGATTGTAAAAAACCCCGTAAGTGTTTTAACTGTGGAGAGTCGGACCACCTTAGTAATAGTTGTCCTAAGAAAAAGGAGGAACCTAATAGAGCTAGAGGAAGAGCCTTTGTTCTAAACACTGAAGAAGCTCGTAGAAACCCAGATGTCATAACAGGTACGTTTCTCCTAAACAACTGCTATGCTAAAATATTGTTTGATACTGGTGCTGATAGAAGTTTTATATCTGAGCAATTTAGAATTTTGATTAATCAGACTCCTAGTAAGTTGGATAAACCCTTTATAGTAGAACTAGCAGACGGAAAGGAAGAGGAAATTGTAAATGTTATTAAGAATTGCATTATCCTGGTTGGTAATACCTCGATACCCATAGACTTGCTACCAATGAAACTTGGAGAATTTGATGTAGTAATAGGGATGGATTGGTTAGCTAAGTATCAAGCTCAAATATTATGTGATAAAAAGCAGATTCGAATTAAGGACCCTCAAGGGAAACCTTTGACAATTCATGGGGAAAAACCTAGTAAACCCATAAGTTTTATCACTAGCTTAAGAGCATCTAAATGTGTCCGGAAGAGCAATTTAGCTTATCTAGTGTATGCATTGGAAACAAAGGAAGAAAAGAAACTAGAAGAGATACCAGTAGTGTCTGAATTTCCTGAAGTATTCCCTAAGGATCTTTCTGGACTACCACCTGATAGACAAATTGAGTTTAGAATAGACTTGATCCCTGGAGCAATCCCTATTGCTAAAGCTCTGTATCGCCTTGCTCCGACTGAAATGAAAGAGTTAAGAACCCAACTCCAAGAATTATTGGACAAAGGATTTATACGTCCTAGCACGTCGCCATGGGGAGCGCCTATTCTTTTCGTCAAGAAGAAGGATGGATCAATGAGAATGTGTATCGATTATAGAGATCTGAACAAGATCACGATAAAGAATCGATATCCACTCCCAAGGATTGATGACCTGTTTGATCAGCTTCAAGGTGCAAGTTACTTCTCGAAGATAGACTTAATGTCTGGATATCATCAGTTGAAGGTGAGAGAAGAAGACATACCTAAGACTGCCTTTAGAACAAGGTATGGTCACTACGAATTCCTAGTGATGCCTTTTGGCCTCACTAATGCACCAGCCGCTTTTATGGACCTTATGAACCAAGTCTGCAAGCCCTACTTGGATCAGTTTGTGATCGTTTTCATAGATAATATCCTTATCTACTCCAAGAATCGAGAAGCTCACGAAGAACACCTCCGTGCCCTTCTTAAGTTATTGAAGGAAGAGAAACTTTATGCTAAGTTAAGTAAATGTGAATTCTGGACTAGGGAAGTCCAATTTTTAGGGCACGTGGTTAATGAAATGGGCATACAAGTAGACCCTGCAAAGATCGAAGTAATTAAGAATTGGGAGACCCCAAAGAGCCCTACAGAGATTCGACGCTTCTTAGGGTTAGCAGGGTACTATAGAAGGTTTATTCAGGATTTTTCTAAGATAGCAATGCCCTTAACAACTTTAACCCAAAAGAATACCCCATTTTTCTGGAGTGATAAGCAAGGAAAGGCTTTTAATCTGTTGAAGGATAAGCTATCTAGTGCTCCAATACTAGCACTACCCGAGGGTAGTGAAGATTTTGTAGTATATTGTGATGCTTCACTCTATGGATTAGGGTGTGTGTTGATGCAAAGAGGGAAGGTTATTGCCTATGCATCTCGACAATTAAAGACTCATGAAAAGAATTACACCACCCATGATTTAGAACTTGGAGCAGTAGTATTTGCCCTTAAGATATGGAGACACTACTTATATGGTACAAAGTGTGTGATATACACTGATCATCAGAGCCTTAAGTACATCTTTGAACAAAAGATGTTAAACATGAGACAGAGAAGATGGATGGAGTTGTTGAATGACTATGATTGTGAAATTCGTTACCATCCAGGAAAGGCTAATGTAGTGGCGGATGCCCTTAGTCGTAAGAACATAACAAAACCTCTAAGAATACGCGCATCAAGGATTGAAGTGAGATTTAGTTTAATGGAGCAAATTAAACATGCGCAGGCCCAAGCATTGGTCGATAAGATGATTAATAAAGAAAGAATGGTGGGAAAACACGAACTCCTGGTTAAAGGGGGTGATGGAATAT
The DNA here is from genome assembly GCA_032199755.1 of Ambrosia artemisiifolia. Classification (NCBI taxonomy): domain Eukaryota; kingdom Viridiplantae; phylum Streptophyta; class Magnoliopsida; order Asterales; family Asteraceae; genus Ambrosia; species Ambrosia artemisiifolia. Next base: position 32,716,559 of record CM063527.1, on the reverse strand, counting down.
TAAGGTTTCATAATAGGATCTGGATACCCATTACGGGAGGATTAAGGGATAAGGTGATGGAAGAAGCACATAGATCTAACTATACAATGCATCCCGGTAGTACAAAGATGTATAAGGACATTCGAAGTGGATATTGGTGGCCAGGCATGAAAGAATCAATAGCTAAGTATGTGGAGAAATGCCTGACGTGCTCACAAGTCAAAACAGAGCATCAGAAACTGCAGGATGTCTAATACAACCTGAGATCCCTGAATGGAAATGGGAGATGATAACAATGGATTTCATTACCAAACTCCCACGAACTAAGTCTGGGCATGATGCAATTTGGGTTATAGTAGATCGCCTAACCAAGTCTGCTCATTTCTTACCCATACGGGGAGATTATAAGGTAGAAAAATTAGCAAGGATTTATGTTAAGGAAATTGTCACTCGTCATGGTGTACCTATATCCATCATATCCGATAGGGATAGCTATTTTACCTCAAGATTTTGGAAAAGCTTCCAAAAGGAATTGGGACCGAAAGTAAATTTAAGTACGGCATATCATCCACAAACCGACGGGCAAAGTGAAAGGACAATACAGACCCTAGAAGACATGCTCAGGGCATGTGTGATAGATTTTGGAGGAAACTGGGATGAACATTTACCACTAATAGAGTTTGCCTACAACAACAGCTATCACTCTAGTATCAAGGCTGCTCCGTTTGAGGCATTGTATGGGAGGAAGTGTCGTTCGCCAGTCTGTTGGACTGAGATTGGTAGGAATCCGCTAGCTGGACCAGAAATCATTGAAGAGACTACCAATAAAATAGTACAAATTCGAGAACGGATGAAAGCTGCAAGAGATACACAGAAAAGTTACGCCGACAGACGAAGGAGACCCTTAGAATTTCAAGTTGGTGACAAAGTACTACTTAAGGTTTCGCCTTGGAAAGGCATTATTCGTTTCAGAAAGAAAGGAAAGTTGAGTCCACGGTATATTGGACCATTTGATATAACCGAAAGAATTGGCCCAGTAGCATATAAGTTAAAACTGCCAGAGGAGTTACAAGGAATTCATGACAGCTTTCACGTGTCCAACCTAAGAAAATGTCTGGCAGACGAGTCACTAAAGATTCCTTGGCAAGAAGTCCAAATCAATGATAAGTTGAACTTCACGGAACGCCCAATCCAAATTGTAGATCGACGTGTAAAGAAATTAAGAAATAGAGAGTTTCCGCTAGTACGAGTCAAGTGGGATGCAGGGAAAGGACCTGAGGAAACATGGGAGAAAGAAGATGAGATGAAACAGAAATACCCATACCTCTTCACCTAAATTTCGCGGACGAAATTTTCATAAGGTGGGAAGAGTTGTAACACCCCATTTTGTGATCAAATAAAATAGAAATATTTATGAAGTTTATATCGCGAGTATTATATAACCTAGTCGTGAATAGCACGATTATTTGAGATACAAGAACCTAGTCGAGCCGTTAGTATTATAAGAGACCATTTAGTTATATTAACAAAAGACATTATATTTGAACCCTATTCCGTTTTTAATGAAACTTAGGTGGACAATTAGTTCGTCTTAGCAGTATATTCGGAATTTACTAAAACGTTATAGGTTAAAAGTAATAAGAGAAAAATGAGTTAAGAAGCTTAAATTAATTAATTAATAATAATAATAATGATAATAATAATAAAGTAAATATAACTGTGCACGTGTGTGTACATAGTGTAAGTGTTAGTAATAGAATAATAGTAATAATAATATTATGGTAATAAACATAAGATGATGATAATCATCTTCACATCCTTGTGAATGAGTAGGATAGTAGAACCCAACGCATTATAGCCTAGTGGCATTTTGGTGGTGAGATAAGACTTAGGGGCCATAAGGTCCTGGGTTCGAATCTCACAAAGGGGGTTTTCTCATAATTATGAGTTTCCTCCTGAATTGGTGACTTGATGGTGGAATATGATCACGTGGCAACACTGGTGGCACGATGATACTCCAGTGTTCCGTGAGTGATTCTAATTTGTTGAAAAGTAGGATAGTAGATATAGATAAGATAGATAGATAAACATCCACGTAGGATATGACACAAATTGAGATAACTCAATTAAACTTGGAGGCCAAGTTTAGGTACTAGCGTTTGACTATAAAAGGCATCGATTGCCATTTCTTTGGTACAGTTCATTTCACTAACACACACTAAAGAGTTAATTGGAGCTACCTACTGGTATGTTAGTCTACCCACCTTATGTTTATACGACGATATCCGATCGAGTGAATGTCAATACTACAGTCTTGCACTGAATAAGAGCGAGACGGTCCTGACACTGAATAAGAGTCGGACCCGAGTATCGATAGTCTATCTCGTGATGTTCATATTAAATATAATGGGATATGCTAATATATTGGTTTCTTTTATTTAGATAAAAATTAGGAGTTGCTGGCCAGAAAACTACACTTACACAAAGAACCTCTTTTAAGGTGAGTTCTATGAATGTTTTCAAATGTGAGCATGCTTGTCCAAACTGGTAATTGTTATAAATATGTTCATGACTGGTGTACGCATGCATATAATCTAATCACACATACACACGATATCTGTGGTCCCTTATACGTGCTGCTACGGCATGATTTGTCGGTACTATATCTGTATATAGTGGGCATTGACTGTATGATGTTTGAAGTCACAGGGGTGACACCGTCACGGGGGCCCATGCGTGGGTGCCAGCGTGGCGTAAAGGTTATAATGACATGGGCGGGTACAAGTCGTGAATAATTGAAATAATGTGGTTTACAGCTTGTGTATATTCATGAACTCACCAGCATTGTCTGACGTCGTTTTTAAGCATGTGTCACAGGTAGTGATGACTAGTTCTTGTGCATGTTGTTTAGCTTGAAGCTATGTGACCAGTGGAATAGGATATGCTAGTTCGTATGGGTTGAAGGCATACTTATATCTCTGGATAGGAGTAGTTGAATATGTTATGTACTTTTAAGTTCCAACTCTTGTACCTTATAGTTTATATTAATAAAAGAAGTGTTTTCCTTATAAGTTGGTATCAATTGTGTATGGTACATCCTTATCTGGGTGTGGTTGTCACATCACTTTCTTTTAGTCTGACCATTCAATTTTTTTTTGAATAAAGTAGTTGAAACAAGCGTAAAAAAGTACAATCTTAGCCCCGAGTTAAAGAATATGATATTGGGTTGTAATGAATACACCTCCTCAATTATCACCAACGTTTTTCAAAGCATTGAGTGATAGCAATCCATAATGGACGACACCAAGTGAAGTTTCATGTGAGACACTTAAAACAAATCCGTGAGCTTTTTGTGAGGAAACGGTCAATATTTATTAGAACGAAGGTTTGAAACGAATTTTAATAAAGTTGGTATATATGCTTCGAAAGAAGAAACCAATACGTTTATTGATGGCTTTGAGATATATACGTGGATGATGGTGTAGATGTCCAAATCCATCTAGAGTTCTACAAAGATGGTTTCCACTTTAAAATGGAATTTTACCATTTGGTGACTTAAATTGATGGTTTTTAAAGTCATGCAAAATTAGCCCACAAATTAAAGGAGCGTTGGATTTAAATAATTCCAATCATCAGTTATTGACCGCCACCGATTCTAACTAATAAAATGTGTGCTGACAGTCTCATCTTTTAACATATTGTTTACTAACGGACCATGACTAACATATTGTCAACCTTTTAACTCGCATCTATTGGCTGCCGCTGGTCCAAACTGATATGACATGTTTGTGTGTCAAATTCCTATTGCGTGTCAATTTCCATCTTAGTATTGTGTCAGTTATGGTCCGTTGGTGGACAATATGTTAAAAGATGGGATCACCAGTACACATTTCGTTAGTTGAGACCGGTGACAACCAATAATTATTAGTTAAGATTATTTATATCGAGTACTTCAAAATTAAATCATCTCAAGAATATGACACTTCTTTCTTTTTTTTTTTTTTGTGAAAAAGACAATACAGAGTACACCTAAATGCTGGTTTAAATGCATGGTTAGATGTGATAGTTAACAGAAATTAAATACATAATCGTCTATTAATTAATCTCTGTAAGCATTATACTAATAAAATTATACTAATAAAGTTAAGGGGCTGTTTGATAAGCCTCTTAATGAGGCTCTAAACCATTCAGCGCTGAATGATTCAGCGTGTTTGTTTCAGCTTCTGAATGAAATGGTTAAGACTGAACCATTAAGACTTGGGATGTTCCTGAACCATTAAGCACTGAACTATTAAGCACTGAACTAGGCTGGACTTTAATGATGCTCTCCTATCAATGTAGGACAAGAAAACTAACCATTAAGAGGTCTAACTTAATGATTTAACACTTAACCATTCGAACCTCTTAATAATTCAACACTTAATCAACCAAACATCTAAATGTACTTATAGACCCATACACATATATATTGGATTAAGTGGTTCGTATTGAAATTGATAAATCACAACACCTATATATTTATCAAATTATTCATGTCGAAGACCGTAGCAAAAATCTCGAGCCCTTCCTCCATGATGTGTATTGTGTATGAAGGAGTTATATAATATACCCTTTAAAAGTCCAGTTAAGCCCTCAATTGCCCACTAAAAAATAATTTATGAGTCTGTCACTGCTAACACAACAAACTAAAAATTATGTAACCAATGTTATCTATAACCGAGTTGTAATCAAGTTCAAAACGAGTTTAACTTATGAAATATAATTCTTAATTACTGTTAATCTAATTAAAATAAGTTAGTGTCTTACTTATACAATGTATTGTATCTTTAGGTGAAAAATAAAGGTTGTTTGCCGTTCAAAAAAATAGTTTAGTCACAAGGCAACTCAAAACCTCATAATTTTCATTTCGTGTCTTAAATTGACACATCTTTTGATTAACGTACACAAATACACAAAAGAAGTATTTTATAAATAAAAAAATTATAACCATGTAGATTTATTTTTGTAACTTTTATAATTATAGACGTGTATATTACTTTTTATTTCAAAGAATGACTAGTTGTGTAATTTTGTAATTTTCTCCAAAGTGTATGGTATAAAGACTTCAGGTACAACTATTTTGTAGGGCTTGCATATTATGCTAGACACGACCTGTTAAGACACGAACAAGAAACGAGTAAACAGGAATATGAGGTTTGACCCAAAATGCCACTTTAGACAGAAAAGTTTCTTTTATCACTAGAACCCCTGTGGTTTCATTTTGGTGTCATTTTGGCCTATTTTTTTAAAACTCCGTTAGAAAACTTAGTTAGGGTCAGGGGCATTTTTGTCATTTCAGGTCAAAACTTTAAAAAAACATATTTTAACCATCTTCTTCATTTATACGACTGAAAATCCCCTTCTTCCCACAACTCCTTCAAAAACCCTAATTCCCAAAACATAAAAAAACCCCAAATCGACAATTGTTTTCTGCAATTGTGGAGCTCCAACAACAATTAGTATGTTTGCAATGTTGTATCCACACATGATTGTTACCCCTTGTTAGATCCCCACAAACACACAGAGACCCGTCCAGATTGTTGAATCGCCAGGGTGGTTGAGCCACAATGGAGATTAGTCAGGTCGCCCATGTTGAAACTAGATCCACAACAGGTTAAGGTCTGATTTTACTTGTATTAATGTAATAATAGTAATATGATTATTTTTTAAAAGGGTTGGATTGCCACATAAACACAATAATTTAAAAAAAAATGGCAAAACAATGTATAAACATTTGTGAGGATCAAACCATCAACCAACCATTTCCACTCCGTTGCTCTCTTGTTCACTTGGACTTCCCATGGATGCAAATAGATATTCTATTCATTTCGGTGAGTTCTCCGATCATTATCATCTTCTCCGGCCAAAACCCTTCTTCTCCGGCCAAATTTCCGGTGACTGTATCTCTGTTTTTTTTCATGGCCAATTCTTCTTCCTCATATTCTTCTGTTCCAAAACAGGTCATAAGGTCAATGCCCGTATTTAACTCAACAATCGATTCAACAAAATGTTATGGCAATCTTTTGATCATCCAACGAACATAATTATTTGCTGTCGTTGCAGCGGTGGAGATAGAAGGAAGGGTTGGAGAGGGAATGGAGGTAGGATTGGGAGAGGAGACGGAGATCGACGGTGGTGGGGGTAGTAGTGGCTACGTCTCAGATCTAGGGTTGGTTATTTGGTCGGGTCAGAGTTGGGATCGGGTGGTGTGAGTGTAGGATTTAAAGACGTCGTTGTAGGAAGCAAATAGTGGTGGCGGTGTCGATGCAGTCTGGTGAGAAGATGGTGGCGTTATGGTGGTTAGATAGTAGTGATATTGTGGTCTACATTTGCAGATGAAGAATGGATAGTTAAAACATTTATGATGAAATGACTAAAATGCCCCTGATCTTAACTGAGTTTTCTAACGGAGTTAAAAAATGGGCCAAAATGGCACCAAAATGAAACCACAGGGGTTCCAGTGATAAAAAAAACTTTTCTGTCTAAAGTGACATTTTGAATCAAACTTCAGGGGCCAAAATGACAGTTTACTCAAATCTAAAAATTCATTTTTAACATCTTTAGAGTAGTTTCACTGACTCTGAAAGTCAAACAAGGTTTTTATTGAGATAATGTTAGAAGGAAATACTTTTGAAGTTAGATGATTGTCTTGGATGCCCTTATACATGTTTCTGACAATTAATTACAAATATCATTGGTCTTAATCTGATATTGATTTAGATCAAGTCAATCTGATATTTCTAGTTGCAAACATTTGATAACACTAAGGGTGGTCTGTGATGGCTATGACCATCACGACCACCGCCCCCACCAAAACATCACGGGCGCGATATGAAATTTTCGTAACAGCTATCGCAGAGAAAAAAAAGGCCAATGTGACTGCCATAGTGGAGAAAAAGGAGGCCAAGATTTCATGACCATTACGACCACCATCCCATAGATAGTGTGATAAAATGTGATGAGTGTGATAAAATGAGATGGCATAATGGGATTGGGTGTGATGGTGTGATGAAAACTTTATCACCCCATCCACCCTAAGTGTGTTTTGTGAATGAATGTCTAGAATAGATGAAATACATATTGTTAAGGGGGGAAGGGGCACTTATAGAAATGATTTTTCACTTAATTAATTTTAACAAATCATGCATTGCTACATCACTTCACTGATTTACTTGATTGAAACACTTTTTTGGAGACAACACTCCACTGATTCTTTTATTTATTTTTATTTAAATTCAAATCTAATCTTTGTTTTTTTTAAATTCACACGGTTTTACCACCAAATGGTCAGATTTCTCATAAACCGTCCTACCAACACGGTCAAAGATAATTATGTGCGTTAAAATCGGTTTCATCTAACCGTCAGAAAAATTGAATTTCATATGCAATACGGTTGAGTTTTTTTTTGTATATAAACCACCATACCACGGTGGTGAAAACACACTTCAACATCAACAACACTCACACCTTCAAAATGACTCGTTGGGCCGAAAATGAAGAAATGGCTCTGGTTGTGTGCGTTAAAGACGCACAAAACGACTCATCCTTGCAACGCCAACCCCGTAGGGACTCAGGAGGTAGGGAACACAGGCTTCTGGGACCGTGTCTTGGCTAACTTCAAGCAACAAATCGGTCAAAGCGACCACACAATTGAGAGCTTACTGAGAAAATGGACCGATCTAAACAACAAATGTGATCGGTGGACCACCTGCTACGAGCGCACCATGAGCCGCCACCCAGGCATTGTGCCGGAGTTGGCTGTGGAGTTGACCCAGGTGAGCTATGCGGGTCGTTACCGCGACAACTTTGAGCATCTCCAGGCCTGACAACTCATGCGTCAACTCTAAGATTTGTTTTTTTATGTTTTGATGTATTTTTATTTATGTTTAATATTAATAAATTATATTTTATGTTTTTTATTTAATTTTGGAAGCAGCCTCTCTATTCTTAGGGGTAGAGGTAAGGCTGTCTATATCTTACCCTACTCAGACCCTACCTTATCTTTGCTATAGGTGGGATTAACTGAGTATGATGATGATGTTTTTTATTTAATTTTGTTTTCATTTATGTTTAAAACACACGATTTAAATAAAAAAAAACAAAATGTGGTTTGAGAACGGTTATAATAAAAAATTAAATTATACTAATTTAAAATTAAATAATAAACGGATACCAGCCCGTTAGAAAGAACCAGGAAACGGTTCACGGAACCAGCACGGGTGGCGACGGTGTTACCGTGCTGATAGTGGGGTACCCATGACCAAATCCGGTAGCGCACCGTCCCCCAAATCCCATTCCATGAATTTTTTTGACTTTTCCTGGTCAAACCCGACCCTCAACCAACTGAATTCTGGTCAAACCCATTTTTTGGTCCTCTATCTTCCTAATGGCTAGTGGTGATTTACGCAAACAGTAAATCAGACACACCCAAATCGCAACACAATTAACATAAAATTGAAAAACTTACCTACATGCATTGTGCACAAGAGTGTCAAAATTATTATATGAGGTGTTGAATATTACAATCACATTAGGTCCCCTAGGCCTAGATCAGCCGCCACACTTAAGACAAATCCATCCATAAACCTCAAACTGATTATGACTTGCAAGTTTGACATCATGTTTCTTTCATTTTCTCTCCACCCATTTCTCTAACATACATTATGATAAGATTGTGACATTTTTGTCAAATAATATATCTATTTGTGGTTTATATATTTTGGTAAAGAATATTGAAATATTATCCATTGCAGCCTTATAGGACTTCAAGTAAAAACAACCTATAGAGGTCGACTAGATTGTTATGTTTCTTTGTGATGTTACAAATCATTTGTAAGCACAAGAATAATCATGACATGTACACTTTGCGCTCGATCCACTTAAACATTCCTGAGGCTATAATACGACCGGTGTATTAATAGTTTTGGTTGAGTACTTGAGTGACAATGTAGTCTCAAAAGTTGATGGACTTAGATGAATAAGATAGTCCCGTCTAGACATTATTACACACAAGAATTAGATCTCTACATTGTACATACAATTCAACATCCGTCCAAGTCGTGGGGTCCATAATGATATCTAATGTCGTCACTTTCTTATAGTTTGATCTTTCTTGTCGCTTATAGTTGGTTTACCATAACGAAATCTAAGGTCATCACTTTCTTATAGTTTTTACTTTCAAATTGTCGTTGATAAAATAGCTGAGTAAAATATAAAACTTTAATTTCACTTTGGGAAAATGTGGAAGATATTTTAAAAGCCATCTACAAAGATGGTTTCCACTCTAAAATGCATCTTACCATTTTCGAACTTAAATGGATGGTTTTAAAGTCATCACATTGAATCACTGATCAAGAATATGACACTTTTTTTTTTGTTTATTGAAAAAGACAATGCACAGCACACCATTTTTGAAATGCATACAATTCTAGTCAAATAACACTCACATATACTATTTCGAAAAGCAACAAGATTTTGAATGCCGAGAATAGTGTTCTTATCAAATGTTGGTTTAAAAACATGATGAGATGTGATAGTTGACACAAATTTACAATGCCTATTTTCAGATATATTACTTTGTGTTGCATATCTTTAATTAAACATATCAAACACTATCATCATCATCATCATCATACTCACTTAATCCCACCTATAGCAAAGCTAAGGTAGGGTCTGAGGAGGGTAAGATGTAGACAGCCTTACCTCTACCCCTAAGAATAGAGAGGCTGCTTCCAGTGAGACCCCCGGCTCGATGTGGTTTGGTATCAAGCCTTGGACATAAGGCACAAAACACTTAGCAATCGGGACAAACCCGATCGGTGCATGTACCCCCTTTGTCTTTTGGCTATCAACGCCACCACATGATGCATGATTAACCATCCGTCATTCTTAACGTTATTTTCACGAAATTAGTAAAATAACGTTAAAACTAGTGCAATTTTACTTTTGCCCCCCGAGGACCACACATATATCAAACACTAGACAACCTAAAATATGATACTCTTCATTTTGTGTAAACTTCTTAAAATTTTCGTGTAAACAATCATCTGTCCAAGTTTTTAGCAATAATTCAGTGTAAGCTTATCCTCTTCATTATTTTCTTTTGGACCAAAATTAGGGATTGACTTCTTATGTCAGTTTTGCTTTCAAGATATCCCAATTACATAATATTGGGACACAAACATCCAAATCTTGATACTATTGGTTGGGCATGCTTACAACCCCACTGTACATGGATGTGATCTTTTTTCACCTTTACCAAAATCATCAGCCTCATTTCCACCATTCAGATAAGCTCCACTAGCTAACACGACTAGAATTTATATTTCGCTTTTAATGAGACGACTAGAATTAGCCTACATTTGCAAGGGCGGTTGTGATTACTTTAGAAAAATGCCGAAAATGGATGTCTATATTGAAAATCTTTTGGTCAAACATATATTTTAAAAATTTCCATTCAATTCTCACTTATTTCAAGAAACCTTTAAATCAACCTGATGGGACTACTAGATCCGCCACTGATGAGACTACTAAATGACCGAGAAGGCTAAGCCTACTTTTTTACAAGGTGACTTAGACATTCGAAACAGCTAACCTTCGTTTCTCTCGAGACTACTAATACTAACTCGGAAAATGCTGAAAATGGATGTCTATATTTAAATTTTTTTGAACAACTATATACATTTTAATAATTTTCCCAACAACTTTTATTTATTTCAAGAAATGTTTAAATCAAATTGAGAATGTGTTTTGCCTCTTGGCAACTACAAAAGATAAAAAAACCCCTCACATCAAGTGAAAGAAATTAAATGGACCCATTCACACTTTTATTTGTATGGTTTTCAAGTTTTAAGAAACAAATTATTATTATTATAATTATTATTATTATTATTATTATTATTATAAAAGAAGAAAGTCGGTGGCTCATCTGATTAGTTGATGCTGCCGCCCACAATTAAAAACTGAAGTATTACACTTTTAGTCCCCCTTCATTTTATAACAGCTTTATAAAATGTCATTTACACCCTTTTAGTTTCAAACTTTTCGTTTCACATCGTATTCGGTACAACATCAGGTTTTGATATAAGCGGTAGAAAATCACGTTTCAGGGTTTGACGTAGACATAACGTTCGACATAACGTTGTCGGAAAATAGTTTGGTTAAAAATAATAATGTTAATTTGTTTACTAAAAAATGATTTCCTTGCGTGCTTATTCTTAGGTATGAACTTTTTATGCATTGTTTACTAATCGTGTGTCGACCACCGTTCGTTCTAGCTCAGTTCGTCGCGCGCCTACTTTTTAACCACGTGTTCGTGCGCTTAGGTCCCACGTATGGCCTTTTTTCCGCAGTCATATTTATTCTTACCGCGTTAGATACGTGTTCGCGGGGCAAATACTAGTTGCTATTATTATTATTATTATTATTATTATTATTATTATTATTATTATTATTATTATTATAAAATCCCACAAACACAAACACACATTTGACCAACCTTTTCCATCCTCACCCCGCCATTCCTTACTCTTTCACACTTCTCTTCTATCTTTAACCGCCACTTATCTTTTTTCTGTTTTGCACAAATGTTTAAATCAAACTGAGAAGGTGTTTTGCCTCTTGGCAACTACCAAAAGATAAAAAAACCCTCACATCAAGTGGAAAAAATTAAATGGACCCCTTCACACTATTATTATTATTATTATTATTATTATTATTATTATTATTACTATTATTATTATTTTTTTTATCAAGGATCAGTTGGCTTATTTGTATAGTTTTCAAGTTTTAACAAACTAATCACATTATTATTATTATTATTTTAATCGGCGAACAACTGTGTGGCAACCACCCTTACGAGCCGCCGTACCCAAAAATCGACTACTCAACCTCCAGCAGCCCCAGCCTTCTCCCGATGCGCGGAAACCCGAGCCCCACCCGCCCGAAGGCACGACAGTGTTATAGAACTCGGTAAAACCTCCCCGCCCGTCAGATTCGAACCGGCTCCACCCGTATTCGATCTTCACCCCGATACCAAACCATAAATGTTGGAAGTGGGGATCGAACCTTTGATCACATAAGTGAAACAAAAGTCACTCCACCACTATGGATGGATATTATTATTATTATTATTATTATTATTATTATTATTATTTGTAACATCTGGCAAAAATCGATGTGTTTCCGTACGTAATGAGTATATGTAATTAACGGTTTAAGTGCATATTTAAATTAATTGGATTAATTTATCCTTAGAGAATAGCAAATTCCCCATAAGATGCATAGGGATGCACATGTTTAATGTTGAAGCACGACGAAATCGCATGCGAATAAATTTGCCCGGAACGGACGTTGGTGATTACCCGGTAAAAATTAAATAAACGAAAAGGATCCCGGACACTCAGGATATAAAATAAAGGGTATTTTCACAAAATATAATGTGTTTTGGAACTCCAAAACCATAAGTGAAAACTTTACATACAAATCTCCCGGTAACGAATAAAGTGCGCGTATCGCACCCGATACGCGTATAACTTATAATATCACCCAACGAAAGCCTGACTAACCAACTAACACTTAAACCAGACTATGTTTAAGGGTTATTAGAGGCTATTATAATGTCCGAATAACGCATAATTAAAATCCGATTAAAACCCGAACATTATGTTTGAAACATAACCAAGCTACCTAGCAAATGTTTTATGTTGTGGACCCCGCTAAATCACCCAACCCAACCGTCCCCAACCTTTCACGATCTTTTTTACAAACAAATCCATGAGATATTTAGAAGATTATGATATGGATATGAGATCTTAAATGGATTTCCTTGTGTCCTTGAAAGATTTATGAAATCCCCCACAAAATCTTACCCAAACCGTCTCCTTCCCTTTCCCATTCCTAAATATATTTTGCTTACAAGAAATCTAGATATGATATGATTTATGGCATGGTATTTTGAATATTATATCCTATTGTCCTTTGGATGAATACAAAAATAGGCATATGATAATAATAGTAAGGGGAAATGGAATTTAATAATCTTAACATTGGGGGGTTGGAAGGCATCAGTCCTAACTTGAAAATTGTAACATGGCAGTCCCAACTTGTCAACAATTTTATTTTAATGGTCCCAGACTAACTGAGGTTAGTTTTTCCAGTTAAGTGCCACGTAGGCATCCCACGTGGCAAGAATGGTGTATCTGTCAAAAAACGAGGTGGGGCCAACATGTTTTAATAATAATAATAAAAAATTATATAATATATATATATATATATATATATATATATATATATATAATATTACATCTTCATCATCATCTCTTCATCATCTTCACCACAACCACAACCACCTGCCACCACCATCAACCACCGCTACCGCCGCCATCTGCAACCACCTCCACCACCTGAACCCACCATTCTTCTCAAAACCCCATCAATCGTCACCACCTGAACCCACCATTCTTCTCAAAACCCAAATCGGTACATACATACAACCAAAACCCTTAATTAAAACCCAAAGCAGTACATACATACAACCAAAACCCTTAATTAAAACCCTAATCTGGACAATCGCTGCCATCAACCACCTGAAACCACCGCCTTCGTCACCATCAACCACCGCCACCGCCACCATCTGCAACCACCTCCACCGCCTTCGTCACCATCAACCGAATCCACCACCATCTCAACCAAAACCTAAAAAACTACCAGATCTGAACCAAAACCCTTAATTAAAACTACCAGATCTGGACCGATGGAGGTGAGGATTATGCAAGGAAGGGGTGATCCACAGACTGAGTTGTAATTAGGGTTCCGACGAGGTTGAACGGAGGAGACGAAGGCAGTATGTCACCTGGTCCAAGTGATTTAGGGCGGACGACGATAAAGGGAGCTCCTCTCTCTCTATCTCTGTGTGTGTGTGTTTATATGTGTGTATATAGGTGGTGGCAGGTGGTTGGTGGTGGTTGGTGGTTGGTGGTGGTTGATGGTGGTGGTGTTGGTGGTGGTTGTGGTGTGGGTGAGGTGGTGTTAGAGAGAGGGTGGTGTTGGTGGTGGTTAAACAATTTAAAGATTTTTTTTAATAATTAATAGATTTTTTTTAATTGAAAAAACAAGTGGGCCCACGTTTTTTACCAGGTAGACATACTGTGCCACATAGGCTTGCCACGTGGGATGCCCACGTGGCACTTAACAGAGTTTTTTAACTGAGTTAAGTCTGGGACCATTAAAATAAAAATGTTGACAAGTTGGGACTGCTGTGTTACAATTTTCAAGTTGGGACTGTTGCCTTCCAACCCCCCAAAGTTGAGATTATTAAATTCCATTTCCCCTAATAGTAAGTTTCAAGCTCAAAACTCCACCACCTCCACCTTTTTTTGTTGGCCGTGACTTTTAATCCACTCACACACATTGTTCTTTCAAGCCTACAACACTAAATACTTATATATATAAATAAACCCATTTTCATAAGATCAAAGTGTGTTATCAAGCTTGGAGCTTAACCACCTTGGAAGAACACACTAAACCCCTTCAAAATCAAGTGTTTTTAGCTTCCCTAGCCTTATGCTAGTTGTAAGTATTCTTGATCTTGTTCTTGTCTTTAAAAGTTTATGTTTTGATGTTTTAAAAGCAAGTTGTACACAAGTTTTTAACAAGGTTTTAAACATAAGTTATGATGTGTTTTATCAAACTAAAATGGACCTTAAAAAAACTTGTATGTTGGCCGTAGATGGTGATGTATTTGTAAGATTGTTGAAATTATTAAAAAGTTACATAATCTTGTTTAAAATGATGATCAAAGCAAAGGTTGTAAATGTAACTTGAATACACTTAAAAGTTGTTTTGATCATCTTAAAATGATCATCTAAAACCTAATATTGTGTTGATCTTGTGAGAAAATGTGAAACATAAAGTTTACATATTGTAAGATTTGGACATAAAACTTTCAAGTTGGACAAAATGGATGTAATACACACAAATACACACAATATTGTTCGTAATGAGGTTATTATGGACTATGGATAATGTTGGATCATAATAAAAATCTATCATGACAAAGATGACAAAATAAAGTTTACTAGTTTAGTAGAAAATTGTCACTTTTGAAAGATTGAGAAGAAAATGTAACTTTTGAAAGTTAAAGGACTATTTTGGTAACTTTAGTAGTTGAGGGACATAAAATGTCATTTATAGAAACTTGAATATAAAAATATGACTTTGGAAAGTTTGGTGTCAAAAGTGTAAAATGTTGCTTTCCAAAGTTGGTTGTGTAAATGGTAGCAAATTTACAAGTATATATCTTGTATAAAAATATTTTTATAAGGCTTTATAAAAAAATAAATTTCCTAACATGGTGGAAATGTATAAAAACAAAGGTTTTTATAATAATGTTAGATAAATTAAAAACTTAGTGAAAACTTGTATAAAAAATGGACATTTTTATATAAATGGGAATATAAAAGTGTTGGAGCATTTTTTATGTGTAAGTAACCCAGTCTTTGTAGTAAAAATACAAATGTATTTATAAACTTCCAAGTAAAATATGTGGGAATTAAAAGGTGATTAATTTCATGGATACATATTGTTGGAACTTGGAAAATTAACAATAAATATATATAAGTTAAGTAATCGGATATGGACGTGTTAACGGACTAAGACGTAAAAACGAACAAATAAGTATTTGTATTGTTACGTCTAATGAGAAAATGAGAACATACATTTTAAAGGACTTAAAAATATATAATCCGGGTGAAAAATACATAACACTTTTCTAAGTGTTGGAAATTTATTCGTGGGAGAAAAATAACGTAAATAATCTAACGATTAAACGTTTAAAACAAGCGTATGGACTTGACAATGAAAATATATTATCAAATCGACAAGATCCTAGTATATTTATTTAATAGGAAAGTAAATATACGGTAAAGCGAGTCGAATTGAGTAATAAAAATATTATATCGAATCGACAAGATCCTAGTATATTTATTTAATGGGAAAATAAGTATACGGTAAAGTGAGTCGAGTCGAGTGTTGAAATTGTGTCGTCGGTCGACAAGATCATAGTATATTTATTTAATGGGAAAATAAATATACGGTAAAGTGAGTCGAGTCGAGTGTTGAAAAATATTATATCGATCGACAAGATCTTAGTATAATTATTTAATGGGAAAATAATTATACGTCAAGTGAGTCGAGTCGAGAAGAATATTATACAAGTTAATTAATATTCATGAAAGTATAAATGTAACTTGTACAACTTGCCGGAAAAACACATGCTATAGACTTAGTGACTTACACGCACTAGGACGTTCGTAGGTGTCTGACCTCGGACTTGCTATTCTCTGCTATTTGATTGCACGCTATACTTCAGGTGAGTTTCACGGCCCCTCTTTACTGTTTTACTTGGGGGAAAGATATGTTTGTCAAAAATTATCACATGTTGAAATGTTTTCAAAGGTTAAAATGTGATGAGTGCATTATGAGTACTTGAGTTTTGTTGTGTGTTCGCCACTTGGGGTTGAGTCCTCGCTACTGTAACCATTAATTTAGGGAAATGAAACCGAATGAATATTTGGATAGTACTATTGGTGCCTGACAAGGCCCACCCCTAATCGATAGCGTCGATTATGCATCGGCGTATGCCTTGGGTGCACGTATTCTGAACTAAGTTGTTATTTGCCGAGAAACAACTGGTGTTTGCGGGGCATATTTATTAGTCTTGGTTTGGTTATGGGCTCAAGGGATTGCTCGTCATCGTAGTTTTGTAGGAGCTAGCTATTCCTTACAAAGGCCACAAATTGTGCTGGTTCTGCACAGGGTGTAAAAATATTGTTGTTATGAAACTAAAACCTGTTAACTCACCAATATTTTATATATTGACGTCTCTTTTTAAACATATCTTTCAGGTAACTAAGTGCTGATTAGATATGAGGCTAGTGCGGTGGAATACGGGATGTCGGATACTTGTCGGGGTTTCATCTATTGTTACCATCGGGTTGGAACATAAACGGAAATACCCCACATTGAAACTTAATGTTCATTGTTTTATGTAATGTTTGAAATATGATACTCTGTTTCGACATCCTAATAAATTGATCTTTTCTAATTAAATATAGTTTGTGTTAATCTTGACTTTGATATGCTTTCGAGCGTTGCGCCACGTGTTTCCGCCATTGGCGTGGTGTGACATTATTATTATTATTATCATTATCATTAAAGGAGAAAGTCGGTGGCTCATCCGATTGGTTGACGCTGCCGCCCACAATTGAAAACTGAAGTATTAAACTTTTAGTCCCCCTTCATTTTATAACAGCTTTATAAAATGTCCTTTACACCCCTTTAGTTTCAAACGTTTTAGTTTCACACCGTATTCGGTACAGCATCAGGTTTTGACATAAGCGGTAGAAAATCACGTTTTAGGGGATGACGTAGACAGCTTAAATTCACGTTCAACATAACGTTGTCGAAAAATAGTCTGGTTAAAAAAAATAATGTTAATTCATTTACTAAAAAACGATTTCCTTGCGTGCTTATTCTTAGGTACGAACTTTTTTATGCATTGTTTACGAATCGGGTGTCGACCACTATTCGTTCTAGCTCAGTTCGTCGCGCGCCTACCTTTTAACCACGTGTTCGTGCGCTTGGGTCCCACGTATGGCCTTTTCTGTAGTCATATTTATTCTTACCGGGTTAGATACGTGTCCGCGTGGCAAATACTTATTATTATTATTAATAGGCCACTCGGGGCGGTCCGTGATGGCCGTAACTATCAAGTATACGGCCCCACCAAAATAATCGCGGGCGTGACGAATTAAAATCGTGACGTGCATCACGATCAAAAACATGTGTTTGGCTTTAAAAAAAAGTTTTTTTTTCTAAAAATCTATAACTTATAATAAAAGAATTGAGTTTGTATGAGGTGACATTCAATGGAGGTTTCAACCCTCCATTGAATGTGCCATCTGACACTTTGAGGTGATAGTATTGAATTTATTATTTTAATAATCTGTTTTTAATCTATATAAAAATTAAATTGAGTTATTTTAGGAAAAAAGAATTTAAAAATAAATTTAATTTTTTCTCTCTTATGTTTCTCCCATAATTTTTAAACGTTAATATCTTTTATTTACGAGATTTTTTTTTAAAAAAAAATTAAACCAAATTAACGAACGTTTTATTATCTTTCCAACGAGTACCATAGTGCTATATAAAAAAAGGAGAAAAAACGACTATTTTTTGTGGGGTTTCGTTCATACCGGAAAAAAAACACAAAGTGTTCAGGTTAATCATTAATCATGTTTTTCTTTTAAACCAGATTCTTATCTACGATGTTGAAATTCAGCCCAATCGTCATGCTATCATTGGAATTTTACTCTTTTAAAGATGGATAGGTATACTTCATCAAGAGTAGGGGTGTTCAGAATTCGATTCGGATTCGAAAAATTCGATATTCGATTTAGTTCGATTCGATTACCAAGAATTCGATTCGATTATTAAGAATTCGAATTCGATTCAATTCGAATTCGAGTCCAGTAAATCGAATACGAATCGAATACGAATTTATGATTTTAAATTCGATTCGATTCGAAATTCGAATAAAAACTTTACACGTATATTTTTTAAATATATATACATAATTATATACACAAATATACATATTGAAAAAAAGAACTTTTAAATTTTGGTCAAACTATAAGAACCCATAGTCTCTACAACTTTTACCATAACCATATTTTACATATTTACCTTATACATTACAAAACTCTAACGGACTATACACTCTACTATTTTAACAATTCTCATATTTGACATATTGTTGTTTATCAGTTTTGTAGATTAGTATTTTATATGTTAAAAATAATGAGTTTGTGTTAGTAAAAAATTTCTTATTTATGCTAAGTTTGAACTAAATCGAATTTATTCGAATTCGATTCGAATTCGAGTTTCTTATTCGAATCGAATACGAATCGAATAAATTGGATTTTAAACGAATACGAATCGAATACGAATTCAGGTAAAAATATAAAAAATTCGAGAAATTCGATTCGAATAATTCGAAAATTCGTTATTCGATTCGTTGAACACCCCTAATCAAGAGAAACTAGGAGAAAAAATCACGCAACACTGCAACACATGGTGTCACCTTATAGTAAGGTTATTTTTTTTTATTTATTTAGTTACAAGGGTAATAATTATTACTATTAATATTAGTATTATTAGAATGATTATATTTTTCAACCCCGGTACGCTCCCGGATAAAAGCTAGTACTATATATAAATAAAAACATTACATATTAAACCTATTAAAATTAAATAAAAACATTACATAATTAAACCTATTAATAATTAAACATTAGATACGTAATCCTAAATTACTTATGAAATTAACATTACATAATCCTAAACATTAGATAATTAAACCTAAATTTCTTCTACGGAGAGTAGTTATCCCAATCCTCTAGTAAGTACTCCGGCGGTGATACCAAACGATCGCTACCACGACTGCCCGACCTAGCATCCGAGCGGATGCAGCCATAGTCAGGACTTGGCATATAGTATGGTTCATTGTCCATACTCATATATTCCGCAACAATATTTTCTTCATAACCTCCATCAGATGGTTCTGGAGTAGGAGGGTTCGGGGTGGGGTTGGGGTTGGATTGGGTCCCCACCAACTGTAGCTGTCCCATTCCCATGACAGCCGTAGTATAGTCCAAAGCCCAGATGCATTCGTCATCAATGAGAGGAACATTTGGAGTTGGGGGAGTCAGGAGTGTAACCTGGTAGAGGAAGAATGAGGGTGGAGACTCTGTAACCTGGAGGAGGAGGAGTGGACACTGGTTTAGTTGGAGGAAGAGGAGAGAACATTGGTTGAGAAGGGGGAGGAGAAGAGAACATTGGTTGAGGAGGAGGAGGAGAAGAGAACATTTGTGTGTGTGGTTTGAATTGTGAGATCAAATTGTGACTGACTATGAGTATTCTGTCTTCTATTTATAGGCTTAGAAAAGTAGCCGTTTGAATAATAATTTTTTATTAAATATTTAAATATTTTTTATTAATTAAAATGTAATGTTTTTAGTTTATTTTAAAAAAAGTTTAGTGATGGAATGTGAACACCGCTATATGGGTTTAGTGATGGAATGTGATGTAATGAGGTGGCACAAAATGATTGGGTGTGATAGGGTGATGACCACCCCATCCATCCTTATTCTCTATATATTAAATCTAAAGACACTTGAACAGTAAAGCCTTTTTATTGGCTAACGTATTTTGTAGCAACATTTGTGAGTAATTTATTGGCCCACGTATTTTGTAGCCACATTTGTGAGTAAAACTATAATTGTTAATTGGTAGTTTTTAGGATTTCAAACTTTTACCACCAAATTTTTGGCTTTTAGAATTTCAAACTTTGACCACCCAACTTTGGCCATTAACTTTCTTACTAACTTTTCTATTTTCTTTTCTTTCAATTTAATCACCAAACTCTGACCACCAAACTTTTAGCTTTTAGCCACTGGTATTTTTTTGAAGCCCACGCGACAATAACAGTCACTTAATATTATCTTTTATGTCCTCAAAACCGTCCACAATTACGCGAAAGCATGCAGGAAAATCGTTGTCCATAGTGCGACTAAACACTTCTGCACAACAAACGTGCCCCGCCGCTTTGCGGCGGGAAAAACCCTAGTTGTTGTTGTTGTTATTATTATTATTATTATTATTAGAGTTAATAGCCAAAATCGTCCCTGACGTTTGGTCACTTTTGCCACTTCAGTCCAAAACTCAAACCTTTTAAATCTGGGTCCATAGGCTTTTGATTTTTTGCCACATTTGTCCCTGACACTAACCTAGTTAACTTATCTCGTTAACTCTGGGGGCATTTTTGACTTTTTGCCTACAAAATCGAGGGCATTTTAGACATTTTGTATTTAAAGGCTAAATAAATAAAAGAAAAAAAATAACAACATACTTTAAGGGATATAGAGAGCAGAGATAAAGAGAGAGAGGAGATAGATAGAGAGAGAGGGAGAGAGCAGAGAGATAAAAAGAGAGCAGAGAGGAGAGAGAGCAGAGATAGAGAGAATAGATCGAAGGAGGAATGGGTGTGGGTGTGGGTGTGGGTGTTTAGGGTTATGATTAGGGTGGTTCAAGGCGGTGGAGGTGATGGTTGTTTAGGGTTACGATTATGGTGGTTGTGGCGGCGGAGATGATGGTTGTTTAGGGTTACGATTATGGTGGTTGTGGCGACGGAGGTGATGGTTGTTTAGGATTGAATTGCTGCCGGAGCTCCTCCTCGATTCCTCTCTCCCTCCTACTGCTCTCTCAGATCCCTCTCTCTCTCGTCTGTCTCTCTCTCTAGAATAGCAGGTTATATGTGTGTTTTGTATCAGATTGGAATATGGGGTTGTTTGGGGTTGAATCGCTGCCGGAGCTCCTCCTTTGGCGGTGGTCAGAATTCTTCACCTCCTCCCTTTCTCTTTAATTCCTCTGCTCTCTCTCCCTCTATTCAGTATATGTGTGTGTGGTTTTGAAAAAATGGCAGATGGTGGTGGGTTTAGGGTGGTGGTGGTGGTTGTGTGAGGATGGTGGTGGTGGTGTGTGATGATGGCAGGTCTAAATGGAGAAGAAGGTGGGGGAGGTGGGTCCCACTTATTAAGTAAAAATATTAAAAAATAAAAGTGTAGGCAAAAAGTCAGAAATACCCCCCAACTTAACGAGATAAGTTAACTGGGTTAGTGTCAGGGAAGAATGTGGCAAAAAATCAAAAGCCTACGGACCCAGATTTTAAAGGTTTGGATTTTGGACTGAAGTGACAAAAGTGTACAAACCTCACGGACGATTTTGGCTATTAACTCTTATTATTATAAAATCCCACACACACACACACACACACAAACACACATTTGACCAACCTTTTCCATCCTCACCCCGCCATTCCTTACTCTTTCACACTTCTCTTCTATCTTTAACACCATCCAATCTTTTATTCTCTGTTTTGCACAAATTCACCTCCTTTTTTCTGTTCTTGATTTCTTTTCTTCAAAAGGGTATGTTCAAGATTCAGTTTCTTGATTAAATTTGCAATCTTTATTGTGTTTCTTTTCATGGGTAATTGCTAAAATTTGTTTTTGTTTGCTTTCTTGTTCTGTGCATGAATTTTGATCAAACCCTTGTTTGTTTCACTGTTCTTGAGCCTTTAGTCACTTATGGACTTTGTAATTGTATTATGTAACTTTTAGTGGATGCTTTTTTTGTTTCTTGATGACTGCATTGTATTTACTCTTGCTTTGGTTCTGTTCATGGATGTTGAACCTGTTTAGGGTGTGTTTATGTAGGAATGTTAAACGAGTTGTGTTCGCGGGTTGCCTTGTTAGTTATGTTCGTGTCGTGTTAGAAATTTCGACCCCCTATGTTCATGCCTGTTGTATCTGTATGAGTTTTGACATGTTCTTAGATATGTTTTTTTTTTTAATATATTTCATTTTCACAACTCTTGACCCCTTTATGTTTATGGTTTCTTTTATAAATTTTTTAATCATGTTGTTTTATTATAGGTAGTTATATGCTTGCTGATTGCTGCATTGTCAATTAAATAAGCAAGTTTATTATGAAGTTAGTTATATAAACCTTTCCTAGACTTGTGGTAAATAAGTAGGTAGTCAAACCTCGTTTCATGCCGTATTTGTGTCTGGGCATAACCAAGGTGCTCGCCTCGCCTATGCCTAGACCAAGGTCACCTTGCGTATGTTCAACGCACCTAGACCTCGCCTTGTCTAGGCGCTTGACTCACCTGCACCTGATCACAAAGGTCACCTTGCGTATGTTCAAGGTGCCTAGGCCTCACCTTGCCTGAGCGCCTAGGCGCACCAAGCACTTGTCTTTGACTGCATAGGTAAATGGTAAAACACCTATTTCTTTTTTGCAGATTGAAATGGCACATGAAAACTCAATTCTTGATCCCGGTGAAGAAATGGAAGTAAGTTTCGGCTATAAATGTAGTACAACCGATGGATACGACATCCCTTCAGGAAAAAAAACTGTAAGAAGAAATAGTTCCTTCTCTTGCCTCTCAGGGGCTGCCATAAGTGGTAACGCAACATTAGCGAACACAAATATCTGCAACGGTTTAATTCGCTCAGAAATTCTTCCATCATTAGACTCTCCAAAATCATTTAGAAGAATACCCTCTTCACCATCATTCACAAAACTGGACTTATTGTCGTCTTCTTTTCCGAGTAGCATGTCTAATTTAAGTTGCAGCCCATCTGCCTCTGATTTTGATTCTTTTTTATCAAAACCGTTAAGTGCCCCATCAAGAAACGAAGATTTTCTTAATGCAGTTGAAGTACAAGTGGCAGGTGGTGCTGCCGGCGAAGATAGAGTTCAAGCCGTTTGTTCTGAGGAAAACGGTTGGCTTTTTTGCGCAATTTACGATGGCTTTAATGGACGAGATGCAGCCGATTTTCTTGCAGGCACGTTTTATGAAACAATTAGGTGTAATCTGAATTCACTAGACATGGAATTTGATTATTTTATAGGAGATGGTAATAGTAATACTATGAGGCCTAAAAACCGAGTTCTTGATAGCTTGCAGCGTGCTCTTAATCAAGCCGAAAGTGATTTTTTATACATGGTTGAGCAAGAAATGGAGGATCGGCCCGATATAGTGTCGGTTGGCTCTTGTGTTCTTGTTGGGCTTATTTTTGGGAAGGATTTGTATATAATGAATTTAGGTGATAGTAGGGCGGTTTTAGCAATTGATGACGATGAAAATAAGTTGGATGAGTTTAAGGGACTGAAAGCCGTGCAGTTAACAGAAAGCCATACGGTTGATAATGAAGTGGAAAGAAACCAAGTTCTTAGCGAACATCCTGACGATCCTAAGACGATTGTTCATGGAAAAGTCAAAGGCAAGTTGAAGGTTACTCGGGCATTTGGAGTCGGTTATTTGAAAAAGGTAAAAAGTTACAACAGCGAAAATGCTTTCAGATATCCAAACAGCCCAGTAGTCAACGTTTTTGTCATATGTTTTTTGTTTTTTAAATTTTGTGCAGAAAGTATTGAACGATGCTTTAATGGGTATTCTTCGTGTTCGCAATCTTATAAGTCCTCCATACGTCTCTGTACAACCATCGTTGTATATGCATGAAGTGTCAAGCTCTGATCACTTTGTTATACTTGCGAGTGATGGTTTATTTGATTTCTTCACAAACGACGAGGCTGTGACGCTTGTTCATTCCTACATATGCGCAAAACCATTTGGGGATCCTGCAAAATATCTTTTGGAGCAACTCGTACTCAAAGCCGCTTGTTCTGCAGGTAAATTCATAAGTTTTTTTGTATAAACATTATTCGTGGTCCGGTTTTGTAGTTTTTGACTTCAAATCAACAAATGTTTGGTTTACGTTAAATTTTTATCACATATGAACTTGGTTTAAAAAAGCTTGAGGCGCTCATAAGCGTTTTGGTTCCGAAAGCTGAGGTGAGGCGCGAGGCAAGAGCGCTTCACGTATATGAGAAGCCCAAGGTAGAAAAAAATTTAAAATATTTATACATGTCAATACGACATATTCTATTTGTTAATCAATCCTAAGCTCAAATACATATTATAAAACACACTTAAACGCTTCAAAAACATAATTAAAACATACATTAAGCCGAAAAACACTTACAAACTTAAAAACAACCTTAATTTTGACTACTGGCCCAAATAAACCCTGATTTTGACCTAATATTGACTGAAGCGACGCCTCATGCCTCAGGCGCGCCTCATGTAGATTAGCGCCTTAGACATAAAAAGGAGTTTTTTCAAGCGCCTTAGGCGCGCCTGAAGTGCGCCTTTTTAAACCAAGCTTATGAAAAATGACTTCTAAAGAGAATCAAGCAAGTGGATTCGATAGTAGGCACACTAAGACATGTAAAGTTATAAGCTTTTAACCAAGAAATTACCAAAAGATTGAAATATGTTTGTTTTCGGCTATATAAAGTTGTATATACGTTATCTTTTATCATCTATATTCATGAAAGATTGAAAATCTTGCAGGATTTAGTACTGAAGAGTTGATGAGTGTTCCTGCTGGCCGGAGAAGAAAATACCATGATGACGTAACAGTCATTGTTATAATCCTAGGTACAAATAAACGCACGTCTAAGGCTTCAACTTGCATATAGTTTGTGCCCATTATCGATATAGATTGTAGCTAGTGCCGTACAGTTTTGCACTCAACGATAGTAGTTTGATCGTCTGGTTGTAATTGTATCTTCATGGATCTTTATACATTAGTAAAGATTTTGTTATATGAATTCTCTTATTCTCTCAAATCATATATGCTCCTCTGACTTAAAAAGACTTGATCTTTTTGACTTTTGAATGCCAAATTAGTTAATGTTGTTAATTTGTATGGTTGTGTATGAAGCATATTTAAAAGTAGTAATAAGAACTTTAAACACAAAGAACAAGAGCTTTATATAGAATATAATCTATGTATGCAGAGCATAGATTCTGCTCACTTTTTCTCTCACTAATTAGGCCTGTTGGATTTGCAGATTTCAACTTTAATACATAACTAGGGTCTTGGTTACCCCGCGCTTCGCGGCGCGTGTTTGTTGTGCAGGAGTGTTTAGTAGTACTATGGGCAACGATTTTTACGCATTCCTTCACGCGATGCAACGGTAATTCTATTGGGTCTTAGTTTGTTGTAGTACCAGCAAATGTTATAGCAAACATAGCAAATTCGATCAATGTCGTTTCGTTTTACCATTAGCTAAGCACTCGGTACAGCATCAATAATAATAATAGAATAAAGTAAAAATTTAACGTGTGTGTACAATGAAAATTGCAGGATTTCATCAACAGCGATGATACAAATTGGAAAACAAATTTGTCCTTTTCCGTCTTCCTATCATCCAACAGAAATTTAGGGACTCACTCTTGCAATGGAAATGAAGTAGGCGTATGTTAGATAACAGTCAGTATTGAAGTGTCTTCCAATTAATGTATATATAGATATAATTCATTACATAACTGCTCACTTTTTCTCTCGCTAAACTAAACAGATGTATTATGCGGTTTTTGTAGTTTTTTTAGTTAAAAATAATTTCGTATTAAACACAACCACAACTAATATTATTACATATCCTATTAGTTAAATGAAGTATAGATCATACTATGACAAAAATATAAAACTAGTTATTATGAGGAAAGAAATGCTAAATGAAATTGCTATAAATATATAACTAAATAAAGAAAGACAGGGCTTGTGGCGAAGTGAAATATAAGGTGTGTAGTAAAAGTGTTTCTTTTTAAGTTATTAGCTGTTAGGTTCTAGTTTCATGATATAACGTTTAAACGGGACGTGAGTTATCGTTTGAAAAAAATAATAATAAAGAAATTTGTCAACGTTCAATACCAAACAAACAAAAATTCCCTGCATCTATGCTTTCAAATTTAAATATATTTTAGAGTATTTGAGTTAGGTGCTACAACTTTATTAGATTATTCTTTGAATTGTTATTAAGATGTTAAATAAGTTATAATCATTGTTAGTGGTTGATGATTGGAAACTAAGTGTCAGCAAAAAAGAAAAATGAAATGATTAATCGAAATATAAGAATAAACTAAACCGATGATTTAGAAAATGAAATGATAGTTTGGTTATGATTTTATATAATCAATTTTTATAATTCGATTTTGGTTATATGTATATATTGAGATCGAATCGATATTAAAACCAGTGTTAATTGGTATCCTACATGTAGAAAAGCTATCTTGATATTATATATATAAACAAAACATGTCGATGCTTATGAACAGTCCTTACATCTTCAACGTTGGTTTTTGATCCAACGTTCAATACTTGTCAATCGTCTTTATATATAACTTGTCTATTATTCTTTATTATATTACTGATATCTTTTTCATCCAAGTCAATCAGTTAACCGAAGTATGTTTAACCGAACCATCTTTTAGAATAGTCGTATTAGCTTAAGTGCTTATAACTGAAACCAATATGTCATAGAAAAACATTGTTATAGATCCGATTTTAACACATATGCTCACCCTCTTCTAAACTAAATTTTTATTTGTGAATTATGTACAGTTAAAAATTCAACAAATACAAAAAAAGGTTTGAATATCGAAACTTTTCGTTATTAGTCTACAGATGTGTTCTAATAATTTATAACACACATCTTATTTTTATAAATAATTATCTGATTGATATGACTTCGGAAAATATTAACACTTGTTTTTACAAAAGGATTTGGGTAAATATTTAACATTTACTATTAAACATCATGTTACATCATATCTTCTTGTACTATCCAAGGGACTCATTTTTTTTTTTATTTCAAACTAGTTTATACTAAGAACCAGTATTGCACTAACGATCCAATGAGATAGTGTATTGACCGTTATGACTTGTGAACCCTCTTCTATATCACCCTTCAAACAAACTATACAAGTGAATTATGTGATTCTCTCGGTTTTCAATATATTTCATGGTTTTAAAATGAACACCCATCTAT
The DNA here is from genome assembly GCA_032199755.1 of Ambrosia artemisiifolia. Classification (NCBI taxonomy): domain Eukaryota; kingdom Viridiplantae; phylum Streptophyta; class Magnoliopsida; order Asterales; family Asteraceae; genus Ambrosia; species Ambrosia artemisiifolia. The sequence goes on along the minus strand of CM063527.1, from coordinate 32,689,016 downwards.
TATTCAAGTGTCTATAATATATCCATTGACGCAATGTTATCGTGATTTACACTAAATTTATAGTCTCAAACATACTAGCTATTTTGATAGGATGTAATTATTATTAACAAAGATAAGGAAAAAAAGAAGCTAAAATGCCCTTGCAATAATATTCATATAAAGGTAACACTACACATAGTTACATATTTACATAATATAACATCCAAACGGATTTTCATCACTAAGTATCTCAAATGTATTCAATGGACGACATGATGTTACAAAATCATCATCATCCTCTGTGTAATCATACGTGTAAGGTATCGAAGGAATATAGTACACAGTACCACCGTTTCCATTAGGGTGCGTCTCACTGTAACTTACTTCATAAGCTGGACCTGCATGCACTGGATATGAGTTGCCACGTGGAGAGCCAAGATGCACTCGATCAACCACTTGGGTAGTCCCGGATTCTGGAGGTACAAATCCAGTGTTCACTTGTCCGCCAGGTGCATTTGTAGCACCTGAACTCTTTTTACTTTTTTTCTTCTTTTTCTTTTTCTTACCACCTTGTCCTCCTCCTCCGCCACCGCCACCCATTTGACTACTCGCTTGAACTGGATTATTCTCCGGCACACCAGCGAACTTCACTGATGGACCACTGTTTTTACCTGCAATGGCCAAACTAAAACTTTTTAGTCAGGGCCGTCCTCATAAGCTTTTTTCACTGCTTATTACAATTAGGGGTCCAACTTATGTTTTCTTAAAAATACATTTTATATATAAAAACTAAAAAACTTCGGATCCCTTGGGTCAACGGACGCTCTTGACGCCCTTTAGTTCTGCTCCCGATTACCTGGGGTATTTCCATTGTCAGGTGGTCCAGATTGAGGATGATTATTATTATTATTCTCTTCTTCATCACTACTGTTTCCATTGCTTTCAAACCCTTTATTCTGGCCACCGCTGCCTGCCATCTTCCCTATTTTGGCAGGGTTTTCCGGCCACTTCTCTGCGTGCTTTCCGGTCTTTACCAGCTTCTTTATAAGTGCATCCACCTCAACGTTGCCTACAACTGTAACTTTATGTTGCTTTGCATCAATATCAACGATATACACACCTGCAAAACTAAAGTTTTCTTGCTTACCAACACAAAAATACTTACAAAACTACTTATATATAGGTACACGTTCTTTTCAGAACCTATATTATGTTAATAAATACGAGAAACATATAAAACGCTCGTAGCTTTTGCTTTAAGTGTAATACATAAGACGGTTACATGTACATGTAAAGGTTAAGTACCTTCAATGGTTTGTAGGACTTTCTTGACTTTTCGCTTGCAACCAACACAGTGAATGGAGACTTTGAGAACCCATGTCTACAACAACATGCATGAGGCATATATCATTATTAGAGTTGATAATAATATATGTATACATAGTAACTAATACTACCTTATATTTTAGGATTGGTGTGTTGTGTTCTTCATGCGGCGGCGGCTGCTGCTGCTGAGACTGAGGTGGTGGTGATTGTGGTGGTTGTGCATCCATGAAAGATTGAAGGTTGGAATGAATGTGGATAACAAATTAGTTAAGTGTTTATAATCTTTTTCCACTAAAGTCTAAAGAGTTGATGCGATATAAGTTGATAATGGTATTAGATGCTCTTTTTATCTTATGTTATGCTATCTTTATATTCTATGGTCTTTTTTTTCATAACTTTTGTTTGTATGTTTGTGTTGGCTGCCAATGTATAAATTACACCTTTATAAGATGGCATCATCTCCTTAACAATAATAGCATAGCATAACTAAGAGCAAGGTTTGTAACAACTGCTAGAAAAATGAGTATTATCGACATGTAGTCACATGCAAAATGTTTCAATAGTAGGTACATGAATTATGTTTTTCTTTAATCTAACATTGTATTTATAAGGATTTAAACTCACGTCATTTTTTGTAGCGTGCAAATATTGTACCACTAGACCACTAAGTCATAGTCATTTAAAATCAAATAATATATATGAGGAAAATAAGCTTATTTTTCGGCTAGACAGGCTATAGGCTGGATATTGGTTACCGGATGTTAAAAGTAATCCAACACATAGCCTGGCTAGCTAAAAAATAAGCAAGTGATCCCGTTTCCTTGACAATCTAAGCTTGAGCCATGAACATTCAGCTTGAAATAAGCTCAAGCTCTATTACGCTAAACGTAGCTCGAAATAAGCACAAGCTCTATTACATTAAACGCACGAGTCGCCACAGTCCCGTTTCCTTGTCAACATGCTTGAAAAAACGTATCCGAATCTAAACTTTTCTGTTTCCCTTCTACCTGCTATTTGATGTAATTTTCGCTCTTATGGAATGAAAATTGTATCTGTTGTATTAAAAAAAAAAAAAAAAAAACCTCATCTTGAAGTCATGCAGTGAAACCATTATATGTTAATTGTTATTGTTCAGAAAGATGAAAAAGACCCATGTTTATACAAACACCAAATAACAGTTACTGTACAAAGGGAAAACTTTTAACCTAAAAATAATAATACTACATGCAATGCTCCCCCAAACAAATATCACCAACTCTCAACTCACACCACAAGTCAATTTGAGTTGGCTCCGGCAACACCGCCGCCACCGCCAGTACGCAACCCTTGAAGACAGTTGTGTAGCGTCTTCTGCACGTTATCAGCTACTGTTCTCAATCGTCCCTGATTCACATCTCCAGCAGAAGACCCGTCCACTGTCCGTATCACTCTCTGTTTACAATGCTCCCAGTCTTCGACCCGAAGCCAGCACGACATCCCACCATGGCTGCCTTCCATTCCTAGAAAACACACATTCGGGTTTTCACCAAATGAATACTTCAACCTAACAGAAACACAGTACGGCAGCCATGCAGCACCACCAGCAGCGTTTATGTGAGGTATGTGTGCAGGGTCAAGAACGACGGTCAACCCAAAGTCAACAGCATTATGAGGGCGGTCATAGTGGATATTACTTGAAGCTGAGGAGTTTTCTGAGTTTCCGTCTGTAACTAGTCCCGTATGATTTTCAAGGCAAAGCTCGATTCGTGATCTTTGTGCTGGTGGAATATCACTGCCTTGGGCCTGAGCTAAACCTTTTTTCCATGCTATCAGTTTTAGGAATTCTCTTAAGACGGAAATTGGTAATGTGAGAAGAGTGATGAATGATGCAACACGGGACGCATCGTACGGTTCAGATGCAACACGACGACTAAAGTAGTCACATATTTCACTTATTTCGGTTTGACTTAATTCGTCTTGATTGACTCCCGAGTTGTTCTGCTGTTGTGGCTGTGAATTATGAAACCGTTTTACACTAAGAACTTGGAGAAGAAGTTGAACTCTGTGAACACTAACAGCAAATACATATCCCCTGTATCAAAATATCTAAATTAATACAAGAAAGTTTTTGATAATATTATATCAAGACAAGATGTGGCATTTCCGGACCCCTTACTTGTAAACGGGTCAGTTTGGGTAGGGTCTTTTCTCTAAAGGATCAAACAGGTTAAAGTTTAAAATATTACTTAAAAAAAACAGCGCAATGCGGTCCGATGGGACAAATTCAAAAGTAATCCGAAGTGTATTTTTATTGCATCATCATCATCATATTCAGTTAATCCTACCTATAGCAAAGCTAAGGTAGGGTCTGAGGAGGGTAAGATGTAGACAGCCTTACCTCTACCCCTAAGAATAGAGAGACTGCTTCCTGTGAGACCCCCAGCTCGATGTGATTTGGTATCAAGCCTTGGACATAAGGCACGGAACACTTAGCAATCAGGACAAACCCGATCAGTGCATGTACCCCTTTGTCTTTTGGCTATCAACGCCACCACACGATGCATGATTAACCGTCCGTTGTTTTCAACGTTATTTTCACAAAATTAGTAAAATAACGTTAAAACTAGTGCAACTTTACTTTTGCCACCCGAGGGCCACACATATATACATTATATGCGCACACCGTAAGTGGGGCGTTGTATTTTTATTGCATGAAACTCGTAAATGAATTTAGTCAATATATTAGTTTCACTGAATAATATTTAACTCGGAAAGCATATTTCTAGTCAACCAGCCCTGCCTGACCCATTTTAACCCTCACGGTACCGGTGAGTCGGTGACCCATTCCCCAATCTGCCCGACAGACCCATTTTGCCATCTAATTATAATTGCAAGGATCCACTGTTTTTTTTTTATTAAACAGGCAAAACGGCCAGCTCGGGTAACGGGCCAAAACGTATTTGTGTTACTTTGAACTTTTGTTCTTACCCCACGAAGAAGCGCAAGGCCGGCTGCTCCTGATCCAGATTCAAAAGTGCGCCTTCATTATCTTTTAGTATCGATCCAAGGATTTCCTTCAAGAGTTCTGGTAATTGTGCAAACAGCCATAGTACACCAAGATATTTCAAAATGCCTCTAAGAACCTTTTTGAGAGCAACAAGAGGAACCCACCCACCACCATAACCACCGTCATCCCCAAGCCCAATGATGGCGGTATTAAGCTCTCCTCTAACATGAGCAGGAACAACTGTACCAGGTGCTCTACGTACTATAGGCGAATTTGGTGATGCTGACATGACATTTGTAGCACGATTAAAACCAACAGGTTGGCTTCCTGGGCGAGACATTCCGGCAGGACCTGCATGGCCGGCTCGGTTGCCGTTGGTTGCTGAGAGTTGTGGACTGGAAGATGCAACCGAATTGTTGGAATTGGTTGGCCCAACCGAAGGTTGACCACCAGTGAAATTAGGGTCTAACCCGTTCAACTCCTGAGCAACATGTTCCATAATGAAGGGGCGAAATTGTGGACAAGGTAATGACCCGCCAACTGTAGGACCGCCCTTTGGCGGTGTTGCGGGTTGTAACCAAACTTGATCACCGGCAAAACACCTCATGTCAACTGCAAAATGTTTTCGGTATATTATGCGAATCCAATACGGACCACGGAGAACAAACGAGACATCAATTGGCAAAAGTGAACTTGGAACGATTCCCGGGCCACCTCGCCCAGCCACGGTGGCAGCAGCCAACATGGCAGATGCACCAGGGTTCGCACCAGAACCATGAGCAACATTCGGGTTTGAACCATTTGGCATCTGCCCGTGAGCATTTGCTCTTATTAGTGTTGAGACAGATGAAGCAGCACCAGGAACCCCGGAAACTGGAGCAGCCCGCGCAGGACGTGTTGCAGCAGCAAGAGCGTGTAAGGGTCCCGCAGTAAGACGAATGCAGTCCAAAAGAGATGAAACTTCTGTCCCGTTGATGAAATCCTCTAAAAACTATATATAAAAATTTAATCAATAAAAAATCTGGCGACCCAAAAAAAAAATCATTTTATGTCAATTCTATGTTCAAGCAGTAGATTAAAACGTACCTTTGTATGAGGCCAAAGTTGGTCAGGTGATACATGCATTGTACAGCCGCTTTTACCAGATTCCCATTCAACAACAAAACGTGCAAGAACCCCTGAAACCCCCGAACCAAAACTAAACCACAAACTCATTAATCCAACGGCCTCGATTTTAAATGCCTTCCTCATTTGTTCGGAGTATCTGTCACCCTGTTCTAAACCACTTCTCACTCCTGTTGGTGTTTTATTGTCACCATTGGATCGACTTTCTTCTGTTTTCTCATCAGATCTAACAACCAGTAGTTTCCTCATTCCTAAAGCAAATGTCCGAGCATTAGATAACCGCTGAACGTCTGCAACCATCTTTTTAACACTATCGACTTCAACAGAATTATAAGTCAAAACAACGCCATCAGCATCATAACGAATATGAGAATCTATATCAGATGTATTAGCAATCCTGACATTAGATCCCCATGGCGTATTACTGCTTCCCTTTTGAAGCTCAAACAAGTCAATGAAATGTTGGTCACTAATTTTGACATCCCAAAACATACTTCCGGGTTTCCCGAGTCTTAAACATATGTGTTCCCATGTATCGTTTCTTGCAAACGGGAGTTTGAACCATATGTTTGAAGATGGGGTTCTTAAGCCCGCTTCTTCTGCATATGGAATGTCGAGTGCTTCCATTTGACTAGTCAACCGAGCATGTTTGATGCAGAGTGAACAGTGTCTGACCACATGTAGAAGAGCCGACACGTATATACTTGATGGTGCCTCTCCTTTATTTGCTTCTGCTATAAGATTAACATATCTGTATTTTTCAACATTACTTGCACTGCCTAACTGATTTTGCGTAGGAGTTGTGTTTGTGAGTTTTCTTCTTTTGGAAGATTGTTCGAGTATATCTTGGGACTTGAGCGATGGGAGTAAGTCTAACATGTCCAACAATGTTCGTTTTCTTGATCCATTTTCTCTAGAAATTTGAGTGATGTGGGAATCTGGTGTTGAATCTGGAAAAAAGGAGTATTTAGTGTAAACTAAAATCAATATGGTAGGTGGAAAGAAGTATACTTTAAGCAGGGACGGACCTAGCTTGAAGCTAGGTGCCGCGTCCGTTGCTACACAACTTCGCAGGCGTAGTGGAATTTTTTTTTTTTTACGATATTTGGAAAACGTTACTACTAAAATGAAAAACTTTACTACTGAAATTAATTTCTAAATCCGCCACTGACTTTAAGTTCTAACTAGAGGTAAACGATTTCGACCCATTTCCCCCTTTGTACGGCTTGCCTAATAACCTAATTTTTAAGTTTCACCCATTTCACCGGTTGACCGAAATGACCCATTTGGACATTTATACATAATTGAGTTGATATTAATGTCTCTATTGTGAAGCTAAAAAAATTAAAATACGGTAGATTAAGAAACTTCAAATGACCAACCTGGAGTTGAAACAGAGTTTCTGAAAGCATTTCCTCTTGCATTTGCTGCAGAAACTCGAGGTCCAACTGTGATATAAGAACCGACTTCAACCGAATGTGGAGACCCAGATACCATATCTTGGTCAGACTTTGAAGCTGTCATTTTCTTCATGGTTGTGTTTCTTGAAGTTATCGAACTGGTGGAAGCAGACGGTACCCTTCCCTTGTAATTATTCGTACCATACAACGAACCGTTCCAGTTTGAGCCTGCACTTGTAAGATTCATGGAATTGTCAATATGAGAACTCATTGATCCAGACCCATGATTGTAACTCTGGACAGAAAATGCAGGTGCAGATGATCGTCTCTCTTGCTCAAAGATTTCATCTACAAGTGAAGAGAAACCAGATAGACCGGAACTTTCGACAGCCAAATCAGAAAGAAGACTACGGTCAGAAGTCTGATTAAAGCCCAAATCATTTGCGGACGTCAGGGCATTATAATCGAGAAGGCTCAAACTGGATTCGCCTTCAAGCATATGCATGTGATTTATATCAACGTTTTTAACTCGGGTAACAGATGAGTCAGGTTTTCCTGATGAATCTGGCTGAGTTTCTAACAACTTAAAAAGAGGTCTAAAGTCTTCTTCAAGTTGCATCAGCAGGTAACAAGAGCTCCCACAATCAGGAAATCCCAAAAGAAGCATGTTGGAACCATTTAAGGCGTGTTTTGGGACCTTCACAGGAGAAAAGCCATGTTCATATACCTGCAAGAATATGTGATTTATGATGAAACTTTTAATATAATTCAAGATTTCGGATAGAAAAATAGTTCTGACTTCTTACCTGAAGGCCTAAAAACCTCCCAATACACGCAAATAAATGTAATAAACCCTTGCTTCTCAAGCTTATAAATGCTTCAGCTGCGGTCATACTTCCTTGGTTTAACGCTTCCTCACAATCTCTTAGTGCTGAAGATGCAATGATACTTCTTGATGAATGAAGATGGAATTTCCCGGTCCTTTTAAGTTACCAAAAAAAAAAAAAAAAACAGTTTTAGTAGACATTTATTTCTGCCACACGATAGAAAACATCATCATCATCATACACAGTTAATCCCACCAATAGCAAAGCTAAGGTAGGGTCTGAGGAGGGTAAGATGTAGACAGCCTTACCCCTACCCCGTGGGAATAGAGAGGTTGCTTCCAGTGAGACCCCCGGCTCGATAGTGGTTTTGTATCAAGCCTTGGACATAAGGCACATAACACTTGGCAATTGGGACAAGCCCAATTGGTGCATGTGACCCTTGTCTTTTGGCTATCAACGCCACCACATGATGCATGATTAACCGTCCGTCGTTTTTAACGTTATTTTCACGATAGAGATCATGTATAACTAAATGAACTCATTCATTATCAGAAGCAACATCAGGAGATGTATTCACAAGATAATAGGTACATTATTGTTGCCTTTTATTTATAACTGAACAAGTGAACAGGAACTGCGAATACAATCATTACCTAAGTGAAGCATTTTATTTAAATTGCAGCCAAGAGGATTTAATATACTGAAATACCAGCCGGAAACATGTGTTTAATCACATTTAAGAAATCATCAACATTTAGTGTAAAAAAAAACACACACACACACACACACACCCCCCCACCCACCCACCCACCCACCATGAACATACATATATATATATAGGCATAGGTTGAAGTAAGACCTTATATTTATTCCAAGTGTAAAAAACGACGATCCATAGGCACGGACTCGTAATACTTCCTGCCCTTCAGAATCCAAATTGTAATCCTGCATATAGAAATCAAGCACATAATCCACCAATAAAATGAGCATAATCAACTGTACAAGCCATGAAAAGTCATGATATATAGATGACGTTTTTTATATCAAACCGCAATACTAACTTTATTGTATTCAGCACCAGGTTGATCAACTTGGCAGTGAAGAATAACATCACTCCCGCTTCTATAGATATGACTATTTCGCCCCAACTCTTTGTAGATTTCAAGCAGGCGAGTATACTTGTTACAGCAAATAGCTCTTAGTAGCAATTTTTCAACATCGATACAGCTCTGGTCAATTGAAAATTCTGCCTCCCTGTTAGTTGCAGGGTCAATGACAAATGAGCTGTGGATACACTTTATCTGTAGATCCAACCCTGGTTCAATCTTGATAAAAGGACATGATACTGAGTCAGACGTTCCAGTGTTTTTCTCACAATCCAACCAGTAAATAATCTTTAATCCAGGTGTCCGTAAACCACCGGAGTCAGTTTCTCCATCTTGACCTTGACTTGTTTGCATAGAACCAGCAGCATTAATTTGACTTTGACCCGAATTACCATCAGATATGAGCTCAAACCGAATTGCATCTTTCCATCTACCTACCCTAATTTCTCGAACCTGTCTTATTACAGTGTCCATAACAAGAGCTACACAAAATTCATGTAAAATAGAATACAAAACTGAAAAAGGAGTTTCGGAAGCAGCCATTCTGCGTTCTAAATCATCTCCAAGAACGAAGCGTCTCGTTTCTTCAAGCTTCACTGGACCATTTTTTTCACCAACTAGTATCTCCAAATGCAATATTCTCCACATTGATAGGTGTCCACGATAACCAAGTGTTAGCAAAACCTTAAACTCTCCTGGAACACAAAGATTTACGGTGCCGTCAAAGATTTTGACCTCGGAGAACTCCTTGGGGAGTGGGGTTTCAAGTAACTTCGATCTCACAAGCGTGTCAAGTTTCTTCAGCACCGGTTTTTGCTGTTTTTCAGTTAACGAGCTTTGAATACCTACATCTTCTGTGCATTTTGGTAACCGTTGGTAAGTGCCAGTAAGGAGAACTTCAATGGCGGATGGAACATCATAAATTGGAGCACGAGCTTGTTGTAGTCCCTCATGCATGAAAAACATTGAATCTGCAGCTTGAGTGAAACATGTTTCATGACTTGATAGGGTTGATGCAAGTTGCTGACAGTATTGTATCAGTGGTACCTGCATATCAGAAGGCAGTATTTTTAAAGAACAAGTTTGGTATTTATTCGTAACATAACCGTAATATGATAACCCCCCTCCATCATGATTGGTTTTTATCAAAACATCTCCTTAAACAATGTCACTAACTACCATCTAAACCGTACCATTAACCTTTCCATACTTCCAAACTCTTCTCTATTTCAAAACAAATACTCAAACACAAATCCCACTATCAAAACACTTCATATATAACATCCACATGTAATGCATAACATAATTTAACATTTAAACACATACCCTTAAACTAAAAATCTCTACTTTCCTCTCCACCTATGCCTTATCAACCAGTAAACATCCCCTAAAACAATGTCACTAACCACCGTTTAAACCATACCGTTAACCTTTCCCACACTTCCAAACTCTCCTCCAATTAGTCACCGACTAACCGCTAACCGGAATTTCACCAAGTAATTTTCCTCTAATCGGCATAATAACATCTAATCGCTAGACGGTCAACGGCAGCCCTAGGCAGTCCTAAATTGCCAAAAATCGCTGTTCCAGCCATTTTCCAGTCAACCCTTGTAAACTTCAGTGATTAATCTTATTTACTTAAAATAATGAACCGATGAAGGGTAAACTTAAAACTTGTCTTGCTTATAAAATCACATAAAAATGTGTGTATGTGTGCGTGTATATATAAAACTAAAGATTACATATAAAAATCCCAATCTGATTAATCACTACTCCGTACCCCACCAGCCGACTAGCGCCTAGCGATTCTTACATCACTACTCACCTCAATTTGAAAACAAATAATCAAACACAATTCCCACTATCAAAACACTTCATATAACAATATAACAATATAACATCCACATAGGCTACATCATACAATTCAACATTCTAACACATACCCTTAATCTAAAAACCTCTCCTTTCCCTTCCATTTATCCCTAATTAACAAAATCCCATTAACCCATCAAACAAAACAAAACAAAAAGACAAACAAACAAACCTGTTGACACCACTGAGCAAGAACATTAAGCCTAAGCATCCTTTGCTGTGTCTTGACCAAATACTTAAGTATATTAATCTTTTTCTCTGAATCAGACATATCACCACCCTTTGATTTCTCAACCAATTCCTTTAATGACAGATATGATTCCTCTGCTGCCCTGTTCACCAACGTCGAAAATTCCACCGATTCTTTACCTAATTCCGCCATTCTGACACTGTAATAATAATAATAATATTAATAATAATATTATTATTAATTATTAATATTCTATCCCCACGGGCCACCGGTCGGAGAAGACCGACGTCGAGTGAAACGGTGTCGTATGATTATGTTTCCGTCGTGAATCTAAAGGTGTGTTTGGGTTTTCTTTGGTTTGGTTGTAATAATAATAAATAAAGGTAATAATAATATTCTTTTTATAGGATGTATGTGAAGAGAAATAAAAGGGAAAACCGAAGACATAATAATAAGTTGACAAAATTACAAAACTGCCCCTCATTGTAAAAGTAAAAGGCTTGAAATGTAATTTGGGCTATTTGTTGTTAACAAGTATTGGGATGTTGTATCTTTGTTTTGGGTGAGTTGGTTGATGTTTTAAGTGTTTAACATTGGCCCAAATCTACTTGAATGAATGGATACGTTGGTGTTGCTTAATATAGGATTTTAGATAGCTTTATTGCTTGGGCTTTTAAGTTGTTTGTTTGTAGGAACAAGTTGGGACTAAGGATGTGCAAAAAACGTTTTTTTCAGGAACCGAACCGGTTCGTGTCTGAATCAGTTTTGGTTTAGTTTCGATTCGATTTTTGGTTTGGTTTCGATTTCGGTTCTTAATCGGTTTTTGCGCGCACAAAAGAAAAGTATTTAAAGCCAATAAGAAAAAAAATAAACATAAAAATACGACTTTTATTATTTTTTAAGCTTTTCGAAACAAGATACTAGAAAAATGAAATACAAAGAACATAATTCGAAATATTATAATCGTTATTATTTTTCTAATCTCCGTCCGAACTACTTAGGCGCATCAAATCATCATATGTGAGTTCTTCGTCCAACAGGGTTCACTTAGTCCTTCTTCCACCTCTTCCTCATCTATTCTTTCTTCAAGTTCAGTTTGGTCTTCAAGAGATGTTAATGTTATACTCGATCCACCGTGTCCAAGTGTCCTTTTAAGCATATGCACATCTCCAACTAAGCGGGAGTAGTTTTGTTCTCCGTATCGATAACACCCTGTCACTAAGAGATAAAAACCGATTCCAAAGCTACCGTAGAAGCTTGGACACTTACTAAATCACGGGACATAGTGGAAAGGATAGGAAATTCAGATTGCTTTCCTTTCCACCAAGCCAAAATATCAAAATGTTCAAATTCGGTGGCGGTCATAGTGGATGTAAAATTCGAGCCTTTATACCTTCCAAGCTCGGTATTTGGGGCCCCCTTCCATTGATCCCATGTGCATTTGTGTGTTGGGACCATATCTTTGTAAATAAGTATCATACAATGTTTGGAAATCATTATCAAAAGTAATTTTCATGTTGCTTGCCCAATTTGATTTTGTAATATAAAAACGTAACGCCATACTTATTTCATCGATTATTGTATAAACCCCCCATAGCATTTGAGCACGGGTTTAAATCAAAGACATACACAAATACGTGTGGTATTTCTTCACAATATTTTAGAAAATTTTCAACCATTGGAGGTGTCATTTTCTCAAACAAATCACTTTTTTCCCATCAAAGTCATATAGTGTTTGAACCATTAAATATAACTCTTGCAACACTTCCAAACTAGTTGGATAATAAACCCTCGATACTTTTGTAGTGGCGTTTTTAAAACCTCAAGAAATTCCGTCATTAGTTCAATACAAACCCAACCCTCATTAGGAAATTTCGTAACTCGACCACACCTAGCAAGCCTATTATGACAATGTTGTAAAGTTTCTTTTTGTTTCAAAGCACTTTCAAACATTGAAAGTTGAATTCCACCTAGTCGGCACGTCCCAATTCGGACCTAAGAAAGGACGTTTCTTATCCATACAATATTTTATATTTTCTATATTGTTAGTGACTTGATTTAAAAAACTTCATGTAAAATAGATCGAAAACCTCTTTTGAATTCTTCAACAATGGGAACTCCAAGCCCATATTGCATTAATAAGTTAATAACGTGTGTAACACATCATGTATGGAAAAAAATACCATTGCAAATCGGTCTGTTTAATTTTTCAACGACGACATTATTGTTTGACGCGTTATCGAACGACATTGAAAACATTTTGTTTTCAAACTTAAAAGTTTGCATTACATGCCCTAAAAAAATAAAATATATTTTCACCGGTGTGTGGATACTCAAATAAATCAAACGCAATTGTACGTTCCATCGTTTGCCCCGTCACAGGGTCTATCCAATGAGCGTTGACGCAAAGGTACGATTCTAGTAAACCGTAAGGAGCCGACCAAACATCAGTGGTTAAGCTCACACCGGTTTCTAAGTTTGCAAAAAATACAATTAAATCTTTTTTTTTTTGCTTGTTTACATAATTTCAACAATGGCGTTTTAGAGTAGTGCGACTTACGTGTTTGTAACCAGGTTAGAGCGTGTCACAAATCAAGCTTGTTAGGCGGGATTGTTGAAGCGGTTGAACGGTAAACCTTGTTGAATCACAAAAGTTGCCATTCGGTCTTGAACCTTGTTAGAGTCGTAAAGAAAAATCCCATCTTGGGTATCAATCGAAGTTTGAGCACTATCAACCGGGTTATCTTTAACTATCTTGCAATACTTAAGCTTAAGGTGGAGTTTGCGTTTGGTTGGAGAATGATTTCACACTTTCTACAACGTGCCTTTTGAATGCCATTCGACATAAGACACAAGTCGAAAAACCCGTTTTCATGACCAAAAAAGTTCAACGTTTTGTGTCGTCTCAAGAATTCAAACAACGGTTAGGTCCTTTAAGTAACCAGTTTGGGATGGGTTTGATGAAGCTATGGAATGATGTGACAAAGAAGCAAAGCGAACACAAAAACGGGTGAATACGAGTGCGAGTTTTATGTTTTTGGGTTTGTTTTCGCATTTTTGATTGTTGTGATCAACCCAAAACATCTAAAACTTATTTATACTAACTAAGGGTGGCAAAATGGTGATTTGGGAGCAAAAAAAGGTCGAAAAAGCCAATTGCGAGGCCAAACTGTAAAAAAATCAAGGTCCAAACGGTCAGATACGTCCAACAGCTATAAACCATTTTTTTGGATCGGTACAGAACCGGTTCGGCAAAAACCGGTTCGGGTAGGGTCCTGGGAATTATAGGGAATCATTGGGGAACTGGCGGGTCGTGTGCGGAACTGAACCCAGTTCGGAAATATACTGGGCCAAGACGGGTTCGGGTCAGGCCGGTTCCACCGAGTCAGTTCCCCAAACTGGTTTCTTTTGGGCACATCTACTAAGATTTTAGATAAGGTTTCCCCAAACTGGGTTAGTGACTTAACCCAAATTGGGTGCCATCATCCAATATCTTAATAATACAGGTTAGATATGGTCAATTTTTTAGTTTGAGGTGCCAACGACCAATTTCGAATATTTTAGGTTATTAAAATCCAATTCCTAAAAAAAAACCTAAAAAGAAAAGTAACATAGAAGTGTGATATGTTATGATTTGATTGGCCCAAAGATAACAAATAGTTAATTACAAATCTTTGTCCTTCACGCCCGTTTTTTTTTTTTGAACGGCATCCTTCACGCCCGTTAAAATGGTAACGACATCATGCACCAACAAGGAATGTTGGTTGAGTCATTTGATGCCTGCAGGTGGTAAGGTGTGCTGAGACGTCAGCCGAATACAAGAAGCAAATTGTGTAAAAGCTTCTGATTTTACGAATTGTTCCAGCTTCAGCTTTAATACACCGGCTACTTGTTTCATAGCTTTAATTTAAGCTACTCCGTTAGATTCCCTTAACCAAGCCACTGTCTATGAGATGCCGACTCATTCTTCAACATGCACGCGACCAGAGTATATATTTTATCGCTCCATTGTATATATGACTCGAATTAACAATTGTATAATGATATAGTTATTAACGTCCGGCAATGATTAATTCATTGAGTCCCATCTGGAGAAGCATAATAGGGACAGGTAAGACATTGAGACTTTCGTTTAAGACCGCTACCTTTAAATAGAAAAATTAGAAGTAATTTTATATTCTTAATTTTCATTAGTCATTCAATTTAAAACCTAAAACTATTCAATAACGCGTATACATCACTTTCATTGTTTAATATTTATTCAAATTTAGATAAAATTAACCATGATTAACTTTTAGGCAATCCATTTGAAAGACGCTCCAGAACATGTAGTTATATAAAATATAACTAGGTGTTAGTTGGCCCGCGCTTCGTTGCAGGCGCGACTGTTGTGCATACATGTTACGCGCAATGCTGTTGAGAGTTTGGTGGACAGTAGAGATACCATTAAGGTGACTGTTATTCTCGCGTGAGTTTTACAAAAATACTCACGGGCCATTAAGTTCCAGACCAGCCTTAAGATTACAACACTTGAGTTGCCTTTTGTTGAGCCCACAATTTTCCAATATAGGCTTGTGGTTTTTGTGTATAAATATGTGGTCAAATAAAGTAGGCATGTGATGTTGACTTTTTTTTTCCTCTTTATTAGTGGGCTGACTTATGCTACTGTAAAAGTGTCTACTTCTTTCCTTAATGTGGGCCTGTGACAAGCAATATAATAAAAAAAGGTTGGCTGGGCTAATCCATTTAGAGAGAAGATGGCTAGCAATATAATAAATAAATGTTGGCTGACATATGTTAGTGAATGACACTGTAGAAGTGTCGTATAATTAATAGATACTATATATAATTTTGAGTAAATTCCTTTTTGAGTCCCTGAGTTTTCTTGATTTTAACTACTTGAGTCCAACATTTTCATTTTTAACATTCTGAGTGCCTAAGTTTTCATTTTGTTATGGTTTGAGTCCAATTTTCTAACGTCGTTAACCAAGTCAGTTAACTATAAGGGTATCTCAGTCATTTTACACATAGGTACAACTCTGTAATGCATAAGGTATAACGTACAAGTCTTTAATGCATAAATAAATAAAAATAATATTATATATCACAAACACACACACACAACTCCACACCTCTCTCTCTCTCTCTTTCCCTCTCTCTCTCTCTCTCTCACACACCTGCAACCCCACTGCCTCACCACCACCGCCACCCACCCCCATTGCTCCGAACCCCACCCGAGAAACCATCACTATCACCCGAACCTGTACCACCCCCTTGTCGGAACCTCCGACCAAAACCCACCACACCCGAAACCTGATCCATAACAAACCCAGAAAAATCTCCGGTCACATGAACAACCACCACCACTCCCCCTGCACCTGCAACCCACCAAAACCACCCAACCACCTCCTCCGGCCATCGTTTCCGGCGAATCACCTCTGTTACTCATCATACACACAACCACACCCCACCCTGATGTGTTAATCGAAGAGAGAGAGAGAGAGAGAGAGAGAGGAGGCACAGAGGAGAAAGAACAGAAGCAGAGGGAGAGATGGTGACGGTGGCGGCGGTTTCAACTAGGGTTCCGATTAAAGGGTTGAAGATGATGGTGGTTGCTGAACCAATAGCTGGAGGGTTCGAGTCCCGAATTGGAGTTCAGATCTGGATGAAGGGTAGGGTTTACCTATTCCATCTGTTGAACCTGTAACAAGTGCCCAAGATCCATACTTTTTTAGATTTTTTGATGGTCTAAGGAAATTAACGTATACCCATTTCAGGATTGAGATTATTATCTTTGAAAATGATATTATTCCTAATGAAAAGATGATATTAAGCCATAAAGGTTGGGTTTTTAGGGTTTCCAAGAAAGTGAACAGTGTCATGGTTTGGTTCAGATCTGTCCCTTCACCAACCTTAACAGATGGATCGGTTTGCAGAGAAAGAGAGAAAGAGAGAAAGAGAGAGAGAGAGAGAGAGAGAGAGAGAGAAGTGAGAGAGAGAAAGAGGTGAGATCTGTTAGAGAAGTGAGAGAGAGAGAGGTGAGATGTGTTAAATAATAATTATTTATTTTTTAATGGTAGGGGTATTTTGGTCATTTCATAAATATTAACAGAAAAAATCTAACAGAGTTAGAAAATTGGACTCAAAGGGTTACAAAATTAAAACACTAGCACTCAGAATGTTAAAAATGGAAATGTTGGACTCAAGTAGTTAAAATCAAGAAAACTCAGGGACTCAAAAAGGAATTTACTCTATAATTTTGAACATTTGTATACAAGTTACATAGCATCTTCTAACCCAACATCATCTAAGAATTCCAAGATATCATTAATTTCCATACGTAAAAACCCTAGCGCCGCTCCAAGAATGTCGGGCGATCCAGGCGATCCAGGGAAAGAAGATCAAGAAGGTTGGGAACATCCTCGGCAACGTCACGGTAGAAGGAATGGGCAGTCGTCTGGGGCTTCGAACAAGGTACTCACTAAGTTTTTCGTCTCTAATCTCCCTCCGAAGGGATCTTCACAGGATCTCAAGGAGGTGTTGCGTGGGTTCGGGAATTACGAAGGGTCCTACATTGCTAGGAAATTGGATAAGTGGGGTAAACGTTTCGCTTTTGCTACGTTCTCTGAAGTGAACGATGTTGCACGGCTAGAGAATGATATGTCGGATGTTTGGTTGGGCTCGTATAAGCTATTCATTTCTCTTGCACGTTATGTAGACGGCCAAAAGATAGATAGAACACAGGGACCACAGAAGAGATCATCGTATGAAAGGAAGGAAGAGGTTTCCCATGCAAACCCTAATATTGGGGGGAGCGAGAGGTCTGATTCCATGCAGGTGAATGTGGGACGTTCGTTTGTCGACTCGGTATTGAACAGAAACAAGGTGGATGTGATCAACATTGATGACTCGGTTGAACGGTTTATTCACTGGTCAGGTTGTGCATTGTATGGGAAGGTCATCGATCTAGATACGTTAACGTCTTTGAAAAATATTCTTAAGAAGAAAGGGTGGGTAGCATTGGATGTGAAGTATTTAGGGGGCCTGTCAGTTGCTTTGGTTTTTTACGATGATGGGGACGCAGCGAAGTTCTGTGGTGATAAGCAGTCCTGGTCAGATTGCTTTGAGGTTCTTCAACCTTGGGATAAGGGTGGTTTCGTAGAGGAAGGCCGTATTGCCTGGTTGCAGGTTCATGGGGTTCCAGCTCAGTTGACGATGGATAAGGTTTATGAGGTGATTGCAGGTAGGTACGGTAAACTGATTCGAACAGCTTCATTGACAGGTGATGACAAAAATCTAGCGTATGCTCTTATTGGGGTTTTGACTAAGGAGTGTAAGCGGATAGTGGATAGGGTCGATGTAAAGTGGAGAGGCCGTACGTTTAACGTTTGGGTTGATGAAGATGTAGGAGAGTGGGCTCCTGAATGCATAGTAGACCTAGAGGAAGATGATTGTAGTTCTTCTCACGAGGATGAACAGCCAGTTGATCTCCCCCCAATGGATAGAGAAGAGGGGGAGGTGCCACATGAAGAGCCTTTGGTGGATTCGCAGGTTGAGGTAGTAGAACAAGCTCTGGATTGTGATGCTCATGATACGGAACAAGGGGATGTTAATGTATCTGGTATGGGAGACATTCTTTCGGGTTTGTCTAAAGGTAGGAAGAAGTTTCGTAGGAAGTCTTTGTTCAAAAATAGGGTGGATAGCAGCGGGTCTTCAGAACGTCCGAAAAAGAGGTCGCGGGAGAATAACGATATGTTTGGTTTGGATCGCTTGATTGGTATTTTCTCGCCTGAGAGGGTTTCGGCTAACAACGGTAGTACTAATAGTGATGAGATGGAGGAAGTGACTTTACCTCCTGACAGTAATAATGTGGATCCAGACGTGGAGGAGCTAGCAGGTAACCGGTTAGATGATGTGGAGGAGGGTCCGAGTGTTGACAGCAGTGGCACTAATCCGATTGACTTTGAAGCTAACCAAACAGTTTTGCTGAGCCGAGTATTGGGTGTTGAGAATCTAGACGCTTTTGTTCCAGCGGTTAAAGAGGTATTACGGGATGAAGGGTATCAAGGGGTTATTCGATGAATGTTATATCATTGAATATACGGGGTATGGGGAGAGTTGGGAAGGCGGATTGGGTTCGTAGTCTTCGGGCTACGAATGAAGTCAATTTTATTATGTTACAGGAAACGCAATTCCAGTCTTTGGATACGATTCCGTTGGGGAGTTTTTGGGGGTTTGGGGAATTTAATCACGAATGGGTTCCTTCTTCAGGTCGGTCGGGTGGTTTGGTTTCGTTATGGGATCCCAAAGTATTCATTATGAATAGGGTGGTAAAAAATTCTAACTGGCTTCTTGTTTCGGGCTCGGTCAAGGGAACTGGTCACGTGTATCATCTTCTTAATGTGTATGCTCCTCAGAATATTGTGTCTAAACGTGTTCTGTGGGAGGATATCAAGAGGATTATGGGAGAGGATGGTGGTAGATGGGTGGTGGCGGGGGACTTTAATTCTGTTAGATACGAGGATGAAAGACGAAATTCGGTTTTTAACGCGGTGGAGGCTTCTGAATTCAATGATTTTATTAATGATGCTGACTTACATGAATACTCCTTGAAAGGGAGAAGATTTACTTTTCTTGCAGGTGACAAGTTAAGCCGAATAGACAGGATTTTTGTCAGCTGGGAGGTTTTTATGGAATGGCCTTGTGCGGAATATATTGCTTTGGAAAGAGTCAAATCCGATCACAGCCCGCTTTTATTGAAGACTGGTTCGAAAAACTTTGGTCCCAAGCCTTTCAAGTTTTACAATTCTTGGCTCGGGCGCGAAGATTTTGATGAGGTGGTCAGGAATACGATTCAAGAAGGGGTGTTCGAAGGTAATCCGGATGCTCGATTGTTGTGCAAGTTCAAGTTGTTACGAAAGAAGATTAGTGAATGGGCGCGTATGGTTAAAGACAAGGAGATGGAGGAAAGACAGGTTCTGGAAGATGAACTCGCTGTTCTGGATCAAGCCATCGAAGACCGAGTTTTAGATGAAGATGAGATTTGGTCATTGACTGAGATTAAACGTCGTATTGGGGAGCTCGATTATTTCAAACAAAGCGATCTGAAGCAGAAAGCTCGGTGCAACTGGGCCAGACATGGAGATGATAATTCCAGGTTTTTTCACGGGTTCATAAATAAACGTAAGGCTTCTAATCATATTCCGGGGTTGGAAGTTAGTGGTAGTTGGGTGTCCTCGCCGGAGGTTATTAAAAGAGAGGTTATGAGGTTCTTTAGGGATAAGTTCAAGGAACCCTTGAGTTCTCGGCCGAAGCTTACTTGTTATGGCTTATCCGTTGTCAACAGCGAAGAGGCTGCGTCGTTGGTTGACAAGTTCTCCACTCAGGAGATAAAGCGGGCAGTTTTTGATTGTGGTGCAGACAAAGCCCCGGGGCCTGACGGTTTTAATTTTAGGTTCATAAGACATTACTGGAGTCTTTTTGAATCTGATTTTGTGGCCGTTATGGAGTTTGTTCACGCGGGTGGTTGTTTTAGTCCGGGAGTGGGTTCATCGTTTATTACTCTCATTCCTAAAGTGGGTGATCCGGCGACTTTGGGGGATTTCAGACCGATAAGTCTCATTGGCAGTATTATTAAGGTGGTTTCCAAGGTGTTGGCTAATCGGTTGAAGGTGGTGCTGGGGCGTTTAGTGTCAGAAACGCAGTCTGCTTTTATTTCTGGTCGGTACATTTTAGATGGTCCGCTCATGACCAGCGAGGTTATATCTTGGGCTAAGAAGCGCGATAGAAAAATTTTCTTATTCAAGATTGACTTCGAGAAGGCTTATGACAATGTTAACTGGGAGTTTCTGCTGTCAGTTCTGTCTCAGATGGGTTTTCCTGGAGTGTGGTGTGAGTGGGTTCGCGGCATTATTTCGTCTTCTAGAGCGGCGGTTCTGGTGAACGGTTCGCCTACGTACGAGTTTGGTTGTCATAAGGGTATTCGTCAGGGTGATCCCTTGTCTCCGTTTCTGTTCGTCATTTTGATGGAGGCGTTATCGGGTATGTTGAACCAGGCTAGTGATATTGGCGCTTTTCACGGGGTTAACCTCCCGAACGACGGTCCCACATTATCTCATCTTCTTTATGCGGATGATGCTATGATAATGGGAGATTGGTCGGTTTCTAATTTTAATAATATGAGGCGCATCCTCCGTATTTTTTATCTTTGCTCCGGTCTTAAAATTAACCTCCATAAATCGGTGCTCTATGGGGTAGGAGTGGAGGAGTCCGATATTGTTAGTGTGGCCGAAGAGATAGGGTGTAAAAGGGGTAGCGTTCCGTTCACGTATTTGGGTATCAAGGTAGGGGCGAATATGAATAGAATCGCTAATTGGGAGCCGGTGATTTCCAAGTTTAAGTCTCGGTTGTCTAAATGGAAAGCGAGTACTCTCTCCATAGCCGGTCGTTTGACGTTAATTAAGTCGGTGTTGGATAGTCTCCCTACGTATTATTTCTCGTTATTTAAAGCGCCTAAGAAAGTAATAAGTGAGCTTGAAGGCCTTATGAGAAGATTTTTGTGGGGTGGTTCGGATGATGTGCGGAAAATGAATTGGGTGGCTTGGGATACCGTTACTAAACGGATAAAAGATGGTGGGTTAGGGGTCGCGTCTTTAGAAGTCAATAACATCGCCATGGTGGTTAAGTGGTTATGGAGGTTCTTTTCTGATACAACGGCTTTGTGGCGGAGGGTTGTATTTGCTATTCATGGTTCGACGCGGCATTGGGGTATAGCGCCTGCTAATAACTCCATTACAGGAGTGTGGAAGAATTTCGTGGTTTTATGGAACAAGATCAAGGTGGATGGCGTTGGCCTAAATCGGGTTTTTCATGCTAATCCCGGTAATGGCAAACGTATTAGATTTTGGTTGGATACTTGGCTGGGAAATGAGCCGCTCAAAGACTCTTTCCCGCTGCTGTATTCTGTCGAACGGAACAAGAGGGCTTTGCTTTGTGATCGGCTTTCGTTTTCTGATGGTTTTTGGCTTCTGCGCTGGGATTGGTCTCGCAACTTGTTATCGGCAGAGGAGGTTAACAGCAGGTCTGCTCTTGAATCTTTGCTTCAGCCAATCATGTTAGTTGACAGAGAGGACTCTTGGCAGTGGGTTAATGGGGGTAGCAGCGGTTTCGGGGTTGCCGAAGTAAAGAAGTGGTTGAGAGGGCCGGTCATTGGTGCTCGTCCGGAGTTCAGTTGGTGTTCTTGGGTTCCGTCTAAATGTAATATATTTATGTGGCGCGCTAGCTTGGATCGTCTCCCCACAAAGACAGCGTTAGCTAGAAGGAACATTAGAGTGGATAACATCTTATGCGATTGGTGCCAATTCAATGACGAGTCTATCGAACATCTTCTTACGGGTTGTGCTACGGTGACTGGGGTGTGGGATAAGATCGCGTCTTGGTGTGGCTTCCCGAGACCTTTTTTATTCCATGTGCAGGACGTTGTGTTGATGCATGAGCAAAGTGGTTTATCCGGTATCAAGAAAGAAGTTTTACAAGGCATCATTATCATCACGAGTTGGAAATTGTGGCGAGCGAGGAATGAAAAGATTTTTAATGGCTTAGACACGAACGTGGTGAAGATGGTGGCGGATATAAAGGCTTTGGGGTTTCTTTGGTATAAAAATAGGTATAAGGGTGGGATTGTAGATTGGTATAGATGGTGTACGTTTGATGTAACGTAGGTTGTTTCTTTGTTTGGATTTCCTTGGTTTTTCGGCTTATATCTCTTTCTTAGAGATGTAGTCGTTTTGGTGGTTTAATGAAGTTCAATTTTCAAAAAAAAAAAAAATCTAAGAATTCCAAGATCTTTGTTACCAATATCTTATTAACTCAAATATCTACAAGAGTCATAACTTTTGGGAGTCGACAAAACAATGAAACATGTATCGACCGAGTAATGTTTTTAGTGACCACTTGTGCACTTAACACTTCTATCAACATCAAGTATCAGAATCAAATACTTTTAAGCCAATTGCAGAACAAATGCACAAGGTGTGGTTTAACATGTATCGCACATTTACACAAGAGATATGCAACCGTGTATAGTGAATCAGTTCTGAATCCATATAAGCATATCCTCTCACAATCCCATTCGTAGTTAAAGTAATTATTTTGCCCCCATAGAGGGTGTCTTATAGAAGAGGTATTAAAATAGTAATAAAGACCAAACCCCTCCTCAAAATTCTAAGGGTTCAATACGAACCTTGGAGCACCCTTAAAATAATTCTACACATTAGAAACAAGGTTCTATATTAATTAAACCATTGATGCTTTGATTAAGTGGCAGCCTAACAATTTACCAAATTTTTTAAATAATTGTCTAAATTATTATTTTACGACACATCATCAAACCATCCAACGGTTCATATCAACCGCATCATTCATTGTCCTATTTCTAGCATTTACCATCTCTTGTTGACGCCTTCAAAAGAATAAATACACCGTACACGTGTATGTTAATAGGTGACTCATATATACACAAACAACATGCTACCATGTATATTATCTCACAATCTCGCCATAATCAATATAATCAGATCAATCTGACCTTTTATATACCGAACACTTCAATTAATATAATTTAGAGATTTGAATAACTTTTGAAAAATCAACCCAAGTATATTTCCTCACAATCACCTTCTTAGTCAATATAATTGAATATCAATAATAATTCTAACATTAGAATTTAGAAACAAGCTTCTATATTAATTAAACCATTGATGCTTTGATTAAATGGCACCCTAATAATTTACCAAAAATTTTAAATCAATTGTCTAAATTATTATTTTACGCCCAATCATCAAACCATCCAACGGTTCATATCAACCGCATCATTCATTGTCCTATTTCTAGCATTTACCAATTCTTGTTGACGCCAACAAAAGAATAAATCCACTATACACGTGTATGTTAACATGTGTCTTATATTTACACAGACGACATACTACCATGTATATCTCCTCACAATCTCGCCATAATCAATACAATCGGATCAATCTGGCCTTTTATATACCTAACACTTCAATTAATATAATTTAGAGATTTGAATAACTTTTGAATCAACCCAAGTATATTTCCTCACAGTTACCTTCTTAGTCAAGATAATTGAATATATCAATAATATACATCAAGTTATCTAGAAAAGAAAATTTCCAATTCACCTTCTATCTATACTATATTATAATGCATGAGGCAAGGACTTCTTAAATTTTAAATAATACAAATATTATTACTTAAAGTACAACACTCAATGCACATAACAAAGATTTTTTAAGGGCAAATATGTCATTTAATTAGTGTCTAACAACTTAACCTATAAAAGTGTTTCTAGAAGAAAATCTTATAAGAAGAGGTTATGCAATTCAATTAAAAAGCCCAAATAGGTGGAAGAGGAGGTTATCCTCATCCTAATATCTCATTTGCAATCCAATTTCAAAATTCCAACGATCCTTATCTACATAAACTCTCTCATCTCTCCACCAAAACCATTATGCCTTAACTCTTCTTTCTTGTAATCTCTGCTCTCCCCTACTCTGTTCGCCAAAAATAGTATCAGTGGATCTCTAATCGGTGCAAGAAATAGAGAGAATACATGTGAGAGGAGAGAAGGAGGTCGACCACGGTGTTACCGGTGGTAGCACACGGTGACAGCAGGATATTTTAGGGTTCGGCCCCAAACCCTAATATGGTGAAATTTGTAGATCCGATCAGTAAGAGAATGCCAAAGAATTTTCTGTTGTAGTGGTACTTTGTCTCTCATTTCATATTTTTTTAACTTAATCTAAAAAGAAAATTAGAATCCATATTTTTAATTTTTTAAAAGTTACTTAAGTTTGACATTCAATCTTGATTTTTTAAATTTAGGGTTCTCAATTTGCCATTATAAATCGTTTTTCAACAATCTGTATTTCTTTTGGGGTTTTTGAGTTTTGGGCGTTATAAATTTTCGTGGTGCATAGAGTTGTAAATAACGCAAATAGATAAATTAGAGTCATTGACAACTGAAACAAGAAAGAACCATCAAATTCAGCTCTTTTGAAGAGGTTATTTCTTTGTGCCTATCACAACTGGTAAGTATTTGTGAATACGTGTTGTGTATAGATTTTTGTTTTTCTTCATGTGTATGTTGTCTAGGGTCAAGAAATTTTGTTGGCGTATGATCATCTTTAAGGTAATGTTGCAATGTTATTGTAGTTTTAATAATATTATTTATAATATATTTTCCTTTAACTCTTTCTTTTATGTGGTGTAGGGGAATATTATAGGATACTATTCGTGATATATAATGAATGTTTTGGTTGCGGATTAAGTGGAAAAAAAAGAAGAATGGGTGGAAATTGTAGGCATGGACTGCCGGCTAGGTTAGTTATCTCATTGACAAGCAGGTAATGAGGCCAGGCAAGTCTTACACAAGTAAGATAACAAAAAATAGAAGAATTGGTGGCATGTGTAGGCAGGCAATGCCATTGGCCAACTATTTTACACCGGCATAAACCGGTGGCTGGGTTATTTATTCATTTTGTAGGGCAATGTACAATCTGAATTCGGGCCATTGTTTTTGTTCCTTTAATTGAATGCTTAACTTGTCGAAATCAATTAGCTTTGAACTAGAATCCTCATTTAGCTCAATCTAATGTTGTTTTTTTTATGTTGACGATTATATTTAAATCTCTCATAATATGAACAGGAATTCATCAAATTCAGCAATGGATCAACTTGGAGGCACGAGGAATATTGACGTATGATAAAAGTGTCTTCCATTGGAACTAGAGACTGGACATCATGACAAGTAGTCGTGAAGTTTGATAAGTTTTTTAAAAGAAAATATTATATGAATTTCTTAATGTGAAATTGCCCGCCGCACATATTTTTGTAAGGCCTTGCTGATTAACTAAAAATAACATGGCTTAATGTTTTAACATCACATTTTTTTGTTTATCTTTATTGTTCTGAAGTTCTGATTTTTGTTATTGTAGCTAAGGGGATAATAGCATCACATTCTGAAGATAGTATGCACTATTTTAGTGATGATCGTTTATCCAACACAGTCTCTTTATGAAGGTAATTAATATGACTTTAATTGCATTTTTGCTTATGCTAGGTTGTATACATGTACTTTGTAGTTAATATGTGGATGCTAGGAAAAGAATGATATCTTAGTAGAAAACTATTTTAGGATGTTTAACATTAAAGAAGTTGCCCGACTTGGATATCATACACATACATATATGGCTTAGTAGGAACAATGACTGTTTTTTGTACTTTAAATTTTCTAAGAATTTGGTAAGCTGTAAACAAATTGATACTCATATTCCAGGTTGCAGGTGAACTGGTTCCAAGAGATCTTCATATGAAAACACCTAACCCTTTCGGAAAACAGGACATCATCAACTTATTACCAGTGCATAAGGTGACAAATCAACATTTTATGATTGCAACTAATCTTAGTTGATTGTATTTCACAATTCACAGCTCAGTGCCCCTATATTTGATTTTTTTTATTGCAGCAAATAGCATGTTAGTCTCTATTAACTTTTTTATCTTAATTTTAAAGTATTATCTACTTTGAGATCCGATCATCTAATGAATTAACTAAACTAAATTAAAGATGATAAATTCATAACCTAGGCATGATACTGCTTTATAAATATATATATATACGTAAACATCATTAACTTATTTTCATAATGTTATTATTGATGTAGGTTGTTCCAAATTGCATCGACTGATATATGTACATATTTTTATAACAATTGTTCTCTTAATGGGATTTTAAAATGATTTTATTTAAGTCAACCATTTGCAGAATCGATTCATTTACTACACTAATAAGCATGAGATAACACCATTAAAAGGCCAACCACAGAAGGTTTATGTTTACACATTTTATAATATTCAACTTTTAGTTTGTATAAAACTTTTGAATTTTACGGTTTCATGGTTAGTGTTTCTGCATAGACAGGTTTTTCGGGTCTTTTAGAAAAGAAGGTTGCTGCCATTCATTACTTTACCCAAGATATAGAGAGGTCGAGTGAAGAAGTGAGTGTTTATCTTCAAATATTTATAGATTTTTTACATCATAATTTATGTCCCAAGCATGTACATAGGTATTGGTTGATCTGGATTATGGAATATGGATATATGTTATCCTTAATGGGTCAAATAAAATCTTTACCCAATATCTAGCCAAGATAAAAGTATTATGTTTTGACCTAGCCCAGTTGACCTGTTCATAGATCACATGTTACTTGTTTTTTAGTTTTTATATCTAATGATTGTAAAGTAGGCATTAGTAGAATAGAGCAGGTAATTGATGACCCTAAATCTGTTATCCCAGCTGCATTAGTTTCATTTTAGATCATGATGGGATACAACCATGTTAAATTTCGAATTTGGGTCATGGGACATGTGCCAAGGAAAGAGGTGGGAAAATAAAAGGGTCAAAAAACATGTATTAAAAGATCTTGGTTGATCTGTCAACTTTTGTTTCTTCCATTTTCTTTCATTTTGCATATCAACTAATGTATAGAAGAAATTAAATGCTATGTTAAGATAATAATATACTTAGTTTTAGTAAAGAGATATAGAAGATAAAAGCAATCCTTTAATTATATTACACACTAGCTTCGAGATCGGCAGCACGCTTACACTTATAACTACCAACTCAAAAACATAAAAAAAATAACATAACAAACTTTCATAAAATATTATATAAATATGAACATTCACATGAGTACTAAACTAAATATCACAAGGAGATTGATAAACTAACATAAATAAATGAGTACCGCGTTATAAATTGTTGTCCCCGTTGCATCGCGCGGGTTTCCTACTAGTATAACTATAAACTTAACCATTGATGGTTTCAATTATTGATAGCCTAATAATAATCTACCAATTTCCATTACTACAAACCACTAAAACCTAATTATCCAACTTTTTATTTTTTTGTTAGGGGACGGAGTGCTACCATAATTTGTCACAGGTACCTCACTATCAGTACGGTAACACCGCCTCCATCTAGGGCTGTTCGAATCGCTCGGTGCTTGCCGATCGCTCGTCGCTTGCTTGAAAAATGCTCGATAAATGCTCGCTCGATCTTCCGCTCGGTTGTGAATGAGCCGATCGGATCGGTTTATAAGTGAGCCAAGCACAAGCAAATGTCCGCTAGGCTCAGTTCGGCTCGAATACATTTTACCTATTTATTATAAATTTAATTATAAATATAAACACAACTTACATATATATATATATATATATATATATAACATTCTATTGGATTTGGCTCAATATATGCAAACAAAATATAACTAACCCACTTAACTTAATAAAAAAATTAACACTAAGTTTAATAGTAAACCATAAGTCATGAGGTAACAGTTTAGACTTCTTTATGGTATTAGTCGTCCATCGCTAATCATCGCTTGATACCACCCAACGTCACAATGCAATATTTGTTCTCTGCGTTAATTGATCGCCTCACCAGTCTCAACCTAATCCTCATCCTCGGACACTCGGATCTCAATATTAGTGTTACTACCAGACAGTTTGACCTTAGTTGTCACCCGACAATAAAACCATCGAAGGAAACATCTCAATTTTATGGTTGTCAAAATTACTCTTCGCTCGATTCTCGCTCGACGCTCACTCGAAAAAATTTGCGCTCGCAGAATGCTCACTCTGTTTTTGACTCGATTGTAAACGAGTCGCTCCGCTCGGTTGGATTTGTAAACATGCCAAGCACGAGCAAAGCTCCGCTCAGCTCGGCTCATGAACGGCACAACCGCCACCCATGCTCGTAGTGGTCCCGTGAACCAAAATCTGATTGTAGTTAACGGGCTGGTACTCGTGATTTTCTCACTCCCCCTTTTGTCTTTTTCTCTATTTTCTTTCCAGTGGAATGCTGCCTCCAAACAACTGTTTCAGTGAAGTGGTGTGATAGTGTAGGATTGGTAGAAATCAGTGAAGTTGAAAAAAACCTAGTGGAGCGCCCCGTCTAGGGTGATCATCGAATCGAATAACGATCTTTCGAATTAATCGAATTGAATTTTTCGAATAAATTTTTTTTACTGAACTCGTATTCGATTCGAATTCGATTAAAAGCTGACCATTTCGATTCGAATTCGTATTAGAAACTTGAATTCGAAGCGAATTCGAATAATTCTTTAAGGTTAAAACTTATGTTATGAGCTTTAGTTAGGCTTGGGCTTGATAATGGGCTAATTTACGAATTAGGTGAAATTTATAGATTAGCCTAAGTTCTAAAGTTATATGTGTGTATATAATTATATATTTATATATAAAAATAAATATGTATTATTTTTATTCGAATTTCGAATCGAATCGAATTTAAAATTATAAATTCGTATTCGAGTTATTGAACTCGAATTGAATCAAATTCAAATACGAATTCTTGATCATCGAATTAAATTCTTGATAATCGAATCAAATTAAGTCGAATTTCGAATTTATTACGAATTTTTCAAATTAGAAATCAAATTTTGAACACCCCTACCCCTACCCCCTCATACTACCAAACCATCCAACGGTTCCAATCACCTACAACATATCCTTTTCATCATCAAAATTATTATTCCTATCCTCTCACTTACCATCTCACGTTTTCCGTGGACCAGACTCCACCGGATTCCTCCTCCCATTAATAATAATCAACCCAACCCTCTAAAACACCTCTTTCACATACCATCACACCAAACAACAAGTCAACAACAATGGCGAACAACAACAACAACAGATCGTTAGATATCACAATAATCTCAGCAAAAGGCCTCAACAAGGTCAACCTCGTCGGCAAAATGGACGTATACGCCGTCGTTTACATCAACGGCACCGTAAACCAAGACCAGAAGCAAAAGACTCCAGTCGATAAAGACGGAGACTCAAACCCTACATGGAACTATCCTATGAAGTTTATCATTGATGAATCAGCTGCGTTACAAAACAAATCTACTCTCGTTGTCAAGATCAAGACAGAAGGTATGTTTGGTGATAAGGATCTAGGTGAAGTACATGTTCCTGTTAAAGAGCTGTTAGAAGGCTCGTCTACTGGAGGTAAGCCGTTACAGTTTGTTAGTTATCAGGTTAGGAAACCGTCTGGTAAACCTAAAGGTGAGCTAAGTTTTTCTTATAAGTTTGATGAGAAGAAAAGTAATAAAGTTGATCATGAGCCGGTTACGGCTTATCCTGCTGCAAAAGTTGATGAGAAGGTAGATGATGCTGTTGTTACGGCTTATCCTGCTGTTGGTTCTGGATCCGGATCCGGAACAGGATCGGGATCCGGATCCAGTTCGTTATATCCGCCGCCATATCCGGCTCCGGCCGGTGGTATGCCAGCAGGTTATCCACCACCGGCCGCAGCTGTGGCGGCGGGAGGTTATCCACCTGCAGGAGGTGCGTATTATCCTCCACCTCAATACGCACCTCCTGCTGGATATCCTCAACCACCAGCTGGATATCCGTACCAGTACCAGTCCCAGCAACAACCGGACCAACGGGGGTATGGTGGATATCCTCCACCACCATATGGTCCTCCACCACCATATGGTGGTGGAGGATATCCGCCGCAGCCAGGGTATGGATATCCGCCGGTGGTTCAACCGCAACAACAGACGCAGAAGAAGGGGAAGTTTGGTATGGGATTGGGAGCAGGATTGTTGGGAGGAGCGTTGGGCGGTTTGTTGATTGGGGATATTGTGTCGGATGCTGCTAGCGGTTGCGGTGGTGGTTGTGGTGGTGGTTGTGGTGGGTTTTGAGATTTGAAACCTAAGGTATGTATGTACTTACTATGCATGATTGTAAAAGTGATAAGCGTGGTAGGGGTGTTTAATATTCGGTTACAAACTAATGAACCGCAAACTGTTAGGGGTGTTCACTGTCTGGTTATAAACGGATGAAAATGATAACTCTTAGGGTTGTTTGATGTTTGGTTCCAAAGTGATGAAACTGGAAACTGAACCGAATCGAACCGAAAAATGGTTACATTGTGTGTTGCCTTGTAATAATCGTCATACATTTCTTTTTTCTTTTTAGAGTTTGAATAAATGTTAAATAGGAATATATTTAATTGATCGCCAAGTTGTTTCCGCGTACTTTCCACTACATTGTGACATGAGAGCATATGATTCTGGTCATGGACCAAGCATAAACTAGAGATAGAGACCTAAAGATTTTAAAAGTTATCTTTAATATAAAAATAATTGTAGGTAAAGTGGGTGACATGTCAATGTACAAGATGAAAATTGAAAGAATAAATTAAGGGTACTTGAAATTTTGGTTGGATTATTCATAAAGCTAGAACGAGCATGTATGTTGTATGTTCTGTGGTGAAATTATTCTTGAAATAGACCAAAGGTTTCTGCTTTTTAAGTTGGGAATTATCACCGCTTCATGAATGAGTGTTTTTGCACATAAAAAGGTTACGGTTCATGACAAATTGGTCTAGTGATTAGTTAGGTGTTTTCTCTCCTTAAGGTTTCAAGTTCGATCAACTCTCACTAGCATTACTTTGAAGGATATTATGGCAATGAAGTTTAGAACTAGGCATCTTTGGAGGTCGCCGGTTCGAAGCCTAGCTGGACCGGATTTTATCGCAGTGGACCTTGTGCGGACGGGTTTTCCTTGAAACTGGTGGCTTGGGTATGCATCCAACTCCGACCATTATGGAGGGGGGATGCATTTCCTCGATTGAGGGCATCTAGGATGCTTAATAGGTAATTTAGTTGGCCGGTAAAAAAAGATTATGATTAATTATGGAAATCGGTTACCCATACTTTTACTGTTAACAATGATAATTTTCTTTCGTAACTAGAAACTGTTGATGGGGGCGCTACCCCGTGACTCCTTGCCGGATTCCGATATCATATATTATATATATATATATATATCTTACTTTCTAACTTTTTTTTAACCCTTAGACTTTTGACGTGTAACCCATTCTACCCACAGATTACTCTATAATTCCAAAAGTAACCCTCTAACTTTGCAAATGTCCCTTAGACCTCCTCAAGTTTCAAAAGTTTCGAGTTTATCGTAAAACTAATTTCTTACGTTTTTATTTTTTTATGGATGTGTCCGTATAAAGTCGAGTTATTTTTTACTATCGATGGAGCATGAAAGGACAAAAAAACAGACAAAGACAAAAGTGATAAAATACACAAACAATCCTTTAACTTTAGAAATTGATATTTATGTCATACACTTTCTAAAAAGTTTATAAAATGTCATTTCACTCCCTTTGAGTTCTAACTTTTCAAATTTACCTAGCGTATTTTCATTTTTTACATTAAAGGAAAAAAAATTTCTCATGTGGTTATATTATTTTGTATGTGTCGATATAAATTCACGTTTCGATGTAATTTATTTTTATGTTCGTTTTCGGTTGGTTACATTTTGTCGTACGTGTTGATATAAATTCATGTTTCAATGTAAACGAATTAAATTCACGTTTCGACATAGGTTTTTTTTTACTGAAACGAGTATGGTCAAATAAAAACGTTTCTTTCTTACTTTTACGTATGATATGAGTTTGTCGAAGATTCTGACGTAAATTTTATTCGGAAACGAGTGGGGTAAAATATAAACGGTTTAATTCGACAATAAAATTCAAGTTACCCATGTTTGGTTTCTTTGTCGTTTCACATATTAGATTTGGTATATTGATTTCTGTAAGGTTTCGTCTATGGCGATGGTCGTGGGTTTGGTATCACAGTTTGTATTTTACTTTTTTTTTTTCAGCCTTTCACTTAGCTATGATGAGTTACATATACTTTCTGACAACTAATGACGGTGGCGTGGCAAGGCAGGTGGATGGCAGGTCCTAACCTGCCTCGCCTTGCAGCCCCGGTTCTAAAAAACTCTGAACCAGGCATGTATTATCCATTGTTGAAGTTTGCATATCGTTTATTTCCGATTGAGTTGAAATAAATGTGTTTTCTTTAGCCACTAATATGTGTATTAATAGCTCGGCTATTTGAATAGTACCTTATGGCAAATTTGTACTCTTTATGGTTTTTTTCAGGACCATTTAGGGTTTTGACGAAGGTTTGGTCTGTGGCAATGGTTGTGGGTTTGGAATGACAGGTTGTATTTTACCTTTTTTGGCAACCTTTCACTTGGTTATGATGAGTTACATACACTTTCCGAAAACTAATGACGGTGGCGTGGCAAGGCCAGTGGATGGCAGGTCCAATCCTGCAACCCGCCTTGTAGCCATGGTTCTGAAAAACTCTGAACCAAGCATGTCGTTTGTTTCCGATTGAGTTGAAATAAATTTGTGTTTCTATAGCCACTAATATGTGTATTTTTAACTCTAAAATTGGACTGCTAAATAGCCGTTAACCTGGTCTGCGTTTTTACCTGCATAATAGTGACTCTTCTATGTTTCTAAGTCAATAATCATATTTCAAAATGAATAAATGTCTGATTTTTTTGTCTTTAAGTTGCCGCTCACCCAAACTCTTTTCAGGTCCAAAATGGTAATGAGCTATTAATATATATATGGTAGGGTTTCTGTAGGAAAATAGTTTTGTGTAGAAAGTGTAACAAGTGTTTTCTACCATTAAATGAGAATGTGTTTAAAATCTAGTTAATATATTATAGGAATTAAGGGTAAGATCGTCAACATGTGTTTTAATTGAGGGTATCAAAGTCATTTTCTATAAAAGTGTTTTAGAAACTATTTAGGTGCTGTTTGTTTTTTCTGAAGCAAAAGGTCTGCAGTCTGCAGACCATATCTGCACACATCTGCAGGAGAAGAGGTGGACCAAAGGTCTGCAGTCTGCAAGAGGAAGACTGTTTGTTTTTTAACTTCTGCAGATTGCTGAAATAAACTAAAATTTAAAATAAACTGATTTTTTTAAAACAATCAATATTTTTTCAACATTTAAATTTAAATAGTAGTTCTACAACACTGAAATAACAATAATAACGTTTTTTTTAAATAACAACAATAACAATTTTTCAAATTATTTATTCCGTACTTTGCATTAATTGCTCAGCAATTTCATCTCGTAATTGGGTCATATATTCTCGATCCGATGCAGTACCGTGTACCTCAACTTCTTCTTCATCAGCATCAACGTGCACATTGCTATTTCCTAACGACCCATTCGGTTGATCGTATTCTGTAAAGAACTCATCGCTCAAGCCCTCTTTCCTTATAAAATTATGTAACGCAAAACATGCAATGATGATGTTCCTTGTGCATACTCAGCCCTTTCCTACCCACCGTGTTTATCTCTTCAATGCAAGTCTCTAATAAGCATTTTATATGGTCATTTGACCATTGTTGTTTCTCTCCTATTTCTATTAATTAACAAACAAGGAACCAACATAAAATGTATTAATTCGCAACAAATCGACACATAAGAACACTATGAACAACAACAATCCCAAATCAACTACATTACACATTAGAACAACTACAACAATCCCAAATCAACTACAACATGAATCAGAACATTATGAACTACAACAACAATCATCAACAACAATTAACAACAAATCGACACATAAGAACATTATGAACAACAACAAATCGACACATAACAACAAACAACAAACAACAAATCTGAAAAAAGAAATATTTAAAACTGATTTAAAAAAAAAACTGATTTAAAAAAACTGATTTAAAAACTAAAAAAATATTATACAAATATGAAAATATTATACAAATCTGAAAATATTATACAAATCTTTAATATTCAAATCTGAAAAAATATGATACTAATAAAAAAAAAGCATTTTATATGTTTATGAATACTAATCGAAAAAAAAAACGTTGTATGCTTTATGAATACTAATCGAAAAAAATAAGCATTTTATATGTTTATGAATACTAATATAAAAATAAGCATTTTATATGATACTAATCGAAAAAAAAACGATTATGAAAAAAACGATTCAAATCTGAAAAACAGGTTGTTATGTTTATGAATGATAATAATAAAAGCCCCATATTTCACTAAACATAACAGTTATTAAAAAAAACGATTCTGAAAAAAAAAATTACCCGATGGAGAAGGAGGAACCGCCGGAGGAGGAAGGATGAGGGAAGGAGGAGGCCGGAGGTGGGACCGCCGGTCGGAGAGAGGCGTCTGAGGCCGCCGGAGGTGGAGGAGCAGGGATGGAGGCGGGTCTTGTAGGGTTTTTGGGGAGAAGATGAGGGAAGAAGGAGTTGGGGGTATTTTTGTTTTGTGAGAAGAGGTTAGAAGACAAGGGTATAGGTCTGTGTGGGGAAGAGGTTTTTTAATGGTTTGTCATCTAAAAAACAAACAGTCTGCCCGCCTCAAATGTCTGCCCGCGTCTGCGCGACGCAGACATAAGTGGCTAGAAGCTCTTTTCAAGAAAAAACAAACACCCCCTTAATGTCCCTACATTTATGGCTCTCTCTCTCATATAAATATTATTATAGATAACAATATTCAATGCTCTCTCTCTCTCTCTCTCTCCTACATTCAAAATCAATTCATTTTCCAAAAAGAAAAGCAATTACACCCACAACATTTTCTGCGCCGGTTTGTATTCATATTCTAAATTCATCTTCAATCAAACGTATCCGCGTGTTTTAAACCTCCTATTATAAGTGTTTTAAAACACTACTGATTCGCATCTATTTAAAAACACTACTGATTCACATATGTTTAAAAACACTACTGATCCGCGTCTGTTTAAAAACACTACAACTTCGCATCTGTTTGAAAACATAACTGATTCGCATCTGTTAAAATCACTCATGTTGTTATCCTTTTGTAAAAATGCTTGTTATTTTATATAAAACACTACTTATTCGTATGTGTTAAAAAAACACTACTGATTCGCATCTGTGTAAAAACACTACTAATTCGTGGATTTCAATAATTTGTTGATAAATGTATGGAATGGATCGTTGATATGCTTGAAGAATCGAACAAATTTTTGGGATATTGATCGAGTTAATTGATATGAAGATGTTATGAATCTAATGAAAATAAGGAATAATCAGATTAAGTTGCCAAATCTTCATAACTAACCAGATTAAATTGCTAAATTAGTGGGTTTGAGATAAGTAAAAAAATGGACAAAAAGTCTAGAGTGCCTTTCATCTCTAGAATGCCTCTACACACACACACATATAGGATTAGGTTCCAATGAGAACATACTTTTCGTGAAAGAACTGTAAGAACCCCAATGTAAAATGTGAATTAATTTTTTTTTTTACACACCGATGTAAAAATGGGTAACCCCATCGTAAAAAAATTATGATGGGTTTACAGCGGTGTAAAGATCTTGGCCCACCAATGTTTGTCTTTTTCCAAACGGGAATATTCCATTTAATATTTTATTCACCTTTAATTTTCAACCACAAATTTCTTTTTGATTAAAATAAGTTTGTGGTTATAAAGTGAGTTCTTTAGTTTTTTCACGAAAGTACAGTTCTCGTTTTACCCTCTCTCTCTCTCTCTCTATATATATATATATATATATATATATATAAAATAAGGTTTACACTTAAGTGACACGTCTAAGAATTTTAGTTGAAATGAAGAAATGGATAACGTGTATGGTACGATCCACAATATTACAACCCAAACCCATGATCCAATCAATATTCAATACCCCAGACCCGAACCATTAACTGATGAGCCGGTCGTGAAGTAAAACGTGATTCCTAATTTTCAGCCGTAAATAGTAGCGGAGTAGTGCATGACCATTTAAATTTATTATTTCTTTCCATGTTGCATGCACGTAGCTATGATCATGCTATTACCACCTTCTACGTTTTTACATTTCCTTGCATAATTTTAGGACCTAATGTTTAGGTTGTCTTTCATTATAAATTGTAATCGTTTCATGCACCGAACAACCCGACCCGAACTAACTCAGACCCGAAGAACCCTAACCCCACTTACCCGAACTTTAAATGGTTCGGTTATTGGGTCACTTTTCTCCGTCAAAACCCGAACAAACCGGCCCGACAAACCCCACACTTGAAAAACTAACCCGAAGATCACCCCTAAGTGGGTCCCTTCCAAGTCCTAAAAAGACATGGGGGTGGTGGTGGTGTGGTTGGGTTTTTTTTGCTTCTGGTTTTTCTTTTAAAAAACAAATCGACAAGATTAAAAAAATTTATATTAAATAAAACAATAAAGACGATAATAATCTGAAAAATACATAAAATTTAATAAAAAAAAGATTACATATTTTAATTATTACACTACTCATCGTCATGGTCTTTGTATCGTGAAAATTTCCAAATGTGTTCAACCAAATCCGCTCGAAAGTTGTAATGAGTCTGTCTGTTATAAATTACATGCTCGTTTAGTTCTCTTGTTTCATCATATCACTGATGTCTTCTTTATTTGGTTAGATATCCTTTTCATAGTTTTCTCAAATTGCCCGTTTTCATCATTTAAAATCATGTTGTGTAAAATAACGCACACATACATCATTTCTAACTTTGTATGCTTTCCCATAATCCTACACGACATGCTCAAAATGTATCATCGTTTCTGCAAAACATCAAAAACTCTTTCGATGTCTTTTCTTACTGTCGTTTGAGTTTTGTTAAACTTTTCTCTCTTTTCATATAACATTGTATCCCATATAAATGATTTTACAAACACAACATATTAATGGTACATTTTCTACCCGTTAGATAATATCCGTATTTGTACTTCACTCCGTTTAAAAAAAAATAAGAGAGCATTTGGTCCAACACCGCTAATATAGTCGTTGAAAAGCAGCGATCGATTAAGAATATTTATATCATTATTTGAACCGACTATACTAAATAATGCATCCCAAATCCGAAGATCTTGTGATGCAGCCGCTTCAAGCATCACGGCCGGTTTTTTATGATATCCATTCGTGTGGCCACACATTTGGACAAGTTTCTCACTCCCATTCATATAATCTAGACTACCACAGCTTTTTATTGTAAAATTCATATTTACTTGCCAAATCATTTGCTATTCTCAGAAAATAAAGTTTGGCTCATACGAAAAGGTCGCCTAAAATTTATATCATCATATGTAGGGTTGGATGAAAAATGATCACTTACCAATAACTCACGTGCGGTCCCTACCGTGTTTACATATTTCCTCGTTTTGGGTTGTGAATTTTCTTCGTCTTTAGTGATACACTGAAAAACTTTTTGAACTAATGATATTATCAATCCTCTTGTGAAGTGGCATTCTTGAGGATTGATGTACCCCATCAGAACCTTAAAAAAATTGCCAATGGGTATAAATGTGTTGGTCTTATAAATATTATGGACCGTATGAGTTAACAATTTTTAAGTTTTAAATGAATTATTATTGGGCTCAACTTTTAAATGTGTAATTGGTTTTCAATTTAAATAAAGGCGCACACATACACACATATAGGAATTTTACAAAAACAAAAAAATTGTGTATAAGCTCATTCAAAATGGCTAAACTATCACTCAGAAATATAAATCCCTAATCCACCCATCTTTATATGCGACTCAATCCTATACCTGATATTTGTTGTAATTTTGTATAGTTAATCTCTTTAAATCGATTTAACCAATGTCGTAATTTTAATTGTAGATAATAATTACATTACTTCTTAAATTTCATTAGTGTTCTATTACATATGTAGTGATTTTATTGCTGATATCGATACTGATCATGTGACGAATCAAACCGATATTGTATGAACAACATTAGTACCGATATTAGTATTTTATTTTATGGCTTCTGATCGATGTAAAAAACGTATTAATTGCTATATTGAATGCATATATCGTACGTGTGCAGTAACTAACTAAACTGATACCGAATTAAAATCCAACACGAAACGTGGAATGACCCACTAGTTGTATTTATTTTATATAAGTTTTAAGTAAGCTTATTCATTTCTACCATTTCTACTTTAAACAATGCACTTTTCTAAACATAATATACCATTATAATTTAGTAATTCTTCCATTTTAGATTGTACCTTTAACCATTTTATATAAAACAACTATATATAAAAAAATCCATTGGAAATTAGATTTTAATAATCTTGATTTTGACTTGTTGGTTTACTTAAAAAATATTTACAAACACTTAACTATAAACATATTTTTCTTCAGCGATCTCATACTAACAGAAAATTAATTCAATTAGTTTTTGAAAATGTCGATAACTTATGTGGCAAATAGGTCAAAGTATGATCACAAGGATTGCTTATGTGTCAAATAAATCAAAGTTTTGATAGCGTAAACTGCTTATATGGCAAAGTGTTGATGACATGAGCTACTTATATAATAGTCCACGTCATAAAAAACTTAACGATTTTAACTTTCAGTTTGTATAAGATGACCGAAGAAAAATATATTGAAATCTAAGACGGTGTGTAAACATTTTCTGAGTTAGAATTTATCCTAGCTAATTAATAGTAGGGGTTGGCGGGTTCAACCCGACTCGAACCCGAAGATTTTACATGAACCCGAACCCGAAAATTTTGACATGCATATGAACCCGAACCCGACCTGAATATTCTCGGGTTGACCCGAACCCGACCCATTCAACCTGATTTTTTCTTATTTTTTCGCAAAGTAATGTATTAAAATTAAAATTTTACTAAAAAACACAAACATATATAAAACATTTATGTTTTATTTAAATCTAATACCAATTTCTATTTTAAGTTATAAGTGTAGCATAAAATACCTAACCAATTTAATTTATTACGTAAAACATATTGTAAAAAAAAATATATAGTATAAATATGTTAAACGGGTCAACCCGCCCGGGTTGACCCGAACCTGACCCGTTTAGCTAAACGGGTTCGCGGGTTGAATCCAAACCTGACCCGAACCTATTTAGACTAAACCTAAACCCACTAATTTCGTATTAGGTTGGGGTCGTATTTTCGGATCGTGTCAGAAATTCACACCCCTAATTGATAGGTTAAACTTGAGTTTAATGAAATCCAATTTCCCAAATTCCAACCAATAACTTTTGAGTATACTAAATTATATATTACTTGTATTGCATTTAAACTCGAATATTTTTCAAAATAAAGGATTTTATTCTTATATATTCATATACGTGAGAATATCACTGAAAATAAAGTTAATTAAACATTTAACTTAAACAAGTACCTTTTCTTTTCTTTACTTTTAAAAGAAAGTTGTCTTTTAAGGATTCTTCACTTGGATGAAAGAATGTACCAACTTTCTAGGTTCAATGCAATGAAGACTTACAATATTGTGTATTTTTTTTTATGATTTTGTCTCATTCTTAATGAATTTATCTCCTTATTTATACCTTCTTTATTAGCAAAGGGCATTTGGTTAAGTGATATTAAAGTGTTAGAATAAAGCTTTTCTTTTGAGTTAATAGCCAAAATCGTCCCTGAGGTTTGGTCACTTTTGCCACTTCAGTCCAAAACCCAAACGTCTTAAATCTGGGTCCGTAGGCTTTTGATTTTTTGCCACATTCGTCCCTGACACTAACCCAGTTAACTTATCTCGTTAAGTTGGGGGGTATTTCTGACTTTTTGCCTACCTTCTTCTCCATTTAGACCTGCCATCATCACACACCACCACCACCCTCACACAACCACCACCACCACCCCCCTCACACAACCACCACCCTATTCTAGAGAGGGAGACAGACGAGAGAAAGAGAGATAGAGGGATCTGAGAGAGGAATCGAGGGATCTGAGAAAGAGAGAGAGGGAGGCAGCGATTCAACCCTAAACAACCATCACCTCCGCCGCCACAACCACCCTAAACAACCAGCACCTCCTCCGCCGCCACAACCACCCTAAACAACCATCATCTCCGCCGCCTTGAACCACCCTAATCGTAACCCTAAACACCCACTCCTCCTTCGATCTATTCTCTCTATCTCTGCTCTCTCTCTATCTCTCTCTGCTCTCTCTCTCTCTCCTATCTGCTCTCTCTCTATCTCTCTCTGCTCTCTCTCTCTGTCTCTCTCTGCTCTCTCCCTCTTTGCTCTCTCTCTCTATCTCTCTCCTCTCTCTCTATCTCTGCTCTCTCTACCTTAAAGTATGTTTTTATTTTTTTATTTTTTATTTATTTAGCTTTTAAATACAAAATGTCTAAAAGGCCTTCGATTTTGTAGGCAAAAAGTCAAAAATGCCCCCAGAGTTAACGAGATAAGTTAACTGGGTTAGTGTCAGGGACGAATGTGGCAAAAAATCAAAAGCCTACGGACCCAGATTTAAGACGTTTGGGTTTTGGACTGAAGTGGCAAAAGTGACCAAACCTCAGGGACGATTTTGGCTATTAACTCTTTTCTTTTTAAACGTTAAGAAGTTCAAATTTCATGGTGACAAAAAATTTAACTGTTTAGAAAAAAATTACTTTCTTTAACAAAACGATTACTATTCAGTAATTATTATTATTATTTTACAGTTATCATAAAGAAAATAAAATTAACAATCAAGTTTCATAACAATTGTTATATTTAGGCCGTTCAATTTAGACAATTATAAAAGTTTTTTTTAAAGGTATAAGTCAGTAGAAGCCGGGTACTCCGTAAGTGGCTCCCAATAGCCAAAGGAGCCCTAGCCGGCCTTTACCCAGACGGACGAAGCCCCTGTTTAGAAAAAAATTTAACTGTTTAGAAAAAAATTACTTTCTTTAACAAAACGATTACTATTCAGTAATTATTATTATTATTTTACAGTTATCATAAAGAAAATAAAATTAACAATCAAGTTTCATAACAATTGTTATATTTAGGCCGTTCAATTTAGACAATTATAAAAGTTTTTTTTTAAAGGTATAAGTCAGTAGAAGCCGGGTACTCCGTAAGTGGCTCCCAATGGCCAAAGGAGCCCTAGCCGGCCTTTACCCAGACGGATGAAGCCCCTGGGCCACCAGCCACCAGTTTCGAAGAAAACCTGACCATCTACCCACCCGAAGGCACGACGATGGAATAATCGGTAAAACCCGACCCTCTCAAGAATAAAACTCGTAACTTTTCAGCCATAGGTCTTCTATCACTAAGTCTTCATATCACTACACCATAAGGTGGGTGGTTAATTATAAAAGCTTTTACAATCATGAAACAATATTGAAACTTTACTAACCTTTTACAATACATATACGTGATTATAAGTGAGTCTAACCGTCGCCA
The DNA here is from genome assembly GCA_032199755.1 of Ambrosia artemisiifolia. Taxonomy (NCBI): domain Eukaryota; kingdom Viridiplantae; phylum Streptophyta; class Magnoliopsida; order Asterales; family Asteraceae; genus Ambrosia; species Ambrosia artemisiifolia. The sequence goes on along the minus strand of CM063527.1, from coordinate 32,647,045 downwards.
TAACCGGCATCTTCTTCCTCCATAACCATAACCGGCATCTTCTAACCGTCGGTTTTCTTAAAACAAAAATATAGATAACCAGCATCTTCTTCCTCCATAACCATAACCGTCGCCATCTTCGACCTCCACTTCCACTGTCACAGCCGACCGCCTCCGACCCCTTCCTCCATAACCACAACCATCAACCAAACTCGAACCACAGTCTGACACCCCTATCACCATCACAATCCCGACCCAAATCCAACCCGTAACACCACCTCGACCCTCCTTCTTCTTCTTCCCTAACCTCTCCACCCTCTCATCTCTGTTTCACTCGCCTCCTCTCCTAACGGCTCTATTTCAAAAAAATAGAAGCCGTTCGACCCTACCTCCAAACCCATCCAACCTTTTTTTTTCCGTTCGATACATTTGACCTTGCCTCCAAACCGGTTCGACCTTTTCCGTTCGACCTTTTCGAACCTTCGTCCAAACCTGTTCGACCCTTGCTCCTAACCCGTTCGACCTTCCGGTCACCTACTCCCGTTCCGCCTTCGACCCTTTTGTTTCTGTTCTATTCTTTTGACCTTTTGTTTCACTTTATACCCTATAATACGACCTTGCCTCCAAACCGGTTCGACCTTTTCCGTTCGACCTTTTCGAACCTTCGTCCAAACCTGTTCGACCCTTGCTCCTAACCCGTTCGACCTTCCGGTCACCTCCTCCCGTTCCGCCTTCGACCCTTTTGTTTCTGTTCTATTCTTTTGACCTTTTGTTTCACTTTATTCCATATAGTAGTGGTGGTGGTGGTGGTGGTGAACATCTGAGAAAGTGAGAAGTCTATACTTTTTTAATTCACTTTTGGGGATTAAAGGTTATTTTTACAAAAAGTAGTGCTCCTTTTAATAATAATAATAATAATAATAATAATAATAATAATAATAATAATAATAATAATAATAATAATAATAATAATAATAATAATAATAATAATAATAATAATAATAATAATAATAATAATAATAATAATAATAATAATAATAATGGAGTAAGGAGTTGTGTGGGGTTTTGCTTAGAGGGTGGGCAACCTGTGGTTGCTACCCTCACCGTCTAGTAAAAGGTTTTTGCTCGCTGGTTCCTTTGCTCCCCAACTCATCTCGAGTTCAGCTCTTAGCACATGGCTCCTGCCAGGAAGGCCCAGAATGTCAAGTCAGGAGGTTCTGCGCAGGGCTCTGTGTCACACCCAGATTTTCCCGTCGGTTGTGAACGTTTGGTACCTTTGCTACGCAGCGGAAATAACACATCTAAGACTCTTTTAATTCTGAACGCCTTTACTAAGCCTTCTAGGATCTCCAATCCCAAGACATCGCCTATTCCAACCGTGTCGTTGCCAAATTCTAGACCTGAAAGACATGCTTAAAAAGGTCAACATAAAGTTGGTGAGTTCAAGGTTTTAGGTTTATTTCTCATCAAAACCCGTTCATTTCAAACCTTTGGGAAAATATTCATCAACATTTTAAGAAAGTTTATTTTCATTACATAAACCGTTATTTGTGAAAAAGCTTGTAAAAGTCCCATTGGAATCCTCGCCAGGTATTCCATTTTATTTACCCTTCGGCCCGACTCACTTTACCGTATATTTATCTCCCCATAAAGATAAATATACTAGGTTCTTGTCGACCGAACAACAACATTTAAAATGAGACTTTATTCCCATGGAATCCTCGTCGGGCATTCCACAATTACTTTTGAAAACTTTCTTTTTGTAAACTATTTTCCCACTCGGATTCCTCACTGGACATCCGTAAATATAATTATGAAAACCATTTTCCCCCGGTAAATCCCACCGGTAAATTCGTACTTAAAAGCGGAAATGAACATTAAAATAGCCAATATTCATAAACCAGTGCAAGTAACATAGTTAGATTAAGTAGTGTCATATATGTGGAGTCGCGAACCCCTACATGACGATGGCGACCAATCCTGAGCCCATAACCAAACCAAGACTACACATTTCATTTGCCCCGCGCGAGTTGTCTGTCGGATCAACAACTCAGTTCAGAATACGTGCACCTCTTGTCTTTACCGGGTTGACGCTATCAACCAGAGGTGGGCCTCGTCAGGCACCGATAGTACTATCCAAATATTCCTTCGGTTTCATATCCCTGAATTAATGGTTACAGTAAACACGCGAGGACCTACCCCGACTGGTTTCCGTTACCCAGGTCCCAGGTACCCATCTTGCTACTTATCATCCTCACCTCGACTCGACTCACTTTACCGTATATTTACCTCCCCATTAAGATAAATATACTAGGATCGTGTCGATCGAATAATTGTTACTTTCTACACCTTACAACTATTTAACAAACATTTCCTTCATTTCCCTTTTGTCCCTGCACGACTTTATAAAAGCATTTGTAACTTTAAACGTTTTCTCAAAAACTTTGTTACGCTTTAAATTCATCAGGTTTTCATAAAACAAGCATGTCTTCCCCCCGAAAACATTTACAAAACAGTAAAAAGTGGGGTCATGAACTCACCTTGATTTCCTTGCTTAGCTAGCAAACAAGCCTGAAGCCTTGACCGACTTCCTTGTGTCCTATTACCAACAATGGACACCTTAAGGTCTAACACAAATAAGCCTAGCTTATTTACCAGTTACAAGATAGTTTATCCAACTATCTAGACTCGTGTATACAAACCCGAGTCTTAAAGTGTTTTAACTCGACGAACCGATCGTGACTTATCTTAATCATGTTTAACATACGACATAGCACCCAAGTTGCGCACTTGTTACTATTCGTGTGTAAACCATGTTGGACTAAAACAACGAAACGCATTTCTTATCCTGAGCCGTAGCTCGTCTCGTTAGTCGGATAAATGTATTTGTCTTGTATGTTTATATTTAGGAAAATATGCTTTGCAAAAATACAACTCTTGTTATTAATTCCGATTAATAACATTTGTTACTTCTTTCCCAAAATCCGAACATTTAAAGTGTTCAAAAGTTTGCTTTTTTTATAAAAGTAATTCCCAAGCAAAATCGAACGTTTTATAAATTTTGAATCCGAACAATAAACATTATTTAGTTACCGAAAGCTTTCGAAAATTCGTCATCCTAGACGCTCGGCAAAACTATATATATTATACTTGTTTGAAACGATTGTTGGATTCACTTATTATTGTTACAAATAATCTTTTGTCAAAGCGTTGCGACTTTGTATAAATACATATATTTAAAGCACTTGGAAATTTATTTATAAAATACACAACTACTTCGCCTTCTTTGCACTTAGGATTCTGTACAAATTTCGCCAGAGTTTCCTCTGTTTTTGCGCATACCAGACAACACAAGTTGTCTACAATTTTCCCAAAATCAATTCCAAAACACAAGACAATCAATCTATTTATCCGCAAATTTCCAAATCAACGAGACTTTTATACGCTTCGATAACTTTTATATAAATTACCTATCTAATTAAATATACATATATACATATATAGTCCAACAAGTTAGTCCGATATCAATATTATTTAGTCACGATACAATAACCATTTATCCGATTTATACTTATCGTTTATTATTAAAGTCGGTTCGTTTCGCGAGTTATGACCGGTTATTAATTTATATTGCATTCGTATCTATAAATACAACACAAAAATAACCACAAAGTTAATTATACCGAAGGCAAGAGCGTTGACTAGATCTAGCCCGGATCTGACCAGATCTAGCCCGCGCTATACAAACTCAACCCGAAACACCCAGATCTGACCCGAGACACTTGACTCGAACAACACCCGAACCGGATCTGAACCGTGACTCATACCGGACCACAACCAACTTGAGGCCCAAACCCGAAAACCTCAAGAACCAAGACCAAAACGACACCCGAACCACCGAGACCACCAAAGACTACCAGATCTGAGCCGAGAAGCTCCGGATCTATAACCACTACCAAGCTTGACCACAACCATAACCGGATCTGACCAGATCCGGTCTCTGCGACCCCAAACCCGACTGAAAACAGCAGCTCGTCACCTACACATCCCTAACCCGACCAATAAACCCGAACCAAACCAATCAAAACTTGTCGGCCACCTCATCCACCACCAACAAACGAACCACCACTACAACCACCTAACCCGTCACCACCACCGCCGTACATCACCCTGCTGCAACAACCACCACAGAGCCGAACACCACTGAGAACCCAAACCTAACCCCAACCATCTCTGGCCGACATGCAGCCAAAACTGAATAGCCCGATAACCACCCTAAGACTGACACGAGTCGACCACCGGCTATAATCACCTCCACCTGCTATCAGTCGCTTAGAGAGCCCGTTCCTACTCGTTTGTGGCTACGGGATTCACGCCGCTACCACCTAGGATGGTGGTGGTCGGCCGGTTATTATAGCGGGGAAAGGGGGGAATGGCATGTACGAGGGAGAGAGGGATGGAGAGGTTAGAGAGTGTAGAGAGATATTAGAGAGAGAGAGAGAGCTGTGAGGGAGGTGAGAGAGATCAGAGGTTGTTGTTGTTGTCTGCGAGAAAATGAAGGGAAGAAGAAGAAGGAGTTAGCTTTATAGCTAGGGCTAAATGTTAGGTAGGTAGATACCGCGTATCGAACCCGTTATAACATAAAACGTCTCGGTTTAGATTTAGGCTCGATAATTAATTATAAAAACTAGTCGGTTTTATTCCAAATTAAAATCTACCTAAACCGAGCAATTATAAATATTATTTTCGCTATCCGATGCGTGAAATTAGAACACGCGTTAAAATCGCGTTAGTTACTTCAGTCTAAATTTAAACGATCCGTTCACTTTCGAACCCAATTATTAACATTATTTATAATAAATAATTATTCTGGAAGTATGGTTTCAGTTAACACCATGCGTTTTGACGTCCGATTCTGACGTCAGTTCCTTTCCGCGTTTTCCAAAACGACGCGTTTTAGACCGTTTTGCAAGCCGATTCCACATCCGATCGCTTCAACAGAAAAACGTGCCGCATTTACGTGTAATAAATTTGTGTTAGTCCAGTTCATCACATTTTTTTTACTGATGTCAGTTCGTTAACGTTGAATACGCGCGAATCTTTCTTTAAAAGCATCAAGGCGTCCACGAACTTCGAGGAGGACATCGTAGGACTTGTAACGGCTCATTAAATCAAAATTAACTTTAAACCATGTTAATCACTTCCAAAATATGATTAAAATCGCATCAGGCGTTGTACGGAATTTGCCGGTTGTCACATTCTCCCGCTGTTATAGAAATTTTGTCCTCAAAATTTGAGTTAAAATATCTTTTGAAGACTCAATAGAAGTTTCACAACAATAAATGAGTCAAGGTACCTACCGGTACGAATGAGACAAGGTAGATTTTCAGAATCAACCAAATACAAGGACATTAGGTAACAAACCTCAAATGTTCCACTTGAACAAGTCTCAAGGAAAGTATATACATTTTCAACCTTCCACACGATTTGCAAATGTGTGGACAATAGCTTGAATGTTAGAATCAACCGCTCCATTTCTCTGAAAAAAAAAAATATCGATGGATTGTTTGTGGCAAATTAGGGACTACCAATAGTCCTCTACAATGTACACATATACAATAACCGCTTTACAAAAGCAATGGCAAGACTCCTCAAAGAGCCATACTATGAGATCGAACGACTTGGTATTCCAACACTTGAAACAAAAGAAAGTGTTCATATACTCAATTAGTTTCAAATGGGCGATATATGTGAAACAATATCCTTTGCAATTGATGAATAGACAAGCTACGATAGTTTGTCTAGTTTACAAAACATCGACGTGGTTATGATTAATGAAATCAAAATGATTTAGCACAAGTGGCATACAAACGCCCAACAATGCTATCAATAAATTTGTCAACAAATAACATTGGCACACCTCAACGAAACAACTAGTGCACCAACTTTTCCGTTACACGCCACAAGGTGTGTTTGAATTTGAGACAATAACAAACAAGTTGATGAAAATAAACACGCAATTAAAGATCACCCATTATTACAAGTCGAATGAATATTCACCACAAGGTGCTGTATCAATTTCCAATGATTCGATTCAACTGAAGTGTCGATTCCAAGAAACTCATCGACAAATTTTCAAGAGATTCATTGCCCACAATGGCCTGACACATCAAGGTTAGAATGCAAGCATTACGAACAACGTAAGGATAACAACCATTAATGAAACCATCGTTCGATGTGAAGCCCTTCAATGGACGTTCACAATTTAAAGAATTCAACATACGACAGTTGACACGTGTACAAAATACGTGTCCAGTTCTGTGAAAAGATAAGGAATCAACAAAAATTGGATTCCTTTTTGATAGTATGTTGAAGGCCACAAACACTAACGAAGAGAAATGTAAAACGTACTCAAAAGATATAACCAGGTTCTTCAACACGAACCTCAGAGGCTCAAGAAACAAGATCATCAAGATCTTAAACTGGTTTAAGAAAACCGAAGTCACAACTGACACGAACAGGGGAGATTCGGCAATCATGTCCGTAACAACAAAATAGGTAACCTTTATGTCTTACACATATACCCTCACGATAGATCTTCTTAGGACTTTCTTGTGCCTGTAAATTCGCAATAACGTGATGTCTGCGTTATCAAAAATCTACCTCACAAGATCATCCTAATAATCTCCATCATGAGTTATATCACAAGCACTCGTTAAATTCACATATTCATACCTATACATATTACGTATATAATGTTAGTCGTACGCGCCACCTTTCCTGGTGCTTTCCCCGACCACATTACAGCTTGCGCAGTATCATTAGCAAAACGAGGTGCTTTATTACAATGTTTCGGACCGAACTCGACCTTGACGACGTACGCAAACCCTGAACCTGGGGATGCGAAACCGTAGATGCTACAAACAATCCGTTCTGCATGTCGGTGCTACCAACTTGTCCAACTGCTTGACATGAGTGCGCATCCTCGCCACGTCCAAGCTAGTGTCGACATCCGTTGGCGATGCGTACTATTTTCGAAACATACTTATATACTTTACATAATACACAGAGTATATGATCAAGTAAATTGTTCCTAATAACTATGGAACAATGACTCAGCTAAATTCTATGTGAACATACATTCGCTATTCCAAGCGATGACTCGCCGGTCACTAGTGAGATATGTCTAGCCATCACGCGCTATTATACCTTTCTATATACAAATATAGAATTTTCTTACTCACTATTCACATAAGCAAAGGTTTCTTGCGCCGAAGAAACATAAGCCGAGCTAGTGTAATTCCGTACACTAAAAATCATTCAACTTACCCGGCAACGGTTGGAATTTCAATTCCTAGGCGTTCGTGCTAAATTTTCAGTCTTAGAAATTTTTGGTCCCTTATTCAAAACAAGACTCAGGTTAAAGCCTAGGTATCGCTACTGACACCTAATTCGCTAAAACCTATAGCTCTGATACCAAGCTGTCACACCCCGATTTTCCCGTCGGTTGTGAACGTTTGGTACCTTTGCTACGCAGCGGAAATAACACATCTAAGACTCTTTTAATTCTGAACGCCTTTACTAAGCCTTCTAGGATCTCCAATCCCAAGACATCGCCTATTCCAACCGTGTCGTTGCCAAATTCTAGACCTGAAAGACATGCTTAAAAAGGTCAACATAAAGTTGGTGAGTTCAAGGTTTTAGGTTTATTTCTCATCAAAACCCGTTCATTTCAAACCTTTGGGAAAATATTCATCAACATTTTAAGAAAGTTTATTTTCATTACACAAACCGTTATTTGTGAAAAAGCTTGTAAAAGTCCCATTGGAATCCTCGCCAGGTATTCCATTTTATTTACCCTTCGGCCCGACTCACTTTACCGTATATTTATCTCCCCATAAAGATAAATATACTAGGTTCTTGTCGACCGAACAACAACATTTAAAATGAGACTTTATTCCCATGGAATCCTCGTCGGGCATTCCACAATTACTTTTGAAAACTTTCTTTTTGTAAACTATTTTCCCACTCGGATTCCTCACTGGACATCCGTAAATATAATTATGAAAACCATTTTCCCCCGGTAAATCCCACCGGTAAATTCGTACTTAAAAGCGGAAATGAACATTAAAATAGCCAATATTCATAAACCAGTGCAAGTAACATAGTTAGATTAAGTAGTGTCATATATGTGGAGTCGCGAACCCCTACATGACGATGGCGACCAATCCTGAGCCCATAACCAAACCAAGACTACACATTTCATTTGCCCCGCGCGAGTTGTCTGTCGGATCAACAACTCAGTTCAGAATACGTGCACCTCTTGTCTTTACCGGGTTGACGCTATCAACCAGAGGTGGGCCTCGTCAGGCACCGATAGTACTATCCAAATATTCCTTCGGTTTCATATCCCTGAATTAATGGTTACAGTAAACACGCGAGGACCTACCCCGACTGGTTTCCGTTACCCAGGTCCCAGGTACCCATCTTGCTACTTATCATCCTCACCTCGACTCGACTCACTTTACCGTATATTTACCTCCCCATTAAGATAAATATACTAGGATCTTGTCGATCGAATAATTGTTACTTTCTACACCTTACAACTATTTAACAAACATTTCCTTCATTTCCCTTTTGTCCCTGCACGACTTTATAAAAGCATTTGTAACTTTAAACGTTTTCTCAAAAACTTTGTTACGCTTTAAATTCATCAGGTTTTCATAAAACAAGCATGTCTTCCCCCCGAAAACATTTACAAAACAGTAAAAAGTGGGGTCATGAACTCACCTTGATTTCCTTGCTTAGCTAGCAAACAAGCCTGAAGCCTTGACCGACTTCCTTGTGTCCTATTACCAACAATGGACACCTTAAGGTCTAACACAAATAAGCCTAGCTTATTTACCAGTTACAAGATAGTTTATCCAACTATCTAGACTCGTGTATACAAACCCGAGTCTTAAAGTGTTTTAACTCGACGAACCGATCGTGACTTATCTTAATCATGTTTAACATACGACATAGCACCCAAGTTGCGCACTTGTTACTATTCGTGTGTAAACCATGTTGGACTAAAACAACGAAACGCATTTCTTATCCTGAGCCGTAGCTCGTCTCGTTAGTCGGATAAATGTATTTGTCTTGTATGTTTATATTTAGGAAAATATGCTTTGCAAAAATACAACTCTTGTTATTAATTCCGATTAATAACATTTGTTACTTCTTTCCCAAAATCCGAACATTTAAAGTGTTCAAAAGTTTGCTTTTTTTATAAAAGTAATTCCCAAGCAAAATCGAACGTTTTATAAATTTTGAATCCGAACAATAAACATTATTTAGTTACCGAAAGCTTTCGAAAATTCGTCATCCTAGACGCTCGGCAAAACTATATATATTATACTTGTTTGAAACGATTGTTGGATTCACTTATTATTGTTACAAATAATCTTTTGTCAAAGCGTTGCGACTTTGTATAAATACATATATTTAAAGCACTTGGAAATTTATTTATAAAATACACAACTACTTCGCCTTCTTTGCACTTAGGATTCTGTACAAATTTCGCCAGAGTTTCCTCTGTTTTTGCGCATACCAGACAACACAAGTTGTCTACAATTTTCCCAAAATCAATTCCAAAACACAAGACAATCAATCTATTTATCCGCAAATTTCCAAATCAACGAGACTTTTATACGCTTCGATAACTTTTATATAAATTACCTATCTAATTAAATATACATATATACATATATAGTCCAACAAGTTAGTCCGATATCAATATTATTTAGTCACGATACAATAACCATTTATCCGATTTATACTTATCGTTTATTATTAAAGTCGGTTCGTTTCGCGAGTTATGACCGGTTATTAATTTATATTGCATTCGTATCTATAAATACAACACAAAAATAACCACAAAGTTAATTATACCGAAGGCAGGAGCGTTGACTAAGTTGACAAGTAGTTGACCGAGTTTGACCGCACGTTGACCAGGGTTAACTTTTGACCCGACGTTGACAAGCACCGTGCTCCGTACCACGAAACCCGAGCTGACCAGATCTGGCCCGCGCTATACAAACTCAACCCGAAACACCCAGATCTGACCCGAGACACTTGACTCGAACAACACCCGAACCGGATCTGAACCGTGACTCATACCGGACCACAACCAACTTGAGGCCCAAACCCGAAAACCTCAAGAACCAAGACCAAAACGACACCCGAACCACCGAGACCACCAAAGACTACCAGATCTGAGCCGAGAAGCTCCGGATCTATAACCACTACCAAGCTTGACCACAACCATAACCGGATCTGACCAGATCCGGTCTCTGCGACCCCAAACCCGACTGAAAACAGCAGCTCGTCACCTACACATCCCTAACCCGACCAATAAACCCGAACCAAACCAATCAAAACTTGTCGGCCACCTCATCCACCACCAACAAACGAACCACCACTACAACCACCTAACCCGTCACCACCACCGCCGTACATCACCCTGCTGCAACAACCACCACAGAGCCGAACACCACTGAGAACCCAAACCTAACCCCAACCATCTCTGGCCGACATGCAGCCAAAACTGAATAGCCCGATAACCACCCTAAGACTGACACGAGTCGACCACCGGCTATAATCACCTCCACCTGCTATCAGTCGCTTAGAGAGCCCGTTCCTACTCGTTTGTGGCTACGGGATTCACGCCGCTACCACCTAGGATGGTGGTGGTCGGCCGGTTATTATAGCGGGGAAAGGGGGGAATGGCATGTACGAGGGAGAGAGGGATGGAGAGGTTAGAGAGTGTAGAGAGATATTAGAGAGAGAGAGAGAGCTGTGAGGGAGGTGAGAGAGATCAGAGGTTGTTGTTGTTGTCTGCGAGAAAATGAAGGGAAGAAGAAGAAGGAGTTAGCTTTATAGCTAGGGCTAAATGTTAGGTAGGTAGATACCGCGTATCGAACCCGTTATAACATAAAACGTCTCGGTTTAGATTTAGGCTCGATAATTAATTATAAAAACTAGTCGGTTTTATTCCAAATTAAAATCTACCTAAACCGAGCAATTATAAATATTATTTTCGCTATCCGATGCGTGAAATTAGAACACGCGTTAAAATCGCGTTAGTTACTTCAGTCTAAATTTAAACGATCCGTTCACTTTCGAACCCAATTATTAACATTATTTATAATAAATAACTATTCTGGAAGTATGGTTTCAGTTAACACCATGCGTTTTGACGTCCGATTCTGACGTCAGTTCCTTTCCGCGTTTTCCAAAACGACGCGTTTTAGACCGTTTTGCAAGCCGATTCCACATCCGATCGCTTCAACAGAAAAACGTGCCGCATTTACGTGTAATAAATTTGTGTTAGTCCAGTTCATCACATTTTTTTTACTGATGCCAGTTCGTTAACGTTGAATACGCGCGAATCTTTCTTTAAAAGCATCAAGGCGTCCACGAACTTCGAGGAGGACATCGTAGGACTTGTAACGGCTCATTAAATCAAAATTAACTTTAAACCATGTTAATCACTTCCAAAATATGATTAAAATCGCATCAGGCGTTGTACGGAATTTGCCGGTTGTCACACTCTGATAGTGGTTTAAGGGCCTGCCCCTTTAAACATTTTCACGATTGTTAAGATGGTAAACCGGGGTTTGGCGGATTTTTCCGCCTTCTTTAACACATGCAAAGCACCCAACTCAAGACCGAAAACCGAAGGCTATCTATGAAGGAGGCTATCTCGAATGATCGGGACCTTTTTTTGGATGTTGGGGAAGTTCTTAGGGCAGGGGATAAATGGTTATGTGGGAGGTGCATGGTGATGCAAGCATGACGATGAGGTTATATCGTTCGCCATGGTCTTGGGAGATGTCAAAGATTTTATTGTTCGGATACGGAAACCATGTCAACCGGTAGACGACGCAAACCAACGTCACCCAACTGGGATGGTTGGGGATGTTGCCCTCCTCGAGCGTGTTTTTCCCTCCCGATTCAAACTATTAAAAGCATTCCTCCCAGTTGTCGTCTGATGTTTGCTCAAGTGTTAACAGGTTCCTAGCGCAAAGTGGTGGCGTCGCCGGGCTCGGTTGACAATTGGGTCCAAATGCTATTGCTCCCGCGGTTAACCTTGAGGGTGGTCAGACCGTCCTCCAGGCAAGAGCGAAGATCAGGGAACAGGAAATCTTTGCAGTGTGGTAGCATCATGCACGCGCTTGCAGTATGGAAAGATGGGTCTGAGTTTCCGGTCTTGGTCTCTTCTTTCTTTGATAGCGTGGGGGAGGTTGTGGTACCTAGGGGAGAAGCCAGAAGGGATGAAGACAATGAAAGGGAACCTAACATAAAGCAATGTCTTCAAAAAGTCAGGGATGGGCATTTCACGGCGGCAGTTAAGGTTTTGTGCTCCAGTGGGGTTGCCCCTCTATGTGAATCGACCATGAAAGCCCTCATTGATAAACACCCAGTGGTGCCGCCTCCATCCCTTCCTTCTAACCCTACCGCCCAACCCGCTCTATCTGTAGATGGGTATTGTGTGCTCAGATGTATCCGGTCTTTCCCCAAAGGGACGTCTTGCGACAGAGACGGGATACGGGCCCAACACCTGTTGGATGCTATTGGTGGCGAAGGCTCGGTGACTTCCTCGGGTTTGCTCGCAGCCATTACTGAAGTCGTCAACTTATGGCTTGGGGGGGGGGGGGCATGCCCTAAGACACCCCCTCACCCCCTTATTGAAGCCCGATAATGGAATCCGGCCTATTGCTGTGGGGGGCATTTGGCGAAGGTTGGTTTCTAAGGTGGCAATGAAGAAGGTTGGAAAAGACATTGCCCAGTACCTTGGGGACTTTCAATTTGGAGTAGGGGTTTGAAATGGGGCAGAGGCGGTGCTTCATAGTGCCAACAGGTTCCTCAACTCTTTTCATGCGGATGGGTCCTTGGCTATGCTTACAGTAGACTTCTCCAATGCCTTCAACATGGTTGACCGCACAACCTTTCTCCAAGAGGTTCACCAGCGGTGCCCGTCTATCCATCCGTGGGTCCAATTCCTTTATGCCCAACCTGCTAGGCTATATGTGGGTAATGATTGTATTGGGGATACCACCGGAGTGCAGCAAGGAGATCCGTTAGGGCCCCTTCTCTTTACTCTTGCCTTACACCCCCTTATCATGCGGGTTCAGGAACACTGTAACCTCCTGTTTCATGCTTGGTATTTGGATGATGGGGCGATTATAGGTAACGCAACTGAGGTTGCTAAGGCTTTAGACATTATCAATGTGCATGGGCCATCTTTGGGGCTTCATCTCAATATTAAGAAAACACAGGTCTTTTGGCCGACGTGTGACGGGGTGAAAGTTCAGGATGGGCTTTTCCCGAGAGGGATTGGTAGACCAGAGAAGGGGTTTAAGCTCCTTGGTGGGGCTGTTAGCCGAGATCCTATCTTTATTGGGGAGTTGGCATGGCGGCGGGCTACGGTTGCGGTTGAGCTCATGAAACTCCTACCTCGCCTTATGGATCCCCAAAGTGAACTCCTGCTGCTCAGGTCATGCATGGGGGTCGCTAAGTTACTTTTTGGGTTGCAAACTTGTTAACCCCACTTGATGGTTGATGCCGTATCCCTTTTCGATGATGGCCTCCGGGAGGCTATTGAAGATATTGTTGTGGGTGGTGGCCCCTTCTTCGAGGACCTCCAGTGGCGCTTGGCATCCTTGCCGATGCGTTTTGGCGGTTTGGGCCTCCTTTCAGCTCGAGATGTTGGGGTTTATGCCTTTGTGGCGTCTAGAGCTCAGTCTTGGGAACTTCAGGATCATATCCTTCGAAACAGTGGGGTCATCGGGCTGGACCCGGACTACCAACAGGCGCTCGAACGCTTAAACGCCTATCTCCCGGACTTTGATATTGGCGGTTTTTCTAATAAGGACACCGCCCCCTCAAAGCCATAAAAAACTTGGCGAATGCTCTGTTTAGCAAAACTGCTCAGAGTCTGGGAAAAGTTTTTGAGTTGTCCTCCCGCTAGAAGGCGGTGATTGAATGCCTAAAGGGTCCTCATGCTCATGATTTTTTGACCGTTATCCCGATTGAGGGTTTGGGTCAATGCATGTCTGCAGTGGAGTACAAGGCTATACTCAAGTACCGGTTGATGATCCTTATGTATCCAGAAGATGAAACATGCCCCATCTGTCGTAAAGCTTGCATGGATAAATATGGGGAGCACGCAATTCATTGCAAAGAGCTCCCTGGGTTCAAATATCGGCATGACTGGGTGATGGACGTTTTGTGGGACATCCTGAGAAGAGCTGGGATTTCTGCCAAAAAGGAGGCCCCTGTAAATTTTCTCACCGACCCTGCGTAAGGGAGATCCACCCTGCGACCAGCAGATCTGCTTGTCTTTGGTTGGGAGAAGGGGAAACATGCTTGCGTGGACCTCACAGATGTATCTCCTTTGGTTGGATTAAGGGAAACAGGGTTTGTAGCTGGGCAAGCATCGAGAAAGGCGGAATCAATGAAAGTAGATAAGCATGCTAAAGCTTGTGCAGAGAACCAACATGCCTTTATCCCTTTGGCCTTTGATACCTTTGGCTCCCTAGCGCCAGAGGCTATGAGTTTATTAACCAGGGTCCAACGGGTCGTCCACAGCAATAGTTCATCTGCAGGGGGGCAAGGATTTGTCTTTGGTAGGTTAGGGTTCGCAATTCAGAAAGGGGTGGCGGCGCAGCTTGTTGCCCGTCTACTTTCTATTGTGATGTAAATTTCGTATTTTGTTTGCCAAAATTATAAAAGATAAAAACTGTATTTGTATTTATTATTCTGATGATGTATATATAGTAAAAGAGGTTGTATAGAAGATGAGATTATGCGCGACCCAATAGTATACTACCCTTTTCTGTATTACTGGAATTCTTTGCATACGTAGGTGCTTTAGAAAGAAAAAGAGTGCAACTAGGTGGGTAAGAGGGAAATGAGTGAAATTAGGTAGTTTACTGATCCAAACAGCGAACTTCAACCTCAGGCATATATTGTTGGTCAAGCTCGTTGTTCCGGTATACAAACCTGTTATAGTTCGCTGATCCATTCCACGAACTTGTTGAAGTTCGATGATGCATTGTTTCAAGAAGAACCATCATAACCGGTTTCATCCCTGTTTCGAAGAAAAAACATAGGCAGACACAAAAACAATTTCATCGAATCATTGGACAGTTTTGGCAACCTAAATGGGCATGAAAAGATCATTACTCGAGATTAAAACAGTTAATTGAATCCAGAAGCGAAAAAGGAGGACTCTGGCGAGAATCCAACGTAAAACCAGCGAACTAAAAAAGAGAATGAAAAACACTTGTATTCCATCAAAACGCTTCTGTAATCAAACACTTGTACTCACAACAACTAAATATGGAGAACAAAGAACACAGATTTCCATTAAGCCACTCTTTGCAATCAAACATTAATATTCACATGAACCAAAAACAAAGCATGAGAAACACAGATTTCCATTATAACACTGACACTTATAGCAACTAAATACAGAGAACGAAGAACACAGATTCAGCGAACTTTAACAAGGTTGGTTTAAGTTCGCTGATCCAAACAGCGAACTACCTAGTTTCACTTATCTTCATGTTACCCACCTAGTTGTGCTCTTTTCCTTTCCAAAACACCTAATTCTGTAAAAAATTCGTATTACTGCATACTGAGCAATACAAATTTTCTTTTAAGGAACACTTAGTAATTAGTATTGTGTTTCTTAATTTCTCTAACGTATTCATGTGTTTATGAAGACACTAAAATGTAAATTATGTTACACTGATACCATTAATCACTTAAGAATTTGATGCAACTTAAGAAAATCATAGTTTTTGAGAAAGGTTCTAATGCTTCAAATTGACCATTACAAAAAACATGTTTTAAATTTATTAGTGTTGGGAAACTAATGGTTAAAATTGACATGAAGCTCTAATTTTATTAACGATAAAAATAAATTACATGTGGTATAAATTGTTTAATAAAAGATAAATCATATGCCACATTCAAGTTGCTAAGTCATAGAGTTATCAACTACGCCAAGTAATCAAGACTAGTCGCAAATTATGCCAATATAATACGAAACTAACACGTGTTAAGAACGATCAATGATCCGATATGAACGCTAATATGAAATCGACACGTTGCAAGCAAATGATGATAATCAAGGTTTGATAACGAAGCCAACAAGAATCCATCGCACACTAACAATGATAAAGATCACAAGTGATGGTTTGATTTCAAAAATCAAAGATACAATTATGCCATGACATCAAGATGCGTTAGAAGAATTCAATGGGAAATTGATATATATGTCATAGTCGTTCATTAAAGACCAAGATTCGATTGAATGATCAAAGTATAATATGAGGAATAAGTGCAAAACCGATATAACTAAATTGATCAACAACAATTTGGAGTTTAGTAAGAATATTGAAGAAAAGCCGACAAGAATCCGACTCGAGCAATGAAAACAACTGGCGAAAAAGGTATTATGATATAAGATTGAGAATGACCTAAAACGTTTTCAAAAATTAATCGTAAAACCTTTCTAAATAGTAAATACATTAAATTAAGCCAAATAACACTAGTGGCGTAAGGGATTTTTACCCCGTGTAAATATATTAATATTTTATTGTTGTTTAATTCTGGACCACATATTCATTTTTTATTAAAATAAGTGTTTGGTTATAAAGTGAGTTCCTGAGTTCTCACAACTCAGAGAAGTTCTCAAATGATCCAGACCTTATATATATATATATATATAGTGACAGGTTCAAATACAAAGTAATGAAAACGTGCGAATGTCACTTGTACATGATAATCACGTAATGATAATTACGTAATGCCTTCATGAATATACAAAAACATTACGTAATTATCATGTACAAAGTGGGCAATAACTAAACCATTCACTGAAGCCAAACCAAAAAAATGACAAAACTGAACCAAAATCTATTGAAAACAGAAAATATCAGATTTAACTTAAAATTGATTATCGTTTTCTTTTTGTGCTCTTAGTTAACCCAAATTAGTTAAACTGAAACAGACCCATTAATATATTCATAACAGTATGCCCGCACGATGTGGTGGAAACACAGACACTTCTAATGGTTCATGGTTGGGTTAGGTTCAGTTCGATTATAAGCCTCAACCGAAACAAAATCGACATTAACGGCTTATCAATCTTGTTAACCAACCGGTTAATTGGTTCAGTCTATTTGGTTAGATTGTTATTTTTAGTTCGGTTTAGTTAATTTTGGTTAATAACCAAAACCAAACTTTGGTTAAAATTTTGCTTAGAAGACATGAAATGAAGGTATAAATACATGTAATGGATGTATAAAGGATATACATGTATGAATGGTTCAGTTTTGGTTTGTTAATTTTGGTTAACTTAGGGTACAAAAAAAAACGATATTAGGTTAACTCGGTTTTGGTTAATTTTATGTTCAGTTTTGTATGTTTTTGTTCAATTTTGGTTGAGTTTCAATTATTGTTCACCTCTAGATATTGTTAATCACGTAAAAAAACAAATTTTTAATTCAAAGTATATAGCAAATTGTACTCTATATGGTTTGAAGTTGAGTAGACAGGTTTATGAATTGTAGTGGCGGTATAAATAGAGGGGGTTTTGAAATTTTTAGCTTTTATACCTAGGCCTGTAAACAAACCGAATGTTCATTTAATTTTAACCGAACATTAACATATAATCAAACGCATTTTTGTGTTCATATTCGTTCATTAAGAAATTTGTCATGTTCTTGTTCGTTTATGTTCGTTCGTTTAAACCTAAACTAACAGTTCACCAATGAACATAAACGAACGTTCACGAAGATAATAAATGTGAACGATTTTGTAATACTGAAAAAACCCAATTACTAATTGGTTACATATTTGTACAAATAGCTAAAGCCCAATTTATGTTTGTATCTATGTCAATATGTCAATATGTCAATATAACTACGCATGTAATTAATAAACTTAAACAGACATAAATAAATGAGCATAAACGGACGTTCACAAACATAAATGAACAAACTCAACGTTTGTTCGTGTTCGTTTATTTAACTAAACGAACAACTTTTTTTATTCGTGATTTTCGTTTATTAAATAAACGACATAAACGATGTTTCCGCTGAACAAGTTCACGAACAGCTCATGAACATTTAGTTCGTTTACAGGGCTCTTTTGTACCTCTATTTCATGTATTTATACCTCCATTTCATGTACTTCTAGGCAAAAAAATTTAGCCAAAGTTTGTTTTTGTTATTCACCAAAATTAACTAAACCGGACTAAAACCGATAATCTAACAATACTAACCAAACCAAGGAACCAATTGTTTAATAAGATTGATTAATTGATGACTTTTGATTTTAGTTTCGGTTGAGGCTAATAATCGAACTTAACAGAATCATACACACCCTTAGAAGTGTGTTTGTTTCCCGCTGCATCGCGCGGGTACTCTACTAGTAATAAAATAATAGGAGTGAGGACGCATGACATTTGGTGAGGCCACACCTCCCTTGATTTCGCTCCAAAACTATTAAAGTTGTCATTTTCTCTCTCATGTGCATGACACATGCACTTCCCCCCCCCCCCCCCCCATAATTTTTTAGCGTTAATAACTTTTATTTACGTCATTTTTTTAAAAAAATACACCAAATTAACGAGCATTTTATTATCTTTCCAACAAGTACCATAGTGTTTTACAAAAAACGAGAAAAAACCCGACTTTTAGTGGTTTTTGTTCATGCAGAAAAAAAATACAATGTGTTTAGGTAATTCATTAATTATGTCTTGACAAGTGACTAATCATGTTAAGATGTAGCGAGTCTAGTAAGAATCTAAGTTTTTGTATTTTGATCGGTGTTGCTAGAAACACTGATTACAAAGGTTGCTAAGCCGGTTAGGTGTAACCTATGATTCTTAGACAATAGGTAAGTCTCTAGCTGATAAGTGATAATTAATTAATCAATCCACCATTCATGCCTCTTATATCGTTTTTAACGTATATACTTTGAAATAGACTGACATGTGATGATTATTGGAATAGATACTTAAATTATGCATGAGTACAGAAAATAGTCGGGAGACATGAAAAGTTACCATCCTACAATCTTTTCAGTCGATATCAGTAAGATTATTTTTATTTATCTTCAAAATGAATCTTCACTATTTACCTATTGATTTTTTACTCGGTGTTACTCAAGGTGATCAATTGTATATTCACAATAAAGATTGAACAGATATGCCATTCTTTCACAAATGCCCACTTTACACATCAGAATCGCCTATCATCATCATTATCATAACATATCATTTGATACCAATTTGGTTGTTTTTATTCCAGGTTCACATCGCAGCGTTAGAGTGTCTTGAGAAAGTGAAAACGTTGTACAGGGACTTCACTTGAGCAAGATATGCACATATAGAATTAGAAGTAGGTTTTATGAGTTATCGAGTGTTGATCCTTTAAAAAAATTTATGAAAAAATCGCCTATTCCTTTTATGGTATACACATTTTGTCACTCATATTAGATTTGTATATTCTGGGAAGCTCCCGGAAGATAAACTAGTTATAACATATAAATCACAGTCAAATCAACAAAGGTATTTATACCTTAGCACCGTATAAGGTTTGTATAGTCTTATTGTTGTATAATGATTCATCAACTAATCCATTTTTCTTTAAAGACTGTGATTTATGCCTTCTTTTTTGTAATAGATTATGTTTTGTGTTATTGATATGTTCTTTTGTTGTAATGGAGTATGTATTGTGTTCTTCAATAGACATATAATATGATCCGTATACTAAATGACCGATTTGAACATTAACTCTCTACAACCTATTGTCATTTGATTAAGTTGTTCAAATAATCTTATACTCATTAATTCCTTGTCCTTACCATTAACTATAAATATTTGTTGTTAATGTACGTCTACATATTTTTTGGTGCTATGAAATTTAAGCATTATTGATGTTCCATGAATTCATTCTTCATACATTTGTTTTTGTTTAGAGATATATGAAATTAAAGATTTGATTTCCACAGTCCTTTGTTGTGTCATACTAAGATAACTACACTATAAATTAATTTGAATTTAATGTATTGGATGATTATTTAAATTTGATCTCAAAATGTCCTTCTTCAAAGTGTTGCGTTGACCTGCACATGATGAACTGGTACTAAACATATCCCTTTCAACTTTTCAAGAACATTTATATATACCCTTTGTTTTGCAATCCTGATTTGTTAAAAGATTTTCAAGGTATTACCGACTCGTTTGTGAAAAAGAAGAGTAGACCAATTGAATTCCGGGAAAGTAAGTTAGTTATTATGTTTGATGGTTCCAAATCTTGGGAAATGTCAATGAAGAAAGTGAGTGGTTTATTCACATTCATAGATGGTTGGATTAAAGTAGTTGAAAATTTACATTTTAAAAAAGTATTTTCACAAAATACGAACATTCCTACCATTTAAATGTTTTAAGCTTTAATAAACCTTCATATTTAAATATTTTAACACATCAATCCAAATGTTTTATTTACCTAATTAATGTAGGTTAAACCTTTTCCATTTGTTAGAAATGATAATATATCGTTTCAAAACCGCCAAACATAAAAAAGATTGTGTTTACATATTCTAAACAAATCTTTGTTTAAAAACACAACTTTCTCATACTTCGGGGCTGTTTGGTAGCCTCTGAATAGTCATTAAGAGGCTATATCTGAATGGTCATTAAGAGGCTACATCTGAATGGTTCATAGTTCCTTAATGGTTAAGATGTAATTTTAAGTATTAACGGTTAAGAGGTAAGATCTTAATGGTTGCTTCTTAACCATTAAGACTTAAGGTTACCTCTTAATCATTCAGAGGTTATGGACCATTAAGAGGTAGCCTCTGAATGGTCATTAAGAGGCTACCAAACAACCCCTTCAAATATTAAATAGTCTCCTGAATTAATCGTGAGGAACCTTTTCATATTTTAGAATTCTGTGTATTCAAATTTAAAATGTTTGATGTAAAACAAATATTTGTTGTATACTACCTCAATTATTTTGTTAAATTTATTTTTAATATGAATAAACGAAAATACTTGTCATACACGAAAAATTAAATGATTTTTAGATGAATGTACACAAATTTATAATTAACTGATGCAAGAAAAAGATATTTGAATTATTTATGTATTTTGTTAATTATTATTATATATATATATATATAATGTACACAAATTTATAATTAACTGATGTAAGAAAAGGTCAAATACAAATAGAGTTAGCCTACTAACCATGAGAAGTGAATGGGGAATTTTTTTTATTATTTTTAAAAAGTTTTCTTTTCCCATCTGCTTAAACATGTTTTCTAGATGAATAATACAAAAAGATAAAAAAAAAATCTTTAGCGTAATTATGTCATTAGAATAATTATAGTAGTTTACACTAGAGTAACTATGTAATTACTCTACACCCAATTTTTTTTTTTTTGTTTTTTTTAAGATTCCAGTACTAGTATATGTTTAAGAATATGGAAAAAAATTTCAAAAAAAAAAAAAAAAAATCCCCCCTTCACTTCTCACGTTACGGGTTATTTGTAGGATAAGAACCATTTGTACAAAAACATTCCTCTCTCTCTCTCTATATATATATACATATATATAGGTTCGGGTACAAAAGGTGTTTTTTTGTGAGAAATGTAAGAAGTAATTGTGTCCATTAGATTAGATTAATCTAGGGGTAATGTTATAATTAGATAGATTATTTAGATGATTTAAGGGTATAAATGTAAAATCATCATTTTTTTTAAATGTATACACAAAATTGTTCCACAATATTCTCCTTATCTCATATCCATCCCTTTTTTTACTCCTTCTCTTTCTCTCTCACTCTTTCTCTCTCTCTCTCTCATAAAACCTGCAGTAACTTATCCTCTCTCATCAAAACATACAAACATCAAAGAAACACTATGATGAAGTTATGGTGTTTTATCCAATTGCTTCATTCACGCACCTTTCTGAAACCCAAAACACGCCCAATTTCATCAACAACGGGTCAAAGAAAGTGTTTTGTGACTATGATTATGAGTTTGTACCTGAAGTTAAAGTTGTTAGTCAAAGGTTGTTGATAAAGATTTATATAAAATCTCGTCGGACCTTCTACGTGTGCTGCCCAAAGGGAAGAGCAAAAGGTGGGGGTTCTTCAGGCTGCTGATTGTTCTTTATTGTGTGTTTTATATGTATAAATTTGGATTGTGTTTTATCTTCTTCAGGCTAATTGTTCTTTGTTGTGTGTTTTATATGTAAATGTTAGTGAGTAGAACATTTGGGTGAGTGTTTTACGTTAAAAATTTTGTATTTTTAGTGGAAATATTTAATTGTTCTTGTTTTTGTGTTTTATATATAAGTGTTAGTGTATAGTTTAATCTGGTTATGTGTTTTATACATATACCTCAAAACTCATCAACCATTGAATTATCCATGAAATGTCTGATTGTTCTTGTTTTTGTGTTTTGTATATAAGATTTAGTGTTATATAACATAATGTATTGAATGGTCTTAATAAAAATGAATTTAAGTATTAAACACAATATGTTTTACAAAACATATTGTGATTAAAACATCCTATGGTTCATGGAGCAGTAGAATGTTGTAGAAGAGTAATTAAGGAAGGTGTCAATTGGTAAGAATGGTTAATGTAAAAATGCTAGAGGATACTTTTACAAGTACCTGTGTATAGAATGGTTATACAATACGCTTATCAAAAGGTAAACCATCCAAATATGGTGTGTGATATGTACGAGGCACATATGTCATACAATTAACGTAGAAATATATATAAATATAATATTCATATACATATAAAACACATAGATAAGAACAAGAAAATAAAAACGAAGATTTCAATTTTTTTATTGATGATCACAATAGATATGTGATTGGTGATCCCAAATTCTCTTAAAATTAATAACATCATGATAATTTCTAAAAATAAGATTACTATGTAATTTAGCTAAATACCCATGCCATTAAAAATAAGTATTGCCACTTGTTAAAACGATAGGCCTTCTTACCCTTCTCACAAAACACACCTTTTGTACCCTAACCTTACCATATATATAGGTACCGGTTCAAATACAAAGTCTCAAAAACGTGCGAAGTGTGCGAAGTGCATGATAATTACGTAATGTTTTCATGAACATACAAAAACATTACGTAATTATCATGTACTAGTAGTGATTTTGTCTATGGTACGTAATTTTGGTACGTGATTTTAGTTATGAACTAGTAGTGATTTTGTCTATGGTACGTAATTTTGTATGTTACATTTTTTAGGGGTATGAAAATTTGTTATGTAAAGTTTTGAATGATTATGCTTATGTTACGTGATTTTGGTAATGGAACTATAATGATTTATGTATATGGTACGTAATTTTGGTAATGAAGTAATAAAGATTTTGTCAATGGTACGTAATTTTGTATGTTACGTGACTTCGCACACTTCGCACGTTTTTGTCATTTTTTACGATAACCGCTATATGTGTGTGTATATATAATGCGTATGCATGCATGTTATCATAAATATGTGTTAACCATAACAAGCGAAGCTAAATGAAATCTATGTTAATGTAAGGATGCTACCAATTATTTATGTCCAGCAATTAAACATATTCCACTAAGATATAGCATAAAGCAATCGAGCCATTAACATAACATATAAACGCATTGTACGATAAACTTACATATAATATGATATCACAAAGAACCTAGGGAATACATAAACATACTTTCACATTCTTAAAACATCACACGATATTATTTACAAATACTTGGAATATAAACAAACCCTAAATAACTCAAAACTTTATGAAAAAAGAAAACACCATTTTCTTTGGATTTCTAGGTTGTTTTGAGATGGTAAGTGTTTCTAGGCATTTTATGAACGTGTTTGTACAAATAGTTCGCTACCACACTAAAGTTGACATTGAAACCCAAGTTTGTTGGTGTGGCTTGCAAACTCATGATAACACAAACTCGCTCGATCTGCATGAAACCGCTGAAGAATGTTGACTTTTGCATGAGTTCCCTACTCATGATACTGAATTGCCTATTTATACAAGTAGTTTCAAATAGTCTACAAACAAAGAGTTATCCATCCTCCAAACCAACTAAAGTTCCAAAGAGTTCCCAAAAACACACATGTCACAACTCACAAACAAAGACGAAAAAACCAACCAACCAAATGCAAGATCAAGGCCATGATCATCCATAACCACGACCAATAGCAACTATGAGTCCCTTACTTCAAAGACATTGCGAGTCTTGACCACTATATCATACATGTGCATGGACTTGAGCTTGTTGAAGTTCTTAGGGAGAGATATAAGGTGAATAGTTGATCTTTTATGAAATTGAAGTAGACTAGGATCCTCGTAGTACCTTTCCCAACCAATAGATGTCAACATTTGTTCAAGAACTTGGTATGAAGTGACGACTTGGTTCGTGGGCAGGTGCACCAGCACCTTGCCGCGTGACGAACCTTGCAAGGAGTCCCCACCCGGGTTCTCCACGAGCCGAACCACACCATTCTTGAACACCCAAACACCAGACATGGTTAATTATCTTTGTGAATAATAAGATGAATACTTAAGAGTTAAGATGGTCAGATTCTGTACCAAAGTGGAGGTTTAAATAGGAGTGAGTGGGTTAGGGGTATATATTCCGGTAATTAATATAGTAAGGGAAAATGGATTTTTCTATTAGGTATTAAATTCCTTACAGCAATAGTTCATATGGAATATATGTACACACATACACTCACATGTATGCATATGTGTGTGAGAGAGACTCTAGGGTATATCTTTTCTAAGAATGAGAAGCATTCGTACACGTTATTTATTTCATTACTCAATTAAGGGTATGTTTGGCAAAGAGCTTTTAGGAGCTTCAAGCTTTTAAGAAAAAGCTCATACTTAATAAAAAGCTCCTACTCAATTAAGTGTTGAAACTTTTATCAGGTTAGATATTAGCAGTCACGGAGCAAATTTTTTTTCCTATGTTAACATTTTTTATAAATGGGTTGTTAATAACCCAGTGTAAAAAAAATTGAATCCGGTTGGCTCGAGTCGGTCGAATTACGTAATAAAAACCAATATCATGATAAAGGTACAATGTCACTAAAAATAATACAAAATAACAATATATATCAATATAAAGTCATTTGAATATACATTCTATAGCACCCTAAGTGTTTCATGTTGCCGAGTACGTGGTTCCGCCACTAGATATTAGAACATGTACCATTTAAATTCATATTAGGGGCGGAACTAAAGGGGTCTAAGAGTCCACTGAACCCGATCTGCATAATTTGTTAGATTTATATATATAAAATATGAATTCTTAATCAAACGATCAATATACATGTGAATTTGTACGTGTATATATCAATATGTGTATATACAGGATTAAAATCAGGTGAGAATGCTTTTCCTTTTTATCTTTTTCATGAGGGTGATGTGCAAAGGAATAAAAGAATGTTGGATGGCAATTTCATAAGGGGATGGAGGTTTTTATAGGCTAAGATAAAAGCATATGTGTATACCTCTGTCTCTATTACGTTATTAAGTATTAAAGGTGGGCACTAAAGTAATTTTATCTAAATTTTAAGATGGGAGTTTAAAGGACCCTTTACAAATCTCTATTTTTTTTTTTTTGCCATTTTCTTCCCTTTATACCCATTGTGTACAACTTTTAATGCCTATTGTATATGTCGTTGATACATACTTTATACTCCTCTTAAAATGTAACTCTTGTTCATAAACAACCAATTTAATATTGGGGAATGCGTGTCAATGAATTGGGGAATGCGTGTCAATGAATTGGGGTTACGAAGTATTGATAAATCAATGGCATGCTGATAGTATGCGAACATGATTATTTGATTACTTGAAATCCTTAATAACTTACCAATTCAACCGGCTTATCACACTCCTAGAAAATGGCTTCTTTTGCTATAAAAATTTCTGACACTTTTCCCACAAGTCAAAATTTGCGATAACTTTGTCGATAATACAGATTTCCAACATATTTGCGACAAATTTGGTTGTCGCAAGTCTATCTCTACTACCTTATTAAGTACCAAAGGTGGACACTAAAGTAATTTTAGCCAAATTTTAAGATGAGAGTTCAAATGGCCCTTTACAAATCTCTATTATTCTTGCCATTTTCTTCCCTTTATACCCATTTTGTACAACTTTTAATGCCTATTGTATATGTCTTTGATACATAAGTTTATAGTCCTCTTAAAATGTAATTCTTGTTCATAAACAACCAATTTAATGTTGGCAAATGGGTGTCAATGAATTGGGGTTACGAAGTATTGATAAATCAATGGCATCATGTTAGTATGCGAACATGATTATTTGATTACTTAAAATCCTTAATAAGTTACCAATTCAACCGGCTTATCACACTCCTAGAAAATGGCTTCTTTTGCTACAAAAATTTCTAACACTTTTCCCACAAGTCAAAATTTTCGATAACTTTGTCGATAATACCAATTTCCAACAGATTTGCGACAAAATCCAAACAAAAGAACATTACATCGTGTCTATAATAAACACGCATAGGTCCATTTAACAAAAATGTACACATAAGAAAGCGTACATGCAACAAAATAAAATGTAATTAAACATTAGATTGTTATGTGCCTGCTAAACCCAAGGCTAAACAAAAGGAAGACCAAGACCCCATGAAACATGCATGCGATTAATGCATGGCTTCGTTCAAGTCAAGACTCCTTGATTATTTTGTGCTAGAATAAAGGAATGATTGGTTTGACTACCTTTAATATCCACCTAAAAGTAGGACCTTAATTAAGCTATAATTTTGCCTTGTATCTCCTTATAAGGGGGACCTTGCGTTCTTGAATATTATGCAGAAAATTAAATCTCAATATTCTCTCTAAATTTCTATCTGGTTTCTCTCTATCTTCTTTGGCCAACAATTAATTTGTTGGAACCACATCAGTGGTATCAGAGCAGCCTTGATCCACTTCTATGGACGCACATAAATGGGATGCGACAATGGCTCGAATCGATTTGCTTTATGAGATGGTGTTTTCTATACCACCACCAAAACGAGTTTCTGTTTCACCACAACCAACGTCCGCTCCCGCCACAATACCACCATCTGCTACACCTCCACGAGCCGCTATCGCTACCGAGCCGCCGCCACCACCACAAACCCCTGCTGTTGTACCAACATCAACCCTTACCTCATTACCTGTGATGTCTTCACCGGAAGCAGCCCCAAAACGGGCGTGGATGTCGAACCTAAAACCCGTCTTTGAACCGGAACCGTCAACACCACAACCATACCCAACACTTGAACCCGTCTTAGTGCCTAAAACCACATACACAATCGCGCCAAAATTTCACTCTCCAAACTGTTTGCCCATTGTTGTTGTTTTCAATAAGACATATGTTATACAACAAAGTTCATTGGAATGCATGGAGAATTTCGAGACGTCCCATGCTGCACTAAAACATGACACTCAAAGTCTTCCATTTTCTTTTGAGAAGTTCTATAATAGTTTAAACACTTTTAGAGTTTCAAAGCTGGATGATTTGTTTGGAGTTATTCAAGCAACTACAAGGAAGAATATAAAGACTTGCATAATTGAGGTGGAAAAAGAGTGGTGGCCACCATGGCGTATCATCAAAACGTCTCCCAATGCGACTGGAAGATTCGAGTGGCGTCCGCCTTGGTTTCAGCCTTGAGGACAAGGCGAGTTTGAGCGGGATGGAATGTTATGTGCCTGCTAAACCCAAGGCTAAACAAAAGGAAGACCAAGACCCCATGAAACATGCATGCGATTAATGCATGGCTTCGTCCAAGTCAAGACTACTTATTTATTTTGTGCTAGAATAAAGGAATGATTGGTTTGACTACCTTTCATATCCACCTAAAAGTAGGACCTCAATTAAGCTATAATTTTGCCTTGTATCTCCTTATAAGGGGGACCTTGCGTTCTTGAATATTATGCAGAAAATTAAATCTCAATATTCTCTCTAAATTTCTATCTGGTTTCTCTCTATTTTCTTTGGCCAACAATTAATTTGTTGGAACCACATCATAGATATGCACATATATCATGTATGCATGCATATGTGCGTGGAAAGATAAAAACATGTACAAGAATTTTCATAACAATAAACTTTTGATTTCAAGAACGGCATCTTCGAAAAATCGCCGGCGCCTTTCGATTTCAAAGTTTGAACAACTATATATGGTTTGAAACCTCATGTCATGTTTGGGTTTAGGTGTCTGACACAAATTTTAAGTTTGGGTTATGTTTGGGTTCAGGGCCGTCTCTGAAAACGCAAAAAAAAAAAAAAAAAAAAAATTGGGCCTCGGGCAAACAAAAATTTCAGGCCCAAAATTTTGTAAAGAGGAATGAATTTAAAAAAAAAATTGATTATGGTGCTAGAGCCAAGGCTTGAACTTGAGATCTCTACATTTAATTCACATTGTTTTTCCACAAATATATATCCTAAATATAGAATTTAATATATATGTATATTTTTTAAAAAAGTTCGGGCCCATTTGTGGGTCGGGCCCTGAGCCAGTGACCACCCGACCCATGCTCAGGGCCGGCCCTGTTTGGGTTTCACTTGCCAGTTGCCAACCTGCAAACAAATTGCATTGATTAAGAAAAGGTTCAACCAAGTACTGAACATGAAATTCATTGTCCATATTGGCATATTGCATGCTGAGGGTAGTTATAGCATACTAGCACCCTTGGCACACCTAATAAGTTCTTTGGTTGCATCTAAATTTATAATATAAAGAAGTTTTCTTTATAAAGAAGTATCTTCAATTTGTTAATTGATGATATGAGACGCGATGGTCAATGCATAGAAAAAAAGAGACGTGGAGAGTCTGAATCACATTATTATAAGGGTCCCGTGACTTAGGGCCAGGGGCTGCCCGACACCGGCCGTTTTTTTTCTCTGTGGTGTATTTTACATGTTTTCGTCCGAAAATCTTATACTTTTTTAGTCTGACCCCCACCGTTTTAAGGGTCCCGTGACCCCCCCCCCCCCTCTGATTTTTTTTCAAGCCCCGCCACTGATTGTGAAAGAAAAAACCACCGACTAAGGTACATCTCATAGATGGAAAAGATATGAGTACAAGAGAAACTATAAGGCTATGGTTGTGGGTCATTCTCGAAAGGACATTTTTTTAACAACAATTGTTACATATCCTATATTATTACATCAATAATTATAAGCTACAACACCCTTACCAAGAATTGAATCTTGAACCTCTCTTCTCAGAGGCATATGCCTCTACTAAGTAGGGTAGCCCCATATTGGGAAAGAAAAATATATGCTTAATTTTGGCAATGAAACCATATAGGGGTTGTTTGTTTTTTGCTCAGAAGCACTTCTGACTTCTTTTGCCTGCGCTGCACAGACGTGTTGGGGTATGCAAATTGTTTGTTTTTTGGAAGACTTTTCACTCAAAATGTCTTCTTTACCTCTTCTTGGTGCATACTTGTTCCAAGGTCTTCAAAGGTCTTCTTCTCTTCTGTTCTCTTCTCCTCACCCACCACCATGGTCCACCACCACCGTCTACCACCAGACTGCTGTAAATTCAGTTTATTTAAATTTCAATTTATTTCAGCAGCCTGCAAACGTTAACAAACAAACAGTCTTCATCTTGCAGACTGCAGACCTTTAGTCCACCTCTTTTCCTGCAGATGTGGTCCGCAGACTGCAAACGTTTTCCTGCAGAAAAAACAAACAGCACCATAGTGACAATATGATTAATGTCTCCAACTAGGTTAGAAAGAGACAAAGTAGTGAAAATCAATTAAAGGTTTTTGCTCTAATGCTATGATTTTTAATTGTTAACTGTGTTGATTATCTCACATTAATAGTATCCATAATCAAGCCCAGCCTGCGAAGGTCGTAACATTTGTATTGACTCAATATGCAGACTACAAAACGGATGACTTAAATCGACGGATTATAGAAACTCTTGTCGTATATTTCATTCACATGCTACGCGTTAACAGAATTTAACGAAGTAAAGCATATATGTTGAACTAACATTATCAGTGATTTGCCCATGTTTATCAATGAGTTGATCGAAAGATAACTTTGAATATTGTTTAATTCTACAATCCTTCCATTACGTAACTTGCACGCTTGTGAATTTGTTCAAATAGTTTATATAAGCTGACATCATTCATCAAGTAACCATGCACTACGAATCAAATTTTGGCAAAGGGGATGTTTGTTGCTTTTGCACAAAAGGAAAAGTTAGAAATATAAAAACAAAAGCTAATTAATTAAAAAATTGGTTGATATCACTTATTAGGTGAATGGAATTTAGTGAAGAGAATAAAGGCTAAACACTTGCTAATGAAGATCAATCGATTGTAAACATATCCAATATCAAAGCTATATAAAATCCTAAGATGGTTTCTCTATCATAATGAAGCATAAGAATACTAAAAGGTGAATTAAATCTTAAAAAGCTTTATACGGTGTTGTGCGGAAAGAATGTTTATAATTTTAATAATAATAATAATAATAATAATAATTGATGACATGGGTAGCTTAAAGGAAAAACGAATACCTAATATTATTGAACAAACGCTTGAAAGGTTGGAGCCTACAAGGGTTCTACAACCGGTGGTGACACAAAGTCAAAAAATGACTTGTCACGTCGTCCCTTTCATCGAGTCAAACAAACAAGACTGATGGAGTAACATCAGCCTATAGACCGCAGGTCCATAGCATCCTCTTGCTTTTTGTGGCATGTCCTTTTGTTGTAAGCAGGATCAAGGTTTTATGCTTTCTTCTTTGAGAAGATCCTTTCTCTATAAAAGAGAAGCTCAGGATCAGATCTAGACACACCAAATCTATCACTCTCTTCTCACTCTAAATTATTCTCTTGGTCCCTCACGTGTGGAGAACAATTCTCTTCACTCGAGTTCCAAGATCTTCTACTTCTGATCTCGAGCTTATCTCAGATCAGAACCAAAAAGCATACATAATAAATAATCCAAGCCTTGAACCTCCTTCTACGTTTGCAACGTAGAAGGACACCACGACCTGCGTTAGGCAGATCGAAACCCTTGAACCTTTGAACCTCCCTTGTGACTCAAGACTATTGTTAGGCAGATATTTGTTGTAGCAACAAGTTGGCGCCCACCATGGGGCTGCGCCATTTTCTTTACTTGAAATAAGTTGTGTAGCTCCGACTCTCTCTATGTCTGACCCTGAGTCTACAGAGGAGGTCAACCAGATCTCCCCTGGCACAGATCAGACCTCTCCGGCCAGATCTGTGTCCTTTTCCACTCCTGGAGGAACTTCAGCTGGGACTCAGTCCCCACCTGCTAACACAGCATCTGCAAACCTGCAAACTCCACCTCCTACCCATTCTGGGGTAATGTCTCCTCTCCCTGATCTTACACAAACTCCACCCCGTATAGATCTTACCCCTGAAGGAGTGGAGAGAAACTTCTTGCAGCTAAGGTCTCTCCTGAACCAGTACGTTATGAGGGAAAGAGACAAAGGAATCCGTCTCCGACTGGATTATGATGAAGAAGAAGAGATCTCACTCTCTCCTATACCTTCTCCCCCTCTCACCGCTACCTATGGACGCAGACAGTCACCCAGAAACAATAATGCTGGACCCAGCAGCACTCACACTGCTTCCCACTATGAAGCAAGGTCCAGTCCTACTGCGTTCCCCTTGTTCACCACTCAAGCTGCCACTACCGGCATGCCTTTGGGACACGAGCTGACTCTGGATCAACTCCTGCAGTCACCAGTGTCCAGTGTCCCACCTCCAACTGCTACTTCCTGGGAGCAGGCTATGGCCTCACTTCCCATGGCCAGAAGCGCCTCTATGAGTCTCCCAGTGGCTACCAACACTGTAGTATCCGAAGGCATTCAAGGCTTCAACCTTATGCCTTACATGATATCTCAAATGATGGCTAACTTCCCTTGGCAACAGCTTATTAGCCAAGCCATCGCCGAACAACAAGGAAACACTGGAAGGGTCACCAACAACAGGGTTGAACATACTGTCAACCAACCCTACAAGCCAAACAGCTTGTCTTGCTTCTCACCTGAGATAGCAGATTATGATTTTCCCAACAAGCTGAAGATGCCAGCCCATATAAGAACGTACGATGGCACTGATGACCCAGAAGATCACCTCCAGATCTTCTCAGGAGCTGCCAGAATCGAAAAATGGGGTGACCCCGAATGTTGCTTAATGTTCATGCAGACCCTTGTTGGATCTGCACGAATCTGGTTCAACGGTTTAGCAACTGGAAGCATCCGAACCTTTGACGAACTCGGTAAAGGGTTCCTGGCCAACTTCTCACAACAAAGACGTTGTGTCAAGGATGCAACCGTTATCTTCCAGATCAAACAAAAAGATGATGAAAGCTTGAAGAGCTTCATTGAAAGATACAAGAAAGAAGGCCTCACTTATGTCGGTGCTGATGAAAAAATGAAGGTTGCAGGGTTCATGAATGCTATCAACTCGAAGTATTTAACTAGGGAGTTCAACAAAAGTCTCCCTAGAACCCTTGAAGAGGCCTTAGAAAGAGCTGAAGCTCACATTCGAGGAGAAGAGGCTGTGGATATCAAGGAACAAAGGAAAAGAGGTTCCAGCTGGAGGAGCAACAGTCCTTCCCGAAAAAGGAGCAATTATGGCACCTATGACAAAAGGTCCAGAGGATCTGAGTCACGAAGGTCTGAAAGCAGGAACCCTCCAAGCAGAGACAGGAACGTCAATTTCACAGCACTCACCAAAACTCCTCAAGAAATTCTAGCAACTGAAGAAGTCAAACACACCTTCAGACCTCCTCGTCCCTTACCAAGAAGTAAAAGAAACGAGAACTCAAACCAGTACTGTGAGTTTCACGAAGAGAAGGGACACCACACCAACGACTGCTTCCAACTCAAGAAAAGGATCGAGGAAGCTGTCAAGTCTGGAGAACTGGCCCACCTAGTCAAGGGTGTGAAAGAGAACATGGCAGATGGTAAAAAGAAAGATGTTGCCATGGTCTTCGTTGAGAATGAAGCCCCAAGTAAAAGGCAAAGATTGGAAGATTGGGAACGACAAGGCATCTACTTCCCTTACACTAAGGGAGAAAAGCACTGTGATCCACTCGTGCTTGAAGCCTTCGTAGGTTCCACCAAAACACAAAAGGCCTACATAGACACTGGAGCTGCCACTGAAATAATGTTCGCCAAGTACTTCAACCTTCTAAGCCCCGAAGAACGCTCCATGCTACGGCCTGCTGAAGCTGCCATAAAAGGTATCGCTGACATACCTATCAAGCCTTTGGGCGAATTAACACTTGACGTAACCTTTTCTGATGGTCAACTACGAAGGACTGAACCACTAACCTTCGTGGTTTTGGACCTGCCATCTAATTATGACGTTATCATTGGAAGGCCCGGGGTAGTAGTCTTTGACATGACTGTCTCCATTAGCCGAAAGAGTGCAAAGTTACCAACCAAAGATGGTGTTGGAACCCTCCAACCTTCCACTACAGTACTAACCATCAATGAGGACCACAACAAACTCGGTCTCAGCATCAACCCCAGGTATCCTGATCAAAGGGTACGAGTCAACACAACCCTTCCTGGTGACACTCTCACTAGGCTTGAAGGGTTGCTAAAAGATAACATGGACGTCTTCGCCTGGTGCCCAAGTGACATGACAGGGATCCCACGAGACATTGCCGAACATGAACTGAGGATCCCTTCCAATGTCAAACCAGTTGTTCAAAAGAAAAGAAGTCTTGCCCCAGAACGAAGCAAAGCTGCATGCCAAGAGGTTGACAAGTTAGTTGAAGCAGGTATCCTTCGAGAGGTGAAATATCAATCATGGGTTGCAAACCCTGTGATGGTTAGAAAGCCTGATGATTCTTGGAGGATGTGTATCGACTTCAAAGACCTCAACAAAGCTTGCCCCAAGGATTGCTATCCTTTGCCTGAGGTTGATCTAAAAATAGACTCGCTTACAGGCTTCCCCTTCAAGTGTTTTCTGGATGCCTACAAAGGTTATCACCAGATACAAATGAAGGAGGAAGACGAAGAAAAAACTGCTTTCCATACTGACAAGGGTATATTCTGTTATAGAAAAATGCCCTTTGGTTTAAAAAATGCAGGTGCAACCTATCAAAGGTTGGTCGACAAGGCTTTTTCCCTGCAGATTGGCAAGAACATGGAAGCTTACGTTGATGATTTGGTCATCAAAAGCAAAACTGAAGATCAAATGCTTGCTGACATACAAGAGACCTTCAACAAACTCAGAGAAATCAACATGAAGCTAAACCCTGTTAAATGTTCCTTTGGTTTCGAAGAAGGAAAGTTTTTGGGTCACGTTGTAGGGAAACAAAGCATAAAGGCCAATCCAAGCAAAGTTCGAGCCATCCTCAACATGAAGTCGCCTCAAACTAAGAAGGAGGTTGAAAGCTTGAATGGTAAACTTGCTGCCTTGAAGCGTTTCGTCTCAAAGCTAGCTGAAAAATCACTGCCATTCTTCAAGACCCTCAAAGGTTGCACCGATAAGAAAGACTTCAGGTGGACGGAAGAAGCAGAGGAAGCCTTCAACAGCATGAAACATCATCTGGCTTCCCTTCCCGCCATCGCAACACCCGAAGCAGGGGAAATGATCTCTGTCTATCTTTCAGTTACTGATGAAGCCTTCAGCGCTGTTCTCACCATAGAAAGAGACAAAGCTCAGGTACCCGTTTATTTCTTCAGTAAAACATTAAAGTTAGCAGAGGTCAAGTACCCTCCTTTGGAAAAATTGGCTTTAGCCTTAGTGCAAACAGCCAGAAGGCTTCGAAGGTACTTTCAAGCACATCCCATACAAGTGGTCACAGACCAACCAATTAAAAATGTGCTTGAAAGACCTGAAACTTCGGGACGACTAGCCAAATGGGCTGTTGAACTAGGTGGACACACAATCACCTACGTCCCAAGAAAAGCAATCAAAGCACAAGTACTTGCTGACTTCATTGCTGAAATTCCAAAGGTGGAACTGGCTGAGGTTAACATAACCATAGACGAACCTATCGACCCTGAAGCCTGGAAGCTGTACACAGATGGAGCTTCCAGTGTTGAAGGGTCAGGGGCTGGCCTTGTGTTAATCAACCCTGAAGGGTTAGAATTTACCTATGCCCTTCGTTTGGAATTTCAGACAACAAACAACGAAGCAGAATATGAAGCCTTGATAGCAGGACTCAAGCTTGCAAAAAAGATGATGGTTCACAAGCTTCAAGTGTTCACCGACTCGTTACTTGTTTCCAACCAGGTGAATGATAGCTACATTGCTAAAGAACCTAACATGAAAAAGTATAGAGAGAAGGCTAAAGAAATCATGAACACCTTCCAGTGTTGCAAGATCAAGCAGGTCCCAAGGTCTCATAATAAGAAAGCCGATGCTCTTAGCAAGCTTGCTTCGTTGAACTTTGCTCACCTTACTAAAAAAGTGCTGGTTGAAGTGATCCAGCATCCTTCAATATCTGAAATGGAGGTTCAAGATGTCATTACTAAAAGTGAACCG
Organism: Ambrosia artemisiifolia; assembly: GCA_032199755.1. Classification (NCBI taxonomy): domain Eukaryota; kingdom Viridiplantae; phylum Streptophyta; class Magnoliopsida; order Asterales; family Asteraceae; genus Ambrosia; species Ambrosia artemisiifolia. The sequence goes on along the minus strand of CM063527.1, from coordinate 32,611,434 downwards.
AGTTGGATGACTCCATTTGAAAGATTCCTGCAAAGAGGTGAACTACCCCAAGATCCTGTCGAAGCTGAAAGAATCCGGATCAAGTCTAAGCAATACACAATTCAAGATGACATCCTTTATAAAAAGGGTTACTTGGCTCCGTTGCTTCGATGTGTTGGTCCTGAGCAAAGCAGGTACTTGATTAAAGAAGTTCATGAAGGAATATGCGGAGCTCATTGTGGTCCAAGATCAGTGGTGGCGAAACTCATGAACCTTGGTTACTTCTGGCCTACTATGCATCGTGATGCGTCAGAACAATTGAAGAAGTGTGAAGCCTGCCAAATCCATTCACCAGTCCCAAAGAGCCCCAAGCATGATTTGGTTCCAATCACTTCAGCATGGCCATTCCACAAATGGGGAATGGACATCGTTGGACCCTTCCCACCTGCCAAAGGAGGGGTCAAATTCTTGTTGGTTGCTGTTGATTACTTCACAAAATGGCCAGAAGTAAAACCGTTGGGAAAGATATCCGGAAAGAAGATAATTGATTTCGTATGGGAAAGTATCATTTGTCGATACGGCCTACCCGGGGTGTTGGTCACAGACAATGGCAAACAGTTTGCAGAAAAACCGTTCAGTGCTTGGTGTAAAGAGTATCGGATTACACAAGTCTTCAGCTCTGTGGCATACCCTCAATCCAACGGGCAGGTTGAAAGGATGAACAGGAGTGTGGTTGAAGGGATCAAGGCCAGACTGGGTCGTCAAGGGGGAAATTGGTTGGAAGAACTGCCAAGTGTTCTTTGGGCAATCAGAACCACTGAGAAGACAAGTAACAAGAAGACACCCTACAGCCTCACCTTCGGATCCGAAGCAGTCATACCTGCTGAGATTGGGGTCACCACACCCAGAACCCTTAATGTCGACATCCAGGCTAACGAGCATGAAACATCACTCAATCTTGACCTGCTGGAAGAAGCAAGAGACTCGGCAGCAATAAGAGAAGCCAAATACAAGCAAAAAATGGAGTCTTATTATAATGCCAAGGTCAAGCATGAACGCTTCAAGCCAGGAGACCTGGTTCTCAGAAACAATGATGCAAGCAAGAAAGAAAATCAAGGAAAGCTAGGACCAAAATGGGAAGGCCCCTACACCATCCTTGAGTCTCACAAAGGAGGGTCTTACAAGCTTGCCGACATGGAAGGCAAGAAACTCCCTCGTCACTGGAATGGTAAAAACCTTAAAAGGTTCTTTGTTTAAGATGTAAGACAAGTTGTTCTTTTCAAGAAAGCCATGTAATGCTATCACGTAATGAATGAAAGGATCTATGAATCCTCTTTTGGAAATTTTGTCTTTCTATCCTATAATCAGGTTGAGTACCTAGCAATACACTCCATGGCAAGGGCCATGTAAGGGGATGAGCTCCCAGGCCATTTCGCTCAATAGGTTCGAGGGTTGAACGGACCTATATAAGGGGTGAGTTCCTAAATCAATTCGACTCCATGAGATAAACAAAAATAGTTTTATAAGTCTCATCGACAGGCTTGAACAACCTACACCAATCATTCCTTAAGTTTAAAAAACAAACTTACGAAAATGACAAACACTTATATAAGTGTAAATAGGATAGCTGGTGACATGTTTGCCTAGACTACCTTAAGGATGAATGACTGCAGCATTCAACCTTTGAAGGTGCTATCGGATAAACATTCCCAAACAATAACAAAGACAAACAAACACATCACAAAAACAAAACAAGAACGAACAACCATAAAACTTAAGCAAATAACCATAAAGACCTAACATTAACAGGCTTCATACAAAAGCCAAGCAAAGTCATAAATTGTTCAAAGGGCCTCAGCCCACAACCACCAATGAACCACCACAGGTTCAGGCAAAAGATAAAAGTGTTTAAGACACGACGACATAGTTAATTGTTTTACAAACCACAGATGCTAAGAAAGCTACGAATAAAGGGTTCAGGCGTCATTACCAGACCCTGAAGGCTTGGAGGCTTCATCCTCATTCCTAGCCTTGACCACTTTAGCTTTCTTCGCCTTCTTTCCCTTCTTGGGCAGCTTCTCAACCAGACCAGCTTCGGAGGCTTCAACACTGGCATCCTTGGAAAGTGTATCAGTCATATCCCAGGTCTCTTCACTATCACCCGAGTGTGCTCTCTTCTTGGAAACAACCTGAAGCACCTTAGCAGAAACGGCTTCATTCAATCCAGCAGGCTTTAACTCCTTTAGCTCCTGTAAAGGTTTCCCATAAAGGGAAGAAACTTGGGACACATAAGGATAACTGGAGTGTTCCATCTTGAGCACAGTCTCCTTGAAAACATCTAAGGAGTTGGGTTGATAAAGGGGAGATTCTTCCAAGGCTTGACCAGACCCACAAGCTTTGAACCCTGCAACGAAACCGGCATGCTTACCATGGGTCAACAGCTTGGTATACACTTCTCCAAGAGCTGAATTGAACTCCGCAGAATGAAGGAGATAGGTAACAACTTGCTGAAAACCTTCTTCAATCAACCATTTGTTGTCACCTTGAGCAGCAGCAAGAGAGACTTCCAGTTCCTTTTTCTGACTCTCAAAAGCTTTCCTCTCTGCCTCCAAAGCTAGTTGATCTGCTTCTACCTTCAATCTGGCAGCTTCATGCCTTGCCATCTCAGCCTCATGCCTCTTCTTCAGCTCATCGATAAGGGCAATCAAGGTGACCTCCTTGTCAGCATACTCCTTAGCATCCCTTTTCATGTCAGCAATGGACTGCTTCATTTCCTTCTTCTTCTTAGCAAATTCACTATACTCACCCATGACTTTCCTAAACCTGCTGATTCCCTCTGGTAACATGGCTGCCAGATTACAGGTTCCCACCATCATCTTCGCCAAAAGAGCATCATCATCTAAACCCTCGAGGCAAGCCTTAGCACCAGGAGTAGCAAAGTGTGCTAAGACTTCCTCACATACAGCAGAAGACTTGAAATTGTCAGTTGCCTTCACATTCCAACCAGGCACATAAACACCCTCTTCATCAAAACTCCCAGAAACATCTGTTTCCCTCACCACTTTAACCTTTTTCCCCTTACTCTTCTTCACCACCACATCCACAACAGTATCATCCACCGTCTGATCTTTCCCATCCTCGGAATCCTCAATGTCATCGCTAACAGTTACTGCCTCAGAAAGGTCAGCAGACTTAGCAGCCTTTAACAAACGCCTGCTTGACCTCCTTGTTGAAGCCTTCGAGGAACTAGCTTTAGCAAACCCCTTGACATTGGGAACGGCAACATAGTTGGTCCCATCATACCGACCCTTCTCGTACTTGGTTAAAGCATCTTCACCATCCGCTGCTTCAGCATCAGTAAACGCAACACCAGAAGCATCATCAGCTTTAATAAAATCCAGAGCAGACATGACTGCAAAATAAACAAAGTATAAGAACCAAGCAAAAAGAAACAATGAAACCAATAACAAACAAAAACTCATACCCCGATCACCCTTCATTATAACAGGATCTCTACCAGGCTTGTCCCAGCGAGTGCTAACACCAGATAATACTAGAAATGGTTCAGCAAAAGGACGAAGCCTTGAAGGACAGGCTCTAAGAGCAGTTAAAAAGTTATGATCAAGTTCAGATTCTGAGGGTTCTGCCTCATTTAAAACAGCCTCAGGAGACCTCCAAACAGGCTTAAAAGGGAAAATAGAATCAGAAACCCAGAAGAACTTGGTCTTCCATTGACCAACAATAGTAACATGGGAAGAAAGGAGGTTTGTTTCGGCTGATGACCCCTCGAAGGTGAACCAGTCACCATTCTTAGCAAGACGAAAGAATCGCCTAAACATCAGCAAGGTAGGATCATAACCTAGGGCTCTGCATAGACATTCAAAATGCAACACACGGCCAACGCCATGTGGATGGATTTGACCAAGAGACACCCTATAATATTCAAGTACATTTAAGAGAAAAACAGAGAAGGGATGACGCAGATTTGCAAACTCAAAGTGACGACAATATAAAGCAACAGAACCAGACGGACAATCAGAGACAGCAAGTTGCTTGGCTGGAGCAACAGGATTAAAGGAAAGGTCTATTTCCCACTCAGAACAGAACGATTCAACCTCTTTCTGAGAAAGGGTTGAAAACGTAACGGCCATATCCTTCTTAGCACCCATTGTGCCTATGAAGGATGATCAGTACACTAGACAAGAAAAAAGGGAACTAACCTGATAATCGAAAAATGACGAAACCCTAATGATGGAAGAGACGGTTGTGAAGAAGAAAGTGAAAAAGTGAGAAATGATTAAGTAAAAATGAAATGTAAAAGGGGTTAAAAGAGAAAAAGGAACGGTTATATTATTTAAATATAACTGTCATAATGACATGCAATAATACAGCCCTGAACAGACTGCCACATGTCACATCAGGGTCCAATCAAAGTTAAAACACTGAATATTAACCGCCTAAATCACAGTGAACCCTCGAACCCTTCAAGCAAGGAACAAATAACAAAAACAGTCAGAAGCTTTCAAGATAACTCGTCAAAACCTTCTGACTTGGGGGGCTGATGACGTGGGTAGCTTAAAGGAAAAACGAATAACTAATATTATTGAACAAACGCTTGAAAGGTTGGAGCCTACAAGGGTTCTACAACCGGTGGTGACACAAAGTCAAAAAATGACTTGTCACGTCGTCCCTTTCATCGAGTCAAACAAACAAGACTGATGGAGTAACATCAGCCTATAGACCGCAGGTCCATAGCATCCTCTTGCTTTTTGTGGCATGTCCTTTTGTTGTAAGCAGGATCAAGGTTTTATGCTTTCTTCTTTGAGAAGATCCTTTCTCTATAAAAGAGAAGCTCAGGATCAGATCTAGACACACCAAATCTATCACTCTCTTCTCACTCTAAATTATTCTCTTGGTCCCTCACGTGTGGAGAACAATTCTCTTCACTCGAGTTCCAAGATCTTCTACTTCTGATCTCGAGTTTATCTCAGATCAGAACCAAAAAGCATACATAATAAATAATCCAAGCCTTGAACCTCCTTCTACGTTTGCAACGTAGAAGGACACCACGACCTGCGTTAGGCAGATCGAAACCCTTGAACCTTTGAACCTCCCTTGTGACTCAGGACTATTGTTAGGCAGATATTTGTTGTAGCAACAATAATAATAATAATAATAATAATAATAAATATTTTTATGATAATACTATAACTTTATGTAATTTTAGCATTAAGTTTCTTTGGTTTACCTATTTTGTCATTTTCATACATATTTATTGAAAATTACACTATTAGTATCAACTATTATAAATAATTTGACTATTAGTATCTCTGATGTATTATAGCTGTGTCGTGTGGGGCAACCCCCCCCCCCTCATAGGGATGAATATTTCGGTACCATATATTGAAAATACCGGTACCAACTCGGTACCAATTTATCATAATAAAGCCCTCAACACCACCCCCATGGAAGCCAAAGAGGGGCACCCTGAAGGCAATGGCAGGTGTTAATACTGGAATGTGTGAGACCACCTTATCATGAGTCAATCAGATTGTTTTTAAACCTTAGCCAAACCAACCCACCAATCCACAATAGCCAAAGTGGGGAGCCATTCTTACCATTTGTCTGTGGCGCTAACGTGGAGCATGAGTTTTACTCAACACCACATAGTCTAATGGTGAAACCAGTAGAGAATCTTGACTAAAATTTCAGAGGTAATATTCAAAAAAAAAAATTTGTTACGACACTTTCATACAACAATATTATACCAGGGCACTCCTCGAAAATCCTTGAAAATTCATGGGGCTAGGGTGAGTAGAGAAATGGGCCCCTCTTCAGGCCTTCAATCGCAGGTTTATGAAGAAAATGATTTTGATAATAAACTCAAAGAAAATTATGTTTTCTTTGTATTAAAATTCAATCTTCATGCTTAAAAATATTTATGTAGTTTATACGATTTTTAAAAGTGAGTACATGAACCTCAAGGGAACTGAAACCGAAATCAAAACAGGGTAAAAAAATCAATTTGTGGTCGTCCAAATCGGGACCGAACCGAACCGATTTCAAACCAAAACCGATGTGGCTTGAAACCGGTCAAAGTCAAAACCAGTTAGTGAAAAAACCACTGATATGTTCACCTCTAAGTGGGAGTGGGTTGTGGGTTTTTAAGTTGTGATTAGCATTGGGCTTGTAAGTTATTAGGTGGACTTCGAATTCGGGTCTACCTTGCAACCAAAGATAAGAGTATGATTTAGCGTTTGAAATTAATTTCCTATCGTGACTCCCTTTCCATTGAAAATTTTATCGTTCCAAGCTTTGCAAATGCACCAAGCAGTCGGCATCAATATACCATGAATCACCTTCTTGTGTTTTTTACCGAACTTCATGGACCAATATAACTCAACAATATCTTGGAAACCGAAAAAGATTATTGGATCAAGTTTGCACTAACACCCATTCTGTATCCGAACCTGAGTGGAAATAGCGCAAGCGGAGAAAACATGGTCAACTGATTCGTCTCCGTAGCAACATTGCTCACAAACACTGAAACCGGTATGAATGTTTTGACTAGCTAAAGCGTCCCGAGTAGGTAATCTATTCAAGGATGCTCGCCACGCGAACGTGTTGCATTTCAACGAAACCCGCCAACACAACTTCATGATAAACATTGAATCTGGCCTCCGATCTTTCACAGCTAAAGATTCATATCCTCATACTGTGAACGTACCGGAATCATCACCAACCCACACCCATTTGTCGTTACCTCTATGAGGCGCATAAGAGCTGATCATATTACAACAGTTGTTCCATTCTTGAACCTTGACATCACTAGACGGATCCACAATCCATCTCTAAACCCAACCAGTGCCATCCAGATAACAATTAGAGATTCTAACTTCTTTGTCCCGTCCAAGGCTGAAGATGTAAGGCCAAACATCTTTAAGTGGTTTATCTAGTAAGATCCAGAAATAAATACCATGCCAATTACCAACCACTCCTTTCATAAATTGCCTCAATAACTTACCATCAAAGTGAGTCTTGCTGACATCATTATATTCTTCCAAATACCTGTTAAACCAGCTTTCATTGGAAAAGAAGACCATCATTGTTTAGATTAATGACAAGCGTCAATGACCTTTTTCCATAAACACCCATAGTCACTGTGATATCTCCACAACCACTTAGCGAGAAGGCCTTCGTTGAAATCTTTTAATTTTGAATACCAATTTGCCTTGCCTTTTTGGTGTCGTAACTTTTTCCAAGCCACCTAGTGAACTTTCTTTTCACTGCTCGAACCTCCCCATGAAAATCTTTTCATAACAGACTCGATATTTTCGATAACCTTCACATGAGCTTTATACAAAGGGAAATAGTAAGTCTGCAAACTATTAAGTACTGATTTTATAAGCATGACTCATCCTCTATTCATGTTGGCACCAACTCTAAGACCCAGATAATCGAAAGGAATACATTTCGTTTTGCACCCAATAACTTGCACCATGATAGTATATTCTTCCGATGTGGTTCCAACTCCGAATAAATTTGATTTGTGAAGGTTGATTTTTAAGCCCGAACAGATGTAGAAACATCTAAGTATGCGAGAAACCATTTTGACATTTTCTTTCGACCAATCGCCCATAATCAGAGCATCATCCGCGTAAAATAAGTGAGTAATTATAGGTCACTCACACGATATTTAAATACCACAAAATACCCCTTCCAACGAAGCTTTGTTTATCATACAAAATAATCTTTCCATGGCAATAAAAAAAGGGATGAAGGATCACCTTGTCTAACTCCTTTCTCACACTGAAACTCAAAAGTCGAGGACCCATTAACCAAGACTAAGGACCGGGCCGATCTCAAGATCCCAAATATCCATTTGCACCATAAGGTCAGAAATCCCATTTGTTGCATGATGGAAATCAGAAATCCCCAGTTGACATTATCAAATGCTTTTTGGAAATCAATCTTAATAAAAAAAAGCCTTTCGTTTATTTTTCTTTAGCCAACCCATCAGTTCACTCACGATCAGTGGACCATCTAGAATCAATATAACTTTTATGAAAGTTGTTTGAGTGTCAAAAATCACACCTCCCAGTACCGATTTTAGACGATATGCCAAAATTTTTGAAACTGTTTTACTTATCACCCCAATCAAATTGATAGGTCTATAATCTTTTAAACTCGTGGGATCTTTCTTTTGGTTATGAAAGACGAGCTACATCGTCTAGAAAACTTCCTTGACTCATAAAAACTATTCATCACGTCAATGAAAGCGGTTTCAAATGTATTCAAACTTTTTGATAAACCAAAAATTAAAACCATCTGGACCAGGAACTTTGTCCGAACCACAATAAAAAATTGTATCCATAATTTCTTTTACTGTAAAATCTTATTTCGGCAAGGGGAAAAGATAATAGAGGGTAAAGGTTGTGGTTGTTGTTGTTATTGTTGTGTTTCGTAGAGTGAGATAGAGAAAGAAAAGTGGTGGCTAAAGTTTTTGAATTTAAGGGTAAGAGTTTGAATTGTGGTTGTTGGGGTTGTTTTGTCAGCTTGTAAAAAAGGATAAAAAAATAAAGGTTTAATAAAATAATACCTGCAATGACTATTTCACTCATGCTGCTAACGGTTAGAGTTAAAATAGTAAAAAAAAAAAAGTTGATAAAAAATAGATAATCTGTCTAAGATGGCATATTTGACCAAACCTTAGGGGCCATTTCAATAATTTACTCTAAGTGTATCCTTTTATGCTAGGGAAGAGATAACGTACAAAGGACCTTAACGTGAAAAGTTTACGAAGCAATCTAAGCCATTAGATTAACAAGATGGCTGGATGCTGATTAAAAACCCAAATCATACTTGGGTCAAACTAACCAAGGGTAAATTAGGAAGAAACGTCTAAATTTTTTTCAAATCATAACAACAGAATTAATCGAAACAAAATTTTTCAACACTTGAAATTGATTAAACCAATCTGAATGATTATACAATCAAAATAACAAAAAACATTCGATTACAATGAACGAAAATGAAAAAATTAGAAAAACAGAGATTTACACTAGGACGATTAATCATACGAAAAACATACAATTTATGAATAAACGCTCGTAATAGTTGTCAAATACTTTCGATTTTGTTTCAATAAGTATGATTAAACATAAAAATTAGGTTGAAAATAAGTTGCAGACGAAGAAGACGAACTTGGTTAAAATAGGGGCTTTTAAACGCACTTACAAAAATTTAAACGCACATACAAAAATTTTAAACGCACGTTCATATTTTATTTGAAAATTTTAAACGCAACTTTTCAAAATAGTCCTGTTCAACAGAGATTACTCACCATACGCATAAACACATTCCTTAACAGAGGGAAATTAAGCAAGACATATAAATGAGCATAAACCTACTAGGAGCAGATTACTCACCATAAACACATTCCAAAGTAACATTTAATAGAAGGCAATTAAGCAAGACATATAAAGCCAATTAAGCACATTGATCAATTGTCAGGGCCGGCTCAAGCCCAATTATTTTGAGGCTTGAGCTTTGGGCCTCCAATGTTTCAGGGCCCCCATTTTTCTTATAAACTAAAATTATATATCTAGGGTTTTGTAGTTAGAGGCTGCAGTAAATTAATGGATGGGCGGTTTCTACTTTCCTCTTTCTGAATTCAATCAACCACATTAGTTTGGATTGTTATGTTTATTTATCAACCCGTGGAATCTCCTTCATTCTGATTTCTTCATTTATCCACGATCTTCTTGTTCAAGTTAATTGTAAAAGAATGGTCAATTGGCATTGGAATTACATTTATGGCTGCTGGAATTTAGATAATCTATGAAGTGCCAATAGGAGTAATTTTATAAAAAATACTAAGCTGTTAATATCTAGTTGTTCCAGCTTATTTAAAATTCTTAGATGGAATAATGAAATTATGGTGTTGCAGGTATCTACTATTTGTTGGGCTATAGAAGTAATACTTGTAGATCCTTGAGAGCTCTCAACTGAAATGTCACAAAAGTCTTATTTGGAATGATGTAAGTATTAGAGGTTCAACAACATCATATTTACTATTAAAATGTGTGTAGGATTTGTTAGCTGTGGACTTAATTGCTTCACAAAGTGTAAACATCGACTCTTGTTTTTGTATTTACAATTGTTTGTTGAAGGACTTGTGTTTCATTTGTAGGTTGGGTTGATGAACTTATGTATAGAAATGACATATGGTATTGAGATGTGGGTAATTTTTGAGTCTGTTAGACACAAAAAGTAGAGAGTTTTTTTAGTTTAAAAGGTTTGTCAATTCTATATCAAGCACTGTTAGTCAATCTGCATAATCGATTACTTGATCTTTATGTATTTTAATGCAGTATCATTTCAATTTCAAATCAATAGTAGACTTAAGGGCCCCCAAATTTAGAGTTCGCTTGGGGCCACTAAAAGTCTTGAGCCGGCCCTGTCAATTACATGTGAGAATAGAGAATGGTCCACCAAATGTTATGGACATTAATCAGATCAGAAAGCTAAAATAAATCAAAAATCTTAAAGAATTAGGTTACAGTAGAGAGGAATTACATGAAACATATTGGACGCACTTACAAAAAGATGACCATTTTATTTTAACAAATTTGAACGCACCATTTATATTTAGACGCACTCATTATATTACACTCCTTGGATACAAATCAATTTAGATGCACCCATTTTATTTTAACAAATTTAAGTTACAAATCAATTGTTTGTTACACTCAATTTGGATGCACTCAATTTGGACGCATTCAATTTGTACACATTCAATTTTTTTTTTTTTTTTTGAAAATTAACTTTCATTAACACAACGCAAACACGGTCCTTAAATCAAGGACCGGCCGCACAAACCACATTACAACATGTACAATGGACACCTACTCCAATCCTTCCAAGCTACTTTAAAACATTTGTTCCTACTCTTAAACCATAGAAAGGACCTAGATTTAACATTAGCAATGATATCCGACACCGTGGCTCTCTTCCCATTGAATAATAAGTCATTTCTAGCGTTCCAAAGGGTCCATAAAGTGACCATGATAATGCCGTGAACAATCCTCTTTTTCACCTTGTCACCTTGAGTTGTCTTATAAAATTCCAAGAGGTCCTTGATCTCGAAAGCAAAAATAGGAGTGATCCCAAACCACCTGCCAATCGTGTCCCAAACAGAAGTCGCAACACAGCAGCCAAACAGGACATGAAACGCTGACTCGTTTTCCGTTTCGCACCACACGCATAAAGCATCCGGTAAAACCACTTGCCTCTTAACCAACTCCATCTTTGTTGGTAATCTATTCATTTCCGCCCTCCAAACCATAATGTTACACTTTATCGGAACCCACGATCACCATTTTAAAACGAAATTCACCTCCCCCATGGTCCCCTTTTGAACTAGATCTCTCACCGATTTCACCGAGAAGGTCCCGTCTTTACTTCCCTCCCAAATCCATTTATCATTTGCGTCTGTGATTACCACCCGATCCATACAAGACAAAAGTTGCAGCCACTGCTGAAAGGCTTCCACCGTTTGTATCCTATCAATCCAATCAGCAGAGATAATGGCCCGCGACTCGACTAACTGATGTGTTTGTGAAAACACCTTCTTAATATGATCGTTTTGTATATATTTTAGAGTTTGATTGGTGCATTTTAGGTATACTATAGTTAATATTAAATACAATAAAAATGCATCCATTTTAGTTTAACATATTTTGTTTTACCATGTTTTTATATTTTGATAGGTTCAAGTATGAATGTGCTTAAGTTGCCATTATATTAATTCAAAAGCATGGAAAAAGAAGCAGCAACAATTCACGAATGAATGAAAGGAAGGAAGAATTTCATGTGGATAATGCTAAGTGGTTACATTGGCAATGGACAACTATACGATTGGGCTTCAACTAAATTATTACTAATTGGGTTTCTCAAATTAAGGTTATGGGCCGGAAGGAATTATGAGTTAAAGAAATAATTGTGGGCCAAGGGTTAAGAAGAAAGGGGAGGTTGGACGGCAACTATTTTTGGGGGGGCGAGCTCGAAGGCACAGCCGGTTGGCTGTTTGAGCATTGCTGAAGGAAAGAAAAGAGGAAGGCAGCCTCTTAGCTATTGTGGCACACGAATCAAAACCATGAGCGGCTAGTCTCCTTTGGAATCACCCGATGTAGGCTTGTAATGTAGGGTTCTTAAATATTTTTGGGTATTTTCTTATTTCTTTGTAATTTTGATTTGAACAAACTTGTTAATTGCGTTAATCTTGTTTTGAATTCTCTTTGATAATTGTTTCTTGCGCCAATTACTAGGGAAATGAATTCGGTTAATTATGCTTTAACTTGTTAGTAGGGTTTATATGTTCTAGAGTAATAAAGTGTAGTTTATTCCATCTTTGATGTTGATGAAACTTGACACCTAAGCCTATTGTAACAATTAACCCGTTAATCCTAATTGCAATTTCTTGATTAGTCCCAAGTTGTTATAGAATCCTAGGTTACTTGTTGAACCCGGTGTGATCTCCATTTTCACAATCATTGTTTACAATTCAATATTTTCAATCAAGCTCTTTAGTATTAATCAAAGTAACCATTTTTATTATTTCAATCATCATCTTGAATCACTTGTTGGTTCACAAAACTCTCAAACTAAATTCTTAAATGATTAAAAGCTATAAACTTCATAATTATTTTGCATACTTGTTTTGTAAATAGCTTAGATAAACAAACAACTAGTGTGACGCTAACCACATGCTCCTTGGATTCGATACCCTACTTACCCTAGCTACCTAGGTTATTTAGGTTTTGCATGACCCGTGACGACCGGATCATCAAATGGCGCCGTTGCCGGGGAGCTAGTGCGCTTAGTGTTGCATTGCGTGTTTGTTTGTGTGTATATTTAGTTGTTTTAAAATTCAAAAAAAATTATGTTTTTATTTTTAGTTATTTAATTTTATTAGATTTCACTTTGGGTTTTCTAGTTGTCTGTGCAGGATCTTTCTTTTGCAGGTAAAAGAAGCCCAAGTTTTGACCATGTATGCATATCGCGATACATGTGCGGTTTGTGGGTATCCGCGCCACACTTTGAAATATTGTCCAAAGCTTGCAAGGAAAAAGGAGGCAGCAAGAAGGTATTTAATTGATTATGAAAGATGGGAGAACACTCCGGTCTTGTACTATGAAGAACTTGCCCCTCCTCCAACCCTTCAACATTACCAAACACTAGTAAACGCCGAACATAAGAGGCGACTTCAGGCAGATCAAAGAAGTCTTGACAAGATTATGAGTAAAGTGCAACTTTCTAAAGTCGAACAAGAATTAGCAAAACCTCATCAATCACGAGAATGTCGGCTAAAATGGTTGAGTCATAAGTACGACATTCTAAGCGATGAACGAAGAAAAGATAAGGCTTATCTTGACTTATCAACTAATGAAAAATGTCAAGCAAAACAGGAGTGGATATTGTCACAATTTGAGGAAGATGTTGTGGAGATGAATACCGCACCAATTCCTCAAGTGGTTGATGATTTAAAGATCGAATCCACCATGGCTGAAGAAGATATTCCAAGTCTTCCTAAAAAAGAAAATGAATGTTTAAACCTTGATGAAGACACGGTTCCCCAAGAAGAGCTAGTGAGTTTGGTGCATCAGGTTAGGAAGGTTGGCTTGCACGATTTTGGGCAAGTTATTTTGAAGCGGGCTCGCAAAACATATGATCTTTACATGCCTATACTAGTCAAACATCTTTGGACACGGCATGTAAACTACCGAGCATACATTGGAAACTCGGTAGGCAAATGTTCGTTGAGACCGCCATGAATGAGCATCAGGTATGGTTGTTGTATATTTTGTATATTTATTTGTTTTTTTTCTATTTTTATTTTTAAGTGTATTTGAGTCAGTTTTATTTTTGTTGGAATCATGGGATTGCTTGTTATGATTTGAATTGCAAGAATAGATTGTCCCGCCCGTACTCAATCTCCATTCGGGTGAGGACGATCTGGAAATCACTAATGTTTGCAGGTATCCCGATTTGTTTGTTTTGTTTTTTTTTCTTTCTTGTTTATTTGTTTTAGGTTTGTTTATCGGCTGCGAATGAAATGCTATACGGCCGACATTGGAAAGAATTGAACGGACTCATATGCGTATTGCTTATCCAGGGGAGTCTGTTCCTTTTACTGTTGTATTTTATTTTTTTATTTGCTTTATTTTATTCCTGGCTCACATTGAGGACAATGTGTCGTTTAAGTGTGGGGGTGGGGAAACTTTCACTTTCATTTGTTTTTGTTAGGTTTGAGTCTAAATTTTTTTAAAAAAAAAATTTTTAAATTAAAGAATGTCCTAAAAGCGGTCTGATCTGACATGAAAGCGACTGTTTCAGTGCTTTCACTCTGTCTCTGCTTGTGGTGTATGGGTCCTTAATCATGGTCTAATTCTTTAGAACAGACATATGAATCGTTTTCAGCAGGTATTTTAGAGAAATGTTTAGAATTTGCTTGATTAGGTGTAACGAGTTGTCGGTAATAAATGCATGCACACATCGGTAACCCTATTTCCCCCACTTTTGTGAGATCTTGAGCCTACTAGATTGTTAGTTGATATGATATATATTCATTTGTTGAGTGTAGGCCGTATGTTGCTCTGTTTTAGAACTTGTTTGATTTGATACATACTGAGACTGTGAACTTAATTTATGCACATAGATGATAAAGGCAAATTAGGAATCCCTTTTTCGTTTTACACCTTTGGTTACCCATCTAACCGAAAAAAAAAAATATTACCCTTAGTAGACTATTTTGAGCCTTTCCCTTTTCGTTTGTTTACCCGCATCCTGGTCTAGACTGACCCGTTTTGTTATCAGCTTTATTTGACGATCTATGTATTTCCTATTTATGTGTTTAGTATTTATATTGTTATCAAAAAAAAGAAGGAAAAGAAAAAGAAAAAGAAAAAAAATATGATGAAAAAAAAAACATATGTTAGTATTGTTTAATACGGGTCAAAAATAACCCGTTGTTTTAGTTATTGTGTCCAGTATGAATAAAAGATTGTCATGGTTGGTAATTTCTTTGTTTTTTAGCCACTTTATAAACCTAAACATTCACTACCTTTAGCCTAAGCCCAAAACCTGTAAGTCCTTTTGATATGTGCAAGGTCTATGTGTTACAGTGAAGGTTTGATTATCTTACAAGCTTATGAGTACAGAGTTTCATATTCGGTTTTGCTTTGAGTGATTTATACTAGCACATCACACGCTAGTCCATATATTAAACCGAGGGAAGTGAACAACTGTGAGGGGTGTGTTGCATGAAAATAAAAACTGACAGCATGTTAGACTTAGTTGGGTGAGTTCTGTTTTCAAAATTGTGCATCATGGTTGCCTGTTAAATTAACACATCTAATGCTGATCTATGAATGAGGTATGACTTGGACCCTAACTAGTGCATGGCGGGGGCGTTTGAGGTATTTGTTACTTGTTCGTGGTAATGTTCTGAGCAAATTTGCTTGAGGGCAAGCAAAAGGTAAGTGTGGGGGTGTGATGTGTTTGTGAAAACACCTTCTTAATATGATCGTTTTGTATATATTTTAGAGTTTGATTGGTGCATTTTAGGTATACTATAGTTAATATTAAATACAATAAAAATGCATCCATTTTAGTTTAACATATTTTGTTTTACCATGTTTTTATATTTTGATAGGTTCAAGTATGAATGTGCTTAAGTTGCCATTATATCTATACTATATTATAAAGCATGAGGGAAGGATGACAACCAAATTTAAGTAAATACAATATCTTATGCTTATGGTACAATACTAAGTAACTTGGTAAAGGGGTAAAATTGTCTTTATACATAATATCAAATTGTCTTTCAAATGTAATAATTAGATTTGTTAAATTTCATTTAAACAAACAACTTTTATTTAAATTTCAATTAGTGTAACAATAATGATAGTTAACTCATGACTTTTGGTTTATAAAAAGTAGTTACAAAATATTAAACTCAATAATATTGACATAAAACATTTGTCAAATTAAAAAATGAAATAAAATTAAATATATATAATATAAAACATTTGATTACTTGATCTTTACAAAAATTGTGATTATTATTTTAAACTAAGCCACAAAATTTAACAAGACATATGATAATGTATATTTGCGGAAAAAACTAAAGATATTTTTTTTTACTTTATACATCAAAATTAAATCGTCTTTAATTTTTTTAAAATTGAAATAAGTGTAACAATAATAAAAGGTTAACTCATGACTTTTGGTTAGTAAAAAGTTATTACAAATCTAAGTTAAAGGCTAAGACAAAATAAATATAACCGGCTAAATAACTAGCTTTTCAATGCCATTACTAATGCAAGTTATTAGTCTTAATAACTTCAAAATATATAACACCTTAATCAATCCCTCAAGTAGTCATATATCCCTCTTATATCTCTCGGTCTGCACACGTATTGATTCGTTGATGTCAAACCTATTCTCTCAATTTCATTTATGCTAAGAATTTCTTAAGCATCAAGAACATAAAAATAGTCACCCACTGATTCCTGCTCGACGACGCATATCTCAAATCTCTTATTAAATCGAAGCATCAGGTGATAAGCTTTGTATGTAACTCGCAATATATACATACTAAAATACATATGATTGTGTATTTGCTTGCATATGTTATCTAACATGTTTAGGTTCATTGCATAGTGTACACTAAAATTTTGTTTTCTTGTTTGTTACTCATTTTATGTGACAGTTAATAATTAGATTTTATTAGTGGCGACAATCAATGATCACAATTCGATGAACTTTAAACTGGTGATATCTTAGCATATAATTATAATCATTCGACCAAGTCCATAATCAGTCAAAAATATCCCTATAATTTCGTCTCCCAATCAACGTCGCCGACCGTGTTGCGGTTTATTCGCTGCAACAACAACTTCCGTCTGTGAATAGAAAGGCGTGTTGGTTTTATCTCACCTTAGGTAACTGTTAATCGAAATTTTGTATTCCTCTTAATTACCCCTTAATTAGATTTATTGCATATTAAGGACGTTTTCTATTTAAATGTTATGTCGATTCATATTTTTGTGGATCTACATTTTTACCATATATTTCTTCAGGGCTTGAATTGATTTTGTTTTTTTGATTTTTGTTTTATTTCATACGAATGGCATTCCCATGTTTTCCCAAATAGAAACGATCATCTTGTTGTTGTTTATTTTTTACCACTCATTGTATAAAATAAAATTTTGACCAAGATTAAAGTTTTAACACTCTTGAGTTGGGATTTAATACAATCTTGATACATACACATCCATACACTCACACACACAACACACTATACATTACACACATGATTTTTGTTAAACGAATCAAATTACCCATAGATTCTACAAAGTATTACAACCAGATAGACTAACATACTTAAAAATACGATAAACTGTAAATTTTGGTGTGACATTTAACCAGAAACAACTTATCGTTAGATATACGACTCGCCATTAAAGTATGAATTCTATAGTTATCTATTTGTAACGTAATGTTATATTTACTATTGTCATAGTTTTTGTATTTTTAATCTAATTTTTGGGTGATGTTTCAAAATATTTTCAAAATATTTGATTTAGATTAATTATATATTCGTGGATCCCGTCGATTTATCAACCACACAATTACACTTATACTTGTAATTTGTCCACCCCGCCGCATCGCGCGGGCTCCCCACTAGTTAATTCAAAAGCATGGAAAAAGAAGCAGCAACAATTCACGAATGAATGAAAGGAAGGAAGAATTTCATGTGGATAATGCTAAGTGGTTACATTGGCAATGGACAACTATACGATTGGGCTTCAACTAAATTATTACTAATTGGGTTTCTCAAATTAAGGTTATGGGCCGGAAGGAATTATGAGTTAAAGAAATAATTGTGGGCCAAGGGTTAAGAAGAAAGGGGAGGTTGGACGGCAACTATTTTTGGGGGGGCGAGCTCGAAGGCACAGCCGGTTGGCTGTTTGAGCATTGCTGAAGGAAAGAAAAGAGGAAGGCAGCCTCTTAGCTATTGTGGCACACGAATCAAAACCATGAGCGGCTAGTCTCCTTTGGAATCACCCGATGTAGGCTTGTAATGTAGGGTTCTTAAATATTTTTGGGTATTTTCTTATTTCTTTGTAATTTTGATTTGAACAAACTTGTTAATTGCGTTAATCTTGTTTTGAATTCTCTTTGATAATTGTTTCTTGCGCCAATTACTAGGGAAATGAATTCGGTTAATTATGCTTTAACTTGTTAGTAGGGTTTATATGTTCTAGAGTAATAAAGTGTAGTTTATTCCATCTTTGATGTTGATGAAACTTGACACCTAAGCCTATTGTAACAATTAACCCGTTAATCCTAATTGCAATTTCTTGATTAGTCCCAAGTTGTTATAGAATCCTAGGTTACTTGTTGAACCCGGTGTGATCTCCATTTTCACAATCATTGTTTACAATTCAATATTTTCAATCAAGCTCTTTAGTATTAATCAAAGTAACCATTTTTATTATTTCAATCATCATCTTGAATCACTTGTTGGTTCACAAAACTCTCAAACTAAATTCTTAAATGATTAAAAGCTATAAACTTCATAATTATTTTGCATACTTGTTTTGTAAATAGCTTAGATAAACAAACAACTAGTGTGACGCTAACCACATGCTCCTTGGATTCGATACCCTACTTACCCTAGCTACCTAGGTTATTTAGGTTTTGCATGACCCGTGACGACCGGATCATCACTAACTTCACTTGATCAGAAATGAAACAGTTTTTATCTTGTTCTAAGCTGAATAAAATAGGCCATCGCTGCTTCAGAGCCACGCCATCAAGCCAAACATCTAGCCAAAATCTGATCGCTTTCCCATTCCCAACCTTCGGCCGAATCAGTGTGTGAATGAAAGTGTCTCCAGTTTTGATCGCCCCCACCGTTTTTACAATACTTTTCCAGTTTCCAGCCGCATATCTATTCACCGGTAAGACATCCCATTCCTTCTTATTCTTGTGGCACCCATCAATGATTTTCCTCCATAGTGATTGCGTATTCAAGCGATACCTCCAAGCCCATTTGAACAAAAGCGCCTCATTAACATCTTTCAACCGTTTAATCCCCAGCCCACCTTGTTTTTTCGGAGTTGTAACTCTTTCCCAACTAACCCAATGGATTTTGTTAATGTCACTAGAACCCGACCACAAAAACCTCTTCATAATTCTCTCAAGGTTATCTATAATCTTACCGGGAGCTTTGTATAACGATAGGTAATAGATTGGTAGACTCCCAAGAACCGAATTAATGAGAGTTACTCTACCCCCAATCGACAATAGTTTTGCTTTCCACAACGCAAGCCTAGCTTCAAACACCTCCACTACCTTCTTCCAATTACATACTTTGTTCATATTCGCACCGACTCTAATACCCAAATAATCTAATGGAATGCTTCCACGCCTACATCCCAAAAACATGGCCATTTCATCTATCTCCTCTTGCCTAATCCCAACCCCAATAAGGTTAGATTTATTGATATTAATCTTCAACCCCGAGACTACATAAAAACACCTCAAAATACGAGCCATGTTAAGAACGTTAAGCTCCTCCCACTCCCCTATAATGAGAGCGTCGTCGGCATACAAAAGGTGCGATAAAGTAACCTCCTCTTTGTCGAGTTGAATCCCTTTGAATTCACCAATCCGGGTTGCCTTGTCAATAACACAAGAGAGCGCCTCCATTACAACCAAAAAAAGAAAAGGAGACAACGGATCTCCTTGTCTAAGTCCTTTATGACACGTGAACTCAAACGTAGGAGACCCGTTGACTAATACCGCCAACCTCACTGACTTCAAAATACCCAACACCCACGTGCACCATCTCCCCGGAAAATGCATTTGCTCTAAGACTGACATCAAGAAACTCCAATTGACGTTATCATACGCCTTCTCGAAATCTATCTTTAGAATAAACGCCTTCCTTTTCCTTCTCTTCATCCATTCTATCACCTCATTAAACACTAGGGGGCCATCCAAAATATATCTTCCTTTTAAGAAAGCCGACTGCGACTCCGAAATCACATCCCCCATAACTTCCTTGATTCTATTAGCCAAAATCTTCGATATCACCTTGCTAATCATACCTATGAGGTTGATAGGTCTATAATCTTTCATGTTTATCGGATTTTTGCATTTCGGAACTAGGGCAATAAACGAAGAACTACACTCCGGGCTAATGACACCCGAATCATAGAACTCGTCCATAATACTATAAAAATCCCCTTCAAGTTCTCCCCAGAAAGTCTGTACAAAATTAAAATTAAAACCATCCGGGCCCGGTGCCTTATCTTTGCCACACTCGAATACCGCGCACTTAATTTCTTCCTTAGAAAATCTCCGAGTCAAAGCTGCTTGTTTTTCCTCCGGAACCTTCTTCAAACCATCGCACAAAAGTGAAGGCCTCTCTTTAAAGTGTTCTCGAAAAAACTTTAACACTTCTCTTTTGACCACCGAAGGCTCTGTTTTCCACACCCCATGCACATCAATACCTGGAATAGAATTGGAAGACCGTCTACCGTTTATAATTCTATGAAAATACCCCGAATTATCATCTCCCTCCGCTGCCCAATTAACCTGAGCTCTCTGTCGCAGGTTACGCTGTCTGGCTTCCATCACTTCCTCAACTTTGACTTTACACTATTCCATCACCCATGATTCTTCTTCTGAAGGCTCCCTTTGTTCCAAAACAACTTCCAGATCATTCAACTCTCTTCTACATAATTCCAACTCCTCGTTTTGTTTCCTGCGATACTCGTCCCTCCAGATCCGAAGCCTCCCACGAAGAGTTTTCAACTTAAACCATAGCTTCTTATCAGCCTTGTTAAAGTCACAGCTCATAGATAAAACTTCCCGAACCACCAAGGTACAATCTTCGTTTAAGCCCCAAGAATTAAACCAACGAAAAGGTTTCGGACCAAAGTTTTTGTCCGTCATGGATAGAATCAAAGGACTATGATCCGAGAGACCTTTCGCAAGAGCTCTAAGACAAGCATTCGACCATTTACAAAAAACGCTAGAACTCACCAACACCCGATCAATTTTACTTTGCTTATTCCCACCACCTTTTCCGGCTAGAAACGTGAATTTCCTACCTTTCATAGCATATTCACACAAACCCGCTTCCTCGATAAAGTCATTGAAATCTTTAGCACTCGTCGCATTAAACCTTGTGTTTTTCCTTTCATCCTCACTTCTAACCGTGTTAAAGTCACCGATTAAAATCCACATACCGTCTTGAATACTCATTAAACCAAGCAAATGCTACCATAGGACTCTTTTATTAACGTCATTTTGTGGACCATAAACATTCACAACATTTATTTGAACTTGGAAATCCTTAAGCGAACCCGAAACAACAAGAAAGTTTCTATCTTTTGTCACTGCTTCCTTTTCAAAGAGACCTGGGTTCCACATACTAACTAAACCCCCCGACAACCCTGTAGGATCCACTAACTCAAAATCAAAGTTACCAATACCCCAAAATCGACCCAGAATATCCTTAGTCAACCCTTGAGTCTTAGTTTCTTGCAACGCCACAAACATAATATCATTCGACTTCTTCAACTCTCTCACCCACTCGTCTTTTCCCACAACCCCCATACCTCTAACGTTAAGACTTAGACAATTCATCGTAAACCATCTTGTACTCCTTCAACATTAATGGTTTCATTTATTAAATCCTGGAAATCATGAAGCTCCACACCTAACTTACGACCCAAATTAATGGTTTTTGCCACTTCTTCTACTCGCATAATCACCCCTGAACTAGAGCTGGTATTCGTTTCTGCTTGTTCTTCTACACTGTTTCGGTCCAAGTCACCTACAGCTTCATAACAAACTTCTTCCCCAACCCCAAGCCCACTGTCCTCTTGAGGCCGTTTAACTGCTGGTCCAAGAGAACCGCAGGCCGAATCCCCAGCGGTAGTAGAAGAAGACTCAATAATCCCAATCAACTTGTTAAGCCTAAATAAATCATCCGATTTTCTCCTTTGTTTTTTTTGCCTTTGGGCCTCTCCAAACTGCTCCCAGACTTGTCTAGGCCCATCCCATCTTTAAGACTTTTCTTACCTTTTTTTCTTTTATTCTTTTTTGATAAATTGAAATAATACCTCTTGTTTCCAGAAGATTTACCTCCAGACTTATTAACTTCATCCGGATTCCTGTCTTCCAAATTAATAGCTTCCATATTTGAATTTTCCACACCTTCCATAACCGCCTCTCCCTCATTAATCGTATTATTAATCGTACACATTCAATTGTTTGTTAATTTTTTGCACAGAATTGTTTGTTTTCAATTGGATGCACTAATTACATTCAGTTTTTTTATTTGGACGCACTCTCTCACTTTCTCTTTAGTACCATGCTCTGTTTTTATATAAAAAAACAGAGCATGTTTCAGGTGGTGGGTTTTCAAAAATCAGAGCATTCATTTACGTTTATACATTCCATCTTCTTCATTTACATTCAGTAACCATGCTCTGTTTTTTTTATTTTTGGAATGATTCTCTATAATCGTTTTTTTTTTCACTGTTCTACATTTACGTTCAATTTTTTATTTAGTGTACTTGATTTGTTTGTTCTTCGAATAATGTGTTTGATCGACTGATGTTGTATAATATGAATTCGAATTTGAAATCGTTCACGTATGTTATGAAATCGTTTATGAAAAAAACGTGATTGTAGTAATCAGTTACAGAGAAAAAAAGTCAGCTTTGCCCTTGGGTTTAACTGCAATTCAAGTTAATTAGGGTTTAGTTAGGTTAATTGGGGTTTGGTTAAGTTGACAGGTGGCATAATGTAGTGGTTTCTTACACTTTGTACGTTAATGATACTTTGTATCCTATACTTTCTCTTTATGCTGAGCTTCTTTTTTAAAACAAGATAAAATATGGACTCTAAGATTATATATACTTGTAATCGACAAGCATATATTTCGTGTACCCTGGTTATAAAACATTACTATAAATTACCTTACTAAAGATGATATAAAGAAACTTTCATCACATAGTTTGGTTAAAAATCCTATTTCTTGTAGGAATATGGTAATATTTCCACTTGTTTCGAAGATTCAACATACCAAATTTTAGTTCCACATGGGTTATTAGTTATTATTATGCATGAATGAGCGTATGTACGATAATATATAAAACTCTTAGCACAAGGTACAACCACGCAATCATTGGCTCTAATCTATAATCTATCTATAACTTACTAGATTATACCCCGGGAACGTCCCGGGGTTGAGAAATCTAATATGACATATTAATTTTACATACGAAATAAAATTATGCGCTTTACAGTTACATGCAGGAAAGTTTCGAGTAGCACCTAACCTAAAACAATTAAAAATGTATCTCCAATGTTAACGCCTAGCCTTAAACAATATATAACTCTAATATTAATATCTAACCTAAAACAATTTATAACTCCAATGCTAACGCATGTTGAAAATAGAATTCATATTTACTGATTTGAACATAATTAGTGACTTACCTATACATGATTAATGATTTACCTGAACACTTTGTGTTTTTTTTCCTATATGAACGAAGCCACACAAAAAAATAGTCGTTTTTTCTCCGTTTTTTATATAGCACTATGGTACTCGTTGGAAAGATAATAAAACGCTCGTTAATTTGGTGTAATTTTTTTCTTTAAAAAATCTCGTATATAAAAGATATTAACGTTTAAATTTTATGGGAGGAAACATAAGAGAGAAAAATCCAATTTTATTTTTAAATTATTTTTTTTTTCCTAAAATATCTCAATGCCACATGGGATACACATGGCACACTCAAGTAGGAGAATGCCTCTTTGAGTGCCATGTCATTAAAATGGCTTTGGTTTATTATATGTATAGATAATAAAAAAATTGAGTTTTTATGAGATGGCATTCAATGGAGGCTTCAACCCTTCATTGAATGTGCCATGTGGCGCTTTGAGGTGATAGTATTGAATTTATTATTTTAATAATATGTTTTTAATCTATATAAAAATTAAATTGAGTTATTTTAGGAAAAAAGAATTTAAAAACAAATTTAAATTTTTCTCTCTTATGTTTACTCCCATAAGTTTTAAACGTTAATATCTTTTATGTACGAGATTTTTTACAGAAAAAAATTAAACCAAATTAACGAACGTTTTATTATCTTTCCAACGAGTACCATAGTGCTATATAAAAACGGAGAAAAAAACGACTATTTTTTGTGGGGTTTCGTTCATACAGGAAAAAAACACAAAGTGTTCAGGTTAATCATTAATCATGTTTTTCTTTTAAACTAGATTCTTATCTACGATGTTGAAATTTAGCCCAATCGTCATGCTATCATTGGAATTTTACTCTTCTAAAGATGGATAGGTACACTTCATCAAGAGAAACTAGGAGAAAGAATCACGCAACACTGCAACACATTGTGTCACCTTATAGCAATGTTATTTTTTTATTTAGTTAGTTACAAGAGTAATAATTATTACTGTTAGTATTATTAGAATGATTATATTTTATAACTCCGGGACGCTCCCGGGATAAAAGCTAGTTATTATATAAACAACTAGCTTTTATCCCGAGAGTGTCCCGGGGTTAAAATATTTAATATAACATAATAAAATATCTAATATGACAACATAATTAATGATTTGCCAATACATGATTAATTAATAATAATAATAATATTATTATTATTATTTATTTTAAACAAATTTCTGCCATAAGTTATCTTATTCAAATATAAAAAAAAAGAATCTCTGCCTATGAAGTTAAGTTTATCGTTTGTGATTTATTAGTAGAGTAAAATATATTTGAAAAAAAAACCCCACAAAAATAGTTGTTTTTTTTCTCCGTTTTTATATAGCACTATGGTACTCGTTGGAAAGATAATAAAACGCTCGTTAATTTGGTGTAATTTTTTTCTTTAAAAATTCTCGTATATAAAAGATATTAACGTTTAAAAGTTATGGGAGGAAACATTAGAGAAAAAAATTAAATTTTGTTTTTAAATTCTTATCTTTTCCTAAAATAATTATAATATATATAGATTTATTAAAAAAAACTCAAAAATTAAAAAATCCTACATGATGCCACGTGACACATTCAAGGAGGGGTTAAGGCCTCCATTGAATGCCACATAATCAAAGTTCAATTTTTTTATTATAAGTTATTATAGATTATAGATTATAGATATATAGAAGAAAATTATATTTGAGGGCATATCAGAATAACGAATCTATACGTTTGCCTCTACTTTTATTAAAATAATTTGTAACCTATACACAAACACATGCAAATGCAAGAAGGGAAGAAGAAAGATCATGATAAAAGAAGGGATGGTGGAGAAGATGACCCTTGGAGAACAACATGAACCCATTATGTATATTTGGAAATGTTGTGTATGGGTCGTTTTGAGCTCAAAACGAATCAAAGTTGAAAATTTAGTTTTGAGTTGGTTTCGATTTTACTGGTTGGCCGGTGTTGAACTTTCAGAACAAAATTCCTTTTTGGCCAAAATTAATTAAATTAGGCCTAAAGATTTGGGACCAAATCTTTTTATTAATTATCAATATAGACTTGGGCTAAAATAATTGGGTAACATTGTTTATTAAATTACTAGATTATACCCCGGAAACGTTCCGGGGTTGAAAAATCTAATATGACATATTAATTTTACATATGAAATAGAATGATGCGCTTTACAGTTACATGCATGAAAGCTTCGGGTAACAGCTAACCTAAAACAATTAAAAATATATCTCCAATGTTAACGCCTAACCTTAAACAATGTATGACTCTAATATTAATATCTAACCTAAAACAATGTACTACTCCAATGCTAACGCATGTTGAAAATAGAATTCATATTTATTGATTTGAACATAATTAGTAACTTGCCTATACATGATTAATGATTTACCTGAACGCTTTGTGTTTTTTTTCCTGTTTTAACAAAACCCAACAATAAATAGACGTTTTTTTCACCGTTTTTTATATAGCACTATGGTACTCGTTGGAAATATAATAAAACACTCGTTAATTTGGTGTAATTTTTTTATTTAAAAAATCTCGTATATAAAAGATATTAACGTTTAAAAATTATGGGAGGAAACATAAGAGAGAAAAATCTAATTTTGTTTTTAAATTATTTTTTTCCTAAAATATCTCAATGCCAAATGGGATGACACATGACACACTCAATGAGGAGAATGCCTCTTTGAATGCCATGTCATTAAAATGGCTTTCTTTTATTATATGTATAGATTATAAATAACTTAAAATTAAAAATTAAAAATGAAACCTAAACTATCACTTATTGCTTATTAGGGGTGCAAACGAGCCGAGCGGCTTGCGAGCTACTCGAGATTGGCTCGGTAAAAAGCTCAAACGAGCCGAGACTTATCAAGCTCGAGCCTGAAATAAAGCTCATTTAGTTATCGAGCTCGAGCCTTGAATGTAAAGCTTGGTTGGGCTCGTCGAGCCTTATCGAGCTTTGCTTATTTATGTCAATTAATACTATATAGTCCAATTGTATTGCAACTCATGCATTACTAAATTACTTTGGGCCTTGGGCTTCTTAATTGTCCAAAACGAGCTCACTAATGGTCCAAAACGAGTCCTTAATAGTCCAAAACGAGCTTCTTAGTGGTCCAAAACGAGCTCGAGCCAAGCTTGGGCTTGTTTAAACTCTTCCCACATACACTTTGATCGAAATTTCGAGCCGAGCTTGAGTTCCTAAATATACTATCGAGCCGAGCTCGAGCCCAAAATACAAGGCTCGAATCGAGCTCGAGCTCGAGCTTCTGAAAATTGTAACGAGCTTAGCTCGATAATGCAAGGCTCGGGCTCGGCTCGGCTCGTTTGCAATCCTACCTGTTGTGACCCCCAACTATCAACTTGGTTACCATTACTTTGTACTTTAAACTTCTTTTCCCGTGTCACTCCGAAACTAACCAAACACTAACTCTGCTAGCTTTTTCGATGACATGACATTTTTTCAGTGGCATGCTGGCATGCCACGCAGGAAAATTGCCATGTCAGCATGCCACGTAGGAAAAAATTGTCATGTTAGCATGCCATGTGAGAAAAATATACCACATCATCAAAAGGACTAACTGAGTAAGTGTTTGGTTAGTTTGGGGGTGACACGGGAAAAGAAGTTTAAAGTATAGAGTGGTGGTGACTACTTCGATAGTTAGTGATGGCAGCGGCCAATAAATGATAGTTTAGGTTATTAAAATCCAACTTCTCCAAATGAAAATCCACAAAATTCCATTCGGTTTGGTTTAATCAGCTTTAATTACATGCAAAACTGATATAGCATCAAAAAGTCAGTTTTCACAAAAACATAAAATTACTAAACCGTTGGTTTTAGTTTGGGTACAGTAAACTCACTTAGAGATCGGGGTTTTCGGTTTATCGCACCCCTTATAAATAATGAGTTAAGTTCACGTATAAATAGGTTTCTCGTACGAAATGTACGAACTGAAGAAAAAAACACGTGATGACATTTTTGTAAATATTGAAAACTTTATGTAACTAGAGTAATTATATAATTACTCTAGTTATATAACTAGCCGAATTACTCTAGCGTAATTATATAACTAAAGTAATTATAAAATTACTTAAAGTAATTATATAGCGTAGTTATATAACTAAAGTAATTATATAATTACTCTAGAGTAATTACTCTAGCGTAATTATAAAAGTGGTTGTCGTTATTTACGAAAATGTTACTGCCACTTTTTTGTTTCCATTCAGTTCGCACAATTCGTATGCTTATTTTGTTTTTATTTGATCTTTTGTCTATAAATTTATATAATTCTAATTAGCAAAAGATTCCCAGCTTTATGGGTTGTACATATGCATAATGTGTTGGTACGTTCTGTATGAACCTCAAAATGTCGGTGAAGGACACCTCACTACCAATACGTGTCCTCATCTGCCTCCCCTTATCACTTCTCTTCATCTCTAAACTTTCAAACCAGGTATTCTCTCTCTCTAGCCTATCTCTAAACTATCTATGGGTGTGTGACGATTGTGACCGTACCCAATCAACAAATTAATCCACCGTACCTGGCAGATGGCCGTCCACCTCCGTTGTGGGTACTATCTCGATGGTGGTGCTTTGAATCGGAGGGAATGTTTATGATACCGACGGTGGTGAAAGTTGTGGCTGAAGACGACCGAAGACGGTCGTTTAAAGGCGAACCTCCGGCGATGGCTTTGATGAGTTAGTGGATTGACAAAGAGGTAGAATAGGGTTGTGCTCCGACGAAGTTTAGATAACGATCAACCCTCTGACAAAGCTCCGGCCAAGTTCAGGTAAGACCTCTTTAGCTTCATTTTTGTTTTCACAAGGATAGGTAACTCATCCATTCTTTAACAAATTGTTAGCAGGTTATTTGTAGTCCCAATCTACAAATAAAAGCATCCTGATCGGCGGCTGTATAGGTATAAAATAGACCAATTCATAGCCTCTTTTGGAGTCCAAATCTGGTGAGTTCTAAATAGTTTGACCAACTTGGTTTATCCGTTTATGTATTGGTTCAGTGCTTTGCTTTTCGGGTCTTATTTGCACAATTGTATAACCATGTATATTTGTATGTGTAAATTACAGTTTGGTATTTTGTGTATCCCAGTTAGCAATATCAATTTATTTCAGTTATAATGTGAATTTATCTTACAAGTAGTACTGAATGAATTTATTTGTTTCATCAATTTACTACTTGACTTAGGAATGAGCATATGTTTTTTGTTTACTTTCAACCGTTTTCCCTGCGGCAACAATAGCAGCATTTATAGTTTGTCTCAGCGGTGGCAGGTGCGGAAGCCAGCAGAGAGTACGTCACCTCAGAGTTCTGGCGCATGCAAGGAACCAAACACAAATGCGGTTAGTATCAAGTAAACCTCCACTGAGTGTGGACTTCATCAGAAGCTTCCATTAGTGCTTATATATTCATATGTTTTTTCAAAAAGGAATATGTTGATTATAAAATTAAAGATCGATATACTATTTATCAAGTTATACAGAGTCAACTGTGGGGTCTTAGATGTTTGATTATGTGTTGCTTTGTGGTTAAATAAACAATATTCTTGAAGTTAATTTTGTCCATAATGGGGTCAATAGAGTACAAAAGAAGGGTAACATGCGTAAGGGTTGTGGTAAAAAAAGTGTGTAAAAAATGACAAGTTAATTGATTCTACTTAAAATCAGGTGTCGCCATGGCGTGGCAACTCCAGTTTGGTAGCTGTTCACCTACAACCCCTATTGCAGGCTTGCAGCCATGGTTGCTTGGTCCTTTTTTATCCTTTGACCCTCATTAATCCATGAAATGTTGCTTCTGATTTTAGAACTTACGTTTGCGCTGGTGATTTTATCTTATTTGGGTTGCAGAAGTGTTTATTTTTTAATCAATCCCTGTGATTTGTGAATATATGTTAATCTGGTGTGCCAAGGTTTGTTATCGCTCTATTATGTGCTTTTCCGAAGCGAGATGTTATGTGGTGATTAATGAATCTTTGGGAATATTCATATAAATGAACTAACCATGGATAACATGTGTTTGAAAAGGATGCTTAAGAGATAGACACTGAAGGTTCAACTGCTGAGGTGCATCGGAGCGTGGCCAGGGATCGACTCTACGTGTTAAAGTCATGGTGGTTGTCTAAGGCCTCTGCTGTGAAAGCTAAGTGGGTGGTAGCCATTGTAACCGTTTTATGTGCAGCGAGGTTAGTTGACTTTAAGTTTAGTTTTTGTTTTTTTAACAAATCCTCTTTGGACGATGATGGATTTTCGTGGGCCAATAGTGCATTAATTGTTATGGCATTGTGATTTGCCTTCCACTCGCAACCGGCTGACACTAAGCTAATGTGTGCACGCCATACGTTGCAGCAGAAGAAACATTACAAAGTAACCGTTATTTATTTTATAATGGACAATGTACAATACGAATGAACTTTACGCATACCTTTTGCTAAATTTAAGAAAATGTTGACATAGCATCTTATTTATCATTTTAGTGTCACATGGCATTTTGACATTTAGTAATAGTATGGAGATATAAGAAAATGAGGTTGGACAAAGTTGTTTATATGTTTTACATGAGCATTTTTTTCTCATGTGGGCCATCTGATGTGACAGTTGGCATGGTGTTAGCCAGTACCACATAAGAAAATGAGGTTGAACTGAGTTGTTTATATGTTTTTGTATCAGATTCAATGGATAATTCATATGTTGCTGGGAAATGTTTCATCTTTATTAGAGTCTTTGGTTGGTATGTTTATAAATGTTTTTTTAGTGAATGTGTTTATAAATGCAAAATAAATTTTAGCCATAACTATAATGGAAGTGAGTTAATGAGTATAGTGATCAATCTAATTGTTTCTAACACCTATGTTGCAGCTTCAATATGTTATCTACGGACACGTATTGCATTACTATTACAGGGAGGAAGACGTTTTAGGTGAGGCCATTTTAAACCTAGAGTTATGTTATAAAACTCAAAAGTTCTACTGCTTTGTTGAGATTGTTTATCCGGAAGTCCAAGATTTATGCACCTCAAAGGAAAAATCACTCCAGCCCATGAACTGTTTATACCTCACCCGCCAAACCCGAAACTGACCCATTATGAAACGGTTTGGTTCTAGGTTCTTACATTTGCCATTACACGGTCCCGGTTGTGGTCCGGGTCGGTTTAATTATGACCCAGTACATATATATCGCGGGCTTGACCTTTTCTACTCTTTTTTCCTTTTTTAGTTACGGCCGACCAGTATATTTAAAACCCACTAACCTTAGGAGTTTTAGGTTTCTGTTCTAGATTTAAGTCGCTGGTAGTCTTAGGGTCATTCATGTGGTTGACTGGTCGCGTGTGTTGGTGTTGTTAGTGCGCCTTCCCCTCCTCGCTTATTTTCCAGATTAAGGATTCATTCAATTTTCTATATAAGATGTTTTTACTTTGCAGTTGACATACAAACCACTGGAAAGACCTTTGCAGCAATTTAGGGCAGTCATTATTTACAGTCGAGAAACCGGAGGCTGGTTTTCATTTTTTTATTGTTTCTTTTGCAGAGGAGCTACAATTCAGAGCAGTAATGAGGCCAACTATAATGGTAACTTTCTGGATTCGCCTAATTTTGAACTTATATGAAGGTTATTGAACATTATGAAGGTTGTGTGCAAGTGACACTCACACTCAATAGCTTGGAATGAAGATCCCATGCCAAAAGAATGTCTTTTTGTCATGCTATTCCCGGTTAGAGCTTTCTTTAAATAGGGTAGCAACTAAATTTCGCATATGTATTTGGTAGTTCTATCGGGACACTCTCAAATTGATATTTGTTTAACCTTATTATGTTTGTACCCAAAACATTGTCGCCTCAACAAATCCGTCACTAATCAATTCCCAATAATGATACCGTGTACGGCGCCGCCGCAACGCGCGGCGGGTCGAGAATCTAGTAATATATAAAATGAAAAGTATTTTGGAAAGAGATAAAAAAAAAGTTTTAAAATTACAAAACTAATCAAATAATTTATTCTTAATGTTATCTTTTATATTAAAAGGATATATATGCAATTAACACCATTTTTTTTAATTCTTTGATTTTCTCTATGACTGATTTAGTTTTCTTTTTTCATTCAAATCAAGAGATTCTAAACGGATAATTAGCCATTGAATTCATTCGATTTAATTCAAAGATTCCAGACAAAAGAACACACACATGTGAACAAAGTTGGTATTCAATCGAATTCTTCCACAATTTCTTATATCAAATTGATTGAACGATTCCACGATAAAATCAATACTATTGGCTACCATCTCGCCGATCTAATTCTTCTATGATTTCTGTCAAACTATTGATTGAGATGCACACCAAGAATAAACATATGAAAATGAAGCCTAAGAACCAAAAATTGAAGAACCTGAAATCGATTTATTACATGTAGTGACGTGATTTTTTCCATGTTCAGTATTACAGTGGCGGAGGGTCGAAACCATATATAACAAAAAAAATTTATACGCAAACTATATTATCGGAACTTTTAAGCGAAAATTTTAGAAGGGCCAGGGCACCCCGTGGCCCTCACAATCCTTTGTCCCTGCATATATCCATTATTGGTTAACATTAAATTTTTTTATAATATTTTGCATGCAACCAAAATTTTTACTAATTTTATTACTTAACTTTCAATAAATAAAACTTCTATACTGCAATGTCTGTTTGGTATGGGGTAATGGAATGGATAAAGGAATGGAATAGATGAGGTAATGAAACAAAACATTACTTTGTGTTGTTGGATATGCAGGAAAAGACGAAGGAATAAAATCGGTGGTTAGTGGCGGTGGTGGGTGGTGATGGTGGGTGGTGATATATGGCGGTAGCGGCGGTGGTACGTGGCGGCGACAGTGGCGACGACGATTGAAGGTGGAGGTGGATGGCCGTGATGGTGGGTGGGCGACGATGGTGAGTGATGGCAGTGGTGGGTGGTGGTGATGGTAGGTGGTGGTGGGTGGCGACGGGGGTGGTGATGGTAGGTGGGGGTGGGTGGCGACGGCGGTGGTGGGTGGTGGCGACAGCGGTGGTGGGTGGCGGTAACAGTGGGGATAGGTGGACGGCGGTGATGGTGGGTGGGTGACGATGGTGAGTATTGGTGGTGGTAGGTGGAGGCAATGGCGGTGGTGGGTGGCGATTTGTAGTGGTAAGTAAAAGAAATTGTAGTGAGTAACAGTGGCAGGTGGTAGAGGCGGCGGTGGGTGGGTGTTGGTGGTGGGCGGCGGTGGGTGGTGTTGGATGGTGGCGGTGGTGGGTGGGTGACAGTGGTTGTTGGCAGCGGTAGGTAGGTGCAGGAAGTGGGTGGCGGCGATGACAGTGGTGGGTGGTGGCGGCAGCGGTGGTGACAACGGTGGTGGGTGGTGGCGACAGCGGTGGTGACGGTGGTGGTGGGTGGTGGCGACAATGATTGTGGGTGATGACGATGGTGGTGGGTGGTGGTGGTGGGTTATGGTGTTGTTAGTAAAGGGTGAATGAGAGATGAAATGAAAAAAAAACATGGGGGTGGATGGAATTATTTTGAAGGAATGGAATGCTTTTTGAAATGGGTGATTGCATTCCTTCAATTAACCAAATACACTATTTTTCATTACATCATAATGGTCCATTTTATTCCTTCTTCTATTCCATCATATCAAACGTTACTTTATAGAGGACTTAAGAATGTACTGTGTATCAACACGGATCTCTGACTTAGGGCCGGCAATTTTGTATACGAACACGATTACCTGACACGAACCTGAACGATCTTAACAGGTACAGGTACGGCTTTAACAGGTTTCGTGTCCTAAACAGGTAGACACGAATTTACCTGTTAATTTTCGTGTCGTGTACAGGTAGTCAGGTTTCGTGTATCGTGTCTTAACAGGTTCGTGTATAAACAGGTCAGATATACATGATTTGTCAGCCCTAAGTATAATGTTCGCAAACAGGTACGCAAACATGTATTAACATGTACACAAACAGGTATTAACAGGTACATAAACAGGTATTATCTAGGTCTTTGGTGAACTTTTAGAAATTTTGTCTCACTAAATAGGTTCATAAACATGCGAAGTAGTATAATGGTCACAAACAGGTATTAACAGGTACTTTTCGTGTATACCTGTTAAAAAAATTAATAGGTTCGTGTATGAAAAAATAGACACGAAAAATTTTCGTGTCGTGTACAGGTAGTCAGGTTTCGTGTATCGTGTATCGTGTCTTAACAGGTTCGTGTCTTAACAGGTCAGGTATACACGATTTGCCAGCCCTACTCTGACTTAGACCATGTGTAATGGCCATGTGAATTGGGCGTTAAACCCAAATTTTGCGCCCCATTAACCTTAGCACAACCCCCCCTTTGTTAAAGGGGCGCTAAGCATTCCCAAGTGAAATATTTTGCGTGGGTGAAAACATTCTCTAGCCAATCAGATTTGGCCGTGGCCATTCATTTAAAAAAATAAAATAATAAGATACATTATATGCCCCTTTCACCCACCAAATTTCACTCACCATTATACCCCTTGCCCATTTCACCCACCAAAATGGCCCCATATGCCACATGTCAAAAAATGCCTCTTTCACCCACCAAATTTCACTCACCATTACACATGGTCTTAGTCAGAAGTAAATAGGTAAATAAATAAATAAATAATGTAAATAACTGGTTAGGATCCTTTGAAAACCCTTGTTATAGTGAAAACTCTGGAAACTCTGACTTTTCGAGCTTTTTAGGGCTTGAAAATTTTAGAGCATGTAATATACATGATTTTAAGCATTTAGAGGTAAAAAAATCAAAAAAGCGTCGGGCACGTTTTAAAAAAAAAGTTTCCGAGTAACACATGTTAAGCGAAATTAACATGTGTTAACAATGTGTTACTGGAAAACTTATTTATTTTTTTAAAATAGAGTGTTCGGCACTTTTTGATTTTTTTGGCTCAAAATGTTTAAAATCATGTATATTACATACCCTATTCATATAAAAAAAGTTCGGGAAGTTAGAGTTTCCAGAGTTTTCACTATAACTAGGGTTTCTAATATAACCTTATACATTATAGATGTAGTTAGAGCATTCTCATTTGGGGAACCAAATATATGTGAGTGTGTCTACCAAATTATATGGGGTGGGTGTAAGTGGTTGTGAGTGGAGGAGAGAGAAAATATTTGGTGAAAGCAGTGTTCACTCCTATATTTGAAAAGTTACTGTTCACCTCTAAAAATATTTTAATATTTTTGGAAGTGGTTGTGAGTGAGAAAAGAGAAAATAAAATGATAAAAGTATGAAAAAATATTATTATTTAAAAAATGAGAGAAAATGTTAGGGTGAAATAAAAAATATTATTATTAGTAGCTTCTAGTACGACCCTTTATTTTCTAGCTTCATCCAACATATAACTTTCTTGTTCTGTTCGGCATCCATTCCATGATCATCGGAACTATGTTAACACCCATAACCAAAAAAAAAAAGCGTAATGCAAACAACATTATAATAAATCATCTTAAAAATCCCACCTAAGAACCGTTCAATCAAACAGTAACTGGTTACCCATATGCATGAACACAATAACAATTCTGTTGATCTCAATTGGTATATTCGAGTTGGAGTCACAGCATTTGGTGTTATTGTTGTTGGGTTGATTTGTTTGGTTAAAAAGACTGCTGCAAAGTACTTTTCTGCTGAATCCAGGTCACGGGTCGGGTCGGGTCGGGCCGGGCTTTGGGTCTTCGATGATGCCGGGTTTTGTTGCAAGTGGTGGTGATCGGCCTTGTGTTGTTTGTGGTAAGGTGACCAAGAAGATTTGTTCCAGATGTAAATTGTAAAGTGGTTCGGTATTGGTATGTTTGTATGTATGTTTATAGATAATTGTTTGTTTTATTGTTTTTGTTAGGATTTTGTATATGATGATATGTCTTTTCCCCCCTGGCTTTTGACACGTTTGGTTCCCTGACGTCTGATGTTGTTCGGTTCCTTGTCAGAGTCTAAAGGTTGTCCACAACAATATTTCGACCCTTTGTGTTGTGACGCAGGTTGTTGCCCGTCTGCCTGCTGCCATAATGTAAATGTGTCATTTATGAAATGAAAAATATGAATGTATATATGTTTTACAGAATTTATGGAAGAAAATGTGTTTAATAAAAACTTTTATGCTTTTGAAAATAAGTTTGGTTACAATTACACTTCACTGGTAGTTGAACCATTTAAGAGATTTGGTAATGTAAGGTAGGAATCAAAAAGTCACTTATTGGATGATGAATTTGCATATCTGAAATTGATCGCGATCTCCATAAGCTGCATTTTTGGATAATGAATTTGAATCTGTTGGGATATTGATTTGGTAATGTAAGGTAGGGATTAAAAGACTATAGTGTGTATGTGACAGTGATTGTTAATGTGATGGCGATGGTGGTGGCTGGCGCTTTTTCGCTTAGCGTCTCGAGAAAATACATGAAGCGCCAAAAGGCGCAGATATTAGGGGTTTTTGGCCTGAGATGCACGCCTCTTGTAACTGGGGTGTTTTTCCGCAGAAAAGTTTTGTAACTTGGGGTTTTCGGCTTGTACATGTAGGTAAAGTCATATAAAAACCTGATTTAGAGCTATATTTTGGGTAAATGAAGCTAAAAACATATGGGATATATATAAAAAAAATACTTAAATCACCCTGCGCGTACGAAAAACCCGCCGCTTTTGCGCTTTGCGCCTCGGATTTAAGCCTGGTCTCTTTTGTGCGCCTCGTGTTTTTAAAACCAAGGGCGGTGGTTGTTTGGGAGGGGTTTGGTGTTGGAAAGGAAACTCGGTTTTGATGTGTTAAATAAAGAGTTTATTGCTTCTGAAAAAAAAAATATATATTTCTTGTTTTGGTTCGTTACAGTTCACTAGTTGTCGAACGATTCAAAAGATAAAAGAAACTGCATTTTTTGTCTTTATTTTTTAGTTTTAATATCTTGTATTTATCTTTCAGCTCGGAATCATGTCAAAGATCTCACTGGAAATCCGGCCACAAGGAAAAATGCGATGTGTTCCGGCTGTCCCGCAGTTCAAGTTTTCAAGGAAGGAGAAATTCGGCTGCAGTTGCACTAGGCTCCGACACTGGGAATTCTACACAGATAAAAAAGGTCATAATTGATGTCTGCATTGTTGGCTCACATTCATTGAAATATACGGTCACATAACAGTCAGTTGCATATTTCACAAACCATGCATTTTCACCGATGAATATTTTGTCACGATTGCCAAATATTGGAGGAAATCTTGGCTATGGAAAGCAAGAGGATGCCCACGAGTTCATGAGGTTTCTTACACTTTTACCGGCTAATTGGTTATACATATGTTACGTTTTTAAAAACTTTAAATTTTGTTTATGCACATTTATTACTAGGTTTGTTATTGACACTATGCAATTAGTTTGCCTTGATGAATATGGTGGAGAAAGAGCGGTGCATCCTAGCTCTCAGGCGACGACTCTTATTCAACATATATTTGGGGGCCGCCTCCAATCTCAGGTGTCATTTTGCAACCAATTTTGTTGATTATATTTTTTAAGGAATTTGTTTTAATCATCACATATGTGAAACATGGGTAATATTTTGTTTCTTTGTTTTTCTTCATCAACTACCTTATACGTGACTTCCATTTGCAGTTTCTTCGATCTATATATTTGTCATTTTGCTCGTTTATTCCTTTGACCCCCCCCCCCCCCCCCCCCCTCTTTCGGACTGTTAAAGAGCATGTTATGCATAACGAAAATTACCATTTTCTATTTAAGTTTTTGTCCATTTAGCTACGAAGTCAACACATAGTTAGCTTAACGCAGTGTTGACTTTTTTTTGCAGATGTAATGACTATGTCTCAGCATGGAAGCGACTAAACATTCATACGGCTCCTAATATTCTCACCATTGCATTAAAAAGGTTTAAGGTTCGTTCAATTAGGGTCATCTCTCCGCATTACACTTCTGAAAACATCATTCGGGCATATAAAATGATATTTGATGACTTATATTTGATCATTATATTTTTATACTTAATATCAAATATCTAATCTGTAATTTTGTGGGATTTGTCATGATTGCAGAGCGGGCGATTTGGGAAACTCAATAAGAGGGTGACATATCCCGAGACTTTAGATCTTACTCCTTACATGAGTGAATCTACATATGGAAATGACAAGTACAAACTATATGCGGTTATCGTCCATCTGGACATGCTGAATGCATCATATTTTGGTCATTACGTTTGTTATACAAAGGATTTTTCTGGAAATTGGTACAGAATCGATGACTGCAAGGTGAAATCTTTTTCTGTGTGTGTCGGTGTGTTTGTTTTATTGTGCTTCAAACTCCATACATAAGTCCATACATTGTGCACCACTAAACTTGTTATAGTTGCTTGATTGGATTGCATGTTTGCATCGACTTGCACATAGTTTTTTTTATGCGGAAATTTGATTCCTACATGTCTTTCTAAAAGTTGAAAGTTTAATATTTCTTTAGGACCCGAGGGGGTCCCGGCCCCCACTGATTTTTGGCGCAGTGGTGTAATTTTGAGATTTTTCGTAGGTAAATTGAGTCCGGGTTGAGTCCGGCCCCCACCGATTTGATCTTCTGGCCACTACCGATCGAAAAAAATTGAGTCCAGCCCCCACCGAGTTGAGAACCAAGCTTCGCCAATGCTCTCAACCATCATATTTTCAATTCTTGAATCATATATGCATGCAATTTTCTATGAACTCAATTGACTTTACATTTTTGTCTAAAGTGGCCCACAATTGTCTTCAGGTTGATGCAGTTGAGCTGAATGAAGTGCTCTCACAGGAAGCTTATATGCTTCTGTATAGTAGGTACATGTTTATACTTAGAACTTTATTCCGTATCACTGAGTTTTGTGATTAATTATTATCCAAGAGATTCATGTTGAAGCCTGCTCAAAACTGGTTGAAATTCTTGCTTTACAAAGATAGGATCCGGGCGGGTTTACTATTATCTGTAATCTTATGATCATTAGTTCATTACTAGTAACGTTTATGCAAAAAAAGTGAATGATAAATCTGATAATATTTTTACATGATCTTTGAACTTTCTGCAACGGCAGACCAGAAAGGTATATATTATATATTTGTGTTTGTAACTTCATAAACACATGTAGCTATTGCTTTAATTGTGATAAATAAGGCGGTTATGTTATGTAACCGCGTAACTATCTCTCTCACTGCATCTGGTTAGCACTACGTGTAAGTGCTTAAGCGGTTCATAACTTAAAATTGGTTTTGTACTGTACCCGCCCCTATATATATGTGTGTTTGTTTGTGTGTGTGTATTACCCGTTTGACCCATCAAACATAAAAAACGTAGTTAGAATCTACCTCTTTGATTTTACCCATTTACTGATAAATGGGTGGAAATTTCAATTCTAACTGTTATTCAACATTAAAGCTATATTCATATTGTATATGCTGCCAGACAATCATGCTTACAACCTATTGAGGAAGCTTCTAGAAAAGATGACCTTCAAACACCAAATGTATCCCAAGAAAAGATCACTGTCACAAGCCAACCCGTTGAGTTCTCGTTAACTGCAGAATCAGTTGACATTATGCATGCTAATGACATTTGTACGTCTCAGAGTTCGTCTGAAAGTAGCATGGACATTGATACAGCAGATTCGAATACGATTTCTGTTTTAGGGGATATTGGAGATTCTAGCAACGATCGTAAGATTGCCATTGAAGATGAAACCGACGCAGATAAGCCAATTTCCATTCAAAGTGATGTTGGTGATGATATTAAAGGTTACACCCGAAATTCGTCTTTTAGTTCCTCAAGCAATGGTGAAGAAGCTAATGAAACGGATTATGTTGATCTTGGATGTAAACCCGAGCCCACCATGAGGCCTACTATAGACGACGAATTTGAAAAACGGGCCATGACAAGTTCTTCTGTAACAAACTTGAAGCCACTTATGTCCCCGGGTTTCCTTGGGAAACGACCGCGGAAAATTCTGAATACCAAGAAACGCGAAAACGCCCTTGATAGGGAAAATGGAGGTTTGCAGCCTTGTTTCAAGGACATTGGTGTTGTGGAGTCAGATGGTGAATCCATTGTGGTTGAAAATGGAGAAACTAAATGGTGTGTAGGGAAGTAATAAGGGTGTTTGGTTTAATAAAAGATGCAGGCTAACATAATTTAAAGGATAATTGAGGTTCATGTGTATGAGAAAATAAGAAGTTTTTCATGGGTTTTGATTAATTTAGAGGGATAAAATCGTAAATTAGTGGTAGTAATAGTAATGTTTTTTTTTTTTGGAAAAGTAGTAATAGTAATGTTGTAGTTTTAAGGTTCAAATTTTTTTATTTTTAATTATTAGGTTGTATTCATGTAAAGGTATGATACATTTCTCCATTTAAAGTGAATAAAACAAAACTTCCACTCCTTTTGACTTTTCTACCTTTGTTATATATTAGTAAAAATACCCTTGCTACGTAGTGGAGTTTCGGTTGGTATCGGTTTGGTATGTTACATGTATCCGGTATAGCAATCAAAAGAAATATATTCAAGAGGATATTGATACGTGTTTTGCATAAATAAAGAATCATAAATGAAATTTACATCGTTACAAAGTGACAGCATTAAACCGTGGAAAACCAATGTTTTCGAAAAAAAATTCTTGAGAAAAAGGATCTTTGGTTTTTAAAAGAGGCTAACATCAACCCATGAGAACCTTCCAGGGGCGTGCCGGGCTTCGAATTCAGGCATGTGGACCAATGAAAGGGTGCCACGTGAACCAATGGGTCAAAGTAATAGAGATCTCAATGATAATTGTTAGCATATATGAAAGTGAGTAGTAGAGCGCCACATCCTCCACTTCGCCAACGCCATTATCATTACAGGCAAATCAAATGGTGGCGCTAAAGAGCTCTCCATCACTAACATGGTGGTCGTGAGGACTGTGAGTCTGTGAGAGATGGGGTCCATCCCAGTCAACCAATTATACATTTTTATTTTATTTCTATTATTTTCTTTAATTTAGATTTTTTTTTAAAACCACTACACAACTTTATAGGTTAGACTCTTTGTTAGACCACCCGTAGTGGGGCGTTATTGGGCAAAATTTTGATCTATAGCGCCCCTCAACACTGAAACACCCCGGCGCTATGGGGCTTTATGCGCCGGGGCTCCATGTTGATAACGCCGGACCCTCAAACAATGGACCAATCATATAGTGACACGTGTCACTGTGTTTGAAAAAAGTCAATTTTTTTTTTGACCGTTGCATTTGAATGGTAAGTTATTTTTTTTTATTTATATTTTATTTATTTTATTTATATAAACTATAACATACACACACAAATAATAATTAAAAAATAAATTATATAAAAAAATTATATTTATTAAAATTAAAAAAAAATAGATTATATAAAAAATTTATATTCAAACATTTGAATTTTAAACGGTTACTGTTCAAACCGTTTGAAATTCAAATTTCCCCCCCAAACGTTTGAATTTCAAATTTTGAAATTCAAACGTTTTCCCCCCAAACGGTCATATTTCTCACCATATAAATCCCCCC
The DNA here is from genome assembly GCA_032199755.1 of Ambrosia artemisiifolia. Taxonomy (NCBI): domain Eukaryota; kingdom Viridiplantae; phylum Streptophyta; class Magnoliopsida; order Asterales; family Asteraceae; genus Ambrosia; species Ambrosia artemisiifolia. The sequence goes on along the minus strand of CM063527.1, from coordinate 32,570,267 downwards.
CTCCTCATCCTTTATCAGTCACACCTCTTCCCTCTATCTCATCCTTTCCTCATCCTAAACACAATGAATAACACTGGCGGTTTTCAAGTAGGAGCTGCCGGACCTTCTAATGTCCGGCAGTACGCTCGACGGGTCCGGGGACGGGGCCCGTCCCGGAGACTACCAACTCATCCTCCTCAGCAACCTCCTCTTCCTCCTCCTCCACAACCTCCTCTTCCTCCTCCTCCACAACCTCCTCTTCCTCCTCCTCCTCCTCCTCCTCAACATTGGCTAAATCCCCCTCCTCCTCCTGCTGTGGCACCACCAACTCATCCTGAAGAGGATGATCCCTGGAAGGATGATCCCTGGACGGATGAAGAATGGGCTTGGGCCCATGATTATGGCATGGCTACATATCAATTGAACCGACTCATGTTGTCGGCACCACAAATCTTCACCCCTCCTCCTCATACCCCCTACCAGCAACCTATCCCCACCAACCAGAATACCCCCACCCCCTACCACCAACCTACCCCCACCCCCCAGAATACCCCCACCCACCACCCATCTTTTCTAAGTTTTTCATTTATACAATTCAATTCAATGATTATTTTCAACTATAAAGTAATCGCCGTTCAAAAAAAATTCAATGATTATTTTAATGGCTAATGATAATGTTATTTTATCATTATTTTAATGGCTATTAATAACTCATACAACATATTTAACATAAGAGTTCGGTCACGTCATTGCTATATCAACGAGCCAAGCTCGAATGGAGCCGAGCTCGAGCCTGGTCAAACTCGGGCTCGACTCGGCTCGTTTACACCCCTAGTATGGATTGTGATTTTATTATTTTTTTATTTTATAAAACATCACAATCCAATCAAACATTTTAATAACTTAACCCGAGCTCAACCAGGCTCGTTTGCGCCTCATACACGGTATACACATTGTTTTTTTAATGGCCAACAAATCAAACTCGAGCACTCTTGGGGTACCCTTTCAACAAATTCAAGTACTCCGAGAGTACCCGAGTTGTCAAATACCAATTCTGAGAAAAACCCAGTAACCCACAAGTCCATAGGCACGCCGACATTGGTATTAGGTTTATTTGACACCAAACGTGAAATTTCAAAGTATTATCAAATTAAGAGATGTCATGATGTCCATTTAAAGATTGCCTTTGATTATTGCATACATTTTAATAGTAAAATAGAAGAATTGATTAATTATTCTAAATCATTCTTAACTGATTTTGTTTTGTGTAAATAACATTAATAAATAACAACGACAATAATATCAAGAAAACTATATTTTTGCCTCCTAAAATGTAAAAACCAAATTGATTTCCGTCTTTTAGTGAGCCAAATACAACCAATATCTAACACGATTAGAATTTAGATGCCAATGTTGATTGTCGAAAAATGCCCCTTAATGTAGCGTGTTAACAAAAGTCTTTTAACCTTTTAAAAAATGTGCATCGTCTATTTTCATTCAATGTTCACAAATTTACTACCGTGCAACAATGTAGTTACCCGTTTTGTAATTATTAATGAGATAAAAACACATCATATACTTTTATTAAAACCATATGGTATGTCCCAAGTTACCACATGATATGCACTCAATTAGATATACGTTTGCAATTAAGACTTATACCTAAACTATTGTACATTTTTTCATATACTTACATTATAAGTTATCAAATATCAAGTTATCAACGATGTTGAGATAAGAATCTAAGATTATGTCTTATCGGACATTTTCCATTTAAATATTTTAAAGCATTAAAATATACTGTGAATGAAAATTGCATGATTTCCATCTTGGTGTCGTTCTTCACCATCACACTAAACCTTTGCTCCAACTCATCATCATGGACTTCAAGCAAAAGAAGCAAACAAGGTTAAATTAAATTCTGCCATTTTTGCCTTGGTTTAACTCGTTTATGCATTTTCTACATTCATGTTTTATCATTCTAGCAAACATTGTTAAAACTTTGATGTCATGCTTGGTGACATGGGTTCCTGGAGACGTCGGATTGAGGTTATGGACTTTTAGTGGCCGTGAACTTTTAGGAGTCATGGAGTTTTAGACGTTTAGTTGCCTTAGTTTTTTTTTTTTAGTACTTTTGTTTGTCTTAGTCTTAGCGTGTCTCGTACGATTTACTTAGGTGGGTGTACATTGTACACATACTTTTATTATTATTATTATTATTTTTCTCTCTTCCATGCTTAAGCTACAAAACCGAATTGCTTGAGGTAAAATCTTTAAGTTCGGAGATGTGAATAGTGAATTTCAATATTTAAACTTTGGAGATGGAGATTCTAATGGAGAAGCAAATGAATTCTCTAAGTTTAAAGGTGTGGATGGATGCATACTCCATTGTGAATGCTCTTATCGATACTTTTTCTTGTCGCTTTGCTCTTTTGTCTGTTGCTATTATAGTTTACTCACCACTTTATGCAAGCGGTACTTTGCTACTAAAATTATTAGTACTTTTAATTAGTTTGTTATGTTTTGATTCTCTTAGCCACATTCTATCATATCTGGATATATGGACTTCTAAGTTTTCTTAATTTTCCGTAGCCTCACTAATTGATATTGTTATACTTGTATTTATAAAAAAAAAGAGCCGGGGGCCTCAACAGTGTAGCTTCTTTGTCCCTCGGGATAGTGGAAATGCTTGCTCTCATCTGACCCTCCCCAAACCCTACCAATAGCTTTTGCTATAAGTGGGATTATATTGGATACGTATGTTTTTTAGTGTTGAAACTTTGAATGAATCCTACGTACAGGTTTCACAACGATGAAATTGGAAAGTCAAAACCTGGCCCTTCGTTGCAAATTCCCGGTAACCAGTTGCCAGAAGACAAGATTTCAGCACCATTATCGATTAATGACAATAAGGGTAGAACAATTCCAAGTTCAAATCACATGGGTATCAAATTTGATCAAGATGAAAATGATAGGCCAGTAGGAAAAAAGATTCTGGATCCTGGAAGTGAAGTTATCCTAAAATGGAACAAAATCTTTCTTGTTTCTTGTTTACTATCACTTTTTGTGGACCCATTGTTCTTTTATGTTCCTTATGTAAAAGATATGGGTGGTTTTCAATGTATGAAGCCTGATTTGGCGGTTGGGGTTCTAGTTACATGTTTGCGCAGTATTGCGGATATATTCTATATGTTGCATATAGTTATAAGGTTCAGAACAGCTTACATTGCACCATGCTCAAGACTGTTGGGTAGAGGTGAACTTGTTATGGATCAAAAGAAGATTGCACGGCGGTACTTGAAGTCGAGTTTCTTTATTGATCTTGTTGCAGCATTGCCCCTACCTCAGGTATGAATTTGCTTTCTCCTCTTTTAGTTCTTCCTATGTTTTGGTAATAACACATAGTCACATACTTTGTTGGTCCCATGAAAGTGGACATGTTTTTACATAACAATTAGTGTGTTTGGATGTGCGTTTCAAAAGTGATTGTGTGATACTAAATAAGTAGAGTCATATTATTAGTAGTACAATTTTTAAGAGGGTGACGTAGTGATAAGCACCTGATTTTCTCTATCAACTTTCACCGGTTTTCCATTAAGGGGCAACGGGCACTTGATTGATTTTGTTTCAACTTCATTGATTTTTACCTGTCCTGCACTCACTGCCATATCACTTCACTGAATTTTTTTTAAATAAACATTAATTGAACATTTTATTCAACTAATAAAATAAACTTACATTATTAAACCTATAAAAAATATAGAAATGCAAACACACATAAATTAAAAATAAAATATGATAGAAATACTATATTGTGAAGTTCTTGCTACCCAACATTTTCTTATTACAATACAAGAGATCAGGTAAACTTAAACTTGAAAGGTGCCAAAACAAAGAAACATTGTAATTTTCTTGGCACATTTGGATGGAGATTACTGCTATTTGAATCGTATTGAGGAGTCGAAAGTGAAACTCAAAAGTCTATTGCAGCCATTTGGGAGATCAATGATCATATTAATACTATCATCTATTTTGGAGCTAAGTTTAAATCTATACAAGAATTTACTACCCTAAACAAATAAAAAATACAAGGTTGCATATAGGGGCGAGCCGGCTTACTATATCTTTTGAGTTTATTGAGAGTTCGTTTGAGTTGGCTTCCTATATTTTTTAAGGACATTCTGTACCGATACCAACCTCTACTAAAATATATGTTTTCTAACACATACTAGTTCTCATATTTATATGAATATAATCAGTTCAAACTCACATTGTGTTCTTTTAAAATTTGTACTCAGATTTTCCTATGGTTCAGTCTTCCAACTATAAGATCACCGGAAGAAGATCGCACCACCGATGCTTTAGTACTCATTGTCATCCTCCAGTATATTTCAAGACTTTATCTCATTTTTCCTTTGAGCTCTCAAATTATCAACACTACAGGAGTCGTCATCAAAACCGTTTGGGCTGGGGTTGCATATAATCTTGCATTATACATCTTAGCTAGTCATGTAAGTGACTGTTTTTACTCTTTGCATCCTTACACCTCAAATGCGCGCGTGTGTGTCTTGTAAGAATAAAAAGAATAAGTTTAAACCAATAGAAATGTTTTATTTAGTAATTGTATCTAGTGTTTAATAAATGATTAATTTAGTATAACTCCCTTACATTAGTTAAATAAATGAATCTTGTAATTCATTTTCAAAATATATTCTTTCAAAACAAACTTAATTTAAATTAAGGACAAATTTTGATATGTATAGGATACATGTAGGATGAATTTCTATATGCATAGGATAAACTTATGGTAATTTGATATCTGTAGGATAAAAATATGATAATTTCGATATGCGTAGGATGAATTAGATATGTGTAACACAAATTTTGATATGTGTAGAATAAAGTGTATATGACTAATTAATTAAAAAGAGAATAATTAATGTGAAGGAGTTAAAGTATTATAATGTCATTTCTTCTTTCTATTCTCACATTAAAATTCTTTTCAAATGATCCTCCTATATATATGCTGAGGTTAGTGTACAAAGTCCATATTTCGTGAGGAATGTGAGAAAAATTAAGAATTAATATGTAGACATATTTTTTGGACTCAGTCATGATGTTTTGGATTGTTTAGGCTAAAATAACACCAAACAAAGCAAATTATTTTAGGCTTAAAACTTAAAACACCATTCCAAAAACATGTGTTTAAATTGTTGTCTTTTAGCTGTGTTTTAAATTCCATAGCTATATACATTGCAATGTGTTTTAAATTATTGTGTTTGGTGTTTTTTTTAGCAAAAACAACTCAAAACATCATGCCTAAATCCAAAACATGATGCCTATATGTTAATTCTTAATAATTCGCATACTTCTGACGAAATATGACTTTTGTACACGAACCTTTACATATATACATGTGTGGGTGTGTATATATATATATATGTATAGGGGTATGTTTGTATATATGTGTATTAGTTTACAAAATTTATGGTGTATGTTTTGTAGGTTGTAGGAGCAATATGGTACTTTTTATCAACCGAAAGGCTTGCAACATGTTGGACATCTACTTGCAGACATGATAAGAACCGAGTGACAGCATGTTTACCTCATTATTTGAAGTGTGAGAATCTACACGAACATGCATGGAGGTCATGGGCCAATATGACACAAGTTTATAAAACTTGTAAGAACACTACACTGTTCAAATATGGAATATTCGGAGATGCTATTGAAAATGGTGTTTTGACTTTCAGTTTCTTTCAAAAATTCTGTTATTGCTTATGGTGGGGCTTACGAAACTTAAGGTATGGCTCTACCTTGTCCGTTCAAATACTTAATTTACTTAGGCAAGGACGACTGGTGGTGACTATTTTCGCCCATTTACTCATGAATTGGTTGATTTTGATATGTTTTATCTTTATCTAGTTAACTAGAAAAATAGAAATATTTAGCTAAAGAGTAAACGGGTTGGGTTGAAAGTTGTCCAAAGTGTATTATTGTTCATAGAACCTCTTACAAAGTTGCATTGCTTTATTCAATAAATAAGATTATTATTGTGGTTATATAGTTTAAGTAAATGGTAATAAAGTTTCACTTAGGGGTTATTTAGTTGATTAAGTGCTGAATCATTAAGAGGTCTAAATGGTTAAAAGGTCTATATGGTTAAGTGCTGAATCATTAAGTTGGACCTCTTAATGGTTAGTTTTCTTGTCCCACATTGGTATAAGAGTTTCATTAAGGTCCAGCCTAGTTCAGTGCTTAATGATTCAGTGCTTAATGGTTCAGCAACATCCCAAGTCTTAATGATTCAGCCTTAACCATTACATTCAGAGGCTGAAACAAACGCGCTGAATGCTGAATCATTCAGCACTGAATGGTTAAGAGCCTCATTAAGAGGCTACCAAACAGCCCCTTACTATACATAAAAAGAATTAGATAAGTGTCTTTGAGTCCTAACACCAACCAAAACTACTGTTTTGACTTGTTACCCAACCCGCCGAACTCTGCATTTTCCACCTCTAATTTCGAGTACAATTCTTTCTTTAAAGATTAGTTATAACTTATAACTACACATGCCAAGGAATCTATTTCTCCATCTAGCTTATTTTCCAACAAACTACAAAATTAGTGGCCAAAATCGATGGTTTGGCGGGTTGGGTATTTAATGGGTCAAAACACGTAAAGTCGTAAATATATTTAGGTTGGGTCTAAATGGGTCGCGTTGAGCCTGCAACACTTCCTTTGTCCTTTAATGAACTTCAGAATATGATAATAAACAGTTTTAGGAGGTTGTAAACATCTAAGTATGCATGGGGTGACATTTAAACTGTTTGACCATTTACATTTTAACTAATTGTTCTAGTTTTTACCTATATGAGATGTTAGCAATATGGTCTTACCATTCTTTTTTTACTACACGCAGCTCATATGGACAGACCTTGTCGACATCCATGTTTATTGGAGAAACATTGTTTGCGATACTCATCGCCATTGTGGGACTTGTATTATTTTCCCATTTAATAGGAAATATGCAGGTATGTAGCATGAGGATAATGTTTTTTTTTTCGTTTTTTGGGGACCATGAGAGCCTGTTAGAGAGAAAACTCACGGGGCCCACCAATATACTGCTAACAACCTTGTGAAGTGCACTTTACGCAGCGCATGTTGCCTTTAACTTTAAGGGTTAATGAAATCGTACTAGCATATATAATTCACCTTATAGTTAAAAATATGAGCTCTAAATAATTCTTAGTGTAACTGTATAACCACATTGTAATTTAGTTAACCGCGTTTTACATTCTTGTAGACCTACCTAAAATCCATCACTGCAAAGCTGGAGGAATGGAGGCTTAGACGACGAGACACAGAGTCATGGATGAGACATAGACAACTGCCTCATGATTTGCAAGAACGCGTTCGTAAGTTTGTACAATACAAGTGGCTTGCAACTCGTGGTGTCGATGAAGAATCTATTTTGCGTAATTTGCCTAAAGATCTCCGACGAGTCATCCAATGCCACTTGTGTCTGGATCTCGTTCGACGTGTAAGATATGAACCATTTCTTGAATAATTTTATGTTGCATTTAGTTGTTGCAAAATGAGTCAGGCCAAGTTAGGTTCATATCCAATTCTTATACTTTGAAAACAATCATATCTTTTTTAATTAAACAAACTTCGACCCATTTGACCCATTTCTTTTTAGCTAAAGTTTTTGAGTTGATTCTATAGGAATAAAATATTGAATTAAACGAAAAATTAGTTTGACTTTTAAAGGTGGCAACTTTGACACATTTGCTTACCAATGGGTTGATTTAGGCGAAAGTAGTTAAACGGGTCGAAACAATTAACTATTTATATAAAAAACAGACAAAAGTGTTATCCGCCCGATTTGTTTAGACCCGTACCATAAAGTTTTAAATTTACCTGTTACTTTTCAGGTCCCTTTTTTCGCTCAAATGGACCGTCAACTACTGGATGCTATATGTGCGCGTTTAGTGTCATCACTAAGCACTCAAGGCGCACACATAGTACGAGAAGGTGATCCAGTGTCAGAGATGCTTTTTATTTTCAGAGGAAGACTCGATAGCTCCACAACTAATGGAGGTCGAACAGGCTTTTACAACTCGATTACTTTAAGGTCTGGTGACTTTTGTGGTGAAGAGTTGCTCGAGTGGGCGCTGCTCCCAAAATCAACTCTAAATCTACCATCGTCCACAAGAACAGTTAGAGCGTTAACTGAAGTAGAAGCTTTTGCTTTAAGCGCAGAAGATCTAAAATTCGTTGCTAAACAGTTCAGACGGTTGCATAGTAAAAAGCTTCAACATACATTCCGTTATTATTCCCATCATTGGAGAACATGGGCCGCGTGTTTTATTCAAGCAGCTTGGCGACAAGCTAAAAGGAGAAGAATGAAATGGAGCCTTAGCATGAGTGAATCATCGCATCATGATCATGATGAGGGTCATGAAATTAAACATCATGACAATGCATCATCATCCAGCCCGAATTCACTTAATGTCACAATATTAGCTTCCAGATTCGCTAAAAACACGAGGCGTGGAATCTTGAAAACGAAAGAAATTGAACTGATCAAGCTACAGAAACCAGAAGAACCTGATTTTTCTACTGATCCTGATGATGATTAGTTTTAAGTTACACAGGATACGTAGTTACATTACATAGTTGTAACTTGATATTGACAAATCAAGTACTTTAATTATATAGTGTGTCTCTATGTATGTGTATAAATAATCAAACACATTTTAGAACTCATCTTTTGTATTTTATTTTCTATAAGTAATATATCATATATTAAAATCTCGAGTTGCCTGTTGTACATGGTCCGGTATCATGCATACGTAATATAGGGTGTCAGGGGGTGTTCGGGATTTAGTTGAGAAACAACTTATTGACTTATTGGTTTTTTTCAAAAAGCCACTAATTGTCAAAAAGCCAGTAATTGTCAAAAAGCCAGTAAGTTAATAATCTCTTTGGTTTTAGTAGAAACCTTTTATGTTTTGGCTTTTTGATATGGATGAAAAAATTGTTTTGGAGAAGTCAGAAATCTTGGTTTTTGTTTTGGCCTTTGGCTTTTAGAATATAAATTACAGATCTACCCACCCATCATTTGCATTCATTACAACTAACCTGCACTTTTGGTCATTTTACATAAAAAAAAATCTTTCGAAGACTTAGAGACTATACCTTTTGAAGAGGCAATAGGGACGTTAAAGGCTTTCGAAGACCAAGTTCGTCTATATACCGGGAATGAAAGTGAAGCATATGGAAAATTGTTGTTTGCGAAGAAAGATGGACAGGGTAAGACAAAACAGAATGATGCCCGTGGAAGTTATGGTAAAGGGCAAGGTATTGAAGGTCGGGGCCGAGGACAAGGCCGTGGATGTGGCTACGGTTGTGGGTGTGGTAGAGGTAATCACGCAAACGATCACCCATCCAACACAAATCAAACCCGAGGTAAGAGCATTGTAAGATGTTTCAACTACAACACTCTTGGACACTTCGCATGGGAGTGCTTGAAGCTGAAGAACTAACAAGCAAATAAAAACCAAACAGCAAAAGACGGGGAGGAACTAAATAAAGACAAAGTGCACCCGAAACTATATCTTAACGATCTAAAAACTAAAGATGTGTGGTACCTTGACAATGGAGCTTCCAACCACATGACATGAAACACATCTCACTTCACATAAATTCATTCCAGGATTAATGGCATAGTTAAATTTGGTGATGGGTCAATGCTCGGTCTAGTTAGACCATTGTATACCTCAAAAACTAAGTAAAAACACTTCTTAGCTACAAATAAATGTAATATAGGAATTAGGGGTTGTCAAACCACGAGGAATTGATGGAAAGTTCAATTTATATTTTGCTAAAATTAAATGTCAAGGATTTGAAGATTTAAAATATATTATAAATAAAATAAATTTACAACTTGAATTTCTGATTTGTAACAATATGATTAAGGCGTAACTTCCACCGAGATCCTATGCATATGATTTTGCTACTGATTCAGTATGACTACAATGAACACCATAAACTATGGCCTTGTGATTTGTTGGATAAAAACAACAATTAGGGACTTGTTTTCAATGTAAACCGTACACCTAATTATCCCTATACAAGTCTATCAATCAACCTCCCTATGATGCCAGAAATCACAATTAACAGATAATTTGATTCAAACACAAGCAATGTTTAATCAATCAAACACAAGTAGTCAAGATATACTAGTTCATTACATAATCAAAACCGAATTTAGATTACAAATTACATACAAATAATCATCCGGGGGAAAGTTACTATGAAGAGTTTAGCCACGCATCATTGTTCTCCAAGCATCCATGGTTGTTCTTGATGATTCCATAGCTCTTGGGAGAATAAATTAATCTTTTCTCAAGTTGAGACGTGCCGCGGAGAGCAATATAAAACTTAACACCCCCGCGCTCCGCGGGGGAGATTTGGGCACCAATTTTCAGATTTTAGTTTCGTTTCGACCGTAGATCCCCGTTCCGGCTCGTATCTTCTCGTTTGGCGCTCGTAAAATCACCATTTTAGCATGTTAATCTCATTTTCCATAATCTTCGGCTAAGCACTTAACTCCGGGTAAAACTACAAACAAACAAACCTAAAATTAACAAATTAAACTATATAAATGTGATCTTTTCAGCATCACATCAAGAGTCATTCGGTTATTTAGATAGTAATATGTCGCATTTTAGGTGATGTCAACTAATCCCATCAGTTGTTTCTCTATGTGAATAAAATAGATCATGGCATCATGATATTTAAATCCGTGATGACTTATTGTTATTATTCTTGTTTTGATTGTTATTAGCTTGGATATCGACCAAACAACATTGGTATCAAAACCCATGTTTACTTTTATTGTTTTCGATCGATATAAAACATATGTCGCTTAGTCCAATTGATTATATGTAATTTCAAGTTAAAAAAATATGGGGATTCTTATTTATAAACCTTGGAATGAATAGTGACGACGTTACTCACGTGAAATGAATAGTAACATCGTTAGTACTAACGTCTTTAGTACTAACGCTATTAGTACTAATGGCGTTATCTATATATTTATAAACCTTGAAATGAATAGTAACGACGTTAGTACTAACATCGTTAACTTCTTTTTTTCCCATCACCTCAATGATAACGCCATTACTGCTATTGGCGTTAACTTCTTTGCTTTGTTTCTTTCTTTCTCCTCACCTTCTCTCAAACACCACTATATATTTATAAACTTTGAGATGAATAGTAATGTCGTTAGTACTAACAGCGTTAGTACTAACATCGTTAACTTCTTTGCTTTGTTTTCTTTCTTTCTCCTCCCCTTCTCTCAAACACCATTTTCTTTCTTCTTCATTTTCTGTTAATTTCAACCTCTTCCCCGTCAGCCTTTAATTTTAAAAACCAACATTGATTGAATTCTCATCGCTAACATTATTATTACAATTGCGTCTATGAGTCCATTTACGTTTTATTAAAACCATATGGCCTCGCCGCAAAGCGGGTATATATCGACTGTCATCATGGTATTGTAATTAACTGAACTAATACCAACTGAACAATACACATACCGGTATGAATATTCGTTTTTATGGTTTTCAGTTGATGTAAAACACGTTTCAATTGCTATGCTAAGAGTTGTTATTGTACCGGTAGTGCATACTGAACCGGACTAATAATAACCAAAAGCGCGTGGCGAAGCGCGCGAAAATCCAACTAGTTATATGCAATTTAAAGTTAAAAAAATTATGGGGATTCTTTCACGAATTTATTTATTTTGCTAGGTTAACTTGTATGTAACTAAACCTAATACCAAATTTAAAAAAAAAAATTGTATACACATTTTCGGCTACAAGAGAGAATCCCCACTACTTATTATATTAAAAAAAAGGGAAAAAGAAGACACAACCGTAACTCCCTAACATATTTATCATAGAATCAGCCCTCTAATAAACAAATGCCTATACTTGTTTGTTATTCTTCAACTTAATTTGTCTTCCTATTATTCTCATTCTTGTCCTTTCTTACATATATACTACAACCTGTCATCTTCCTAATAACCTCATCAATCTTCATACATATACCTACATACACACACAATATATATATACACACACATTCATCCAACCCATGCACACACACAAAGCAATAAACACAACACCTCTCATAAACAATGGACACCCTCTTGCTTCTTTGTACAACACTTTTGCCCATCATAACCATCTTCATTTTACACCATGTTTTCACCAAAACATCATCCATTCCTGGACACTACGGCTGGCCAATCATTGGTGAAAGCATCGACTATTTCAAGAAGCTTCGCAGTGGCACCAACGAGCAGTTTGCCATGCAAAGAAGGAAACTGTTTGGGGACGTCTTTGGGACGTCGATTTTGGGTGAAAAGATGGCGTTTTTGTGTGGTCCTGAAGGGAATAAGTTCTTGTTTTCTAATGAAAACAAGCTTGTTGAAGTTTGGTGGCCAAGTTCTGTTGAGAGTATTATTAAGAAGTCTAATAATAAGTCTGTAACCGCGGAATCTGCCAAGGTTCGACAGCTCTTGCCGCCGTTCTTGAGAGCTCATGCTGTTAAGAATTATATTTCGGATATGGACTCGGAGTTGAGACTGCATTTGGAGGAGTACTGGACCGGACGTGATCAGGTTATGATATTGTTAAACAAGTATTCTAGTATATTTTGAAAAGAATTTTTAGAAAAATTGGTTTTTTAAAAGCAAATGTGGTTTTTTTTGTTTATCCGATATTGCTAAACAAGTATTTTAGTATATTTTGAAAAGAATTTTTAGAAAAATGGGTTTTTTAAAAGCAAATGTGGTTTTTTTTTGTTTATACGTAAGATAGCGATTTTAGAGTTGAAGTCGTTATATCATATCACGACTTCACTTTATAGAATCTGGTCATATTGAATTTTCAGAACTTTTTTTTTATGAATTCGGTATCTTAGATTTAGATTAGTGAAATTGTAATCTAAGATAGTGAATTCAACAAGAAAAAGACAAAACTTATGAATACTCACTCATTTGATCGAGGAATCATATGTCGTTATATTAGATAGCCACCAAACTAGATTTGAAATCCTAAGTACTAGAAAGGGTGTATAAAATAAGTGAGGAAATTAGCCGTCAAAAAAAAAGTCCTAACTATAAACCACTCATTTGTTATTACGTTTTTGCAAAAGATGTCATTTAAATAGCAAATTGAATTTTAATAATTTAAACTAGAACCCATTATTCGATAATATTATATATCGTTATGTCATTAATGGTAGTCCTAGTTTTCACTTCCCATGTCAATAGCAATCTCAATGTAATGGAGAAATGACTATGTTTGCCTTTAATGAATTCAAAAAGTTGTAAATTGTTGGGCATACAAAGTTACTTCTTTGGTAGAGTGACATGGTCATTCCGAATTGAAAGTTAGGACTATGGTTAATCACATACTCACATCGTCGGTATGTATTATTATTAGCCAACGGATTGTTATTTAGATTATTAAAATCCAATTTTCAGGAAAAACAATCATGTTTTAATCAACACAAGATGTAGAAAGATATTATGACCCGTTATTTCAGTTAGTATGGTAGTTTTAGTGACCCGGCCAGTTACATATCAATAATATTATTACTCACAAGGATTGGTAAACCAGGTTGAGGTATGCCCGTTTGTAGCAAAATACACATTTGCATTGGCAGTAAAGTTGCTACTAGGAGTGCGTGATGCAACTGAGTTAGAGAAGCTCGCAGTCCCGTTTGTCGAGGCAGCCGGTGGCATCATAGCGGTCCCGATCAATATCCCAGGGACAAGGTTTAACCGTGGTGTCAAAGCGTCGAAAAGGATTCGCGAAGTTATTAATGGCATAATCGCGCAAAGGAGGAAAGATCTTGCTGATGGGACTGCTGATCCGTCGCAAAATTTGCTCTCTCACATGATTGTCGAGGTTGATAAGCGGAACCAGGACACAAAAGACCCTCCGACCACCGATGGTGACATGTCGAGTGACTTACTCGGTTTGTTAATTGGTGGTTACGACACCATTAACACGACTGTCGTGTTCATTATGATGATGCTTGTTGATTACCCGGACGTCTACCAAGAGGTCCTAAAAGGTAAAACCAACTTAAATTTGTCCTTAGCACTGTCACGCAAAATTTAAAAAGTTAAAATAAATACTGAAAACAAAGTTGTATTCAAAATGCAAAACGAAACACCACCTTGAAGTGTCAACTAACCAAATGTGTCATTGTTATTCCATCAAACATCAAAGAACAAACCGAGATAGCAAAAGCGAAACCATCGGGTGAACTATTAAACTGGGACGACCTACGCAAAATGAAGTACTCGTGGAACGTCGCGTGTGAAGTGCTAAGAATGCGTCCACCAACCGTTGGCGCGTTTCGTGTCGCAAAAACCGACTTCACATATGGTGGTTTCACAATCCCAAAAGGATGGAAGGTAAACAATATCGTTAAACCATTATAAAACTTGTTAACCTAGATGATTTTACCTAACACATTTCTCCTTGTGTATTTATACTATAGTTACATTACCTTCCACATTACACTCAGCGAAACCACGAATTCTTCCCGCGTCCTGAGAAGTTTGACCCATCGAGATTTGAAGGAGCAGGACCCGCTCCTTACACGTTTGTGCCGTTTGGTGGTGGAGCGCGTATGTGTCCTGGTAACGAGTATGCACGGGCTGAAATACTAGTGTTTATGTACAACATAGTCACTAGATACAACTGGGAAAGGCTAATACCTGATGAGAAAGTGGTAATTGATCCACTTCCAAGGCCAGTTCATGGACTTCCGATTAAGCTCATTTCTCATAAAACAGAAGCTTAAGTTTTTACTACATATTTCCATCATAATAAATAAAATATTATTATTGTATGTTTTTTTTTCTATTTATGATATTTAGTTAATGTATTTATTTTTAAGCTTGTATTATGGAAGGGATTGAATAATAAGAGAATACTTTGGTTTTGAGAGCATGTTTTATGTTTTGTGTTGGAGTTTCTTGTGTGTAGAAGTTTATTATTGTTATATACTTTCAAACAAAATGAACATAAGACTTACAACTAGGGGTTCTATAGACCAGTAAAACTTAAGTAGGAACGTTCAAAAAACTCATGACTCAATCGACATCAGCTCGTTTACACTCAAGTCAAGGTCAGCTCACTTGTTTACCGGCTTGTTGACTCGCTTGTTAGACTTGTTTAAATTAATGCCTAACTAGGTAACTATTACCCAAAATTATAACAACTTCAAATTTCAAAGCCTAAATTCAACTATCAGTCCAAGCTCAATGTTATAATAATCCATGTGGCCATTTTTTTATTGAAAAACAAATAAAAACTACAAAACTTCATTTTTATGTTAACAATAAACAAGTTGACACGAGATCCAAGCTCGAGATCAACATTTCAGCGCATTAAAATGAACGAGCCAAGCTGACTAGGTTAACTTCTAACCCGAGCCCAACCTAAATCAGCTCGTTTACAACCCTACATTACTGTTGACGTTCAGTTTTGACAGTTTAGCATTTCAACAAATAGTATGGTCTTTTACAATCAAACGCGCTCTATTTGAGGGAACAAATTCACAAACCATTTGAAGCTTCTTGCATTATGCCCACACATTACCAAACTATAAAAGTTGTATTAGAAAGACCATATATTAGAACAAAAAACTGAAAACTACATTTATTGTCCATCAAAATGACAAACAATCACTTTAGAAGTTTCAATTTGAGCTTTCAATCCATGTTACAAGCTTACAATTGTTCAACCTCACTAGCTTTTACAAACAAATTTTGACCAAATTTAAATACGGAGTAATAGAAATAAATAATCTCAATTATTGATTATTGGCCAATAACAGTCCCAACTACAAAATAACCACTAGCGGTCCCAACTTTCGACATATTGGCCACCAATGGTCCCAGTTAGTCTGATCACTAACGCCGTTAATAGGTTGATGATGTGGCATCCTACGTGTCATAACTTAATACACATGTCCAATGACGTGGGTTGCTTATGTGACGCCACATGAGCATGAAACTAACGGTGTTAGTGATCAGACAGACTTACTGGGACCATTGGTGGCCAATATGTCGAAAGTTGGTACCGCTAGTGGTTATTTTCGTAGTTGGGACTGTTATTAGCCAATAGTCAATAGTTGAGATTATTTATTTCCATTACTCCATTAAATAACTCCATATTCAAACTCTTGTTGACTATCTGTCAAACTTCATATGAAGATGGATTCAGAGAAGATCCATGTGAGCAGACTCATATTCAACGGTTGACCAAATTTGTTATTCTTGTAAAACTTGTGCTTGTTTGTTATTCTTCAACTTAATTTGTCTTCCTATTATTCTCATTCTTGTCCTTTCTTACATATATACTACAACCTGTCATCTTCCTAATAACCTCATCAATCTTCATGCATATACCTACATACTCACACAATATATATACACACATATTCATCCAACACATGCACACACACAAACACAAAGCAATAAACACAACTCCTCTCATCAACAATGGACACCCTCTTGCTTCTTTCTACAACACTTTTGCCCATCATCACCATCTTCATTTTACACCATGTTTTCACCCAAAAATCATCCATTCCTGGACACTACGGCTGGCCAATCATCGGCGAAAGCATCGACTATTTCAAGAAGCTTCGCAGTGGCACCAACGAGCAGTTTGCCATGCAAAGAAGGAAACTGTTTGGGGACGTCTTTGGGACGTCGATTTTGGGTGAAAAGATGGCGTTTTTGTGTGGTCCTGAAGGGAATAAGTTCTTGTTTTCTAATGAAAACAAGCTTGTTGAAGTTTGGTGGCCAAGTTCTGTTGAGAGTATTATTAAGAAGTCGAATAATAAGTCTGTAACCGCGGAATCTGCCAAGGTTCGACAGCTTTTGCCGCCGTTCTTGAGAGCTCATGCTGTTAAGAATTATATTTCGGATATGGATTCAGAGTTGAGACTGCATTTGGAGGAGTACTGGACTGGACGGGATCAGGTTATCATCTTGTTAAACAAGTATTTTAGTATATTTTGAAAATATTTTTTTATAAAAATTGGTTGTTTTAAAAGCAAATGTGGTTTTTTTTTTACGATTTTAGACTTGAAGTCGTTATATCATATCACGACTTCATTTTATAGAATCTGGTCAGATTGAATTTTTAAAACTTTTTTTTTTTTGATGAATTCGGAATCTTAGATTAGTGAAATTGTAATCTAAGATAGCGACTTCAACAACAAAAAGACAAATTGTGAATACTCATTTGATCTAGTTAGATTTACATACTCGAGGAATTATATGTGGTTATATTAGATAGCCACCCAACTAGATTTGAAGTCCTAGGTCCTAACTATAAACAAATCACTTTTTTATTATGTGTTCGAAAAAGAAATCATTAATTTTAAAATGCAAATTGGATTTTAATAATTAAACTATGACCCACTAGCAGATAATATTCTATATTGACATGTCATCAATGTCAAGAGCAATCTTAATCTAACGGAAGTGACTATATATGTGTGCCTATAACGAATTAAGAAAGTTGTAAACTGTTTTGAAACGACATATAGAAAGTTAGGGCCATACAAAGTTAGTTCTTTGATAGAGTGACATTGTCATTGACAACGGAAGTGAAAGTTAGGACTACGGTTAGTCACATACTCACATTGTCGGTATGTATTATTATTAGCCAATGGATTGTTTTTGTGACCCAGTTACATATCAATAATATTATTAGTGACAAGGATTGGTAAACCAGGTTGAGGTATGCCCATTTGTAGCAAAATACACATTTGCATTGGCAGTAAAGTTGCTACTAGGAGTGCGTGATGCAACTGAGTTAGAGAAGCTTGCGGTCCCGTTTGTCGAGGCAGCCGGTGGCATCATAGCGGTCCCGATCAATATCCCAGGGACAAGGTTTAACCGTGGTGTCAAAGCGTCGAAAAGGATTCGCGAAGTTATTAATGGCATAATCGCGCAAAGGAGGAAAGATCTTGCTGATGGGACTGCTGATGCGTCGCAAAATTTGCTCTCTCACATGATTGTCGAGGTTGATAAGCGGAACCAGGACACGAAAGACCCTCCGACCACTGACGGTGACATGTCGAGTGACTTACTAGGGTTGTTAATTGGTGGTTACGACACCATCAACACGACGGTCGTGTTCATTATGATGATGCTTGTTGATTACCCGGATGTCTACCAAGAGGTCCTAAAAGGTAAAGCCAACTTAAATTTGTCCTTAGCACTGTAACGCAAAAAATTTAATAGAATAAATATTGAAAACAAAGTTGTATTCATAACGTAAAACTAAACACCACCTTGAAGTGTCAACTAACCAATGTATCATTGTTATTCCATCAAACATCAAAGAACAAACCGAGATAGCAAAGGCGAAACCATCGGGTGAGCTACTAAACTGGGACGACCTACGCAAGATGAAGTACTCATGGAACGTCGCGTGTGAAGTGCTAAGAATGCGTCCACCAACTGTTGGCGCGTTTCGTGTCGCAAAAACCGACTTCACATATGGCGGTTTCACAATCCCAAAGGGATGGAAGGTAAACACTATCTTTAAACCATTATAAACTTGTTAACTTATATGATTTTACCTAACACATTTCTCCTTGTGTATTTATACTATAGCTACATTACCTTCCACATTACACTCAGCGAAACCACGAATTCTTCCCGCATTCCGAGAAGTTTGACCCATCGAGATTTGAAGGAGCGGGACCCGCTCCTTACACATTTGTGCCATTTGGTGGCGGGGCGCGTATGTGTCCTGGAAACGAGTATGCACGGGCCGAAATACTAGTGTTTATGTACAACATAGTCACTAGATACAACTGGGAAAGACTAATTCCTGATGAGAAAGTGGTAATTGACCCACTTCCAAGGCCAGTTCATGGGCTTCCAATTAAGCTCATTCCTCATAAAACAAAAGCTTAAGTTTTTACTACATATTTGCATCACACAAATAAAATTTTATGATTGTATGTTTTTTTTTTCTATTTTTAATATTTAACTATGTATTTTATTTAAGCTTGTATTATGGAAGGAAATGAATAATAAGAGAATAATTTGGTTTTGAGAGCATGTTTTGTGTTGGAGTTTCTTGTGTTTATAAGTTTATTGTTTTTATATACTTTCAAACAAAATGAACATAAGACTTAGTGACTTACAACTAGGGGTGCAAATGGACCAGTAAAATTTAAGTAGGAACGTTCAAAAAACTCATGACTCAATCGACATCAGCTCATTTACACTCAAGTCAAGGTCACTTGTTAACCGGCTCGTTGACTCGCTTGTTAGACTTGTTTAAATTAATGGCTAACTAGGTAACTATAACACAAAATTATAACAACTTCAAATTTCAAAGCCTAAATTCAACTATCAGTCCAAGCCCAATGTTATAAATAATCCATGTGGACATTTTTCAAGGAAAAACAAATAAAAACTACAAAACTTCATTTTTTTTAAGAATAAACAAGTTGACATGAGCGCCAAGCTCAAGATTAACATTTCAACGCATTAAAATAAACGAGCCAAGCTAACTAGGTTAACTTCTAACCCGAGCCCAACCTAAATTAGCTCGTTTACAACCAGAGGCGAAGCATATAGGGGCCAGGGGTGGCCCTGGCCCCCCCTGTTTTTTGGCGCAGTAGTGGAAATTTGTGATTTTCGTAGATAAATTGAGTCTGGGTTGAGTCCGGCCCCCGCCGATTTGCCACTACCGATTGAAAAAAATTAAGTCCGGCCCCCTCCGATTCAAGAACCAAGCTTCGCCACTGTTTACAACCCTACATTACAGTTGACGTTCATTAATGCCAGTTTAGCATTTGAACAAATAGTATGGGCTTTTACAATCAAACACCCGCTCCATTTGAGCGAGCAAATTCTCTAACCATTTGAAGCTTCTTGCATTATACCCACACATTACCAAACTATAACAGTTGTATTAAAAAGACCATATATTAAAACTGAAAACTACATTTATTGTCCATCAAAATGACAAACAATCACCTTATAGGTTTCAGTTTGAGCTTTCAGTCCATGTCAACCTAGTAGAGTTACTTTACAAGCTTACAGTTATTCAACCTCACTAGCTTTTACAAACAAATTTTGACCAAATTTTAATGACTCCATATTCAAACTCTGTCAAACTTCATATGAAGATGGATTCAGAGATCTACATGAGCAGACTCATATTCAATGGTTGACCAAATTTGACTAATTTCCGTGCCAAAGATTCATCTAAAGATGAGGAGTATTGCCTTTGATCTATTACAAAAGGTCCGCATCTTCAGGGTCACCATCAGCATCATCACCGTCATTATCCTCCTCTTCTTCAGGGGCATCAGGGTCGACTCCCTGAACAGATTAGATGCATAGACAACAGGTTAATTTTCATAATGGGTCGGGGCGGTTTGGGATGAAACAGAAACACCGTTTAGTCCTCGTTTAGTCCTCTTTTAACCTTTTTTTTAGAAATAAGTAATATGTTAATAATTATTATAGATGAATATATATTACAAATATAATATATATATTTGAACAAAAACAATTTAGGAGGTTGTATGCATTAAAAATAGACTTATGGTGACTTTCAACCCGTTTGACTTGTCCCTTTTAGCTAAGCTTTTTTTATTTATTTATTATTATTGCTGTTGTTATGTTTTATCTTTCAAGTAAAAGGGTGTCAACATACTTACTTTAGAGACATATTATTATATAAAGAAATAAAAACAAACCTTCATTTGCTTCTCCAATCGCTCCAACCCTTTCTTTGCTGCTTCGTTTAGGGGGTTAATCCTGAATCATAAAAAAACTAGCATCATACTAACCATTTTCTAATACTTTTCCTGTTCCTTGGTACTTGTTTAGTTTTACAAAAGCATCGAAGCGTATTAGGTAGGTGGTCGGATGTGTATTTTTTAGTGAACGACGATAACTAACAATCAGAATCAGGTATTCAGATGTAATAAACACCTCCTACGTTAACAACCTGCATTTATGTAAAGAAAAACTAAAAGGAAACATATGAGGGATATACCTCAAAGCAGCCTGATAATGTGAGAGGGAATCTTGCATCATATTCGTAGCAGCAAAAACCTGGGCCAGCTTCACATGAAGCGAGTCATCAGCCCAGTCTTTAAGGTACCGTTCAAGCAGGGTTACGGCTTCATTGTTTCTGCCTTCCATCACATGTAACTCAGCCAATGCTAATGCAGCCCCAAGGTAACCAGGTTCTAGCCTAAGTGCAGACTCGTAAAATTTCTTCGCCTGTTTCAATGTTTAGGACTTGTCAGACTTTCTGAATGTTTTCGTTTTAACTTCATATGTTGATAGAAATATGAGCAGTCACAACTCAGAAGCATACTTTAATAATAAATGGTTTAAAAAAACGGGTGAGGCGTACGCCTCGAGGCGAAACTCTAAGAAAACGAGTCTGAGGCACGCCTCATGGGGTTCAGATTGTACATATGCCTCTAAGGGCTGAGGCGCTAAGAAAATGTGCGCCTCGGGTGGTTTAGGGTGTTTTTTATGTGTTTTTTTTTTGGTGTTTTAGACTTATTGGTCAACTATTTTATTTTTGATGTGTGTTTTTGATGTTTTCGACTTTTCTAGGTCAAGTATTTTATTTTTTATAGACACATAATTTTTATATTTATTTTTTGACTGCACCTCGAGCTTACACCTCGGTTCACCTCGAGGCTTACGCCTCATGAGGCGAAGGGAAAACGCCTCGAGGCTCATTTCCGTTCTTTTAAACTTTGAATAATATAACATAATACCTTTTCTCTGCCGCTAGAACTACTAGCGTATACGTCACCCACAAGTTTTAAAGCCTTTGCAGATTGAGGCATGGCCTTCATTGCCTCTCTTGCAGTATATAAAGCTTCTTTAGCCTTTGAAAGTGCCAGATAAGATCGAACCAATCCTGAAATGATCATCAAATCACAAACATAAAAATCTTGTCTTATTCATGAACTTCCAAGATACTGCAACAAAGATGATATAATAATACCGCTGCGGATTCTACAAGTGATTTTAGAAAGAAAAAAATGATAACTATAGATTTGGTATTTAGTACATCTCATGCATGACGTGCACACGCCATATGTATATGAATAGTGAATTTTTGGGCAAGTTCACCTTGGTAGGAACGGAGATCAGGTCTCAACTCCTGAGCAGACCTGAAGGCAACCACAGCTGCATCTGGTTGATTCATGGATAGGAACAAGTTACCCTAAAAGTTATAAACACCATTAGTTTTTACATATTTATTGAAACGAATATCAGAAAAAAAAAAATCATCTTAAAGCTGTAATTTTGTTTAGCTCCGCCAATAACCAACCTACTTTTATAGCACTTTTACCATCTAGTTTTTTAAACCAAGAACCGTTATCATTTTACTTATTTCTGTGGCTGGAATCTAACAGAAAAGACTTATTTTTTTATTTATTTTTTTATTTTTTTTTTAAACACTTATGCATTAGTCTTTTTATTGATCTTCTTTGCTGTTACACCTGCATACTTCCTTTATGCATCCATGTTGATATTTATACTTTCTATTTCATACTGTATAAAAAAGCAGTTGGTCGGTGGAACTAAGCAAACATGGCTAAATGTTTACAGATGATAAAAAATATAAAATAAGCAGCACTCTAATGTGTCAAGTTTAAGCAGTACCTTTACTATGTATCCAGGTAAGTGTCTCTCGTCGATTTTGATGCTCTGGTAATAGAAAATGTTAGGAAAAGGCTTAGCATCACACAAAAGGCAATCTGAAAGAACTGAAAGGTGGCATAAAGGGTGGTTGAGCAGGTTAACTTGTCAAAATGGGTAAACTATACATGTGTTGTCGGATCAGGTTGGCCCGGAACATCTTTTCTCTAAAGTCTAAACGGGTCAAAATTGACACCTCTTACAGAAATCAACCACTTCGTACATAAACGGGTCAAAATTGAAAGAACTGAAAGGTGATATTTCTTTATTTTGCGTGCTAGGCCCATTGAGCATCAGACAACCCAAATCAACCACTTCGTACATAAACGGGTCAAAATTGACACCTCTTACAGAAATCTACTTTTTGGATTGCTAATTGCCACCCATTGTACCCGTTAGAGAACAAACATAGCCCCAGTGACCCATTAATTACCAAATGAGTAGAAATTGACATATCAATGAAAAATTGAAAATCTTACTTTTTCAGCATTAGCTAGGGCGGCACGTTCATCTTTCCTTTCACACAAAACAGACAAAGCCACATACACTTCAGGCCTAGCTGGATCAATGGTCAGCAAATCATGCACTAACTTGTTTAACTTTAGTGGATCAGATTTTAGCTTTAAAAGCATAGCGTATTCATCCATATATGTGACCACATAAGGATCAATCGATCGGACCTATATAAATAAAACTGAAAAAAATGAGTAAAACTTTCAACATGTCAAGTAGTTGAATCGATATGAACTAGCTAGCAATAGTGATTTTACCTTCTCAAAGTTCGTAATGGCTTCATCATTTTTTCCAATAATAGCTTCCACCTTTACTTTCAAACAAAAAATCATTTAGAACTAGACGAATAAACACTATATATTACCTCCATATTTCTATTACATATTAACTTGCCTACTCACAGAACAGTTTTAACAATTAGATAACAAAAATTCTAGGAATCTTAATAGTAAATGTGTGTGTGTGTGTGTGGGGGGGGGGGGGGGGGGGGGGGGGGGCTCAGAGACACTTGGGTCCCAAAAACCGAGAAGTGGGGTAAAGGTGCTAGCCTCACATCTGTAAGGCGCCTAATAATCAAAAAATACTTATTACTAAATACACGTGACAAATTCAAAAAACAATTAACAGTTATTAAAAAACACACAGGAAATAAAAATATATTAATAGCATTCCACATTTATAAGCAAAAAATAATCAACAAAAAATGTTGGTGATTTTGGTGTCGTCAAGCATTTTATGTAAATGTATTTTCAATAACAGAAGACCAAAGGGCCTCTAGATTGACCTCTAATACGGACTAAGAGGTGTGGAGCGCATACACACTAAAAGATAATTTTTTCCATGGTTCCTGCTTTTAATTGATATACGAGTACGGCATAATACCAACAGACAATATCATCATCCTCTGTTTGACACCAACATTAAAATATTGTTGACATATAATAAACAATTGGATGGGACTTCTTGTAAGCTATAAAGCAAATCTTAAGAGCAGACATGTGATCAACTGATTGTTTTTAGGAGTACAAAATACATGCAAGACTCGAAAGTCTATTTCTGACCTTTGCCATTTCAAGTAGGATGTGCACATTATTTGGAAAACGCTGAAGAAGTTCTGAGAAGAGTTCTAGACCGCCTGAGGAAATAAAAACGATGTTAACAACTATTCACAATAATTAAAGAAAATATAAATGTTACTACTTAATGTTAACCCTTTCATAGAGTGTTGTTATCGGATTAATATACTAATTGTTCGAACATAAGTTTGAAGATATTTTAGTAACAACTAACAAGGATGGCACAAGTTGAGGTCCTAATCATATGTTCATACGGTAATGCCACAAATCCCCTTTTTTTAGTTTTCCTGCATCGTGTGCAGATTCTTCAGTATTTGTAACATATATAAGGGAAAACACTGTAAAAAATCAAAATACGACTCCGTACTTTAAGTGATTAGTTCTTTAAATTCGATTATTTGTTCATTATGCATTCTTAAATAAAAAAACAATGATTCTGAAGTCTACTAAAGCAAAAGTGTAAGGGTCAATGCATTGGCATCCCGCAACAAAAATAAACTGTATGGTTGAAGAAAATGACTAACCTTTATAATCATTTGCTGCAATGCAACATTGAGCCTCAACATACCGCTGAAATAATAATAATAATAATTATAATAATAATAATAAATATAATAATAAAACTAGTAATTTAGTCAAACATAATAAAAAGTCCCAATAAAACTCGGCTAACTTTCCTACTGTTGTGCATAAACACATTAATCACAAGCCTCCTAGAAGGCTAGTCCCTACAGTATATTATGCCAGCTGCAAGGTAAGTATAAGACTACGGTCTCAATGTTATCAGTCCCAAATTACACTACGTAAGGTGTTAACTTCCTTTTTCAAGAAAAAAAAAACTCAGCAGATAAGTGATATGACAGTCAGCAGTGACACAACAAATCAACAATCTTAAAAAATAAGAAGCAATCACCAAATGTACAAGTTGTAAAGTTGCTTTTGCAGTCGGCTGAAGCCTGAATGTACAATTGACCGTCTACACTTTAAGGAGCGTTCAACACATGTACAACTTGTAAATGATGATTAAAATAACTCGGCTGTTGACCAACTACTCCCTTAACAATGTCACGTCCAAATGGTGTGTGGTAAGCATAATAGTCTTATGAGCAATAACTAATTTCTATCCTAGCAGTTCAGTCATAAATTCATTTGTAATCGGCTAAAAGACTCTCATTACAAGACAATATTTTCACATAATACCACACACTGACACGCTTATGGAGCATGAATAGACATTACAAGACAATATTTTCACATAAAACTCGGCTGTTAAAAACACAAGTTTGAAGCCTTTTTCTTCTTTCATAACACTTGACAGTACAATACTCAAAGGGCTACGAAGTTATATTAAAGCATTAGTCAATTCATCAGATGATCAGATATCAAAGCAGATTGAAATTAAGATAACAAGGCAAATAAAGACCAAATTCGACCAATTTGGAGAAACGGTTAACTGAATTAGCTCCTGTTGCCACCATAGAGTTTTTAAACAAACTCAGTAGTGAAAAAGGATTAAAGATGATAAATGCGCAAAGAATAAGAAAACTTAAAAAGCAAAATATATCAATAACTCACATGCAGCCAACGACTGGAATCAAACTGATCAAAAGGAGGCCTGCCACTTCTATTAGGTGTCTGGAACAACAAAATTGAAACAGAAAAATTATTACAATGTGTTTAAATGAACAACAGAAAGCCAATGTATTGAATTAGGAAGAACATTAATCAGACAACAGTGACATGTCGCAAAAGAACTCCACGCCACGGTACACATAATCTTGTTATTTTAAAGCCAGGAAATAATTATTCCAATGAAACTACAGAGAGATGACTTCAACAAACCTGTGGAAGCAATGAAAATATATCTTTCGCTTGCACGCCTAACTCAGCTAAGGATATAATAGCCTCAAAAATATATGGGCAATGTCTGCAAAAAAAAGAAATCAATACGTCAAGTAGTAACAAAGTTGTGGCAAAACAACTGATAAATTAACCGTTTTTACTAGAAAGATAAAGATATATGACAACAAACTGAAAGTTCATCAATTATCATACTTTAAAAGAGAGGAGATATTATCAGATACCTCAGGCACTCTTTGTAACAAGCAATAGCAGGACGAATATGTTTAGACCATCGATAAAGCTTCCCCATCAATAGATTCATCTGCAAGTTTCTTGATTTGCTTGGTATAGCTTCCATCTGTATAATTATGATACTAAAGTCAAAAAACTGACTTTGCAACTCGTTCTCCTATCAGTTTCGTTTCATAATTTATAGAACAGAATATTATTTAGACCTCAGCAAGAGCGGCTCTATTCTCGTTTATGGCACAGTGACAGGTGGCAATTTTGAACTTCACCTGATATTTAAGGGAAAAAGTTGCAATAATTAACAAAGCTCAAATAAGAAAAAACTATAAAACAATTGGTTGATATGAATAAGTAAAAGGGAGGACACGACACACTACCTCGTTTTCATTTATTGCAGATACATTGAAAGAATTTGGGGAAGAAGACCTGTTTGATGCAGATAATGAGCTTCTAATTGTTGCATTTACTTTAGGAGCAATCTTGTGATATTGTAATGCTTGCTTGTACACATGCTAGAGAAAGAGGGTGAAAAAAAACAGATGAAACAAGAATTATTCATTCATAATAATTTATAATATGTTTTATTCAAATCATCAATATATGCGCAAACTATTACCGCACATAATGAAACACAAAATCCAATTTCAATCATCTTATAATGAAAGACACATGATAACATAAACTTAAGTGAATATGACAAATTCAAAAATTCTCAACGTATGTTCGATCAAACCAATATAAGTCAATTTATCAGATATACAATATTTAACAAGCAAACAATTAAGTTCTTGCCCGTAAAACAGGTGCGCATTGTGCATACAGTAAAGTTCAAGATCCACAATGTCACATAAAGAAACTTACGATAGCTCTTCGGTACTCCTTATCTCGAAGCAACGCATCACCATAGAGAGCCTGAAATAGAACCAACTTTTTGCTTAAAAAAAGTCAAATTCACAATAAGTTGATTAAATCAAAAAACAATTCTTTCAGTATAGTCAAGACTACAAAACACGGGGTATGGCGAACCATACCCCCTATTACCAACTGCACCACCCTCTACAAATTTGACTACCTAAAAGCCCGTATAAAATGTAACACACGAGCAATGCCTCTTATACGGCCCTTAGACCATACGGTATGGTTCACTAGTGAACCATCTTCACTAACCTCCACGGCAGCATCCCATTCCACCATCTCTCTCCTCCGCTATCCATGGGCGTGGTTCACTAGTGGAAATCACCATTGCAGGTCCCACTCAACAACTATTTCTCCCTTCTCTCTCAATCGTGGCGTTCGTGGAAATCACCATGCCCTTCACGACCACTAGTGAGGGGGCAGTATTCCACTAGTGGCCATGAGTGCCACCTCAGCCCACGAATGGCCTTCACAAGACCACACCGTATGGTCTTATAAGTAAAGTTCACCTTATTATACGAATCATATAAAAACAGATTAAACAAGAAGTACATTAAGTAAAATTCAAAAAGACGGCACGTTTAGCACAACCCATTATCAGTTTTCAAAATTCAAAAACCAACCATAATAGAAAAACTAATGCGTCCTTTACTACCAATATGAGTATATAACATAACATAACATAACATTAACCCCTTCATACCATTCTTGAATTTATTTATTTATGGAGACATGTTCACTTATATATTATTTTCCTAGTCGCGAAAAATTACATCAAGATAGCGGGCAGGCGGGCAACAAGTTGTGCCGCCACCCCTTTCTGGACGGCAAACCCTAGCCTACTAAAAACAAACCCCTGCCCCCCGGAGTCGAGACACTGCTATGAATAACCCGTTGGACTTTGGTCGGGAAACGGATGGCTTCCGGTGCCATTAACCCTTTATCAACAAAAAACAAACTTTGGCTCAAAGGGTATCATCAAACACAACACATAATCACATTCCAAAACTAAAAAAAAAAAAAGACTTACAAGATTTTCAGCCTTGAGATGGGGGGTAGAGTCATTACTAACAGAAGATGAAGAAACAAGAAAACAACCCTGAAACAGAAACAAATCAAAAGAAATACAATAAGGGTGTAGTCAAATAATAATATTAGCAAAGCCCAAGTGATAAAAGATGATGATTACAAGGATTTGAGCAGAATTAAAGAGGCCACAATCAAGAAGAGTAGACATTTGATCTTTGGGGATATCCATTGATTATTGTTAGGTTGGTTGGTTGGTTTCAACTGAGTCTGAGTGATTGAAAGTTGAAAGCCCGCCTTCGATCTGAATAAATTCTTTAAACTATGATTCTATTTTTTTTGCAGGTTTCAAGTTTCAAGTGATTTTGTATCCAAGGTTTGTGAATGGCATTTTCGTAAATCTTTTGTTGATATTTTCCTTTTTTATTTTTTAAATTTAGTAATAATATGAAGAGTTAAATGTCATTTTCGTCCTTGAGGTTTGACCATTTTTACTAGTTTCATCTAAAAGTTTATTTTTTCTCATCTGAATCCAAAAGTTTTCAAACTCGTGCTGATTCCATCCAAGTACCTAACTCCGTTAGTCAATCTCAGTTAACTGATGGGTAAAGTTGTCAATTCAAATCTCATCTATAATAATAATAATAATAATAATAATAATATAACATCCTTCCTTAGATATTCAAAACCTTCAAACCAACCACCTTCAATTCCTTTTCAGATCACTTCAAATCACTTTCCGACCAAGCTTCATTTCCCTTTCAGATCCCGATCACTTTCCGACCAACCACCACCACCGTGCCTCATCCCCTCCGCCGCCGTACATCTGAAGGCACACAAAGTTCTTTCAGATCTGGTGAAACTCATCCAGACTCTTTCGACCTGTTTTTTTTTTAAAAAAAATTTCACCCTCGTTCGACCTTATGATAATCCCGTTCGACCTTTCCTTCGCCCTTTTTAACCCTTCGCACCTTCGTTCGACCTTTCTGTTTCCCATTCTCCTTTCATTTTCATCGACCCTTCCTCCATTTTCTGTTTCGTTCGACCCTTCCTCTGAACAGCTATTAGGTTTCTTATTCTTGGAGATAATATGGGGTAAAGTAAAATTTTTGTTTTGGAATTTGTGATTTACAGTTTAAAGTAGAGTAAGCTAGGTCATTATGGAGCAGGTGAGTTGAACAAGATGATGATGGTGATGGTCTGTGTTTGTTGAAGAAGAGAGAGATGGGGGGGGGGGGGGGGTTAGTAGAGAGAGTAAAGAGAGGGAGAGGAGAGAGAGAGGGGGTAGGAGGGAGGTTTATTTATTAAAGACAAAATTACAGAAAACAACCTTTCTGTATTACTAAAACTGCACTTTTAACCTTTATCTTTAAAAAACACTCTAATCAACCTTAACCTATGTTATTTATTGCAAATCCCAACCTTTAAGACTAACAGAGTTAGTTTTCCCAGTTAACTCCCCTCACATGCCTTGCATGTGAGGGCTTTTTAGTCATTTTCTTTGTTGTTTTATTTAAATGTTTATTAAAAAACTAAGCTTTTTAATCACCTGTCACTATTTAACTAATATTATATCCATGAACATTATAAAATTTAACAAACAAATAATTACAATCAGTAGCAAATATAGAGAACACTTATGCAATCAATAACGAATTACAATTTTGTTACATATCACCGCCGCCGCCTACCTAGCTCAATCCGGTCTCTCCGTCGCCGTCTTCGAGCTCCGTTACGTCATCGGCGGCGCCACAGGTATTATTGTTATTTATTATTAAAGATTTACAAATTCGTTGTTCCTGATCGTCTTATTTATGATATTTATATCTAAATGGTTAGATTTGTTGTTGTAATGAATTTGAGGAGAACTTGGGCTGCATAGGCATGGATTGAAACTGTTGAAGAGTAATCTGTCTTCGTTTACTCCGTGTTTGGATGGACGATATCTTCTGTTAAATTATGATATTGATATGAACCGGAATGAGATTTCGAAGTTTTCTGAACGAGATGTTGATTATGATTATTTGTTTGTTAAATTTCATAATGTTCGTTAATGCCATAATAGAATCGGTTACTGGTCTATTGATTGCAAAGTGTTCTCTAATTTGTTACTGATTGTGATTATTTGTTTGTTAAATTTTATAATGTTCATGGATACAATATTAGTTAAATAGTGACAGGTGATTAAAGTGTTTAGTTTTTTAATAAACATTTAAATAAAACAACAAAAAAATGACTAAAAAGCCCTCACATGCAAGGCATGTGAGGGGAGTTAACTGGGAAAACTAACTCAGTTAGTCTTAAAGGTTGAGATTTGCAATAAATAACATAGGCTAAGGTTGATTAGAGTGCTTTTTAAAGATAAAGGTGAAAGGTGCAGTTTTGATAATACATAAAGGTTGTTTTTTGTAATTTTGTCTTTATTAAATAATATAAAATATAAGGGTGTTTTAGTCTTTAAACAAAAAGTTAACAGAAAAAATAGATGGAGTTAACGAGTTGGACGAAACCAGCAAGAGTTTGAAAACTTTTGGATTCAGATGAGAAAAAATAAGCTTTTGGATGAAACTAGCAAAAATGACCAAACCTCAGGGACGAAAATGGCATTTAACTCTAATATGAAACAAAAATAAATTTACACCGTCAAAATATTGTTTTTTGTGTTGATATAACATTTTAGTGTTTATTATTAACTAGCTTTTATCCTGGGAGTGTCCCGGGATTGAAATATCGCAAGGAGCTTTTAAGAGCTTCAAGCTTCAAGCTTTTAAGAAAAAACTCCTACTTAATAAAAAACCTTGTTTGGTTGAAGGAGCCGGGAGCTTTTAGGTTAGAGAAAAAGCTCTATAGTGAAAAGCTACTAAGAAAAAGCTCTACTAGCTACAAGTTTTTAATTAGTAAATGACACAAATACCCATTCTATTTTAAAAATAAAATAAAACTTTCTTTACAAGCTTTTAATTATACCAATTTTGGTCATTTTATATATTTTATTAAAAACTTCAGCTACTCTGCCAAACACCAAAATATATTTAAAATGCTTACAGCTACCATCTAGTTTTGCCAAACATACCCATAATAAAATATCTAATATGACAACATAATTAATGACTTGCCAATACATGATTAATGAATATTATTATTATTATTATTATTATTATTATTATTATTTATTTTGAACAAATTTTTGCCATAAGTTATCATATTCAAATATAAAAAAAAAGAATCTCTGCCTATGAAGTTGTGTTTATCGTTTCTTATTCAAATATAAAAACCCTAAGTAGTGATTTATTAGTAGAGTAAAATATATTTGAAAACAAAACCCCACAAAAAAATACTCTTTTTTTTCTCAGTTTTTATATAGCACTGTGGTACTCGTTGGAAAGATAATAAAACGCTCGTTAATTTGGTGTAATTTTTTTCTTTAAAGAAAAAAATCTCGTATATAAAAGATATTAACGTTTAAAAGTTATGGGAGCAAACATAAGAGAGAAAATTTAATTTTGTTTTTAAATTATTTTCTTTTCCTAAAATAACTCAATGCTTTTGTTTTTTAATTGGTCCACATAGGTGTCACATGAGATCCGACATGGCACTCTCAAGGGAGAGAATGACATCTTTGAGTGTCATGTAGGATATAAGCCTTTGGAATATTAATATATATAGATATAGATTTGTTTTCGTTTAACGGTAAGAAACGATATGTCAACCACTGTGACATTGGGCGTTGTGGTCAAAGTCGATTACTTGACCGCCGCCTTTCATGGAATAATCGGTAAAACTTCGCCTCTCATCCGATTTGAACCGGCGTCACGCGTACTCGCTCTTCACCTGGATGCCGCAAATTATAATGAAGAGAGTGGGAATCGAACATGGATCACAAGGAGAGTGTTTATTAGCTATTTAATATTTTATTTTTACAAACTTAACTATATAATATTTTATTTTTTTCAAACAAGTGTAGTATAGTTTCAAATCAATCAAGTTTTAAATTTAATTATTTTTGGAAAAATTACAGAAATCGTTCTTTATGTTTACCTAATTTTTCAGTAGATGTCCTTTAACTTCAAAATTGACGAGAATCGTCCTTTATATTCTAAACTCTTTCAGGTCTCGTCCTTTAGCACTAACGTGGTTAGTTTTTTTGGTTAAATTTGGTCATATGGCCCCAAATGAGGGCAAAATGACAGTTATGCCCCTCATCTCTATCATCTTTATCACCACCACCACTTAGATTCTACAATAACCACCACCACTAGGCCACACCACCTCTACCACCAACCTGCCATGAACCCCAGCACCACATCCTGCAATCAACAACCCTACACCACCACTACCTGCCACCATGAAACCCAATCACTTTCTCCCTCTAAACCCCTGTTAATAATCTAAACGCCGACCACCATGGTCTTTCACCCTAATATACCCCCCAATTTCACAAACAATATTACACTCTCTTTCACTACTCCGGCGACCACCTGCTAATAGTCTACAATATTCTGGCGACCACCACTACTCAGGCGACCACCTGCTAATAGTCTACAATATTCCACTCTCTTTCACCCTAATAAAACACCCATAACATCCGCCTGGAATCTCACTAAACACAAACATGTTTCACCCTAAATCGATGATAACCTATTTCACCCTAAACACAAACCGGTTTCACCCTAAATCTGCAAGATTGTTCAACTCCAAAGCCTTTGTCGATGATGATGGTGGTAGGATCAGGTAGGAGTGGTGTGGTGGTTGTCAGATTTAGTGGGTTCAGGCAGGAGCAGAGGTAATGGATTGTTGTTCTCCGACGGATCTAGCTTCATCGTTTGTAATGGATTGTTATTGGTGGTGGTAACCAAAGATATGGTGTGTCTCATAGGATATGGTGACCAAAGCAAGAGAGAGGAGAAAGAGATGGGCGGTGATGATATTGGTGGTGGTGGTGCGAGTGTGTAGTGACGATGGAAATGATGGTGGTGGTGTGTGTAGTGGTAGAAGGTGGGTTTACAAACTTACTGTGAGTTTTTTTTATGTTAATAGAGATAGAAAGGCAGAGATGTAGTGAGAGAGAAAGAGAGAGGTAAAGAGTAAATTGTTTTTTTTTAATTTTGGACCAAAAGTATAAGTTAATTACACAACTAGTCCCTAAAAGAGTAAAAAGACAAATTTACCCTCATGTGCAATGCACATGACTGGATTTAACCAAAAAAACTAACCACGTTAGTGCTAAAGGACGAGACCTGAAAGATTTTAGAACATAAAGGACGATTCTCGTCAATTTTGAAGTTAAAGAACATCTACTGAAAAAATAGGTAAACATAAAGGACGATTTCTGTAATTTTTCCATTATTTTTTTAACGGCTAATGTTACCCCTACAATATTTTAAATTTAATTATCTGTTCATCAGATAATGCACCATTGGGAGTTGTAGAAAATAATGGTCATAAACATTCGAACAGGATTAATGTGTGTGATTTCGTGACTGGTCCAAATTTTTTTTTTTTTTTTTACAGCAAACAATCACCTTATTAAGATCACCTCACCCTTTACACCATTAAATCAAACAATATATAGCTGTCAATCCCTGTAGTTCACCTTTGATCGGCTTTTCATCCACAAGATAGTAATCTCTATGACCAACTCGTGACTGATTCAATTGAATAAAGGCTATAATTTATTTAACTAAATGAAAAAAGTATAAATGTTAAAGCTAAATTCGTCTGCGAGTTCTTATTCGGTCAAGCACAAAATGTAAGCACTTAAAGAGGAACCAAAAGCAACAATTTCAACACAAACAACCATTTCATAAGTTATTTTTTTTTCCCAGTTGTCTGTAAAAAAAAAACCATAGTTGCCAGTCAAACTGCATTCTACAAAGCGGCAAAACTAGTAGAGTACAAAGGCAAGTCGAGTAATGGTGATGAACAACAAAATACAATAGGGATTTACATGCCTTTTGCTCTCCGGAGACTTTTGTCACAACGTAAGGCCAATTTGCAATCGTAAGCTTTAAAGAATTGTAAAGAATTATGGATCGATTAGCTAAGCAGGAACCTGAATATGTCACCTAGAGATATGATACCTTCAACCCGCTTGCTTCCAGCCTCCACAATCACGACTCGTCGTACCCCTGACCCAAAACACATGAGCTCAGATGATATGCAACAACTTATATATAGTTCACAATTAGCAGGGTATTAATTATACTTAGCCCTCATTCACCAAGCCAATCGACTAGTTAGGGGCGACAATCAATTATACGACCCAAAACACGACATGAAAACAAAAAAAATGGGTCAACTAACAAGACCTGTTTAAAAAACGGGTCGTGTTCGGGTTGACACGAATCAGAGCGTATTGTGTACATAGTTTAAAACAAAAGGTGAGCAAGTACCTGGCTTTGCCAATCTTTCCATGACTTTATGCAGAGAATCAGAGCGTAGACACATGTGGCATCTTTGTGCGGTTGCCCCAAAAGGATATGGTTCTTGTCCCAGCTGCAAAGCCTGAGATTAACAAAGACATCGAAATATCAAATACAGAGTTTGTAAACAGAGAAAATGAATACTGAAACCCCATCGTAACTGGATCACTTCAGAATAGACGCAGCGAAACAGGAAGTTCAATGGGTTGGGTAATGGGCCAAACAAGTTGACCCAAATGGTAATACCTTTGGTACGGTTTGGGTCAACGAAAATACTAACCGCCCATGATTTTTAGCTTTTATTATACATAATAATGTGTCAAATAAATAAGACTGATATTATTTCAACAATGTGTAAAAATACATGTTGGCAGGCAACTTATGAAGTTATGACTAATTCAACCCGTTTCCGTTTTTAGCGAGTCCTTTTTTATATTAGATTATTACCTGTCTGGCCTGTTAAAAATAAAAGACGGCCCAAACCAGAAGTAAAAGGGTTGAAAAATTGCCACGGATCAAATGATACTTACCTGATGAACGGTCATTTCTTCAAGGTTAATATGCGTGTAGATTTTGTCTTTTGCTAAAGCAGTTATATCACTGTCAAAGAGTAAACCAACACAAAAGAAAATATGCTAAATTTTTCAATACAACGCCGGTAAATCCTAAGGATACATGGAGTGATAGAGATAGATTTACCTTCGAGAGTAAACATCCAATAACGAGTCGTTATCATCAACAATTGGAATTGAGCTAACTTCAGCTGCAAAAAGAAGTGACGGATATGTAAAACCGTACACGGTTACACTTCTATAAATATCATACAACGATTTTCATGGTTAATGTGTGTAGCTTTTGCCTTTCGGTAATAGACCGATTGTACAACTTTATGAATATTATACAACTTTTGTCGTATCTAACTAGCGTAAGAGTGTAAGACAAACCTTGCACAAACAAATTTAGGGCTGCACTAAGTGAAGAGTTTGGTCTTAATAATGCCAGTGGTTGTCTATTCGGTTCACCGATTTTTGGAACCCATGTGCCAAATGGAAGGGAATGGATTGGCAGTTGTAATATGGGCAATGAACTTGCAGAATGTCTGAAGTATCTGCAAACAACTGGTTAAAAGATGAACTTAGTCAGCAAAGTAAAAGTTCAAAAATAATAATGAAAATAATAATAATAATAATAATAATCAATGTTGTAAAAATCGGCCTAGGCGGTGCACAAAATCGGAATTAGGCCCTAGTCGGAGATCTAGGCGTTTTGGCCATTAGGCGGTCCTAGGCGAGCCTAGGCGGTGTTTTTTTTTAATTTTTTTTCTAAGTATTTTTTAGTATTATGTGTATATATCTAAGTATTTCTAAGTATTATGTGCATATCTCATATTTTGAGAAAACACCTAAATGTGTGTGTGTGTGTGTGTATATATATAATACGTATAAAATACCAAAACGCCTAATTTTCGCCTAGTCCTGTCCCGACTAGTCCCTAGGCTGGACCTCACCGCCCGCCTAGCGCCTTTTGCAACATTAATAATAATAATAATAATAATAAATAACATAAACCTTACGTTTTAGTACTTCAGAAAGTGAAGCAAGATATAATAGTTGTGGATATGAACCATCGTCTGAACTTGAATGAGTGATTGGAACCGTAGCTACTCGACTCTGCAGTATCTTTAAAGTAACATCTTTCAAATTTTCATCTGGCCCAGCCTGAACAAACAAAATTGATATATCCACAGTCATTTAGAGATCTTGTTACAAACTAGGGAATTAAATAATGAAAATAATTACTCACCTGCACTAATCGTTTGGAAAGTACTTTACCGTGTTCAATAGTTTGATTAGTCAAATATAGTTTAAATTGTTTCCAAGCAGATATAGTATGGGTCTCAAGTTCTTCTTCTGTTAGATTTGAGCCGTGCTTACCAAGCTGCAAAAGAATAAAATTAACAATTAGTCATTATAAACCAAGAATGTTTATAAATGATGTATTTCTGTCACCGTGCATTTATTTACTCTTTCTTGGTATTTTTCGTTCTAATTTCTAACCGAAATATCCAATTATATTAGGCTTGATGTCAATAACGGATTTGCTTAGAACTTACCTCCCGCATGATTAAAATAAAATCCAAGGCACTTAAAACACCAACAAACTGACCCTTGCTGAAGTCCCAAAGAGGAGCCGTTGAAATTCCCTGAAAATTACGCGGCTTTAGGAATTGTACAGATAAAAGAATAATATCAGACGGAAAACACACAAGAACATAACATGAGATAATTCTAGTGCTAATATCATAGCTTAGCAACATACTTAGGTTGGTGGCTTCTTTTGGTAATTATACTTGATATTGGCATGACCCGCTAATTATACTTTTCTCAAATGAGCTAATTTGATCACTTAATTACCGGTTTCTGATTATGTGGCATTGTTTCTGATGAGGTGGCTTCCCGCGTCATTTTAACGTTATTTACTAGTTTCGTGAAAATAACGTTAAAAGCGACAGACTGTTAATCAGGCATCATGTGGCGGCGTCGATAGCTTAAAGACAAGGGGTACATGCACCAATTGGGCTCTATCACGAGTGTTGAGTGTTATGTGTCTTATGTCCAAGGATTCATGCAAAACTACTATCGAATCGGGGGTCTCACAGGAAGCAACCTCCCTATTCCCATAGGGCAGAGGTAAGGCTGTCTACGTCTTACCCTCCTTAAACCCTACCTTAGCTTTGTTACTAGTGAGATTTAACGAGTATGATGATGATGACTATTTAGGATGTATTTTCCATAAAGAGATTAATTACATTAGAAATGCATGCTACGTTCTATTTCAAAAGATATCATGAAAATACCTGCTCATAAAGGATATGAAATGCTTGCTTTACCGGTAAATCAACATCTAAGGCAATAACCTGAGAACAAAACAGTTAAGAAAAAGATATGAAAAGAAGCCGTAAATTCAAATTAATTACTTTATTAAAAGACCAATAACCATGTCAGACCTTGCCAGACTCAGGAAGCAGCTCATATGCCTTATGTGTAGATAGAAATACAGAAATCCGTTGACGGGATGCCTCCAGATCAGTTTCTGATATATTTGGCAACGGCTCATGTAATGTACCATCTGAAACTCTTACCTACAATAAAATTACCAACAGTAAGTGGAAAGAAATCACAGTTAACAAACAAAATGTATAAATCGGTAAACTACAGCAGGTATAATAAGTGTCCTACCACTCGTTGAAACGTCTCGTTGTCAACATCCATGCTTGAACCAGAAGTCATATGCGGACTCAAGACTCCAGGATTATAGTCTGGCTCTCTGTTTAAGAGTACGGTGTTTACTATACCGTAATTACCAGTTACAAAAGGTTGGTGCTCATCATGTCGCCATTCACCATCAACGATAAATTTATACTGCATAATGAAAACAATATGTGAATATCAATACAGTGAGGATAAAGTTTTTTATCTTAAGATTAAAGAAAACATAAACGCTTTTACATTCTTTACAAAATATGGTCTTGGACATAAACAATATTGACGTATTTCAAAGGCCAAACTTCATTGTAGTACTCCTCTAACCTGTTAATTTGTTGATGTCGGTCGAAACTTATGCAGGTGATTTGTGCAAGATATTGTACAAATTATAAAATCATATTTACCGCCCACTTATCACATTCGCAATAAGTCGCTCCAATCCTATTTCTCTGCAAGTTTTCTAAGATATTGTGCATATGCATTACTCCATATCTAAGCCAAACCATTTAAGTGTGTGGGGTGATATTAGGAACACATGCTTAGAAATATACCACATCTAAAAGAATAATATTGTAAACGGACTTTAATAGGGAGGGAAAGACTTATTGGAAGGAACAAAGACCATATATCTTTAAGTCTCATGTTAGATATTACATAATTAATATCCCTTAGAACCCTTGTCAATGTAATATATCTCATCTTGTTAGCTGATAAATACACCCCTATGTAATTGTAATTCTTGTCGCCACCACCAAAGTAATAAGATTGTCTCACAAGTGCGCCCGTGGATGTAGGTCAGTTTAGACCGGACCATGTAAAATTTCTCGTGTTCTTTCTTTTTTCTGTTTGTGTGTGCGGGTTCTGTGTTCCCGTCAAGCATCAGAAGATTCTAATCAGTAGCAGCTTCGGTCAGAATCAGTCGATTAAAAGCATCAGTTTTGAGGCTGTTGTTTTCTGGTTGATCGATCATCATCAGTAGCCCAATAAATCAGCAGGTCTGATCAGAACATATCAGCAGCCAATCAGTTTTAGTCGCCAACAGAAGACAATCAGCAGGTTAGTGGCAGAATAGTTGATATTCAGCAGCAACAGTTAAAAGGAGCAGCAGGTCAGCAGTTCGGTTCAGCAGTATTTTGCGAGTTTCTTAAACAGAAAGTAACTTCCAGTTTAGTGCAGCTTACGAAACAGCCCGGCTGCCAAGATTTCTTGCTCATCAAGTTGTGAACCCTAATCTGTTCTCTATATATACCCTATCATACATATTGTAGTTCCTTGTACTGAGCTAATAAAAGATGGACATAGGTCACACTGACCAAACCACGTAAATTCTCTTGTTCGTGTT
This sequence comes from Ambrosia artemisiifolia, assembly GCA_032199755.1. Lineage (NCBI taxonomy): Eukaryota > Viridiplantae > Streptophyta > Magnoliopsida > Asterales > Asteraceae > Ambrosia > Ambrosia artemisiifolia. The sequence continues at coordinate 32,530,815 of CM063527.1, read as the reverse complement.
TCTTTTACTATTTCCACACTACTATTGCGTGTTCTTTGTGAATCGGTTATTCCGCTGCACCACTTGATTCCTAACAATACTCACCCCTAACAAACAGTACATAACTATATTAAAAGGGTGTCATGGGTGATATTAGTTTTGCAAGGAACCTCTATACGGTAAACATTCAGTTAAGCGATCAGTCCATGTCCAATGTTAACGCAATCAGCTTACGCTCCTTTATTATTACCTCTCACCTACTTTAGTAACCGACATCAATGTTAACCATCATAAAACATACTTCATTTCAAGTAAACAACAAACTTATAGATAATACGACCCAAAATATTATCTAAAATACAATAATATATATACCATCATGCTTCTCATATACTGTATAATTAGCTCTCACTAACCGTATGCACAAAAGTACAGTTTATTAACGGGAATTCGCATAATCAAGAGTTAACCATCCTCATCAGTCATCAATAACCTTATCGACGAACAAAACAATATCAAAATAATAAAACTTAACCTGATGGTAACCAGGTGGCAAGCTGATTATAGTCTGAAACACCGTCGGGCATCCCTCAACCGGCGTCATCGGCCAATGCTCACTCCACCTTCACAAAACACACACACACACACATCAATCAAACTCACTTCATCACAAAAAAAAAAAAAAAAAAAAAAAAAAAAAAAAAAAAACTAGTCATCAAACTCTTACCCAGTAAATGACCCACTTAAATAAACACTTCTTCCACCATAAGGCCACACAAACCTAGCTGGTATTAAACTTTTTCCACTACCATCCATCCCTAAACACCCAATACCCACTTCAAGATCAACCAACCCTTTTCAACAAATCACAAATTAACCTACTTTAACAGCTAATTATAAATCTTTAACACAATAACCTCAAGAAACAAAAAAACAAGCTCATGCATAAAAAAACTAAGGAAAAAGATTAAAACCCAACAAAAAACAACCCTAATGTGAATGGATCTCAATACAAAGGTGTCAAGAAAGGCTTAGGGAGAATAAAGATTGAAGCTTTATGGTATGATGATAGTGAAAATAGTGTAAAAATAAAATCTTGAAAAGGTTTTTGTAATAAAAAGAAAAGAAAAGATGAATGTTTTTGAGGGATAGGTGGGGTGAAGTGATTTGAGAATTTGGGGAAAAATTCGATTACAGTTGAGAAGTCACGTACTCAACCGTTCATTGGGCAACAATGGATTGGAACCAAAGGTAGACAAGTAAAAAATTGGTCAATAACATGTCATTTTTGTTTTAAGGTTTGTTTTAAGATGGGTATTCGAGTTTAGTGGCATTTCTTTTCACAGTACGTGTGTATCGATAGCTAGGTGGAATTACAACTGTTCATTGTTAGTTTGATGTTCGAGAATGGTATCAAACAATTCTAGGTGTGACTTGTTTTCCGTAAGAAATTCGCTGGTAACAAGATATGAACACATTCAACGTAATTTATAATTTATAATTAAATAATGATATGTTTCATCTTTTATAAAGATGACCCGGAGTTTCATAAATTGAAAGTTGGACCTTTAAATTTTGTAATGGTATTTGAACTTTGGATTATTGTCATTTTATGCCACAAAAGTTATAATCAAGTCATTGTAATAATAGCAAATGTTACATGTGGGTCCGCTAGTTATGATGTTGTATTATCGTGATTTGGTGAAGAATATATGTTTCGTTTTAACGGGTAAAAAAAGTGAAGTTATGGATCGTACAAGTATTCTTTACGAATGTATTTTAAAATATATATGTAGCCTAGGGCCTATTCTTCTATCTTTTTTTACCATAGTTTAGACTTCATTTCTAAAGTGAGTTTTGAATGTACCATTAATCTTTACTGTAATTAGAATGATATATATAGCCTAGGGCCTAGACTCCCTTCCTTTTTATACTAGAGCCTAGGGGCCCTTCCTCTTTTTTTTTTTACCAGAGCCGAGACTTTCTTCCTAAAGTGAAGTTTTGATCGTACCGTTATTGTTTTTGAAAAGTATTAACCTTACCTTTGCCTGAGAGAGAATTTTGTTCTATATATAGTTTCACTGTTACTGTTCTTCCTTCCAAAGAGAAATCTGACCAATGCAAAACTAAACCGACTTTCGTTGGTATCGAAGCTTGTAACACGCCACCACCACAGGAGCCATAATCGTTGTAGCATCACCTACGATTCCGCGGGTAAACCACAACCCTTTTGTATATGTATAGATTTGGTATATCGATAGTCCGGTAAGCTAAGCAGTTAATATCGGTGGGAAATCGGTGAGATAGCGGTTATCGGTCCTACAACCAAATATCGGTCAAAATATCAGTCATGAATATCGGAACCGAGAATATCGGTGAGATTTACCGATATCCCGACGATATTTTGAGTGCCGAATATCGGCCTTAACAACGCATTTCCAGGTTTTTTGTATTTTTACATAAAACAAGCCAAGAACTCCCTTTTTTTTGTAATAACTAATAATATACCCCAATTCTATTAACCCTAAAACACTACAAATTCACTCATCTTTTCCATAAACCTAAAAACCTAAGATGCCACCCCTTTGCTGAATTCGTCTCCTCAGTCCAAATTTTGTACTTTAAGGTACAAAATTTCTCCTTTTTTACATCTTAGCAATTATATCTAATTAATTGTTTATTCTTGTGTAGAAAAGCACATGACCTATCGTATGTATAAAAAAGTTCCACCACCACAATTTCACTTTTAAAATTTTGTCTTTTATGGAATGAGATTGCTAGTGTATAATAGGCTGGTACTTTTGTTTATTTTTTTGTTTATTTGTCAACGAATTATAATTTTCAACTTATGGTACTGTTAATAGGCTGATAGTTACGTTTAATAGGTTGATAATTAGGTTTCATTATATGTTACTACTTGTTGATAATTAGCTTTAAGTGTTTAATTGGTTATGTTATTGTTACTTGTTAGTAACTTAGTTTGGAGTTTAAACTTTTGATATTATTGTTAAACTATCAGTACTTATATGATTATTATGTTTTATGTTTTATATGTGTCATGTATTAATATATATTATAAAAAACTACATAGTATTAGAATTACCGATATCTCACCGATGTCCCACCGCGATAACCTATATATCGAATATCGGTCCTTGACCGATATTCGATTTCCCACCGCATTAACTGCTTAGCCGCTAAGGTAAGACACTCGCTATAACTCTGTTTTAAATGGAATTTATCATGAAACACTAAGGAAAAAGTGAAAAAAAAAAGTGCGCATTTAGGGACAAGTTCAAATACAAAGTAATGAAAACGTGCGAAGTGTGCGAAGGCTCACTTGTACATGATAATTACGTAATGCCTTCATGAATATACAAAAACATTACGTAATTATCATTACGTAATTATCATGTAATTATCATGTAATGAGAATTACGTAATGATAATTACGTAATGTTTTTGTATGTTCATGAAGGCATTACGTAATTATCATTACGTAATTATCATGTACAAAATGCATGATAATTACGTAATGATAATTCTCATTACATGATAATTACGTAATGATAATTACGTAATGTTTTTGTATATTCATGAAGCCATTACGTAATTATCATGTACAAAGTGAGCTTTCGCACACTTCGCACGTTTTCATTACTTTGTACAATAACCGTCCCCTAGTTATTTTCTTAATTTAACAAACGAAAATTATAAGAGAAAACTCAATATTAATGAAAATTAAATAGGTTAAAATGTTATATTATTTATAGTAACTTAAGAGTTAAATTTAAAAGGTTTAACATTTAGAACAGAGTTATATAATGTTCTTTTAGATTTTTATACTTAAAAAAAAATTATATATCATTTAAAGTTTTTATACTTTAGCTATATTAACTTACTATTAGACGAAGGGGCTGTTTGGTAGCCTCTTAATCAGCCTCTTAACCATTTAGGTCTTACGAGATTTTTTAAAGAAAAAAATTACACCAAATTAACGAGCATTTTATTATCTTTCCAACGAGTATCAAAGTGCTATATAAAAAACGGAGAAAAAAAACGACTATTTTTTGTAACCCGACATGTATTGTGTCAGGTTTGGGATTAGTTTAAAAAAATTGTGGGTTTGGGTCGGGCCTGGGATTAGGTGATACCCGACCCAATTACCTGAAACTACATACCCAAATACCCGATCATATACCCATGATTTTTTTAACGCATCACATAACTCTTAGACTAATGCGTACGATATTTCAATAAATAACTTTTTTTTTCCTTATTTCATGTTAGTTCTTTTTAGAATGATTGATTACAAACTTCCGAATTCATTTGACATTATATATTTTTTTGTGATGACACTAGATTTATACTCCGGCGCAGAGATTTGTTTTCTTTATATTAAAATATGATAACTTATGGCAGAGATTTGTTTAAAATAAATAATAATAATAATAATAATAATAATAATAATAATAATATTCATTAATCATACTTTGGCAAGTCATTAATTATGTTGTCATATTAGATATTTTATTATGTCATATTAGATTCGTTTTTTTGTATATTAGAATATGATAACTTATGGCAGAGATTTGTTTAAAATAAATAATAATAATAATAATAATATTCATTAATCATATATTGGCAAGTCATTAATTATGTTGTCATATTAGATATTTTATTATGTCATATTATATATTTCAACCCGGGACGCTCCCGGGATAAAAGCTAGTTTATATATAAATACATATGATTCAATAAGAATTTACAAAATGGAGTAGTAGTAGATTGGTTTGTGGTGCATGTGTGTTTTTTGAGGTCTTGGGTTCGAAATTCGTTTCAAACATGGCATTTTTTCCAACACTTATTTATTTATAAATACATATGATTGTATAATAATTAACAAAATGGCTTGATGGTGGAGTGGTTTATGGTGCATTTGTGTGGTTAGAAGTCTCAGGTTTGAAACATTGTTTTTTTTACAAAAACTTATTTATTAATAAATATATATATGATTTCATAACAAGTCACAATATAGCTTGGTGATAGAGTAGGCGCTCCCTAAAACACACTAGTTATTAATTACTAATTTGATAGAGTAACCTGTGTATGTTGTTATGTTTGCACTTTGCTTGCCATCCAAAAAATAATAAGAATATATTAACCCATAGTTTGCAATACGACGTAGGAGTTTGTGTAACATTGCACTTTGTTGCCATTCACCATTTAACTTAAGTTCGCCCAGTAGACGAACATCCTCCTTGTTCATCTGTCATCTTTGTTTGTCTGAGTCTTTGTTTACCTGAAAGCGAACATAGGCATCTTCGCCATCTACGTCATATCGTGAATTTGGACTGTTATATAGGGAGAAGAAACGAGATCTTCATATGGTGTTCATTGATCTGGAAAAGGCTTATGACAATGTACCTCGTAAACTGATTTGGGATAATTTGGATGTTAGAGGGGCACCTAGAAAGTATATAGACATACCTAGTAGGGTGTCCGCACGATGCAGTGGGGAACACAGAAACTTCTAATGGTGTGTATGTTTCAGTTCAGTTCGCTTATTAACCTAAACAGAAACTAAAACCAGAGTCATCAGTTAATCGATCTTATTAAACAATCGATTTATATGGTTAGATTATCGGTTTTTAGTCCGGATTAGATAATTTTAGTTAACAACAAAACCAAAATTTTGGTTAAATTTTTTGTCTATATTTATATCTTTTACACATCCATTTAATTTATTTATATCTATTGTATGTACTTCTAAGCAAAAAAAAAAAATCAACTAAACTTTAGTTTTGGTTATTAAGGCCATATGTAATGATCCGCGAAAAGGGCGTTAAAGGGCCAAATTGGCGCCCCTTTCACCCACCAACACCGCTCCCTCCCTTGTTAAAAGGGGCGTGAAAGCATGTTGCGCGAAAAATTTCGTTTGAGAGGAAGGATGATGGGCCAATCTAATGATGCCAAGTGGCCACAATGTTTTTTTTAAATAGCCAATAAGAAAAATACCCCTTTCACCCACCATTATACCTCTTGCCCATTTCAAGCCTCTTTCACCCACCAAGTGGCCCCACATTGCCACGTGTCGAAAAATGCCCATTTCACCCACCATTACACATGGTCTAACCAAAATTAACTAAAATGAACTAAAACCAACAATCTAACCAAATTGACTAAACCAATTAATCTTAATAAGATCAATAAACCGATAATGTCGATTTTTGTTTCGGTTGAGGCTATCATGACACTTAATTTATGTGTAGGTAAACGTAACTGCTAACACATTATATGGTTTTTCCTTCACATACTATGTGTAGGTAAATGCCCAAATTTCTTGTAGTGAGATCTGACAAGCATCGGTGGCTTGTTGCTCGTGCCAGTGTTATGTGGATCTTGATTTGCCATTCTCGGATTGTTTGTAAAACAAAGTGTGTTTAATAAACTTTGAACGTAAATAAACTTTTACTTTGTTTTCAATCAACAAACAAAGCGATATCAATAATATTGAGCTGATCTATTTATATTAAATTGATTGATTATATCGAATTTAATTGACCAAGCTCTGATACCAATTGTTAGAATTTGAGTTTGATTTGTTAAGATTGTTTAAGTAATGAACTAAATGAATGAAATATAAGGATGGAAAGTGCAGCGGAATATAAACTATGAATCTTAACAAATAGAACAATTGTTTTCAAACAAGTACTTTTCATTAGTCGTCACAGATTCTAAATAAGAGTACAAGTTATTACAATTCTCTCCCTCAGCCTGATCACTCAATTACTTTGTCTGTGTAAGAGAATGTGTGAAGTGATGAATAGAACAGTACAGACACTGTTCTATTTATAGACAGACCAAAGCACTGATGACCTAAGACTGACGTCACCTAGACAGTGACAACTAACTAACATAACAACATAAAACATCTGCTGGGTTAAACTACTGTTACATTGCCTAAACTACCGATGAGTAAACAGACGTTGAAGAGAAACTCTGTTGGTCTTGAACATCTGTTGGAGCCTAAGTGTTGTTGGCTCCAACAGACCTTTAGTCTTTGTCAGCACTTTGTCTTGTTTCCTTGTCAGCACTTTGATCATCAGTTGTTTCTTTAATCAGCAGCACTTTAGTCCAACAGCACTTTAGTGTCAGCAGTTAGAGTCATCAGTCGTTTGGGATGATCCTTGTATAAAGTACTTTTTTACTCAAATCAGAAGAGTAGAATATTTTGGCTTTCAATCATCTGTTCTTTTCCAGGTTAGCAGACCCAACAAAGGTTATTTTTTTATTTATTTAATTACAAGAGTAAATATTATAACTATTAGTATTAGTATTATTAGAATTGATATATTTTTCAACCCCGGAACGCTCCAGGATAAAAGCTAGTAGAAAAAATATGACTGATCAACAAATAAATAATGGGGTGACTTCATTTACATACAAATGCAATTAAATACATAAATATGAGTTTTAACACATAAAGTTTGGTACATCGACATGACAAACAAAAGTAATAATAATAATCTATACTCACAATAGTCACTGGTGCAATTCACCTTACCAAAACTGAACATAAAACAACAATAAACCTAATGTCACCCAATCTATTAACAATCCTGATTTCTAGTTGATTCTTCATCCACTAGATGATGCTGACTTTGATGAAGACTTTGATCGGTTGGCGAACCCGGAATGAAGGGTACGAATCCACGACCACCGAAAACAGGACGCATAAAAGCATTATCGAATTTTCTCCAGTAGTAATGGACAGTGTGAGAAGGCGTTGAAAGAAGCATCCGTAGACTGGAGGGACGAGGGACATGTTGACCAATATCTGCTTCTGAGTCCTGACCGTTTCCTAGAAGTGGTGCCAAGAATGATTTAGGGGTTGTTGGTTCGGAAGAAATCATCCGGTTCAACGTTTTGGGTGCAGGTAGCAAGAGTCTCACTAGAGGCTGCGTGATTAGACCGAATACCTGCATACATGAATATAAAGAATGTGAAATGAAATCATTATTTAATAATCTAGAATACTATAATATCATCGTTTTTTAATAATATTTGGTTTATAAAGAAACTGAAAGGTTCACACTGAAAACTGGAAACTAGAAAGCGTTTATGAGTCAAACCGGCCCGCCATGTGCTAAAACGACGTTTCAATCCAAACATGTTTTGACCCATTACAGAACCCAACCTACTGTCCTGTATGAAGTGACAAATTGGGTGGGCAGGAGGGTTTGGATAACGGGTTAACTGAGATAACTTAAAAAGGACACGAATAAGTGGGATCAGGCTGGGGCGGCCAGTCCCTAGTTTTTTATCTATTTTTTAAAATCTTATAAATAAACTAATGTATTTGAATAAGACTATAAAAACCATGCTGTTAAAATAATCTATTTTGAAGGAGATCATAACCATTTGACTGGTCTGACCTGTTTAGGTGAATTTATGGAATTATATAAGAAATGTGAAAAAAAAAATATGGAAATTAAAATAAATTTGATAACTCACCATTGTACTGAAAAGGACAACAGTGATGGTGCTCGTGATCATGATCGCATTCCCGGTCAATGCCGTATGGCCTTTTTTGGTAAACTGCATGATGGAACACATAAGTTGTGACCAAAATATTCAACTACATCATAAAATACTAACTTAACCAAGTTTTTCAATTCCAACATGCTAAGGGTATGCACCTGATAACCTTAAAACTATTTTTATATTCTTTTATTGTGTAAAAATTAAAAAAAAAAACTAATGGTAATAATAACATATCCAATATTTTTTTTGTAGTAGTGTACCCTAGTACAAAACCCTGTAAAATCTACCATTAAAAGTGAAACAATTGCAACAAAAATGAAGAAGTTACCAACCTGGTTATAAGCAAGAGCCATAGACACAGCACCTCTCATAAGACCGGCCCACCATATTAAAATCTTAAGAAAACAAACAGAAAATAATAATAATGATGAGAATTTAAGAATTTAGGTAACATGTAACCAGAATGGTGTAGATGTGGCAAAATAGGCGAGTTGTGTAACACGTCAAAGCGGGTAAATTTGTTGTACGGTTTGGGTTGACCAACATGTTACAAACACCTTTTGTTTATCTTTCAGAAAAGAAACTATAAAAAATTTACGTGCTTAATATGATTATGAAAATAGACCAATTTAGAGAAGTGTATGCATAAAAAATAGACACTGAACAACTTCGGAGTGGATCAGCGCATTTAACCTGTTAATGACTCGTTAAGCTAAAAGATAACCCAAATCGACCCATTTATTTGCCACCTATAGAATAGAGTAAGAACATACTTGCTGCCTGAAATCGATTTTCTCATGTTGGGCCTTTTTAGTTAAATTGGATAAAAATGATAAAGGAAAGACAAAGGCTGCTCTTCCAACCAAAACAAATCCCAATAAAATTGCGCTCACTTCAACGGATGTCCCAGGGCTGACAAACCAACAACCACCACATACATGTTAAATTCGCATTATTTAAGCTTAATTAGTGAATAAGCAACAGTTCATAATCAAAACAGTCAATGATAGTATTTCCATATTAAAACAGGTAACGATATTATTTTCATAATGAAACAACCTTATAAAAAAGGTGTTTGGAGAAGTCAAATTTTACGCTTAATGGCCATTGTGGGGCTATAGCCCACTTGGGCACTTGGTAGTATTGGATAGTATTATCTTATTAGGGTTTACGATTATGAGCCCACGGGCTCAGTTAGGTTTCTAGGGTTCCTAGGGATCTCTATATATTGGTAGAGGCGCGTGCGTCTTAGAGGGGGAGGCCCTAGGTTCAAACCTAGGCAAGGGGTGTAATTTAGAATATTTGATGTAAAGTAGAGTAGGAGTAACATTTACCGGTAAAAAAAAAGAAAATAAAAAAAATTATGCTTAATGATACGATTACTCAATTCTCAATTTTATTTCGTATATATTTTATCTATCTTCAATAAAAATACAATATAGATCCTATCAGAACAAAAGAAAAGATACGATGGTTGATTATATTTAAATCATACCTGTCTTTTACAAACTTCCACTTATCAAGATCTAAAGCATCCATACCAACATACAGAAAGATAAACAACTCTGCAATAAATGACAGTGTTGCAAAGGCGTGCCTGCATATATTGGGAAGTACATACAAATTAAAGTTATTAAATTTGGTAACAACATAATAACGGTATCAACTTGAAAAAATAAACGTACTTGGTTGTTACTCTAGACTTCTCTGTGACATTATGCCAAGTGTAGTGAGACATCACAATTCCACAGAAGAACACCGTGAGAATGCCACTCAAATAGAATAACTGCAACAGTGATTAATAACCCAAATTTAGCCATTCATATTACCACCTAGTCATATTATAGAAATGAAGCTTGCAAGTTGCAAGATAGGTATTTATGAAATATACCTCAGCTAGCATGTAAGAAAGATACGCCATGAGTATCATAATAGCAACTTCTCTATCTGTTGAATGCCTAGTATACAGTAGAACAAAGAAGTATCATTTCATTAATATCCATTAATAGCAATAGACCATGGAATAGACAGGCCCCTAGGATTTAGTTGAACCAAAACAAAGCTAGAAAGAAACAGATATAAAAACTAAGACATTAAAACACCAAGGCTATCCTTGAACCAAATTACTTTTTATACATCGTTGATCAAGAAATTTCAAGCGTTAAACATGATGTGTCGGAAAGCTGACTTCAAAGCTTAGATAGAAAATTTGCTATCAAAGAATGCCATATGGATGACAAATTTTAATTGATTTAGCCCTTATTTCAACAGTTAAATATTCTATGCACAGGGCCTCTAAAACTCTGTGACGGCCCTGTAAAACACAAAAACGTACTTGATACAGGAACAAATATGGACAAAATTAAAGGTGGCAAAAAGAGTGGGTGAGTCATAGGTCAAATGGGGTAACTTTAAGTGCGGCGAGCCAACACTTTCACGTCACTAATTTTTTCTTTACTTTTTTGCAAATAATTAAGTATTATATATAAGTACAAAACTGTATTGTATTACTATTATATAATTTCTTTTAAATAAAATGCTTAGGACTAAAAAAATTATGTTTAACCCTTGACCCATTTTATTTTTTAGGATAAATGTGTATTTTACCTGTTAAATCCATTATTCAAAAAACACAACCCAAATTGACCACTTTGCATATAAATGGGTTGAACTTGACACCTCTACACACTCTTATATATAAAATCTAACGCAACTTATTCTATTCTGTCATCAACATATAAAAACTTATAAAAGAACTCTGATGTACCTTCCAAAGTATAGCTTCTTTATAACATATGCACTAAGTAGCCCAGTCTGCAAGAGTCAATAAAATACATCACATGATTACATCTTAGTATGGAAATAATATTCTCACTTTTTTCTGTTTTTTTTTTTGTGTGTGTGGGTGGGGGTGTTAAAAGACTCACTCCTGCTCCTAGAAGCGTGCTTGTGATAAATAAATACAAGAAATTTCCAATCAGCTGAAAAGCAACAATGGTTGTGATCTGAGATAAATCAAAGTTTTGAACGGCATTGAATATGACAACTGATGTGGCATCGTTCACAACTCCTTCCCCAAACACCAGACTGTACAACAAAGGGGTCTGATCTTGATTGAGCACCTGATATATGAGATTAGATAAATTAGCATCTGAAGTGGTTATTGATTTTAATTAAAACAAAGTTAGTGACGCTCTTTGTACCTGCAGGGTGCAAACAGAATCGGTTGCAGAAAAGATTGCACCAATGGCTGGGAAGAAGTTTGAAAGTTCAGCAAACATGAAGATGTTTATCAAACTGTAAAGAAAATTAAAGAACAAATGATACCAAGATAATCTCCAAGCTCAAGATCACTGATGTTCATCTTCTGGAAGATCTTTGTAGCACCTGTCCACAAATTAAAACAACTTCTTTAGATTGTAAAACCATTTTATGTTCTACAAGAGCATAAACCAACAAACATCTACTAACACTTGCAACAGATAATTAAGATACATGAAAAAAAGGATTCCTGATTTTTGTTCATTCTGCAATGTCTCATAACATATAAAACAAAATTTACCAAAATACATTATTATTGTACAAATTACGCATTTACGCTACATAAGAAAACGTTAAGAATTTTTGCTGTGATCTGTATACAATGAAAAACTTGATTTATTAAATAATAAAGATGAAAACGAAGCAGGTTTGTCACCTTGTGACGACATTTCTCAATATACTACAGAATAATAAATGAATTCAAATAAATATAATCCTTTAACCAAGAATGATGGAGGTATGGTGTAAGAGAGTATTTCAGTACTTACCAAATGATATGATGGTGAAAGATATAACAGTACCAACAGCCCCAAATAGCACAATGGTCATGAAGTTGCGAAAAAACTGTTTCTTTTTGACCTGGAACCTGCATGTTTTTATGACAAAAATTTAGAAAAACAACTTCAGGTAACATCCATGCAAAATTTTGAATAATTATAATACCAAGCTTGTGGACGGACTCTTTATGCACTACATTTATACCAATTAGAATATGTTTAACTTTATAACAAAGCTTAAATCAATAGAGCCATTAATTGTACATAGACATGCACGTGGTCGGCCTAGGTAGAAGTGCTTGTGCAGTTCACGAGGTTCTCTACTTAAAATTGATTCTATATCGAACATTTATGGGCTAAATAAACCAATCCACAAGATACAACTGAAAGGAAATACAACACAATTTCGTGAAAAAAAAAGTACTCATTCAAAGAAACAGGAAATATGGCAAGAATCCAATGATTTGGATCATCCTAAATCAATCTAATCAATAATTGTCTGATAACTAAATAAGTTTTTTTTTTTACTATATCAAGCAAATGATTGCTGTTCCCATTAATGCCATCAACTAAAAATGAAGTGTTGCTTCTAAAAATGCACCTGTTATACCTTTTCCACTTATAGGATACGCAGACATACAAAGGGCGGACAAATATAGCCATGACAATATAGTATAAAAGAAAAATAACAGACAATTTATCATTTATGCAAGTAGATTACTAAAATTTCCATAATAGATTAGAAACTAGTCAATCCTAGATTCTTTCAAGTTTGAAATCACAAACCTCTTATAGTAATAGAATGTGACATCCTAAGTTCAATGCAAAAACTTTCAGTAACAATGTTAATAAAAAAACTCAACAAAACGGTTTATGGATTATAAACAAAACATGTCATACCCAGCATTGAAGATAATCGGTGGAAGAAGATAAATGAAGAAAAGATCTTCACTGAAGACTAGAAGATGAGAGCTTGTTCCTCCACTAGCTAACAAAATAACAACTCCAGTGCAAAGACCCTGTTATCCAATTAAGCAAAAAAACTAACTATTCTCAGAATTCAACAAAACCAAACGGATTATCAAACATGACAAACACATCCTTCATACTTACAATAACAAGTGCTGTGATGGACTCGTTCATCCACCGATTCTCTTCCAAAAGATGCCCAATCACGATACAAGCACAAAGAAGAGCAACAAACAAGTTCATAGACACAACAGAAGAGTACTCAGAGGTAGCCACTGTAGCGCTCCCCATCTTCCCAACCAAAAACCCTAAATCAAACCCCATTCTGGCCAATGTATTTGGCCAGTCGTACCACAAACTTCAGCAGCAACTTATCCTCAAAATTAACCTTCAAACAACATCAAAGCATAATTAAATTGTATACTAAATCAGCACATTACATGAAACAAAAAAGCTGAAATTACCAATTATAAAACCTAATCAGCTTGATCTCGAAACTAATAGTTAAACCAGAACATCAAACAACAAGCTTTATCATAAACCATATCAGCACATTAAACTGAACCAAAACCTAAATTACCCATTATATAACGTTGTAAACCGATGAAACTAACAAAACAACTATTAATCTTCAAAACTAACCTTCAAACCACAACATCAAACAACAAGTTCAATCATAAATTACATCAGCACGTTAAATTTACTGATCATATAACGCCGTGAAGCGATGAAAGTAACAGAAAGCAATTAATCTTCGAAATTAACCTTCAAACACATATCACAAAACAAAAAAAAAAAACTAAATTACTGATTATATAACATCTTGGTTCATGAAACTAACTAAACAGCAATAAATCCTCAAAATTAACCTTCAAACCACAATATAAAACACATTACACGAAACCGAAACGATGAAATAACCGATTATATAAGTAAATCGATGAAACTAATAAAACAACTATTAATCTTCAAAATTAACCTTCAAACCACAAGTTCAAATGTTCAATCACAAACCACATTACACGAAACAAAAAAAGCTGAAATTACCGATTATATATAACAGCGTGAATCGATGAAACTAACTAACGCTTTTTTTTTACTGAAAATATCAAACAACATCAAACCAAAACATTACACAACAAGTAAAATCGTGAATAACAACAGTACATTACACAGAACAAAAAGGTGAACCTACCGATTATATAACCTAAACAGCTTGATCTCAAAACAAATTTCCAAACCAGAACGCCAAACAACAACCTAAATGATGAATAACATCAGCACATTACAGAAAACAAAAGCCTAAAATTACCGATCATGTAACGTCATAAATCGATGAACCTAACAAAACAACTATTTCTCTTCAAAATTAACCTTCAAACCACAATTCAATCATAACCTACATCAGCACATTACACGAAACATAAACATAAAATTACCGATCATATAACCTAAAAAGCTTGATCTCAAAACAAATTTCCAAACCAGAACATCAAACAACAAGCTCAATCACAAACTACACATCAGCACATTAAACTAAACAAAAACCTAAAACTAGCGATTATATAACGCCATGAATTGATGAACCTAACTAAACAGCTTGATCTCTAAACTAATCAACAAACCACAACATAAAACCACAAGCTAAATCACAAATAACATCAGCACATTACACCAAACAACATAAACTCACCGATTATATAAAAATAGTAAATCGATAAAACAACAAGTTAAACGACCAATAACATCAGCACAGCACATTACAGAGAACAAAAACCTAAAATTACCGATTATATAACGTCGTGAATTGATGAACCTAACTAAAAAACTTGATCTCTAAACTAATCAACAAACCACAAGCTAAATCACAAATAACATCAACACATTACACGAAACAAAAACAACATAAACTCAACGATTATATAAAAATAGTAAATCGATGAAACAACAAATTAAACGATGAATAACATCAGCACATTACACAGAACAAAAACCTAAAATTACCGATTATATAACGTCGTGAACCGATGAACCTAACTAAACAGCTTGATCTCTAAACTAATCAACAAACCACAACATAAAACCACAAGCTAAATCACAGATAACATCAGCACATTACACGAAACCAAAAAACAACATAAACTCACCGATTATATAAAAATATTAAATCGATGAAACAACAAATTAAACGATGAATAACATCAGCACGTCACATCACAGCACAACACATTACACAGAACAAAAACCTAAAAGTTACCGATTATATAACGTCGTGAATCGATGAAGCCAACTACACAGCTTGATTTCAAACCTAGAACAACAAACAACGAGTTAAATGATGAATAACAACAGAGCACATTACACGGAACAAAAAAAAAGGTGAACATATACCGATTATATAACTGAAGGATAGATTTGGATACAAGTACAGCTGTACAGTACAAGTGTGTTGATTGAAGATGAATAGAGTAATGAGGTTGTTATAAAAAAAGTAGTGGAAATAATGTGAAGAAGATGAAGAAGGAAGTGTACTTATATATGGCTGTAGATCGACAGAGGAGAGAGAGGGTAGGATATTTATTTGAAGGAGGTGGCAACAGACACAATAATAATAATTAGAAGGTTGATTTATTAGTTTAGTGAGTATATTCTTCGGTCATGTTATGTTAAATTAAATATTTGAAATGTTATTGCACGTCTTTCATTGTTTTACTTACATGTGGTAACATAGTATGTCAAGCATTCACACTAGATTCTCTGTAAATATGCGAGAGTAAGTCACCCATAATTTGTCAAGTGGTTTTAAGTGATTGTGAGTGGAGGAGAGAGAAAATGTTACTGTTTATGGTAAACTAGAAGAAACCACTGTTCATCCTCCATAATTTTTTAATACGTTTGAAAGTGGTTGTAAGTGGAGGGGCAAGAAAATGTAATGATAAAAGTATAGAAAAAATATTATTAAATAGAAAATGAGAGAAAAATATAGTAATTTTTAGTGTAACTATAGAGATAAAGATGGAGCGGCTAGTGTGAATGCTCTCAAGATTGGGTGTTGAAAAGAGTTAGAAATGGTTGGGTAAAGTGTTTAAACAGAAGCAAGTTTTTTTTTCTTATCGGTAAACTGGAATTCATTTCATACTAAAAAATATTTACATGGCTATGACTAGTAACTTAGTAAGACACCCAAGTTGGATTGTGACGGTTTGATTTGGTATGGTTTTATTTTTAGAATGTGTGGTTGTGTATGTGTGTTATAATTAGACACTGTTTGTATTATTGTAATTTTTGTAAATGAACAAGTGATTTTGAAAAACAGGAGTAAAATTGGCAAACCGTTAAAAATGATAAACTGGCTACTTCAGCCAACTTACGTAACTTGGTAGGTTTGGTTTCTCATTTCTCAAAATTGTGGTTAGCGATTCGGCTAAGAAGTTTTGTTAACGCCAACTGGAGCGGACTGTGAATATCTATACTGTCAAGAACTTACCCCGTTAACATATGACAAACTTCGGCTAGTTTGAGAAACAAACGTCTTTTCAAGATATGTGTCCTATATTTAGATCTTCCTATATTTAGGTTTTCCAACTTAAAAGATTAAGTGACGAAAGAAGAATAGAGATCTAGAATCTTTAGCGAGATACGTGTCCTATAGATTTTCTTTCTCAAAATTGAATTAATCATCTCTTTCGAATCACTTTTGACTAACAATTAAGAACCAAGATGACAAATTTCGACGAATAAGTAAGTTGCATCTTATTCTTTTTACATTCTTGATCAGTGAACCTCGCTTTCATCACCTAATCTCGACAAGAACATAGGCAAGCCTCGTCATCGTCATCTTTGGAATGTCGTTGCCAAGCAATAAAAGAGAGTGTGATGTATGATATAGGGTGTTAGGTGTTATTTGTTCGTATGGCTTGTAGGGGGGATTATTTGTTCGAAACGAAAAAGTTGGGATCGTGTCTTGGCGAGCAGATTTACAAAGGTTGCCTACACTAACAACGCTTTCCAGAAGAGGTATTCAAGTTAGGTCTTGCATATGTCCTATTTGCGGCGAAGCTGAGGAGACCATTGATCACTTGTTCGTTTCGTGTGGGTTTGATCAATTAGTCTGGTTGGCGATTTCATCTTGGTGCGGGTTACAGCCGTTCTTGACATTTAGCTTTTCGGACTTACTAGATCTTCATAAATTTGGGCGACGCTCGGTGAAAGTTAAAAAGGCGATCTATGCGGTTTGTCAAACTACCATTTGGTGTATTTGGAAGTTCCGAAATGAGTTGGTATTTTCTCAGAAAAGAGGCGACGTGGCTTGCATGGTTGGCGAAATAAAATCTAGAAGTTTCTTGTGGGTCAAGTCGAGAGCAAAATGCCCGGATCTAAAGTGGCCTAATTGGAGTAGTTTTTCTTTGCATAATACTAGTTGGTGATGAGTTTTCCATTTTGTATGTTCCTCTGTTTCCCGTGTTTTGTACTTGGGGTTTCGTTTTGTTAGTATCCCGCTAGCTTTGGTGTTAATAAATATTTATGTTGTATGTGACAACCGCCACCCTCATCCTTTATCAAGTTGTCAATTTTAGTCCTTCGTCCATTTTGAAGTTTCACCGTAAGTCCTCGTCAATTATTATTTATCTTATTTTAACTTTGCTTTTAAAATGGTGTATGTATACATTTTGTATACACACGTTTTGACATATAACGTACCATATCGAATAATCATGTTAGCTTATGAAAGTCCCATTACGTTTATTTAAGTTTAAAAAGTTTAAATTTTATAAAAGTAAATTTTTTTTAATTAAGTTAAACGTTGTTTAGTTGGTTAAGTTTATAGAAGGAATAAATAACCAAGTTAATAATTAAACTAAACTAGCTAAATCTAGAGGGACCAATCTTGTCAAAAGACCAAAGTTATTTTCCTTCTTTCCACTGGAACACGTTTTTCCGATTACTATTCCGGTCACCGGAAATATTTTCCGGCCACTATAAAACCTTTTATTTTCGGGTCTTTAATCCGTTTTAATGTTAGATTAACGTATCTCCATCAATTGCCATCCGTTACACCATCTATCATACGTATTAAACATGGTTATAATCGGGTTTAATGACGAGTTCATCATATAACCGTCAAGCTTTAATAACGCATTAAGAACCCACATAATAATCGATTATAACATCAATTGTTAAGTGCAAATTGTTTCTGCACGTTCACACGATCAAAACCCACTAAAAAACGTCTCAAACGATCGCTGAAAGTCCACCCTTCGAAGGTTTTATGTTCGAATAAGAATGCTTCATTATAGTGCCTAATTCTAACTTGTAAGTTCCAATTCTTGTTTGATTCTTGTTATTCGGCCTTCATAGATTAAAACCCCCTTATTACAGACCATTAACCGTGTCTTGTTCGTGTTTATTGAAAACCTAGGGTTAGGGTTTATAGGAAATTTGGGGAAGAAGATGATGCGTTATAATATGTTAAATAAATTTTCTTTTCATTTGTTCGTCAAAATCAGAAGGTGGTCTAGTGGTTAAGGCTTGTGTGTTAGAAGCAGGTGACTCGGGTTCGAGACCTGAGAAGCACCTCATTTTTTTCTGATTTTTTTTATTTTTTATTTTAAACCATCTTATTAATCATATCAAATATATATAAACTTAAAAGATTCATAATAAATTCATTTTTGATCCAAAAATTATGAAAATTTAGTTGTAGCTTCTTGACACCATGAAGAAAATTACCACACTTTTATTTTCTGGAAAATGTGATTTTTATATTTTTATTGATTTAATTTATTTTAATCATATTTAATTGATTAAAAATTCATTTTTAATGATTTTAATCTCAAATTTTTTGGGAAATTATTTCTCATCGTCATGAACTGAAATAAAAATTATTGGCTCAGAAAACATTTATTTTTATTGATTTTCCTATTTTTATTCATTTAAACATGATTTAATACCATTAAATCAGTTTTAAATATAAATAAGTTTATAAAAATTATGGGAAAATTATTTTCATTACTTTACATCAGAAAGTATCCATTTTCTATGAAAATAGTATTTTTGGATTGTGACTTGTATTTTTAGTCTTATTATGTTTAATTGGACATAATAAAACATTTATTTATTTATACTATTTAAACATCTATTTTATAAATATTTTTCTTATAAAATAGAAATACTCTTATGGTTGAAAGTCTTTATTATCATTTGTTGGAACATGGTGAAACATATAATTATTTACTTATACATTTATGATTATTGTATTTATTTTAATTTAGTTAAAGTAATTAACTAAATTATTTTGTCGTAATTATTCAAACATATTTTTTTTATCTAAATATTCAATAGGTAATAATTATATTACCTAAAAACACATTTACACACTTTGATATATTATTTTTGACATACAACTATTATATCAAACTCGATTTATCATAAAAACTCTAATTCCCCAAATCGACTTAGCAAACCCTAATGCCTTAGAACCCTAGTTACCTTAGACTCTTAGACTTTTCCCTTATTAGTATTTTATTACGTTATAGGTTGAATTCCTCGGAATTCCCATTACTTAGCTCACTACCGCTTAAGTTGGATCGCTTTTGCAAACTGTGAGTATATCTTTCCCCTTTTTCATGTTTTACTATTTTGGGGCTATTCATGTACATTATTATCAAATGTTATTCTTATACTTAATGCAATTCTCATGTGTGTTTGCTTTATGTGAATTTGTGTGTATGCTTAGTCATAATCATTAACCGTTCTGCGGCCTAGCATTTCAATGAATAGTACTATGGTATCCCCCCTTGAGACTCTGTTGAGAGAATCTTGGTCATTGTCTTGTTAATTCATTATTCAGTTGGTTATTCATATGTTAGTCATTATTCATCAAGGCTTGGTTTTGACTGATACTACTTATTACATAGTTGCAAACGGTATACAACACATGAATTGCTAAACACTTTTTCTACTATATGTATTCAAACAGGGTATGCTCACCAATACATTTTTGTATTGACCAAATTATTTTCGTACATGTTTCAGGTTGTTTTGAGACGCTTCCTTTAAGCTTTTGGATTTATATTTAAGTTTTGACTTAATTGTACTTTAGTTAGACTTGTCGCTTTAGAATCTTTGTAACTTGAATTTCTTGTCAATGTAATAAACTATTTATTCAATGTATCAATATTTACACTTTTAGTCCATGAGCTTTTGAACAATCGTCACTACGTGGCACCTCGATGTTTCCGCCATCGGTTGGGGTGTTACATTGTCCGTTCAAAAAAAAGCACAAAAGTTAAAGGATGGGAAAAAGAGTAAAAAAGGTGTGGTTTTTTTGCTTTCTTTGTAAATTCGACGTGCTTTTATAGTAAGGTTTCTCTCTTAGCCTTTTGATTTTCTTTATGCCTTTACAACCACACAAATGCACCACAAACCACTCCACCACCAAACCATTTTGTTAATTATTATAGAATCATATGTATTTATAAATAAATAAGTGTTGGAAAAAAAAATGTCATGTTTGAAACAGGTTTCAAACCCAAGACCTCAAAGAACACACATATACCACAAACCACTCCACCACTACCCCATTTTGTTAATTCTTATTGAATCATATGTATTTATATATAAATAAGTGTTGTAAAAAAAACTCAAACGGGTTTTCAACCCAAGACCTCAAAGAACACATAAGCACCACAAACCACTCCACCACTACCTCATTTTATTATTTCTTATTGAACCATATGTATTTAAGATAATAAAATGAATAAAATAATAATAAAAACATTATTCAAATCAAGTTGCTTATTAAGATAGTATAATTATGATTTATTATAAGGTTATTAAGTTTCTAAAAACGATTGACCAATAGAATAAGTGTTTCAATGAATAGTCTGGTCGGTTTTCTAGTATTTCTTTACATTCTTCAACTTTTGCATATGCATAGTAACATTAACTAAGGGGTTGTTTGATATTCTTTTAATGATTTCATGAAGAGTTTACCTTTGAATCGGTTAACATTACGTGTGTTTGGTTCACTAACTGAAAAAATCTAAATCAGTCACCAAGTCTTTTACCTACTAAGTTTTAAAGGACATTGAATGGAAACTTTACCCCTTTATCTATTCACGTGTATTCATAATCATCAACTTACCACTCACTCACACACCACTTTCTTGACCCACCACATTCTCCACTACCAACTAATCAGACCTCTTACTGATTCAAAGTCCCTTACCCAATAAGTCTCTTAATAGTTCAGCACTTACTTGCGTATCGAGTCACACAACCCCTAAGTACGTAGTGCTCATTCAATATTCGTATCTTTGAAAGTTTAAATCATAAATCATAGTGAATGAGCATTGATAGGCGTTGAACCAAGAATGATATATGTAATTTTTTTAAATAAAAAAACATAAATATTTAAACCAATATAGTGTAACAAGATACTAGATCCCGTAATTAGCTTAAACCAGATAATACTTTTAAAATATTTATATAACTTACTTTTTTCCAAAAAAAAATAGTTTTCTTTTAACTTTTAGTTATCATATCTTTAAAATATTTGCAAGGAAAACAATTATTTTCCCTACTAGACAAAAGAAACATAAGTGGGCTTGGTTATGAACTCACGTCACATATGATATGACATGTGCTATGCCATTAATAAGAAGTAAAAACAAACATATCCACATCTACATCACACATACATTATCTACATCGCACATTTTTTAACGCAAATAACAATGTGCCAACCACGTAACACCGAATGATGTGGCTAAGGTCAACTACCCAATCGTCACCGGCCTCTTGGCCCTCTCAGATGCATGAAAACCCGACCTTCACCCGCCCGAAGACACGACAATGGAATAATCGGTAAAACCTCACCTCTCATCCAAGTCGAACCAGCGCCACCCGTGTTCGCTCTTCACCTTGATGCCGCAGAAAGAAACTGGGTCACATTGTATATACCTGCAGTGTTATACGTATATTCATATTTGTACATACTTTTATATTACACATATCCACAACCTTTTTATCATATTTTTATAAATATCATTTATACACCAATCCATGAGAATATGAGATAAACGATCTAATGAATATTTACTTATAAGTGAGACTGGTTGAATTATATTTATTTATATCGAGTTCAGTATGCAATATTATAAATTAATCTAGAGAAAAAAACATGGTTATTAGGTTAAACGCAATCTAAATATATTCAAACTGTTTAATTAAAAAAAACACTTATTATATGTGTGTATAAAAATGAAAAAAAATAATAATAAAAGATTGTGTGTTAATAAGCCTCACCTTACCCATTTTAACCATAAGTATTAGATCTAACTAATCTATTAAAAAATAACTCAAAGAATAAAACTAATTCATTTAACTGTTTTTTTTTTTGAAGGTGTGCTTCAGCGGTAAACCCAATCGACAGACAACCCCTCGACTCGAGTTCGAATCTCTACCCACGCACCGGTGTCCACTTTGAAATTATCTCAAACCGTTACAGGGAATTTTTTCGTGGTGTGCAGGATTCGAACTCAAGACCAAGCCCGGGCGGGAACCCTCTTAAGAGGTAAACCCTCCCACCTCTCCCCAGCTGGGCTGGAGGTCATTGGCCTAATTCATTTAACTGTAATTAATAAATGTTTTTAGACATTAATTATTAAATGATTCTTATTTTGGTTTTGTTTGGGTTGTTATTCATGTGGATAAAAACCTTGTTGCAAGGACAATAATTGTTTGCTCTACAAGAAAACAAAAGAGATCATAAGTAGGCCTGGCTATTAAATAAAATTCATGTTACCTACGAAAGGATAACATGGCTCTTGTCGACATTCAATGGCCAATGTTTTTTTTTTTTTTTTGAAAGGAAAACTTCATAATGGCCAATGTTTATGCTATTGTTTTTTTTTTTAACGTCTTTACACCCTTTTATTACATCTTTTATTATCCCTTTTAAATGCACCTTTTTTTTTACTCTTAGAGCATTCAGATCCCCTCCACTAAATCTCATCCTTCAAATTACACTCAAAATCACTATTTTAACCCTAAATATTCTCTCTTCTAATTAAAATAATAATATTTTTTCATACTTTTATCATTATACTTTCTCTCTCCTCACTCACAACCACTTACAAAAATATTAAAATAAATATGTGGGTGAACAGTGGTTTTTCAAATATAGGGGTGAACAGTGCTTCCACCAAATATTTTCTCTCTCCTTCACTCACAACCACTCACACTCACCCCATATAATTTGAGGGAACCCCTCACATAATTTGGTGGACGGGATGTGAATGCTCTTATGTCATGCCATTGTGTATATATATAGGGGATGGTTATTTTGAGAACGTTAAATATCGCGAGAACTGTGAGAACAAATGAGAAAAACAATAAATTTTTTTTTTCAATACAAACCTAATTATAATTATAACATAACATTAAAAATCTAATTTTCTTTCCAAATAATTCGTCTTTTCTTGCAAAAACACTCTAAAATTAACTTTTTACACATGTGTAAATGAAACAGTTTACACATGTATAAACAGTAAATTTACACATGTGTAAAAACAAATTATTTTCGTATACGTTTAAATTTTACGCGTAAATTGTGTTTTTGAGACTGTATTTTAATAATAAAGACACGTGTAAAAATAAATTTTGAATTTGAATGGTTTTAGATAGCGTTCTCGCGGTTCGCACGAATTATATATATATATGCCTTAGAGAATGTGTGATTCAGAATGGTTATCTCACTTCTCAATTTAGCTAATGGTTCTCAAATGAACCAAATCCTATATATATATATATATGTATATATATATATATATATATATATATAGATAAGGGTTCCCATACAAAAACCATATATTGTGAGAAATGTAAGAAGGAATCTCATAGTGACATGTGGCACTATTATTTTTTATATTCAAGGGCATTAAGGTAAATGTATCCTTAAGCAAGATTTTGGAAATTTAAATCATTAATTAAAATTGAGATATTATCGGGTTTTAAAAAAAAAACATTAACTCTACATCTGATCATCATTACTATGAATTCTGGAAAAATAAAATCATCCATCAGTGTGTTTTGACTGTGATGGACATAAAACACATCTGAACACAAACCCAATTTATGTTCTAACACTATTGTTTAAACATAAAACACATTGTGCTTTACAGTGAGTTTTACACATTGTGTTAACAATATTGGATAAATATAAAACCCATCTGAACACATAAAGCAACAACCCATTTTGTGTTTTATCACTATTTGCTAAACATTCAACCCATTGTGTTTTAACGCTATTGGTTAAACATAAAACCCATCGTGTTTTATATGGGGTTTACATTGTGTTTTAACACTATTGGATAATCACAAAACACATCATAATATGCATTAGATAAAAAAAGAAAAAATAACGCAAGATGATGAATCGAAAAGAAAAGAAAAAAGCAAGATAAAGATGACTTGCACTTTTTGCTAGAGAACTTCGAAAGGTTTGTGTTTTTTGTTTACATATGAATTTTAATGACATTTAGGATCTTTCATTATAAACTAACTTCTCATCGCGGTTCACCTCTATTAGTCTAAAACGTATGGAAGGAGTCCAAGAATTAAATTGTGGTTGACTTTTTTCAAAAGGAATCCGAGAATTCCTCTCAAATATGGTGGTTAAATAACTTAATTAATGAGAGTATTACCTTTATACCCCCACAACATACATTTAATTAATAATATTATAACACAATTTACAAGTTTGCCACTCATTTAATCTCATCCATCCATCTATATGATCCAATGAACACAATTATTTCTCACCCTTCTTACAAAACACACCCTTTGTATCCTAACCTCACCATATATATGGAAGAGTTATCTTGAGAACATTAACTATTGTGAGAACCGTGAGAACAAACAAAAAAAATCAATCAAAATCAAAAATTTTTAATACAAACCACAATATAATTAAAATACAATATTAAAAAATAATTTTTCTTTCCAAATAATTCATCTTTTCTTGCAAAAACACTTAAAAACATAAGTTTTTTACACATGTGTAAATGAAATAGTTTACACGTGTATAAACAGTAAATTTACACATGTGTAAAAACGATTTATTTTCGTATACGTTTAAATTTTTACGCGTAAATTGTGTTTTTGAGATTGTATTTTAATACTAAAGATGAGTGTAAAATGAAATTTTGAATTTGAATGGTTTTAGATGGCGTTCTCGCGGTTCGCACGAAATATATGTGTTCTCAAATTAACTTTCCCATATATATATATATATATATATATATATATATATATATATAGGGAAAGTATAACTAGAAAACTCATCTCAGTTAAAGAAACTTTGGAAACCCAATACTAGGCCCAAATTGAACCACGTCACTCTATTTTACATGTCTTCTAAGGGCATTTTCGTCACACAATTTTTCCACTTTCTGCACAATCTGTAACTGTCAGATTACACTTTTTCCAACATCCTCTCTCTCTTTCTTTTCATCTCACATGCTCTCTCTCTCTTTCTTTTTATATGCATATATCTCCTTTTCACTTTTTATTTCCATCTCTCTCTCTCTCTCTCTTTGTATAATTTCATAATTTCATCACTCTTTTCAGATTTCTAGATCCATTTTTTGAAGGTGGTGTATGGAAAGAGACATGCAGAAATATGAAGAAACATGAAGCAGGAGCAGAGCTGTAACACAATAGTTCAGATCTGTAACACAATAGTTCAGATTTGTAACTCGAAGCAGGAGCAGATCTGTAACACAATAGAAACATGAAGCAGGAGCAGATCTGTAACACAATAGTTCAGATCTGTAACTTGAAGGAAACTCGAAGAAACATGAAGACGAAATCCAGATTTGGTTTTATTTTTTTATTTATTGCATATATCAAGATCTGTAACACATTAGTCCGTATGTTTCTTTTATTTGTTTATTTATTGCATAAATCAAGATTTAAAAGGCTTATGTTTTTTTATAAATAAATGTAATGGAGGTTGCCTACACATTTTTTTATGATAATATATGGGTTACAAGATTAAAAGGCTTATGTTTTTTTAATAAATCAAGATAAAAGGTTTTCACATCCTAGGCATGACTTGAAGTACAAGAAAATGTTGGATACTTACATGATGTTTGTGTTGATTTTATTGTGTAAACAAGACAATTACATAGTTTGTGTTGATTAAAGGTTAGAGAATTTGTTACCATAAATATTTTTTTATTTTTTATTACAAGTGTACAATTTTATCATTAACATATATGTTATTATTTTTTTAATTCTTTGAATATAGTAGAGCGTATTTTTTTATTGGGAGTATAAGTTGTAATTAGTAACAAAGGTGTAACATATTAAATAATGATTTTGAATTTTTTTTCTTAAGTTGTAATTAGTAAGAAAGGTGTAACATATTAATTAGTTACAAATGTACATTCTTATCATTAACATATATTTGTTTTTTTTTTATGATTTGTAACATTATTTCTTGTAACAAAATGTACGATTGTTATTATGTTCTATTATTTATTTGATCATGTTACATAAATCCAACATCGGGAGTATAAATTGTAACATTGTAAAAAAGATGTAATATACTAGAAGTATAAGTTGTAACATATTAACAAAAGTTGTTACGTGTGTGTGTATATATATGTTATCTAACATCAAGAGTATAAGCTGTAACACAGCAACAAATGCGGTAACATAATAAAAGTATAAGTTGGATTTATTTGTTAAAAAGAATAAAGTTCATTGTTACATATTTGTATATATGTAAACTCGTTTGTTACAGGATAAACAAAGTTCTTACATATTCAGCATTGCTTGTTATATAATTGGTCTAAAAAAATCATATGTTGTTGAGGTGTGAGAGAGAATAATAATAGATGAGAGAGAAAGTTAAAAATACTTAAAAGTAGAAAAGATGTCTGAAAAGTAAAAAGTAAGGTATATTGTTTTCCAAAAGTACCCTTATGTACTTTTTTTGTTAAAAATAAATCAAAAATAAAATTACAAAAAGTAACTTTTCATCTCATCCATAGATCACATTCTATGTATGGCCAGGATTGGGTTTGCAGAGTTTCTTTAACTCAAGTGGGTTTTCAATTTATCCTCCCCCTATATATATATATAGGCTATGTATCTAGTGAAAACCCATGTGAGTTGTGCAAACCCTGAAAACCCATCCCATGGTCCTCCTTTGTCCACGTATACCATCTCCATCCAATGGACCAAGGGCAAGATCGTCCAACATTTTCCCTAGACTTTCTTTGAGCTGACCAACATACCTTTGACATATTTCTATTCCTGACAGCCATACTTTGTGCAGACATCCATTCCAAGAAAGCAGATCTTCTTTTGTACTATGTATCGATATACACATTCTCACCTCATTCAATAAGTATCTCCTTGTATCCATCTTCTCAACAACCCCCCTTTCCATTATTCTTCCCTCCTTCCATCCACATTAATGGAGATATATTAATGGCTCCCTCAAAGAAAAGTGTTTCCAATCTACCAACACCACGCGAATTTATGGATGATGACAGTGATTTCGGCTCTCCCACACGCCTCGTCCCACACAACTTGGATCATTGTTTTGAAATTAATGAAGATCCAATTTCTGTTGTTCTTCATCTGTCAGGTATTTAATATTCTTCACCCTGTTTTACTTTTTTTTTTACACATAATGAGACTGAAGATGTCACACCCTCAAAATCCACTTGCGGAGTTTTACCGCGAGGTGCATGACAAACCAGGATCCAAGTCAATGATCACAATAAACAATACTAAATGAATTTCAAAAACATAGTTTAAAAAATCCCAAACATCAGCGGAAGCTAAATATCGTTACATAACCAAAATAAAACCAAATGTTCAATGTTCAAAGACCATGCGACCCTAACTAGACGCCGTGCAGACGCGTGCGCCCTAGTTCCATTTTGCTACCTTAGCGACCTGAGAAAACATGTAAGAGTTTACGTCAGCACAAAAATGCTGGTGAGTTTACAGGTTTGTAATCAAAGTTCCAAGTTCAACCTGTCCATACTATAACAATTGTAAACCAAGTACGCTAGCTAGGCGCATGTTCCATTACTACTACGATTGGAAAACCATTACTAACTCGCAAACCAGTTGTTGTGCCCGAATAGTAAACCTGTTCCTGTTTGAGACAATATGCACCCGCCCGGCCCTCCAAGCCGACGGGTGGGGTTGGTCACTCCCAATAGCGCTATTCACATTTCCCCGTTGTGCAAACCAGCACATTCATGGTTCCCCCCGGGACTTCCAAAGATCGTATAGTAAACCGTTTGAAAACCCATAGTATGACAGTTGTTACCAAATAGTTGTTTAACACATGTTTTCTCCCCCAAAAAGTGAAAACCAAGTAAAGTGGGGCCGTAAACTCACCTTAGGTTGCGTTACTTCAAATAACAGAATAAGTCACAAGCTATGCTAGCCCCGTAAAGCGGCGACCTAACATATGACAGTTATAAGTACTTAGACTAATAACCCGTAGGTTAGTTAGTCCCTAGATGTCCAGACCATAACCAAGTTTGTTTGACAACACGTTTACTGTTAACATAACCAAACGTACAAGACTCGACATCCCATTAGTGACCCGAGACTTCCCGTGTTACACTAGTATTCACAAACACATAATCATGCAGTCACACTTAACATACGTTAAAGTCCAACAAGTTCTAGCACATAGTTCAATTAACACATTATTGACCCGAACACATGTTACCGAGTTATTAGACATGTTACGGGGTTCCTAGCATGTTCCTAGGTGTCAAAACGGGTCTCGGAATGCTAAAATACACTTACTGCAGCAGTACAGGCGATTAGGAAAAGTCAACTGGCAATTACGTTGGTCAATAGGCAATTAGGAATGCTAATCGCCTATACATTAGGCGATTAGGGTCATGTGGTATGCTAATTTTTGAGTTTGTAGGCGATTAGGGTCATGTGACATGCATTTCAGAACTTATTAGGCGATTAGGGTCATGCAGCATGCAAAAACAAGCCATACCAGGCGATTAGCATGCTAATCACCTAAAGGGTAGGCGATTAGCCCCTTCTGGTAGGCGATTAGCCTGCTAATCGCCTATCCCTTAGGCGATTAGCCCTGCTAATCGCTACCTGCAGGTCTGTTCCAGTTTTTCGCGCGTTTAACACTCCAAATCAAACCTAGAACGTGTGTAAACCTCCAATATCAATCAAACAAGTATCCTAAACATGTTTAAACCAAAATACTTCGTTTAACCTTGTTCTAGCAGTCCTGGATGCAACCATGTTTCTAAAACATAACACAAGTATCATGTAATCATCACATTAACATGCGTAAACATAACCCTAATGAAAAATCAATCAGATTACCACATCAAACCATCATTACAATTCAGTAACTACCCTAATAACATGTTAATAACCCTTCTTGATTCATAAAAATCCTATCTTTAAATTAAAACCTACACATACAACATGCATAGCATCTAGAATCCATGCAATAACGATTATTAACGATTTACAGAAGGCACAAGTGTTTATGAACAGGTCTGGACCATTAGGGATTCAATAAAAACATTAGTAAAGATTGCATGGATGAAAACCACACCTTAAGATTGTGATTGATTGATGAAATAGGCTTGAAATCAAGTTGTTTGATCCAAAATCGTGTTCCAGAGGTTGTGTGGGTGTTGGGACGAGTTGTGGGGCGACTAGGGTTGATATTATGAAGTTTAGGAGGTCAAGTATTGTATTTATAGTCGTTTTAGTCGTAACCCACGTTGCAGGCGATTAGGCTCCAGTTGCAGGCGATTAGGGTTGCTAATCGCCACCCCCTTAGGCGATTAGCCCCCTAATCGCCTAAGGAACCATGCTACTCGCCACCTGGAGAGAGCTAATCGCCACCCTATAGGTGATTAGCTCACCCTAATCGCCTATAGGGTATTGTTCCAAGTATTTTGCGCGTTAAACCCCGTTTTAACATATGTTAACACATTTTCACATACCGACACGTCACATAATGATTGTAAACACATAACACTTGCAAATAAACACATTCACACTCGTTCACCAATTCCCGGGACTCGAGACTTGCATGTTCCCTATGCCTTGACGATTCTCCAAATCGTCACCCCTTGTACACTTGGTTAAGGACTAACATCTACGATCCTCTAGGCCAACATCTAATGATTCCCTAGGCTCACATAACAGTTCCCGAACCATAACCCGACTCAACTAACCCAGTTAAGTACAGAATACGCGTGACTCGCTAAGGTAGACTTTAATCTAGACGACGTTGTTAACCTGAATTTGCCGGGTGTCACATCATCCCCACGTTAAAAGAATTTTCGTCCCGAAAATTATACAAGTACCAAGAGTAAGAACAAAAGAAACAGACAAAAGATAGAAACCAAGAGAGAGAATTACCCGAGTTGTCACATCATCCCCACGTTAAAAGGAATCTCGCCCCGAGATTCATTCCGTTGCAGTGGTAACATGTCTTGATTCGAATGCCTCCTTAGGAAAGAGATGAGGATACTTAGACTTCATCTGATCCTCGCGTTCCCAAGTGTATTTTGGTCCCCGGTTCGAGTTCCATCGAACCTTAACAATGCGAATCTTACTGTGACGTAGACTGCGAATCTTGTAATCAAGGATCTCGACAGGTTCCTCCACTATCCGAAGACGATCATCAACCTTGATCTCTTCTAGTGGAACAATGAGAGACTCGTCAGTCAGACACTTCTTCAGGTTAGACACGTGGAAGACGTTATGTACGTTACCGAGCTCCGTCGGTAAATCAAGTCGATATGCCACCGGTCCGATCCGTTCCAGGATCGTAAATGGACCTACATACCGCGGGTTAAGTTTGCCACGCTTCCCAAAGCGTATGACGCCCTTCCACGGTGACACCTTTAAAAGTACCTTGTCACCAACTTGAAATTCCAATGGCTTACGGCGATGATCAGCATAGCTCTTCTGTCGATCCCGTGCCGCTGCCAATCGGTTACGAATCTGTACGATCTTCTCAGAAGTTTCGTACACTAGGTCAGGCCCAGTGAGTTGACTCTCACCCACTTCAGCCCAACAAAGAGGAGACCGGCATTTCCGTCCGTATAATGCCTCGAACGGAGCTGCCTTGATGCTCGTGTGGTAACTGTTGTTGTAAGAGAATTCTACTAACGGTAAGTGAGCTTCCCAACCTTTGCCAAAATCGATCACACATGCCCGCAGCATGTCTTCTAGAGTTTGAATTGTACGTTCACTTTGACCGTCAGTTTGTGGATGGTAAGCTGTACTCATGTCTAACTGGGTACCCAAAGCCTTATGCAAAGACTTCCAGAAATGCGAAGTAAAATGGGAGTCACGATCCGAGATAATAGAGACTGGTACCCCATGCTTAGAAACAACTTCTTTCAGATATATACGAGCCAACCGATCCATGGTGTCGGTCTCCTTAATAGCGAGAAAATGGGCTGATTTCGTCAACCGATCAACAATCACCCATATCTTATCATTCCCACTCGGTGACTTAGGTAGTTGTGTGACAAAGTCCATCGTAATCCGTTCCCATTTCCACTCTGGAATTTCAGGTTGTTGCAATAGACCCGACGGTTTCTGGTATTCCACCTTGACCTTAGCACAGGTCAAGCACTTACTCACGTATGAGGCTATATCCGCCCTCATGTTTGGCCACCAACACAGTATTTTTAGGTCCTGGTACATCTTGTCTGAACCAGGATGAATGGAATACCGAGATTTGTGAGCTTCATCAAGAACCAGCTCCCGAAGTCCCCCGAATAAAGGAACCCAGACGCGTTCTGCGAAGTAGCGCAGGCCATCAGGCCTTTGCTCGAGGTGCTTGTCGGCGCCGTGCATAGTCTCAGCCTTAAGGTTTTCCTCCTTCAAGGCTTCTAACTGAGCAGAACGGAGTTGATCAGGCAGAGAGGAATGGATTGTGAGTTGCAACGCCCGAACGCGACGAGGGTTTGTTGATTCCTTCCTGCTCAAGGCGTCTGCCACAACATTCGCCTTGCCAGGATGGTACTTAATGGCACAATCATAGTCGTTCAGGAGTTCAACCCAACGGCGCTGTCGTATGTTCAGGTGTTGTTGGTCGAAAATATGTTGAAGACTCTTGTGATCGGTGTAGATGGTGCATTTGGTACCGTACAAGTAATGTCTCCAAATTTTCAACGCGAAAACCACTGCACCCAACTCCAAGTCATGGGTGGTGTAGTTCCTCTCGTGCACCTTGAGTTGACGAGAAGCATACGCAATCACTTTCTCGCGTTGCATCAACACGCAACCGAGACCATGAATAGAAGCATCACAGTAAACAACGAAATCATCAGTGCCTTCAGGCAAGGACAAAATAGGAGCAGAACAAAGCTTGGTCTTCAGTTTTTGGAATGCTGACTCTTGTGGTTCACCCCAGTCGAATTTTCTATCCTTCTGAGTAAGAGTGGTGAGGGGTTGAGCGATCTTCGAGAACCCCTTTATGAAACGACGATAATAGCCCGCAAGACCTAGGAATTGCCGCACCTCAGTTGGTGTCTTTGGTGCTCCCCAGTCCTTGATCGCTTCGATCTTAGCTGGATCGACATGGATTCCCAGTTCATTGACTACATGCCCTAGGAATTGGACTTCGCGTAACCAAAAATCGCACTTCGAGAACTTGGCGTACAGTTGTTCTCGTCGTAAGAGTTCCAAAACTAACCGTAGATGTTCCCCATGTTCGATCTCGTTCTTGGAATAGATTAGAATGTCATCAATAAACACGATGACGAATTTATCAAGATACGGTTTACAAACGCGGTTCATCAAATCCATGAAAACCGCCGGTGCGTTAGTGAGACCAAAAGGCATGACCAAGAACTCGAAATGGCCATAACGTGTACGAAAGGCAGTCTTAGCAACATCAGCTTCCCTTACGCGCAACTGGTGATAACCGGATCTTAGATCAATCTTGGAATAGTAGCTAGAACCCTGGAGTTGGTCAAATAGGTCATCAATACGAGGAAGAGGATAACGATTCTTGATAGTCACCTTGTTCAATTCTCTATAGTCCACGCACAGTCGAAAACTGCCATCCTTCTTCTTAACAAACAAAATCGGGGCTCCCCAAGGGGAAGAACTAGGTCTGATGAAACCCTTATCCAAGAGTTCCTGTAACTGGTTAGACAATTCTTGCATCTCAGGAGGTGCAAGACGGTAGGGGGCCCGAGCAATAGGAGCAGCGCCAGGTACAAGATCAATACCGAACTCAACCTGACGATGGGGAGGGAGGCCAGATAAATCATCAGGAAAGACATCAGAAAACTCACGTACAACCGGGATATCGTCGATCTTCTTCTCGCTGGTAGTGGAAACAGATAAAAGTGCCAGAACAACCGAATAACCCTTCCGAAGATACTTAAGGGCTTTCATGCTAGAGATGAGACTTAGCGGAGCACCGCTCTTGTCCCCGTATACAGAAAGGAATTCTCCATCAGGGAGAGGAATCCGGATGACCTTGTCGTAACAAACGATTTCAGCGCGATACAGAGACAACCAATCCATTCCTATAACCACGTCAAAACTACCCAAAGGTACCGGCATAAGGTCGATAGGAAAAGACAAACCCGACAACTCTATGTGACACTCCCGAAGAATGCAAGTAGCTTCTATCTTCTTACCGTCCGCCAATTCTATAATATATTTAGCCTCTAGAGGTACAGGTACTACGTCTAGCAAACGACTAACTTCCACAGATATGAAACTCTTATCGGCACCAGAATCAAATAAAACACTAACAGAGCGATCGTTGAGAAGAAACGTACCAGTAACTGTGTCAGGGTCCTGTCTTGCCTCTGCAGTTCCAATAACGAAGGCACGTGCGTTCCTGTTTCCGCCCCCGTTGTTACCATTACCATTCCCATTACCATTCCCGTTCCCTCCCTGTTTCAGCTTTGGACACTCCTTCTTGTAATGCCCAGTTTCCCCACAGTGAAAACATCCCTGTTTGCCTGAAGTTCCCTGAGTAGCAGAAGTCGGAGTAGTAGTTGGGGCCTGAGTCGATGGAAGAGTCACCCTACAGTCTTTGGCAAAATGCCCCAATCTCTGACAGCAATGGCAACGATTATTGTCACAACCCCCTTGATGATGGCGTCCACACTTATTGCACTTTGGTAACTTTCCCGCATAACCACCACTTGGCTTAGAACCCGATGAAGACGAACCCCCACTATCAAACCTTTTCCCCTGCTGAGTTGGTGCTGGTGTAGAACTCTTCACCTCATTTTCCCACTTTCGCTTGTTGCTCTCAGGAGCCTTAACAGTTGAACCTTTGGCAGGCAAGATACCCTCACTCACCTTCAGGTTAGTCATCCTATGAGCAGATCGGACCACATCCGAGTAGGTAGGAAGATTCCCCGCAGCTACCAACCCTGCGATTTCTGGCACAAGACCCGAGATATAATGTTCAATCCTCCTATATTCCGGCACATGTAGATCAGGACAAAGTACGGCCAACTCGTTCCGCCTCACAGTATACTTCTCAATTTCCGATCCAGACATTTTGAGGTTCCACACCTCGTGTTCCAGCTTTTGAATCTCCTCCTTGGGACAGTACTCCCGCTTCAGTAGTTGCACAAAGTTCTCCCATGGCATAGCATAAGCCTCCCCTATACCCATAGTCTGGGTGATATCGTTCCACCAGGTCAACGCAACATCCTGGAGTAACCCAGCAGAATACTTGACTCGATCCTCCGGGAGACAGTTACACATCAGGAAAACAGACTCCACTTTTTCCAACCACCTGAGCAAACCTACTGCACCCTCAGTACCCGAAAACTCATGGGGCTTGCAGTCCCGAAACATTTTGTAGGTGCACATGGGTGGTGGTGGTGGATTAACATGACCACCTGTAAAGAAACACGTAAGAAAACCACGGGAAATGTAAACAAAGTTCACCGATGATATAGAAGTGGTTAGGTCAACTTACCGCCATTGTGCCCTAGCTGGAAGGCAGCCTGCAGCAAGTTATTCAAGTCCTCCTGCGTGAGGTTCACACCCCCACGACCACCATTACCACGCCCACCAGCGCGGCCACCTCCACGTCCTCCTCGTACTCCAGACATGATTCTGACAAAAAGAACGAGAAAATTTAGTTTCACAGCCAATGATAACCACTAGCGTTCACAAGATCAAAGCTAGATCCAACCCAGGACTATCCATTCAAACCCAGAGCTCACTAGGGTTTTCATGCATTTCGGTTTATGATTTTGTGTGCACCCAAAATGATAAACCGCTCTACATGGTCCTCCAAGTGTTCTCCTAGTTCAAAGTTCAAATCACCGGACATAGACTCTTAGCTATACACCGTAATACTACGGTAGTTCGTGACAAGGGTTTCTATTGAGGCAGGAAAGGGAGATGTCCGAGCCTTGGACCAATCTCAAGAGTATACAGTTAACCCCAATGTACCGCACTGTCTAGTAAGCAAGTAACCCAGTAAGAGAGAATGGATGATGTAACACAGAAGGGTAAGATGATTTAGAGACACCCCGACAAGTCTATAAGTAACCCAGTATAAAGTTTAGTACCATGTGATCATCTAGTGTGTGCGACTCAGTTATAGACTAGACTCTACATGCAGTCC
Source organism: Ambrosia artemisiifolia (assembly GCA_032199755.1). NCBI lineage: Eukaryota > Viridiplantae > Streptophyta > Magnoliopsida > Asterales > Asteraceae > Ambrosia > Ambrosia artemisiifolia. The sequence goes on along the minus strand of CM063527.1, from coordinate 32,494,827 downwards.
TAGTTCACTATAACCATTGGCTCTGATACCAATCTGTCACACCCTCAAAATCCACTTGCGGAGTTTTACCGCGAGGTGCATGACAAACCAGGATCCAAGTCAATGATCACAATAAACAATACTAAATGAATTTCAAAAACATAGTTTAAAAAAATCCCAAACATCAGCGGAAGCTAAATATCGTTACATAACCAAAATAAAACCAAATGTTCAATGTTCAAAGACCATGCGACCCTAACTAGACGCCGTGCAGACGCGTGCGCCCTAGTTCCATTTTGCTACCTTAGCGACCTGAGAAAACATGTAAGAGTTTACGTCAGCACAAAAATGCTGGTGAGTTTACAGGTTTGTAATCAAAGTTCCAAGTTCAACCTGTCCATACTATAACAATTGTAAACCAAGTACGCTAGCTAGGCGCATGTTCCATTACTACTACGATTGGAAAACCATTACTAACTCGCAAACCAGTTGTTGTGCCCGAATAGTAAACCTGTTCCTGTTTGAGACAATATGCACCCGCCCGGCCCTCCAAGCCGACGGGTGGGGTTGGTCACTCCCAATAGCGCTATTCACATTTCCCCGTTGTGCAAACCAGCACATTCATGGTTCCCCCCGGGACTTCCAAAGATCGTATAGTAAACCGTTTGAAAACCCATAGTATGACAGTTGTTACCAAATAGTTGTTTAACACATGTTTTCTCCCCCAAAAAGTGAAAACCAAGTAAAGTGGGGCCGTAAACTCACCTTAGGTTGCGTTACTTCAAATAACAGAATAAGTCACAAGCTATGCTAGCCCCGTAAAGCGGCGACCTAACATATGACAGTTATAAGTACTTAGACTAATAACCCGTAGGTTAGTTAGTCCCTAGATGTCCAGACCATAACCAAGTTTGTTTGACAACACGTTTACTGTTAACATAACCAAACGTACAAGACTCGACATCCCATTAGTGACCCGAGACTTCCCGTGTTACACTAGTATTCACAAACACATAATCATGCAGTCACACTTAACATACGTTAAAGTCCAACAAGTTCTAGCACATAGTTCAATTAACACATTATTGACCCGAACACATGTTACCGAGTTATTAGACATGTTACGGGGTTCCTAGCATGTTCCTAGGTGTCAAAACGGGTCTCGGAATGCTAAAATACACTTACTGCAGCAGTACAGGCGATTAGGAAAAGTCAACTGGCAATTACGTTGGTCAATAGGCAATTAGGAATGCTAATCGCCTATACATTAGGCGATTAGGGTCATGTGGTATGCTAATTTTTGAGTTTGTAGGCGATTAGGGTCATGTGACATGCATTTCAGAACTTATTAGGCGATTAGGGTCATGCAGCATGCAAAAACAAGCCATACCAGGCGATTAGCATGCTAATCACCTAAAGGGTAGGCGATTAGCCCCTTCTGGTAGGCGATTAGCCTGCTAATCGCCTATCCCTTAGGCGATTAGCCCTGCTAATCGCTACCTGCAGGTCTGTTCCAGTTTTTCGCGCGTTTAACACTCCAAATCAAACCTAGAACGTGTGTAAACCTCCAATATCAATCAAACAAGTATCCTAAACATGTTTAAACCAAAATACTTCGTTTAACCTTGTTCTAGCAGTCCTGGATGCAACCATGTTTCTAAAACATAACACAAGTATCATGTAATCATCACATTAACATGCGTAAACATAACCCTAATGAAAAATCAATCAGATTACCACATCAAACCATCATTACAATTCAGTAACTACCCTAATAACATGTTAATAACCCTTCTTGATTCATAAAAATCCTATCTTTAAATTAAAACCTACACATACAACATGCATAGCATCTAGAATCCATGCAATAACGATTATTAACGATTTACAGAAGGCACAAGTGTTTATGAACAGGTCTGGACCATTAGGGATTCAATAAAAACATTAGTAAAGATTGCATGGATGAAAACCACACCTTAAGATTGTGATTGATTGATGAAATAGGCTTGAAATCAAGTTGTTTGATCCAAAATCGTGTTCCAGAGGTTGTGTGGGTGTTGGGACGAGTTGTGGGGTGACTAGGGTTGATATTATGAAGTTTAGGAGGTCAAGTATTGTATTTATAGTCGTTTTAGTCGTAACCCACGTTGCAGGCGATTAGGCTCCAGTTGCAGGCGATTAGGGTTGCTAATCGCCACCCCCTTAGGCGATTAGCCCCCTAATCGCCTAAGGAACCATGCTACTCGCCACCTGGAGAGAGCTAATCGCCACCCTATAGGTGATTAGCTCACCCTAATCGCCTATAGGGTATTGTTCCAAGTATTTTGCGCGTTAAACCCCGTTTTAACATATGTTAACACATTTTCACATACCGACACGTCACATAATGATTGTAAACACATAACACTTGCAAATAAACACATTCACACTCGTTCACCAATTCCCGGGACTCGAGACTTGCATGTTCCCTATGCCTTGACGATTCTCCAAATCGTCACCCCTTGTACACTTGGTTAAGGACTAACATCTACGATCCTCTAGGCCAACATCTAATTATTCCCTAGGCTCACATAACAGTTCCCGAACCATAACCCGACTCAACTAACCCAGTTAAGTACAGAATACGCGTGACTCGCTAAGGTAGACTTTAATCTAGACGACGTTGTTAACCTGAATTTGCCGGGTGTCACATCATCCCCACGTTAAAAGAATTTTCGTCCCGAAAATTATACAAGTACCAAGAGTAAGAACAAAAGAAACAGACAAAAGATAGAAACCAAGAGAGAGAATTACCCGAGTTGTCACATCATCCCCACGTTAAAAGGAATCTCGCCCCGAGATTCATTCCGTTGCAGTGGTAACATGTCTTGATTCGAATGCCTCCTTAGGAAAGAGATGAGGATACTTAGACTTCATCTGATCCTCGCGTTCCCAAGTGTATTCCGGTCCCCGGTTCGAGTTCCATCGAACCTTAACAATGCGAATCTTACTGTGACGTAGACTGCGAATCTTGTAATCAAGGATCTCGACAGGTTCCTCCACTATCCGAAGACGATCATCAACCTTGATCTCTTCTAGTGGAACAATGAGAGACTCGTCAGTCAGACACTTCTTCAGGTTAGACACGTGGAAGACGTTATGTACGTTACCGAGCTCCGCCGGTAAATCAAGTCGATATGCCACCGGTCCGATCCGTTCCAGGATCGTAAATGGACCTACATACCGCGGGTTAAGTTTGCCACGCTTCCCAAAGCGTATGACGCCCTTCCACGGTGACACCTTTAAAAGTACCTTGTCACCAACTTGAAATTCCAATGGCTTACGGCGATGATCAGCATAGCTCTTCTGTCGATCCCGTGCCGCTGCCAATCGGTTACGAATCTGTACGATCTTCTCAGAAGTTTCGTACACTAGGTCAGGCCCAGTGAGTTGACTCTCACCCACTTCAGCCCAACAAAGAGGAGACCGGCATTTCCGTCCGTATAATGCCTCGAACGGAGCTGCCTTGATGCTCGTGTGGTAACTGTTGTTGTAAGAGAATTCTACTAACGGTAAGTGAGCTTCCCAACCTTTGCCAAAATCGATCACACATGCCCGCAGCATGTCTTCTAGAGTTTGAATTGTACGTTCACTTTGACCGTCAGTTTGTGGATGGTAAGCTGTACTCATGTCTAACTGGGTACCCAAAGCCTTATGCAAAGACTTCCAGAAATGCGAAGTAAAATGGGAGTCACGATCCGAGATAATAGAGACTGGTACCCCATGCTTAGAAACAACTTCTTTCAGATATATACGAGCCAACCGATCCATGGTGTCGGTCTCCTTAATAGCGAGAAAATGGGCTGATTTCGTCAACCGATCAACAATCACCCATATCTTATCATTCCCACTCGGTGACTTAGGTAGTTGTGTGACAAAGTCCATCGTAATCCGTTCCCATTTCCACTCTGGAATTTCAGGTTGTTGCAATAGACCCGACGGTTTCTGGTATTCCACCTTGACCTTAGCACAGGTCAAGCACTTACTCACGTATGAGGCTATATCCGCCCTCATGTTTGGCCACCAACACAGTATTTTTAGGTCCTGGTACATCTTGTCTGAACCAGGATGAATGGAATACCGAGATTTGTGAGCTTCATCAAGAACCAGCTCCCGAAGTCCCCCGAATAAAGGAACCCAGACGCGTTCTGCGAAGTAGCGCAGGCCATCAGGCCTTTGCTCGAGGTGCTTGTCGGCGCCGTGCATAGTCTCAGCCTTAAGGTTTTCCTCCTTCAAGGCTTCTAACTGAGCAGAACGGAGTTGATCAGGCAGAGAGGAATGGATTGTGAGTTGCAACGCCCGAACGCGACGAGGGTTTGTTGATTCCTTCCTGCTCAAGGCGTCTGCCACAACATTCGCCTTGCCAGGATGGTACTTAATGGCACAATCATAGTCGTTCAGGAGTTCAACCCAACGGCGCTGTCGTATGTTCAGGTGTTGTTGGTCGAAAATATGTTGAAGACTCTTGTGATCGGTGTAGATGGTGCATTTGGTACCGTACAAGTAATGTCTCCAAATTTTCAACGCGAAAACCACTGCACCCAACTCCAAGTCATGGGTGGTGTAGTTCCTCTCGTGCACCTTGAGTTGACGAGAAGCATACGCAATCACTTTCTCGCGTTGCATCAACACGCAACCGAGACCATGAATAGAAGCATCACAGTAAACAACGAAATCATCAGTGCCTTCAGGCAAGGACAAAATAGGAGCAGAACAAAGCTTGGTCTTCAGTTTTTGGAATGCTGACTCTTGTGGTTCACCCCAGTCGAATTTTCTATCCTTCTGAGTAAGAGTGGTGAGGGGTTGAGCGATCTTCGAGAACCCCTTTATGAAACGACGATAATAGCCCGCAAGACCTAGGAATTGCCGCACCTCAGTTGGTGTCTTTGGTGCTCCCCAGTCCTTGATCGCTTCGATCTTAGCTGGATCGACATGGATTCCCAGTTCATTGACTACATGCCCTAGGAATTGGACTTCGCGTAACCAAAAATCGCACTTCGAGAACTTGGCGTACAGTTGTTCTCGTCGTAAGAGTTCCAAAACTAACCGTAGATGTTCCCCATGTTCGATCTCGTTCTTGGAATAGATTAGAATGTCATCAATAAACACGATGACGAATTTATCAAGATACGGTTTACAAACGCGGTTCATCAAATCCATGAAAACCGCCGGTGCGTTAGTGAGACCAAAAGGCATGACCAAGAACTCGAAATGGCCATAACGTGTACGAAAGGCAGTCTTAGCAACATCAGCTTCCCTTACGCGCAACTGGTGATAACCGGATCTTAGATCAATCTTGGAATAGTAGCTAGAACCCTGGAGTTGGTCAAATAGGTCATCAATACGAGGAAGAGGATAACGATTCTTGATAGTCACCTTGTTCAATTCTCTATAGTCCACGCACAGTCGAAAACTGCCATCCTTCTTCTTAACAAACAAAATCGGGGCTCCCCAAGGGGAAGAACTAGGTCTGATGAAACCCTTATCCAAGAGTTCCTGTAACTGGTTAGACAATTCTTGCATCTCAGGAGGTGCAAGACGGTAGGGGGCCCGAGCAATAGGAGCAGCGCCAGGTACAAGATCAATACCGAACTCAACCTGACGATGGGGAGGGAGGCCAGATAAATCATCAGGAAAGACATCAGAAAACTCACGTACAACTGGGATATCGTCGATCTTCTTCTCGCTGGTAGTGGAAACAGATAAAAGTGCCAGAACAACCGAATAACCCTTCCAAAGATACTTAAGGGCTTTCATGCTAGAGATGAGACTTAGCGGAGCACCGCTCTTGTCCCCGTATACAGAAAGGAATTCTCCATCAGGGAGAGGAATCCGGATGACCTTGTCGTAACAAACGATTTCAGCGCGATACAGAGACAACCAATCCATTCCTATAACCACGTCAAAACTACCCAAAGGTACCGGCATAAGGTCGATAGGAAAAGACAAACCCGACAACTCTATGTGACACTCCCGAAGAATGCAAGTAGCTTCTATCTTCTTACCGTCCGCCAATTCTATAATATATTTAGCCTCTAGAGGTACAGGTACTACGTCTAGCAAACGACTAACTTCCACAGATATGAAACTCTTATCGGCACCAGAATCAAATAAAACACTAACAGAGCGATCGTTGAGAAGAAACGTACCAGTAACTGTGTCAGGGTCCTGTCTTGCCTCTGCAGTTCCAATAACGAAGGCACGTGCGTTCCTGTTTCCGCCCCCGTTGTTACCATTACCATTCCCATTACCATTCCCGTTCCCTCCCTGTTTCAGCTTTGGACACTCCTTCTTGTAATGCCCAGTTTCCCCACAGTGAAAACATCCCTGTTTGCCTGAAGTTCCCTGAGTAGCAGAAGTCGGAGTAGTAGTTGGGGCCTGAGTCGATGGAAGAGTCACCCTACAGTCTTTGGCAAAATGCCCCAATCTCTGACAGCAATGGCAACGATTATTGTCACAACCCCCTTGATGATGGCGTCCACACTTATTGCACTTTGGTAACTTTCCCGCATAACCACCACTTGGCTTAGAACCCGATGAAGACGAACCCCCACTATCAAACCTTTTCCCCTGCTGAGTTGGTGCTGGTGTAGAACTCTTCACCTCATTTTCCCACTTTCGCTTGTTGCTCTCAGGAGCCTTAACAGTTGAACCTTTGGCAGGCAAGATACCCTCACTCACCTTCAGGTTAGTCATCCTATGAGCAGATCGGACCACATCCGAGTAGGTAGGTAGATTCCCCGCAGCTACCAACCCTGCGATTTCTGGCACAAGACCCGAGATATAATGTTCAATCCTCCTATATTCCGGCACATGTAGATCAGGACAAAGTACGGCCAACTCGTTTCGCCTCACAGTATACTTCTCAATTTCCGATCCAGACATTTTGAGGTTCCACACCTCGTGTTCCAGCTTTTGAATCTCCTCCTTGGGACAGTACTCCCGCTTCAGTAGTTGCACAAAGTTCTCCCATGGCATAGCATAAGCCTCCCCTATACCCATAGTCTGGGTGATATTGTTCCACCAGGTCAACGCAACATCCTGGAGTAACCCAGCAGAATACTTGACTCGATCCTCCGGGAGACAGTTACACATCAGGAAAACAGACTCCACTTTTTCCAACCACCTGAGCAAACCTACTGCACCCTCAGTACCCGAAAACTCATGGGGCTTGCAGTCCCGAAACATTTTGTAGGTGCACATGGGTGGTGGTGGTGGATTAACATGACCACCTGTAAAGAAACACGTAAGAAAACCACGGGAAATGTAAACAAAGTTCACCGATGATATAGAAGTGGTTAGGTCAACTTACCGCCATTGTGCCCTAGCTGGAAGGCAGCCTGCAGCAAGTTATTCAAGTCCTCCTGCGTGAGGTTCACACCCCCACGACCACCATTACCACGCCCACCAGCGCGGCCACCTCCACGTCCTCCTCGTACTCCAGACATGATTCTGACAAAAAGGACGAGAAAATTTAGTTTCACAGCCAATGATAACCACTAGCGTTCACAAGATCAAAGCTAGATCCAACCCAGGACTATCCATTCAAACCCAGAGCTCACTAGGGTTTTCATGCATTTCGGTTTATGATTTTGTGTGCACCCAAAATGATAAACCGCTCTACATGGTCCTCCAAGTGTTCTCCTAGTTCAAAGTTCAAATCACCGGACATAGACTCTTAGCTATACACCGTAATACTACGGTAGTTCGTGACAAGGGTTTCTATTGAGGCAGGAAAGGGAGATGTCCGAGCCTTGGACCAATCTCAAGAGTATACAGTTAACCCCAATGTACCGCACTGTCTAGTAAGCAAGTAACCCAGTAAGAGAGAATGGATGATGTAACACAGAAGGGTAAGATGATTTAGAGACACCCCGACAAGTCTATAAGTAACCCAGTATAAAGTTTAGTACCATGTGATCATCTAGTGTGTGCGACTCAGTTATAGACTAGACTCTACATGCAGTCCTAGTTCACTATAACCATTGGCTCTGATACCAATCTGTCACACCCTCAAAATCCACTTGCGGAGTTTTACCGCGAGGTGCATGACAAACCAGGATCCAAGTCAATGATCACAATAAACAATACTAAATGAATTTCAAAAACATAGTTTAAAAAAATCCCAAACATCAGCGGAAGCTAAATATCGTTACATAACCAAAATAAAACCAAATGTTCAATGTTCAAAGACCATGCGACCCTAACTAGACGCCGTGCAGACGCGTGCGCCCTAGTTCCATTTTGCTACCTTAGCGACCTGAGAAAACATGTAAGAGTTTACGTCAGCACAAAAATGCTGGTGAGTTTACAGGTTTGTAATCAAAGTTCCAAGTTCAACCTGTCCATACTATAACAATTGTAAACCAAGTACGCTAGCTAGGCGCATGTTCCATTACTACTACGATTGGAAAACCATTACTAACTCGCAAACCAGTTGTTGTGCCCGAATAGTAAACCTGTTCCTGTTTGAGACAATATGCACCCGCCCGGCCCTCCAAGCCGACGGGTGGGGTTGGTCACTCCCAATAGCGCTATTCACATTTCCCCGTTGTGCAAACCAACACATTCATGGTTCCCCCCGGGACTTCCAAAGATCGTATAGTAAACCGTTTGAAAACCCATAGTATGACAGTTGTTACCAAATAGTTGTTTAACACATGTTTTCTCCCCCAAAAAGTGAAAACCAAGTAAAGTGGGGCCGTAAACTCACCTTAGGTTGCGTTACTTCAAATAACAGAATAAGTCACAAGCTATGCTAGCCCCGTAAAGCGGCGACCTAACATATGACAGTTATAAGTACTTAGACTAATAACCCGTAGGTTAGTTAGTCCCTAGATGTCCAGACCATAACCAAGTTTGTTTGACAACACGTTTACTGTTAACATAACCAAACGTACAAGACTCGACATCCCATTAGTGACCCGAGACTTCCCGTGTTACACTAGTATTCACAAACACATAATCATGCAGTCACACTTAACATACGTTAAAGTCCAACAAGTTCTAGCACATAGTTCAATTAACACATTATTGACCCGAACACATGTTACCGAGTTATTAGACATGTTACGGGGTTCCTAGCATGTTCCTAGGTGTCAAAACGGGTCTCGGAATGCTAAAATACACTTACTGCAGCAGTACAGGCGATTAGGAAAAGTCAACTGGCAATTACGTTGGTCAATAGGCAATTAGGAATGCTAATCGCCTATACATTAGGCGATTAGGGTCATGTGGTATGCTAATTTTTGAGTTTGTAGGCGATTAGGGTCATGTGACATGCATTTCAGAACTTATTAGGCGATTAGGGTCATGCAGCATGCAAAAACAAGCCATACCAGGCGATTAGCATGCTAATCACCTAAAGGGTAGGCGATTAGCCCCTTCTGGTATCCCTTAGGCGATTAGCCCTGCTAATCGCTACCTGCAGGTCTGTTCCAGTTTTTCGCGCGTTTAACACTCCAAATCAAACCTAGAACGTGTGTAAACCTCCAATATCAATCAAACAAGTATCCTAAACATGTTTAAACCAAAATACTTCGTTTAACCTTGTTCTAGCAGTCCTGGATGCAACCATGTTTCTAAAACATAACACAAGTATCATGTAATCATCACATTAACATGCGTAAACATAACCCTAATGAAAAATCAATCAGATTACCACATCAAACCATCATTACAATTCAGTAACTACCCTAATAACATGTTAATAACCCTTCTTGATTCATAAAAATCCTATCTTTAAATTAAAACCTACACATACAACATGCATAGCATCTAGAATCCATGCAATAACGATTATTAACGATTTACAGAAGGCACAAGTGTTTATGAACAGGTCTGGACCATTAGGGATTCAATAAAAACATCAGTAAAGATTGCATGGATGAAAACCACACCTTAAGATTGTGATTGATTGATGAAATAGGCTTGAAATCAAGTTGTTTGATCCAAAATCGTGTTCCAGAGGTTGTGTGGGTGTTGGGACGAGTTGTGGGGCGACTAGGGTTGATATTATGAAGTTTAGGAGGTCAAGTATTGTATTTATAGTCGTTTTTAGTCGTAACCCACGTTGCAGGCGATTAGGCTCCAGTTGCAGGCGATTAGGGTTGCTAATCGCCACCCCCTTAGGCGATTAGCCCCCTAATCGCCTAAGGAACCATGCTACTCGCCACCTGGAGAGAGCTAATCGCCACCCTATAGGTGATTAGCTCACCCTAATCGCCTATAGGGTATTGTTCCAAGTATTTTGCGCGTTAAACCTCGTTTTAACATATGTTAACACATTTTCACATACCGACACGTCACATAATGATTGTAAACACATAACACTTGCAAATAAACACATTCACACTCGTTCACCAATTCCCGGGACTCGAGACTTGCATGTTCCCTATGCCTTGACGATTCTCCAAATCGTCACCCCTTGTACACTTGGTTAAGGACTAACATCTACGATCCTCTAGGCCAACATCTAATGATTCCCTAGGCTCACATAACAGTTCCCGAACCATAACCCGACTCAACTAACCCAGTTAAGTACAGAATACGCGTGACTCGCTAAGGTAGACTTTAATCTAGACGACGTTGTTAACCTGAATTTGCCGGGTGTCACAGAAGATGTTCCTTTTTTGTTCATGTTTTATTGTTTTTTTTTAATTTTTCAGTAAACAGCCCCGTAGTTAACAGATCTGGGACTCATGTTCATGATGGTTTCGCTGCTGAAGACGGTCCAGGTATTTTTTTCATATTTTATTTTGTTTATTCTTGCAATACATCTTCAGTTGGTGTTTGTTTTTCTATTCTCCCTTTTTATTTTTAGTCTATCAAATTTAGTTATATATTGTAGTTACACTCTGTATGTATGTTTTAATTTTCTTGTATTTTAGTATAGTTATACTGTTTGTTACATGGCTTAGTTATATTTCTTATACACATGGCCTAGGTTTATGTTTGTATGATGTTCTCTTTTTTGTGATGTTTTATGCATTTTTCTTCTTTGTCTACATTAAGAACAATTTCTGTACAAATGTTGATAAATCTCCACGATTAGCATGCAAAAGTACTTTACCAATGTTTTAGTTTTAATTTTCTTGTATTTTACTATAGTTATACTGTTTGTTACATGGCTTAGTTATATGTTTGTATGATGTTCTCTTTTTTGTGATGTTTTATGCATTTTTGTACTTTGATAGACATTAAGAACAATTTCTGTACAAATGTTGATAAATCTCCACTAATAGCATGCAAAAGTACTTTACCAATGTTATAGTTTTGGGTTTATTTATTTGTATAGACTTTATTTTTAATTTTATAGTACCCTATGTTTACAATGTTTCTTAGATAATCTATACTTCTTTTTGTTTTCGTAGAGGTTACCTTACCCATGTTACCTTTGTTGGAAAATTATATAAAGTCCTATCTTAGATATTATTTGTAGTTGATTTGTCCCTTTTCAGCATTTGTTTTTTTTATTATTTGTGAAATGGAAGCTAGCTACACCTAAAACAGGATAATGTAATGCTTAGATTTTGTCTATTGTTACTTTGTTAGTGTCACATAATACGTCCATATCTTTTCATTTTTTCCCTAACCTTATGTTTTAATCAAGTCTTCTGATGAAAACCTTGTTAAGGGTAGCCACCTAGTTAATTCTTTTTTTCCCAAAAGAATCATTTTTATTAATGATATCCCATCACATGTTTGTTTTTTAATTTATTTTTTTATCATCGTACTATAGATTAATAGTTCAACATGACTAATCTTTTTCGTTTTTATAGAAATCCAACAGCAGCCTTTTTATGTCTTTCAAACTCCTAATGGTACCCGTATGTGGACTCCAAATGTTGATTTGAAGTATACTCCAATCCTTGGTCGTTCATTTGACAATTAGGAAGATGCGTATAACCTGTATGCCCTTTATGCCCAAGAAGCTGGTTTTTCTGTTAGGAAAGGACAATCCAAGGTCTGGAATGGTGTTGCAACGCATAAGTATTATCGTTGTAACAAATCTGGTAAACCGCAAAAAAAGCGTACATTTGACACCTTATGTGATGATTCAATGAAATTTCGTCAAACTACCTTTACACTCAGTGATTGCAATGCACACATTTGTGTTATGCATTGCAAGAAAACTGGCCGCTGTGTTGTTTAGAAGTTTGTAGAGGAGCATAACCATTGTTTTGTTGATAATCATAACCGTGATCTTACAAAGTTTGGTAGGAAGCTTAGTTTTTCCGCTAAGCAGTTCATTCATCAAATGAGCCTCAACAAGATTGGTCCTGTTAAAGCTCACAGCTGCTATGTTGCAATGAAGGGCGGGCATCATAATGTCCATGGTACACCTGCGGACTTCAAAAACTTCAGCCAAAAATTGAGAATTTATATCGGTGAAAGAGATTCTCAGTTAGTTTTGGACCAGTTCTGTGATCGTTTCGATAGTTTACCAGAATTCTTTTATGACTTTTTTGTTCAAGATGGTCAACTTATTTCTGTGTTCTGGGCTGATGAAATTTCGAAGCTGAACTACAAGGTTTTCGGTGATGTTGTCGCATTTGATGCCACTTATCAAACCAATAAGTTAGTATATTCTATCATTTTACTTTCATATCTGAATTTTTTTTATTACTTCCAGCCTACTTCCACATATTATTAGCATATATGGCTTTTTGATAACTTACTTTTATATATTATCGGACATCGGTACAACATGATCTTTGTTCCATTTACCGGTGTGGATTATAACAAGCAGTGCGTAACTTTCGGTGCGGGCCTTCTGTTTAATGAAACCATTGATTCTTACAAATGGTTGCTCCAATCGTTTCTCAAAGCCCACGGAAAACAACCACTTTTGGTCTTATCTGGTCAACACCCGGCCATGAGGCAAGCCATACTACAAGTGTTTACCGAATCTCGCCATCGTCTTTGTATGTGGCATATCACGAAGAAGTTACCTGTCAAGGTAATAAATTCTTATAATTTAACAGTTTTCAAGCTTCTGTTTTTGTTACTGATTTTTTTTACTGATTTTTTACATTTTTTCCAGATTGCAGGTGATTTGTTACAGAACACAAATTTTAGGCAGTGCATACATCGTTTGGTCTGGAATGTGTATATCAAGCCATCTACTTTCGAGAGCCGTTGGGAAGAACTGCTGGATAATTTTGGTTTGCATGATCATTCTTGGTTGAAAGAAATGTACGATATCAGGGATCGTTGGGTACCAGCTTACTTTCGAGAGATCCCCATGTGTTGCTTGATGAAAACTACATCACGTTGTGAAAGCTCCAATGCGTCTTTCAAAGTGAATTCTACTAGTGCTAATACGCTTGTTCAGTTCATGATGTGTTATGAGACTAGAATTGATGCACAGCGATACAGGCAAAGGATGGCTGAATACAAGACGTCTTCTGCAGAATTTGTAGACAGCACCGGTTTAGCGATTGAAAAACACGCTTTTCAGTTGTATATTCATAGTCTTTTCATGGAAGTACTAAAAGAGATTGCAAAGGGGAAGGAATGTTGTTATGTCTCTAACACCCAAAATGTTGCTGATATGTTGGTTTTCTCAGTCACTCACCTTGATCGAATGAACGGTTATGTTAATGTGTTTGAGGTAATTTTGAGGTTTTTTAATAGACATCCAATTAATTTTTCAGCTTGATTGTTTTTTTAGAAATGTTTTAACTAATCTGCATTTACTGTGATTGTGGTATAAGTTTTAAATTTATCATATTTTTCCTACCAGGTCAAGTTCAATCCTGTTGATTCATCGGCTGAGTGTTCGTGTAGAGGGTTTATCCGTATTGGGTATCTTTGTCGTCATGTGTTTTGTGTTTATCGTGTAAAAAATGTTCAAAAGATTCCTGCCATGTATGTTACTGCTAGGTGGATACGTGATGCCTTGCCGAAGAGGATTTTTTCCATTGAGAATCGTTATGGCGTTGACAACACCCCGCAAGCTGTTATGCGTAATCAGATTTTAGATTTGGTTGCTGAATGTGTTGATGTCATCCGTAGTGACACGGATCTCCTTTCTAATTTGGTTGAGCGCTTAAAAGATATCAAGATTAATCTTGTTGATCACAGGTCTGTTGAAGCCCCTATTGCTGAATCAAATGAGGCTGTTGTTGAAGAGTTGGTGGGTCAACCTCTTGATGTGGAAATCGAATGTAACAATCCTGAAGTTGTGCGTACTAAAGGATGTGGAAGGAATCGCCGTTTGAAATCTCTTGTTGCTGAGTCGAAGGTTGCGAAGCCCCCGAAAGCTCCTAGGCTCTGTCGCACCTGCAACAAATACGTTCTGAATCATGACTCCCGTAACTGTAGGAAGATGTCGAATTTGGTTGCGAATGATTCTGGCTGTGGCAGCTCCCAAAGCCAGACCCCATCTCCAGCTACTTAGGTTTGTTTTATCTGGACTATCACTGGGCCACTTATCTTTTGAAGTTGTATTACTTTAGCTGTATCACTTAGCTACTAACTATTAACTCTATCCAGTCTGTTACAACTGTAACATTTTGCTACCTCAGTCTGTTACGTCTGTAACATTTGAACTGTATGGTGGATGGTCCTTCTTTTTGGGCTCAGTATAGTTCATGTTGGCTTTATCTAATGCTATAACGTATTTTCTTATTATTTGTTTTAGTTATTGTTATGTATTATATAATCTTTTGTTGAAATTGTCAAAGCTAGGTAAATCATGGTTTTCAACTTCATAATAAATTTTAGGAAACATTTTATAATTGACATAACAATTCTTAAATAATAAACTTAGTTTTTTTTGCCTACATTACATACCCTTCGGTTTACATACAACAGACCATAGCCTACTAATAATAGACATCTTAAATTCCCATCAACTCCATCTTCCCTCTAAATGAACCTCGACAATATTAATGCGATAACAAGACAACATATTATGTAATTTTTCCTTTGTATTTTTGTCTTGAGGTAAGTAACTTCTGCTTCCAGCCGATTCTTTGACCTTAGTAAACCTGGTATTATCTTTGTTGAGCGTTCGCAAATTGGCGGATCAAACCAGTTGAAGTAATTGTAGGATCGATTTCGAGCTAAAATCTGATTTTGATGAAGAATAAGATGAACACACACTTAAATATAACAATAAAACCCACTAGATTGATTTGCATAAGATGTATACAATGATAGCCCCAAAATCTCTAGCATGTGTGTTACCTCAAAACCCTAATCTTGTTATCTATTTATAGCCCAACCATACTTAGGCTAATTACATTTAGGTCCCTAGGGTTAATAAATTACTAAAACTCTCACTAAACAAGAAAACTATTATTAAAGTAATAAATATATTTTGTCTAAACAAAATATATTTATTATCCATAACGCCTTTTCTCGATCATAACTTGAGCTTCACTCGTCGATCTATTATCCGGATTTCTCGAGTCGCCTTACGTGTTGACTGCAAGCCGTTCGACTTTGACTTTTGTTGACCGAACATTGACTTGTTGACTTTGACTTTGTTGATAACATTAGACTACCAATTTAGACCCAACAATCTCCCCCTTAGTCTAATGTTATCAAACTCTTGTATCATCTTCAGAACCGTCAATCTCTACATACTGTGATCATCTAATTTGGCAAAGCTTCAGTCTCAAATTAAGTACCCAACAATACTCCCCCTATACTGATGCTTTCCAAAAATTTTTTGCTAAAGGTGTTCTTTTCACTTTGTTCTTTGAGTACTCTTATCCAACAATCTCCCCCTTTTTGCATGCATCATCTTTTGTTGATCAGGTACAAACTTTTCCAACTCTTTTTAGCTTGAGTGATTATGAAGATGTAGGAGGAGGATTCCTAACTCGGTGTCTTCTGCAAACTTGAGGAAACAGGTGCTTTGGTCTTGTATCTTGCTCAACTGATGATCGGCCATCATTGCAGCAAGTAGTCGAAGAAACCTATCCACAATCACAAACACAACTTCGAATTTTCTTTAGACAAATTCAACGTACAGACAAAACCGTATTCATCTGTGGTGTGCAATCAGGTAAGTATCTCAAACGGCTTGAGACACAAATAGTGTGACATGGAAGACTTAAAAATAACTGTACACAAATAAAGTTTTTTTTTTTTAAATTTTTTTTTAAAACAACCATCAACCTCCGAGATACAGAAGGGATCATATATGGGATCACACTAACTTGAAGAGCCTAGCCACGCTTCAACTTTCTTGAGGATAGCTACAACCCAAGAACGATTGTCGGTATGTTTGTCCTCTTAAGTCCATGCCTCTCGTCTTTCAACATACGTTTGGTGATGAGATTATCATGTTTTTGGTAATATTGACGAAAATTTTATGGACCCCACTTGTGCTAGGTATAAGCCTACCAATCCTCAAGGTTTATTGAGATATAATGATGAGAGCTTCAGGTCTATGTTTACACATAACAGAGAAGATGATCATTATATCAATCAGATGATGAGAGCTTCAGGTCTATGTTCCCATAACAGAGAAGATGATCATCTGATCGCTTGTTGAGCTATCTATATTTGTTTGCACGTCACTAACATTGCGTGTCTTTTGTTTGCTCATTTGATTGAATAGCCCCGCATTGGTAGCTTGCACTCTTAGGTGTCTTTTGATTATATATGCACAAAATTTTCTGTGTCTTTTGATCTCTCAACCTATGTATGATTGGACTCAGCTTGTGCAGACCTAAAACACTGTGGGAATCCAGCTTTTCGTGTAGATTTATTATTATTCACCTTATAGCAGTTTACTCAACTCAAAGGCTGAACCTACCTACACATCATTAACTTGTAGTTGTAACATCCTTCATATCCTATTCATGTGCAGACATAAACAAGTTAGTTCCTATCATTTCCCATATAAGATCAGGACTATTTGCAATAATCACATCTCATGACCGAGACTATATTTTCATACTCCCCCTAAACTTTTATTTTTGTACAATCCCCTTTTTTTGTAATTTTTTTTTGTATTTCCTTAAAAAAATATTTACGAAAAATAAAGTCTTCCACATCAGACACACATAAACATATGCCAGCAAGAAAATAAGTGTGTGACAACGGTGTCAATTGTGCAATCAGTTTAGATACCATAATCAAACCTGTGAGATTTCCGCTCCAAACCTATTCTTGGAACAACCACTGTTACTAACCGGTGTTACTAACAGTCCTCCATGGTAGTTCCTTTTCCCTCATTAGTTTCTTTTTCAACTTTTGGTTTGATTCGCCAAACCTGTGTTGGTTTTAAAAAATTGTTTGTAAAAGGTTTAATTTTTGAAACATTTTTCTGTTTAAGACCCAGAGGAAAAGATTGTGGTTTTGATGCTTTCGTCCTTTTCATCTTTGAATCATATGAAACCGGCTTCACATGTGGAGATCTTGATGGAATATGTGTCATCCTAACATTCAAAGATGTGTGCATTTTATCCGTTGATCCAAAGAAGCAATCCGCATTGCCTTTACCGCTTGGATTTTGTCGTTTTGGACATTGCTTGAGCACATGACCTTCTTTACCACACCTAAAGCAAGCCTTGAATGGCTTTTGATGCTTTGTTGTCCCGTTTGAAGCAACTGGGGATGCAGATTGTTTTGAGCTTGATTCGGCTTGTTGAGAAGCTTTGGTTTTTACAACACCTTTTGACTCTCTGATCTTTGACCCCTTGTGATTTCCATTCATCACTGATTCATCATCTGAAGTTGAGCAATCTTCTACAAACAGATCTTCTTCCAGTGAATCTTGATGGACTTGATTTGTAGTGTCAACTCTATCATCAAGTTCTGACACTGAAGTTTCCGATTCATTTAAGCTTTCCCATTCTCTGGATGAACAAAACTCTGAATCACTGTGTGAATCATCTTTGCATGATGTTGACGGAGTCAACTTTGGAATTTCTTCAGTTAAGAACTTTCCAAACCTATTATTCTCAAAAGCGGGCACAAAAACTTGTGGAGCACAAACAATTTTATCATCACAAAATGCCGATTTTAAATCAGCACATTCATGCACAGTATCATCATGACAACCATCAGAACGTGAGATAGGTTTCTGCCTATCACAAACTTTTACCATACCATTCGAATCAACATTATCATCCAAATTTAAAACAGTTTTAGTCTTTTCATTATTCCAAATAAACCAATTAACTGTTGAGTAACTGGCTCCTGGGTGACCCAACCCCAAAGTCTTTCCACCACAACTGTCATCATCTTCAACCTCTGACTTTTGTGTCACTTCTGCATTGCTTTTAATCATATTAGTACTAGACTCAGGTTTGACACATTCCTTTTCACACAGATCATTTTTAGGATGAGGTTTTGGAATTGGTATATACTCGCTTTTGCTCAGGGGTAAAAATAAAGATCTTTCGATCCCATTGTTATCCTTATATCCAATTCCATCTTTAACAAAAGATTGCCTTGAACACTTCACTAGATCAGCTTGAGCCTTCTTGCTTACATTCCATTTGTCCACAATAATTTGAAGATGATTTGTTTCGTTTCTTGATTTTTCTAACTTTTCTGTTAAATCATTTATTAAAAAATCTTTTCTAAGGACAAATTCTTTAAGAGTTTGCATTTCAGCGAGAGTTGCATTTAACTTTCGTTGATATGCCAACTCATTTTCTTTCATTTCATTGTTGATTTTTTGAATATCATCTCTTTCTCTTAAAACTTTTCGATTGTGGGACAAACAGTAAGCAACTGCTGTGACACACCTTGGTGTGCACAATTTTGTTTTAATTTCAAGAGGAATGCTTTTTACCAGATCCTTCTCCGCATGATCTTTGTTTGATTCCTCATTCACAGCCTTACATGTCATGTTGCCTTTTTCAGTCTTGCTGCTTTCAGTCTTTTCAGCAATCAATGTTTCTTCCACAGCTTCCTTCTTACCTTTTTCATCCACATCTTGCTCTTGGCTCACCATATCCTTGGTACAAATCTTTCCCATAAGATCTTTGTTGTTGTCGATTTTTGCAGTTGCAACTTCTTCACCCCAGTCACAGTCGTCCTCAGTCAATGCCTTTGGTGCTTGCATTTTAGCAGCCTCATTTTCGTCGGTTACTGCCACTAATCCTTTTGTAGGCTTGATCTCATTTCCAGAATTTGCTGAGAGATTATGAAGAGTCCCAACTGAAATAAAGGATGGATTGGAGCTTTTCATGCTTATAGGAGTAGTGAAAGCCATGTTTCTAGATATTGATGTTGGTGGACTTGATATTGGAACGTAACCGACTTGATTCATCTCTCCCTTTGTGACATCATTTTCAAATGACTTTAAGGAATTTATCACATCTGACAAAGTCATTGGACAAATCATAAAGTCCTCTCTGACCGTCATGAATTTCAAGCTCCATTCCTTTGGGAGTGAATTGAACAACTTCTTGATTGAATTGCGGTTGTTAACAGGAATCCCGACTTTCTTCATCTTTGTGAGCATATTCATGAAACGATCGATGTGACTGCTTAAACTTTCACCACGAATGCTTCCAAACATGTCATACTCCTTTTGAACCATGTCTTGCTTCTTCTGAATCATGTCCTGATTTCCTTCATAGTAGTCACACAAGGCATACCACAAAGACTGAGCAGTGGTATACTCTTCGAACATGTTAAAAACATCATTCGACAGAGCCTTGATAAGAGCATCGTAGGCTTTGTGATCACGTTGAATCAACTGCTTGTCAAGGTCTGTATAAGTAGTTGGATCAGTGTTGAACACCTCTCCTGCCTCTGTGGTCCTCATTGGGAGGTGTGGTCCGAGTTGAACTGAGGTCCATTGGGTAAAATCATTCACATAATAGAAGGCTTTCATACGGTTCTTCCAGGTTCCATAATCTTGTGCACCCATTAACTTAGGGATTCGAGTTATGATTCCAGTTTCCAGTTCAGCTTGGGTTATAGGATTCATGGTTAAGTTGTTATTGTTACCAGCCATTGATTAAGGTTGATTTTAAGTTTGATTTTCTGATTTTAAAGTTAAGTCCAATAATAAGTCCACGGTCCTTAAGTGCGCAGATTTAAGTATTCAGAATTTAAGTATGCAGAATTTAAGTATGCAGAATTTAAGTATGCAGCTTTTTAAGTATGCAGAATTTAAGTATGCAGAATTTAAGTATGCAGAATTTAAATATGCAGATTTTAAGTATGCAGATTTTAAGTATGCAGAATTTAAGTATGCAGATTTTAAGTATGCAGAATTTAAGTATGCAGAATTTAAGTATGCAGAATTTAAGTATGCAGATTTAAGTATGCAGAATTTAAGTATGCAGATTTTAAGTA
Source organism: Ambrosia artemisiifolia (assembly GCA_032199755.1). NCBI lineage: Eukaryota > Viridiplantae > Streptophyta > Magnoliopsida > Asterales > Asteraceae > Ambrosia > Ambrosia artemisiifolia. The sequence goes on along the minus strand of CM063527.1, from coordinate 32,474,526 downwards.
TGCAAAATTTAAGTATGCAGATTTTAACGGTTTGTTGATCTGATGGCACAAGAAACTTCGGGCAGAATAACGACTAGAACACACGAATAAGTACACTGTGATAAAGCCACAGAAGGCTAAATCACTGTCTCCCAAAGTTTCCTTTGGTAAGTGCTCAAATAAGTATGCAACTTATGAGTTAAGTGCACACATCAAGAAATAAGTATGCAGCTTATGAGTTAAATGCACTCAACAAGAAATAAGTATGCAGCTTATGAGTTAAGTGCACACAGCAAGACTTGAGTTAAGTACACATAACAAGAAATAAGTATGCAGCTTATGAGTTAAGTGCACACAACAAGAAATAAGTATGCAGTTTGATGAAATAAGTGCACAGTTTGAAGAAAAAAAAAACCCCAAAACTTTAAACAATATATAAAATCTTCAACAGAAATCAGATTAAACGACGAATTTGTAGATGGTTAAATCCCAAATTCGAGTACCAAGCTCTGATACCAAATTGTAGGATCGATTTCGAGCTAAAATCTGATTTTGATGAAGAATAAGATGAACACACACTTAAATATAACAATAAAACCCACTAGATTGATTTGCATAAGATGTATACAATGATAGCCCCAAAATCTCTAGCATGTGTGTTACCTCAAAACCCTAATCTTGTTATCTATTTATAGCCCAACCATACTTAGGCTAATTACATTTAGGTCCCTAGGGTTAATAAATTACTAAAACTCTCACTAAACAAGAAAACTATTATTAAAGTAATAAATATATTTTGTCTAAACAAAATATATTTATTATCCATAACGCCTTTTCTCGATCATAACTTGAGCTTCACTCGTCGATCTATTATCCGGATTTCTCGAGTCGCCTTACGTGTTGACTGCAAGCCGTTCGACTTTGACTTTTGTTGACCGAACATTGACTTGTTGACTTTGACTTTGTTGATAACATTAGACTACCAATTTAGACCCAACAGTAATGACACCCGTTGTTCTGTTTTCACAATATAAAATTTTAGTTACAACATTAGCATACAACATTTGGTCTATTTCCAAGAAAAACATTTTGTATTTTACCTGCAACGGACAAGTAAAAAATCGTCTTCCCGGGTTGTCATTCGTCCAAGAAGTCTTGAGAATCGCCTCTCTCCTACAATTACACAACTCCATGTTGTTACCACTATATGACATTTTGATAGAGGATTTATTCTACCAATTTTTTTGTTGTGTGTGTGCTGAAGGTAAGGAAAAACAAAGGGAAAGGGAAACTCAACTTCTTTGGAGAACAAATGATAACAAATGTTACACACAAACAACTTGGACACACACCCATTTATTTATATTATTAAATTATTTGGAAGCTAGTGTGTATAGTGGTTTTGGTTAGGTAAACTTTACTTTTTAGACACACTTCACGTGCCTTTTTTTACTAAACAAGCTAACTTAATTTTCAAACCTTTCATCTTGTACTATGTCATTGTTTAGTCACATCAAAAGTCTTTCCATCATAATATTATATACAAACATTACCTTTTAGGTTTGTATGTAGTGCATATTTTTTTTTATCAAAAGATTAGCCTATATAGGTTATTATAAATTGAACTATTTTAACAATTTCAAAAGATTTGTTGGTCTTTCCTTTAAAAAGTTGACAAAATTTTTACATTAAGAATAAATGTAAACAATCAAAAACAAAACAAATGTGTTATTTATTACATTTAAAATAAGTGTTTTGTAACACACCCCTTTTTTTTGAGAATTTGCACACATGATTTTAAAGTCTTAGTTTTCTATTTATCCCACGTTTTTTTATTAACATTAAAACCAATGCTATTACATATGTATTCATATGTTATTTATACACGTCAAACATTTTTTGTGTTGTGTTGTCTTTTTTTTTGTTCCATTTTTTGTGATGTGTTCGAGCATTTGTTTCGACATTTACATTACAACAGGATATAAATACTCATACACCCACAGGGTTTCACAACGTGATTCTTAATACACACCAACACTACAAAATACAAATTACTTAATACCAACACTTCACTCTGCAAAACACCAACACTAGAAAATACAAATTACTTAATACAAATTACGAATCACTAAATATAATTTAGGTAAGTAGGCCCACGAGTTGCTGAAACGAATATTGGAAAATACGAATCCCAATCAATAGTTTTTAACCATTCATCATCCGAATCCCAATCAATCTCACTAGTTGGTGGATTAATAGACGGACTTTTGTTCTTTGATTCTGCACTCACTGGTTGCGGATAAACCTTTGGAACGAGATACTTAGTTGGACCACGGGTCATTGATATGTATAATGGAAAATAAGATTCCCATTCAATTGTTTTAAACCATTCATCATCGTCTTCATCTTCATGTACCACCATGTTAGGATTTTCCAAGCCTCTAGGAACATTTTCTTCTTCCCTTTTTGGAATGCTTTGACTTTGTATGTTAGTTGGACCACCGTTGAATGTTCCTAGGTCACTTGGAAAATAAGAATCCCAATCAATATTTTTAAACCATTCATCATCGTCTTCATATTTTGCACTATGCGTTTCGAATTCTCTAGCAACATTATGAGTTTCGAATTCTCTTGCAACATTTTCTTTTTCCCTTTTTGGAATTTTGAAGCCTTGCTCCTCTTTTTTAACAACCTTTAAAAGATATAATTTTTTCGTTATTTATCATAGAATTAATTATCTTTTATTTTTTATTATGGTAAGACATACTAACCTTCATAGTTGTATATACATTTTCAGAATCACACCTCCGCATAGATGATATAGATGCACTTGTTGATGTTGTTGCTAATTTCCTTAGCCTTTTCCCAATCTTCACGTATTTCACTTGGTTCGTGTTTTCCTCCATCCTTTCTTGTTTTACCTTCTGCTTTCCATTTCTTTGCCAAGTTGACATTTTTTTTTGTTTGACTTTGTATTTTCTCTATACTATAATATGTAGTTTTTGACACTTGTTAGTTTTTAGTATATTAAGTTCCTCCACTTAAATAAGAATTTTGGTGGTTGGGTGGCCTCATTTATACCAACTTTAAGTAGGTAAGGTAAATAAATGTCTTTAGATGTTACATTATATTTTATTTCTAATGTCATTTCCGAATGTTAACAGTAACATTTTAGCATTGAATGCTACATTTTTTTCCAGTTTTTGTAAAATACGCATACGTAACATATATGTGTAACAGTATATTCAGATTACCCACTTACACTTACTATATTTCCTTTTTGTTACATTTTCTATTTTTTTTTCTTTTATCTTTTGCATCCTGTCCTTATTCTCGCAGGTGATCAGAAGATTTACTATAGATTTTGTCCATAGGAAATTACAATATATTATGTAGGTGTTATTAAGTAGTTCTTAGCCTTTTAAATCTACAAATATAATATAAAAAGTTTTACATCAAGGTTGATGGTTTGATGTTACATAAAGTTGAGAACACTTTTTCACACTTTTTCACACTCTACCCAACCACTACACGTATATGGTCTAACTATAAACTATAAACATGCTCTATAGCAAGTCTACGTACATATTACTTTGAAGGCCCTTATTGTGAATTCACTAGAAACATTAACGTCATATGTAAATAATTTAATTATCTAGGTAAAGAATCGTATTACACACAAGTCATTCGGCAGATGTATTTAAAATATGTTATCAAAAACATACATGTTGCTTGAGATAATAAAACAGCCTAATAAAACATGATAACCAAATAAAAACTTTTCATATTGCTTGAGATACACAATACCTGCTACAATATATAAATCACTTTCCCACATTTTGAACAACTAATTTTATTCACCAATTTTTTTTGTCCATAATAAAAAGTTTCAATGATGTTCTTATTTTACGTGAGATTTTTGTACATAAAGATCATGTACTTTTTATTTTAAATATTAGCATCCTACCCCCTAGTATCCTATGACACAAAAATGCTTTTTTCCCATACTATTTGACACTTTGACATCTTTTTACTTTTTGGTAGGTCATTGATATTGATGATGTACTTTTTTATTTCTAAATATTAGTGACTTTTTATTTTGTTTTTTTTCGTCATCTATTTTTCATTAAAATTTAATATTGTGGTCAAATATTACAATTATTCCTATAATGTTAATATTACTTTAGTACACATGTTACAAGTGTAGTAACATCTTAAAGGTCTTATAAAAAACTACTTGCCAACACTAACTACTACACAATATGTAAATTAACATTACTAAATTAGTTAACATTATTAGTTCATGATTAAATAGCTAAATAAACATAAGCCTAGTTGCCAACACTAAGTATTACACAATATGTAATTTAACATGACTAGATAAATTAACATTACACGTTACCACTAAAACAACGTCTAGTAACTGAAAATCGAATCAAAGGAACAATCAGAATCCGTCCCGCGTTCATCCTCCCATGGATCATGCCTCTCCCATTCCCACTCCATCTCTCGTGTTGCCGCTCCGTACGTCCAATCCGCATACTCTGCACCAGGGTCTGGTTCGTAACTTTGTGCCCACTCCGGTGTGTAATGTTGCGGCTGTGTGTAATCATCATCGGATGGTTCGTAGCACTCTTCATTTATAACTCTTCCAACCGTTTCATTGTTCTCTTCGGGGTATATGAGGTCATAGGCCATATTCCAATCAAAGTCATCATTATCATTAACTTCCTCTCCCAATCTTTGTGTTTGACTGTATCGCTCGGCACTCACTTGGCTCTCTCCGCTTAATACCTCCTGGTAATTGTTAACCTCAGGATGTAGAACCTTGAACAGTGACAACATGTCTTCGGCTTCTGCCTGTCTTGCTTGGTCTAGATGATTGTTTACTACCAAAGGATCATGTGGCAAACGTTGAGGGAGGTTGTTATCAGGGTGGACAGGGACAACATGTCCACCAGCTTCAACAGGAGGATGATTTGGAGGGTTAAGATAATAATCAACTGGGTATAAGTTTCTGTTTTGGAAGACATCCTCTGGAGGTGTGCTTGGTGTGGAAGCCATTTTTGTAGATGTTTCAAATGCATAGGTGTGGTGGGGATGGGGATACTTTGGTAACTTTGTTATGGTCCATGTTAAATACTCACATAGTGACAAATTTGTCCTTTTACTTGATGGAGAAAAAATAATAAAAAAATGGCTAGTGTTGGCAGTTAGTTTTTTTACTAATAATTTATTCACACTATTGAAATAATTGTGATACGTAACCCAAATATGTAACATTCTTTATACTTTCTTACAAAAATATATGCCTTATAAAAAACCATTACATTTATAATGAAAATACGTGACTATGTGACAAAAAACATATTAACTTTCTGGCGCAACAGTAAAAAATTATTTAGTTTTAAATTGTTGGATACTTTGCTATTGATAGTAGGGTAGCCATTTGATAGCAATAATATGTATGAGTAACATATTATTATTAAAAGGAATCAACATATTATAAACTGAAAATATATCATTAACATTAACACCACAACATCCTAATACAACTTAACATTAATATTACATACCAAGACCCTACATACCAAAACCCTACATACCACCAGGCATTTTGAGCAAAACTCATTCCTGCCTTCAAAATACTGCTATTCTTGTAACATAGTTACATCCTCAACAGCAGCAGAATTAGTTCAAAGTCACACCATTACACACACATAGTTTAAACAAAACAGACCCTTAACGTAATTGTTTTTAACAACCCAGCTAACAACCCAAGCCAACATATTACAACTCTACTGCCCTTGTGCTTTAACGATAATTTTTTCCTTAAGAACATTTGCATCCGAAAGCAGAATATGTGCAGCATACTTTGTTCTCAGCTTCCGCAGCTCTGCTAACTTTCTTTGGCCATGCTTACTAAACCCACAGTCAAATGGTTCACCTACACCCATATATTTTTCCATATGGCGCATTAAAAAAACACCACAATCGTGCAAATTGCTTTTTGTTGACCAGGGGATGTTCTCTTTGGTGATTTGCGCCACGCTGAGTTCATCACTCTTCGGATGTTTCACATGATACAGATAGTTAACAAACATATGTTTCTGTAAACAGATTAAAATCAGTTTTGGTTAATTTGCACTTTTTTGTTGTAACATTTATGTCTTTTAGTTTTCAAATATTTATATTTTACTTACCACTTTAAAAGCCGAGTCTTTTGAAAAGTATTCCTTGTTATCATGCAACCGAACCAAGGGGTATAAGTCACCCCAATTATCAATCACTCGAATTCTTGCATTCTTCAAGTCGAACACGATCAAGTAGTAATGCTCAAATTCAACTATTGGAAAGAGAACCAAGTCAAAACATTTTAGGTCCACCAGTTCTTCATTGTCGTACACTGCTGCCTTCATGTTTTTGATGAACTTATCCGTTCTTTCTTTCTCAGTTGTATTTTCAGCATTTAGCATCCAATCAATCTATGGGATAACAATAAATTTTTTATTTCAACTTGTTCATAAAGAAAGGGTAAAAAAGAAACTGTTTCATTTTTCTTAATACTTACAATTGCCTTAGTGCCAACAAACAGCCTTCTTTTGGAACCCGGTGCTTTGTATTTTTCTTCAAGGTTCAAAACCTCCACCCAACAGTTAATGATTTCATCTATAACCTTTGTTTTTGGCGCTAAGCTTTTAAACCATCCCCTATTAGCTTCAACATCGTAGGTGCTCCTAAAAAGTATCTCACTACACATGTGCATTTGAAACGTTTAATATTTGGTTTGTAACATTAACTAACAAGAATACATTTTGTTTTACATCTACACTTACAGGTCTGAATTCTTTTCTGGTCCTTCATCCCCGTCTGAAAACTTGCTTGATCCGCATTGTTGTTGAACATTCCTGTTACCATCACACAATGTAAACGGAAACAATTATTACTATATGGTTTATTATATCATTAGAATGCTATAATACAATAATGTTAAAACTGTAAATAAAAGCTTACAATTTTCCTTTGAGTTTTGCCTTTTTGTTTTCGACATTAGCACCGTCGACGTCCTCATTGTCGAATATAAAATCCCAAACATTTTTTTCTCTCTTTGTTATTTCAGATGTTATGTCCACACCTAGAGTTTGTTTTCTGTTAGTGCCTTCTTCTCGGAATGGGTTCCTTCTAGCTTTTTCCAATTTTTCTATACAACTCTTTCGGTGTCTGTCAATTGACTCCGGGTCATTTTCCTTCAGCGCATCATCACATTCAACAGCTGTATATATGTAATTTTAGAAACTAAACATATTAAAAGTTTTATGTTATTTTGCACAGGCTTTAAAAGTTTTATTTATGTTACCTTTTTGTTTTTCATCCACCGATTTCTTCTCAGCCGGTGTCAACCCAAGACTAAATACAGGGCCATCCCAATCAGCTACGGATCCTACCAATTTTGGGTCACAAACATTTGGGTCAATAGCTATAGGCAAGTACTTTTACAAACAACACATATTAAATAAGATGCTAGCATAGTTATTTTACAAATGTTATTTTCAACCGCCTTCAAAAGTTTTATTATCTTACGTTTTTGTTTCTCATCCACCGATTTCTTCTCAGCCGGCGTCAACCCAATACTAAATCCAGGGCCATCCCAATCATCTATGGGCCCCACCACTTTGGGGTCACAAACATTTGCTTTCTCTTTCTCCTTGTTTCCTAAAAAAAAGTAATAATATTAAAAATCGATTGCCCTTAAATCTGTATATTTTTTAATATATGTTTTCCCAAAAATTGTTACATCAATACCTTTTCTTTGATTCACATTTCCACCCGAGCCACTATTTTCAGCCATATTTTACTTCTTTTCTTTTTCAAACATATAGGCAGGTATAAATCCACTATGATAGATTTGGTCTTCATTGTCCCACCTTTTACCTGCATTTCCACCATAATTTTTTTTAGTTATACATCACCTTCAAACATTTTATTCTACTACATATTTAATATTACTAACCCGGATTTTCCATCTGTTTTTTTTCTCCCAGTTGGCTTAAACCAAGGCTAAAAGTCGGACATTCGTCTACTGTAGGGCTATCTTTGTCCATGGATTCAACAACACCTACCATATAATCTATTTTTTAGAAGTTTTTAATTTACTTACAATCAATATCCTTTTTTTTCATGTTCATGTATTGCAACACTTTTACCTTTTTTGGTTCCAGTTGCATTTCGCTTTATGCTGTTGCTTTCCTTTGTAACATCTAAATCAGCATCAGCTTCATTAATGTTTTGAGGCACCTCATTAAAGCCTATTTGGTCATAAATAACCACATTTGGACATGAACATCATAAGTTTTTATGTAGACAGAATCAGATAATTATTAAATATCTTTAATCAGTAGTACTTACCTGGTTCGACAACGTGGTTTTTGACTCCTATTTGGCTTAATCCTAGGCTAAAGCTTGGACTGTCGTCAATAGTAATATTTCTCTTTGCCATAGGTTCAAAACCACCTAGTAAAAATAATAGCCTTAAGCTGCTTTTCTTTTTAACGAAGTTCCATTTTTTAACATACTTGTAAACAACATACTTACCTTCTCTGATTTCTGTGGTGTTTGTAGCTCTGTACTTTGTAGCTCCCGAGGCTGTACCTCCCATTTCCATAGTTTCAACATCACCTACTAAACATAATAATCTTTAGTTTTTTTATTTAAAGAAATCGTATTTTCTACAACTAAAACATGTAACTTAGTGGCAAATGTTTGCTTTACCTTCTTTGTTTTCTTTGTTTTTGGTTACTTGAATGCTTTTCTCATTTGTAATTATTCCTGAAACATCTTTTTCAATAACGTCGTTAACATCATCAACTTCCATTACTTTATCATTCTTGCGTGTTGGTGATCCATCATCAACCATTTTGTTTTCCATAGTTTTAGAGACCAGCCCACTCTGCTTGTTACGCCCTGTTTTTGTCATTTTAATTTCGTACATCAAAACATGAATATAATATACAGGTTTTGTATATAACATGTAACATCCAACATCTAAGCTTACCGCTTCCGACATCCCCCATGAGATTATGTTTCTCTGCAACAGGTGTTTCTTCTACATCGTCCATGACATCATCTCCACATCCATAACCATCTTCATATAATAATAATTTAATAACAAGTTAATAATAAGATCTATGAAAATTTTATGTATATAGTATATAGGACTACTAACGGTTTCTAACCTTCATTGTCATCAGCTATGTCATCCATGTTTTCCTCATTTGATAGACTACTTAATACCTTCTTTATTTGTTCAGCTGCCTTACTAACAACACCAACTTCCTTTTCTCTTATTTTCAAACCATCTTCAAACACCGAATCAATCCTTGCAACTAATGTCAACACATCTTCGTTGGCTGGTTCTTTATCATACACTGCCTTAATCTTTTTTTCAATTTTTCCTTTGTCTTTAATAACCGCATCTATCATGCATCCTATCTGCCTTATCTCTTCCTGCATAAATTTTACAAGTGTTTGTAATTTGTTTTGGAAAACCATCATATCATAAATTACTGCAACTTTATTTAAAATCAACTTACTGATATCACCAAAGGCGGAATATTATTATCATTGTCATCAGCAATGGATTTTTTTGCCTGCACAAAATGCCTCAACTTTCCTGTGCCAAACCCAGCCCCTTTGATTTCCAGCATCTCTCTCTTTTTCAGGTTATTCTTGTTCCAATATTCAATTGGTACCAATGAGTCTACCAACCCCATCCCTTTGCATTCAATACTTTCAACGTAAAGCAACTACAACGTGTAATAAATGTTGCACAATCTGTTATTGTTTGATTAGATAATATTTTTACAAATATCAACCTATCTAACACATGTATTTGCATCTCAATAATGGGACAATATTAATGTATCTATTACTTGTTAGATAAATGCAACTGAAGGAAATTAATGTATGTAACCCCTTCATGCGATTCACCACAGACAACTGATATTGTCGAAAACATAAAGGCAAAACTCAAAGCAAACTTGTTAACGTTTAATATAGAGACATTAGAAACACATACCGTTAGAATAGTGAGTGGTCCAGCGAATGTCTTGCTGCTGTCACACCTTCTCCACTTCCGTTTACATTGTTTCATTGCTTCAAGTATGTAATCACACCAGTCTATGTCCTTCAAACACGTATCAGCTTTCAACTTGTGTAGGATCTTCAGCTTACATCTTCCTTGTTGATGACATTCCACCATAACTGCAAGGAACAGCATTAGGAAGTCCATTCTGAAGTTGAAACTGTCCTCATCTTCAGCAGTTTGTATGTTTTTTACAATCTCTGTTGGAGCGACAAAACGGCCCGGGTATCTATTTTTCCATTCTTGTAACTCAAGTTCTTTATCTTCCATTTCCTCCACTTGATGTAATTTTATCCCCTCACATGGTATCCCCAGTAATTGATGAATTGATTCCTTATCTATTTTTATTTTACCACTCGGTACTCGGATTTCCATTTTTTTGGGTTTAAACCGATCAACCACATAATGTGCTAGTTTAGCCGGTACCCCATCCACCTTAAATTTCAATAATTTTCCAAAACCCATACGTCTTACAGCGTTCTTTTGCTCTTCTTGCAATGCGGCAACGCCTTTAAAAAACTGTAGCGGTGATGAACGTGTTGTTATACCAAACCAGTCACTCATTTTCCCCCTAACCTGCCCGTCTTCCCCCAAATCTGTGTTACTTTCTGCCCCCTTTGCTTTTCACCTTCTTTCCTTTTCCTTTTCTTACCCAACTTCTTATTCACTTCATCGCTGCCCACCATATCTACTTTAGCTGCCCTTTTATCATTTGTTTTCCTACCCGACTTCTTTTCCATTACATCCTTGTCCAGCCCATCTTCATTATCTTCCATTTTGTTCTTCATTCCTGTGCATGCAAAGGGATGGAGTTTTTATTTCGTACTACATAACTACATGTGATACGATAACATGAAACTGAATAGCGTGCAATGTTCCATATCCTACGATTCTTTTCCAATTTATTTGATCTACCGATTTTCATTTTTTTGGTATTGTTTATATGTATAATACCTGAAAGTAGTTTTTAATACTAACTCCTTACCTTTACCCTTCTTCTTTTTTGAGGTTGTTAATGCAAACTTCACCACGCTTCGACGTTTTCCTGTTTGAACAACATGATTTTTCAGTAATCAATTGTTAGTATTAAAAAACTTCAGCAAATAAGGTAAATAGTCTATCTAACCTTTTTTCCCCTTTAATGATGATATTATTTTACAATCCGACGACCTGCCTTCTGAAACTGTGGCAAAACATGCATTTTTTTTTACTGAAAATGTAATATCCTTTTTTAAGAAATGTTAATATCTTAATGAATAAATAAATTTCCTATACCTTTTTTCTTGTGATTTTTTCCTGATACTATCTTACAATCGGAAGATCTTGATTCACACCCTGTGTTCAAAGAGCAAACGTTACTATTTTCTATAAAACATAACATCTTTTTATAAGTAATGCTATACAAAATACTATATACCTTTTTTCTTTTCAATTTTTCCTGATATTATTTTACAATCTGAGGACCTTCCTTCAGAATCTGTTTTCCCAGATAGATGTGAATATTTTGTTTTTGTGAAGAAGAAGCTAATTTAAAAAAAATATTATTCAGAATCAACATATACAATGCCTTACCCTTTTTCTGATAATTTCTTCCTGATACTATCTTATAGTCTGTCTTTGCATCCGTCTTTGCATTTTCATAATCTGAGTTATCATCTTCATAACCTGAGTCAATTATATATTTTTATAATAAGTCTAAAATTATATATAAACAATTTTTTGGTCCTTGAACATCTTTAACGACCTTACCTATTAACTTCCGTCTTTTACACAAATCTTTCTTTTCCGCCGTTGCTTCCTGCTCATCGTCAAGCACTACGGCAGTTTCCAATGTGTTTGGATTTCTTTTTAACTTATTTCTTAGTATACGAGGGCTTTTTCTAACTGAATCATATTCATAGAAGGTTGTCATTATTACTTTAAACCGTTTGTTTTGTCAATCATATTACCTTATATGTTCCTAATAAAGTTAAGCAGGCTTACCTCTTCTCATGATTCTGATTTCATCCACTCTCCTGTAGTTTTTTAGAAAAAAGTACAGTTATATAATTTTGTGTAACACTCTTATTAGAAATTATGGTCACCTTAACCTTTTGTTTCTATCAAATTATTTTATCTCATTGTTAAACGAATGTTTTCTACAAATATCAAACATATATGCTGTATCAAAACAAAAAAATTTGATACACAACCATATTTTTTTATCTGTTTTTACAAAATAATTATAATGTAACCACTTCACATAGAAACCATCTTAATGAAAAATTTCCCTCCACATTTAATCAGTTTAGATTTGATTTTAAAATGTGCTATCTAATTGGTATAAAAAAACCTTATACCAAAATGTAGATTCCTAGATTGAAATCGTTCACCAAAATTATTCCAAAGATAGGTAATGTGCTAACTACATGAAATCTGTTACATTTTTATAATTTTTGTATAAACATCTTTTCTTACAAGTGTAGCTTAAACAACCAAAAAAAACCCTGTTTCTAACATCAAATCAGAAGCCAAAACCCCCTGTTTTTTACCCCCAATTTTTTCTACTTTGTCTTCCACTATATTCTATACGTGTTTTACAAAAAAAATAAAAAAAATTAAAATTTCTAAAGTATAACTCAAAACCATATACATAAAAAATTTCAACGATTTACGTTTTGTAAACTGATTTTAAATGATTGTCTTAGCCTACATAGCAATCCTTCATCAAAATGATTAAAAAATTAGGGGTTATGGCATATAATACTTTTAATACCTTTTATCCTTTTGATCGACTCCTTTTGATAATGTTAACGCCTTTAATCTTTGTTTCATCATAAACCCTAGCTCCTGAACCAAGTCTCAAATCTGTTAAACAACACAAGTAATAGGTTAGTAATCGAATGTAAGAAACAATTTAAATCAGTTACAAAGAAATAACATCTTACAGAATCGGATGTGTTTGAATGAGATGGAAGGATTGCATGTGATGATAATGAGAGAGTGTGTTGTGTTTGAATTTAATGAGAGATAAGAAGATGTTTGGTCTTCTTAACAAAAATTAGTATTAAACAATTTACAAAGCTGGTGAAGTGAAGGGTGTCAGGTGAATAGTGACTGAGATGTCCTGCATGAATTCGTATATCTCTTTGAAAAGAGACTTTTGTGTTAGTATGACTAAATTGCCCTCTCCACCTTATACAACCTTTAAGCTTATATGTTATATTATTATTATATTCATGGATGATTATCAGCCTTTGATCAATGAAGATCAATGGTTAGTATTGGGTTTCTAGAGTTTTCACAACTCATAAGGGTTTTTATTTTAACCCAACCCTATATATATATATATATATATATATATATATATATATATATATATATATATATTCAGGTTTAGGTTCCTGTACAAAGGACATATTTCGTGAGAAGTGTGAGAAGGATTAAGAATTGACATGTAGGCATCATGTTTTGGATTTAGGAATGATGTTTTAGGTTGTTTTAACTTGAAAAACACCAAACACAACAATCTAAAACACAATGCAATGTATTATAGTTATTAAATTTAAAAAACAACTAAAACACACTACTTAACACTTAAAACACACTGTTTAATGTTCTTAGCATGGTGTTTTAAGTTTTAAGCCTAAAATACATTGTTTTTGGGTTTTAATTGTTATGTTTGGTGTTTTTCTAGGCAAAACAATCCAAAACATCACGATTAAGTTCAAAAAATGATGCTTAAGTATCAATTTTTAATCCTTCTCACACTTCTCACGAAATATAGCCTTTGTACAGGAACCTCACCCCATGAGAAGAAATTTTCTTGTAAGAAGAAAAAAAGATAAATATAAAGCAATAGAAATCTTCCATTTAATAGTTGTATTTAATGTTAAATAAATTTTTAAGCTTTTGTAACTCCCATAAACTAGTTGAATAAATGAAATCATAATTGTTTTTCAAATATATATCTTTAAAGCAAAGTTAATTTATAGTGAAGGATAAATTTCCATATATGTAGGATGAATTTCTATATGTGTAGGATAAGCCCAATGATAATTTCGATATGTGTAGGATAAAAGTATGATAATTTCGATGTGTGTAGGATAAATTTTGATATGTGTATAACAAGTTTTGATGTGTGTAAGATAAAATATTTAAAAGTAATTAATTGAATAATTAATGTGAAATGAGTTAAAGTATTTAATAATATTTCTTCTTTTTCTTCTCAAACTAAAATTCTTCTCAAATGATCTCCTATATATATGCTATGTATCCAGTAGAAACTCTATTGAGTTGTGGAAACTATTGAAACTCATCATATGGTTCAAATCTATCCACGTAACCATCTTTTGAAATCAATTGAAGGGTATTTTCGGTACCCTTTGTTAGTCTCACCTCAGTCCTCCTGACACCTACACAAAGATTCACACATTTAAATAAAAAGTCTCTGTCTCTCTATCCTTTATGGAGCACTGGGGTTGAAATTTTCTTAAATTTTAGGCAATTATGTTTGTTAAAAAAGGTAAGATTGCAAATAAGAAGGTTGTGTATTTGGTTGGAGTTTTTGACCAGATACATTCCTTGGAGCATTGGATGGTTTAAGGAAAAGTTGTTTATAAAAGGAGAAATGAGTTGATTTTTTGAATGGATTCAGAATGGTTATCTCACTTCTCAATTTAGCTAATGGTTCTCAAATGAACCAAATCATATATATATATATATATATATATATATATATATATATATATATATATATATATATAGGCTTAGTATCCTAAAGAAACTATAGTGAGTTGAAGAAACCCTTGAAACTCATCCTAGGGTCACCATCTCTCCACATCTACCATCTTACTTTTGTCATGAAGGGCAAGATTGTAACTTCCCATTGTGTTTGATTAAGAGGAAAGATTTGTTTTTGGTAGTTGCTGACATACATCAGGCTTCCTTTCTTATCATTCCCACTTTCTTTTGTACTATGAACTATGTTGAATATATTATGTCTTCTTAGTATCTTTTTGTCAGTCAAACATTGAAAGCTTATATTATCCTTCGAACTCTCCCTCCAAAACCATACACAAAACCTTAAATTTAATGGCCAACCATTAAATGTCTTCTCCAACAAACCAGGCACCATATATCATTCAAAACCCAGCATTTATGGATGATGACAGTGAGATTGGTTCCCCTACCCACCTCGTGCCTCAAAACCTTGACAATGTTTTCGAATCTCATGATCATCATACTCCCATCGTACCACGCAACCTTCTTGCTGATTTCGAAACTAACGAAGACCCCATAACTGTTGTGTTAAACTTGCCAGGTATCATAACTTTTGTTTTTCCTCTTTCACTACTTCATTTTCATTACATTTTGTTTGTGCAAAATTCCTTTTTTTTTGTTTTTAACCGTGTTTGTATATTTTTTTTTGTTTTTTCTTGTATTTTCAGAGAACAGTAGCAATGTGTTGCCCAGATCTGCTTCTTTGACTCATGATGTTGTTGTGTTTGAGGATGGTCCAGGTTTTATTGAACCCCATTTTATGTTTTTTGTTTATACATTATGTTTTTTTAGAATTTTAGGTATTTTTGGTATGAATTTATATCTTTAATGAGCACATGAACTACTTTGACTTTTTTTAATGAGCACAAAAGGTTTTTTTATACAACTTTTTTAACCAATCTTTCCCCCTAAAGCTCGAAATATGTGTTTTTTAGATTTTTATTTTTGTATGGTTAAATGTTTTTTTTCTTCTGATTATTTGCTACTTTTTTGCTTCATATTTCAACATTTACATAACTTTCAAAAATTAGTTTCTCAGATCCGCTTCTTTGACTCATGATCTTGTTGTGTTTGAGGATGGTCCAGGTTTTATTGAACACAATTTTATGTTTTTTGTTTATAAATTATGTTATTTTAGATTTTTAGGTATTTTTGGTATGAATTCATATCTTTAATGAGCACATGAACTACTTTGACTTTTTTTAATGAGCATAAAAGGGTTTTGTATACAACTTTTTTAACCAATCTTTCCCCCAAATTAACAGTGTTAAACTTCTATCTTTCTCTGTAACAAATGTTATAAATTTGTTGACATTTTACATGTAGAAAAAATCAACAGTGTTACAATTTTTTATTTTTTTATGGTTAAATGTTTTTTTCTTCTGTTTATGTGGTACTTTTCTGGTTCATATTTCAACATGTTGATAACTTACAAAAATTATGTTTCTTTCTCATACATCCATTTTCTTTTTGTCACCCAACATGTTTTGTAACTTTTTTCAATTATTTTCCCCACTTTTTTTTATAGGAAACAATCAGCCCCTTGCTATTGTTTTTCAAACCCCTAATGGAACTAGGCTCTAGACTCCCAATGTTGCTTTGGAGGAGAAGCCGGTTGTTGGGCGATCATTTGACAGTTTGGATGATGCGTATACGTTGTATGCGTCTTATGCCGAGCAAGCTGGTTTTTCAGTTAGGAAAAACCAAGGGAAAGTATGGAACGGTGTCGTCACCCATAAGTATTTCCGGTGTAACAAAGCTGGGAAACCTCAAATGAAGCGTACGTTTGACTCCTTGGTGGATGATACACTGAAGGCTCGTCAAACTACCTTTACAATCACTAACTGTGATGCACACATCTGTGTCATTTTTTGCAAAGAAAAAGGCTGCTATGTTGTTCAGAAGTTCGTAGAGAACCATAACCATCCTCTTGTAGAAACATATAACCGCGACCTTACAAAATCTGGTCGTAAACTTAGTTTTGCTGCCAAGCAGTTCATTCATCAGATGAGCTTGAACAAGATTGGCCCCGTCAGAGCCCACAGCTGTTACGTTACCATGAAAGGGGGTCATCACAATGTCCACGGCACACCAGTTGACTTCAAAAACTTCTGTCAAAAAATGAGAATTTTCATCGGTGAAAGAGATTCTCAGTTAGTGCTTGATCGGTTGCGTGATCGCTTTGATAGTTTACCAGAATTCTTTTATGATTTCGTTGTGCAAAATGGTCAACTTACATCTATATTTTGGGCTGATGAGATTTCGAAGCTGAATTACAAAGTTTTTGGCGACGTTGTTGCATTTGATGCAACTTACCAAACCAATAAGTAAGTATCTTTATTATCGCTTTTTGCAATATTTATTCACATACTCATCACAGGCGATATATAACTTACCTATTTTTCTGGATTCTTTTTTTTTACAGGTACAACATGATCTTCGTGCCCTTTACTGGTGTGGATTACAACAAACAGTGTGTAACTTTTGGTGCTGGGCTGATTTTTAGTGAAACCATTGACTCATACAAATGGTTGCTACAATCATTTCTGAAAGCTCATGGAAAGCAACCTGCATTAGTTTTAACCGATCAAGACCCGACGATGAGGCAAGCCATTCTTCAAGTCTTTACTGAATCTCGCCACCGCCTTTGCATGTGGCATATTATGAAGAAGTTACCTGTCAAGGTACTTTGCTGTCTATATTTTTTTTATTCACCTTTTTGAATGTCTTTTGCTATTTGTTAATGTTTGGTTTTATTCATTTTTTTTATAATTTTCCATGTATGTAGATGACTGGCGACTTGTTACAAAACACCAATTTCCGTCAATGCATCCATCGTTTGGTATGGAATGTTTATATCAAGCCGTCTACCTTCGAGAGTCGTTGGGAGGAGCTTTTGGCTAACTTTGGTTTGGAAGACCACGCTTGGTTGAAGGAAATGTACGATATTAGGGATCGTTGGGTACCGGCTTACTTTCGTGAGATCCCTATGTGTTGCTTGATGAAAACTACGTCCCTTTGTGAGAGTTCGAATGCCTCTTTCAAAGTTAATTCTACAAGCGCTAATACGCTAGTTCAGTTTATGTTGTGTTATGAAACCAGAATTGATGCACAGCGTTATCGGCAAAGGATGGCTGAGTATAAAACCTCTACTACACAATTTCCAGACACTACCGGTTTAACTATTGAGAGACACGCCTTTGAGTTGTATACGCATCCCATTTTTATGGAAGTACTCAAAGAGATTGCAAAGGGAAAGGAATGTTGTTATATCTCAAACACAAAGACAGTTGATGAGTTGTTGGTTTTTTCAGTTACTCACCTAGATCGGATGAATGGTTATGTTAATGTGTTTGAGGTATTTTTTTGTATATCCTGTCCATACGTATCCAACTAATTAATATGTCTAACAATCTGTAAACCTATTACTTTATTTTATTTATAAACTTATTTTTTTGTTGGACAGGTCAAGTTTAACCCGGTTGATTCGGCTGCTGAGTGTTCTTGTCGTGGATTCATCCGCATTGGCTATTTGTGCCGTCATGTGTTCTGTGTTTATCGTGTTAAAAATGTCCAAAAAATTCCAGCCATGTATGTTACTGATAGGTGGCTACGTGATGCACTGCCAAAGCGGGTTTTTTCTATTGAGAATCGTTACGGTGTCGACCACTCCCCACAAGCTGTTTTGCGCAACCAGATCTTGGAGTTGGTTACTGAATGTGTTGACGTTGTCCGGACTGACACGGATTTGCTCTCTAACTTGGTTCAGCGTTTGAAAGATATAAAAATTAACCTTGTTGATCACAGGTCTCTTGAAGCGCCTGTTGTTGAATCAAATGAGGGTGTTGTGGAAGAGTTGGTTGGCCAACCAATGGATGTTGAGATCTCATGTAGCAATCCCGAGGTTGTTCGTACTAAAGGTTGTGGAAGGAATCGTCGCCTGAAATCTGTTATTGCTGAAACGAAGGCTGCCAAGCCCCCAAAAGCTCCAAGGCTCTATCGCACGTGCATGCAATATGTACTAGACCACGACTCTCGTAATTGCAAGAAGATGTCAAATGGTGGTGATAATGCTTCTGGTGGTAGCTCCCAAACCCAGACCCCATCTCCAGCCACTTAGGGGTACTTATCTCGACTATTACTGAGCCATCTATCTAATTTGGCAATGTATGTTATAATTTAGCTGTTATCTAGCTTGCTACTCAGTATGTTACGTCTGTAACATTTTTGCTACTCAGTATGTTACGTCTGTAACATTTTGCTACTGTATGATGGCTTTTCTATGTGCTCAGTTTTGGGCTCAGTATAGTCTGGTATTTTATCTTATGCTTTTGTTATGTCTCTAATTGGTGTTTTTTTTATGTTATTACGTACCTGGTAAATGTTTTTTACAAGCAGTAACACAGGTAGTTACAGTAGAGTAAGACATTCTTTTTTTTTTAGTAAACCTTAAGCTTGGTGTTTAAAATAGATACTAATTATCCCAAAAAAGCATATTGTTGTTAAAGCATACTTTTGGTTTATCTGCAAAGATCCCCCAATATCACTTCTATTTTATCTTCATAAGTGATTTTTACAAACTAAGTGTTCCTAAACCCTATTTATACGTGTTTTCAATAATTTTTTGAGAATCATGGTATCAAAGATAAATTGTTACAGAAAAAAAATTATGACAAAACAAATATTTTACAAAAAAAAAATGTAAAAATCACTTATTTAGACATGTTTTCCACAAAAAAATTTTGATTAGAAAAAATAAAGTCGTCAGTATCCTAGAAGGCTATACTAGAAAACTATGAAAATAAAATAGAAGTGTGTATACTATATGATGACTAGTTTCATGATGTGACAACACATAAAAAATAAATATATAAGAAAAAGATAATAAAACCAACTTTGAATCTCACCCATGATGTGACAACACATAAATGAACTTCACCATTTTCCTTTTACTCACATAACTTCACCAACCCTTTGAAAATATGTGACAACACATAAGTAAAAAAAAGGTTTATAATTAATTGGGTATGGGGAAAAGCCACGGGGAGAGTGTTCGTAAAAAAATTCTCCAACAATTTATTAAGACACAGACAAAGGTTTATAAACTAAGTGTTCCTTTTTTTAACAAATAAGTGTTCCTTTTTATCTATAAGTATGTTACATTTTTATTAATACATATTCCTCTTTTGTTTGTATGTCATGTAACACTCCTTTTTTATTAACGTTTTTGATTTTTTTTTTGTTCTTTTTCTTCTTTTCATCCTTTTATGTTTTTTTACATGTTAAAAGTCAGTATTTTTTATGATAAAAAAGATCTTATATCAGAGGGAGAATCATATTTTTATATTGTTTGACACACACATAACTTTGTAAAAATCCTTTTTTTGACTAAGAAGACTTTATGTCACATAAGGCTGTTACATAATGTACTAATGTATTTTTTTCATGCATGTCAAATCTTTTTCAAACACATTTCCCCATTAATAAACTTATATAATATAGATATCAAGGATGCCTAGATATCAACTCTTTTTTTTTTTTGATTTTCAACGTATTATACTTTAAAAATATACTTTTTATAATATAGTTACCTCCATTTGTTGGTATTTTAATCACACAAAAATGTTGTTTATCATACGTTTCTTTGTTCCAAGATTTTTTTTTTTTTTGAAAGTGGAAGAAATGTTTTTTTATTATATTTAGTCATAATAAATGTCAGGATAGCCATAACTGACATTGCTTTTCCTGATGTTCCATTGACTTATACATTTCATTTATTACTACTACCTATCCCTTTTTTTTTTCATTAAAATTTTGTTACATTTACTTAGTAATGTAGGTCATTGATATTGATGATGTACTTTTATATATCTAAATATTAGTGACTTTTTATTTTGTTTTTTTTTTCGTCATCTATTTTTCCTTAAAATTTAATATTGTGGTCAAATATTACAATTATTCCAATAATGTTAATATTACTTTACTACACATGTTACAAGTGTAGTAACATCTTAAAGGTCTTATTAAAAACTACTTGCTAAGACTAACTACTACACAATATGTAAATTACCATTACTAAATTAGTTAACATTATAAGTTCATGATTAAATACCTAAATAAACATAACCGTAGTTGCCAACACTAAGTATTACACAATATGTAATTTAACATGACTAGATTAATTAACATTACACGTTACCACTAAAACAACGTCTAGTAACTGAAAATCGAATCAAAGGAACATTCAGAATCCGTCCCGCGTTCATCCTCCCATGGATCATGCCTCTCCCATTCCCACTCCATCTCTCGTTCTGCCGCTCTGTTCGTCCAATCTGCATACTCTTCACCAGGGTCTGATTCGTAACTTTGTGCCCACTCCGGTGTGTAATGTTGCGGTTGTGTGTAATCATCGGATGGTTCGTAGCACTCTTCATTTATAACTCTTCCAACCGTTTCATTGTTCTCTTCGGGGTATATGAGGTCATAGGCCATATTCCAATCAAAGTCATCATTATCATTAACTTCCCCTCCCAATCTTTGTGTTTGATTGTATCGCTCGGCACTCACTTGGCTCTCTCCGCTTAACGCCTCCTGGTAATTGTTAACCTCAGGATGTAGAACCTTGAACAGTGACAACATGTCTTCGGCTTCTGCCTGTCTTGCTTGGTCTAGATGATTGTTTACTACCAAAGGATCCTGTGGCAAAGGTTGAGGGAGGTTGTTATCAGGGTGGACAGGGACAACATGTCCAGCAGCTTCAACAGGAGGATGATTTGGAGGGTTAAGATAATAATCAATTGGGTATAAGTTTCTGTTTTGGAAGACATCCTCTGGAGGTGTGCTTGGTGTGGAAGCCATTTTTGTAGATGTTTCAAATGCATAGGTGTGGTGGGGATACTTTGGCAACTTTGATATGGTGCATGTTAAATAGTCACATAGTGACAAAGCTGTCCTTTTACTTGAAAAAATAAGCATAAAGGGGGTGTGGTGGCGTGGGCCCCAATTTGCATTTAAAGTTTACCAACCTTTTTTATGATAAGGTCACTTTCAAACCTTCTTTCCTACATGATCTGACACACGTCTGTTTATTACTAAAACAAATATTCTTTTTATCACAAAAGTAAATCAACAAACAGGCTCAACAAACAAACAAAACAATATATATTATAAATTAATTATTAAAAGAAAAAAAGATAATGCAGATTGATTCATAAGGACCCTGATCCATAAAGCACATATGTTTTTGTGCTTTCCAAAATACTGCTTTACTTTGTAACACAGTTACATTTGCAGTAGCATTAAGTTAGTTCATTACAATCACAAAATAAAGACTAAAGAGTATTTTAAGTGCACACACATTCAACATTACTGTTTTTAAACCAGCTACTACCGCAAACATTTTTACCACCAAAATAAACAGTACTACTCACCCCTTCATTTAGCTGCAATTTTATCTTTCAAAACATTTGCATCCGACAGCAACATATGTGCAGCGTACTTTGTTCTCAGCTTCCGCAGCTCCGCAAATTTCTTTAGACCATGCTTGCTAAAGCCGCAATCAAATGGTTTGCCCGACCCCATATATTTCTCCATATGGCGCATCACAAAAACTCCGCAGTCGTCTAAATTCGTTTTTGTTGCCCACCCAATGTTTTCTTTAGTGATAGGCGCCACTTCCATTTCCTCTTTTTTCGGATGGTTCACTTGATGAAGGTACTTTACAAACAAATGCTTCTGCAAATCATTTTCCATTTTTATTTATCGATATGTGACTATTATCACAAAAAAAGATAGATAGGCTAAAAAGATATTGCTTACCACTTTGAAGGCGGTGTCCTTTGAAAAGTAGTCTTTGTGGTCACTTAAGCGAACCAACGGGTACACGTCCCCCCAATTAACAATCACTTTAATTATCGCATTCTCCAAGTCAAACACGATGACGTAGTAATGCTCAAATTCAACTATTGTGAAGAAAACTAATCCAAAAGATTGTAGCCCCACCAGGTTGTCGTCGCCGTACACAGCTGCCCTCATGTTTTTGGTAAATTTGTCCATTCTCTGCTCCTCACTGGTGTCTTCCGCATTCAGCATCCAGTCAATCTATGATTCAATAAGAATAATTTACTAATTTGTCATTTTTTCAAATTCCAAAAATTACAACAATAAAATTCTCAAAATCATCAGCCTTTTTTGGTTACTTACAATTCCCTTAGTTCCCACAAACAGCCTACTTACTGATCCTGCTTCTTTGTACCTTTCTTCAAAGTTCAAGACCTCCACCCAACAATTTATGACCTCATCTATAATTCGGGTTTTTGCCGCTAAGCTTTTAAACACTGATCTGTTAGCTTCAACATCGTATGCACTCCTAAACAATACCTCCCTACACATTTTGCATTCAAGGTTTCTAATAAATACTAAAACATTAACGTTGTAATCCCAACACACTCAAGTATACCTATCTAATAATGATATATATTGTTTTACATTATCACTTACCAGTCTGGATTGCTGCCTGATCCCTGTTCCTCGCACGAATCTTTGCTACCTTCCCCAACTGTGTCCACCTTCCTATTATTACCGTACACAATAAACAAAACAGATTTTTTATTAAATACATAGTTGAATTACACTAGAAGTATTTTTTTTTGTACAGCTTAACTCAAACTTACATTTCCCCTTTAAGTTTTAATTTCCTTTGTTTTCCATCGGCAGCGTCACCCCCCTGATTGTTGAAAATAAACTTCCAACCATCATCTTCCTGTTTTGTAACAGGCGATGCTATGTCTACACGTCTCACAGTCTTCTCGGTGAATGGGTTCCGTCTAGCCTTTTCCATCAATGAAATACAAATATCTCGCTTCCTCGCAGTTTCTTCGGCCAGTAACCGACACTTCAAAAGCGCTGCCTCTAGGCCAGAATGGTCACCTGATCATTCACAGCCAAATGTCTATCAAGTTTAATGTTTTTACAAACATCATAAAAAACACATATTTCGAGTTTTACCTTCTGATGTTTCCTTCAACGTCTTATCTTCAGACGGTGTCAAACCTAGATCAAATGTCGGGAGTTCACAATCTATTACATTGTCAACCATTTCTGCTTCACAGTGACCGATTTCATTTTTCCCTTTGTTTCCTGAAATAATAAATATCAAAATACATTTTACGCTTTTTGGGAATATGTTTTTTTATAGTTTTTTGTTTATGAAAGTTGTTTTTTTACATACCTTTGGCTTCCTTTTCTGTTGTTTCTTTCACATTGCTTGTTTTCTCAGACACTTTTTTGTTGTGATCTTTTTCAAACATGTAAGCCGGTATGAATTTGAAACCACAGGCTCTTTCTTCTTTACCACTTTTGGCACCTGGTTAACGTTAGTAATTTATTTTTTCTTAGTATGTTTACATATGAAAATATTTTTATACATTTTACATATGTAACAGTATAAGTATGTATATACGGAAACGTGATAGACGGTATAACCTGAATCAGCAACTATGGTTTTTTTCTCTACTTGGCTTAATCCAAGGCTAAAGTTTGGGCAGTCGTCAACATCATTGCTTTCTGCGACCAGAGATTTTTGATCTCCTATTTAAGTAATAAAGTAGCCTTAAGTTTTAGGCATCAAAGCACTTGCGTAATCCTACCTAACAATTACCAAAAAGCATACTTACCTTTTTCGTGTGATCTGGGTTCCTTTAATAGATTGTTGGTGTCATCAGTAATTCTTACTGTTACGTCAGCTTGCACGCCTTCATTAACACCAAACTCCACTCCAAGAGATTCATACTTGTCGGTAGATAATGATCCTGCACACCATAAACCATTTTTATGTTTAATTTCCAGAGTATTCGTTAGTCGCTTCAGTTGTGTGTGTGTATTATGTCATATACATACATCTCAACAAACTAAATTTTACTTACGTAATAGTCTACAACTTTTTTACCAGCATACACATAGTAGTTATAATAT
Source organism: Ambrosia artemisiifolia (assembly GCA_032199755.1). Lineage (NCBI taxonomy): Eukaryota > Viridiplantae > Streptophyta > Magnoliopsida > Asterales > Asteraceae > Ambrosia > Ambrosia artemisiifolia. The sequence goes on along the minus strand of CM063527.1, from coordinate 32,449,673 downwards.
AATTATTAACACTAACCTGATTTATCCACTTCTATTTGGCTTACACCCAGGCTAAAGCTTGGAATGTCGTCAATAGCATTAGTCCCTTTTTGCATCTCATTAACACCACCTATTAATTTATTACAACATTTGTAACTTTTGTTTTATAACCCTATAATCTGAATTTGTTAAATAACCATAGGCAGAAACACACCTTCTCTGTTTTCTGTATCATTCCCTGCACCATTTGATTTAACCCTTTCGTTAATTTGTAACTTCGTCGCCACCTCATGACTCTTGTCTTTTTGAACATTTGTCTGCGCCACAGGCCTAGATAACTTTTCCCTCGCTTCACTATGCCCTTGTTTGTCTTAGATAACCAAATAAACCAATGATTATTTTATTTTTCACTGTTTTTTAATGTAGAACTTTCATGTATATATATATATGTACAAGTAATTTTTACCTGCTTTGCCATATTTGTCTTTAAATCCCCTGTGGCTCGGACAAACTTTAAGGCTCGTAATCTTCCCAACAATACCGCTGCCTTTTTTTATTGTTTTACCACCTCCTAGTTATCACAACATTCAGTCTTTTATTAAACAAATCAAATTTTTTTAAACACAAATGAGGTTAACAAACATGTACCTTTTTCTTGCCCAGCCCCCGTTTTATCCGCTACTTCCTCCATGTTTTGACAAGTTTTATCTTTTGATAATTCTTGTACAAGCATTGTATCCCGCCCACTTGCATGCAGAATCTCACCACCTTCACTATGCCCTTGTTTTTTTGACATAAAAACGCACATATAGACTTAAATATTTATTAGTATTTATACACATATACACATCTACCCTAACAACGTATTGCGCTTACCTTTATTGGCATCCCTTATCTCATCAATGTTGCCCCCACAGTTTCCTTCATCCATGGTGTCCATGTCATCACTTTCACTTGAATACCGATCTACATTTAATGCTTTTTTAAGTAACACACAAAAAACATTTTATACATAACTTTAAGTATGCTACGATTAATCAACAGGTTACATGTAGGCCATGTATAATTTATTACCTTCATTTTCTATATCACGAACGTTTAATTCATTTGCTAAACCGCTCATGACATCTCTTATCTGAGTTTCGGCATTAGTACCTACATCTTCCTCTTTCTGTGTTTTTTTGAAACCAACCTCGAATACCGAATTATACCTTGCAACTATCGACAACACATCTTCATTCTCTGGTGCATTATCGTAAACCTCTGTCAGTTTTTTTTTCAATTTTCGACTTGCACTTAACAACTGAATCAATTAAGCTTCCCAGCTCCGCTATACTCTCCTGTATTTAAAGTTTTTTGTAAGTGTTAAGAATACTAAAATGTTATAGCATGAATAATTATACTGTGTTTTTAAAGATCACTTACCGATAGCACAAACTGTTCAACATTATCATCTGGCTCCTCAACAGCTGATTTTGTATTTTTTAGAAATCGCCTATATTTTCCTCTTCCGAACCCACCTCCTTTGATATCCAAAGTTTCCCTTCTTTTCAACTTATTTTTGTCCCAATATTCTATTGGTGTCAACGTTTTATCCATCTTCATTCCTTGGCACTCAATACTTTCGACGTAAAGTAACTGCATCGTTTAATTTTAAACATATCATGCTTTAATTTTTTTGCATCATATCCTAACTCACACAAATTTGCATCACCCTTTCATGTTTTCATTACGTTTGTCAATCAAAACAGAACCCATAGTGTTCTTTTTTTTGGCTCCTAGCTGAGTACAGTCACAAAGTATGTAATCATCCACACCCCCCCCCCCCAATGTTCATTTTTGGTTATAATGGTAAACTTTAAAGTTTTATCAACCGTAATATACCGAAACAGTACTGAAAAAACATACCGTTAAAATGGTAAGTGGCCCTGTGAATGTTTTCTTGCGGTCACACCTTCGCCACTTTCTTTTGCATTTTTTCAGTCCTTCTAGTACGTAATCACACCAATCTATGTTTTTCAAATCCATATCAGCTTTCAACTTCTTTAATTGCAAGGAACAACATTAAGAAATCAAGCCTGAAATTCAAAGTGTCCTCATCTTCGGCACTTTGTATATTCTTGACAATCGATGTTGGAGCGACAAATCGTCCTGGATATCTATCTTTCCACTCTGCTATCTCTTGGTCCATCTCATCTAATTCCTCCATATCACTTATCTTTACCCCCACATTTGGTATTCCAAGTAATTTAAAAATAGATTCTTTATCTACCTTTATTCTCCCACATGGCACCCGTATCTCCATTTTTTTTGGTTTAAATCTATCCACCACGTAATGCGCCATTTTCGCCGGTATACCATCCACCTTTAACTTTAGTAATTTTCCAAAGCCCATACGTCTAACAGCCCTTTTCTGCTCATCCTGCAATTTACTTATCCCTTTAAAAAACTGCAAAGGCGACGATCGTGTAATTATACCAAACCAGTCGTTTATTTTTCCCACAGCCTCCCCATCGCCATCGTTTTCTTTTATAATACCCGATCCTCTCTGTAGCTCAATTGATTTTCTTTTCCTCTTCTTTGCCAAGCTTTTATCCTCAGGTTCATCTTGTTCCATATCTGCAGTATTTCTTCTTTTCTTTTTTCTCCCTGTTCATACAAAAAGAATGTAATTGTAAATATGCTTTATTTAATTCACTTTTTATGCTGTAGAGTTTGTCAGTTTAAACAGTAAAATTTTATCCCTAACTTAAAATCAGTACCTTTAATCTTCTTTTTGCCGGAGCTTTCTATCCGTTTATCAGCGACACAAGTCCCTTCCATATCCTCATTTTCGGCAGTTTTCATCTTCTTACCTGTTCATATACATTTTTTAATCTTTTTTCTTATGTTGTAGAGTTTGTCAGTTTAAACAGTAAAACTTTATCCCTAACTTAAAATCAGTACCTTTAATCTTCTTTTTGCCGGAGCTTTCTATCCGTTTATCAGCGACACAAGTCCCTTCCATATCCTCATTTTCGGCAGTTTTCATCTTCTTACCTGTTCATATACATTTTTTTAATCTTTTTTCTTATGCACATTTTTTGTTGATCCAATATAATGTTGTATTTACTTAACTAAATTTTACTCCATACCTGGACTACTTTTTTTTCTGAGCTTCCTATCTGGAACTTCACCACACTCGAATTTTTTTCTATTTTTGTATTACGATTAGTTTAGATCCGTTTCAAAAAAATTTTTTTACTTTTTTCTATACATGTATATAATTCCAGTCTAATTAAGAACACTAATTAACACCACGCACCTTTTTTCCCTTTCCACGATGATAATATCTTGCAATCCGAGGTTCTGTCTTCAGGGACTGTTTCTAAATTTAGTTACAATAATGATTTTTTAATTAGAAAATTAAATAATAATCAAGGCATTTTTATACTCAACCAAAAATATATAAAGTCGCTACCTTTGTTTATAAGCTTTCTTCCGGAGATTATTTTGCAGTCCGTTGATTCATTTGTAGGTGATTCATCATCTTCATATCCTGCATTAATAATCATAGAACATTAAAACATATTTTGTATTACATAGCATTACTATGTTCAAAAGTTATTTTAAGATATTTTTCATAAGCGAATTCATGTTACCTATTAACCTCCTCCGCTTCCGTGAACCGTTGTTCCTTTCATTGTTTGTTTCATCCTCACGATCAACATCTATGATAGTCTCCATTGAGTTTTTAAAACTTCTTAACTTAATTCGTGCAATACGAGGGCTTTTCCTTCCTCGTGCAAACCTTCCGCTTCCTGTCAGATTCCTGAAAAAATATCACCAGTGTTACACTTATATCCTCTCTGTAACAAATGTTTTAAAATTAACTTTTCAAATTTGTTGACATTTTACATGTAGAAAAAAATCCTTAAACGGTGTTACAGTTAGATAATATAAGTAACTATTTGTTTTAAGTACCTTTTTCCATTTTTTTCCATGATACTCTGTAGAACTTAATAAAATTTTTTGACAAAGCCATTAGCATGTACCCAAACTATATAAAAAATACAAAAATTAAATCAACTAACTGCAGTTTCAAACCATTTTTCCCCTGTAACAGTATATTACAACTTTTTTTAACAAAGCCATTAAGTATGTACCCAAATTATTAAAAAAAAAAGGAATTAAATAAACTACTCACAGTTTCAAACCCTTTTTTTTCTGTAACAGTATATTACAACTATTTTTAAACAAAGCCATTAAGTATTTTACCCTAAGTATAAAAATAAAACATGTTTTTTTTTCTCTAACAGTAGATTACAATTTTTTTTAACGTATGTTAAATAAATTCAAAAACCTCCTAACATTTTTAATTTTTCAGGTTAACCCTTCTTTGTAAGCATAAAAAATGAAAAATAAAAAAGGAAAAAGGTTCCAATACATTATTTCTAACAAAACCCTTTGATTTCATCATCTACACACATAAACTTCACATTAAATTTAATTCTTTACACCATTTTTCTCTTATAAACAATAGATTACATCATTTTCTTATTTATAACAAGTTAAATCAACGAACCCCTAAAAAAACAAGGTTTCAAGAATACCTGTTATAACCCTTCGCCCTTGCATTCACCTTTTTCGACGATTTCAAAGCCTTCAAACTTTGCCTCATTTTGAAAACCTAACGCATAAGATCTGAAAGAAAATTTTTTAAAAGATTAACGAGAGAGAAGACGAAGAAACCCTCTTTTGTTGAGAGACATGAGAGAAATGGATGAGAGATGTTTTGTGTGTTGTGAAGAATAAAGATCAATGAGAGAGAATATGACGAAATTTTTTGACGGTTTTGTCACGTCAACGAGTACTCTGCATGGTTTTAGTTCCCCAAGATGCACCTTTTGGTGTTTTTATTTGGACGATAATACCCCTGCTCGAAATCATATCTAAATAACAAAGTGAGTTTATTATTAAAATAATAGAAATCAAATCTGAACCATTGATTGCCATAAATCTAAGGCCACAAATGGGTTTCTCTAGTTTCTCCATCTCATTAGAGTTTCTAAATTATCTATATCATATATATATATATATATATATATAGGGGAAAGTTAATTTGAGAACACCTATATTTCGTGCGAACCGTAAGAACGGCATCTAAAACCATTCAAATTCAAAATTTCTTTTTACATTTATCTATATTACTAAAATACAATCCCAAAAACACAATTTACGCGTAAAAATTCAAACGTATACGAAAAAAATTGTTTTTACACATGTGTAAATTTACTGTTTATACATGTGTAAACTGTTTCATTTACACATGTGTAAAAAGTTAATTTGAAAGTGTTTTTGCAAGAAAAGATGAATTATTTGAAAAGAACATTCATTTATTAATGTTGTATTTTGATTATAATGAGGTTTGTATGAAAAAAATTTGATTTTGATTGATTTTTTTACTTGTTCTTACGGTTCTGACAATATTTAGCGTTCTCAAGATAACCCTCCCCTATATATATATATATATATATATATATATATATATATATATGGAAGAGTTATCTTGAGAACATTAACTATTGTGAGAACCGTGAGAACAAACAAAAAAAAATCAATCAAAATCAATTTTTTTAATACAAACCACAATATAATTAAAATAAAATATTAAAAAATAATTTTTCTTTCCAAATAATTCATCTTTGCTTGCAAAAACACTTAAAAAAATAAGTTTTTTACACATGTGTAAATGAAATAGTTTACACGTGTATAAACAGTAAATTTACACATGTGTAAAAACGATTTATTTTTGTATACGTTTAAATTTTTACGCATAAATTGTGTTTTTGAGATTGTATTTTAATACTAAAGATGAGTGTAAAAAGAAATTTTGAATTTGAATGGTTTTAGATGGCGTTCTCGCGGTTCGCACGAAATATATGTGTTCTCAAATTAATTTTCCCATATATATATATATATATATATATATATATAGTGGAGAGTTCAAATGAGAAGAAATTTTCTTGTAAGAAAAAAAAAATAAATATAAAGCAATAGAAATATTCCATTTAATAGTTGTATTTAATGTTAAATAAATTTTTAAGCTTTTGTAACTCCCATAAACTAGTTGAATAAATGAAATCATAATTGTTTTTCAAATATATATCTTTAAAGCAAAGTTAATTTATAGTGAAGGATAAATTTCCGTATATGTAGGATGAATTTCTACATGTGTAGGATAAGCCCAATGATAATTTCGATATGTGTAGGATAAAAGTATGATAATTTTGATGTGTGTAGGATAAATTTTGATATGTGTATAACAAGTTTTGATGTGTGTAAGATAAAATATTTAAAAGTAATTAATTGAATAATTAATGTGAAATGAGTTAAAGTATTTAATAATATTTCTTCTTTTTCTTCTCAAACTAAAATTCTTCTCAAATGATCTCCTATATATATATATATATATATATATATATATAGGGAAAGTATAGGGAGAAAACCCTTTGAAATGGAAAAACTCCAAGAAACTCAATACTTGGTCCATATTGTGCCACATCATCCCACACACTATCACTCTATATTATATTAGAAAGGTTACTTTGGACATTTTACACCATCCCCTTCTCTCTCTCCATATATATACATGTTTTCCCTCTTCTCTCTCTTTAGTTTTTTTTTTCAAATTCAGATCTAAACTCTCAATCCCCCCCTCTCTCTCTAGGATAATGAATCACCTCTCACCATACACACCACCATCGACCACCCTAACAACCACCGTCTACCACCACCTTCACCTAACCAATAAACACGACCACCATCATTATCGTCTGAAAACAGAGCAGATCGAAACAAAACAAAACAGAGCAGACCCAAAACTCAGATCGTGTGTGTAACTGTGTGTTTTTTAGGGTTGCTGCTTCTCCAACCAAAACTCAGATCCTGCCTTTTTTCGATTGATTGGTACAAAAATAGGACCCTTGGTAAGCAAGAAGTCATGATTGTTCTAGTGTTGTTTTTTTTCGATTCATTTGTCAAAATATTTTTCGTTAACTGTTTGTGTAAGTGATTTTTTTATAAAACATAAACCTGATTATTTTTTTACAAATATTTTTTTTCGTGAACTGTTTGTTCTCCACCAAAACTTGATTTCATAGTTTACAAAAATCTAGATCTAGTTATTATTTAAATTATATATATATTGGTTTGACAATTGATCGCCTTCTAGCCCTGCTTCCAATAGAATCATGATTCTTTGGATACTATCCTTTTAATCAATATTTTATACTTATAGGGCTTTATGATTATTGAATTGTTGACTTTGTATGCAAGAACATTTTTTTCTCTCATTTGTACATTACATATTTTATGATTATTGTTATTTCTACGTTTCTAAATATGTTCCAACAATAGGAACAAATAAAAATTTTCATTTCTGCACCGATGCAAGTAATAATACTAGTCTTTATCTATATTAATTTATATTAGGCTTTGACTTTTTGACTATTAGAAATTTATATTATGGTGATGGTGGTAACAAGTGTTTGATTTTTTTGGGTAGTTTTTGTTTGCATACCAAGTGTTCGATCAAATGCTTGAATGAACACTACTGTGGATGGCAAATGCTTTATTGTTTTTTTTTTCGATTTGTGATGGTGGTAAAAAAAGTATTAATTAATTTCAATATATTAGCTTCACTATACGTTTTTTTATTTGTGCGTTTTGTGTTACGTTTTGATTTTGTTAGGTTTTGGGTTTTGTTAGAATAATAATAATAATAGTTTTGGGGATAGTTTATGTTCGCATACCAAGTGTTCGATCAAATGCTTGAGTGAAAAAAAAAACTTATGTTAACCTTTTTTATTTTTTTTATTATTATTGTTTTGTTTATGTTAGATTTTTATTGGATTGGGGACATGCGTTTGATAGATCACATGTGATTGATGAATAAATTTGTAGTCTTTTATATTAGTATATGCCAACACATGCTAGTGATGCCCCATTATGTATTTGAGGATCCCAAACTAACATGTGTATCTGTTCCAGGGTTGGTTTACATGAGTAGGCTATTGGAAGAAGGCGGCGTTGGTGATGTGGCTGTGGTAAGTTATTGTTTTTTTTTTATAAAGATTATAAATTTTTAATCTTTTGGTGAATAGGGTGTTTAAATAATTCTTGTATTCTATTTAATAATTTTTTGGCAAGTGAAATTGTTATGAACTCGTATAGGGTACATGTCTATTTTTTTGCGATCCGAGTCTTGTATGCTCACACACGTTAGTGATGCTAACACATGCTAGTATATACCCAACTAACAGTTGTTAGGGTCCATATGACATATGTTATTTTCAGTAAAACATATGTTTTAGAATATGCTAACACATGCTACTGATATCTTTTATTATATTATATATTTCATGAATATGAGGATAATTTTTTGGTATATGGATTTAGATTCGTTATGATTCGATTTTTTAAATTTATTATTGTTGTATTTCAAACCCTATTAATTGTATTGGAGTAGTTGTATTAACATAGTTGTAGGTTTTGATTTTGTTAGGTTTTGGGTTTTGTTAGAATGAAAAAAAAAAACTTATTTTAACCTTTTTTATTACTTTTTTGTTTATGTTAGATTGTTATTGGATTGGGGACATGAGGTTAATATTGTTTTGGCATGTGGAAGTGTTATGAACTCGTCTAGGGTGCACACGTTAGTGATGCTAACACATGCTAGTATAGCTCAATTTTGGCATATTATGTGTGTATGTATTCTGGGTACACATGTTAGTGATGCTAACGCATGCTAGTATATGACTGACTAACAGGTGTTAGGGTTCATATGACATACGTTAGTATATGCCCAACTAACACGTGTTATGGATTTGGATTGGTTCTGATTTGATTTTTTAAATGTATTATTGTTGGATTTCAAACCCTATTAATCGTATTTGAGTAGTTGTATTAACATAATTGTAAAATTGAGTATCATACACTTGGCACAACAGATTTGGTGTTGTTTACACACATGTTTGTGGTGCTAACACATGCTAGTATATGTCTAACTGACAGGTGCTAGGGTTCATATGACATACGTTAGTATATGCCCAACTAACATGTGTTAGATTTTATATGACATACGTTATTTCAGTAAACATATGTTTTAGAATACAATAACACATGTCATTGATGTCCCATTATGTGTTTTGTAGAGCCCAACTAACACGTGTTACCTTTTTTGTAGGTGAAGAGATGTTTTGAGTTAAAGATGATGATGAGGATCAAGAACGAAGCATAGCTAGATTTTTTCTATGTTGTTATGATAGTTAAAGATGATGTTTGTATGAAAAGTTTTTTGATACATTTTTAGTATTGATTGTAATGATCGTTTTTATCATTTCTTAATTAAATATACATTTTATGTGTTCTTTTATTATGATCTTTTAGTATATGCCTGGTAACACATGTTAGCGATGTCTCACACGAGGTCAGAATTTTTTATCACAACACTAACGTACGTTAATATTCATGCTGGAAAAAGTGTCATAAAGTAGGAGAGAGGTGACTTGACAAGTGTCAAATCAACCTTTTTAAACCTAGGATTCAGAAAATTAAATTAAAAAAAATTAATTCAAGATTACCATATTACCCTTATTCCACCTTTTTAAGCAAGTGGCCCACTTACTTTTGAATATTATATGGAAATTAATTATGGACCATTGATCAAACTTGATCAATGGTCACCATAGGGTTTGCAAGGTTTTTTCATTATAAAGGGTTTCCATATTATCCATCCCCTATATATATATATATATATATATAGGGTAAGGTTCCTGTAGGAAAATTGATTTGTGTAGGAAGTGTAAGAAGTGTTTTCAACCATTGGATCTAGAAATGGATGGTTAAGATTAAAAGTTTGGGTTTGTTAAGATTCTACTAATTATATTTTAATAATTAAGGGTAGGATGGTCCAATAAGTGTTTTAAATGAGGGTAGTAATGCCATTTTCTTGTATTTTAATAAAGAAACCATTTGACTCTCACCCTTAAATTATGCTCCTCTTTCTCTCTCATCTTAATTTTAATTTTAATCTTAATTTTATTAATGATTATAATTTCTCTCATACATTCAAACTTGTTCATTTTCCAAAAAGAAAAAAACAAATAGAACCACAAAACCTTCTTTGCACCGGTTATTCTTCATCTTCTATAATAGCGGGTTTAAAGTAATAGTTTTTTGTGCTAATCTAACCGAATAATAGTGTTTTTTTTACTAAACATGATTCATATCTGTTAAAAAAAACTCATGATTCGTTTTTAAAACACTACTGATTCGTATAAAGCACTACTGATTCGTTATAAAACACTCTTGATGTTATTATAAAACACTTCCGATGATATTATAAAACACTCCTTATTAATGCATACTAGTTTCTCTTTCATTATAAAACACTCCTGACGTTATTATAAAACACTCCTGATGTTAACCTTCTGTCATGACTTGAATAATCGAACAACTGATAGAGATGGGTTATATGTTTGAAGAATCGAAAAAGTTTTTGGGTATTGATCAACTTATTTGATATGGATATTTTATGATTCTTATGAAAAATAATGAATAATTAGTTAATTTAGAATGATTAATCTTCATAAATATGTAGATGTTAGTTGCTAATTTAGTGGGTTTGTAATAAATAAAAAAATGGACAAAAAGTCTATAATGTCATTCATCTAAAGATTTAATTAGATTTGATCTAATGGTTGAAAATACTTCCTACACTTCCTACACAAAACAATTTTCCTACCGGATCCTCTACCTATATATATATATATATATATATAGGATCCGGATATTTTGAGAACTAAGGTGAGTTGTGAGAACCATAGGAACTCACTTTATAACCACATACTTTTTTTAATCAAAAATGAATATGTGGTCCACAATTAATCAACAATAAAATAATGAATAAAATATTAATATACTTACACGAGGATAAAAATCCCTTACACCGGTGTATTTTGGCGTAAATTAATGTATTTTTTTTAATTTTTTTTTACAGCGGGGTTTACGTGTTTTACACGAGTGTAAAAAAAAGAAAATTTTTTTTCGCATTTTACGTCGAGTTCCTACGAGTTCTCACAACTCGTTGAGTTCTCAAAGTATCCTAACCCTATATATATATATATATATATATATATATATATATATATATATATATGCTATGTATCCAGGAGAAACTCTATTGAGTTGTGGAAACTATTGAAACCCATCATATGGTTCAAATCTATCCACGTAACCATCTTTTGAAATCAATTGAAGGGTATTTTCGGTACCCTTTTGTTAGTCTCACCTCAGTCCTCCTGACACCTACACAAAGTTTCACACATTTTAATAAAAAGTATTTGTCTCTCTATCCTTTATGGAGCACTGGGGTTGAAATTTTCTTAAATTTTAGGCAATTATGTTTGTTAAAAAAGGTAAGATTGCAAATAAGAAGGATGTGTATTTGGTTGGAGTTTTTGACCAGATACATTCCTTGGAGCATTGGATGGTTTTAAGGAAAAATTGTTTATAAAAGGAGAAATGAGTTGATTTTTTGAATGGAATTAATTTTTAAAATTTTTGGGCGTTGAAGATTGGATCTAAGAATTTTTTTTTAAAACACTATATGTAAGTACTGAAAACACAACATAAACATAGCAATGAGAAACCGAATCAGACCTTCAAGTGAGCAGTAGCCTTGTCCTTGTCCTTGTGTGTGAAGACTCCAGTGGACAGGACAACAAAGTCGGCTCCAGCTGCACCCCATGGGATCTCTCTCGGGTTCCTAATAATACAAACAAAACACTGTGATTAATTAAAGGGGAAATGATATACCTACACACAATTCTTAATCCATTAATCCTTAAACGGATTTTATTTGAAGCCAAAAACACTGACTGGCTTCTCACCAAAGAGAAGAGTCTTCTCATCCTTAACCTTAAGTGCATGATGCTTCCATTGGCCATAGACAGTGTCATACTTAAACATATATGTCTGCAAGAAAATAAACTTGTAAATAATTTCACACATATAACACCAAACACTTGCAGAACGACATATACGAACAGAGATTCAAAACTCTATTAAGACATACATTCATACAAAGAATATGATGATAGATTAAATGGGCTGGGTAAAGGTAGGAAATCAATTGTAGGAAGACACGTGGCAAAAAAATGTAACAACCCGACCAGGAGGGGGCTGGACGTTACGTCAGTTGGGTAACAGACTTGCACAACGGAAGTAACGATAACAAATATTTAATATTTGTACAAGTTTTAGTCGTAATTAATACAAATACAATGTAAAATATAATTAAATCTAATGCGTAGACGAAACGCGGCGGTCGTCGAAGCAGTGTAATCCTTAGTCGATCCCATCTCTATTCCACATATCTCTAGATGCTCTAACCGCAACATATGGCCGAATCTTCTAACCAATATCCTCTAAACCGCTACTAGCTATCAAACGAACATAATCCGTATGCTCCACAATCATCTGAATGCAGTACCTGAACACATGCTTAAAAAGAGTTGGTCAGCAAAATATGCCGGTGAGTCCGTGTAAGTAATCAATGGATCCAAAAACAGTTTATCAGTTCGTAAACAAGTTCAACACAGTTCAATTAGTTTAACACACGTGATGTACAAGCAACACCTCAACCCTAACGTGGACTCTATCTACTGCCATTATAGGTCCTGGCAAAATATATGCCGCAATGGTTCCATAACCGTCGTGGAGGGTTTCCCGGGCCCTTATGTCCCGAGTCCACTTTGCGTGGGGGTTTCCCCAAGTAGTACTACCCATATATTAAGTGGCTCACCTATGAGTTAATGAGTGTCAGTATTATCCGGCAGCTAGTATCTTGTCACATCACAATAGTTTATAAAACGGAAGCATGCATTCACCCCAAAATAGTAAAACAGAAAAAGGGGATTGGTACACGAACTCACCTTTGGTTGCGTTTCACATTACGTCTCACCGCCACATGTTATTCCAAGTCAATATCCGATTATTATTCACCGACAAGGTCCTACTCAAGAATATAAATATTAGCGCGTGTAACCAATACCGTGGTTACACGTGTGGGGAAGCTAGGACCTTTCCGGCTTTCAATATACTTATCTATTCATGAATTTCTATAACTTTTAGTCTTAAATCTCTACATAGCGATTTGTTATCTTGGTTCAATATGTATATGTATCCGAGTCATAAGTAGTAACAAAATTACCAATATCTTAAGTTATGTCGCTTATACTAATCTCTAGGTTTTCAAATGCAATTGTACGTTTAGTTATCTAGAGTCTCAAAGGTCTCGAGTCCATATGATTTGTATAATGTCCAAATGTCCCATTGTTACCAAGTCTAGTCTATCCAAGTCCATATATTCAATGTATTGGTATCACAATTGTCATTCATCTATCTCACATATTGTCATAATAGTCCTATGTCCGATTTATTGTTTATAATCTCATATCTTTATCATCACTTATATTACATCAAACATATCAAATGGTCCTAACATAAGTTTATTTATATTCTAGTTTACACATAATGTACATTACACATACGAATCCGTTGTTTAGTCCATAGGGTCGGGTCGGGTCCAATGTCAAAGTCCCACACGTGTTAATCGATAAATTATGCTTAATATAACTAGCTAAGTTGTCGTGTAGTCGTTATACCTCGCTTCTCCTTCTGTCCGTTGACTGGTCAGTTGACCAGCTTTGACCCGAGTCTAATGCCTTTGACTTTCGTTGACCCGAGTCTTGGTTGTCCCTAAACCTTCCCTGAACACTTCTGCATCTACACCATCACCATTCCTGTTACCCGAAACCTTCGTCTTCCTCAGCCATCCTTATAACCCATCACCACCAACAACCATCCTAATAATACTAGCTAAATCTATATCAACATCCCCATTATAACCCCCTAAAACCGGAACTCTACTCGAACCCTGCTGAGCCACCGCCGCCGCCTCTGACATCACTCGTCACTACCATAACCCCTCCATCGTTCCTTTCCCCGCTCCAACATCAACAACCACCTTCAATTCCTTAATAACTTATACTAATAGATTATGGACTAACTGGTTTACCTTGGTGGGTGTGGATCTGAGATGAAACCCAAATCAAGACATAACCCTAATCTGAACAGGAGTCACTGCCGCTGACCTCTCCTTCTGCTTCTGTTTCTCTCTCTCTCTACGGTGTTTCTTTCTCTCCCTCGCGTCTCTCTTATTCCGGTTCTCTTCTATTTCTCTCTAATCGGTCTCCCATCCTCAGCATCTCTTTCTTTCTCTCTTTCGAACAGGTCTGGGAGTATAACGGGAGGTTGGGGTGAGATCAGTGTAGAAGGGAGGTGGAAGTTGAGGGGTTTGGGGATGGCTCCGCCGGAGCTCCGCCGTAAACCACCATGCTCCGCCGCTATCTGCCAGAACTCTGCCCTCCTCCTTCTCTCTCTCTCTCACAGATGTATAAGTGTGTGTGTTTTAGTTAGTCAGACAAACAAAGGGATGGGTGGGGGTTTGGGTATTTATACTAGAGGCCCTTTGATGGTTTTTACAAAACCAAACATGGTTTTGTAATTGTGTTGTCACAAGGAGGATAGGACAAGTGTCCTATCCTGTGTGACTCATCCGAAAGTCGGGTGGGTTCGTTTCGGGTATCGGTCCGGTCACGTAACGGGTATAATGTTATTTCCTCTCGTCCAAATATTTATCCGACTCGCCAACACGGCTTCGTATTCGTCTAAATTTAATCATATTATTATCTTTGGCCATTTAATAATTATATAATAATAATAATGTGCGAAAAATTTTTGGCCTAGTCACCGTACTGTTACAAAAAATTTAAGCGCAAAATGACAATGAGTTAGGATATTGACAGGTGGACAAAACCATTGTGTAATATTATATTTTATAGATTATAGATATCATTTTTTTTAATTAAAACATATGAGCATTCACTGTAATGCAATTAAATGTAGTCATAAAAAATATTGGAGAAACTTTTTTTAAACCATAACAGTTTCATGTTACTTTCGAAAGTTTTTTTAAAAAATAAAACATATGAACATTAATTTTATCAAACCATTGTCAAAATAGTATTTACTTACTGGATTATATAAATATCATAATATAAAAATGAGGATCATGATAAAAATCAGTGAGAAATTGTTGTCAAATACGCTTTTAAAAAACTATGTTTTCCACCATGATAAAAGTTGGCAACATTAGTAGCACAGACATGGTTTATCAACTATAATAACTAAAATAAATGCACTTAAAAAACAACCATCAGAGTTGTTTTTTATTCTGAAAGCTTACTTGTGTTAGAGTAGTAAGCCAACAAAATATTTGATGAGGCTGCGATGACTTGGAGTTATCAACATGTTAGTCGACATCTGCGGCATATTTTGAATCGCCTAAGCGCCTGCCAAATGGTCAACATATTAGTTAGAGAATCATATTCAATCCCAAAGTTAAGGATGGGAACTGTGTCTGAGTGGTTGACTCAGTGTCTGCAAATGCAGCGCAACAATGACTGATTAGGTGGTGCTGAACGCTAATCAAGTTATTATACAAGCATCAAGGATCAAACAATGATGACATAATTGCTCAATATAATCCATTGTCAAAAGAGTATTTAGTTACTGTATTATATAAATCTATAAACGTGTTAGAAAAAGTAATAGAAACCTTTTCATTGATATATTCCAACATAACCTGAATGCTCTAATCGATGTTTAGTCCCAAAGTTTACTTTTCTAGCTAAGTCCCATTTTTTTCAAGAATCAAAATTACTTTCTTTAAATTAATTATAATTGAGACAACTAAAGAATTGTCATTTGGGTTTTTTTTTCTTTATTAGCTTTATATAACAAAATAAACAACCTACGCTCTTGAGCCAAAAATCTCAATGACACATTTAAAAGCATCATTGTTGGATATACCAATACTCCAATGTCAATCTTTATGATACCCACCTCCAATAGTTGGTCAATTTTAAAGTCAAATCTACAAGTGAATCTACTGTATACTGAAATCAAAAGAACATATAGGAACTTTATGTAAAAGTGTAAGACAAACAAATACAAAAAATGATACCCTTAACCTCGTCATCATTGGGTAGATCAAATTAATACTCAGCATCCAAATTAAGATGAACATAAACATTGGCAATTTTATTGTTTATAAACATGTAAACTGTTTCATTTACACATGTGTAAAAAAATTATTTTTTAAGTGCTTTTGCAATAAAAGATGAATTAATTGGAAAGAAAAGTTATTTTTTAATATTGTATTTTAATTATATTGTGGTTTGTATTAAAAAAAAAGATTTTGATTGGTTTTTTTTGTTTGTTCTCACGGTTCTCACAACAAATGACTTTGATACCCTCAATTAAAACATATATTGACGATCTTACCCTTAATTCCTATAATATATTATTTAGATTTTAAACACATCCCATCTTTTAATCTCCACCATCCATCTTTAAATCTAATGGTTGAAAACACTTCTTACACTTCCTACACAAAACCATTTTCTTACAGGAACCCTACCCTATATATATATATATATATATATATATATATATATATATATATATATATATATATATATATATATATATATATATATATATACATATACATAAGATTTGGTTCATTTGAGAACCATTGGCTAAATTGAGAAGTGAGATAACCATTCTGAATCACACATTCTCTAAGGCATATATATATATATATGTATATGTATAGGGGAATGAGCAAATGGGAAGAAACTTAATGTGAAAAAAAAAAGAAGAAATGGAACATTAAATACTTTAACTTTTATTACATTAATTATTATCTCTTTAATTAATTAGTCATTAATACTTTATCCTACACATTATCAATTTCGTCTTACACATATCAAAATTCATCCTACATGTATCTATATTATCACGCGTTTATCATACACATATCTAGATTATCATACGTTAATCGTACACATATAGAAATTTAACCTACATTTGTCCTATACATATCAAAATCATCCTTCATTGTAAATTATGATTGATATGAAAAAATATATTTTGAAATTGAATTATTAGGGGCTGTTTGGCAACATCTGAATGGGAAAGTGCTGAACCAATAAGAGGTCTGAATGGGAAAGAGGCTCTGAACCGGTAAGTGCTGAACCAATAAAATGATGTTTGGTTAAACATCTTAATAAATATGCAAAATGACTAATTTACCCTCACCCCGACCCCATTCACCTACCTCTCTTTTTATCATAAATCCCTTCCCCACCTACCCTCCCATTTCTTCTTTTCTCCCAACACCTCGTTCATCTGTCTTCTTCCACCACACACTTCTACTTCTTTCTCTTTCCCCTTTTCTTTTCTTTCTTTTTTCTAAATCAAACATAAGTACATAACACACACGATTCCTTTTCTTCCTTATTCTTAAATCAAACACACACACACAGAGAACAGAGGAGGGGAGGGCGGCAGTGGCCGGTGGCGTTGGGTGAGCAGAGGGCGGCGGCGTTGGGTGAACAGAGGGCGGCGACGTTGGGTTAGCAGAAGGCGACGACGTTGGGTGAGCAGAGGGCGGTGGCGTTGGGTGGAGGAGAGAGAGGGCGGCTGGTGGCCGGAGGCAGAGAGGAGGAAGGTTGGGCGGCAGTGTTGGGCGGTGGTGTTGGGTGGTGGCTGCAGCTGTGGAGAGAAGCAACGATGGTGAAGAGAAGGTTAAAATTGTCCTCTGAACCATTCAGCATCATTCTAGAGCTGAACCATACAGAGGTGAACTGAACCATTAAGAGGTATCATTTAGATGAACCAAACACTATGACCTCTAACCGATTCAGAGGTTTGCCTCTTAATGAAACCATTAAGAGGTAAACAAACAGCCCCTTAGTTTTATTAATTTAAATAGTTTAGGAGGGTTACAAAAAAACTAATCATTTATCTAACATTAAGTACACTTATTATATAAAGAATTCCTATTGGTTTAAATTTCTTCTTTTTCTTCTCATATTACCTTTTCTTCTCATTTGAACTCTCCACTATTGTGACACCCGGCAAACTCAGGTTGATAACATTGAGTAGGTTAAAGTCTACCTTAGCGAGTCACGCGTATATTATACTTAACTGGGTCGGTTGAGTCGTGTTATGGTCCGGAAGTCGTTACTACGGTCTAGAGGGTCATTAGATGTCAGTCAATAACCATGTGTACAAGAATTGACGATTCGTAGAATCGTCGAACCTTAGCAAACACACAAGTCTCGAGTCCCGGGAATTGGTGAACGAAGGTGAACGTGTTTGTTTTCATGATTTATGTGTGCATAATTGCTATGTTACGTGTCAGTATGTGTATATGTGTTTACATATGTTAAAACGGTGATTACACGCGATTGCATGACATTATAGGTGATTACGCAGTGCTGAAGGCGATTGTGCAGAGCCTGAGGGTGATTAGACCCTGTAATCGCCTATAGGAGGGCGATTAGGGGGAGTATAAGGGCGATTGGGCCCTAATCGCCTATAGCTATAGGCGATTAGGAGCCCTAATCGCATGATACTGCTGCGTAATCGCCTGACGTGTTTTAAACGACTAGAAACGCCTATAAATACCACCCTTGGCCTCTAAAACACCATTAGTGCAACCCTAGCCGTCCCATAACCTATCCCAACTCACAAACACCCTCTGGAACACGTTTTTGCATCAAAACACACATTTCCAAGCTTTACACATCATTTTCTCATAAATCCAAGGTGTGTTCTTCATCCCAAACCTTTGTATGATTATGTTTTGTTCCCTAAAGGTCCAGACCTGATTTATAAACTATTGTGTCTTTGAAAATCTATTAAAAACCGTTTTTAAACAAACCCAAACCCTTAGGCATGTTGTATGTGTTGTATATGATTAAAGATAGGATTTTTACGATTGAAACATGGATGTTCTTGTGTTATGAATGTGTTTCTGACTTAAATGGGTTATGGTAATGTTAACTTAGGAGTTTGGATGTCCATGGTTGGGTATTGTTGATATTTGATGTTTTGACCCATTTGAATGATTTTGAATGATTAAGAATGATAGGATGTGTTTTATTGGTTATATGATGTTAGGGTTTGCGTTAGGATGATGCTAGAACAGTAGGGTATTATCGGAAAACGTTATTATATGATGAAATATGAATATTTGCTATTTAGGGTAAGTTTTTGCATATGATGTGATGTTTACATGCTAAGTATGCCATTTTGGGAAAACGCTCGCATTCGGGACTGATGGGATGATGATAACTTAGGGTTTTTGCTTGAAATATGTTTGATAATGTTGTATGATTGATATTTGGTGTTTCCACACGTTCCGGATCTGATTTGGAGGGTTAAACGCGCGAAAAACCGGAACAACACTACAGGGGGCGATTGGGGGCCCTAATCGCCTATGCTGAAGGTGATTAGGAGCCCAATCGCCTATGCTGAAGGCAATTAGGAGCCTAATCTCCTATAGGGAGGGCGATTGGGGGCCTAATCGCCTTCACAGCATGTGATTACGATCCTAATCACTAGTTAGACTCTGAATTGCATGTCTTATAGCCCTAATCGCCTATAGTGCACTAGAATAGGCCTAATCGCCTATGTTTGAGGGAGATTAGAGTCCAATCACCTTCAGGGAAGGCGATTAGCATTCCTAATCACCAGTTGACTTTCCTAATTGCTAGTTGACCTCTCCTAATCGCATGTACTGCTGCTGTAAATATATTTTGGCATTCCGAGACCCTATTTGACACCTAGGAACATGCTAGGAACCCCGTATCATACCTAGTAACATGGTAACACGTGCTCGGACTTATTTATGCGCTGATTGAACTATGTGTTAGACTTGTTGAACTTTAACACGTGTTAAGCATGGTTGCATGATTTGTATGTCTTAGAGTATGAGGTTAACACGTGGAGTCTCGGGTCACCAATGGGATGTCGAGTCTTGTACAAATGGTCGGATAAACAGTCAACGTGTTTTCAAATGAACTTGGTCATGGTCTGGACATCTAGGGGCTAACTAACCTACGGGTTATTAGTCTAAGTACTTGTAACTGTCATATGTTAGGTCGCCGCTTTACGGGGCTAGCATAGCTTGCTGATTTCAATCATTTCGATGTAACGCAACCTAAGGTGAGTTCACGGCCCCACTTTAACTGGTTTTACTTTTGGGGGAGAAAACATGCGTTAAACTTGTATTTGGTAACTACTGTCATACTATGGGTTATTTTGGGTTACTATACGATCTTTGGAAGTCCCGGGGGAAACTATGAATGTGCGGGGTAGCACAACGGGGAAATGTGGATAGATCTATTGGGCGTGACCTGCCCCACTCGACGGTTGGAGGCCGGGCGGGTGCATATTGTCTCAAACGGGAACGGTACACTATTCGGGCACAAACATTTCTGGGTTTGCGAGTTAGTAATGGTTCCCAATTGTAGTAGTAACAAAACATACGCCTAGCTAGCGTACTTTGGTTTACATACTTACATAGTATGGACAGGGCGAACTTGGTACTTTTATTACAAACCTGTGAACTCACCAGCATTTTTGTGCTGACATATTTTTGGCATGTTTTTCTCAGGTCGCTAAGGTAGCATCCCAGGGCTTAGGCGCACGCGTCTGCACGGCGTCTAGTTTAGGGTTCATGGTTTTCGAATGTTGAATAAGATTGAATACTTTTGGATTTTGAGTTGTAAACAAAGCTTCCGCTACTATTTTGTGGTTTAAACTTATGTTTTTAAATTTGCATGTGTTCATATAGTATCGTTTATTGTGATCGTTGACTTGGATCCTGGTTTGTCACGCGCCTCGCGGTAAAACTCTGCAAGCGGAATTTGAGGGTGTGACAGATTGGTATCAGAGCCAATGGTTATAGTGAACTAGGACTGCATGTAGAGTCCAGTCTATAGCCGAGTCGCACACACTAGACGGTCACATGGTACTAGTCGTCATAGTGGGTTACATATGGGCTTGTCGGGGTGTCTTTAAATCATCAAACTCTTTGTGTTACATCATCCGCTCTCCTGTGTGTTGGGTTATTGATTTCTAAGGCAATGTTGTATATTGGAGTGATTTGTGTACTCTTGAGATCTATCCAAGGCTCGGTCATCTCCCCTTCGTGCTCCAATAAACACACTCGCCCATAAGTTACCTTGGCATTTATGTCATTACGGTGTACGGCTAGGCGTCCGTGTCCGGTGACTTGAACTTTAAACTAGGAGGACACTTGGAGGACTATGTAGAGCGGTTTATCATTTCGGGTGCACGGGAAATCATAAACCGAAATGCATGAAAATCCTAGTGAGCTCCAGGTTTGATTGGATAGTTCTGGATTGGATCTAGCATTATTTTATGAACACTAGTGGTTGCCACTAGCTGTAAATCTGAATTTCCTCGTTCTTGTTGCCAAAATCATGTCTGGAGTTCGTGGAGGACGTAGAGGTGGTCGCACTGGTGGACGTGATGGTGGCGGTGGTCGTGGAGGCATGAACCTAACGCAGGAAGATCTGAACAACCTGCTGCACGCTGCCTTTCAGGCAGGACACAATGCTCATGGTGGTAAGTTGATTCTATCAGCTTTGCCTCATTTATGAGCATGGTATCTTTCTTTTGTGGTTTTCTTACGTGTTTCATTTCAGGTGGAGTTGTTAACCCACCTCCAGCTATGTGCACGTACAAGATGTTTAGGGACTGTAAGCCCCATGATTTCTCTGGCACTGAGGGGGCAGTGGGGTTGCTCAAGTGGCTGGAGAAGGTGGAGTCGGTGTTTTTGATGTGTAACTGTCTCCCTGAAGATCGCGTTAAGTATGCTGCCGCGCTCTTTCAAGATGTTGCTTTGGCCTGGTGGAACTCTACTACTCGGAACATGGGTTTGGGGGAAGCTTACGCCATGCCATGGGAGAACTTCGTTCAGCTCTTGAAGAGGGAGTACTGTCCTAGGGAGGAAATCCAGAAGTTGGAACATGAGGTTTGGAACCTCAAGATGGTTGGGTCAGAGATAGAGGAGTACACTGTGAGGCGTAATGAGTTGGCGGTGTTGTGTCCTGATTTGCACGCACCAGAGTATAGGAGGATCGAGCACTACATTTCAGGGCTAGTACCAGAGATAGCGGGGTTGGTGGCTGCGGGAAATCTTCCTACTTATGCAGATATGGTTCGATCGGCTCATAGGATGACTAATATGAAGGTGAATGAGGGTATCTTGCCTGCCCGTGGTTCGACTGTCAAAGCTCCTGAAAGTAACAAGCGCAAGTGGGATAGTGTTGGGAAGGGTTCTGTGCCAGCTCCATCTCAGCAGGGTAAGAAATTTGATGTTGGGGGTTCTTCTTCTTCGGGTTCGAAACAGGGTGGATATGCTGGGAAACTCCCAAAGTGCAACAAGTGTGGGCGTCATCATCAGGGGAACTGCGACCGTACTCGTTGTCATCGCTGCCAGCAAATTGGGCATTTTGCTAAGGACTGTCGGGCAACACTTCCATCGACTCAAGCCCCTACCGTTGTCCCTACTCCTGCTGCTCAGGGGACTTCAGGGAAACAGGGTTGTTATAACTGTGGTGAGGTTGGGCATTTCAAGAGGGATTGTCCGAAGCTGAAACCGGGCGAGGATGTGAAGGGCAGGAACAGTAATGGGAACAACGGGGGCGGTGGCAGAAACGCACGCGCCTTTGTTATTGGAGCCGTGGAGGCTAAACAGGATCCTGACACAGTTACCGGTACGTTCCTTCTCAATAATCGCCCTGTTACTGTTTTGTTTGATTCCGGTGCCGATAAAAGTTTCATATCTTTGGAAGTTAGCCGATTGCTAGATATAGTGCCCATCCCCTTAGAGGCTAAGTATTTGATCGAGTTGGCTGACGGTAAAAAGATTGAAGCGACTTGTGTCCTTCGGGAGTGTCACCTAGAGTTGTCGGGTTTGTCCTTCCCCATCGACCTTATGCCTGTACCCTTGGGTAGCTTTGATGTCGTTGTAGGCATGGATTGGTTATCGTTGTATCGTGCGGAGATCGTTTGTTTTGATAAGGTTATTCGGATTCCTCTCCCGGATGGAGAATTTCTTTCGGTGCATGGTGAGAAGAGCGGTGCTCCGCTAAGTCTCATCTCCAGTATGAAAGCCCTTAAGTATCTTCGGAAGGGTTATTCGGCTGTTTTGGCACTTCTCTCTGTTTCTTCTACCGATGAGAAGAAGATCGAGGATATCCCTGTGGTTCGCGAATTTCCTGATGTTTTTAAAATAAGTTTTCGAGTAACACATGTTAAGCGAAATAACATGTGTTAACAATGTGTTACCCGAAAACTTATTTATTTAAAAAAAAGTGTTTAGCGCTTTTTGATTTTTTTGGCTCAAAATGCTTAAAATCATGTATATTATATACCCTAAAATTTTCATTAAAAAAACTCGGGAAGTTAGAATTTCCAGAGTTTTCACTATAACAAGAGTTTCCAATATAACCTTGTACTACATATATGGGATGATTCAATAGAAAACTCATTTATTGAGAGAACTCGAAAACTCCTGATTAAATGCAAAAAAATAATAAAAAAATCATAACTCAAAATTTAAATAAAATATAGAAAATTAGTTCGGAGCTTCTCTTTCCTACATCATCCCCATTTAGAAAAAAAAATAACGAATAAATAAAACCCTAAAAAATGCTACTGCATATGTGTAATATAACCCAAAATCCTAAACCCCCCACCCAAAAGCCTACAGTAGCATTTTTTTAGGGATTATTTATTTATTTATTTATTTTTTCTGAATAGGGATGACGTAAAAAAGAGAAGCTCCGAACCAATTGTTTAGTTTTTACTTAAATTTTGAGTTATGATTTTTTTTATTTAAGTAGGAGCTCTCTCCATAACTATGAGTTTTCTATTGAACATTCCCATATATATAGGTCAAGTATAAAATGAAAACGCACTTGAGTTGAGAAAACATCGAAAAACTCATGTAAATACCATCTAAAAAAACTTTTTTTGTTTGAAAAAAATACATGATGTAACATACATGTTTTTAGGCGTTTTGGGCCAAAAAAAATAAAAAAGCACCGACTTAGATTTTTTTTAAAAATTAAATAAAGTTGCTGAAGCATATGTAACAACCCTGTTACAACAGCTAAATAGCTGAAAACATATGTAAACAGCGCAACTTTGTTTATTTTTTTAAAACCCCATTGACGCTTTTTTTAGTTTTATTTTTTTGCCCAAAATACTTAAAAACATGTATTTTGCATTGGTTATTTTTTTCAAAAAAAAAATGT
The DNA here is from genome assembly GCA_032199755.1 of Ambrosia artemisiifolia. Taxonomy (NCBI): domain Eukaryota; kingdom Viridiplantae; phylum Streptophyta; class Magnoliopsida; order Asterales; family Asteraceae; genus Ambrosia; species Ambrosia artemisiifolia. The sequence continues at coordinate 32,425,380 of CM063527.1, read as the reverse complement.
TTTTTTACATGGGTTTCCAATGTTTTCTCAACTCAAAAGAGTTTTCATTTTATCTCTCCCATATATATATATATATATAGTATAAGGATAAACGGAAAACCCTCCTAAACCGGAAAACTTTGGAAACTCTAACCTCCCGAGTTCTTTTTTATATGAAAATTTTAGGGTATGTAATATACATGATTTTAAGCATTTTGAGCCAAAAAAATAAAAAAAGCGTCGAGTACTTTTTTTTAAAAAAAATAAATAAGTTTTCGGGTAACGTATTGTTAACATATGTTAATCGCTAACATGTGTTACCTGAAAACTTTTTTTTATTTTTTTTTTAAAAAAAGTGTTAGGCGCTTTTTTGATTTTTTTGGCTCAAAATGCTTAAGATCATGTATATTACATGCCCTAAAATTTTCAGGCCCTAAAAAGCTCGGGAAGTTAGAGTTTCCAAAGTTTTCCAACTTAGAAGGGTTTTCCATATATCCATACCCTATATATATATATATATATAGGGTAGGGTTCCTGTAGGAAAATTGGTATGTGTGAGAAGTGTAGGAAGGATTAAAAATTGATATGTATGCATCATTTTTTGGACGTATTCATGATGTTTTGGATTGTTTTGCTTAGAAAAACAATAAACATAACAATTAATAAACGAAAACAATGTATTTTAGGCTTAAACTTAAAACACTATGTCAAGAACATTTAAGCATAGTGTTTTAAGTAATTACTAGGGTGTTTTATCTGTAATTTAAATTTAATGACTATAATATATTGGATTGTGTTTTAAATTCTTGTATATTGTTGTGTTACGTGTTTTTCAAGCCAAAACAACCCAAAACATCATTCCAAAATCAAAAACATGATGGCTACATGTCAATTCTTAATCCTTCTCACGGTTCTCACACAAATCAATTTTCCTAAGGATCCTCTACCTATATATATATATATATATGTGGTGGGGTTAGGGTATAAGTCATATTTCGTGAGAAGTGTGATAAGGATTAAAAATTTATACGTAGGCATCATTTTTTATACTTAGTCATGATGTTTTGGCTAAAATAACACCAAACATAACAATCAAAAATACAAAATAATCTATTTTATGCTTAAAAACTTAAACACAATGCCAAGAACATATGTTTTAAATCATTGTGTATTATTTGTGTGTTTTAGCCAGGTTTCAAATTCTATGGCTATAATACATTGCATTGTGTTTTAAATTGTTATGTTTGATTTTTTTTCTAACAAAAACAACTCAAAATATCATACCTACATAAAAAACATGATGCCTACATGTCAATTTTTAATCCTTCTCACACTTCTCACGAAATATGTCTTGTGTACCCGTACTTTTATCTATATATTTGCTAAATCGCCCATTTTCCTGCAAGTTTTTTTTTTTTTTTGCATTTATACATATATGTACATACATGTTTAGTAATGTATATACATGTGCAAATGTGTAGAAATGATTTCACATACATGTATGGAAAAAAAATGTGGGTAATAACATGTTATTTTAATGTACATACGTGTTAGAGTTTAAAAATAAGCATCTTACATATATGTTTGACAATATACACATATGTATAAATGAAAAATATAATATACACATATGTATAAATGAAAAAAATTGCAAGAAAAGATACGATTTAGCAAAAAAAATATTATTCTTATTATTATTTTTTTTTATTATTTTTTTTTTGCCTTAGAGAAATATGTGGACCAAAATTGTTCTCTTAGTTTTCAATTACTCTGTGGTTATCTCGGGATCCATGCCCTATATTAATTGAATTGTTTATTATTAGAATTAAAATAATAATATATATATGTATTATATATACACACTTTTTCAGCAAAATTAGAAAGGAAAATCTGCCCACGTACGTCATCTTTTTATAGATATGCATGATGATGATGATCATTCTTAGTGAAATCTGATTCAATAAAAAATGACTTGTTTTCCTGTTTTAACTTCCTGAATTGCTGTCAAATAAGGTTTGGTTTGGCAACTACTTTTTTGTATAAAAAAGGTTTGGTTTGGCAGCCATTTTTGGTCCCCAGGTCATTGAAGTTTGCTTCTCAAATTACCTATATACTTAAAGTACAAAGTCGGTGGCTTCACGCCACCGACCACCGCGAAATTACTTTTATCCCTTTTCCAGTCAGTAAAATTACAGTATTGCCCTAAGACAGAAAGCGAGTGGAGGTCGGGTCCTCCGGCGACGCTGTCGGAACAGCAACGTCACCTCCGTCACTACCACCGCAGGAACCACCGAAGGGCAGTCTTATTTGGCGGGATCGCCGACATCAGTGGTGGTTGTAGCCACATGTCATGACATCCTTGGACCGCTTTGGCTTCTTTTCTAGTTTAATAGAAAAGGAAGTTCCTTTCCTTTTGTTTTCATTATCATTTATCATCTATACATTATCAATATCAAAGCTCACTCAGGCGCAGGCGCGTATCTAGGCCTACTTTTCAGGCCCAGTGCAAGCTTCTCGCTTCGCTTCCAACGCCCCACTTTCAGGCCATCAGACGCATTTTTCAGGCCAAATTCCAACGGAGTTCCAGTCAAGAATCGTATGAACAAGTCTTAAACAATTCTACTAATGCTGAGCAAGTCCAGAATCAACCTAAAGCTAGGGGTGTTCTTCCGGTTTTGGGTTTTTCGGGTCGGGTTGGGGTTATTCCGTTTCAGGTTAGTTCGGGTCGGGTTGTTTGCATTTCGGATTTAGATGTAATATGATTTTTTTTTTGCAAAAATATCATCAAACTTCATCGTGTTACTTAGAAAAATATTATTAAAAACATTATTCAATAACATGATATAATAGTGTTTACAAGTCCTAAAACTTGATGTTTAAGATGTCAAAGAATCTAAAATTAAACGCATCTATAAAAAAAAGACATTATATGTTCGGGTTTCGGGTCGTTCAGGTTCTTTGTTGGGAAAAAAGTAAACCGATAACCAATCCATTTAAGGTTCGGGTTGGTCGGGTTTGAGTTAATCGGGTTCGGGATTTTCGAGTAGTGTCTAATTCGGGTTCAAGTGGCTTCAAATTCGGGCTGGGTTTCGGATAAAAATGAATAGGCCTACCTAAAACACTTTAAATAAACCATAAAGAAGCCAAAAACATGTCTAAAACCCCTAAAACTGTATTTTTATATAGTATGACTCACTTAAAAAAGATCTTGTTTTTTAAGCGTCTTGCACTAAGGCCCAAGGCTCACCCTTTGCACCTTAAGTGCGCCTTACGCCTTTAACAACCATGATCTTACATGTATAAGAAGAAAGATTGAGACTTTGGTTTATAACTTTATTTACATAAAATATTGTATACGAATATTGTGTGTTTTTCATACAAATAAAATTTTGACATACCCAATGAAGTTTCAAAGATAGAAGAGGAATCAATTACTTATTTATTCAGGTTGTTGACTACCATTAGCTTTCTCATGGTTGATACTTATCGAAAGAAACTATTTTTGTTCTTTCGTCTTGCTTGTTGTATATTCTTGCGGTTCTTAGAGTACATTACAAAAGTTGTATGTCTAAACAGTCTATGCCTATCTTTATTACACTCTTAATAACATGCATTTAGACCTTGATTAGGATTATAAAAGAATTTAAAATTGTTTTTAATTATTTATACATTCATGTTGCATTAAATTATTATAACACATATTTACAAACCGCAACAATAACTTGTTACTATGTTCACGAACCGAGGCGTCCTTAGGGATTTACGTGCTCTATCTGAGCCGTTAAAAATATGTCCTTTAATCTTTAATAAATTAAATAATTTAACTAAATGTTATGTGGAACAATAGTATAGTAATAAACAATTGCAAAATAATAGTATTAGAATGAGTGAAATTATATACCGTAATACACTAGTATCTAACCGACGATTCGTTAAGCTCTCCTAGTATTCTTGTTAGCAAATTGGTGGATCAACTCTTCACACTTTATACAATCTATGGTTTCGTTCTTGATAACTATTATCGTTAACCCGCTAAGTCTTTCTTGAGACATTGTGGATCGTAAGTATGATTTCAACAACTTTAATTTTGAAAAACTCCTTTATGCAGATGCCATCGTGATTGCAATGATCAATAACATTCTATATGCAATACACTACACGCATTTAGGAAACAACATTCTTCTTTCATATGCTCCAAAACATCTACAGGGTCGCTAAAATTTTGTGATGTGTCAAATAAGTTCAAATTTGAACAGAAAAAAGCGTTGTTATTTTATTTTTTTATTTAGTAGGTTAAATAGGTATTTGGCTTATAAATTTTATGGGCTTTTAGTTAATAATATTTAAGTTTTAAATTGATTATTATTGGGTCCAACGTTTAAGTGTTAAATGGGTTTTCTATTTTAAAAATACACACACGCATATCTATATAGGAATTTGATAAAAGAAATTATGCCCCCGATAAAAATGGGTTCAAGCGGGATGGCCTCTCCGGCTTGGGCCAAAGCCACCCATGTTCACGAATCATAATAAGTGATAGAAAATAACGTTTTAGAAATAGTGAAGCCATGCTGACTTGACCGACTTATATCTATGCAGCCAGTGTATTAATGTCTAATAAAATATAGTAACATAAAACTAGAAAATCTACGCGTCGTTTTTAATTAATGATGTTACTTGGAAACTAGTTAGTAGTTACAAACAAACTTGCAAGGGATAGAGATATATCTTTTACTCATTTTTACATGATTAAGTTGGTTGAATCGTGTATGAATTTTTTTTTAAAGGCTTATATCAGTGGGAATCCTTATACAACCCTAACATATCGGTCCTAAGTTCGAATCCTTACCCACGCAACGATGTCCTCCTTGACTAAGCTCAAACCGTCACAGGGAATTTTTTTTGTGGTGTGCATGGATCGAACTTGTGACCTCCCCCAGGATGAGAACCCCTAAGAGAAAATCCACCCTACCTCAAACCAGCTGAGCTGAAGAACATTGACGAATCTTGTATGAAATTGATAATCAATTTCAACTCAAACTAATAAAAATAATAATTAAACAATAAATGTTTATTTTATTATTATTATATATTCGAGTCATAATAACCAATATTCCTATATATATCCGATAATTAAATAAGACTACCCTTTGATGCCTTTGGAGACCCTTAACATTAGAATTTGTAATGATATTATGTGGCAGATGGCGTGGCAGTTAAGAGCGCATTTAGCATTGAAGATAGTCTAAGAAAGGGTTCTTGGTTTCATACACCCTGTGACATCACATTCTGGAGATGTGACATCACATTCTGGGGATGTGACATCACATTTTGGGGTATGTGACAGTCTCCTATTGGTATGTGATGTGAGCCATAGTGTATGCTTCCTAATTAGGAGGTGTATGATTCTTAAATAGCTAAGTACATTTCAGGGACAATCAAGTGATTGAATACCATTCGTGCCACCAACAACTTCTCTTATCACTTATCACGGTTTTGTAGACGACCTTTCACGAGTTAGTGGTTGCCAAATTGACAAGTCCTTCATAATTATAAAGGTACACATCAAGATAACGACTTTTATAGTCATGGGAGTGATGCCAAATTAAGTTCAATAATAAACATATAAAATTAGTGAATTTAATATATATTGATGTAGTGGCTATCTAAAATCTTAACAGACTCGTACCTATACCAATTAGTAAGAGATAAATGGGTTAGACAAATGTTTACCTTAAGAGAGAGAAAAAAAACTCCGTTAAGTTGACAGTTCTTGTTGCATAAGCTAGTATCAAAGAACAACAAATAAAAAATGATAAAAAGGTGAAAAAAATCCTAAGTTTAAAATCGGGGCTTCAAACTAGGGATGACACTTGGACATGTATTGATAATCCAATCACGTAACGACTGTAAAAACATCTCTGATACTTGTTGCTATACATGTTCGGTACCCAATTACTCATTCTAGTGGAGTATTTAGTGTACCCGTTAGGTTTTTGAAATTTTGTTGTTGAGATTTCTAACTATATTTATTATTATTTTATTTTATTTATTATATAATTTATTTCACAAAGAATTTAGAAATATTAGTAGTTTATTTAAGTCCAATAAAAGTAGTTTAAATGATTATTAGACTATAGGGTGTGGAGGAGGCCTGTCATCCATGATGATCCTCTACCTCAGATGTCACATCAGTGTGGGGTAGGAGCATCATCCCTCCCTTTAAAAAAAACAAAACACCAATCAAGAGGGACGTCATACCCGATAAGAATTGGATGCTCATGCCGTTGCCGGCATAGGGGGGCGGTGTACGCCGATACGGCATAGACATGCCGGCTCCACACCGTAAAGCCTTACCTTTTCAGAATAAGAGTGAATTGCCAAATCCGTCCCTGGGGTTTGACCAATATTGCTAGATCCATCCATTTTGAGAATTTTCGACTTCTGAGCCACTGAACTTTACACTTATGTGCCAAATCCGTCCAAATCACAAACCCAGTTAAAAAATTCTGTTAACTCGAGGGTATTTTAGTCATTTCACCTATAAAAATAAATTAAATTAAATTTAAATAATAAAATAAATTAAATTAATATTTTAAACACTTAAGTGGGACCCACAATTCACCTTCTTCCTCACCTTCCACCCAAGCCCTTCTTCACCTTTTACCACCACCACTAACCACCACCTCAGCCACCGTCTCCACCACCTGGACAACCACCACCGTCTCCACCACCTGCACAACCACCATCGTCTCCACCATCAGTTTCATACCATCATATAAGGTTCAAGTGAGATTGTCTATTCCCCTTAATTTGAGTCTTTTATTCCCATTTTTGCAGAACGTCCCTTTTCACAAAATTTTATCAATTCCACGAATAAACAGAAATAACTAATCATTTAATTACTAGAACTTCAAACAGCAAAAGCACGTCCAAATACATTTCTGCGGCCAGTATTATTACAGTTAATTATCTGATTTAAATGATTCAATATCACATAATTACTTTCAAAAGAATCAAAACAAATGCCCAAACACCCCCTTAAGGGTCTCAGGTCTCTCTCTCATTCGCCCAAACACTCTCTAGATGGGTGTGTCCATATATATTTGTATTCTGATGTTGGTGGTAGTGTTCTGATGTTGAGGTGGTGGAGACGGTGGCTGAGGTGGTGGTTAATGACACACCGTATCCTTGGCTACAGAAATGCTCGATGGGTGCACTACAACAAATTTAGGTATTTACCCACACATAGTATGTGTAGAAAAAACCATATGATGTGTTAGTAGTTACATTTACCTACACATAAATTAAGTGTCATGATGTGTAGACTCGGCACTGTGGATATAGATCATTACCTACACATTTATTATGTGTAGAAATATAGCAAGCTATACCTACACATATATGTGTGGCTAAAACTAATATATGTGTGTTGGTAGGAGTATAGCAACTTGTTAGATTGACGTATGAGGTGGCAGCTGACGTGGCATCCAACGTGGCAGCTAATTATGTGTAGGTAAATATGAAAGATGTGTAGGTATTGATCTTAGCATGTGTAGGCATTGATCTTATCATGTGTAGAAATAATATATATTGATATGTTGGTAAAAATATTTAAATGTGTAGATAATAACCAGGATTTATTTAATAATAATTTTAAATATATACAAACACATACTGAAAACAGTTATATAAAACACATGCGGCCAAATTAACATTCTTAATCAAAACGTAAGTGTTCAAACAATCAAACAAAATACTTAAACAAACAAAGCAAATATTGACCATAAGTTACTAATAGGTTGTATAAAATTACTAAACGACATCACTCATCGATACTTTCATCACCCTATAGAGTATCACGTTGAGATTGTTCAGATGTACTTGATAGAGGAGGCATGATATTATTCTAAATCAGTGCTTGTTTCATAATTGCACATGTAGTTGTCACTGTTTAAAGTGCATCGACCAGCTCATAAGTAGGACACCTTGCTTTTTTAGTTGTACCCATTTTGTTATCAACAATAATTGGATCACGTCCCTACCCATGTAAATGAATAGAGCTTTGTTCAAGTACATTCTCAATAATCGACTTGTCACTCATTGATTCCACAATATGATTGTTTCTCAACTTCATCATTTCTTCCTTTTAAGAAAAAAAAAGAAACAAATACAATAAATTAACAGTTTACCAAAAAATGAATGCTTGGTGGTAGAAAAGAAAATGTAAACTTACATATATTGCAGTCGCATTTTTAGATATCCGACCTTTTTCCGCTTTTTACATATCCACCAAATCCAAACCATGCTCAATGTGATAGCGTATTGTACTGTTTGAACCATTTCTCCTATCAAGTTTTCGTTTTACACGTCCCCTAACTTTCTTTTTTGCAATTTCCTTCAAGGACATACAACCAAATAATACAAAATATATTAGACCAAATATGATAATGAATAATAATTTAATAGTAAGAATAGCCGTAAAATGTAACCACATTCATGTATGAAAGAAGAGTCATTTTCATTATATTTCGAGCTCCTTTGCCACATGTAATGCCACATTTTGTCCTTGTCATATCATCATCAATTTCTTCCTCGGTCTCAAGAGTTTTGTCTACAAACAAGTAGAACATTACATTTACAATATTACCTACAAAGTGTGTGTTCATTTACAAGACAAAAGTGGTTATATATTCTTGAAATAAACCATAAGAAAAGCACTTTTCAAACATGTAAGACAGTGCGGTTCAAGTGCTACCTACACACACATTATCTAAATAAATATTCTGATTAGTGGCTTATTTTTTTTTCTTTTACTACTTTCATGTTTGATATAAAGATTGACAATAGCCAAACCTGTTATGCCCTTTGCGTCACGACTAGTACCACACTTCTCATTAATGAAAGTCACAAAACTATCGATATCACGTCCGCCTTCATAGTCTTCACCATCTTTGTTATTCTTTGGGAAGAATTTTAAGGTTGAGAAACCACTCACGCCATACCTACAAAATCCAATTTATATTATTAAGTGACAAAAACTAATCCCAAAACCTTATATTATATGGTTCTTGTAATCTTGTTACATACTTTTCTCCAATATCCTTATAGTTGTCAGCATCAATATTGGCAATAACTACATCTTCCTCGTTTTTGAATGCAGCTGCAAGGCTTTCATAGGTCTGTGACAAAGAAGAGACAGTTAGTATACTGTTTTTCTACAATGTTCAATAAACCAATTAATATAAAGAGGTCAGATGCATACAGGAGCAAGTCTCGTGCAAATGTTTGATATAAAGATTGTCAATAGCCAAACCTTTATATATTTCTCAATCTTGATTCAAGTTGCCACATCTCCCAGTAAAGATAACAGTCTTGTAGAAGCTTGTATATTGTAAACGGGTAATCGGCTGGCTAACTCTTAAACACATATGAATTTACCAAAGAATCTGATTAGTGCACTACCAAAGTTAAATATTTTGATTACTAACTCACAAAAGAATATGATTTGTGCAGCAACTAGCAACAAATCCTTACAATGTCAGCAAAGGAAAGCTCTCCATGGGACTTTCAACATTTTGGTCTTCTGCTCTGTGAATAGTCTGTCACAAAACATAAAATTTACATCTCAAATAAGGTAATATATGTTCTAAGATTCCAAAAGTAAAAAAAATTATCATTACAAAAGAACTCAGACAAACTTATTTATATATTTATTTGACTTCAGAGACCTTTATAAAATCATTTTTAAAGGTTGCCAACGGTGTAATTTGAGCCATCTCACAAAAAAATTTCATGCGTAATGTGCAGTCCCGTATTCAGATTACCGGTTGCCACCATCAACAGCACCACCAGTTTTAGAAGTCACTTTTGCACAGCCCTGGAAAATGTTAATTGATGAGAAAAAGAACCCTAACCTAATCTAACCTAAACTAAGCTAACACAACAGGAAAAAGGCGGAAACCAATAATTCAAATAATAAATGCATATATAGAGAGCAATCAAATAAAGGAATTAATAACGGATTAGAGACAAACGTTGAAAGCTCGGTTTTATTATACAATATATGACCGCCGTTGAAGATCGTACCGACTTGCTAAGGGTTTAGTTTGTGCTGTGTGTAGGGACGAAGCAAGGTTGACCCATCATATTAGCGTTGAAACAACGTCAAGAATGCGTGAATCCCCGATTGACTTTTTTTTTCAAATCCTACAGGACAAAAGACAACAAATACAAAAAACCGAACCCAAATAATCTAATCTAACTACTTATCCATAAGTAGAATCACAATTGAAAAAAAAAGAGAGAACAATCATACCTTTGAGATGCGGCAGCGATGGAAGACGCAGAAGCGCAGAAGGAACTATCAAGCTTTAGGAAAGAAGTGCTCCAAAAAAAGAGAAAATTGCGATAATAGCCCTTGACCGGATTGATTTGCGAAAATAGCCCCCTCAGCCGTCTTGGGAAGACGGGTCCCAGTCCCCGAGGCGTCTCAGACGTCTCCCACTACAACCAATAATTTACCGCCACATCATCACCCACCCACTCTCTCTCCTCTCTCCTCTCTCCTCTCTCTCTCTCTTCACTTTCCAAAGACGTCTCGGAACCGTCTTCACTCTCCAAAGACGTCTCGGGAACTGGGAACCGTCTTTCCAAAGACGTCTCGGAACCGTCTCCAACAAATCCGGAGCCCTCTTCGGAGTCGGTTCAGAGGTTGTCGGACACGTGTCAAAAGGTAATTGGTCCGTGGGAGATTTCGTATTAAAGACGGTTGGGAAGCCTCGGGAGGTGCGAGCCGTCTCTCCGAGACGCCTGAGGGGGCTATTTTCGCAAAACACTCGGGTCAAAGGCCAAAATGGCAATTTTCTCCCAAAAAAAATTAGTATGTAGGGTACGTTTTAGTCTAGGAGGGAAACTTTAATGGTTTTGGTGGTATAAAAGATTTTGAATTTTTCATGATAGGGGGAAATTTTAGGGAATAATTTGTTGTGGCATAGATTTGGTTTTTCTCTGTAGGCTCTCTCAAGAAACAAAATAAAAATAAAAACAAAAGTTTATCTTCAAACTCATATAAAAAATACATAAAATATTGTCTAATATGGTAACTTGTAAAGATGGAATGAGCAAATGGTTCACAATATTTGTACACTTACCAAATTTCTCGTACCCGTACCAATTTTAGGCGTTTTCGGTACCAGTCCAATTGTTAAGTTCAGTACCTGTATCGTATCATTACCATATTGTACTGAGCATTTTTTATGTTGGTACTCGTACCCATTTTTTGACGATTTTTGGTACTATTACCAATACCAAGCTCATCCCTAAGATACCTCTTATTTTGAAATTAGAATGGGGTTATGGGGAAGAACATAATAAAGATGTGTGGAGGTCGGTTGTTGTAATGTTTTAGTTTTAAGAAACCCAAATTCAGAATTTACACTATTTTTTTTTTAAAAAAAAACAAGGCTGGGAATCGAACCCTAGACCCCACGCTTAAAAGGCGGACAAAACCAATACATCATTGGGTTCAATTGAATCCGCAAACATATTTTATATGTATCTAATATCTACAAATATTATACATTTTTTAATACGTGTAGGTAATTAATTTGCCACATCATCTAAAAAATATTTACTTACTTTATATTATGTAGTATCTACATATATTGTACATTTTTAAACATGTGTAGATATTAATTTTGCCACGTCATTAATTTATCTACACATTTATATAAGATTATTATGTGTTGGTAAACATAATCATTTACCTACACATATATTAGTTGTTTATATATGTGTAGATAATTACCTACACATAGCAAAATTTTATCACATGTGTAGGCGTTTAGTATTTAATTAAGCTTCAATTTTAGGAGGAAATTTTCCCACCAAATCCAATGTGTAGCTAAAACGTATTATCTACATATATTAAGTGTTAATTATTATTAAAAACAAATCATTAACAATTACCAACACATGTACAAAAATGTGTAGATATTTACTTACACATTTACATGTGTAGGTAAATTATATGTGGGTAAACACCCTAAATTCTTATAGTGGTGCAGGTTGGTGGAGATGATGGTGGTAGTGTTCTGATGTTGATGGTGGGGGTTGTGGTAGTCCGGCTGCGGTGGTGGTTGTAGCTCGGGAAAAACGACAGGTGACGGTGATGTTTCTGGTGGTCCGGCTTGTGATGCTTGTGATGTTGCTTTGCTAGTTTCATGAATACTAGTTGTAGCATGTTCTTTGTGTTTTACCTTTTGCTTTTGTAGACATGTTGTTTCACAGTTTATAAATTATGTTTTCTGTTGTAAATACAAACAAGGGCGTAGCTCAGTGGTGGAAGTTGTTGTTGTTAATGTTTGAACCGGGTTTGCACCCTGGTTCGATTCCCACACCCACAATTCTTTTAGAAATAAGAAAACAAATTTTGTAGGTGAAATGACTAAAATACCCTCGAGTTAACAGAAATTTTTAACTGGGTTTGTGATTTGGACGGATTTGGCACAGAAGTGTAAAGTTCAGTGGCTCAGAAGTCGAAAATTCTCAAAATGGATGGATCTAGCAATATTGGCCAAACCCCAGGGACGGATTTGGCAATTCACTCTCAGAATAATTTCAATTTATTATTTAAATAATAGAGTTTTTATAGCTATACGTACGAATATATTAATGATTTAAAAAATTCTGCATTTAAAGTCTAGTTAAGGAAGGGAATGTTTGGGTTGACGATTTTGAATTTGGAGGGTCTAAAAATACTAGGATTTGAATTTCTTTAAAAAATATTTTATTGAAGGTCAATAATTCAATAAAGGGTGGTCTAATTGGCAAAACCATTAAAAAAAATCATTAAAGTTAAGGTGTTTTTTCTCTTAAGATCAAAGGTTTGAGCCGTGTCAAAGACGAATTTGATGTAAAATTTTTTTGAAAGGTGTAGTTCAATGGTGAAATCCTAGTCCTGACAACCCCAGGTCCCAAGTTCAAATCCTCCCACACGCCGGTCCCTTTCAACCTTAATGGGTATAATTTTTCGATGGACGAGAATCGAACCTGAGACCTAACCCGGGTGGGAACCCACCTAGGTGGTAAACCCCCTACCTAGGTGGGTTCCCACCCTATTTAAACCGTTAAAAAATAAAATAAAAATAAAACGAAGTTTAATTCAAATTCTTCTATATTATGCACAGTTTTTTAATCAATATTTTTTCAAATTAATAATATAATAGTCAAAGTAAAACAAAACAACTTTAAAAACTAAGATAATAGTAAGGGGTTGTTTGTTTTGAAGAGGTAAAACGTCTGCAATTCACATCTGTAAGAGAAGAGGTGGACCAAATGTCTACAGTCTATAAAAGAAGACTGTTTGTTTGTCAACGTCTGCAGCATAACCCAAAATCATAACCCATCATAATCAAGACCCTCCCCCGTGAACCAACAGCCTCTGTTTTGTCACCTGAAACCATAACCCACCATAACCAACACCCTATGTCTCTATCTCTCTTCACCCCCGAACCACCATCAAGCCATCAAAGTAGTCGTCATCACCACCACCCCCAACATCGTCTCCACCGTCAAAGTAGTCGTCATCACCACCACAACCATCACCACGTCAGCCTTCACAGCCACCAAACCGACCAAACGGTCAATGCGCCCAAAAACCACCACCACCACCCGAGGCCTTCACCGTGGAAACAACCTAACCCAACCCAACATCGTTGTAAACGACTCCCACAGCCACCATCGGCCATCCCCGAAACCCCTATCCTTCGAGACCCACTACCAACCCACGTATGTCGTCATTTTCCACCACCACAGTGGATGGGGTTAAAAACATTGATTAAAAAAAGGAAAATATTACAATAAATCGAAAATACAACATACCTGTAGAAGAATCGGCCGGGTTGGAGGAGGAAGGGAGGAAGTCGGGCTGGGGAGGAGGATGGAGGGAGGTGGTCGGCTGGGGGGGAGGCGATGCAGGGAGGAGAAGACAAGAGGGAAGAGGAGACCGGGGGGAGGAGGAGGCCGGAGGAAGAGAGGAGGATGGATGAGGAAGGGGGAGGATATGGTTTTCAGATGAAGGAGAGATGCGTCTGTTGCGTTTTGTGTTTTGTATGCACGAGGAAGAGGTGGGTTTATGTCTGCACAAGGAAGAGGAATGGCATATGTTTTTAAGGGTTATGTATTCTAAAAAACAAACAAGCTTCCTGCCCCAAATGTCTGCCTGCATCTGCACGGGGCAGACATAAGTGGTCAGAGACTCCTCTCATAAGAAAACAAACAGCACCTAAGTTTCAGAATTTGTTATTTTGTTATATAGCATAATTGTAATAATCATCAAGTCTTCTATTTAAGTGGTATCCTAATGATTGTTTTAAATAAGAGGTTATGGGTTGGAGTCTCTCATAAGACAAAATTTATACCGGCTTGAATTAGGGGATTTTAATAGTTATAAGTTTCCTTTTGAGTTGGTGGGTCAGGTCACCACGTCTCGTTCTTCAAACAAAAAAGATGGTGTCTGAGTGATCTCCAAGTATCGGCCTTTGTCATGTACCAATCAAACATTGCATATAACCTCCCATAAATTAATATATTTAAAATTTTTATAATTATTAAGATTTATAATGATATTTGTTTTATAAACATATTTATCATACATACATACATACGTATATATACGTACGAGGTTAGGATATGGTATAAAAGATGAAAATCATAGAAAAGGATGAGAATGATTGAAAGCATGACATGTGGTTTTTCTTCTAATTATGTGGAAGGGTAGTCTACTAATCTTATTTTTATCTCTTTTCATCTGCATGACACATGCATACCCCCTACATCCATACATTTTCCATAATTTATTGTTTTGTTTTAAAGATTATACCAAATTATCAACTGTTTTCTTATCTTTGAAACAAGTACCATAATTCTATAAAAAAACAGAAAAAATGACGTTTTAACAGGTTTTTAAGTAGTTTTTTTCATGCAGAAAAAAACACACAATAACACAAACACACAACAAAAAACACAATGGACATAATAAAAACACAAAAGGGTGGCTCCCAAAAATACAATGATCATAACTGAAAAGCACAATGAACGAGACAAAAAAAAACAAAATGAACAGATGAAATAACATAATGGACAAAAAACACAATTTACAAAAAAAAAACAATGGATAGAATAGAAACACACTAAACAAATTCATCATATTTTTTTCGTTTATAGTATAGCACCATGGTAATTATTGGAAAATAAAAAAAGCTCGTTATTATAGTGTTTTTAAAAAAACTATCTTACAAAAAGTTATTAAAGTTTAAAGATAGTGGGGAAAATACATGTGTCATACTCTCATGCACACCTGGAGAGAAAAATATAACTTTACCACAACATCATCCCTCTCAAAAACCAACACGAATTCTTCTCTTCTTTCCACCCCATTTAATCTACACCCTCCATTCTCAAAATCAAAGCTATTATTTTTTCTTACCCTTTCCACAATTTTAAGCCTTTGTACAAGATTCGCATACTATATATATATATATATATATATATAGGGGAAGTATCCATGGAAAACCTCAATTATTTCGAGAAACTCTAGTAAACCCTTAGAAAAACCTACTTCCCAAGCTTTATTTTTTTTTTTGAAAAAATTAGGGCATGTAATATACATGTTTTTAAGAGTTTTGAGCCAAAAAATCAAAAAAGCGCCGAACCGTTTTTTTTAAATAAGTTTTCATAACATATGTAACAGTGCAAAAAAAGGCTAACATATGTTATGATTCACTGGTAACATATGTTATGATGAAAACTTATTTAAAAAAAACGGTTTGGCGCTTTTTTGATTTTTTGTCTCAAAACTCTTAAAAACATGTATATTACATGCCCTAATTTTTTCAAAAAAAAAAAGCTTGGGAAGTAGGTTTTTCTAAGGGTTTACTAGAGTTTCCCGAAATAATTGAGGTTTTCCATTGATCCTTGCCCTATATATGTATATAATTCAGGTTTTTAAAGTAATTATTTATTTTTTAATGATTTTTTTATAAATCATTTGATTTTTATTGAAAATTACCATGTCTTCAAAATAAAATATTTCTTGGTATTGTAAATACACTACATATCACATTGTACAAGTTTCATACCACATCAAACCAATATCGGTCAAGCAACATTAGCACCGGTACCCGTTTTAATTTAATTGGTCAGTTTCGAAAACATTTAATTTATTGTTTCTCACATTTGTTATCTTTAAAAATATATAAATATACTATTATGTCAAAATACCGTAAACGTTCCAATATAAATTCTATTATAAACACAAAGTTGTATTCAAAATCAAGTATTTTTTAGTATTATAAAGTGTAAGGAGTACGACTATCATAATGATATCGAAATAGGTCAAACTGTCTGATGCATCTTGTAACATGTAAGATTGTTGCCTTTTGTTAACACGTAAGATTTCATGTTGCCTTTTGTTTGTTAACGGGCCAGAAATCAGCATGGAGTTTTCTTGCTAACGGGTCAAATCACATATGGTAAGGTAACGGCTAGAGTGCATATTATTTCATGGTAACAAATCAAATTGCTAGCTACTTGAATCTACATTTAATTGATAACGGGTCATATTGCATGTTGTACGATAACATGTCAGATTGCAAATTGCATCTGTATAAATTTTCCGTCGCGTCACACAAGCCAAGCTTTGGTTTAAAACAAAACGTAAAAGTCATTGTAGGTTCATCGAATACGATTGTTTAACACATGCTAAAAAGTTAATGGTTTCATAAATTACGCGACCTACTCATCATTGTCACCTTTACTAAATCATAAATATCATACACAAGAGTTCCACAGGAATAGTATCTTGAGCGTTGTGACCTTCCAGTCCTTTCCCTTATCCTCATTATCTATGTTTTACAAAATTAAAAGCGATCATTTATAATAGTTTAATCACACAAACGTTAAAAAAGAAAAAAATAAAGTTGTGATACGTCCAAAATAATACGGCTCGTGTTATACATATATACCATAAAATGAATATTGTTATCGGCATCGATGTGGTTTGATCAAATATCGGTTTGGTTCGTTATGGTACGGTACTTAATGTACCAAAAATATTGTACATGGTATAGGTTACGATATCCAAATAAATACTTTATTTTAAATACGACGTTTTCAATAAATTTAATATCATAATTTTAACAAAGAAAATTATAAAAACAACCATCTCTGTAGTTTTTTTCTAAGTTCATTAACACAAATTGTCAGCCGCAAAATCAAATTATGTGATCCTGAAATAAAAATAAAATAAAATTTATGTGCTATAAAGAGTTGTTCATATATCTAAAATTGTGTGCTTCTCATATACAAATGCGTAGAATATGTACATAAACAATCATCAAACTAATTTATGTTTGTTTACTTAACCAGCTACTCATGACTCGATAATATGTAGCTTTCATACAACTAAATCAAGTTGAAGCTGAAAGCCCAATTGTACTTTTGTGAACAAGTGGCCCATAAGCCCCATTGTAGAAAAAGTCTATGGTATCAATTATTTTTAGGTGAATGAAACATGCTAAATCTTACATGTTCTATAGAGATTTGTAATTAGTTAGATCTTAGAAGACATGTATCATGTAATGTGCTTAATCAGAGGTTTGGTATTATATATATATTTTTTTCCTTTTAAATATTGTGGTTTAGTTAAAAGGCATATATGATATAACATGTAATCTTTAAAATCTTGATAAAAACTAACATACATCAAGTCCAGTGTATGATGATGACACAAATAGGTGGCAGTGCAAGGTGGCCAGAACATGGGGTTTGAGATGGTGTATTTGTCGCCGTCGTGGCTAGAGGTGAAGGAGACGTTGTAAGATGATCATGAATCAAGACGATAGTGATGCCTATCATTAACTCAAATGAAGAAGCTACCGAGATTGATGAATGGCGTTTTTTTCATCACCAAAGTTGGTTGGGAATACTTTTGTTACATAGTCATTGTGAAGAAAGTTTATTAAATTTCATCTAATGAATTCTAAGATTTTAATAGGAGTTTCCCACCACAAAACATCAAACCAGCCAGATCTTGAGCCAATACATATAATTCACAGGCACATAGTGACATAGCCATCCATACTAGACATGGCAAAATGGGCTTGAGTAGCTTCTTGAAATGGGGTGGGCTCACAGGTCATTTTTCTATGTGTCAGCAGTCAGGTTGGTTTGATCATGGACACTCTTTTGCTTATGTATCTTTTTATTAATACCGGTTTTAAAATATGATTGTACATTAATTCAATATAAGTTTTATTAAAAATGAAGTTGATTTCAAATTATAGTATTTGTTTGGTAACGAATTGTACTGATTCTGAGTTCTGACCGATCAACATAGGTACCAGAACGGTACTATCGGAACTAGTATCAATATTTGTTTTTATTGGTTCCAATTGATGACGACATGATTTTATTTTTTTTTAGCTTTTCTCTTTCGTTTGTAACAGCAAACGCTGACATCGATCAAGTTCCTACCACATAGTGTTGGGGAATCCCAAACAATATAGATATAAAATATGGAAACGAAACTGGTGACACTTATTATTAAAGTGAAAATATTAACAAAATAAGAATTTTAGACTTTTGAATATAAGTATATGTATAAGTATGAAGTTAAAATATGCAATAATAATAAATATCAAATAAATCAAAATTCATAAAAGAGGGTGTTGATAAAAATCTTTTTTTTTTACCACAAATTTTGCCATTACTTTTTCTTACACCAAATTAATCTAACTAGTTGTATAAAATCACGCGCGTTGCGCGTTTTACAATCGAGATTTAGATGAGATGTTGATCAATCAATGAATTATACAATCGAGATTCCATTTTGGTTGTAAACGTAAAAAAAATAAAGAAATCTATACATAAGGTAACACATGAAATTTGTAACGAAATTAGATAATATTATGTTATTTATATTAATAGTATATAATATAATAAAGTTTTTGAATAAAATAATAATATAGTTAATTGAATAAAATAATATATAGTAAAATAATAATATAGTTAATTAAATAAAATATTATTATAATTACTATTAAATAAAATATTATTATAATTACTATTTAATTTAATCACTATTCATTTCACTTCATCTATTAATATATTGTAATAACTAGCTAATTACCCCGGGAAGGTCCCGGGTTGAAAATTTTAATATGACTTAATAAAAAATAATAAAAGAAGAAAACTCAAATCACGAAAAGAGTAAATAACTTAAACATAATCAATCTTAGTTAAAAAATTTCACTATGTGATAACGTATTGCAAATGACTCAAGTTAACTAACCACAAAATCTCTCAATCACTGCATGTCCCTAACCTAAAACCATCAGTAATCATCTAAATAATCACTTATGTAAGCTGCAACAATTCAAAAACTCATCAATCTCTAATGACTCTTATAATTCTTAACCTAATCAACTAAACAATCACTTAGGTTGGAAGTTGTAACCATTAAAAACGTATAACATCTATGTACCAAGTCTCACAATATTAATATTGATACCTAACCTAAAAGAATGTATAACTCTAATATTTACACCTATCATAAATGCTAAAAAAATACATAACTATAATATCAATATTCAACCCATAACCTAAAACAATGTAATAGTGAGGTTATACCTTGGTGCTTTCTGCAACTATGCTTGATCTGCACCCACCTTCTTAGCTTATTGTTTAACTTATGTTGACTAATTTCAATATACAGTTGACCATGGTTGACCTGGTCAACCCCCTTGACCAAAGCTCCCTATATCAGCAAATAACATGTCAATAAGTTCATCCATGGTTGTAACATTAACCCCACTTACCACCATCTTCCTCATAACGCATTAACAACGACAGCCGCTAACTGTTCCATACTACCGTCACTTAGACCTTAACCACATTAATCGACCATTACACTCATAAATTCTGTTACTCATCAACAATAACAGCCAATTACTATGTGAACATTTTCTAACAATTACAACCATCATTATCATCCGAAATCATCCATAATAATCATAAGTCTTAAGTTGTAATTCTTACCTCAGTCGAGTTTGCTGAACTCCAACCTTAGTTACGACTGTTATTGTTGACAGATAATCGAGTACTGCCGTTATCACCCACCTAAACCACCATCGTCTTCAAGTCCTTCACCTTAGGTAGAAAGAAAAACTGAAAGAAAACAAATACCAAATGCAAGTATGAACAAACGACCTGTCCGTTAAAAGTACTATAAAATCCATGGGACATATGATTCCTTGGCATGAGGCATCAATCAAATTACAAATTATGGTATAACTAATAAATAAGATTAAACCCTACCATTAGCTCCTGGCCATCAATACTTAATTTCAAAATTCATTTACACGTGTAAGCACATAACACTTAAATCTGTTTCCAGTTAAAAAAGAAAAAAGAAAATAATTCACACAAATTAATTACGTCATTGAAACAAATTAGATGCAAGGAAAACATGATTTAACATGTATACATATAACAACTATCTGAACGAAACTGAACTACGGCCGTAAATAATAATCGTAACAAACCCTCTCTGAACAATTCACACAAATTAATTTTGGGCAGAAGCCAAAATTAATCGAAACATGAAGCCAAAATTAATCGAAACATCATTTAACACGAAACCCTCTCTGAACAATTCAAACAAATTAATTTCTTCAAAACTCGTACCTTTGCTCCAACTATCTGAACTACGGCCGTCGGTGATGAAACCATCTGATTCTAAACGAAACCTTGTCGAAAAAATCTAACGATATCAATCGCACGACTAACGACTCGATCAATTTTTTTGTGTGTGTTTGTGTAGGCGATTCTTTTTGTTGTTGGTAGGATGGATTTTTAGTGATTAATGATGATCAATATCAATCGTAGAAACCACACAGTAGGGATTAAAGAGGAAAGACAAAAGGATATGGCTGTGGTTTTCGAGAAATTAGGGTTAGAGACAATGTTTCTGTTTTGAGGGAATGAAAGACGATTAGGGTTGGGATTGGGTTTTGTGTTTTCTCTTTTTTTTAAGGTAAAAAACAAAAAAAATTAAAAACATCAAAACCTTTCAATTAACATGCCACGTGGCGATTTCAACTGGGGTTGAAGGAACCTATGGACGCCACGTCAGCAAAATAGCTTTGTTTTATATATATATATAGATTTTAGAGTGAATTACTTGGTTGGTCCATGTGCTTTGCACATCTTGCACTCTTGATCCCTAGACTTCAATAATTACAAACATGATCCTAATGGTTGTATTTTCATAATTAGGGCTGTTCAAATCGCTCGCTGCTCGTTCGGAAAATGCTCGAAAAATGCTCGCTCAATCGTCCGCTCGGTTGTAAATGAGCCGATCGGCTCGGTTCGGTTTGTAAATGAGCCAAGCATGAGCAAATGTCCGCTCGGCTCGAATAAATTATTCTTTATATTATATATATATATATAGGGACAGGTTCAAATACAAAGTAATGAAAACGTGCGAAGTGTGCGAAGGCTCACTTGCACATGATAATTACGTAATGATAATTACGTAATGCCTTCATGAATATACAAAAACATTACGTAATTATCATTACGTAATTATCATGTACAAAGTGCATGATAATCACGTAATGAGAATCACGTAATGATAATTACATAATGTTTTTGTATGTTCATGAAGGCATTACGTAATTATCATTACGTAATTATCATGTACAAAGTGCATGATAATTACGTAATGACAATTACGTAATGCTTTCATGAACATGCAAAGACATTACGTAATTATCATTACGTAATTATCATGTACAAAGTGAGCCTTCGCACACTTCGCACGTTTTCATTACTTTGTAGAATAACCGTCCCCTATATATATATATACCCACAAATCATAGTAATATTTATAGCTTTATACATAACATTTGGCCCGATATATGCAAATAAAACATGACTAGTCCGCTTTATCAAATAAAAATTTAATACTAAGTTTAATAGTAAAACCCTAAGTCGTAACGTGACAGCCTTGACTTCTTTATGTTATTAGTCATCTGTCCCTAGTCGTCGCTTGATATCACCCTACGTCACAATGCGACAATTGTTCTATGTAGTATACTCATTGCGTCAACCTAAGCCTTACTCTTGGATACTCGGACACCAATATTAGTGTCCCCATCGGACAGTTGCACCTAAGTTGTCACTCGACAAAAAAAAATTGAAGATAAAATCTCAATTTCATAGTTGTCCGAAATACTCTCCGCTCATTTCTCGCTCGACGCTCGCTCGAAAATTTTGCGCTCGAAAAATGCTCGCTCGCTTTTCAGCTCGATTGTAAACGAGCCGCTCAGCTCGATTCGGTTTGTAAATGAGCCAAGCATGAGCAAAGGCCCGTTCGGATCGGATCGGATCGGCTCGTGAACAGCCCTATTTATAATACTCGTGGTCCTTAACAGCTAACATCGTTAACTTTTTCAGTAAAATCATGTAAAATTACAAAAATACCCTCATTATTAAATAAACAAAAAAAAATTAAATGAACCTCA
The DNA here is from genome assembly GCA_032199755.1 of Ambrosia artemisiifolia. Classification (NCBI taxonomy): domain Eukaryota; kingdom Viridiplantae; phylum Streptophyta; class Magnoliopsida; order Asterales; family Asteraceae; genus Ambrosia; species Ambrosia artemisiifolia. Next base: position 32,402,812 of record CM063527.1, on the reverse strand, counting down.
CCCGCCCTTCTTCTTCCCCAACCCCCACCTTCTTCCACCTCCCACCACAGTCACAACTATTGATAACCTTCATCCAATCTTCATTCAATATAAATCTGAACTCTTGGCACTCGAATCTATAACCATCAACACCACATTTTCGAACCCATCACCATTACTTCGTTAACCCACCACCAGCGTCCTCTATCACACCATCGTCATGAAGTTACACCACTACATTAAATCCGCTATCATCAACATCATATCTTACCCCATAACAGCTAATCTAGAAAAAGGGATTATTGGGAGGGGTTTACCTTTACTGTCGGTTTGGTTATCTTCCGATGAACCACCACCTGAAACACTTTCATTTCAAAACCACCCCTCGCCCTCCACGTCGGATCCTGTTCCAACACAATCGATTATTTCAAATGGTTGTGGTGAAGGAAGGAGGTGGTGGGTAAGTGACGGAGGAGGGAAAGGCGGTGACGGAGGAGGAAGAGGAGGTGACGGAAGGAGGTAGTTATTGTGACGGTGACGGAAGGAGGGAACGGTGGTCTTTTAGGATTGTGGTAGAGGAGATGGCGGTGTAGTGGCAGGTGGCGGAGGAGGGAAAGGCGGTGACGGAGGAGGGAAAGGCGGTGCAGTGGCAGGTGGCGGAGGAGGGAGCGGTGTTCTGTTAGGATTGTGGTGGAGGAGATGGGTGAGGTGGGGAAGAAGAAGGGTGGGATTGAAGTGGGACCCACTTAAGATTTTATGATATTTTATAATTTTTTTAAGTGTTTTGTCTTATATAAGAGGGTATAATAGTAATTTTATCCAGACTTAACGATCAAAACTAACGACCATCCATGCCAAGGACCATCAGTGTTATGAAAAACAATTCTACGGGAACATACGAGTGATAAATTGTAAACATTTAGGATCAAGTCTGTAATTAGTTAAGTTTAGGGATCAAGTGTGCAAGATCTGTAAACCACAGGGACCAACCAAGTAATTCACTCAATAATTTTATCTCTTTATCATGTCAAAAGGTGACTATTAAATTAATGTCACGTAGTCATAGCTACCACTCACTTTTTTCACCTTGCATGCGTAATGGTTTCACAAGTTTCACTATCTATCACCAATAAATAAATTTCAAATTAATGAAAAAAAGAGTAGATTTGATTATTTGTGAACCACTAAACTCTTCTCCTTCACCAACGTGAACAACCTCATGCCCCCTCCTTTAACGTCTCCGGTAACTCCATGTGGGCGATGTTTAACCCCAGTAGTGTCAACTTTTATTGTCACCTGGCGGGGCCATTAGACCATAACTGAAGCATTAAACAATTGATACAGGCAATGGGGCATTTAAGTAAGAGACGATTTTAAAAGTTTTAGCAGGCAATGAGATAGGTTTCGTACTGAGTTATATCTAACTACCCAAAACACACATGCTTGTTCACCTGAATCAGACCGTAAACATTTTGTTTTTGTGTGTTAATTCAATTACTAAAACGTATTTATATTTCTAATATTCTTGCTTAATTACATCAAAATTAGAATGGTAAGAAATGTACTTAGAGAATTATAATGGTTGAATCTCAACACCTAATAGGCATACCAAATACTCGATGTGTATTAAGTAATTAAATAAATCAAAATTTTACAAGTTATACGAATCAAAATGGTTGATATTTTTTTTTCTACAAACTATGTGGCTCGAGCCACGAATCAAAATGGTTGATATTTTTTTTTCTACAAACTATATGGCTCAAGCCAAGCAAGAACCATGACAATGTGACATCCAATCAAATTAAAAAATGTTGGAACCCATAACACCTTTTTCTCTTAACCACCCACTCTATATGTTCTTAACATATATAACCAATCAATTTTCGGTTTAACAAATTCATAGTTAATATTTATTTTCAAAACTTATTTCTTTTTTTCATTTCTCCATACCCTCCTCCTTTTCGCAAGGAAGCTGATGGGTACGGAGTTGTTGCACCCACAAGATTGCTTCATCAATGTTGCCCCGTTGATCATTCGGGCAAGCGGTTCAACATCCGCTACAACAGAATTGAAGCCAAATTGCGAAAATGGTGATGATTCGTATGCAGGGTCGGCTTTCTTTCATTCTCCATCACCGAGGTCTCTACCTCTCCCTTCATTCTTTAAGAAACAAGACTCAATGGCTATGATGGATGATGATCATGACGGTTTTGATGATTTCGCCACTAAGCATCTATGCCGCTTGCTTCGACTAGGGTGAATGTGGTTGAATGTGGTTTGGTTTATGCCATGGAAGGAATTGAAGGGTGGATCCGTGAAGGGTGTAATGATATATGTATATGTAGGTAACGGGGATACATGTAGTGTTAATGTAAGAGTTAGATTATATGAATGTCGGATAATCAATGTAATTGATGTTTATATTTTTTTTTCCTTTTTGAACTTTTTATATGTTTTGGGAAATTCTTTTATTAACATATTTGTATTTGTATGTATTTTCTTATGTGTCAAATTTTGGTATATCAAATTTTGGAATATATTTTGCTAAGTTTTGTTTTTTTTCATATGTATCCAGCATCAGATACGTCACGAACATCATGGTTGTTTTCATTTTTTGAGTGTGCAGTAATGATGGCTTAGGAGATCAAGAGATCTCCGTTTAGAGAGGAGAGAGGGGGTGAATTAGGTTAAGAGTATTGGTGTTTCATTAGCTTCTAATTCTCCTAATAACCTCTATATATACACCCAAGGTGAAGCCCTATTTTATGGTTCATTAAGGGTAATTACGTCTATTACATAAAGATCAGTTAAATCAATAGAGATAACAAGGTCAATGACTATTTATTAGATAAATGATTATAAAGATAATTTACTAGAATATATATATATATATATATATATTCTTACATAATCAACAGTCACCGACCTATATCCAAAGTCCGAAGCGACATACCAATCGCCACCAGCCCAAATTAACATAAGATCTTGATCAAAGCTAGTTGTATCACGCAACTTGCTATCTACATATTCAGGAACCGCGCTCTCATTAGTAGTAAATGGTCCAAGTAGAGAAGTAACAGGTAACTTCAATCACCAACTAGAGGTATCATCTTGGAAACTAGTTAGATGCAACCAAACTTTTGATGACCATAGTCAAGTCATGCAAAAAAAAAAAAGAAGCTAAATAACCAAGATAATAAGGGTAAGTAGAATTTCATATCCACAAGTAATAGCAGCTAGTAAACACGTTTTGTTATGCAAAGAGTTTGATTGAATGGCGTGTTAGACTATAACTTAACTATTTTGCAATTAAACTAAGAAGCAAAAACACACTGAAACACACGAGGATTAGAATCGATTACTAAAACAAGAAATAAGCAATCACTTTTGGTTCCAAGTTTTGTTAGTTAGCAAATCTTAATTGATGATAGCGGTGTTTAATCTATATATATATATAAAAGAAAGCATATATGCCGCTTGAGAGTGCCACGTGGCTTAATAATTGAGTGTTTTTGGTGTTTTTGAGTATTTTTCTAAATTTATCTCTCTATCTCTTAATTCTCAATTACTAAAATTAAATTGAGTTATTTTAGGAAAAAAGAATTTAAAAACAAATTTAAATTTTTCTCTCTTATCTTCCTCCCATAATTTTTAAACATAAATATCTTTTATATTCGAGATTTTTTAAATAAAAAAATTACACCAAATTAACGAGCGTTTTATTATCTTTCCAACGAGTACCATAGTGCTATATAAAAACGAAAAAAAAAACGACTATTTTTTGTGGGGTTATATTCATACAGAAAAAAACACAAAGTGTTCAGGTTATTCATTAATCATGTTTTTTCTTTTAAACCAGGTTCTTATCTACGATGTTGAAATTCAGCCCAATCGCCATGTTATCATTGAAATTTTACTCTTCTAAAGATCGATAGGTATACTTCATCAAGAGAAGCTAGGAGAAAGATTCGCCCAACACTGCAACACATGGTGTCACCTTATAGCAAGGTTATTTTTTTATTTATTTAATTACAAGAGTAATAATTATTACTATTAGTATTAGTATTATTAGAATGGTTATATTTTTCAACCCCCATCATGAATTCTACATCTATATATATAAGTATAAGTCAAATTGTAACATATTTTAATTTACGTGAAGATGATTATATGTTGAAGGTTATCCTTTTAATATTTTATTATGTTTAATATGGTTTATGCTTTTTATTTTTTTAACTTTTTAAATAAATGTTTTTTAACTAAGATTGATTATGTTTAAGTTATTTACTCTTTTCGTGATTTGAGTTTTCTTTTTTTTTTTATCATTTTTTATTAAATCATATTAAATTTTTCAACCCCGGGACCTTCCCGGGGTAATCAGCTAGTTGACTATATAAACATATCTTAAATTGTTTCTACCACTGACCTAAAGCACGTTTCCTGTACTTACACTCTAACCGTCTGATCCTTAAACTAAACTAGGGTGTACTTTTGGGGTGCTAAACGGGTCGTGTTCGTTGGTTGGCGAGTCCAACCCGACAAGAACTTGAAAATTTTGCACGAACCCGAACAAGACCCAAACCCAAAAATTGGGTCATACATATGAACTCGACCCTGACCCGAATATTGGTTGGTTGACCCGAACACGAATCGTTCAACCCGAACTTATATATCTTATTGATTTTTTTTCGCAAACTAATATATTAAAATCAAAATCAAAATTTTACTATAAAAACACAAACGTATATAATATATTTACGTTTTAATTATAAAATGTTATACCAATTTCTATTCTAAGTTATAGGTATAGCAAAAAATCCCTAACCAATTTAATTTATAACATAAAATATTGTAAAAAAATAAAATATAGTATAAATGGGTTAAACAGGGTCACCCCATCAACCTGCTTGGGTTGACATAATCTGACCCGAACCCGTTTAGGCTAAACCTAAACCCACTAATTTTGTGTTAGGTTTGGGTCGTGTGAGAAATTCACACCCCTAGTGTACTTGTCACTATCGGGTGCCGTCTATCGATTCAACACAGTAATCAATCACACAAAGGCTAATACAGATCACATACTATGAATAACACCCGTTTAAATGCTTGAACATTATCATCATTCAAGTAAGTAGGGTTGCGACTTTTTGTCATGATATTTGATATAAGTACTAGTAGGGTGCCCACGCGATACAACGGGAACACAAACACTTCTAAGGGTGTGTATGGTTCGGTTCGGTTATTAGCATTAACTGAAACTAAAACCAAGGTCCTAAGTTAATCGATCTTATTAAACAATCGGTTACTTGGTTCGATTTATAGGATTAGATTATCGGTTTTTAGTCCGGTTTCTAATTTTGGTTAATAACAAAAACCAAACTTTGGCTAAATTTCTTTGCATAAAAGTACATAAAATGGATGTATACTTACATGAAATAGAGATATAAAACCTAAAAATACATGAATATATGAATAGTTTTGTTTCGGCTTGGCTGATTTTGGTCAGTGATAAAAGAACAGTTTGAGTCAGTGAAGAATGCTTAAAAGGTATCCTTGGTATTTACAAAACGCATTCTCTAATTATAAAACGCATGCACCATCGGCCTAGAAACTATCATGACAACATCATGCTCACCAATAAAGGTGTTTAACCCACCCTTAAAGTTCTTACAATCAACTGCCGTTGCGCCAACATTTTCAAACCCACCATATTTTGTCCTCATAACATTAAAAGCTTTAACAAGTCTCATGTTTAACGAAGAAAATTGACATATCATTTCTTCTTGAATGTGTGAAAGCTTTCTGTTGGCTGCTAACAAGTGAATATCATCTGAAGAAACCAATGTATGATTATGGCCTTCCACAATATCATATATCTTAAACTCTTTTCCATCCTTTGAACCAAATTTAATATGAGACTTACAGCCTGTACGGATTTAAGGCCTTTTCCTTGTCTTAACTTCTTTTATCATTCTCTGAACTGAATTTATATGGCTTCTGACCCTCTTTGTAACATGTAAAATATTTGGTACGAAGAACATTCATATTAACATATTGGGCCCCCTTCCTAGCAGAAAATCCAGAAGCCTTCGCATGCTGCTGGTAGAACTCAAAAGCATGATCTATACTTGGGAAAACCATCCCCATATCTGGTTTGATTAAAGATGCCACTTCAGGTATGAATGTTGGAATTTGTTTATCAATGGAAACATCTTTGGTAAAAAGACCTGTCATAAACACATATAATTCTAATTATGATAAAATATAAAATGATCTATACTATAAAATGCAGCTTATGATGACATATAACATATACATAAAACGCATGTACTATAAACCAAAACACACGTTAACAAAAGCAGTTGAACACATTCATCTGTAACATCTTAAAACATCAATTACCGTGAATCCTTCTATGTTCAGCCATGAAATTAAACCGCTCACCACCTTCTTCATCATCACTTGAAACTTCCTGTATAAGATCTACAATATAAAAACAGTTATATTATCTATCAGCCTCTGTGTAAACTGTATCATCTTCGAATCAATATGAAAAACACGAAAATTAACCTTGAAAGTTTAGATTATCAATATCGACCACAGGATCTTGTTCTCCGATTATAGTTTCGGGTTCATTGTTTAAGTCTGATACACAATTAAAACATCATAATAAGATTACGATTTAATGAAATAAAAAAACAGAGCAACTTACCGAACATGACGATAAACTATTCAATTGAATATCAAATTTGAAAATTTTTTGATTGAAATAAGTATCATGTGATTAGAGTTTGAATTTAGTAAAAATAATGAAAGAAAATTGTGTAATCAGTTACGAAAATTTGAATTCAATATTACGTAAAAACAGGGATATGTATTTTCGATCAAAATTAGAACGTGATTAATAGATGTGTAAAAATCTATAATACCCTTTTAAGGACTAACAATGAACTTTGAGATCGTAACCGCCAATTTCCACGTGTCAATTTGTAATGGCTTCATACGCTTTTACGCTCCGTTTCTGAGTTTACTTGAGGAGGGAAAAGAAAGGAAAATGATCGAAAGAAAGGAAAACAAATGATACATATCATTTTCTTCCAAATCGGAAAAAAACTAAACTAAAGAATTTGACATAGTTTTCTTTCCATTTCGTTTATTTTCCACCCTTAAATAAAACTTGGAAACACTAACATCTTTCGTTTTCGTTTCTTTTCCTTAGACTGCCCGTAGTGGGGCGTTATTGTGTCTTTTTTTAATTTATAGCGCCCCTAAACACCGCTACACCCCGGCGCTATGGGGCTTTATGCGCCGGGGCTTTACCATAATAACGCCGGGTATCAAAAGTCTCAACCAATCAATGCCTGACACGTGGCAATATGTTTGAAAAAAAAACGGGCAAAAATTTTTGACCGTTACCCTACACCCTCTTTAATTTTTTAACAGTAAACTTTTTTTTTATTTACATTATATATATATAAACCAACATACACACACATACAACATACACAACACAAACTAACCAACATACACACACACATACAACAAACCTACTAAACATGTTTCCATACGGTTCACCATTCGGGGTCCCGGGTCGCCCGGGTTCGAGGCCAAACACTACTACTCCACTGCCACCCAATTGGCCGGAGTTTGACCCGAACACAATGCAATACGCGCAACTACTCCAGGGTCAATTTTATCCTCCACCAAACATGGCGGGCCAATTTTTTCCTCCACCAAACTATGGCCAAGGTTCTCAAGAGGAGCCCGAGCTCGTGCCAGAAACTCAAGTGGAGACCGACGAACCCGAGGGTTCTCAACGGGGGGGCCGCGGGCGCGGGAGTGGGAGCGGACGCGGGAAACGCTCGCATAAAAAGAAAGATCCTACCCAACCTCGTCAAAAAAAGCAACAAGAACGTTGGACCCAAGACGAGGAATATGCTTTAGCGAGAGCCTGGCTCGACATATCGGAGGATCCACAAGTTGGTTAGTAAATTTTTTTATATATATATTGTTCGTGTTTTATATATAGTATTTATTTTTTGGCTTTTAAATTTATATATAATTTGTTCGTGTATATATATAGTATTTATTTTTTGTATTTATACTTATATATAATTAATCTTTATATATTTCTAATCGTATAATTTTTTTTGTAGCCAACTATCAACATCTTCCTGAGTTTTGGATTCGGGTTCGAGGGCTGTTTTTTGGTGTGATGGGTAGAGGGGAGTATCGAGAGAACGACTCGGTATCGGGAAAGTGGTCGGACATAAATAATAGATGTCACTCGTTTTTCTCAGGTTTACCAGCGTTGTATGGACAACAGGGGCAGTGGGGAAGGTGATGATGGTGTGTTGACAAGAGCGTTAAACGAGATGAGATCTACCCGCCAACCGTTCCCGTATTTGAGAATTTGGGAGATGTTGAGAAAAAGTCCTAAGTGGGCTAAGGTACCGGCTATGGGGTCGGGTGGTAGGAGGAGGATCAGGAGGAGGAGGAGGACCATCAAAACGTAGCAAAACCTCCTCCTCGACGCGAGATCCGGATACACCGTCATCCGATGCTCGCTATGTGAGTTTAGGTGATCATGTTAATTTGGTTGATGAGGAGGATGAGGAGGAGGAGGAGGAGCAGGATATGCCTAGACCACCCGGTAGAAAATCAACAAAGGGTGGGAAGGGGGAGTCGTTTTCAGCAGCAGGTGGTGGCTTGAAGGAAGATTTTGAAGAAATGAACCGTAGACTTCAAGATATTCGCGACCTTGGCCAAAGACGTTTGGAGACGATGCAGCAAAGAGTGGTCGAGAATAAAAGGTTTGTCGAGCTCCAAGAGGCGAGGCAAAGGGAAAAGGACATTGAGTTTTTGTCGAAATCGATCGAAGACCTCGAAGGAGACGCGCTACGCCTTGCAATGCTTCACAGGCAACAAATCCTTGCAAAATATAACCTCTAGTGTGTTTGGTTTTTTTTTAATATTAGTTGTAATTTTTTTTTTAAATTTTAGTTGTAACTTTTTTTTAATTTTAGTTGTAACTTTTTTTTTTAATATTAGTTGTGTGTTTTTTAATATTATTTGTAATTTTTTAATATTTATTTACCTTTTATTTTAATTATTTTGAGTTAAAAGAATAAAAAAATTAAAATCCACGTGAACCAATCAGATTCAGAGGCTTTATATATAAAACCCCACCACTACACCCTTTTTCAGTTTTCTCTCTCCATGCTGACTCAGCAGCCACGTGAACCAATCAGAAAGGATACATGCTCTTAATGAAACTCAGCTTTCTTTTGCCTGATAAAGTGTACTCGGAAACAGAGAGTTAGTACTTCACATGCATTTTAAGCCTTGCTAGCAGTCTTCAAAGTAATCCAATAATACATTTTGTCCACCCATCGATTCCGATCGCCGTCACGTCAAATATTCCGATCACCGTTCATGTCTCCGGCGACCGTCTCCGATCATCCTTAACAACTCCTATCACTCGATCACACACACACATAATCCGGTCCAATTTCTTACCCTCGACCGTTTACTTTTACTTGTTTTTTTTTAATTTCAAATATATATACGGTCAAATAACTACCACCAAAACCCTAGCTCTGATTTTACTGGATTAGACGATTATAAGTACAACATCATACAGATATGTTTAATCATTTATGTAGTAGAACTGAGTAACTGACAAAGTAACCTAAGAAAGCATCATAAAGAGTATGATCGTTTTAAGTAATCTATTTGAATTACTTGCTGATCAAGTTTTATTGTGATGTTATGTTCTAGAAGAAAGCATAGTTGTTAAAAGCCATCGCCTCGTGCGCCTAGGCCTATTTTTTGGGCGAGGCGATGCATTTGCGCTTTGAGTCGAGGAAATTGCGCTTTAATTCTCCAGGTGATGGTTTAGGCGCAGATTTCAGCTAGATTCCCAAATTCCGGAGAGTTTCCAACCAAATTCGTTAAATTATGGCTAGATTCCAGCCAGATTTCTACTTTTATCAAAGGAAAACTATTTCTATACACTAATACATCAATATTTAAAACTTTTGATTCTAACTAGATGAAAATAGTATTGAATTATTATAATTTTACTTATTTTCTTTGTTCGCTTTTTTTATTTCAAGCCCTCGCTTTTTTTGCACCTTACGCCTAGGCACTAGGTGAGACCTATGCGCCTTGAGTGCGCCTAGCGCCTTTGATAACTATGGAAGAAAGTATGTTGTAATGGAAAACAACCTGTTAATCATAGTCCATAAGGTTATGGCTATTAAAATCCAAAATAAAAATATAGGAAGGGGAATATCTTATGAAACACATGGTAAAGACAATGGTTAGAGAAGGTGGATCAGTATACATGAATTAGATTGGTAGGAGATGAGAGACGAAATAACTCATTGAAACCTTAATTACTTCGAGAGGCTGAATTAGAGTACTGCGTTTTGTGTTGATATATGGTTAAGACTTAAGATGTCCAAGTATTTTTGTTTCATATGATTAACTTAGTGGTTCCTATTTGCCTATTTGGATGCTTACCTTTTGTACATCTCAAATAAATGTTGTTTCTTAAACTTAAACAGGGCCAAATAGTTAGGTACTAATTAGTTGTAGAATTCCACGTTTCAATCGTCCATGTATTTTTTTTTGCTAAGGTTAATTTTATGTTTATGTTTATTTGTCAATTTTGATGACTGATCTGTCTTAAAGAACTTATCGTGCTAGCTGAAACGCAAATTTTGACTGTTGCATTTGACCAATTTGTGCACCCTTAGTGCCTTAGCAGCGGTTGATGGGCCAGCAAAATAAGCTTTCAAGTGTACAGCAGCAGCCACAACAACAGTTAATTGGTCAACATAACAATCTTTCTAACATGCAACAGCAACAATCTGGCCAGCAGCAACAGTTGCATGGAAGTCAATCTGGTAACTCCAACAAGCAGACCAATCAAGTAGAGTTATTATTTGTTTTTGATGAACTAACACATGCAACTTCTAACTCTTCTGTAACATCATTAGATTCAACAGCTCAGACAGGCAATTCAAATGGTGGAGATTGGCAAGAGGAAGTGTATCAAAAGGTAGATCTGCGGAACCTGATGTAACAGTTTGTTTTAAACTGAAGTTTAGTTTTGCTTATCTTACACTGGCTTCAGTTATTAAGTATCTGAGCAAAACGTTGTTACTGATAAAAAAATGTTAATCAAATGTTAAGAATGTATACAAAGTTTTTGCTTGTAACTGTTTTAGTGTTGCCATGCTCTTCTTTATACTAGGTTTTGCAATTAACAGAGTTCTATTTTGATACTCATTGATGGCTTAAGTCGATTAGCAACTAAAGGGGAATTATGCATTTCTTTATGACTTGAGTGGGGATCTAAATCTTTGTCCTTATAGAATATAGGACCTGAACTGTTTTTCTGATTGCAGATAAAAGCTATGAAGGACCTGTATCTGTTAGATTTGACAGACATGCACCAGAAAATTCTTGGCAAATTGCAGCAGCAGGTTAGTGGCTCTTATCAAAATAAAGCTTTTTTTTTTTATTTTGTAATTTAAAAACGCGTAGAGTCGTTTCGAGATAATATGTTGTCTTACAAAAGCATGCTGCCAAAGGCAATCTTCTGTTATTTTTAATGAGCTTCTGCTGTGCAGTATGATTCTCTTCCTCAGCAACCGAAAAACGATCAACTTGATAATCTGAAAATGTTTAAAAGTTTGTTGGAGCGTTACATACAACTCTTACAACTCCCTAATAAGCATAATATATTGGCTAATTACAAAGACAAGCTGGGTACTTATGAGAAGCAGATTATTCAAGTCATCAACTCACATAGACGGAAACCTGGGGGCCCACAACAGCAAGCACAAGCACTTCCTCCAGCACATATGCAATCTATGCAGCAATCACATGATACTCAGATGGATATAAAGGGTTCTATGGCAGCAATGCAACCAAATAATATGGGAAATCTGCAGCAAAGTACTGCCCTTTCTCTGTCAGGTGGTTCGAACGTTCAACAGAACATGATGAACTCCATACAGCCAACTTCCAATCTTGAATCGGGTCAAAATACTAGTATGAACTCTTTACATCAGGTTTCCAGTGGTTCTCTACAACAAAATACAGTGAGTGGGCCCCAACAAGTAAACATAAACCCGAAGTCACTGCAGCCAAACACAAATATGCTTCAGCCTCAGCACATTAAACAAGAACAACTGCTTCAAAGCCAGCAGCTGAAGCAATTTCAGCAATGCCAAATGCAGCAACAGTTTGAACAGGTTAATTTTTAGTGCAGAACAAAACGAGTTGGCTTGCAACGGTCAACTATATCTGGTCCATTAATCAAAATTTACATAAATGGGAAGATATCACCCAATAGTAACCAAGTTTATCATTGTTCCATTAAGGTCACTCAAGTTTTATGTTCCATTCTTGTGAAAATTTTCATTACCTTTTTACCTGATTGATCTAAATGAAATATTTATGAAAATTTGGTACTATTTAGTGACTTCTTTTCTCAAGTTTAACCTGAAGTAGCCAGTCTCTAGTCAAATCTAAATTTAAAATACTAAATTGTAACCAAGTTACATAATTACGATTCATGTCGCTATTCTAACCATCTACGAAAAATTCTCATTGGAAAATATGAAACTTTAGTGACCTAAAAGAAGCAGATATGAAACTTTGTTATATTTAGCGACTTTTACCCTTCATCAATAATTACAAGTCACGTATGATTTAAAGAATAGTATTATCACAAAGATTTCAACACAACATGCACCTATTCCCTTTTAAGCTATATTTTTTTTTAGATGAAACATAACCCGAATTTCCTTGTAGACACTTAGGGGTGTGTTTAAGATTCTTTATCATTAAGTTGAGCTATAGGACTAACATTTTAATTCATTTATCTATAGGTCAAATCAATTTCACCAAAAGATTTGAGTGCTTCAGTTAGTGACATTGGTTCCGTTGTGAGTATGACTGATAGGATTACAGGGTCAGCGCCTGGTAATGGGTCGAGAGCTGCAGTTGGTGAGGATTTGGTTGCCATGACAAAATGTCGTCTTCAGGCAAGAAAATTTGTCACTCAAGATGGAACAAATGGCACGAGGAAAATGAAAAGATTTACGCATTTGAATACATCTGAGACTTCTGAGCTGGATTTAACTGCATCTTCTACAAACAAAAGGCCACGGACCGAGGTACTATGTTCACAACATTTGTTTGTATTGCATCAAATCTTGCTTGCATCAATTGTTAGGTTTCAGTTGCACTCGTGAGTTGCCATGAACCGTTTACAAATTCTTTGTTTTCTAGTTCCACATTTGGCATCACATTGCTAATATTTGGATTGTCAAACCCTTGGTTTTAAAAACGAGGCGACATTAGGTGTGAAGTCCTGCTCCTTGTGTGACATAAGGCGTGCAGTGTACAAGAAGCGCAAGAAAAGCGTGTTTTTTTGGGAAAAAAATCCTCCTGAAACGTGCGCTTTTTGTACACTAGGTTTTTTGTGCTTGAAGTGATATACATGTAGCTAGAAAGGTTGTACATTTAAGTTAAATCATATATAAGCCTTATTTATATCTATATTTTGGGTAAAGGATGCTAAAAACCTATAGGATGTATAAAAACAATTATATAATCGTCTTGCACATCGCGTACGAAAAGCCCACCGCTTTTGCGCCTCGGTTTTAGACCTTGTCACTTTTGTACGCTTCGCGCTTTTTAAAACCAAAGTCAAATCCTAATTTAGGACAAAAGCTTACTAGGGAAAGTATATGACAAAAAGCCCCCAATTTAAAATAGAATTGTGTCTCTCAAACACGTGCCGTAATTATTGTATTTCTTAACTTCAAAATAATTAAAAAGCCTGGTTTTGCAAAAAAAAAAAAATATTATGACCTATAAGATGTTGCCACCTCATTAATGGTACATGTATTCTTGCAATCTTTAAGGGCGTTTTTGTCATCCGGACGGTTTAGGTCGGATATGGCATAAACAAAACCAAATAGATACAAGGGCAGCATGTCATGCTGTTGTATTTATACATTTTCCTTTCCTGTTTTAGCTTTTTATATGATAAATGGAAGCTTGAATGAAGTTTATATATATTTAAGTATTTAACTCAATAGTTACAGTGTTAACACCTTGTATCCGGTGTTACAGTCTAATCATGCCCTTTTGGAGGAAATAAGGGAGATAAATCATGGGCTCATTGATACTTTGGTATCTATTAGTGAAGAAGATGTTGATCCGGCTGCAGCCTCTGCAGTTTCAGAGGGTGGTGTTGGAACCGTAATTACATGCTCTTTCAGTGCTGTAGCTCTCGGTCCAAACTTAAAGTCACAGTATGCTTCGGCTCAAATGGTGTGTAATTTTATTATACATATGTTATATGGGTTATATGTTATGGCCTTTCGTGTTCCCCAAACTTATATATGTTTTTTTCAATTAATGTGCAGTCACCTATCCAACCATTAAGGTTGCTTGTTCCTGCAAATTACCCGAATTGTTCCCCAATACTCTTGGATAAGTTTCCGGCCGAAGTCAGGTGAGAAGTAATGTTTGTTTGACTAGTAGGAGCTCAAACGAGCCAAGCGTAGTCCAAACTCGGACGGGTTCGAGCTTTGTCTTTAAAGCTCGAGCTCGGATCGGTTGAGCCTCGTTTCTAAAGCTTGAGTTTGGCTCGTTTATTATTTGTTAATTAATTAATATAATTCATAATTATTATTTAAATATATATTTAATATATCAATTATACAAATAATGGCGCTTCTTTAGGCTCGCTAGCCGGCTTGAGCTCGGTTAGTGAAGCTCGCGCTCGTTTACTAAACAAGCTTATTTTTAGGCACGAGGTCGAGCTTGTTTAAGCTTGGCTTGTTTTGAGCTTTTTTTAGTCATTTGGGGCAAAAATGAAACATAATGTTCAAGTAAATATAAAAGTAGAGGGGTATTCTTGTCTTTTGACATGCTTGGTATGCTTATATTACAGTAAGGAGTTTGGGGATATTTCTACAAAAACCAAATCAAGATTTAGTATTTCTCTAAGAAGTCTTCAACAACCTATGTCACTTAAAGACATTGCAAGAACATGGGATGCTTGTGCTGCTGCTGCTGTTATGTCAGAGTATGCTTAGCAAAGAGGTGGTGGTACCTTCAGCTCTAAATATGGTACCTTGTAGAACTGCTTAAGTGCTGCTTAGTTTTGTCATCTTCATATGTTGTTAAAATTATATACCCTTGCAAGACGTCTAGTTATTTGAACAATAACTTATATCAGCCGTTAAGTGCCAAGTTGAAGCTTGAGTTTTTGACGGGTCAAAATGGGTCAAATATAGGGATGAGGATTCGGTACCATGTACCGATAGATTAAATACCCACTTTTCTTGAAAATCATTAGTGGTATTTCAGTACCTATACAAAAATTGATCATGAGAATTGCGTGCTAGTTGAAAACATGTACACAAATTGATCATGAGAACTGAGCTCTTTGTTTAAAAGCCCCCCTTTCTGATTGGTCCACGTGACAGCTGAGTCAGCATGGAGAGATAAAGTGAAAAATGGGTGTTGTTGTAGGGCTTTATTTATAAAGCCCTTATTAATATTTTATTATATCTTTTAAATTAAAAAAATAATAAAATAATAATAGAGAAAGAGAGAGTATGATGTGGCAGGCTATGATTGGGTGGGTCTTAACAACATCCGACGCTATAATAATAAAGCCCAAACCATTTTTGCAAATATAAAACCCCTATGTAATGGTGTTTGGGGCTTTATTTTACAAAAGTGACGCACAATAGAGCCCCACTACGGTTGGTCTAACATAGGGAAAACCCAATAGATAACAATGGTTTTTGTCTATATGCATTTGGTCATTTCACACATTACTTCGGTAAACTAGGATTTGGTATCTCAAGAGCTTTACATAGTTGATAGTTGTGTGTTTCATTTATTTTATTTCATGACTTTTTATTTTATTTTATTTTATTGGTCGAATTATACTTTATACGCCACATACATAAATTTAGGTAACAACACCTTCGTTTTTGTAGAACTTTTGAACTAATGGAAGGATTTTAGCAATGTTTAGGTTTCACTTCTAACATTTTGCAGGATGTTGATAGAACCCTGAAATCAAATAAGATAACTGGATTATTGAAAGTTAAAGATAACAAGATAAAGACCCAATTTGAGATGGGTTAATCTCCATAAACAAAGGTATAGAACCTGATTTAGATTAACATAAACATTGACAATTCTCAAAACTAAAACAAGAAATTTAATAAGCATAATAGAGATAATTGCTACTGAACTTTTGCCGATTGACTAGGTTTTGACTGGGTATGGGCATCAGTTGGGTTAAGGATCCAGATGGATTCTAGCAATTCATCCCACCTGGACAAACGGCTTGTCCTCAAGTCGTATAGAAGGGAATTGGCGCACCAAGCAATAAGCCATTCAATTGCAAGCTGATAGACCTTTTCCTTGTGTTTCTAAGCTTCAAATGACCTTACTAAATCATCGTCCACAGCCTCCTGAAGTGCAGCTATCACACCACTTTTAAACTGCAGCTCTGTTTTGAATTCTGGAGTGGCTGCTGCCAATTGCTTCCTCAAAGTTGTACCACCAGTCGATTTGTAAGCAGCTTGTATGGTGCGTGTCATATTCCTGGGATACACATTCACAGCCGGTTCAGACCATTGCCAAACCTTTTGAATCTGAGATTCCTTAGCACCAATTCTATTGCATCCAAAACATGTTCTTCTGATCTATTGTCAGCATCACTAAAACTATTGCCGGAAGGTTCATCAGCTCCTTGTCATCCATCCAAGCCTTGACCTCTGCAACATCACCCTCAACAAATGATAAGTTCCCCTGTTCTGATTCTGCGGATACATCATCGGCTTCCTTGTCCTTGACCAGATCTGACAATGGACGTTGAGGTTCATCCTTGGTACTTTTGTCAACAATCTGAGCCTTCATGGATGTAAGAATGGCATCCAAACGAGTTGCAATGGCTGCTAATTGAGCAGCGATAGCATCTTTAGATAACATTTTCCCGACAATGGAACCAAATGATAGAACCTATAAATCAAATAAGATAACTGGATTATTGAAAGCTAAAGATAACAAGATAAAGACCCAATTCGAGATTGGTTAATCTCCATAAACAAAGGTATAGAACCTGATTTAGATAAACATAAACATTGACAATTCTCAAAACTAGAACAAGAAATATTAATAGCATAATAGAGATAATTGCTTCTAAACTTTTGCCGGTTGACTGTTGACTTTGACTGGGTATGGGCATCAATTTAAGATGCATCATATGTTGTATTTTGTGTTCTAAAAGTTGAACTCACGGTAGATTTGGGATAAGATTTTAGGATGTGAGGTATTGAATTATATTAAATTTACTATTCTACCCTTCTAAGAGTCTTAAGTATACATAAATTTTCAATCATACCCTCATTATATAAGAATAATTCACTTGTACATGTTCTTTAATAGTTGTATGCTTGATAAAATTAATGTCTAGTACACCTTTCCTACTTAATAAGATAAATTAGATTAATAAATATTTAGAAATTATAAAATAATATTTTGAAGATAAAATATACTTACAAAAATAAGATATAAAATACAAATTGGTGTAATAAGATAAACGGGAAACATTATCATAGGCTTAGAGGGGGGGGGGGGGGGGGTCAAAGTACCCCGAACTACCATGATTTTCTTCAATTACATATTGTCACTTCACTGATTCATTATCTAAAACACCAATTTAGAGGCAACACTACCTTGAACCAGTACCTAAAAAAATTATTTTTCATTTGATTTTATTTAGGTTTAATATAGTTTTATTATTTCATTTAAATTAACAACAATACATTAAATAAAAAAATGGTCATATAACGTTTATATAGCATTTAATAAAAAAAATTAAATGTTTTCACCCTATAAATATACTCACTAAAAGTATTATAGTTTTTATCAATTCTTACCACAATTTCTCTAAAAAAGCCTACAATTTTTTAAAAATGAATCATCTCCATAATCATCTCATAATGTCACTAGGCCTGTAAACGAACCAAACGTTCATGAATTGTTCGTAAACTTGTTCGGGAGAAAGTTCGTTTATGCTCGTTTATTTAAAAACCGAACAAACGCAAATTTTTTTATTCGTTTGGTTAAATGAACAAACACACGAACAAACATTGTGTTCGGAGTAGCCAAATAAGGCTTAACAGGTCGTATTATGAAGCTTCATAAGCTATTGATATAAAAAGTTACAATTATTGCTCTTAGGAAAAAAGAAGTTTTGGGCCATTTAGTTCGACCAACTAGTAATTGGGTTTTTTTAGTAATGCAAAATCGTTTACATTTATTTGTTTTTTTTTTAAATTGAACTTCATTAACACAAAGTAAGCCGTCTCCAAGGAGGAGAAACGGACTGCTCCAAAAACGAATTACATCAATTTGAATTTACACCAATCCTTTCAATCGCACACTTTATCCTTATTTTAATACTTATACCAGAAGAAGCCATAAGCTTTAACATCCGAAATTATTTCAACGACCTTAACTTGTTTGCCTCTAAATATTAACTCATTGTGCGTCTTCCATAGTCGCCAACATGTGATAAAAATGATACTTTTAATCGCCTCTTTATATATCGGTGGTCGTCCGCAATAACTATGAATTTCCATCAAGTCTTCGTAAAACTGTGGGATGCAACAACACGCCGCAATAAGCTGCCAAATGATGTTCGAAAGACCGCAAAATGTAAAAACATGCGCTGTTGATTCAGAAACTTCACCACACAACACACATTTCATGCTGTCAGTTGATATGTTTCTTCTAGCCAATGCCACCTTCATTCGGAGTTTATCATTAATCGATGTCCAATTCTTGACAGCCGCAACAGTGAATCCATCTTTTGTTCCTTGCCAATTCCATGAGTCAGCAGCATCTGTCAGAACAACATTCGACAAAAGACTCATACAATCCGTCAATTCCAAAGTTACAATAGCTGAAGCAGGTACATTTCTCCAGTTCCACTGCAAAACACACGAATCTGCAGCCTTAAACAAATTGTCCGACACTTTACATAACAAATCCTTATCCAACATGAACAAATTCGGGTACTTTGTTTTGAGAGGCACTTCACATAACAAAGGATATAACCAAAAACGTGTACGATTCCCATACCCTAAGCTGCAACCAATCAGATCTGAAATACGTTTTCCATCCATTATAGCTTTTAACCCCTGAGCAACAATTGTTGACCAAGCCCCTTCCCCATTGCTAAGCACCGAATACATTCTCCATTTCCAAGAATTCAAGTGTATGGAGTCGATGACCTTTTTCCAAATAGAGCCTACTTCAATTCTATATCTCCACAACCATTTGCAAATAAGAGCCGTGTTACAAACATCCAGCTTTTGCAGCCCCGGTCCTTCTTTTTCTTTTGGTAACGCCACTTTCTCCCATGCTACCCAATGTAATCTTTGAACCTCATTGTTGCCGCCCCACAAAAACTTTTCTAATCAGCCCCTCCATAACTGTAATGACTTTCTTTGGCGCTTTATAAATGGAGAAATAATAATTTGGAAGACTATAAAGCACCGATTTTATAAGTGTGACTCTTCCGCCTATGGAAAGAGTTTGAGCCTTCCATTTTGAAAGCCGAGACTGAAACACTTCCACAACTGGGTCCCAATTTCTAATGCGGTTCATATTCGTTCCTGCTTTGATTCCTAATAAGTAAAAGGAATCGTGCCCGCTTTACATCCCATACTTAATGCCATTCTCCTAATCTCCTCATCCTCCATATCAATACCATAAAGGGTACGCTTATTTAGATTGATTTTCAGACCGGAACATAGGTAGAAAATCCTCAAAATACGTTTCACATTATTGAAGTTAAAAGTAGACCAGTCTCCTATAATCATCGCATCATCGACGAATAACAGATGATCATTTTTTGGACCGTTATGCAGGAGTTGGATCCCATCAAAAGCACCCACTCGACTCGCTTTTTTAAACAGCCCCGTGAATGCTTCCATCACAATCAGGAACAGTAAAGGTGATAATGGATCCCCTTGGCGAATACCATTCTCGCAGTTAAATTCAAAGGTACCCACTGATCAATACAGAGGATCTGGCCGATGCAAGAATACCCCGAATCCAATTACACCAAACCCCCGGGAACCCCATTTGATTCATGATATCTAAAACAATTCCCAATGCACATTGTCATATGCTTTATCAAAATCAATTCGGAACAAAAGAACCTTCTTTCTTGCACGCTTCGCCCATGACAACGTTTCATTAAGGACGAACGGGCCATCAAGTATGAACCTGCCTCATAGAAACGCTGATTGATTTTCAGCCGTGATATCACCTAACACCTCCAACAGATTAGCAATCGTCTTAGAAATTACTTTGCTAATCGCCCCAATCAGATTGATTGGACGGTATTCGGCTAAACCCACTGGAGTTTTGTTCTTTGGAACCAGTGTGATAAAAGAAGACCCCACACCAGAGCTAATCTTCCCACAACTATGAAAGTGATGCAGAATCTCCATAAAATCACCCGCAAAAAAACTCCAAAACCGCTTAATAAACTTAAAATTGAATCCGTGCGGGCCCGGTGCTTTATCACTCCCACATCCAAAAACCGCCTCCTTGATTTCCATCTCAGTGAACGGCTCAATCAACATTGCTGCCTAATTGATAGTCAAGTGTTTTATACCATGGCCCTGCAGCTTTGGTCTACATCTCATGTCCTCAATGAACTTGTTTCTAAAAAACTTGTAAACCTCTTTCTTGACAAGACTCGGTTTAGTTTCCCATTTCCCGCTAATAATAAGACCCGGTAAACTATTAGACGCCTTCTTTTTGTTAATGAGACTATGGAAAATTTTGGTGTTTTCGTTCCCCTCCATCGCCCATCTACATCTCGTCTTTTGCTTTAAATCCCAACACTTGAAATTCTCAATTTCTCGTAAACGAACCTTGCTTTCCTCCCATACCCAATTCTTCCTCAGTAAAGTTCCTTTGCTCAAGAACTCTCCAACTGTTCAATGTCACCTTTCAACACCTTTTCTTCCTCAACTTCTTTATTTTAATATCTACATTCCACACAGTAATAGCATTTCTAAGCCTTTTAAAAATTTCCATCAGACAACTATCCAGGTTTCCCACATACTGAAAATCTACACAACGGATTTAATAATATCATCAAAACCTTTCGGTTCCATCCATGAGTTAAAAAATCTGAACAGTTGAGGGCCAAAATTATATGAAACCGTCTTTAAAATAACCGGATTATGGTCCGGACGACCCTTTGGAAGAGTTCGATATTTTGCAGTCGGCCACTTTGTAAAAAAAATCTCATGACACCAAAATCATGTCAATGCGGCTAAGTTTATTACCAGCTGCGAAGGTGAACTTACCCCCTTTAAGACTCATTTCATGAAACCCCACATTGTCAATGAAACAGTTAAAATCTCTAGCAGCTGATGGATTGAAGAAAGAGTTCCTCCTTTCTTCTTCGGTTCTAACCGAATTGAAATCATCCCTACCACCCATAGACCATCCGTATTCTGGATTAAACCCTCAATTTTGCTCCATAACCGATGTTTTTCAGTGTCCCGCTAGGGAGTATACACATTTATAACGTTACATCCGATCCTCGTCCCTTTCAAGACACCCGCAACCATCAAGAAATTTATGTCCTTAACCGTTCTAGTAACCTCAAACAATTTCTTATCCCGCATACTCATAATTCCTCCCGACCCCCTTCTAGATTAACATAATCATAACCAAAATTACCCGGCCACCAGTAATGTTCTAATTAAGTTTCGGACACACCATAGCACAATGTTTCATGAAACACCAGAAACCGAACTTCATTCTCCTTCTTAACCCCTTTAAACCAATTGGCTTTCTGATGTGTCACAAAATTAACATATAAAACATGCATAATCAGTCTCATAATAGGATAGAATTGTGCTCAAATTACTGATTTTAGGTACTTAAATCATTCCTATTTGTACTTCTCAAGAAATTGGAGCTCCACTCTGGAAACAAGTGATTTTCGGGTAAAAACAGGCAAAACCCGTAGATTCCTAAGGATACGAGACTTGCAGAATATTCCCTGTATACCATCCCGGGACTCAAACAATGATAAAACTAGTCCGGGACTGACCCAGCATGCCCATGCACACTCGCACAGAGGCCCTGCACGCTAGAAGACAACACAGTAAATTTGGGGGGACAAGAAATCTAGCCAAGATATCATGCCATATACCCCGACACGCCAGTGCAAGGGGCAAACGGTACAGATAGACAGAACTGCAGCCAATAGAACCTACGTAGGGTAGTGCACGACCGTGCACTGTACTATTGCACGCCCGTGCTTGCCCTGGCATGTCTATAAATAGCAAGCTTCACTCAACCATTTGCCTCATCCAATTTCATCTAGTCTTGTGCCTACGTGGGTCGACTTCCAAGGTTCTTGCAGAGATCTTGGGGTCATGTGGGAGGCCTTAGGGCCATCCTAACAACCCACCAAGGTTAGGCCTCGTCCTACCTTGACTATCTTGGCCAAGCATGGGATCGTAGAGTAGTTCATGCAATAAACATCGAGGGTCGTGAGGATTGTATTGGATACAAAGCACTAGGAGATAGGGGTGTTCATCAGGTTTGGTTTTCGGTTATTGGGTTATTCGGGTCGGGTTATTCAGGTTTTCAGTTGTGAAAATATTATCCGATAACCGACCCAATCTAGTTAAATGGTTATCGGTTATGGGGTTAATTGGGTTCGGGTTTTTCGGGTCGGGTTAAATGGTTATCGGTTTATTGGTTCGGGTGTTTGAGTTACATATTCCAACCATTTGGGTTGCGTATTTCTATCCATTTGGGCTACAATATGTGTAAAATAAAACCACAACATGGGCTACAATATTTAGTTGCAAATTTGGCTGCATAAACACTACTCTGATATATATAAAAATATAGAAACTGGTTCATTTATTTGTTTTTGAATTATTCGGGTTATTCGGGTCAACCTGAATTATACAAAACTAATCCGAAGACCGACCCTAAAGACTCTAGTTGGGTTCGGGTATGCACTTAATCGGGTTTGGGTTAATCGAGTAAGGTAGTTTGTCGGGTCAGGTCACTTCGGGTTCGGTTTGGTTATTGGTTATCGGTTAAAAAGAACACCCATACTAGGAGATGGAAGGCTTGTCTATGAGCAGCCATGTTCCTGTGTTGATCATTCTTTATGGTTGTATCTTTCTATGATCTACGAACCCACTTCGATGTGTAGACTTTTATTATTATTATTATTAGTAGTAGTGGTGGTAGTAGTAGTGGTGGTAGTGGTGGTGGTAGCGGTGGTGGCGGTAGGTAGCGGTGGCGGCGGTAGGTAGCGGTGGCGGTAGGTAGCGGTAGGTAGCGGTGGCGGTAGCGGTGGCGGTGGCGGTGGCGGTCGTGGTGGCGGTCGTGGCGGGAGTCGTGGTCGTGGTGGCCGTGGTAGTAGTCGTAGTAGTCGTAGTAGTCGTCGTAGTCGTCGTAGTCGTCGTAGTCGTCGTAGTA
Source organism: Ambrosia artemisiifolia (assembly GCA_032199755.1). Taxonomy (NCBI): domain Eukaryota; kingdom Viridiplantae; phylum Streptophyta; class Magnoliopsida; order Asterales; family Asteraceae; genus Ambrosia; species Ambrosia artemisiifolia. The sequence continues at coordinate 32,379,229 of CM063527.1, read as the reverse complement.
GTCGTTGTAGTAGTCGTAGTAGTAGTCGTAGTAGTAGTCGTAGTAGTAGTAGTCGTAGTAGTAGTAGTCGTAGTAGTAGTAGTCGTAGTAGTAGTCGTAGTAGTAGTCGTAGTAGTCGTAGTAGTAGTCATAGTAGTCGTAGTAGTAGTAGTCGTAGTAATAGTAGTCGTAGTAGTAGTAGTCGTAGTAGTAGTAGTCGTAGTAGTAGTAGTCGTCGTAGTAGTAGTAGTCGTAGTAGTAGTAGTAGTAGTAGTCGTAGTAGTAGTAGTCGTAGTAGTAGTAGTCGTAGTAGTAGTAGTCGTAGTAGTAGTAGTCGTAGTAGTAGTAGTAGTAGTAGTAGTAGTAGTAGTCGTAGTAGTAGTAGTCGTAGTAGTAGTAGTCGTAGTAGTAGTAGTAGTCGTAGTAGTAGTAGTAGTAGTAGTAGTCGTAGTAGTAGTAGTCGTAGTAGTAGTAGTCGTAGTCGTAGTAGTAGTCGTAGTAGTAGTCGTAGTAGTAGTCGTAGTCGTAGTAGTAGTAGTCGTAGTAGTCGTAGTAGTAGTAGTCGTAGTCGTAGTAGTAGTAGTAGTAGTCGTAGTAGTCGTAGTAGTCCCGAGCTTGATAAACTTAAATCAACCTTAACTTAATTAATAAACTATCAAGAGGTTTAATCAGCTTCTGGTAGTCCCGAGCTAGATCCAAGGCGAGGAAACCAGTAGTGAAACAGATCCTTCGGGCTTCTGATATCCAAACCGGATTCTAAGTATTGGCTTCTAAAGTGGACCAGATCTTAGTGACACATTTCTTGTTCTTACCAGATGAATGAATGACTTTCTTGGCAAAAGGGAGGATTCCCTACGGGTGCACCGGTGATCTTCGGATTGCACACCTTTAGGATTATGTTCTACCCTTGTCAAGGATTTCATTCATCTTGGGAGGTTATGAGTTAGTTTGTTAAGTCACTAATCACTAAACCATGAATGAATGACTTTCTTGGCAAAAGGGAGGATTCCCTACGGGTGTACCGATGATCTTCGGATTGCACACCTTTAGGATTATGTTCTACCTTTGTCAAGGATTTCATTCATCTTGGGAGGTTATGGGTTGGGTTTGTTAAGTCACTAATCACTAAACCAACTTTATATTTACTTGATCAATAAATATTAAAGTGTCACATTTAAGATAAATAAAACAAGAATTCTATATCTAGGTCTCGTTAATACAAAACCGTTAACCATTGGGAATACATGTCGCCTGAGCTGACTGTAAGAGAGATCCTTTGGTGTTTATGACCGTTAACCTACTTAGGGGATACGATGTTGCCAGGACTGACTGTAAGAAGAGATCCTTCGGTATGAAACGCGGGAGCTAAGAGAGGTGTATGGGTTCTAGGTCGGAAGTCAAGCCTCCATTTCAAGAAGAAGATAACTTAGAGGACCAGAGACTTGACCGCGGTTTGGGAAGCACCTGCGAAAGCAGGGCTCAGTCGTTGAACCTACGTGCAGACGTGCATCGGGAGATTAAGCATACTACTCAGTAATGGCCCCGTTTCTCTACCAAGGAGTCAACACTTCGAGCTCACTCTCGTCCTCCTCACAAATAATTAAACTTAATATTATTTATAATAATAAACTTAACTACTTATGCGGAAGGCCTCGAGATGTGCATGACCACTATCTCTACTATTTTATCTTTTTATTTTAAAACCCAAAACCCTTTTTCAAAGTGCATTTATAGAAGTTTCCATTATACTCACCATCTTTTCTAGAAACCGTATAGTCTTTATGGACATTGGAATCGTCCAAATTTAAGTCACTATTTATGATATTAATACCTTCCATATTGGATGGACTTTCCTTATCGAAAGCCACCGGAGTATCGTTGGAGTTCACCCCATTCGTGACCACATTCCGGTCACCCTCACCTGCCTCATTCCCACTGACATTAACGTCATATTTGAAAATCACTGAATCCTCATCATCCTCCAGCAAACAATTCGGTCTCCAGTCATTATGTTCCTCCTCAAGTTTAACTCTGAATACCTTATCACCCCAACTAATAGCAACCAATTTGTTTTTCCTATCACCTTCACCCACAAGAACACCAATGCAAACATAAGTATCGTCACCATCTTCATCGGATAGTTGTGCCGGTTGAACCACAACGCCGAACAATCCCCCGATTTGGTTAAATACCACATTATACTGACCGGGACACCAAAAATCTTCAGCCATGCAATACGTTCATTCACTACAACTTGCCTTCTCAACATAGCAGCTCGAGAAAAACACTCCTTCCGTATAACCTCCTCGGTTAAGAATGACGATGCAGTAGAAACATTAGAAAAAATCAACATAACCGACAATCCACCAATGTATTTTATCAACAAATTTTCATTTTCTTCCCAATCAACCACCCCCTCAACTTGATCAAGCATTGAAAATCAAGAACTCTACCAATAATAGCTTTGTCATGCCATATAGAGAAGGCATGGATATTCGGATCAACGACCAAATCGACTTTCTGCCCTTGTTCAATAAAGAATACCTAAAAGATTTACCCCCAAGCACATTAGTTGCATCCATACTCCCACTGGTCCTTCCTTGATCATCGCTCTCAATCGTCGGTTGTTTATCATCTGTGATTTTCTTACCCTTATCCACCATATTCTCTGTTCATTTATGTTCGTCCATAATTGTTTATTTAGGTTTTAAATGAACGAACATAAACAATCACGAACATGACAAATTTCTTAATGAACGAACATGAACACAATAATGTTTTCAATTATGTGTATGTGTTCTTGTTCAGTTAAAGTTAAATGAACAAACACGAACATGCCTATGTTCTTGTTCATTAGGTTCATTTACATGCCTAAATGTCACGTTGGGCCGAAGAAGAAGAAATTGCGTTGGTAACGGCTTGGATAAACATCCAAGAATCTAAGAAACCAGGTAGGTCTTCTTATTGGAATAACGTTCTAGCATAATTTCAACAGCTTGTCGGTGAGACTGCATTGTTGATTCACTAAGCCGAAAGTGGACATATATATATTTTTTTTATAACAAGCATTGTGATTTGAGGCTCTACTTCAAAGAATCTTGAATGAGGAGGGTGATCGCGTCGAGGACGTAGCCATCAAGGTGACCCAAGTTGAGTATACAAGTGTACCGCCATAGATTAACTTAGTTATGACTCTAGTTTTATGTGTTTTTTTATAGTTTAATTGTGTTTTTTTCTAGTATTAATGTGTATTTGGTGGTTTAATTGGTATTTTTTAAGTTACCGTTGCGGGGGGATTGAAATTGAAAACATAACCATCATGCCCCAATTGTTGTCATTAACCTGTGAAATATCTGAACCCTACTACCCTTGTCATCGGCGACACTCTTGCCGTGAGGATAGTGGGGGTACCCATGACCAAATCACGTGACGCTTAGGCCTCTTTATAAATTGTGACACGTAATACAACCGGTTACTTTAACCGTTAAGTATGAATATTTATTATTTAATATATTAAATAAAATTCCACAATGTCCAGTCAAACTTAATAAGTATGAGGGGTTCATTCAATCTTGTACAACTCGAAATGTAATGTCATCGAAATTACATAAAAAATAGTATCTTGTATCTTGTGATAGGTGTGGAAACATGAACTCGTCAAACGTTTAAAAGTCATAATTCATATTTTAAGTTGGGTACGCACGGTCAGTTCGGTTTGGTTTGATTATTAGCCTTAACCAAAAACTGTAACCGAAGTTATCGGTTAATCTATCTTATTCACCAATCAATTTTTAGTTAAGCTAATTTCGATTAGTAACCAAAATTAAACTTTGACTAAACTTTTAGCTTAGAACTAAATGAAATGGAGAAATAAATACATGAAATTGATGTATAAACATCTAAAACGGATATATAAATATGTAAAATGAATTATAATAAATACATGAAAACACGAGTTACATGAAACAAAGTTATACAATTAAAATATACAAAAATATGAATGACTCGGTTTGGTTTCATTAATTTGATTCGGTTTAGTTTTGTTAATTCGGTTAACCAAGGCTAAAAAACCAATAAATTAATTTTTAGTTAATTTGGTTTCCATTAATTTTGATTCGAATTCATCGATTTTCAATTCAGTTTCAACTAACAGTTCAGTCATTACTCACCTATACGTTCTAAAACTACTTGCAATAAGTTAAAATCAACCAAAAAGGTAAAACTTTAGTTTTGCTATGCAGAAAGCAGAGTTCAAGAAGGTTGAGAAGCATGCCAAAGCATGTGAGGATAATGAGCATGTTTTTACCCCCTTAGTCTTTGACACTTTTGGCTCTTTGGCATCGGAAGCCATTCATTTTTTGCTAGAGTCTAACGAGTCGTTCATAGCAATTTTTCGACCCCCAAGGGCAAGGGTTTATCTTTAGTAGGTTCAGTTTCGCTATTTAGAAAAAAGGTGGCACAGCTTGTTGCCCATCTACCTTTGATTATGTAACATGTTATTGTGATTTCGGTGAATTACCATATCACATAATCTTATTAAAAAAAGAGTTAATAGCCAAAACAGTCGTGGTTTGGTGGTTTTTGCCAGTCCAGCCCAAAATCAAATTAATTGCTTAAACAATCCCTTTAGTTTCACAAAATGTACGAAAACAGTCCAATTACTTAATGGGGTTAACTCAACCTCGTTAAGTTAGGGGCAAAATTGTCAACTCACCTCTAATATGTTGGACTGGCAAAAACCACAGGGACTTTGGATATTAACTATTCCTTTATAAACCTGGATTGCCCCTAGTTTGTTCCATCCACAGCACCTCGTTTCCCTCCATAAACCCTTCACAACAGCTCACAAATGGAAAATCACGTTCGAAAGAAAAGGAAGATGACATAATGGGTTGTGCGAACAGAGAAAGTCATTTTTGAAGAACTCTACGGTAACGCAATCTATCCACATCCTTACATTGAAACCCCACGTTTGTTATACCCATAATGATCATAATATGCAAGCTCAAAATTTGCTTAACAATCAACAATGTAGGTCGATCTCCTGAAAAATTTTCACTTAAATTTCATCATGGCGGGGAGTTTACTAATCCAGAGCAACTAAATATGATGTACCTTAACGGGAAAGTTAACTACATCGATGAGGTGAACTTTGATTATCTCTCTATAATGTGGTTGGCTATACATATTTGTGCATATCTGCTTTGGTTATATATATATATATTAGTGCAGCTGTTGACCCATTTAGTGCATACATATGCATATGTTGTTGACCCATCTGTGTAGTTTTGGTAAATAGGCAATGTGTAGTTTGGTAAATGTGTAGTTTTGGTAAATAGGCAATGTGCAGTTTTGGTCAAATGTGCAGCTGCACAACTACCTATTCTTTAGCTTGCAAATGGGTCATGGGTCAGCCGCACAACTGGTAAATAGGCATCAGTTGACTTGATCAACCCAAATGGGTCATACAACAGCAGACAACATACAACATAGGGCTGCACAAATCTACTGCCAACATAAAACAACATAACACAACATAATGCACTAAACATATCCATAACATTCAAAAGTCAACATATCCAAATACAAAACATTCTAACAAAAGAGTACATGAACTATTAGTAGAACTCAAACATTCAAATCAACTACATAAACTACAATAAACCATAAACATAACCTACTAACTAGAAACACGGGTCCCGCTGTCTTTCTTCGTCTTCTTGTTGCAAGTTCTCTTGTTCTTCTTCCAGTGACCATACCATACTAACATCCATCATTAGCAGACATTTGTATTTGTGCTCCATGTTTAAGGATTTCACTATCCATGCACCTTGAGATTTGTTGGTTTCAATGTGTAAAACCCAATCACATCTACCCATCTAGGGATTAATACCCTTACACACCACACGAAAGGTGACGTTGTCATTCGTATCAAGCATTAATTGTCTCAAGTCAAACACAACATGGTTTTTAACAACTGTCTTGATATCGTCTTTACATCTAATGACTTGACCAAGATTAAAAGGCGGATCTCCAATTTAATCATAATCAATAAAACTCTTAGAGTCATCAACATCAGAACCGGAACTAGAAACTTTATCAATCATCATAAGAATTGGATGATTGCATCTACAACATTATTAGTACTTTATAATTGTTTTCATTCACACTACAATGTAAATTAGTACATTAATTGAAGCAATACATACACACATACCTAAACCCTAAATCAGAAGAAGCAGAAGATCACCACAGACGAGTTGTTGTTTTGGCACTCACCTGCAGAAACAAGTTGTTGTGGAGGGGAAACAGAGTAGAGGCAGCTGGGTCTTCAATTGAAACGTTTGGATTTCAAATTTAGGGTTTATATTGAATTGGGAGAAAATCAGGTTTATAAAGGAATGAACGAAAGTCTAGTAAAAATATTAGAGGTGAGTTGACAATTTTGCCCCTGACTTAACGAGGTTGAGTTAACCCCGTTAAGTAATTGGACTGTTTTCGCGAATTTTGTGAAACTAAAAGGATTGTTCAAGCAATTAATTTGATTTGAGATGGACTGGTAAAAACCACTAAATCATAGGGATTATTTTAGCTATTAACTCAAAATAATAATAACAATAACAATAATAATAATAATAATAATAAATTTACCCTCATCATTATTTTATATATGAATTGCATGACAGTTCTATAATAAACCAATATTATATTTATTTTATTCTTTAATTGTTATTTTACTATTATATTATGTATATAACGTAATAATTTACCTTTTTTTATTATTTAACTGTTATTTTATTGTTGGAAAAATTATAACATTAAAAGACGACACTTAGTGTCCTATTTTGCTAACGTGCATCAACTTTTTTCTAACTGAAGAAACGAGTTATAATTACCTCGAAGGAGGTGATTATGGTGTTGAACTCGTGGTTGTTGCAGGTTATAGTCCTTTACACACACTCGTAGCTCGAGCCGAACCTATATGAAAAGAACAAGAGGGCTGTGCGAAAGGAGACGACTGCTAGGTAGTCATAATGAGACACAAAAATGATGTTGGCATCCTTTATATAGAGCATACATGGGCTAAACATCACTAATTGTTAACCACGATGATGGGTTTAGGCCTAGGTTAAGGGCTTGCCTCCTTTCGGCCCAATAGTTAGTATAGAGGCACGTGGTAATAAATGTTGATGTGAGAGAAAGAGTGTACCGACCTATTATAGATCCACGTGACGCGGTGTGATTGGCTGCAGGCAGGTACTTTTCCGACAACATCATGTTTTGACCTGAGGGGAGCGTCTGATGTTACGTCTGAGCAGTGACAAGTGGATGTGGGGTGCACAGTGGCAGTACTGTGCATAACATGGTGGAAGCATGGTGGCAATCACATCACTGTTGATGATTAGGGTTGCTGGACTAACCCTGCCACGCGTCGTCCTCTGATTGGCTGGGCATGCGCCCAAGTTCTGACAAGATCATTCTAAATCAGGATCGTCTGTACGCATTTGTACTTGAATACGATGTTGCCTGATTGTTCCGCGCGTGTGTATACGCGCAATGATTCTTTTTATGATGATGACATCAGCTGGCTCGCGGAGAGATTGCGCAGACACGTGGTCATACGCTGGTAAGGCTCCGTAGAAGCTTTGTTACCTCCATCTCCCTGATTATGTTTTCTGCAATCGTTTCTTCCCTTATGATTTCCTAAGAAGATTTCCAAAACCTGGCCCGCGGAGACGATGCATGGTTGAGTGATCTTGCGAATGGTTCTCTCTATGGGGACTTGGAGTTAATTTGTTTTGTGGGTTACGGTCCTTATATGCGTGAGGATTTGGGACCATATCCCTTGACTAACGTATACCGCCCAAATTTGGAACCTAGTACTCATACTGAAACCGTACTTTCGATATTAGAATAGTGATATTTTTCTTTATCATGGAGAACCGAGCCAGTTTTGTTTTAATATCAGTACCGATATCGTATTCGTTTTATGGCTTTGCCCTTTATATATCAATGAACGAAATATTTCTTTGAAAAAAAAAGTTCGTTACTATATAGTAATATTTTTCTTTATCGTGAAGAACCGAACTAATAGTTTCTTAATATTGGTAGTGATACCATATTCGTTTTTATAGTTTCTGTGAACAATAGTTACCTAATGTTATTTTTAATGTACACCGAACCTTTAACGAAACAGACGTTCCAGCAACGAAGCATAGGGAAGTTAAAACACTGGTTACAATAATAACTAGAAATCATTATATATACAATTATACATTATACATATACTTAAAGTACAAAGTCGGCGGTGGCGACTTTGTAATTTTCGTTTTTTATAGGGTCTTTCTCTTGACTCTTTCTATCCTCTCTGCAAACTGGTAGTCTTTGCATATCTCAGTAGCTTACTTCCATATTTCATGCACCGCCACTCCACCGTCGGGTGAGGAGACGAGTGACGAAGAAACATCCGCCTGATGCAGCGACTTTTTCGTCCGACCAACTACTAAACAGACAGTCTTGAAAGAAAGAGGGGGTTGTGGAGAATGAAGTAGCCGGCCACTGCATTCGGTTTCCCCGCCGCTGCACAACACCAGATCCGCGGCGGTGAGACCAGGTATTTTGTCATGTTAACTACCGCACTGTGATGATGTTGAGAAAGAAGAGAGAGGCGGTGGTTGCCGATTATTATAACAATAGTTGAAATGGGACGGTTTTGAACAGTGGATGAATCCCGGAGGTTGCTGTCTTCGGTTTGAGGGGCCATCGTCGGCGGCGGTTACTTTCTCTCTCTAAAAACTCCGGCGAAAGAGGAGAGAGAGAGAGATTGGTGAGGGGTTTACAAGGGTGGAGGTACTCTTATAGTTTCGAGATAATATGACACTTTCTTTGTTTTTGATGAATTTGTCATTACTCATTACACACGACGATGACTACTAAAACACTAAGCTAATACGAAACTAAGCTAAAACGAAAGTGAGTAAACTTATCTAGAGGTTTGTCACTTTTACTATTTTATACATTTAGTCTTTGCTCCATTTAACAAGTTAATCCTTTTAGTTTCTAAATATAATATATTTTAGTTCTCATTTTATGTACCCTTTCGATTGATTCACATTTCGACGTAGATTGTGTTATAAACTGAATTAAAAGCATTGTTTTTTTACACATAAGTAGTTAGCTTTTATGCATTGTGTTTTATGAATTGCATGTACTGCATTATGTCTTACGCATTGTGTTTACACTTCGTATGTTACTGCACAATTTAACCCGCTACGCGCCGCCGCAACGCGCGGCGGGCAAAATACTAGTTGCTTCACATACATTTCAAGTCTTCAAAAAAGTAATCCCAATAATATAGTATTGTCCACCCATCGATTCCGATCTCCGTCACGTCAAATATTCCGATCACCGTTCACGTCTCCGGCGACCGCCTCCGATCATCGTTTACAACTCCTATCACTCGATCATACACATAATCCGGTCCAATTTCTTACCCTTGACCGTTTACTTTTACTTGTTTTTTTTAATTACAAATATATATACGGTCAAACAGCTACCATCTAAACCCTAGCTCTGATGTTACTAAATTAGACATCTGTGTTGTTTGTAGGTACTTTTTATTTGTTATTGTTGATCAGTTTTATACACGATTATAAGTTTATTAACAGTATTAATGATTTTGGAGTAGTTGAAGTCGTTTGAATGTTTAATACTTGAATCCTATTATTGTTGATTGCAAAATTGATATGAATTTGATGTCAGTTTGATATTTATTTGATTATAGTTTACTAATTGTGTATTGAATGTTAATTGGAATTGGTTTTGAATGTTGAAAGTTTTAGAAGGTTGAGATGAGTGTTGTCACTTGGAAGGAATCCAATGTGTTAGTTGGTACTTGTGTTTGTCTGTTTGATGTATTTGGAAACTAGTTATGTGCGTGTCACATGGACAATATGTATGTTAGGAGTTAGGATTGAACGAGTAACACACGAATACAAACAGAAAAAGCAGTAAACGACATAGAGAGATTTTATGTGATTCGCTTGCGGTGTGCAACATATGTCCACGGGAGCAACAGCAACTAGGGTTTTCTTATTATTGAGTGATAATGAATTACTACTAGACTAGCTAGTTAGGGTTTAACCCTTGCTAAACAAGATTCTAAGCAGTTAGGCCCATTAGGGTTAGGGACGGTCGGATCCTTCCCCTTATACCTCTAATAATTGGCTAGCCCATGTGGGCAGATGACTCTACCAGCACAACAACATAGATGATATGTTTAATCATTTATGTAGTAGAACTGAGTAATTGACAAAGTAACCCAAGAAAGCATTATAAGAGTATGATCATTTTAAGTAATCTATTTGAACTACTTGCTGATCAAGTTTTATTGTGATGTTATGTTCTAGAAGAGTAGAAACACAAGATAGTAGCTTTGGAGTAATAAGAAAGTTTTTAAGTACAAAAGTACATGGGCTTTGATAACTGTAACCGTAAAAGCTATGGTTAAGGGTGTGACTTACAGCCACTGGATTAATTTATTGGATGATTATTGCTAAGAAGAGGATGCCATAACTCCTGGATGGGTATGATTAGATGAAAGCATTTCTTACAAATTACAATCAACCATCTTATAGTTGTAACGGAAAGCTACCTGTTAGTCATAGTCCTTAAGGTTATGGCTATTAAAATCCAAAATAAAAACATAGGAAGGGGAATATCTTATGAAACACATGGTAAAGACAATGGTTAGAGAAGGTGGACCAGTATACATGAATTAGATTGGTACTCATTGAAACCTTAATTACTTTGAGAGGCTGAATTAGAGTACTGCGTTTTGTGTTGATTTATGGTTAAGACTTAAGATGCCTAAGTATTTTTGTTCCATATCTTTTTCTGGTGTTGGAACGTGGAAGCATTGTGATACTTGAAACTTGAACTGAAGATGATTAACTGAGTGGTTCCTATTTGGATGCTTACCTTTTGTACATCTCAAATCAAAATTGTAACTCTTTTCTTGGAGCAGTTTGTGTGTACACAAATAAGTGGTGTTTCTTAAACTTAAACAGGGTCATGCTTCATAAGATAGGCCAAATAGTTGGGCACTAATTAGTTGTAGATTTCCACGTCTCAATCGTCCATATATTTTTGTCTGCTAAGGTTAATTTTATCTTTATTTGTCAATTTTGATGACTGATATGTCTTAAAGAACTTATCGTGCTAGCTCAAACGCAAATTTGGACTGCTGCATTTGACTAATTTGTGCATCCTTAGTGCCTTAGTATCCTCATTGCACTGATTTTGTCTTGAAAAGTGTTTTTTTTTTCAATTTAATAATAAGTAGTTTTATGCAACTAAAATAAGCCGTGCTAATAGGTTCCAGTGCCTTCTAGTAAAGGAATGACTGATTGATAGCATGTATTAAGACTGTGTAGTAATTAGTAGATTTTACTTCTGCAAATTGTGTTCGTAGGCCTTTTTTTAGTTTTTAAGAGGGGGTACAACCAAGGAGATAATTCATGATTTCTAAATCGAATAGATTTTTTATTTGATTTAGAAAGTAGGAAACTATAACTATATAAAGAGGACAAAGTAATTCATCTTTACTAAGTTATTTCTTGTTAATTTTTTTTGTCTGTTGTATCAGGTTTGAAATCAATCGTTGAACAGAAGATGGAATCTAATAATTGGAGGCCTACTCAGGGTGCAAGTGGCGCTGTTGTGGACCCCTCCATGGAATCTGTTGATTGGAGGGCTCAGCTGCAAGCAGATTCACGGCAAAGGATCGTGAACAAGATGTGCGTACTTGCAGTTACTCTTTTCAATTTCTTATGTTTTTTGATCCAATAATTTGGTTATGCTGACCTGCTTGAGTGTCAATTGCTTGATGCGACTGTTTCTCTGCATTCTTTTAATTTGTAAAAAGATGCGTTATACCTGAATTTAGTGCTTTTGACTGACATGTTGATCTTTTGTAGAATGGATACCTTGAAGAGGCATCTTCCATTCTCTGGGAATGAGGGGCTACAGGAACTTAAGAAAATAGCTGTGAGGTTTGAAGAGAAGATTTATACTGCGGCCACAAGCCAGGTTTGTCGTGTGCTTTATGCTATGTTCATATATATGTGTGTGTGTGTGTGTCTAGTGTTAGTTTTTTTTCTTTTCTCTTCTGCCGAATGAAGATTTTGCAAGAGCTTTCATTTATTAATGAGTCAAGTACTTCAAAAATAGAACACATAACTGATGTCAAAGTTTTATATACTGTATGGTATCGGGCCCAAAAATCATATAATTTATTTGGTTTTCAGTCTGATTATCTGCGAAAGATATCTTTGAAGATGTTGACTATGGAAAATAGATCACAAAATCCCATGCCAGACGGCATGCAGTCAATCTCTGCCGCTAATAGTGTAAACCCATCAGATCCAGGTATTTCATAGTGCACTATCATTCATTGTTATGCCACAAAAGTTTATTTCAAATTCTGATGTTTTTTTAACTAATTTGCCTGAATTTTCTCCAAATGAAAAGGTTCTCAGGTGATGCAGCAAGGACAGCAACTTCCAATTTCTGCGTCATCTAATAATATTCAATCAGGACAACAAATGATGTCTCAGGGCATGCAAGGTTCTTCTAATTTATCATCTGCATTGCCACCTGGTAGCGGTTTACAGCAATCCACCACGGCAAATGTTGCTGGTCAGAATTCAAACTTGCAGAACATGCAAAACATGTCTGGTGTTCAACAAAATAATGTAGGAAATACAATGGGTCCTGGTAATTTTGCAAATCAAAGGCAGCAGATGCAAGGAAGACAGCAACTTGCTCCCCAACAGCAGCAGCAGCAGCAGCAGCAACAACAACAACAACAACAAACTCAAAATTCACATTATCTTTATCAGCAGAAGTTGCATCAAATGGCAAAGCAGACACTCCAGCCGCCTTCAATGCAATCACACCTTCCACAACAGAATCTGTTACAGACAGGTCTTCCTCAACAATCCGTTATGTCCACAATGATGACGACGTCTTCTCTCTCTTCAGGTGTACCAAATCAACAGCCTGTTGTACCACAGTCATCACAACCTTTGATGAACCATCAGCAATCGGTTTTAAGACAACGGCCACAACAAGTACAACCAACACAGCAACAAGTACAGTCAACACAGCAGAATCTAATGGGGCAACAGGCAAATGCTACAAACATGCAACAAAACCAGCTCATTGGACAACAAAATAACTACTCTGACATGCAACAACAGCAGCAGCAGCAGCAGCGGTTGATGGGGCAGCAAAATAAGCTTTCAAGTGTACAGCAGCCACAACAACAGTTAATTGGTCAACATAACAATCTTTCTAGCATGCAACAGCAACAATCTGGCCAGCAGCAACAGTTGCATGGAAGTCAATCTGGTAACTCCAACATGCAGACCAATCAACATTCAATGCAACAGATGCTACAATCTAGTATGCCAATGCAGCAACAGAATCATCAAAGTTCAGCACCTTTGTTGCCAACACAAGTTCAATCTTCACTAACACAGTTACAGCAGCATCAGGGGATGCCACACATGCAGTCTCAATCTGGCCAGTTGCAGCAGCAGGTGGGTATGCAACAACAGCCAAATTTGCTGCAACGTGATATGCAACAAAGGCTACCAACTTCAGGTGTGTTTCAGCAGCAAAATGTGATTGATCAGCAGAAACAACTATTTCAGCAACAGAGAGCTATGCCAGAGGCATCATCAAGTAGAGTTATTATTGTATTTGTTTAGTTTTTAATATTGAAACTATGTTTTTGATGAAATAACACATGCAACTTCTAACTCTTCTGTAGCATCATTAGATTCAACAGCTCAGACAGGCAATTCAAATGGTGGAGATTGGCAAGAGGAAGTGTATCAAAAGGTAGATCTGCGGAACCTGATGTAACAGTTTGTTTTAAACCGAAGTTTAGTTTTGCTTATCTCACACTGGTTTCAGTTATGAAGTATATGAGCAGAATGTTGTTACTGATAAAAAAATGTTAATCAAATGTTAAGAGCGTATACAAAGTTTTTGCTTGTAACTGTTTTAGTGTTGCCATGCTCTTCTTTATACTAGGTTTTGCAATTAACAGGGTTCTATTTTGATACACATTGATGGCTTAAGTCGATTAGCAACTAAAGGGGAATTATGTATTTCTTTATGACTTGAGTGGGGATCTAAATATTTGTCCTCTATAGAATATAGGACCTGAACTGTTTTTCTGATTGCAGATAAAGGCCATGAAGGACCTCTATCTGTTAGATTTGACTGACATGCACCAGAAAATTCTTGGCAAATTGCAGCAGGTTAGTGGCGCTTATCAAAATAGAGATTTTATTTTTTTATTATTTATTTTGTAATTTATAACGCGTAGAATCGTTTCGAGATAATATGTTGTCTTACAAAAGCATGCTGCCAAAGGCAATCTTCTGTTTCTTATTTTTAATGAACTTCTGCTGTGCAGTATGATTCTCTTCCTCAGCAACCAAAAAACGATCAACTTGATAAGCTGAAAATGTTTAAAAGTATGTTGGAGCGTTACATACAACTCTTACAACTCCCTAATAAGCATAATATATTGGCTAATTACAAAGACAAGCTGGGTACTTATGAGAAGCAGATTATTCAAGTCATCAACTCACATAGACGGAAACCTGGGGGCCCCCAGCAGCAAGCACAAGCACTTCCTCCAGCACATGTTCAATCTATGCAGCAATCACAACAAACACATTCTCAATTGACGCAAGTTCAATCACATGATACTCAGATGAATATGCAGGGTTCTATGGCAGCAATGCAACCAAATAATATGGGAAATCTGCAGCAAAGTACTGCCCCTTCTCTGACAGGTGGTTCGAACGTTCAACAGAACATAGTGAACTCCATACAGCCAACTTCTAATCTTGAATCGGGTCAAAATACTAGTATGAACTCTTTACATCAGGTTTCCAGTGGTTCTCTACAACAAATTACAGTGAGTGGGCCCCAACAAGCAAACATAAACCCGATGTCGCTGCAGCCAAACACAAATATGCTTCAGCCTCAGCACATTAAACAAGAACAACTGCTTCAAAACCAGCAACTGAAGCAATTTCATCAACGCCAAATGCAGCAACAGTTTTTGCATAAACAGCAACTTATGCAACAGCAGCAATTTCACCAACAAACAAAGCAGCAGCAATCGAATGGACAGATCCAAGGAAACCAGTTATCTCAGCTTCATCAGATAAATGATAGCAGTGACATAAAACTTCGACAGCAGATGGGTGTAAAATCAGGCGCTTTTCAGCAGCATCACACAGCTTCCACCCAACGTTCTGCTTATCACCAACAGTTAAAACCAGGTGCTCCATTTTCACCTCAACTCCTCTCGTCTGCTTCTCCACAATTATCACAGCATGCATCTCCTCAAATTGACCAATCAAACATGTTGAAATCTGTCAACTCACCATTTGCTGTACCTTCTCCTTCAACGTCCTCTGCATCTCCTCTCCCAGGGGAGTTGATAAATGGTGTTCCATCATTATCTAATGTTGGGCATATTGGACATCAACAACCATCTTCAGCAGTCTTACCTAATCAGTCTCTTGCTATTGGTACACCTGGAATATCTGCGTCCCCTTTACTTGCAGAGTTCACCAGTCCAGATGGAAACCATGGTGCTGTTGTGTCAATTGGATCTGGAAAATCTGTTACAGAACAGCCTCTAGAGCGTCTACTCAAAGTGGTTAGTTTGGAAACTTCACATGTTCATATTAGTAGAGGTGGTAAGGTTGGCAGGTTGGTGCTGGGTAATGAGTTAAAACAAGTCCTAGTTTGAACAGGTTAATTTTTAGTGCAGAACAAAACGAGTTGGCTTGCAACGGTCAACTATATCTGGTCCATTAATCAAAATTTATATAAATGGGTAGATATCACCCAATAGTAACCAAGTTTATGATTGTTCCATTGAGGTAACTCAAGTTTTATGTTCCATTCTTATGAAAATTTTCATGACTTTTTTACCTGATTGATCTAAATGAAATATTTATGAAAATTTGTTACTATTTAGTGACTTCTTTTCTCAAGTTTAACCTGAAGTAGCCAGTCGCTAGTCAAAATCCAAATTTAAAATACCAAATTGTAACCGACTTACATAATTATGATTCATCTCACTATTCTAACCATTTATGAAAAAATTAGCAGTGGAACAACATAAACTATAGTGGCCTAAAAGAAGCAGTTATGAAACTTTGTTATATATAGTGACTGAAGAAACAATAAGTATCACGGAGATTACGAGTAATCTACGTGGGGTTAATACTTATGTTCGTCAGGGTTAATCCTTTACCCAAACCGTATGGTTAAACCCCGGTGACAATTGTGAGTGTAAGTGTGTGATGTAATGCGAGTAAGAACACAAGATGTAAGTGGTTCGGTCGAGTAACGAATTACGTCCACTGTAAGTAGTCGGATTATTATTAATATGAGAGTACAAAGAGTTACAAGAGAGAGAGTATGCTAGGCTACAAGTGATAATTTTCGGATCCTTTAGCAAGGAGAAGTCTTCTTCTATTTATAGGAGAACTCATGGGCTTAGTCGTAGAGCCCATGAGGAGCAATTCTTCGTTGGGCTTGGCCCAGGCCCAGGCCCAAGTCCAAGGTCTTCCCCAGAATTGGCGGGAAAATACTGATACTGTTCATGACGTCACTTGGCAGCATGGTTGCTGCTCGAGGCGGACACGTGGCACACTGTGACTGGCGGACGGCGCTCCTGTCCTTGCTACAGTCGTTGACCATGCTTCTGACATCAGTAGGGGATGTCTGTTGTCACTGTAGACGCTGGTATGGTGGAAGCATGGCTACAACCATGCTACCGTCCTTGTCAGTAGTTGTTGGACCACTTCTGCCACCTGTCGCTTGGTCATTGGCGCGTACACTGTCAACGATCCTTGTGAATCTTCCTTTTGTTGTCTTCTGTGCCTCGTACAAAAGGTGCTGGGGGAAGATTCCGCGCGTGACGGTACGCGCTTATCAGGTGCTGTTATTGCTTATCAGTTGTTGTCTCTGCGCGCTCCCTTGCACATAATTGCAAGCTGCGCGCTGATGGTTCCTCGCGCCACCGACTGGCGCGGGGAATCTGTCTTATGGGGATAGGGACGCCTCCTCCGCTTGGATTAGGCTTCCTATCCCTTCAGTGACTTTTACAGTTTACCCTTCATCAATAATTAACAAGTTACCATGATTAGAAGAATAGTATTATCACAAAGATTTCAACACAGTATGCATCTATTCCCTTTTAAGCTATATTTTTTTTTGAGAGAAAACATACCCGAATTGCCCTGTAGACTTTGAGGGGTGTGTTTAAGATACTTTATCATTAAGTTGAGCTATAGGACTAACGTTTTAATTCATTTAATTATAGGTCAAATCAATGTCACCAAAAGCTTTGAGTGCTTCCGTTAGTGACATTGGTTCCGTTGTGAGTATGACTGATAGGATTGCAGGGTCAGCGCCTGGTAATGGGTCGAGAGCTGCAGTTGGTGAGGATTTGGTTGCCATGACAAAATGTCGTCTTCAGGCAAGAAATTTTGTCACTCAAGATGGAACAAATGGCACGAGGAAAATGAAAAGATTTACCAGTGCAGTGCCATTGAATGTCGTATCATCTACTGGAAGCGTAAACGATAGTTTTAAGCATTTGAATACATCCGAGATTTCTGACCTGGATTCAACTGCATCTTCTACGAACAAAAGGCCACGGACCGAGGTAATATGTTTACAACATTTGTTTATATTGCATCAATTGTTAGGTTTCAGTTCCACTTGTGAGTTGCCATGAACGTTTTACAAATTCTTTGTTTTCTATTTCCACAAGAGGCATCACATTGCTAATATTTGGATTCTGAAAACCTAATTTAGGACAAAAGCTTACTAGGGAAATTTCAATTTGACAAAAAAGCCCCCAATTTAAAATAGAATTATCTTTTGGAAGTATGTGACAAAACACGTGCTGTAGCTCTTAATTTCAAAATAATTAAAAAGCCTGATTATGCAAACAATTTATGACCATAAGATGTTGACACCTCATTAATGGTACATGTATTCTTCCAATTTTTAAGGGCGTTTTTGTCATCCGGACGGTTTAGGTCGGATGTGTATGCTTTGCTTATGCCGCATAAGCAAAACCAAATAGATACAAGGGCAGCATGTCATGCTGTTGTATTTATACATTGTTCTTTCCTATTTTTGGTTTTTATATGATAAATGGAAGCTTGAATGAAGTTTATATATATTTAAGTATTTAACTCAATAGTTAATACATTGTATCCTGTGTTACAGTCTAATCATGCCCTTTTGGAGGAAATAAAGGAAATAAATCGGGGGCTTATTGACACTGTGGTATCTATTAGTGAAGAAGATGTTGATCCGGCTGCAGCCTCCGCAGTTTCGGAGGGTGGTGATGGAACCGTAATTACATGCTCTTTCAGTGCTGTAGCTCTCGGTCCAAACTTAAAGTCACAGTATGCTTCGGCGCAAATGGTGTGTAATTTTATTATACATATGTTATATGGGTTATATGTTATGACCTTACGTGTTCCCCATACTTATATATGTTTTGTTTTTTTTTTCAATTAATGTGCAGTCACCTATCCAACCATTAAGGTTGCTTGTTCCTGCAAATTACCCAAATTGTTCCCCAATACTCTTGGATAAGTTTCCGGCCGAAGTCAGGTGAGAAGTCATGTTTTTTTGACCTTGAACATCACTTATGGTATTATAGTAGGAGTGCAAACGAGCCAAGTTCGAGCTTGTTTAAGCTTGCTCGTTTCAAGCTGATCTTGAGTAGCTAGGCTTGTTTGCACCCCTGTTACTTCTGCTACAATTTGTCAATAGTGAAGGGTATTTTAGTCATTTGGGGCAAAGATGAAAAATAATGTTCAAGTAAATACAAAAGTAGAGGGGTATCATTGTCTTTTGACATGCTTGGTATATGCTTATATTACAGCAAGGAGTTTGAGGATATTTCAACAAAAACAAAATCAAGATTTAGTATTTCTCTAAGAAGTCTTCAACAACCTATGTCACTTAAAGACATTGCAAGAACATGGGATGCTTGTGCTGCTGCTGTTATGTCAGAGTATGCTCAGCAAAGAGGTGGTGGTACCTTCAGCTCTAAATATGGTACCTGGGAAAACTGCTTAAGTGCTGCTTAATTTTGTAATCTATATCTGTTGTTAAAATTATATACCCTTGCAACACCTATAGCTATTTGAACAATAACTTATATCAGCTGTTACAAAATGGGTCAAATATAGGGAGGATTTGGTACTGTCTACCGGTACTGTACTGATAGATTAAATACCCACTTTTCTCGGTATTCATGATTGGTATTTCGGTACCTATACAAAAATTGATCATGAGAATTGCGTGCTAGTTGAAACCTGTACACAAATTGATCATGAGAACCGAGCTCTTTGCTAACACAATTATGACCTTTGCTCACACAAAATTTTCCTTTTTAACATAAATTTATGAATAAAATATGCGTGTCAAAGTAAGTAGAAATCAAAGAAAAAAAAAACTGGATTAGATATTGAATAGATAGCTTTGCCAAAATAAGTAGGAAAAAAAAACATTGAATGCTCAATAATAACTAGGAATCAAATAATTAAGTGATTTAGGGGGTGTTTGGGATTGATTATTCAAAACTGATTATGCGTTTTGGAAAAGCAGGGGTGGAACTGCTTATAGATTATTACGTTTTGGTAGCCTAAAAAACCGATTATCTGTGTTTCCCAAACGCAATCCAAACACTAAAAACTGTTTATCTGCGTTTTCAAAACGCAATAATCTAAAAATCAAATTCAAAACACAATCCCAAACACCCTTTTAGTCAAATTTGTTTATGTTATTGCTTGCTATTACATGGAAGGCTATAGTTAAAAATGGAATTTGTTGCTTTCTTCTGTTGCTTAATCATACTGGCTGCGATTTACGGACTAGGGATCGTAACTAGTGATCATGCAAGAATGGAACAGACTGCGAATTTGTTTCTACCATGAATGCAAGTAGGGAATAAGAAATACTTCCACTCCTTGGTTAGAAGTCTTGAGGGGGGCCTAAGTTTCATTACTTTTATCGAACTCTTTTTCTAATACTGGACAGTATTTGAGTGGAAGCCTTCCCAGTTCCCACCCTGCTATAAGAGTTTGCAATTTCCAACATGTCTTGGAACGCAACACAAACACGACACAAACATATTAAGATTGTAGTTTATAATATTTAAGCGGTTTAATGAAAGAACCATGTTAATATTGAAATGTTTAACCTATATAATTAAACATGTCGTCGACCCCTTCATTCCTTCAAGCGTACAGTTAAGTAGGTTGGTTCTAACCTATCCATTGAACCCACTTTTTATATATCTATGACGAATCTGTATTAGTATCTAGAATCTGTATGGTTATAGACCACTTAAACATTTTCATTTCGCCCCATGTCACCTTGAGTTATCCTACTCAGGAAGTGTGTAAAAACACAATGTTTAGGAAAGAAAAAGACACAAGGAATCGCAAAAAAGACACAATGACGAAAATAAACAAATACAATCATAAATAAAAAGACATGATCTGAAACAAAAATTCAAAATCTACAAGCTAAAATCCAAAAGCGAAAAAATCTAAAATTGTAGAGTACAACAAGACGGTTTCAATGCCACTAAAATGAGTTTAATCCAAGTCCGTTTGATACCCGATCTACAACGTACTATTGTTGAGAGACTGTGTATTTGAACCCAATATTCTGGTCATATGACTTTAACTATGGTCAAATTAGGATTAATGTTTTGATACAAATATATAAACCAGAGGTTGATTTCCACCGTTCAACCTGCCAACCCAACATGATTACCGCCTAAATCAAAACCTGATTTCACTCGCATTTTATTTAAACATGTCTAAACATACATTAGCACTATCATTCACACATCTTTCACCAAATTACATGTCTACAGTGCTAAAAAATCTATAATGATCAAAATTTATAGATAGCAATGGTGACAATAAACTTATACTTTGCCAACATAACACTTGTTGATCTTTTATGGAAGTTGTACTGCAAAGGCAAAAAGAGAATGGATCGATGGGACTGAAAGCGGGTCCCACGCTACAACGCTCACATGAAAGGTTCTCTCAAGGCGGTTGGTAAGTTGAGTTCGGGCTCAGAAATAGGAAGCGGCGCAAAATAGAAGTCAACCATGTCTTTGGTTACTGCTTCCAAACTCGGAGTATCCCACTGCCAAATTCAAGAAATGAACATTAACATTTGTACATATTTCTTGAACTACCTCTGATATCATAATCACATTATTCAATAGTGATGTAATGGGCGGGTTGATAATGGGTCAAAACATGTTTTTTTCCCGTACGGGTCAAGTTACACTTTCTTGTACTATGCCCTAGAAATACAACTTGGGTGACTTTCGAATTTTTCCTTTTAGCTATAATATGGTTTGTTTGACCCGTTAGAGATCAAACATAACCTGAATTCACAAGTAAATGGGTCGAAATTGCCACCACTATCAAGGAGTGATAAAGAACACAAAGTGGTACCTTTGGGGCAAAGTCCTTATCAACTAGTCTTGCTCGAATACCCTACAAGGGATCAGCAAACAGATCAATTAAACTAAAAAAATGTATTATGTATAAATGCACTTTTAAGAAGCAATATCTTGGAGAATAATGTCCTACCTCACAAAAGTCTCCAGAAACTTGTTTGGATATGCAATGCAACGATGTGCGATATTCACGAGCCAAACATTGATCAAGAGGTTGGAATCTACCTTCCCTTATCTGCAATTCACCACCTTAAATTGTCTAGTTTGATTTGGAAATACACACACACAGAGGGCCGTTCAACACTTAACCAACTTAAAGTAAAAATCTACAAGAACCGTATATTCACTTGTATGTAGTGCATTGAAGATAACCACATGTAGTGGGAGAGAGAAAAAAGAGACATTTAAAACCGTGATATGTAAACATTTAAAGCAATAGGTATAAGCGTCTGCATGGTGATAGCGGTTCTTTATTTAAAACCGGTATTGTATCAAACACATTTAAATATTTATATGTGTAAAAAATGTGAAAAACCGCACTCACAGATTGCAAAGTGATCTTTAAGCTCAAAGGAGAGGCCGCCTTCAGTTTCTTTAGAGCAGTTGAACACAATTCATCATGTGATTCTCCTGCTTTCTGCCAAATAACAGTACAAGTAAATTTAAACATTTGTAGTTAGAAACAATTTTTAAACATTATCCGAACGGTTATCGGTTGATAATATCTACTCATAACCATGCAAAATAAAAAGAGAAAGGGGGTAGAAACTTACTAAAGCCTCCACTATCTCCTCAACAGTATCATGGCAAAAATATTTGTCTATTCTGTCGATTCTGAAACAAAATAAAAAAAATAGTAGGGTTGAGTCATCAAAATCGTAATCCAATCCATCCCATTCCCATCCTGTTTTGACATGAACCATTTTAACTCGTTACCGAACCGATCAGACCCACCCAATTTGTCACTTGTAATGAGAATAATGAGATGAAGACTGAAAAAAAAAAGATTACTTGTGAAGAACACTGTTTTTATCCACATAAACAAGATCACCATATTGAGCAAGAGACTCCGATATGACAGAAGGGTCGTCCGTCATTAATTGTCCAAGTCGTTCTTCAATCCAAGCAAGTTTCTGTAGGGATCAGTATATCATGATCACATCTTAGCTACCAACAACAACAACAACAACAACAAAAAATAATAAAATAAAATAACAGACACTGTACACAAAAAGAAGCACAAGGTACATACTGCATTTAGTGTAAAGTGTGTAGCAAGACCACAGGCAACCAGTTCAACACCATTAAGTCTTTCTCCAGTCAAAGCCAAGAATTCACCTGCAATAACAATAAGACGAGACATAACACTGCCGTTCTACTTTACATCATATAATTTTCCATCATCTTCAAGAGATGTCACCCTGAAAGATACTATCTTTCAAGAAAATAACATACATTTTTCATCAACTATTGATATAATTCACAAAACAAATGGCAGAAATTTGTACCTAAATAACCAGGAAGACGAGAAAGATAAAATGAAGCCCCTGCATCTGGATGGAAGCCCATTTGAACCTCTGGAGTTGCAAAAACCTGCAGTTCATTTTAGCTGGTTAATTTAAACATATCAATGTATAGTAGCTAAATGCAAAAAAAAAATTATAAAAAAAATAATCTTCAATAATGCATGTCCACAGTGGCGAAAAACTTGCAGCTTGAAATGCAATCTGGGACGATTTTGTAGTTCACTCTTTTTTATTTAAATGATACAACAGAATATTTCTAATATTGCTAATTCAGAGGTTTTAAAGTTTATGATGAAAAAATGTTGTAAGTTAATAGAATTCAAGGTTACATGAGCAAAGAAAGTTCAATTTAAGTCTAACGAAAAGGAAAAGATAACGCGTACAGTCTTGTCAGTGGCAATGCGGAACATCCCAGGAACGGCAATGCCTGCACCACCACCCATCGTGATACCATCCAATATAGTCAACTGTTAAATGGTCAATGGTCAATAAACAATAGTCAACCACCATACATCAAATGTAGCGTGAAGGTGTACGTTGATATATATAAAACAACTTCAGTGTTCTACGATAGAAGGAAGTCAGATACTCACATTTGGCTTCAAATATGTACCCAGAAGGTATATAAATTGATATAATGTCCTGAAAAATTCTTTGCATGCTGCATCATTGCCTGTATATATTTTATGCAGCAAGTCGGTAAGATAAATAGTAGCCACATAATATTGCTGCTTGACATCCTCATATACATATACAGATAAATACGTAAAGAAAACAAGATAAAAAAGAGTGCTTACCTTCTTGAAGCAAACGATAGATGGTTACCATATCTGCACCAGAACAAAATGCCCTACCACTACCCTTCAATAAATCCAAATAACAATTAGTGAGCAAGAAAACGCCTAAAGAAAGTGGAACTCTTCAGACAACCATTAAATACCTTCATCGTCACAAATCCAATCTGTGAGTTATCCTCCCATGACTCATAAAGCCTCTGTAACCGACCCGCCTACATATGACATTCCACAAACATTAACCACACATTGCTCAATATGCAAAAGCACGTCAAACAATAACACATATGAGATTCCAAGGATCCTACTATAGATACACCAGGTGATGTCATCATACGGGCCATATGATAGGGCGGAAATGGTCATAGCGTATGACTTTGCCAGTGGTCATGTCAGTCACTTTTGAGCATTGCACCACATCATATGAGGCGTACAACAAAACAAGAATGGCCATACATGCCATATGACTTTGTCAATGGTCACATCAGTTACTTTTGGACAGTGCACCACGTACTACGGATCGTATGACTTTGTAATGTTAACTTTGGTCAATAAGTGTTAGTCAAATACATAACACGGGCCATATAGTTCCGCCCTCATATGGGCCAATTTTCGGTTGTCATATGACCCACATGACCATTTTCGCCTTCTCATACGGGTCTTATGACTTTGTTAGCTGTCACATCAGTCATTTATTGTCAGTCAAATACATCATACCAGTCGTATACTTTCTCTTCCGTACGACCAATATGACCGTTTTTCGCCTGTCATACGACCCATATGATCGGGCCTGTTTTCAAACCCATCAAGTTGCATTATCCTACACCTTATAAATATACATTTAAAAAAAAATGCACAAAAGATTGTTACAAACCATGGAGGTAGTAAGAGCATTAAGCTTAGGTGGTCTATTAAGTACAGCAGCTCTAGAATAAGCCCTTCCTTCCACCAAAACCTACATTCCATCACACCAACCAAACATCAAAACCAAAACTTACAAACCAACAAATATTATTAAAACTTAAAAAGGGTCAAAGAAACTAAACCAAACAATCAAGAAAGAAACATAAATACCTCTTCTTGAAAATGATGTTTATGAAAGTAAGTGTCTTGATGGGGTTGAGCAGAAACAGAGGTGGTGTAACAATGGTGTGATTGTCTCTGCAATGAATGCCTGATGAGGGATAATGATCTTAATCTCTGCATCTTTCTAAAACCCTCTTTCTTTCTTTCTTTCTTTCTTTCTTTCTTTCTTTCTGTCTGTTTCTTGGTACTGGACAGGTTTCTTGATTTTCTTGAAGTGATTAAACCTTACACAAGATTTGGGTCATACCCATTGCAAGATTTGGGCTTTTTATGGGCTTTGACCCAGCCCAGATGTTTTGGTGGGCCAAGTATAGAGATTTGGGTTTTAAACCGATTGTTTCATAGACAAAAGGTAAAGAGGGGTTTACTTGTTTTATAATTATGATGACTAATTGTGAAGGCTGGTAGCAACAGCGGCTAGGGCTGAAAACGAATCGAACGAATATGAATAAGGCATTGTCTGTATTCGTTTGTTAAGAAAATCAGGTGTTCACGAACAATTCATGAACACTTACCGAACGGGATTTTTTGTTCGTGCTCGTTGTTAAGAAAACACTCATGTCCGTGTTCGTTTGTTAATTTTGTTCATGAACGCACATGAACACAAACGGACATTAATGAACACAAAGAAATGTTAAGTTTTGAATAACATCAAATTCACATACATTAAGATATTAGTCAGATCCACCCAAAATATAACTTAATTGTCCAAACATATTTAGTACTAGAGAATGGCGTTGGTGGTGGTAGGCAGAGGGCGTTGGAGGTGGAGGGCATCAACGCTGGAACGTGGAAACATATAATGAGCTTGGATACAAAAAGTAAGTTTATTGATCTCATATAGTCATATATTTATCTCATATATATTATTTATTGGGTAAAATAAACAAAAATAAAAGAATATAAAAAAATATACAAATTAAAAACCTTAATAAACTATCGAACACAAACGAACATAAACGAATGAACACGATCTCTGTTCATGTTCGTTCATAACTAAACAAATGAAATTTTTTGTTCGTATTCGTTCATTTATTAAACGAACGAACACACACGAACTTGCCACCGAGCAATTCTTGAACTGTTCGCTAAAAGTTCAGTTTGTCGGTATCACAAAATTGACACATTTATCAGACTCAAAGGTGAGCAATGGTTCTCGATTTTCTTGAAGTGATACCTTACACAAGATTTGGGTATTCAGGATTTAGATTGTTTATGGGCTTTGACCCGGCCCAAATTATTTCATGGGCCAAGCATAAAACTTTTGGCAACCCAATAATATTTGGCTCATTCTGGAGAACGTTTTTTTCTTTTTTGTTTAAAAATGGGTTTCTATTTCTAATAGTTTTTTTAATGACCTTTCCTAAAAAAGTATGGTGTTATTTTAACTTTGAAAAATGTGTATTTAAAAAATTCTCTAGTTATATAGAAATTAGTGTTTTAAATATTTTTTTTAATATAAAAAGTTAATTGTAACAAGACTAATAGAGATAATGTATTTTCAGTAAATTGTAATTAGTATATATATTAATTGACAACAGTCGGCGCAACAGCCGACTGTTGAGTTCCCAACTTTTTCCCCAGTCTTTCACTCTTTCTATTTCGGCCACAGTCGCCATTTTTTGTTTCTCCGAATTTCTACCACAAAGTTTTACCCTTTCAATTTGTGTATAGACATTATTGCCTAGTGGAGATGGATATAATCGAGTGGTTCTGTTGGTGGCACGATATACTCTAATAGTCCGTTAGTTATCTAAATTTGCGGTTAAAAAATAGAGGATACTTTAGTATGGGCTATTATAATCGCCTAATTGTTTGAACTTCTAAATACATAGAAAGTGATCAAACTCAACTTGATAACTATTGAACCAATCATCCCGGTTTGGTTGAAATGGAGCTAATAAGCTTAAATTCACCCATTGGTGGGAAAAGCCTACTAGAATTTAATCATGCAATTGCTGAAATTGTTCATTGGATCAACGAGTTATGATTGTGTTCAAAGCAACACACTATATGGGTTTTACTTGACCTTTTGGTAGTTTACTATTTATGGGCAAAGATTAACAACTAATTCAAGAGCATAGTTTGTCAGTATGAGAGCATTTTGCTTTCTAAAGCAAGTAACATACTAAATTTTATACGTAACTCATATATAAATGTTTGAAATTCTCAAAATCCTTTTATTTTAGCTTTTGTTTCAAGTCAGCTGTGCTAAATCTAGTGCTTTGTATGTTTTGTCCAAGTTGGTAACTGCTAGAAATTGATATTAAGCAAAAGTCCATGGGCTATTTTGGGATAACATTTATACTTTTGGGGTTAATACGGACATAACTAAATATATGAACGAGTCAAGATGAGCAAGTCAACAAAAATAAACGGGTTAGAATGGGTAACCCTAAAAACAGAAATGGTATTCTAGATTATTGCTCTTCTCATCCTCTTATTTGTTCAATATGATTTAACATCAATTGTTTGAATCTTTGAAATCGATTTTTTTAATCTATAGAAGTGTTTCATTTTATAGTGGAGAAAGGCGGTCACCTTGGTGGTCAGAACTTCTCAGTGGATTATATGGAGATACCTGAACAAAATGGTGTTTAACGAACAACAAGTTATCCTAGCTAAAATGAAGCAAGATATGAGAACTTTTGGTTTTCTATGGCCTAGAAACGGGGCAAAATAGTTTGGGTTGAGATGGGAAAATTGGTGTGACTTTGATTTATCTTGTTAGGCGTTTAGCCGTTTTAATTCTTTGCTGGTATTGTAATATTTGGTGTACAATGTCATTGACTCATTGTTAATCAGTGTATATGAGTAAAATTTTGTTGGCCTTTCAAAAAAAAAAAAGGTTAATTGTGTGGTCCAATAAAACCGTGTAAAAGTAAATGCATTCCTCCTTATTTATGACAAATAAAACCATTGACATTATAGTTAAATAACAACTGAATTTAAGTACAACTTTTTATTCCACTCTCCCTAGGTGTTAAGGTTGTTAACATTTATTATAGAAGGGCGTTATGGAGGGGGGCATTTTTTTGAGAGGCGTGAAGGGCATTATGGATGATGTGGTGTTAAAGATGCCTATGTGGAATGAAGTGGCGTGAAAGTATTCCCAATGGCCTTATTACCAAAATTTCATTTCAAACACTTTACTACGAGAATTGATATCTCATCACCTTGAATCCATTCGAAGAAATTTTAGATTATTTTGAATTCTCTTTAGATTATTTTGAATTCTTTTAAAGATGAAACTTAACCTCATAAACCTTATGTCATATATTAATATTGATATTTTTTTGTACAAACTTAGTAAAAAAGTGATAATTTTCGACAAAGTTTTCTAAAAATAATGATCAAAGTTATGTTGAAAAAAAGGGGAAAATAAATTAAATATATTGATGATGATGAAAGATTAGAAATGGAAACTAAATTTAAACTTAAATTAAACTCATCATAATCTCAATCATTCATAGTTATAGAAGAGATACTTGTTTATTTTTATTATACTTTTTTTAAATAAAATGAATTGAGAATCAACTTTAGTTTTCTTTCTACTCAATGATATGAGTCTTGTGGAAGAAAAGAATCAATATGAGTTTGAAATGAATGTTGTGATTTGTTAGTATATGATTTATACATTTCTTGTAACAATACAAATTGTTTTCATTCCTTTATAACGGGGGCACTGGTGTGTTATTTTGGTATTCAATTTGCTTGTTGATCAATATCATAATCAATTTTTTTATGGGAAGTATAATTGTACATCTTTGTATTTTTCATTTTATATATGCTTTTTGATGCTCATTTGAGAAATCAGTAAATAAATATATCAAGATGATGTATTCTTTTATCATGTTGTATTAAAAATTAAAATTATGATATGTGTTGTACGTTTCTTCTCATATGATGTGTTCATGGTAGGTTTCGTATTTTCAGTTAGTTTAAAAAGTTTAAAGGTTTGTTGTTTATACTGAAACCGACTGTATAAAACTGACCGGATCTAGAGATTAATATATATTCTATATTAGGTATAAATTATACCGTATAATGAATTATTTATATTGGTTAGATAAAAATAAAAATTAGGCTAACATATTTCTCAATCAATCAATTGATTCTCACCTTAAATCCAGTAGAAGAAATGTTAGATTATTTTGAACCCTCGTAAAGATAAAGTTTAACCATAAATCTTTAATATACATGTCATATATAAATATACGTATTATTCTAGAAACTTAGTAAAAATGATAATTGTTAACAAAATTTTCCCAAAATAATGATCAAAGTTATGATGAATACAAAAAAAGGGAAAGTAAATTGAGTATACTCATGATGATAAAGGAACAGAAACGGCAGCCAAAATTAAACTTATCACAGTGTCCATAATTCATAGTTATAGAAGACATACTTGTTTAGTTTATTTTACTTTTTTTTAAATAAAAAGAATGGAAAATCAACTTTAGTTTTCTTTCTACTCAATGGTATGAGTCTTGTGGAAGAAAAGAAGGGTATATGATTTATACCTTTCTTGTATCAATACATATTGTTTTCATTCCTTTATATTGGGGGCATTAGTGTGTTGTTTTGGTATTCAATTAGCTTGTTGATGAATATCATAATCAGTTTTTTATGGGAAGTATAATTGTACATATTTGTATCTTTCATTTTGTATATGCTTTTTGATGCTCATTTGACAAATCAGTAAATAGATCTATAAAGATGATGTATTCTTTTATCGTGTTGTATTAAAAATTAAAATTATGATATGTGTTGTACATTTCTTTTCATATGATGTGTTCATGGTTGGTTTCGTATTTTCAGTTGGTTTAAAAAGTTTCAACGCTTGTATGTTTGTACTATAAGCCGACTGTATAAAACCGATCGAATCATGAGATTAATTATATTTTATATTAGGTATAATGCGTCATTTATAATAGTTTGATTAAAATAAAAATTAGGCTAACATATTCCTCAATCAATCAATTGAGAGGGTCTTTTGGATTGAGTTTCAAACCAACTTATTGACTTATTGGCTTTTTGAAAAAGCCAATAAGTCAATAAGCTGTTTGTGTAACTCAAAAGCACTTTCTGTTTTGACTTTTGGCTTTTAGCTTTTAAGGGTGGAAAAACTGTTTTTGAAAAGTTAGAAATCCTGGCTTTTGGCTTTTGGCTTTTGGCTTTTGACTTTTGGAAAAAAATTACAAATATACCACCCATACAACCAATATTCACAATAAGTTAAGCGAAACACTTAAAAAAATAACAATTTATTGACTTTTTGACGTTTCCCATCCCAAAAGCTAATCCAAACACTTTTTTTAAAAATCCTTTCAAAAAGTCATAAGCCAATAAGCACTTTTGACCAAAAGCACTTTTACACTTCCAAACTCAATCCCAAACACCCTCTGATTCTTACCTTAAGTTAGATTATTCTGAACCCTCTTAAAGAAAAGGTTAACCATAAATCTTTAATATATATGTCATATATAAATATAAGTATTTTTCTACAAACTTAGTAAAATTGAAAATTGTTAACAAAATATTCCAAAAATAATGATCAAAGTTATGATGAATAAAAAAAAAGGAAAATTAATTGAGTATACACATGATGATGAAGGATTAGAAATAGCCAATACAATTAAACTTATCGCAATGTCCATAATTCATAATTATAGAAGACATACTTGTTTAGTTTATTTTACTTTTTAAAAAAAAATAAAAAGAATGGAGAATCAACTTTAGTTTTCTTTCTACTCAATGATATGAGTCTTGTGGAAGAAAAGAATCAAAGTGATTTTGAAATGAATGTTGTGATTTGTTAGTATATGATTTATACCTTTCTTTTATCAATGCATGTTGTTTTTATTCTTTTATATTGGGGGTATTAGTGTGTTATTTTGGTATTCAATTTGCTTGTTGTTGAATATCATAATCACTTTTTATGGGAAGTGTAACTGTAAATCTTTGTATCTTTCATTTTGTATATGGTTTTTTATGCTCATTTGAGAAATCAGTAAATAGATCTATCAAGATGATGTTTTCTTTTATCATGTTGTATTAAAAATTAAAATTATGATATGTGTTGTACGTTTCTTTTCATGTGATGCGTTCATGGTAGGTTTTGTATTTTCAGTTGGTTTAAAAGTTTCAAGGTTTGTTGTTTAGACTATAAGCCGACTGTATAAAACCAATCGGATCGTGAGATTAATATATATTTTATATTAGATATAATGCATCATTTATGTTGGCTTGATTAAAATAAAAATTAGGCTAACATATTCCTCAATCAATTAGTTGATTCTCACCTTAAATCCAGTCCAAGAATTGTTAGATAATTTTGAACCCTCTTAAAGATAAAGCTTAACCATAAATCTCTAATATATATGGTATATATAAATATACGTATTTTTTATACAAAGTTAGTAAGAATGATAATTTTTAACAAACTTTTCCAAAAATAATGATCAAAGTAATGTTGAATACAAAAAAGGGGAAAATAAATTCAATATACTCATGATGATGTAGGATTAGAAATGACAACTAAAACTAAACTTATCTTAGTGTTTATCATTCATAGTTATAGAAGATATACTTGTTTAGTTTAATTTTACTCTTTTTTTTAATAAAAAGAATGAAGAATCAACTTTAAATGTCTTTCTATTCATTGATACGAGTCTTGTGGAAGAAAAAAAAAACAAAGTGATTTTGAAATGAATGTTATGATTTGTTAGTATATAATTTATACCTTTCTTGTAACCATACATATTCTTTTTCATTCCTTTATAATGGGGACATTAGTGTGTTATTTTGGTATTCAACTTGCTTGTTGATCAATACCATAATCAATTTTTTTTCATGGATAGTACAACTGGTACGTCTCTATATCTTTCATTTTGTATATGTTTTTTGATGCTCATTTGAGAAATTAGTAAATAGATATATCAAGATGATGGTTTCTTTTATCATGTTGTATTAAAATTTTAAATTATGATATGTGTTGTACGTTTTTTGTCATATGAGGTGTTCATGGTAGGTTTCATATTGGTTTCTTTATATATACGTTTTTCAGTTAAGTAATGAGGTGTTCATGGATCGTAAGATTAATATATATATATATATATATATATATATATATATATTTAATATTAGGCATAATTTATCATTTATATTGGCTAACATATCCCACATCAATTGATTCTCACCATTAAATATCATATTTTTAAGTATGTGTTTTTTATTGTAACATACAACCCCAAATGGAATATAGATATCAAACCCGCTTGAATACTTTGTACTGTACAAGTCTTGTGAGTTGGATCTGCCATAGCACTTGCTTTAAAAAACATAGAATGATCAACCATAACGTAAATATTTTTTTGATGTAGTTGTTAAGCACCAGTTGCTTCCTCACTTTAGTCACGAGCATCCGCTCAGCCTTGTGTATTTGCAACAACCGAATCACAAAAATCAAAATTCTGACGATGAAGATGAAAATGAAGAGCAAGATGATTCTGTGGAGGAAGTGTGTCATGGGGGCCAATGCAGCATGTGTAAGGAACAGATCTGGTCATTCCATCTGTGTTATTATTATTGCAAGTCTTGTGACTACTCACTGCACACATTCTGTGCAGAACTACCTGAAACCCTACAAAATTACCCATCACATCCCAACCACAATCTTAGCCTTTATAATAATGACAATTATTATAATCCATTTAAGTGTGGTGTCTGCAGACACGAGTGGAGCAATATATATGCATATCGTTGTTATGTCTGCAGAACCTACATGGACATAACATGTGCTACAATGTCAGAACAAAAGATAAATCACCCTAGTCACCCTCACCAACTAGAACGAATGTTCGGGCACATAGTATCCCATTGTGTAGCTTGTGGCAATGAACATAAAGGTGTCTTCTTTCAGTGCTCCACTTGTCCCATGTATCGGATTCACCTGGACTGCGCTTTGCTGCCTGCCAGGTTACTAATACAAACTAGTACTAACGGTACTTTCACTCATTCACATCCACTTACCCTCACCTATTCCTTTCCATGGTTGGAATACCACCGTAAGTTCTATCCCAGTTGTAGAGTCTGTGATGGCGAGTTTTGTTATGATTTATGGAATTACAAATGCGACAAATGCCGATACTACGTGCATGTTGATTGTGCAACATCAAAAAGAGAGCCATTTATGTCAAGTGAGCAAACTCTTCTTTATTATTTTGTTAGTCTGTGTGTAAAGGTTATATATCTTAGTCTAACTTCAAGTGTATATATCATTCATCAGGTGCTGCTGGCAAAACTACTAAAAATTATAGAGAAGATGAACACCCAAATTTGCTACACTGTCCGTTTCAAAATGATGGTGACAACCTTTTGAAGCATCATATGTCTAATCAAAAGGGGACTATTTGTACACAACATGATGGTGAAATGCTCAACCTTTCGTGTCATCAACATCCACTCATCCTATTCAGCAAGCAAACATCAATTGATAAAAAAATGGTTTCGCTACATGAACCCATGAAAAGAGTTCAGCTATTATGTGATGGATGTGTGAAACCAATCGTGACAGCACCATTTTACATGTGCTGCAAATATGTTGATGAACAATGTAGTTTTGTTCTTCATGAATGGTGCGCCAATCTACCTTCTCAAATACAAGACTATTTTGACCATCCTGAACATCCTCTTTTTCTCTTGCCAAAAATCCCTAGTAAGTTCTTTGGTGTGTTCGACTGTAAAGTTTGCCAGTCACCATCCAATGGTTTCGCGTATGGATGTACAAAGTGCAAATATTATGTTGATATAAATTGTGCATTCATACCCAACGAAATCACACATGAAACTCATCCTGGTCATCTCTTATTGAAAGTAAAGCCTTCAACTTCTGTACGTTGCAAAGCATGTCATTACCAGGTAATAGAGTGGGGATTTCATTGTCCCACTTGTGATTTCTACATACATGCTACGTGTGCTTTGTTACTGCCTGGAGTGATTAAGCATAAGCTGGATAAACATCCTTTAAGCCTCAGATACGAGCCCGCTGAGAATCATATTGAGGAGTACTTTTGTGAAGTATGTGAGGAAGAATTTAACCCTTGGAAGTGGTTCTATCATTGCACCACATGTGCCCAGTCTATGCATCCTGCTTGTGCGCCATTAATACTTCAATCTCAATGTGAGCAAGCTACATCTACATCTGATTATAGAACATGCACCTATTATTATTATCTCAACATGAAATTTGGAGGAAAGATTGAGATAAAAGATCACCCACACCCTTTGAGCTTTGTTCAAGGGATTGAGAGCGATGGCAACTGCAGTAACTGTTGTGAAGAACGTGAGTATTGGAAACGATTGGAGTATGAAATGATCTTTAAGTGCCTCGAGTGTGAGTTTGCAATTCATTATAAGTGTGCTTCTTCTTTATCTGCTGATTGATTCAGTTCGTTGGCTTCTGCATTTGGTTCAGTGTACACCATTATTGTAATCTTTTTATGTATGTTCAGTCAATTCACTACTTTGGTTTCGATCTTTTATTAATTGGGTATTTCACAAATCAACAAGTTTTGTTACAGATAAATATCCGAAATTTCAAATATGTGTGCACTCCACGTGTTTGATTAAATGTCTCAAAGAATTCCATATTTTTTTGTTGAGAAGTTTTGTAGTATTTTGTATTCAATTTAATGGAATATGTTACATAGCTTCTCCTTCACTTAATCAAAATTTGGATCTTTATGGGCTGGAAAAAATAAAGAGAGAATCATTATTTAGCTTCTCTTTCACTTTATTTCTTTATCATGGGAATTTTGTTGTTCAAAGTGTGTGCTTGAATTAACCAAGCACGCTAGTTAATTCAGCGGAAAAAGGTTCTTGTGACTCGGGTTGCAATGGCTACCAAATCAAATAGCACTCTCCCTTTTGACATTTTCAATTTGTGTGGATCAAAAATTGATTTTGTTGTTGACATACGTTTGTGAGCATTCTAACAAGTTGGATATATGTTTCATAGCCATTCCATTTCTTGTTATTTGTTTTTGTTGTTATTTGTTTGTCTGATATATTGGGTTAGTTTGCTCTGTTAATCTGCTTTTTGTAGTGTGATTCAGCCGAAAAGGGTTCATGTGACTCAGGTTACAATGGTTTCCAAATCAAGTAATTGTTTGTCGTTAGCTTAGATTGCAGTATGCAAAAGGACTTCTGATGTAAAATGGTTGTGAAGGACAGTGGTAAAAAAAGCCGAGAAAATTGATATGGTTTTCTACGAGACTACCCCCTTTTCAAAAGCATGTATCCAGGGTGAATGTTTAAGTTGAAAAAAAAAATGCATTACTTTTTTGATTGCATAAGTTTGACTCTTTGGGTTCTGATAGCAAATTTTGATTGCATAAGTTTGACTCTAATGTCGATAAGTGATTTCTGTCACACATATCTTTTGGTCTTAGTTTCATCACTTATTCGCATTAGGTAGCCAAAGAATGGCATCTAGTTCTCGGCTTCATTGGATGCAGAATAAACAAAGCGAAATCGAAGCAATAAACCAAGCTGAGAAATACAGTACAAAAACAGAATATAAAGCCTTCGCCCACGCACTGATCACATCATCGCTGTGAAACTGAATTGCAGCCTGGTCATTCGGTTAACTTCCAGCCAAACGCCTTCTCCCACACACTGATCACCTCATCGCTGTGAAACTGAATTGCAGCCTGATCAACCGGTTAATACTCCAGCCAAAAGCCTTTTAGTTGCCCAACTGTGCTCAACACGAAAACTGCTTTTTTAACACACAGGACTGTTCTTGCTATACGACCAGCTCGCCTCCAAAGTAATCATTGATATTGTGGGAGTTAATCATGTTTTATTTTATGTTTGTTTGAGTATCGGCTGTGACTTGAAAAAGTGCATGTCTAACTTGTTGATTAGTTGAGCTTCTAGTTCGTCCTACCTGGTGTCTTGCATCAAAATAGTGTGACTTGAAAAAGTGCATGTTTGTTTGATTCTGGATGAAGCAAGATAAAGCTGTCATTTTAGTATATGTGAAGTTCCTCCCTTTTTTAAATTACCGTTAATTATATATGTAGTTATAAACCTGGTTAAAGCATAGTACCATTGAAACAAAGTGAGTTTGTATTATGTTCTGTCCCTCTATCATATACTCATATAATTCCATCCTCAACGAAAGAATACATGTTTGTTTGAAGAAAGTTATAGCTAATTAACATTATGTTTCTTTGTATTGCGATTTTTTCCTTCACAGGCCCAGCGTTACTAGTTGATGTTCCAAGGGACAGTAACATAACAGGTACTTGCTCAACAGTAGTTCTTTACCCTGTAGCTCTGCAATGCTTGGAGGAGTAAGTCCTCTTCAAGCAACTAATTTACTAATTTTTTTTTATGCAAATTGACTTACTTCAGCTGAAGTCATGAAGTCTTTAAACATTCCCAAGGGCGTAATGCGTGTGCTTTTCAGAACATTAAACACTGACAGGTAATCTCCCTCCTCGTTTTTTTACTAGGGTCAACAATCAAATGGTGCTTGTTTACACGTTCGGCTTAACGTTTTGTTCTCTTATAATATCCTTCACACACCATGATAAAGTTCTCCTATGCTGATATTTTCATGTCATCATGAAAATATTCAGGCGACTGATGTGGCAAAAGCAATTCGACACAAGTTATGTTGGATTCTTGAAGGATGGAGCCCAGTGGCTTAAGGATAACACTGACATCAAACTTGTTGGTAAATCTCTCTCTCTCTCTCTCTCTCTCTCACACACACACACACATACTCCTCCTCTTGGTTATACCGAATTTATTATTTGGTTTATGATTTATCTTTAAGTTGTTAATCAATACACATAAAATATTATTTACCAGCATTGTTTTGTGCTTCGTTTCATTTTATTCAGTCAATTGTTGTCATGTTGTAGGTATTGATTATTTATCAGCTGCTGCATATGTCGATTCTGTAGCTACTCACCGTGTCTTCTTCAAGAGCAGGGTATGTCATCCGGCAATATGCCAATGTCGAGTAACAATGTACTTACAGATGGTGTTTAGTTGTTTGTCAAATATTTAAAACATCCTAATAAACAAAAGAACCTGTTAGCTTAGTGCTGCCACTAATTTGTTTAAACTCACATGTTTCTCATACTTGAAACAAAGCGCTATAACTATAACTTTTGTTGGTAAACATAACTGCGTTTGTTCTGATCAATATCGTTATTTTTGGTGTCAGGATATCATTCTTGTTGAAGGTTTGAAACTTGACAATGTAGAAGCAGGAATATATAATGTCCACTGCTTACCATTAAGGTTATATGGATCAGAAGGGTCTCCCATTAGATGCATCCTTATTAAGTGATGCTATACTATACCAGTAATAGCGATTCCACGAAATCGGTCTCGCCTCGGCTCTCTGGAGATCTCAAAACATGTTGTAAAAGTTGCTTTTGGTTTGTCTGAAGAAATCTTGCTAAAACTACCTCTGTTTGAGACTTGAGAGCAGTGATGCATAATGATATTTAGCTTTAGCTTTTATTTAAAAACTACTTGGTTTTCTTTGTTCATATCTGATTTTAATGTAACCAACCCTGCGGTTTATTTCCAGTAACCTTAGGTGCGTAAATCGGTTTTTGGCGAGTTTGCTTTCGGTTAAAGAAAGTCAAAGCTGGTTTTGGCCCAATATAGTTCGGATTAGAAACCGGTTTGCAAGGGGAAAAGGATCGGATCGGTTTGAAACTTGTTATATCCGGTTCAATTCAAATTTAGTTGGTTTCAATAGAGTTCTCAAACTGATTACAAACTGATGGTTCAGTTTCAAACCGGTTTCTAGATCACATCAGTTTCAAGTTAGGGTTGGTATCGAATCCCAGAATGATTTCAACGTTCACGTCTCTGTCCGCAAGCATCCTTTAAGACAGACAAACCAATCTCCAATGTTAATTATATTGCAATAATGATTCGTCATTGTATCAATACCCACTTAACATCCACAGTCGTGGTAATTCAAAAGACCGAGTTACACGTGAATCCAAAAGACCGTGGAAAATGGTGAAAACAACTCCTAAAAGTAAATTTCAACACGACATGATTGACACCCACACCCCTAGTCTAATTTAACCTAAATTTAGGACTATTTAAATTACATAATAAGTTAGTTGGACTGTTATTATAAAACTTGGTAACTTAGAACATATCCAAATAGTCAAATAAATAAACCTTACCCATGACCATCGTATAGACTTTCCGTTTTTTTATTATTTTAATCAGGTCTAAACTTTTAGTTATTTTAAGCGAATTCATTCCGGTTACATTTCTATTTTGTTTACGTATCTCGTCGTACCCATCCGAGAGCCAATCTCATACCTATCTCAAATGTTTCGGGTTTATCCATCCTCTAAAGCTAGTTGTATATTTTTGTGGTAGTTGGATACAATTGAGGTTGTTGATTATCATCATCCTCACTTTCCTCTACCTTTATAACTTCATCTCAAATGGTTACAGCAAATATCCCAACCACTCCCATAATATTACTTGTTACAATAATAATAATAATACTCTTCACATACTCTGTTTCTGCAAACGATGAAGCATACCCATCTCCATTTATACCCACAGTAACACCCTGTCAACTAAACGATGGCATCAGTCTTTCTCCTATACGCAAAGAGGTTTATGAAGAAGAGGGTCATATATATGATATAAGTCACAGATACCATCCTGATTTGCCTTCATGGGGATCAGAGGAAGGTATTGGACAGTTTCTTTGGCTTCCAGCCAGTATGAAGAACGGCTCACTTGCTAATAATTCAGAGATGAAGATGCCTACACACACTGGGACCCATGTGGATGCTCCTGGGCATGTTTATGATCATTATTTTGATGCTGGGTTTGATGTTGATACGCTTGATCTTCGGGTTCTTAATGGTGCGTATAACCTGTTCGATAAAATGCCTCTATGAAACTTTGATGGTTAGTTAGTTAGTTTGTTTTCTATTGAAGTGCCCGATATAGTTTTAGTAGGACCTACCGTTAATGCCGTCTAAAATCAAATAAATGTTTGAAATATAGTTTATCGCGGTGGGATACCGGTGATTTTAATTATCATGCATAATTTATATATGTGTATACATAACGTAAAACATGTATAATGTTAATGGTAATATCAAAACTCAAAAGTGCCAATATTTGAAACATGATTTAATCGTAAGCCATGAAATCTTCCTCATAGTCCACACAAAAGAGTCATCCAAAATATCGGTCAAATATCGGCGATGTTCGGTCAATAATATTGGAACTGATATTGCGGACCGGTATTTTGTAGATAGCAATGACTTTGTAGATAGCAATGACTGATATATCCCAACGATATCTCGTTGATATTAACTACTTAGAGTAGAACAAAATTTCTGAAACGAGTAACTGTTATTTCTTTTGGTTGTTTAGATTAGCAAGAAAATCTGTTTAGATTTTACAACTAAACTGAGTAACTGTTATTCCTTTTGGTTGTTTATAATTATTGCCAGAGATCAAGTTAAGTAATTAGCACACATCTTAACTTAAAAGACTGTACAGACAGATAATTATGCTTTCAATTTTTAGCAGCAAGGCAAGTTGCCTACTTCACTTTCACATCTATCTTTTGCTCTTTTTTTCATATTACCACAAAGGTCACATCTTTCACTATATGTATTTTTTTCCCTTTTTTTTTAAACAGATGGAGTTTCTAGTGCTCTGGTCCTGTGTCTTATGTCAAATGTCTTGTGTTTTTTGACATCTATCCTTGGATTTTTGTGGAATAAGGATGCTACGGTGTCATGTGATTTATTTGAGCTGTTCTTGGATTTTTGTGGGTTGGGTTGGTGTTATTTTCTTTTTTTAGGGGTGGTGTATTTGTAAATTTTATGTGCTCAGAGATACTTAAAAAGAGTTAAAGGTGATATCTTTTAAACCACAGCCGCACATCTAACTTATATGTGCTTCTAAAATACCATTAGCAAACTGTTTAGCTTAGTGAGTATGTTGGCAACAAAGATGAATCCTCTGTTTATATATCTCTTGCTTTTCCTGCCTTCTATGGTTGTTTTATCACAAACTAGCACCTACCCATCTCTATATGGTGACGAGGAGGGTTCTTGTGGAAACAGTGAGTTGATTCCTCCAAGGAGGGAAGTTTATGGAAATGGAAAAATATATGATATTACACATAGGATTACTCCGGGAACACCTTCTGGGATACCTGAAGATGGGATTGGGGATGAATACCTTAATCTCCATGAAAGCATGAAAAACGGATCAGATTATAATTTCTCGATTATAAAGTTGCCTGCTCACGCCGGCACTCATGTTGATGCACCTGGACATATGTTTCAAAATTACTATGAAGCAGGCTTTGATATCGATAGTCTTGACTTAGAAGTACCAAAGTTTAAAAGAACGGAAATGCGCCTCGAGGCGTTTTCCCTTCGCCTCACGAGGCGTAAGCCTCGAGGCGAACCGAGGCGTAAGCCCGAGGCGGAATTAAAAAATTAAATAAATATTTATATATCTTTAAAAAAATAAAATGCTAACTAATTTCATCATCAAATTCATCAAAAACATCAAAAACACACATAAAAAAGACATAAAATGTCACAAAAAGTCGAAAACATCAAAAATACACCTGAAAACCCCCTGAGGCGCACGTGAGGCGCAACTTTTCATAACGCCTCAGTCCTGTGAGGCGCATACTACTGTTCAAACACCTGAGGCGCCGCCTCAGAAGCGTTTTCAGACCGAATCGCCTTGAGGCGCGCCTCGAGGCGCACGCCTCAAGCGTTTTTTTAAACCATGAGAAGTACTAAGGGGCTGTTTGGTAGCCTCTTAATTAGCCTCTTAACCATTCAGGTCTGAATCATTCAGCATTCAGACTGTTTGTTTCAGCATCTGAATGGAATGATTAAGTGCTGAACCATTAAGCTAATAAGGGATGCTGAATGATTCAGCTCTTAACCATTCAGAGCCTCTTAACCATTCAGACCATCTTAATGATTCAACACTTAATCAACCAAACAGCCCCTAAATGGTATTAAACGGTTCCGTACAGAGATTTTTATTAGATTATTATTTGTTCTGTATAAAGGTTATATGATTGATCAAAATATGGTTTTGAAATACTTGTTTAATGGTTGTGTTACTAACTTATCAACCATATTTTAGAGATTCACCTATAAGATTTTGAGCTACAAATCATGTATTTTTTATTTTCTGCAGGCCCAGCGTTATTAGTTGATGTTCCAAGAGGCAAGAATATAACAGGTACTAACGGTTCTGTTTTAAGTACCCCGTATTCTTATAATTTTTTAACAAGTGGCTCTTTAGGCTTGCATGTGTGAGTTCTGTTCACACTTATGAGTTAAATTTTGATTATGTTGCGTGTCATTAACACTTACCTGAGTAAACCATAAACTACAAAAAGGGTTTTAAAAAGATTTTTTAAGAGAAAAGCAGTTGAAAATAAGTTGAACAATTGGGCATTCAGATTTCAGAAATTGAACCATGTATATATATACTTTTGACAAATTATCCTTTGCAAAACTCAAAGGTGAAATTAAGAGTAAAAAAATGTCCTTTTGTGTTTTCTTTGTGGATTGGAGGTATGTGTAAGTGGTACAAAAGAACTATTATTAAACTTGTGAAATGTTTGATCTTCGTGAAAGCCCTCTTTTTACTGCGGGACCACTTTTACTTGGTCGTGGTAGCTTGGTTTAGTAAAGCGCGCCTCGCACAAAAGTGACGAGGTCTAAGCGCATCGCGCGAAGTGCAAAGCGCAAAAAGCGTGGGATTTTCGTACCCGAAGCACACACTAATTATATATATTTTTTTATATATACCATGAGTTTTTAGCTTCCTTTACCTAAAATATAGCTATAAATAAGGTTTTTATGTGATTTTACCTATATGTACAAGCCAAAAACACCATAGCACAACATTTTTATGCATAAAAATACATGGTGTACGTGAGGCACGCGCCTAAGGGTCAAAAGTGACTGAAATTTTACCAAAAAAGCGCCTGAGACGCGCGCCTTTGGGAAATTGGGTAGGCGAAAGCCCTGAGGTGCCTTAGGCTGCGCTTT
The DNA here is from genome assembly GCA_032199755.1 of Ambrosia artemisiifolia. Classification (NCBI taxonomy): domain Eukaryota; kingdom Viridiplantae; phylum Streptophyta; class Magnoliopsida; order Asterales; family Asteraceae; genus Ambrosia; species Ambrosia artemisiifolia. The sequence goes on along the minus strand of CM063527.1, from coordinate 32,337,093 downwards.
GATGCGCCTAGGCGCGCTTTTTAAAACCCAGTGGTAGCCAGGCAAGATAACTGAAGGACACTTGCCTCATATTGTTTTTTGTAGCTCCTGTATTAGTTAAATCCGAACTTCTTAATAAATTATTGCAGCTGAAGTTATGAAGTCCTTGAACATTCCCAAGGGAGTAAAGCGTGTGCTATTCAGAACATTGAACACTGATAGGTAACCTCCTTTCACTTGCTTGGGCCCAGATGTCGTCATCACATGATTTCATTGAAATTTTGTTTTGACTTTTCATTGTTGGGATCATTAATTTCAGGCGGCTGATGTGGAAAAAGCAATTTGACACAAGCTATGTAGGATTTATGAAGGATGGAGCTCAGTGGCTGAAGGACAACACTGACATTAAACTAGTTGGTAAAACTCACTTCACTTCCGGGGGAGGGTTTGTTGAATTAGTACATTTATAGTTGATATACGTGCACTAAAATCATGAATTTTATATGTTAATTCCATTCGATGTTAATTAAAGACTATTCAGAAAATACTCTGTATATCATTTAATACATATGCATTGAGATGTATTAAATGATATATCATATACGGGAAAAGAACTGTATTGGAGGCAGTAAGAATTTATTACCGTTCTGAAACGCCAATGTTACAGTTTCTTCTTTATCTTATACCTAATTAATTTGTGATAGAAAACTAGATCCTCCCTCATGTAGTCCTGACTTTGAGAACCACAAAAGGTTATTAGAGAACATATGTTTGTGGAAATACCTAACAACATATGTTTGGCATATAAGCATATTGCATGACATAAATGCATAATCAGTCATTTGGTTTCTTTTTGTAGGTATTGATTACTTATCAGTTGCTGCATATGATCATCTAATTCCTTCTCATCTTGTCTTCCTAGAGAACAGGGTAAGGGCTTTGCTCTTAAACATATTTTGTGTGTAAAGTTGTGGACATTTATAATACTGCTACTATAATATATATGTGTGTCATCAGGATATCATTCTTGTGGAAGGCCTGAAACTTGAAGATATAGAAGCAGGGATATATAATGTGCATTGCTTACCATTAAGGTTACTAGGAGCCGAGGGATCTCCAATCAGATGCATCCTTATCAAATGATATTAGGCAGTTCACGAATCAAAGTTCATTTTCTTTTAACCTTTTTTTGGTTTTCCAAACTGTGTTTGTTACTTCTTGTTAGTTTGTTAATTAACTGCAGGTATTGCAAACATACTAAAAGGGATTTAGTGATTTGATGGTAAGAGCAGTTCTAGGAAAATAGTGTTAATCACAAAATTTCACGTCGTATTTCTCTAAAACTCACATTACTGATGATGGAAGTCTAGATATGTGCATCTCAAATACCAACTACTTTGTATATGTATGACTGAAAGAAAAAGGTAAACAGACCATAGAGACCATAGAGCAAGTTTGAGGGTTTCGAAGAACCAACCTTGGACAAACTTTGGTGGGAAATACACTAGTGTTGTCGGCACACATGTTTATGGACAATTATTATGATAAAAAGTTCCAAATATGTGTTTGCACTCCACATGTTTGATTAAATGTCTCAAAGAGTGTTTATATGTGAACAAAGCTTCACATTTTCAATGGGGTTTTGTTCGTGGGTATGTATTATCTATTCTTGTGAGTGGTTTGATTAGTCTGAATAGCTAAAAGTTTCGTATTTTTGTTGATAAAATTTTTGGTATTTTGATAAAATTACACGTGGAAAGATAAATTCAAGCATCAGACTTTGTCCCTCTATGGGCTGGAAAAGAAAAAGAGAATCATTTTTAGTAGGTTGTAGCTTTCACTTCACCTTATCCCTTGATCATGGGAATTTTGTGGTTCAAAGAGTGTGCTTGAATTAAGCTAGCACAATTTGATCTTTTAATTAGGCAGAAAAAAGGTTCTTGTGACTTATGTAGATCAAAATTGAGTTGTTTGTTATTAACATAGATTGCACAAGCTACTCTCTTGAGACAACCCGCTTTTCCAAAAGCATGGTGCATCTCCTAATGCAGCTTTTTACTTTCAAGAAAACTCTACTTTCAAGGTCAGGTTTGTGAATGTTTAAACTGAAAAGCTATTTGTCGTAGTTCTTTTTTTATAGTACAAGTCTTGACTGTTTAGGTTCTGATATCAAACTTTAGAAACATTTTGTAACAATCTATGATTATATTGTCATAAGTTCTGGTCATTTATACCTTTCTCAGGATGACCTGAAACTATTTTCTCGGACCTCTTTTTTTACTTGATCCATACTGTACCATTTTAAGCGATTTGTTCTTACCTAAAAAAATCTTGGCCTATCTCCTGCTCGACCCGACCTGCCCATTTTTCTAGGCTTATTGTTGTGGCTTAGATATATGTTTCGTCAATACCTATAGTTTGATTTGTATTTAATAAATAATGGTCAAAATGCTACAAATGAAAACAGTCAGATGACTTAAACGGGTCAAATCTCAACATGTAAACATGTTATTTAATCAAACAATAACAGCTGATTCCAGGTAAACCCTTCCCAATTACCCAATGTGCTCCATTTTCTACATCTGGTTTTAGTGTTTGTTTGGAATGTGTTATTATACTCTACTAAAACAGTTTGTCAACAAATACCATAACTGCAGCCAATGTTGCAAAAGTCGCTAAGCGCTCCCTAGTCGGAATCGGGAGTACTTGGGGAGTTCTTGGCCTAGGCCTAAAGTACTCGGGCCTCGGCAACCTACCTTGTAGCGATTACTCTCGGGGAGTACTCGGCATTCGAGACCTTGTTTTACAACATTGACTGCAGCGAAAACAGTTTGTCTATTCTAATGTATTTTTAGTGCAAGGATTAAGAGTACTATTTGCAGCCATTTAATTTGATCAATTTACTCTATACGTTTTTTTTATTTTCAAAATACTTTAGAATATGCTGCTAGAGCTCATACGGTTTTTTTTTTCAACGTGGCTCCTAGTAAAGTGACCCATTTACTAAATTACCTTCTAAATGGGTCAGAGCTCATACAGTTCAGCTAATCCATTACGGGTTTCTGGAAGGCCTTTGAAGAGGAGAGGTTAAAAGAGCCCAATCCAGGCATTTTTTTTTTGCAAAGTGGTCAGATATGTTTGATCTCACATTCAATGTGTATTCAACTACATAATACCTTTTAAACTGATTGAAAAAAGCGTTTGCAGGTCAAACAACCCAAGACACCATTAAATTTTTATTTGTCAACTAAAAAAACCATTTTGGTTGACTGGAAATATTTGTTCGTGACTGGAAGTACTTGTTCATAAGTGAACAGACCTTGTTTCACACTTACAGTGGGTTTTTGTTATTACATTAAGAATTAGCGTGTACTTTGTTTAGTCTGAATGGTTAAGGATTCCATATTTTTATTTAGAAATTTTATAGCATTTTGTATTCAGTTTAATCAAATATGTTATGAATCTAAAATTGCACCTGACGAAATTTATTCAAGTATCTAAATTTGTGGACATTTGTTTTGCTGTATTGGGTAAGTTTAGGCAAAATTACAGTTAAAAGGAATATGTTGCATAGCTAAAACTACACCTGGAAATATAAACTCAAGTATCAAACTTTTGGGTCCTTGGGAAACAAGCAACGTTTAATGGGTCTTTATGAGCTAGAAAACAAAGAGAATCATGAATTAATCGTTATTTCTTCATCACTAATCTAACGGTCCGTGTAACACACGGGGTTGAAAAATTATATCATACATTATTCGACTAATACAAATAAAGTCAGAAACTTATTCATGCCTAATAGCAATTATTGGGCCTAATACACATTGTTGGGGCAAAATCTTAAAAAAAAAGACCAAAAAGAAATTAAGACCATTAAAACATGAAGACCAAGAACAACGTTAAGCCAATCGCTTCTTATAACTCTTAATTACGTATATTATTTCATAATTCATTCAACACACACATCTGTTTTTGTGTGTGTGTATATATATATCATATATATGTATGTATCCATATAAATTCTTGGGTCTACTACGAATAATTGAGCCTAATAAGAAATAAAATCCCTAAAGTAATTCGGGCCTAATAAACATTATTGGGCTATATCCATAAGAATTCCAAAAAGAAATTAAGGCCTATAAACATTATTTTGAACCCTTTTAAACATAAAGCTTAACCATAAATCTTTAATATATATGTCAAATATAAATATACGTATTTTTCTACAAACTTAGTAAAATTGAAAGTTGTTATCAAAATATTCCAAAAATAATGATTAAAGTTATGATGAATACAAAAATAATAATAATAATAATATTAATAATAATAATAATAATAATTAAGTATACACATGATGATGAAGGATTAGAAATAGCCACTACAATTAAACTTATCGCAGTGTCCATAATTCATAGTTATAGAAACGATACTTATTTAGTTTATTTTACTTTAAAAAAAAAAGAATGGAGAATCAACTTTAGTTTTCTTTATACTCAATGATATGAGTCTTGTGGAAGAAAAGAATCAAAGTGATTTTGAAATGAATGTTGTGATTTGTTAGTATATGATTTATACCTTTCTTATTTTTAATACATGTTGTTTTCATTCCTTTATATTGGGGGCATTAGTGTGTTATTTTGGTATTCAATTTGCCTGTTGTTGAATATCATAATCATTTTTTATGGGAAGCATAACTGTAAATCTTTGTATCTTTCATTTTGTATATGGTGTTTGATGCTCATTTGAGAAATCAGTAAATAGAAGCTTATTCGGATTATTTAGATATCCAAATAATCCGAATAATCCAAAATTTTAAATTCTAAAATCTGAATCCGATCCGAATATCCGAATAAGTAATTCGGATTCGGATCGAATCCACCTAAATATCCGAACAAGAATTCTGATCGGTTTTTTTAATAGTATTTCGGTTCGAATTTCCGTTTTTTCGGATTTCAGATTTTTTGAACATCCCTAGAGGGAAGGGTCAGTGACACATTGTTGGTGGCTCACTTGGTAGGGGTGTTTAATTTTGGATTATCTGATTTTTGGACATTGTTGATATAACCCACTTGGTAGGGGTGTTCAAAGTCGGATTATCTAATTTTGGATAGTCAATATTGAGATCTGAATCCGGATCTGAAATTTTGGATATCCGAAAATTCGAATTTGGAAAATCCAATGGAAAATCCGAAACTTTAAAAAATCACTTCTTTCTAGGGCTGCAAACGAACCGAACGAACACGAACAAGGCCTTGTTCGTTTTCGTTTGTTAAGGAAAATATGTGTTCATGAACACTTACCGAACGAGATTTTATGTTCGTGTTCGTTTGTTAAGAAAACACTTATGTTCGTGTTCGTTTGTTAATTTTGTTCATGAACGCACACGAACACAAACGAACATTCATGAACACAACAAGTGCTCATGAACACAAACGAACACAAAAAAAGTGTTCATGAACGAAAACAAACACAAACGGACATATATTAACTTTCTTATAAAATCGAATTCACATACATATATTTACCTCATATAAATTGTTTTGGGTAAAATAATAAAAGTAAAAGAATATCAAGACAAATTATAAAAATTAAAAACCATATTAATCTATCGAGCACAAACAAACATAAACAAACGAACATAAAACAAATGAACATAAACGAACACGTTACCGAACGTTCACGAACATAAACGAACGAACGTGGCCTCTGTTCATGTTCGTTCGTTTAACTAAACGAACTTCCCGCCGAACGGTTCATGAACTGTTCGCTGAAAGTTCAGTTCGTTTGCAGCCCTACTTCTTTCTTATGCTAAAAGTCTAAAATCAAACCTGCTTAAAACAAACATTCAATATATATTATATTTTTAATATTTCGGATTCGGGAAATGTGTATTATGTTAGTTTAAGGTTAGGGTTAACTTGTAATGAATTAAATATATAGTATATATGTAAATAATATTATATATATAATATAGATATTTTTTAATATTTCGGATTCGGATAATCAATTATCCAATTTTTTTTTTCAAATAGGATTCGAATCCGAATCCAAAATTTCGGATTATTTGATTTTCAGTATCTAAAAATCGGATAATCCGAAATTTTGGAGAAAACGGATTTTTGGGTATTTCGGATTCAAATTCAGATTCGGGTTTTTTTAAACACCCCTACGACTTGGTATAACCATCAATGCAGTTTTGAGTGTTGAGTAGGAAGATTCGACGATGGTTAATGAGTGGAGGCTTTGGTGACCCCTAAAGGGCTTGGTTTTTGTTAGAGAATGATTTGCTACACGCGTAGTCGTTCCAAAGAGGGGTCTTTGGTGGAGCAAGTGTGGGAAGTTTTAAGGCGGTGGTGGTTTGGTAGTTTAATATGGCTAAGGCTATAGGTGTTCTTGATTGTCTTCCTCTCACACCGACCGAGATCCAGTAGTTATTAGCTGGAGTTTGGTAGGTACGTACTACAACCGAGTGTGTTTCACCGGAGCATATGCCAAAGTCATTTACCCGAAATGGTTCAATGTGGTTTCCATCGGCTTCTACCATCAATGGTTCTATATAAAAACAAGGAAAGTATTACCATCTAGATTTTTTAGGAAATAGTTCAACGGTAATAAAAACATAGTTAAGGTACTCAATGTATCGGTTTAAGCCCAAAAGTTCTCATTTATCGGTATGTTATGTTTGACAACAATGACTATGTTCTAACCAAATATGACTATTTTAATCACCATGATTGATTATGTCTATTTAAGATTTGCTATCAAAATATAAATATACGTATTTTTCTACAAACTTAGTAAAATTGAAAATTGTTATCAAAATATTCCAAAAATAATGATTAAAGTTATGATGAATACAAAAAAAATAAAATAATAATTAAGTATACACATGATGATGAAGGATTAGAAATAGCCACTACAATTAAACTTATCGCAGTGTCCATAACTCATAGTTATAGAAGAGATACTTATTTAGTTTATTTTACTTTTAAAAAAAAAAGAATGGAGAATCAACTTTAGTTTTCTTTCTACTCAATGATATGAGTCTTGTGGAAGAAAAGAATCAAAGTGATTTTGAAATGAATGTTGTGATTTGTTAGTATATGATTTATACCTTTCTTGTTTTTAATACATGTTGTTTTCATTCCTTTATATTGGGGGCATTAGTGTGTTATTTTGGTATTCAATTTGCCTGTTGTTGAATATCATAATCATTTTTTATGGGAAGCATAACTGTAAATCTTTGTATCTTTCATTTTGTATATGGTTTTTGATGCTCATTTGAGAAATCAGTAAATAGATCTATCAAGATGATGTTTTCTTTTATCATGTTGTATTAAAAATTAAAATTATGATATGTGTTGTACGTTTCTTTTCATATGACGTGTTCATGGTACGTTTCTTTGCATATGACGTGTTTTTTTGGTAGGTTTCGTATTTTCAGTTGGTTTAAAAGTTTCAAGGTTTGTTGTTTATACTGTAAGCCTACTGTATAAAACCGATCTGATCGTGAGATTAATATATATTTTATATTAGGTATAATGCATCATTTATATTGGTTTGATTAAAATAAAATTTAGGCTAACATATTCCTCAATCAATCAGTTGATTCTCATCTTAAATCCAGTCCAAGAAATGTTAAATTATTTTGAATAAATCTCTAATATATATATGTCATATATAAAATAGGGGATGGTTCAATAGAAAACTCATTTTATTGAGAGAACTCGAGAACTTTATATTACATATGTGCAATATATCATATATTGCATATGTGTAATATATATTGCACATGTGTAATATATCATATGTTACACATGTGTAATATATATTGCACATGTGTAATATATCATATGTTACACATGTGGAATATATATTACACATGTGTAATATATGACATATTGCATATGTGTAATATATATTACACATGTGCAATATATCATATATTGCACATGTGTAATATATATTACACATGTGTAACATATGATATATTACGTATGTGCAATATATGATATATTGAGTGTATTACATATGTGTAATATATATTACACATGTGTAACATATGATATATTGCACATGTGCAACATATGCAATAGTAATATATTACACAAGTGTGATATACAACATATGATATATTACATATGTGTAATATAGAGTTCTCGAGTTCTCTCCCTAACTATGAGTTCTCAATTGAACCTTCCCCTATATAAATATACGTATTTTTTCTACAAACTTAGTAAAAATGACAATTTTTAACAAACTTTTCCAAAAGTAATGATCAAAGTAATATTGTATACAAAAAATGGGAAAATAAATTCAATATACTCATGATGATGAAGGATTAGATATGACAACTATAACTAAACTTATCTTAGTGTTTATCATTCATAGTTATATAAGAGATACTTGTTTAGTTTAATTTTACTTTTTTTTTTAATAAAAAGAATGAAGAATCAACTTTAAATGTCTTTCTCTTCATTGATACGAGTCTTGTAGAAGAAAAAAAAAACAAAGTGATTTTGAAATGAGAGTTATGATTTGTTAGTATATAATTTATACCTTTCTTGTAACCATACATATTCTTTTTCATTCCTTTATATTGGGGCATTAGTGTGTTATTTTGGTATTCAGCTTGTTGGTTGATCAATATCATAATCAAATTGTTTTCATGGATAGTATAACTGGTACGTCTTTGTATCTTTCATTTTGTATATGCGTTTTGATGCTCATTTGAGAAATTAGTAAATAGATCTATCAAGATGATATTTTCTTTTATCATGTTGTGTTAAAATTTAAAATTATGACATGTGTTGTACGTTTCTTGTCATATGAAGTGTTCATGGTAGATTTCATATTGGTTTTTTTAATATATATATGTTTTTCAGTTGGTTTAAAAAGTTTTAAAGCTTGTTGTTTATACTGTAAGCCGGAATAATAAATCTCATATTTCTAAAAAGTCAATTTTTTTACGTTTCATACCTGTAAACATGGCTATATGGCATGAATATGTTGTACTGTACAAGTCTTGAGTTGGATCTGTCATGGCACTTGGTTTAGAATAACATAGAATGATCTGACCATTCTTTGAATCTTTGGATACTGAATTTATAAACATGGGCTATATGGCATCATAAAATTAGGACAATGACTTACTGAAACGTAAATATTTGTTTGATGTAGTTGTTAAGGACCAGATTGATCACTTTAGTCACGAGCATTCGCTTAGCCTTGTGCATCTTCAGCAGCCGAATCACAAACACGATAATTCTGATGATGAAGATGAAAATGAAGAGAAAGATGATTTTTTGGAGGAAGTCCGTCATGGGGGCAAATGCAACATATGTAGGGAGCAGATCTGGTCATTTTATCTCTGCTACTATTATTGCAAACTTACCCATCACATCCCAGTCACCCTCTTAAATTTTCTTATAATGATGATTATGATACAAAGTGTTTTTTCCGCACCCTGCAAAATTACCCATCACATCCCAGCCACACTCTTAATTTTCATAATGATCATGGTCATTATAGAGAGTGTTTTGTCTGCAGACTTGAGTTTTGCAATATTGGTTTTTATTATTGTAACAAATGCCCCTACACAATTGACGCAATCTGTGCTAACTTGTCGAAGCAGAAGATAAAGCACCCTAGTCACCCTCACCAGCTAGAACGAATGTTCGAGTACATATCATCTATGTGTGTAGCTTGTGGTAATAAGCATGAAGGGGTCTTCTTTCACCGTACCACTTGTCCTATGTTTCAGATTAACATGGAATGTGCTTTGTTGCCCGCTAAGTTACTAATACAAACTAGTACTAATGAGACTTTCACGCATGCACACCCACTTACCCTCACCTATTCCTTTCCAATTGAAGTAATTAGAGCTAATTATTATCCCCGTTGTAGAGTTTGTAATAAGGACTTCCGTTGTAATTTATGGAATTACAAATGTGACAAATGTCGCTTTTATGTGCATATTGATTGTGCAACTTCAATGAGGGAGCCATTTATGTCCATCTTTCAACCTGCAAGTGAGCAACCTCTTCTTCTATTTTTTTTAACTTTATTATTTTATCTGAAGATTATATATCTTAGTCTAATTTCAAGTATATATCATTCATCAGGTGTTGGCAAAACTTATAAAAATTATAGAGAAGATGAACACCCGAATTTGCTGCACTGTCCGTTCCAAGATGAAGGTGACAACCTTGTGAAGCATCACATGTCTAATCAAAAAGGTAAAGAACAAGATGGTGAAATGCTCAACCATTCTTGTCATCAACACCAACTCATTCTTTTTGACAAACAAACATCAGTTGGTACAAAACTGATTTCTCTACATGACCCCATGAAAAGAGTTTAGCTATTATGTGATGGATGGGTGAAACTAATCGTGACAGCACCGTTTTACATGTGCTGCAAATATGATGATGAACAATGTAGTTTTGTTCTTCACGAATGGTGCGCCAATCTACCATCTCAAATACAAGACTATTTTGACCATCCTGAGCATCATCTTGTTCTCTTGCCAAAAATCCCTAGTAAGTTCTTTGGTGTGTTTCATTGTAAGGTTTGCAGCTTACAATCCAATGGTTTCGCGTATGGATGTAGAGAGTGTGAATATTATGTTGATATAAATTGTGCATTCATACCCAACGAAATCACACATGAAGCTCATCCTGCTCATCTCTTATTGAAAGTAAAGCCTTCAACTGATCTATGTTGCAAAGCATGTCATTGGTGGGGAACGAAGTGGGGATTTCATTGTCCCACTTGTGATTTCTACATACATGCTAAGTGTGCTTTGTTAGTGCCTAGAGTGATTAAGCATAAGCTGGATAAACATCCTTTGAGCCTCAGATACGAGCCCGCTGAGAATCATATTGAGGAGTACTTTTGTGAAGTATGTGAGGTTGAATTTAACCCTTGGAAGTGGTTCTATCATTGCAACACATGTGCCCAGTCTATGCATCCTGCTTGTGCCCCATTAATACTTCAATCTCAATGTGAGCAAGCTACATTTAGATATTATAGAAGAGGCGTCTATGAGTTTCTCAACATGAAATTCTGAGGAAAGATTGAGATTAAAGATCACCCACACCCTTTGAGCTTTGTACAAGGGATTCAGAGCGACGGCAACTGCAGTAAGTGTAGTGGATATCTGAAGTATAAATTGATCTTCAAGTGTGTGGAGTGTGAGTTTGCAATTGATCATGAGTGTGCTTCTTTATTATTTGGTAGTTGATTCAGCTCTTTGGGTTGTACTTTGGTTCAGCCGTATTGTAATCTTTATATATCATGTGTGTCCAGTCAATTCACCTAGTGTAACATTTTTATGTGTGTTTGTTCAGTCAAATGTATACTATACACAGTAATGGGTATTCAAGTTTACATAAATGAATCGGTATTTCACAAATCAACTAATTTGGTTACAGATCAACTCCAGATTCTTTCCTACTCTCTCAATCGATTTTGGTTAGTTATCCAATTGTTGTCAACATATATGTTGCATTCAACATATATATTGATCATGGGTGTGCATTAGCTAAAAGTTCCTTATTTTTTATTGAGAAGTTTTATAGTATTCAATTGAACAATAGACTCAAGCATCAAACTTTGGGTCTTAAAGGACATTTGTTGTGATATATTGCGTTAGTTTGGGAAACAAACAACTTTTTAATGGGTCTTTATGAGCTGGAGAAAGAAAGAGCGAATCATTATTTAGTGAGTTGTGATCATGAGGTTTGTAGCTTCTCCTTCACTTTATTTATTGATCATGGGAATTTTGTGGTTCAAAGAGTGTGTTTTAATTAATAAAGCACACTTTGCTTTGTTAACTCAGTTGAAAAGGCTTCTTGTCACACTCTCCAAGCTACTCTCTTTTAAACATCTTGGCCTGATCCGACCCGACCCGTCCTGCCCATTTTGATAGGCTGAGCTAAAATTTGAGTTTGTTTATCGTTAACATAGATTGAACAAGCAGTTTGCAAAAGGGCTTATGAAGTAAAGTGCCTTTGAAGAAGGATAATGGTTAAAAGAAAAAGCTGAGAAAAATTTGTTTTGTATAAGGATAATGCAAAAGCATGTACCCAGGGTGCGTGATGCATCTGCTGAAGCATCTTCCCCGTTGTTCACCATCAAAATTGAAACTTTTTTAAGCAACATGTCCTGATCTGAATGAACCATGGCTGTCGCCCCGACCAAATAAAGGATATACTTTTTGTCATTGCATATAGTTTGTCTGTTTGATTACTTTTGGTTATGATTTTTGGATTGATGTTACTAATATTGATTATCATGACAATTTGAGTTGTGTTTAATTGATAATGGGTCAAACTTGTTTTAGCGTTATATTAATAGTGTTTCTAGAAAGGCTATACTAAAACAGTTTGTCAATTGTTGGTAAATACCCCGACTTGCAGGGGAAACGATTTATCCCTCCTGTTGTCTTCTCTGCCAAATTTTTTTTTTTTTGGCAGTGTGGCTCCCGGCAAACTGATGCTTTACTCAGGTTATCTTCTCAAATGGGTCAAATATGTTTGATCTCATGTCCAATGTATATTCCACTGCATAAAACCTTCTAGATTGGTAAATAAAAAAGGAAAAGAAAAAAAAAACAGTTTGCAGGTCAGCCAACCCATTTTGACCCGTGTTTAGGCTTGTTCAATATATTTAATGAAATTTTATGATCATGTATGTAGATTACCCTTATTGTTTAGTAAGCTTTTGTAGCTTCTCCTTCACTTTATTTCTTGGTCATGGCTAAGAGTTTTTGCATAGGAGTTTTTGTAGTGTGATTCAGCCGAGTAGGGTTCGTGTGACTCAGGTTTCAAAAGTTGATTTTTTTTTGTTAACATGGTGCATTTCTTGTTGCAACTTTTAAGTTAGAAAAAAAAAGACAATATTTTCAAGTTCAAGTTCTTGATTGTCCAAATTGTAATCCTAATTGCAGGTCGTTTTTAATAGTGTAAGTCTGATTGTTTGGGTTTTGATAGCAAGTTTTAGAAAGATTTTATTATTATATTGTGGTGAGTTTGGTCATTTATAGCTCTTTTTAAAATGACTCAAACCTATTTTGGTCAAACCGCATTCTTACCTGATCCAGTTTGAACCTTTTTTAATCGAACTGTTCTGGCCCAAACGTATTAAAGCCCATCACTTTGCCCGATCTAACCCTCCCGTTTTTCTAGGCTTGCTAAAAGTATATATCCGTGGTTTGGATATATCTTTGGGGAATTGGATTTTAATAACCCAAACTATTCGAAATTGGCCACTGGCACCCTCAACTAAAAAATTGGCCATATATAACCTCAACTATTGACTTATTGGAATCTAGCACCCAACTAACTGATGCCGTTAGTTGGGTTGCTGACGTGGCACAAGTTGCTGACGTGGCACGCTAATGTGTGCACACGTGGATTGACACGTCAGCATGCCACGTCAGCAAATCTTGCCACGTCAGCGAACCCACTAACGGTGTTAGTGATTTAACCCTTAGTGGGTGTTAGATTCCAATAAGTCAATAGTTCAGGTTATATATGGCCAATTTTTTAGTTGGGGGTGCCAGTGACCAATTTCAAATAGTTCAGGTTATTAAAATCCAATTCGCCTTGTTTTGTAGTCATTGCTTATTATTTGTTTGTTTGGAACTTTTGGTTGTTGTAATTTTTGAATTGATGTTACGTGATATATGGATTTATTTTACCGATAATGACTATCATGACAATTTGAGTTGTTTTTAACTGAAAACGGGTCAAACTCGTAAACTATTGAAAAAGATGCTACAAATGAGAACACTCAAATGGCTTAAACGAGTCGAAAGCTTTTGCAGGTCAAATACGTTTGATCTCACATCCGATGTGCATTCAACTGCATGATACCTTCTAAACTGATTAAAGAAAGCTTTTGCAGGTCAGCCAACCTATTTTGACCCATTTTGCCACCCTCACCTTTCTTTATTTGTACTGCTAATCTGCTATTATAGGCTGCTAGTACAATATACAACCAACAGGCCTTAGTATCCCTTATACACCTACAACAATGAATTTCTATCCAAAAGTGATACCAAAGAAGCTGCTCCAAAAGTAATATCCAAAACAACAGACAAATATGTTGTTTCTTTTATGTCTTCCACCACTTTATGTATTGATATGCTTACGCCTTCGAAGACCTTGCTGTTTCTCCCAGTCCACCGTTTCTGCCAATAATGATTAGGAAAACTGCATGTAGTATATCATTTTTTCTACGCCCCACTTACGGTGTGCGCATATAATGTATATATGTGTGGCCCTCGGGGGGAAAAAGTAAAGTTGCACTAGTTTTAACGTTATTTTACTAATTTCGTGAAAATAACGTTAAAAACGACGGACGGTTAATCATTCATCATGTGGTGGCGTTGATAGCCAAAAGACAAAGGGGGTACATCCACCGATCGGGTTTGTCCCGATTGCTAAGTGTTCTGTGCTTTATGTCCAAGGCTTGATACCAAACCACATCGAGCCGGGGGTCTCACTGGAAGCAGCCTCTCTATTCTTAGGGGTAGAGGTAAGGCTGTCTACATCTTACCCTCAGACCCTACCTTAGCTTTGCTATAGGTGGGATTAACTGAGTATGATGATGATGATGATGCATGTAGTATATCATTTTTCTCTTGTGGAACCTCTAAATCAATACAGAATTGTAGAACCTGGTTCACAGAGTCGAATTGAGCTGTAATCGGGACCTTAAGCCACACGTATATTTGCCACCAAACCACTTTTGCCACGATGCACTACGCTAAGATGTAGTTTCTGCATGGACCCTACACAAAAGGCATGATCCGTTCCCCATTGTTATTCCTCGCCTCATCAAGGTTTCCGCCATTGGGATTTTGTTACTTGATTATCCTTGGAAGCATTTAAACAATGTTGCATTAATGCTTGCCTAGTGTAAAAGCGTAGAAGGGTGGTAAACCATTGCTTTTTAGAACCCAACAAAGATGCTCAAGTTCTAGCTGAATATATCACCTTTAACATGAAGATTGGAGTCTGTAAAAGATGGAGTGCTCTACAATTTTGTATTGGTTTTATTCGGTTTCATATATGTTTTACTTGAATGCTGTGATTTGGGATGATTAAATAAACCACATGTCAACTGATGGTTTAAATTACCTGTGTGAAGAAAAAAAGTTATTAAAATAAAACATTGAACATTATAAGCCAATTATGGAAGATGTGTGTTCTTCAACAAAGCAATACTCAATATATCAAGTTTAGGGTTCAAGTAGTGAACTGTTTGTTGTTAACATAGATTGAACAAGCTATTTGCTTAAGGGCTTCAGATGTAAAACGCTTCTAAAGAAGAATGGTCTAAAGAAGAATGGTTAAAATAGCTGATAAAATTGATTTGATTTTGTTGCAATGTAGCTCCCGGTAAACTGACCCTTTTACTCAGTTTATGTTCTCAAACGGGTCAAAGATGTTTGATTTCACTTCCATTGTGTATTCAACTGCATAAAATCTATTAACTTGTTAAATAAAAGAAAAGGAAAAAAATGTAGATCAGTCAACCGGTTTTTACGAGTTATTAGACATGTTCAGGATACTGAAATGAAATTTGATGACACTGGTTGTGTGTACAAAATGTTAATATTATATAGGGACAGGTTCAAATACAAAGTAATGAAAACGTGCGAAGTGTGCGAACGCTCACTTGCACATGATAATTACGTAATGATAATTACGTAATGCCTTCATGAACATACAAAAACATTACGTAATTATCATTACGTAATTATCATGTACAAAGTGCATGATAATCACGTAATGAGAATTACGTAATGATAATTACGTAATGTTTTTGTATGTTTATGAAGGCATTACGTAATTATCATTACGTAATTATCATGTACAAAGTGCATGATAATTACGTAATGCTTTCATGAACATACAAAGACATTACGTAATTATCATTACGTAATTATCATGTACAAAGTGAGCCTTCGCACACTTCGCACGTTTTCATTACTTTGTACAATAACAGTCCCCTAGATATATTAACCAACAAGTAGTGGTGAACATGTATTTGGATTATCTCTATTTTGAGTTACATAGCTTCTCCTTCACTTTATCAGTCACCCGTTTAAGGATCTGGAGAGACATTTGTTTTCAATTTAATGGAATATGTTATGTAGCTTCTCCTTCACTTTATCAAAATTTGGGTCTTTATGGGCTGGAAAAAATAAAGAGAGAATCATTATTTAGCTTCTCTTTCACTTTATTTCTTTATCATGGGAATTTTGTTGTTCAAAGAGTGTGCTTGAATTAACCGAGCACGCTTGTTAATTCAGCGGAAAAAGGTTCTTGTGACTCGGGTTGCAATGGCTACCAAAATAAATAACACTCTTTGTTTACATTTTCAATTTGCGTGGATCAAAAATTGATTTGTTTGTTGGCGAAATGGCTTGGTTGTTTGTTGTTAACATTCGTTTGTGAGCCTTCTAACAAGTTGGAAAAATAAACTTTGGGTCTTTATGGACAATTATTATGATAAAAAGTTCCTAATATATGTGTTGCATTCCACATGTTTGATTAAATGTCTCAAAGAGTGTTCATATGTGAACAAATCTTGCTTCACATTTTCAATGGGGTTTTGTTCGTGGGTGCGTATTATCTATTCTTGTTAGTGGTTTGATTAGTCTGAATAGCTAAAAGTTCCGTATTTTTGTTGATAATTTTTTTGGTATTTTGTATTCAATTTAATGGAATATGTTACATAGCTAGAATTACACGTGGAAAGATAAATTCAAGCATCAAACTTTGTCCCTCTATGGGCAGGAAAAGAAAAAGAGAATCATTTTTAGTAGGTTGTAGCTTCCACTTCACTTTATCCCTTGATCATGGGAATTTTGTGGTTCAAAGAGTGTGCTTGAATTAAGCTAGCACAATTTGATTTGTTAATTAAGCAGAAAAAAGGTTCTTGTGACTTATGTAGATCAAAATTGAGTTGTTTGTTATTAACATAGATTGAACAAGCTACTCTCTTGAGACAACCCGCTTTTCCAAAAGCATGGTGCATCTCCTAATGCGGCTTTTTACTTTGGAGAAAACTCTACATTCAAGGTCAGGTTTGTGAATATTTAAACTGAAATACTACTTGTCGTAGTTCTTTTTTTGTAGTACAAGTCTTGACTGTTTAGGTTCTGATATCAAACTTTAGAAACATTTTGTAACAATCTATGATTATATTGTGATAAATTCTGGTCATTTATACCTTTCTCAGGAATGACCCGAACCTATTTTCTCGGACCCCCCTTTTACCTTATCCATAATGTACCATTTTAAGCGATTTGGTCTGACCTAAACAAATCTTGGCCTATCGCCTGCTCGACCCGACCTGCCCATTTTTCTAGGCTTATTGCTAAATTTGAATTTGTGGGCTTAGATATATGTTTCGTCAATACCTATAGTTTGAGTTGTATTTAATAAATAATTGTCAAAATGCTACAAATGAAAACGGTCAGATGACTTAAACGGGTCAAATGTCAACATGTATACATGTTATTTATTCAAACAATAACAGGTGTTTCCCAATTACCCAATGTGCTCCATTTTCCACATCTAGTTTTTGTGTTTCTTTGAATGTGTTATGTGTTATTATACTCTACTAAAACAGTTTGTCAATAATTACCTTAACTGCAGTGAAAACAGTTTGGCTTTTCTACTGTATTTTTATTGCAAGGATTAGGAGTACTATTTGCAGCCATTTAATTTGATCTATTTACTCTATACTGGGCCAGTACAGCAAAATGCTTTAGAATATGCTGCTAGAGCTCATACGTTTTTAAAACATTGGACATTAAAGTGTCATACCTTTTGGTATAATTAACTTCATTAAAAAGTAAGATAATTAGTTTAAAATATTTATCAAACCATTTATGGAAGATGTGTGTTCTTCAACAAAGCAATACTCAATATATCAAGTATATGGTTCAAATAGTGAACTGTTTGTTGTTAAATATTTGTTTGCTTAATTACTTTTGGTTGTTATGATTTTTGGATTAATGTTACATGATTTATGTTACTGATATTGATTATCATGACAATTTGAGTGTTTAACTGATAACGGGTCAAACTCGTAAACTATTAGAACAAAAATGCTAAAAATGTGCACACTCAAATGGCTTAAACGGGTCATGTACATGTATAAATGTTTTTTTCTGACCCCTTACTCATGTTATGTTCTCAAACGGGTCAAGTGTGTTTGATCCCAAACCCATGTGCATTCAACTGTTGCAGGTCAGCCAACACGCTTTGAACCATTTCCCAACTTATATGGGCAGCTTGGTTGGTGGTCGGCTTGGTTAGAATCTCATTCAATTTTTCTCGATGTATCTCAGAGTATCCAGTCACACAAAACTCATCTGCTTGCCATTTAAGATTTGGAGGCTAGAAGCAGCTCATAATGAGAAAACAGAAACCACTACCTCTTTAAAAGATGGAGTGCTCTACAATTTTTAGTAGAATGTTGTGATTTAGATGAGACTAAAATTAGTCTTTGTTAAAAGGATACGATGGGCGATTTCTGGCTTTCTAAGGTTTCTTTTTTTTGTTTTCCCGCTTTTGACTGTTCTTTTTTCTTTCTCCGGTACTGTTCCATTCCTTTCTCCACAGTATCTTTGTTTTCTCATGGGTCAGTCTCTATCAAATCCAAATAGTGAGGTTGCTATCTATCTGTGGTACTACGTGAAATGCTCAACCTGCAACAAGAAGGCTCATCTACAATAACGGAGGACATCCACTTTTCGTTTGTGAAGATCACACAGAATCGCAAGAGGCAAAGCCACATTCCACTATAAAAAATACATATAACAGAGTCACTATTTCATCTAACAACAATATCTTTTACTAGGTACTGCATAAACACATCAATTCCGGATGAAATTGGCCATACAAAAGCAGTCTTATTCAACGATGCAATGTCTGCGATGCTGAACATCACCTGCAAAGACTTGACAATGAAACACAGCTACACTGACCCGCATGCAATACCAGCCGAAATGCTCGCTGCTAAAAGGAATTTGTGCCCGATAAACTTCACGATTAAGCACCATGGCACACTTGCAGTCAACAACGTATCCAAGGCAGCAACACTATGCCAAACACCCCGGTTCCTAAAGCAACAGCCAAAAAACAAAGTGCGTCGCCATCCACCAGGTACAAACTCAACATCCACTTTGGTTATAATAACATTAAATCTAAAACAAATTTCCGAATTTCAACAGACACCGAACCACTAGACAAGAAAACAAAACAACAAAAATGGTCATTGGCGAAGGCACACCCGGCCCCACCGTTTTTTTTTGCTAAGTGGTGGAAATTTACGATTTTCGAAGGTAATTTTTATATGAATTGAGTCCGTGTTAGTCGTAAAAGTAATATGGTCAGAAATGTAATAAAGAAATAGTATAGGGGTTAAAGTTGTCAATCAGTTGAATGTTTGAAAGTTAGTTACTGGTAGTTAGTGGGAGGGAGTTTGTATAAATAGAGGGTAGTAGAGATTGTAAAGGTTAGCTATGAATTGAATAAAGATCTCTTCCCCTGTTTTTCTCTCTTCTTTATACTTTTATAGCTAACAAATTGGTATCAGAGCGTCGATTCTCTCGACCTCAATACCGTTATTCAACCACTTAACCGTCGTAACCACCCTCAACCACCGTCCTTCCGCCATAACCACCACACTCTGTTATCTTCTCCGTTCAGTCTGTTCTTCTTTTTCCGATCATTTCTTTCATTCTACCACTCTAAATTCTTTTCTTAACACTCTGTTTTCGGTTTTAGCTGGATTTAATCGATTACGATTAAATCATTCCATTGATTGAACAATTCGTGTTCAACCGATTCTGTGAATAGATCAATTTGTGGTCTGTTTACTCTTCATTCATCAATTCAATCAGTTTTTCTAAATTCTACCATTGTTTCTCAAAAAATGACAACAAGAAATCAAAACTTTGAGCAAAAGATTCAAGAACATGATGCTACCTTGAGTAGACTAGAGGCAGCTGCAGGTCAGAACTTGACAGAGATCGAAGGGTTGAAGTCTTTTGCATTAAAGAATGCTGAGAACCTGCAAAAGAATGTGGAAAACTTAGCTGCAATCAAAACTCAAATGGAAAACCAAATGAATGAGATCCTCAAGACTATTCAGAGTCAATCTTTGAGCAATAACCGACTTAATAATAATAACAATAATGATAATAGTAATAATGTGAGGAATACTCACAATCACCCGCACAATCATAATGATAATAATAATAATATGGTTCTTAACAATAATATGAACCATAACAGTCACAACAGTCGGTTAACTAAGATTGAATTCCCTAAGTTTGATGGGGAAAATGTGGAGGGTTGGCTTTGCAAAGCTGAACACTTCTTTGTAATTGACCAAACCCCTGAGTCATTGAAAGTGAGGCATGCTATTGTACATATGTATGATATAGCATTACTTTGGCACCAATCCTTTGTGCAATCTAGAGGAGGTAATATAGATGGTGTCACTTGGCCTGAGTATAAGAATGCTGTAGTAGCCAGATTTGGGCTATTGCTAAATCAGGATGCAATGGGTGCACTGGCTTCAATCAGACAAACTGGTACACTAGATAAACTAAATCAAGAATTTGATTTAGCATTGACTCGTGTGACCATTTGTGATGAGTATGCTGTGAGCCTTTACCTAAGGGCTCTGAAGCCAGAAATTGGCTATCAGGTTAGAATGTTAAGGCCTAAAAATCTACCTGAAGCCTATTTGCTTGCAAGAATGCAAGATGAGGCCATAACTGCTATTCAGTCCTCACAACCAAGAACCACCAAAACCACTTATAATAATCATAATAATAATAATAATAAGCCATTCACCATGGCCAACACCAACAAATTAGCCTTATTACCTAGTCCCAAACCTGTGAATTCTAAGAAATGGACTCTGTCTCATAAAGAAATTGAAGAAAAAAGAGCAAAGGGTGAGTGTTTTGGGTGTAATGAAAAGTATACCCAAGGCTATGTTTGTAAGAATAAGCAACTCTTCTCAATAGAGTTGTGTGAAATTGGTGAAGAGAATGAAGAAGTGGAATTGAATGAGTTGTTGGAACAAGATTTACAAGATCAAGAACCCAAGATTTCACTGCATGCAATGATGGGAGTCCCTTCCTATTCCACCATGCAAGTGAGAGGATCTATTGGCACTAAAACATTACACATATTGAATGATTCTGGTTCCACCCATAACTTTTTGAATGAAAGTTTGGCAAAGAAAATGAGATGTCCAATTAAAGAAATACCAGAAGTTAGTGTAACTGTTGCTGATGGAAATAAATTGAAGTGTACACAATTGTGCCAAGATTTTCAGTGGATGATGCAGGGCATTTGGTTCAAGACTGATGTCATATTAGTTCCTTTGACTAATTATGATATGGTCTTAGGGGTTCAATGGTTGCAGACCCTTGATGATATAATGTGGAACTTCAAGAAGTTGACTATGAGGTTCAAGGTGAATGATAAGTGGGTGGAATTGAAAGGGATTGAATCTAGTAAAGTTAAACTGTGTTCAGCCGAAAAGATGGAGGAAATATTATCACAAGAAGGGGTTGTTTCAGCCCAGATGTTTAGTTTACAATCATCTTCAAATGATTGTTTCCAACATGAGGCTAAAGTGGGGCAGGAAAATGAAAATGAAGCACTGCAACAGTTATTGCAAAAATATGAGGATGTCTTTGCAGTACCCACTGGTCTTCCTCCTAAAAGAACTTGTGATCATAGGGTCATATTGAAGGATGAAAATGTTACCATTAATCAGAGGGCTTATAGATACCCTGCTGGTCAAAAGGATGTTTTAGAAAATCTTACCAAAGAATTAATAGACTCTGGGGTGTAAGAAATAGCCAAAGTGCTTTTGCTTCTCCAGTGGTTCTTGTGAAAAAGAAGGATGGAACCTGGAGGTTTTGTGTGGATTACAGGAAGCTTAATGAAGCCACTGTCAAAGACAGATTTCCTATTCCACTTATTGAAGAATTGTTGGATGAGTTAGGAGGAGCTTCTGTATTTTCTAAGCTAGATCTAAGGGCAGGGTACCATCAAATAAGAATGCATGAAGATGACATTCACAAGACTGCCTTCAGAACTCATCAAGGCCTATTTGAGTTTGTAGTTATGCCCTTTTGGCTAACTAATGCACCAGCTACCTTCCAATCTTTGATGAATCAGACATTCCAGTCAACTATGAGGAAATCTACCTTAGTTTTCTTTGATGATATCTTGGTTTACAGCTCAACCATGGATCAACATCTTATTGACTTGGAACAGGTACTAATTCTTTTAAGAAAGAATTCTTTAGTAGCTAAAAGGTCTAAATGCTCATTTGGGGGGTCTACAGTAGAATATTTGGGGCATATTATTTCTGGTGCAGGGGTTCAAACTGACCCCAATAAAATTGTGGCTATAACTAATTGGCCTGTGCCTCAAGATCAGAAACAACTTAGGGGTTTCCTGGGGTTGACTGGGTACTATAGAAGATTTATAAGAAACTTTGGAGTCATTGCCAGGCCAATGACAGAATTATTAAAGAAAGATTCTTTCTTGTGGAATGACTCAGCACAAGAAGCTTTTAACAAACTTAAAGAAGCATTAACAACAGCCCCTGTTCTGGCCTTGCCAGACTTCAATAAAGTGTTTGTATTGGAGACTGATGCTTCTTCTAAGGGTATGGGAGCTGTCCTGATGCAAGATGGACACCCTATTGCTTTTGTGAGTAAGGCTCTCTCCATAAGACAACAAAACCTGTCTGTCTATGAGAAAGAGTTATTGGCTATTCTTATGGCTGTCAAGCAGTGGCACCACTACTTGATAGTTAAGAAGTTTCTCATAAAGACTGACCATAAGAGTTTAAAGTATCTTCTAACTCAGAAGATAACTACTCCCTTACAACAGACTTGGTTGGCAAAATTGATGGGTTATACCTATGAGATTCTATACAAGAAAGGGGCTGAGAATGTGGTAGCTGATGGCCTGTCAAGAGTTTCTGGGATGGCTTTATTTGAGCTCAATCTCAGCACCTTAGATCCCATGTTACTGAACAGGATTAAGGCCTCTTGGGACTCTGATCCTATCTTAAAGATTTAATTCAGAAGGTGAGTAATGGGGAGCAATTTAATCATGTTGTTTGGGATGGCCGGTTACTGAAAAGAAAGAATAAGTTGTGGGTGGGAAATGACCCTGAATTAAGAAAAGACATTCTCACTTTGTTTCACAGTTCACCTATGGGGGGTCATTCAGGGTTCAATCCTACACTTCAAAGAATTAAAGCCTGTTGTTATTGGAAGGGGTGCTACAAGGATGTTTTCAACTTTGTTAAGGAATGTCATTCTTGTCAACAATCCAAATATGAGCCTATTGCCAATCCAGGGCTGCTGCAGCCACTACCTATTCCTACTCATGTTTTTACAGACATCTCTATGGATTTCATAACTGGGTTGCCAAAGAATCAAGGTAAGGAAGCTATACTAGTTGTGGTGGACAGGCTAACTAAGTTTGCTCATTTTATGCCTCTATCTCACCCTTACACAGCACCTCAAGTGGCTCAGGTTTTCTTAGATTCTGTTTTTAAGTTGCATGGCAATCCTGTTACCATAGTATCAGATAGGGATCCTATCTTTCTGAGCCAATTCTGGAAAGAATTTATGAGATTACAAGGCATCAACTTGTCCTACTCCACTGCCTATCACCCTCAAAGTGATGGCCAAACTGAAGTCTTGAACAGATGCCTGGAGTCTTACTTAAGAGCTATGTGTCTACAATCCCCTAATCAATGGTTGAAGTGGTTAAGTCTAGCAGAATGGTGGTATAATACTACCTATCATTCTGCAATCAAAACCACACCTTTTGAAGCTCTATATGGTTTCCCACCACCCTTACATATTCCCTATATTCCTAATGATACACAAGTGGCTGCTGTAGAGGAATTACACAGGGACAGGGAAGCTATGATCACCAGATTGAAAGACTCCCTAGAACAGTCAAGGAACAGAATGAAACAGTATGCTGATGCTAAAAGAAGTGATCGTTCCTTTGAACCAGGTGATTGGGTCTACTTAAAGCTAAGGCCTTTTGTTCAAACAACACTGAGGATTCAAAAGCACAACAAATTAGGGCCAAAATATTTTGGTCCTTTCCTGGTTTTAGCTATGGTGGGTACAGTAGCTTACAAGCTGGACTTACCTGATACTGCTCAGATTCATGATGTTTTTCACGTTTCCCTTTTGAAGAAAGCTCATGGTCAGCATGCTCCTACTCTTCCACTTCCAATTGGTCATCGATTTGTATTGCAACCCAGATCTGTAATTGATAAACGATTAGTGAAAAGGGGTAATAGGTGGGCTCAACAATTACTGATTCATTGGCAGGACTTACCACTGACTGAAGCCACCTGGGAATTTGCCGATGATTTCGCTCTTCGATTTCCTGATTTTCAGTCTTGAGGACAAGACTGATTTTGGGGAGGGAAGCTATGTTAGTCGTAAAAGTAATATGGTCAGAAATGTAATAAAGAAATAGTATAGGGGTTAAAGTTGTCAATCAGTTGAATGTTTGAAAGTTAGTTACTGGTAGTTAGTGGGAGGGAGTTTGTATAAATAGAGGGTAGTAGAGATTGTAAAGGTTAGCTATGAATTGAATAAAGATCTCTTCCCCTGTTTTTCTCTCTTCTTTATACTTTTATAGCTAACAGTCCGGCCCCGCCGATTTGATCTTCCGGCCCCATCGATAGGAAAAGAATTGGGTCTCGTGATTTTCGGGCCCCACCACTATTATTTTCAAGCTTCGCCACTGAAACTGGTAAATCATGGTACTAGCCAACGCAAAGAAACGCCATCAACAGACAGTAGCAAGTGCCACATATTTTTGTATAATCATATACTGTATCTTTTGCATTGCTGTAATATTAACTAACCAACAATAGCCACCGAATATATATCTTTTGTAATTAGACCCCATATCAAAAGTAGTATATTGTGTACACTACTACATTATTGGTCAAGAGACACAATTGGGTAAACGTTTAAGATGTGGTTTAGTTGGATTAACTGTTTGCGTTTACTTGCTATGACCAAACAAGATCTGAAGTTCCAAATATGTCTTTGATTAAATGTCTCAAAGAATGTTTATATGTGAACAAACCTTGCTTCACATGTTTAGTGGGTTTTTCTTAATACATGAAGCTCAATTTATGGGTTTATAACTTGCTTTAATGGGTGTCTATCAAATGTTCCTGTGAGTGCTTTGTTTAGGATGAATAGTGAAGAATTTTATATTTTTTTATTGAGAATGGTGAGGTTCATGTGGTCAGCCCCATTTTTACTAGATCGAGTTTGAACCTTTTTTTAATTGGCCTTTTCTGGCCTCAACCCACCCTAACCCGTCACCCCGCCAGATCGACGTGCCCCTTTTTTATAGGCTTAGCTAAAATTATGAATTCACGGTTTGGATTTATGTTCGTAAGCATCGCATGTTGTTTGTTTGTTTAATTACTTTTGGTTGTTATAATTTTTGGATGAATGTTACGTGATTTTTGTATTTATGTTACTGATATTGATTATCATGACAATTTGAGTATTTAACTGATAACGGGTCAAACTCGTAAACTATTAGAAAAAAAATGCTAAAAATGTGAACACTCAAATGGCTTAAACGGGTCATGTACATGTATACATGTTTTTTACGACCTAATCGTGTTATTTAACAGAACAATAAAAGGTCTTTCCAAGCATGCTCCTTTTGCCACCTCTTGTTTTAGCGTTATTTTGAATGTGTTTCTAAAAAGGGTTCTGCCAAAACAGTTTGTTAATGGTCAGTAAATTGGATGAGTTGCAAGAGAAACGATTTATCCGTCCCCCTGTTGTCTTCCTCCCATATTTTTAGTGCAAGAATTAGAAGTACTTTTTTCAGCATTCAATTTGATCATTGTACTCTATACATGGTTGATACACGAAAAACTTTACATTAGCTGCTAGAGCCTGTGATACCTTTGGTTTTCTTTGCAATGTGGTTCCCGGAAAACTGGCCCCTTACTCATGTTATGTTCTCAAACGGGTCAAGTATGTTTGATCTCACATCCGATGTGCATATGCAGGTTAGCCAACACTCTTTGACCCATTTCCCAACTTACCAGATGTACTCATTTTGCCACCTCACCTATCTTTATTTGTACTGTTATTATATGTACTATATGGGCAGGTTGGTAGGTGGTCAGGTTGGTTATTAATTTGCCATTTAAGATTTGGAGGCTAGAAGCAGCTCATAATAATGAGAAAACAGAAACCACTACCGCTTTACATCTTCATGTGTGAAATTGTTTTTATCCAGGAATGATTTAATGAAGTTGCATTAGTGCTTGCCTAGTGTAAAAGGTTAGAAGGGTGATAAACCATTGCTTTTAGAACCCAACAAAGATGCTCCCATTTTGTTATGGCTATATTTTGAATTATGTTGTTTTTTTTTCTAGTTTTATATGGGGTTTATGAATTGTGCTAAGATTGGGTGGCCGTTAAAAAACAGATGGGGTGTCTAAAATGTTTGGGCTTAATTTTAGTAAAAAAAAAAACCATTGCATTTAAGAATTTGAGTGATCCCTACACCCCACTTAACTTCAAATGAGTCCACCATTGCATTTAATGAATAATACTACACTAAAAAATCTATTATTTCAATTAACAAAATATTTGGAGACTGGAGGTATGTGTTCATCAGTGACAAATTCAATTATTTTACTTTACCTATGTTTTCAAACTTTATATTAAAAAGTTAAAAAGAAATGTAAGGCTAGTTTACTAATTGTTAGAGACACCTTAACCTAGAGATCTCATGTTTAAACATGAGTAAGAGAGTTTAGACGTTAGGGTTTAGTGTAATATAGAGTAGGAGTAATATTTGTTGGATATATAGTATGTCCGATGTAATTAAAGTCGATATCAACGTAACCCGACCCGGTACGATCCGAAGAGTTACACGTTGGTACACGAATCAGATAAGTTCACTTGTAGGTGGATTATTATTTATGAAATAATAATATTATGAACTAGAGGGACTTAATATTAATTAGATTAATATTATGGAATATTATGGGAATATTCCAAAGGATATGGCATATTATGAGAATATTCCAAGAGTCTTGTTCTATAAATAGGGGATTAGGGTGTAAACCCTAATTACAAGTTTATTATAACAAAACAACTCCTTCCTCCCCAAGAAAAGGGTTCTTGGCCGCCACCCCTTAGGGCCGCCCCCTTTATCTGCCGCAAACCACCACCATAGGCTACCTCCCTCTTGCAAAGTGTTGCTCTCGGTAGGCCAGTGCTCGGGTGTGAACTTCCTACTAGCGAGGATTCGTTGTAACCCGCGTGTTACAATTCCGGTGTAGTCGTCAAAGGTTGATTACTAAACCCTCTATGGTTGTTTTTAATTTATTTGTTTATACGCGTTTAACTGAGATCCTGATTGGGAATATTTTGTTAATTGGATTAATAAAATCAATTATTATTACATATATATATAATCGCATATATATATATATATTTAAGTATAAATTTCCGGTTTTGTAATAATAATATATATACCGCTTCCGCTACGTATACGATACCATGATTCCCAACAGTGGTATCAGAGCCACGGTTACGCGCGTATAGATGGTAAAGGTTATAATTTTGATCTATGTTTTATTTGTCAAAATTTATTTATTTATTTTGACAAAAGATCAAAAGCTTTTAGTTGTTCATGTTTGTGATGTGAATCGAGCCCTAGGTATTTGACCCTTGTCATGGTTGTGTTTGTGATTGGTTTTATTTTATCTTTATCTTTTATTGATTTGTATTTTTATTACGGATATTGGATCCGGTGTAATAGATAGGGTTAGAATAGATTTGTTTTATTTTGTATTTTAAATTTATTTGTAATCCTACAAGTACAAGATCAAGATGAAGATAAAAAGGCGAACAGGTTCCATGAAGATAGAGATCTCGGGTCAAGTGGGAGTTATCGAAATAGTTTTGAAACCCTTTTAGACTAGTTCGTTTCGTTTCTGGCTAAAACGAAACGAGCGACCTGTTAGGGGCTCGATTCGGTTATTTTATTTTATGTTTTGTGGTTGTGTTTTATTTATTGTAAATAATCGAGATAACCCAAAATAAATAAAATTTTTCACAATCATGACAACGGTTTTGTTAAAACAAGTTTTATAAAAACCGAAAAGCATATTTAATAAAAGGAGTTTTATTAATATTAAAACAGGTTCATTCGCGATAATACGACCAACATAGTTTAAATAGGGTATTTAAAACTATACCGTGTCGAGTGTTGAAAGAAGTTTCAATTATCACGAACAATATAAAATTGGATTGTATAAACTATTGTGTGACTCACATCATGCTAACGAGTCATTCAATATATTTATGGTAAATATTAAAATTAAATCCCAATTTTAAATTGATGTTTTATGCCACCCTTAACGAGTTAACACTTCGTTCTAAATCGAACCCAAATGTTAGTGCTGACCCTGCATCTGGGCGTTGATCATGAGTGAAGGTAATCATCGCGTTTCCTGTGTAACATAGGCCGGTGTTACAGTTAACAGTAAAGGACCAAACATCGCTTGTTTGACAAGTGGGCATAGTTGGGGTTAAGCATACATCGCTCTTAGCGATAACCCCAAATGGAGAGTTGTGTAGTGGACACAATTAACAATTGTTGTTTACCTACCTAATCGTACCAGTGGACAGTGCTAAGCCAGTTCACTGTGTATTGATGAATCGAGGTCTCATCCTAATTAATTTTGCTTTTGGGTCATAAGATAAATTAGGATATTTAAAGCATAAAATACTAATACATTAGATTTTGAACTTTGTAGATGTCAACTGAAAACAATTCCGTCTTCCAATTCTCTCTCAAGTCCATCTTAGAGAAGGACAAACTTAACCACTCCAACTTCATGGACTGGCACCGCAACTTGAAAATCGTTCTCAAGGCGGAGAACAAACTGTATGTTCTTGAAACGCCAATCCCTGATGAACCCATCAATCAGAACTCTGTCGCTTATAGAAACTACTCTAAGCACTTTGATGACTTTTTGAAAGTCTCATGTCTGATGTTGGCATCCATGATACCTAAACTTCAAAGGACCATGGATGAGATGATGGCGTACGAGATGAATCAGCACTTGGTGGAAATGTTCCAACAGAGGGCTCGTCATGAGAGGTTTGATGTGATGTGATTACTCATAACCACTCGTATGCAATAGGGTACATCAGTTAGCACTCATGTGCTGAAAATGAAGGAGGGTCAAGTTAAAAAAAAAAAACCTATCACCTAAAAGAAGGGCAATCAAGGCAAAGGGAAGGGTAAAGTTGTTGCCAACAAGAAACCTCTGAAAGATGCCAAATGTTTTCATTGTGATAAAACTGGGCACTGGAAGAGGAACTGTGCTAAGTATTTAGCTGAACTAAAGCAAGCCAAAGCTTCTGGAGGAGAGTCCTCAAGTATATATGTTATTGAAATCTTTGCTTTTTCTAGCAAAACATGGGTGTTTGACACAGGATGTGGTTTCCACATTTATAATGTTTTGCAGGGACTAAGAAAGGTTAGAAAGCTGAAACAGGGCGACTTGGAGGTCCATGTTGGCAATGGACAAAGAGTTGCTGTGAAGGCAATAGGAGAATATGTTCTTTTACTTCTTTCTGGTTTAGAACTTGTTTTGAACAATGTTTATTATATTCCTAGTGTGACTAGAAATATTGTTTCATTTTATGCTTTGCGTTGACAAGGTTTTTAATTATCGTTTTAATGGTGAATTTATTTCTGCTTATTTTAACGATGTATTTTACTTTGATGCAAAACCCAACAATGGGATCTATGAGATAGAAATCCAAAACGATAACATATTATGCAATATCTCCCATAAACGTAATAAGTTGGACTTTAATGATACGTATATGTGGCATTGTAGACTTGGTCACATAAGTGAGAATCGTGTTAAACAACTCAAAAACGCAGGAATCTTAGATTCCAAGGGTTCAGAGTCGTTTGGAAAATGCGAATCATGCTTGAGTGGAAAGTTAACAAAAGCACCTTTTTCAAATGTTGGAGAAAGAGCTAATGATCTGTTAGGACTTGTACATACAGATGTATGTGGTCCATTCAGAACAATGTCAAGACATGGAGAAAGATACTTTGTTACATTTACTGATGATTTCAGTAGATATGGTTATGTTTATCTTATGAAGCATAAACATGAAACTCTTGAAAAGTTCAAGGAGTACCAAAACGAAGTAGAAAATCAGCTAAATAGAACTATTAAAATGCTTCGATCAGATCGAGGCGGTGAATATCTTAGTCAGGAATTCATCGACCATCTAAAGAATTGTGGAATAGTTTCACAACTCACTCCACCTGGAACACCGCAACATAATGGTGTGTCTGAGCGGAGAAATCGAACTCTATTAGATATGATTCGATCAATGATGTGTCGAACAAACCTTCCAAAATCCTTTTGGAGTTATGCTTTGGAAACTGCCGCAAGACTTGTAAATATAGCTCCAACGAAGAAGGTTGATAAAACGCCTTATGAGATATGGCATGGAAAGAAACCTCATGTATCCTACCTTAAAGTCTGGGGATGTAATGCTTATGTCACTCTAGAATCTTCGGATAAACTAGATCCCAGAGGCGAAAAAGTGGTTTTCGTCGGACACGGTAAGAAGATCGGTTACCTGTTCTACCACCCCACTGAAAAATAAGATTTTCACCAAACGCAGAGGCACTTTCTTAGAGGAAGAGCTTCTAGCGCGAGGGATTGGCGATAACCATGTGGATCTTGAAGAAATTCGAGAACCACAAGTGACTGAACCAATTGTTCAGACAGAACCAGAAGTAACTGATCCATTTGTTGAAGTTGAACCTGAGAGGACTCAAGAAACAACAGAAACACAAAGTGTTCGAAGAAGTATTAGGGATCGTCGTGCACCTGTAAGGTATGACGATATCTTCATGATTGATGAAGCTGAGCCTGCTACTTACAAAGCTGCAATCTTGGATTCGGAATCCAAGAAATGGCAAGAAGCCATGAATGCAGAGATGCAATCCATGTATGATAACCAAGTCTGGGATTTGGTTGATCTTCCTGCCGAGTGTCGGACTGTAGGAAACAAATGGATCTTCAAGAAGAAGACTGACATGGATGGGAATGTGCAAACCTACAAAGCAAGGCTTGTAGCGAAAGGTTTTACTCAGACTCAAGGAATTGATTATGAGGAAACTTTCTCGCCAGTAGCCATGCTTAAGTCTATTAGAATTCTACTTGCCATTGCTGCATATTATGACTATGAGATATGGCAAATGGATGTCAAAACCGCGTTCCTTAATGGACACTTATTGGAAGATGTCTATATGGTTCAACCTGAAGGTTTTGTCGATCCAAAGAATCCTAATAAGGTGTGCAAGCTGAATAAATCCATCTATGGATTAAAGCAAGCATCTCGCAGCTGGAATCTCCGTTTTGATCAGAAAATCAAAGAGTTTGGTTTTATCAAGAACGAAGATGAACCGTGTGTTTACAAGAAATCTAGTGGGAGCTATATCACTTTTCTTATACTGTATGTAGATGACATACTAATCATTGGAAACAATATCCCTATGCTTAAAGATGTTAAGACCTGGTTGGGTAAATGTTTCGCAATGAAAGATCTTGGTGAAGCCGCTTATATTCTGGGAATAAAGATCTATAGAGATAGATCAAAGCGGTTATTGGGTTTGAGTCAAAGTACATATATTGATAAGGTCATATGACGCTTTTATGCAAGACTCAAAAAGGGGGCTCTTGCCCATGGCACATGGAACCATTCTTAGTAGCAAACAGTGTGCAAACACTGAAGAGGAAAAGAAGAAAATGGAAAGAGTTCCATATGCTTCTGCTATTGGTTCTATCATGTATGCCATGTTATGTACTAGACCTGATGTCTCGTATGCTCTTAGCATGACAAGTAGATATCAACAGAATCCAGGAGAGAGTCACTGGGCTGCAGTGAAGAACATTCTTAAGTACTTGAGAAGGACTAAGGACATGTTCCTAATATATGGAGGATTAGATGAGGAGCTGTCAGTTAAGTGTTATACTGATGCAAGCTTCCAGACTGATCGTGATGATTCAAGGTCACAAACGGGATATGTTTTCATTCTGAATGGTGGGGCTGTTACTTGGAAGAGCTCTAAGCAAAGTGTGATTGCTCAATCCACCTGTGAATCAGAATACAATGCTGCATCGAATGCTGCAAAGGAGGTTGCCTGGATGAAGAAGTTCATTACTGATCTCGATGTTATGCCTAGCATAAAGAAACCAATCGAGATGTTGTGTGACAACACTGGTGCCATTGCTCTTGCAAAGGAACCAAGGTTACATCAGACCACCAGGCATATACTCAGAAATTACACTTTATTAGAGAGATAATAGCACGTGGAGACATCGTAAAACGAAGTTCATACAGATCTAAATCTGGCTGACCTCTTTACTAAGCCTTTACCTCAAGCTAAACATGAGGAGCATGCCGGAAAGATAGGGCTTAGAGTTGCTAGACAGTGGGCATGATCTGTAGCTAGTATTGGTGTTTTATTTTGAACTATAACAGTTACATTGAATATTTATTTGATTTAATGGGTTAAATGCAAATTTAAATATTTATTAACTGTGTTCATTATTTGTATGTTTAAATCCTTGAATAAGAGTATTCTAAATGTCCGTAGTCGATCAAATTACATGGGAATGAATTTGAATGTAAGACTATTGTGAATTGAGATGGTTGTATTCATGAGATGAATAACTCAAGGGTTTGAGAATCATAATTCACAGATATCATTAGGGAATGATATTGGATGTAACTCGCTTCAAAACGATCTCCATGGATCTGTGTCATGAGATGTTTTGATATTGATATGTTCAATCTGTCCTTTTTCCTAAGGCACATATTAAACTACATTGATCAAGGACTATCTTTGATGTTATCTAACACTATCCTGAAACATGGGTAGCAATCCGGATAGCGTTGGGAGAAATCCAAGATTAAGTGGGAGTTGTATGACGTTGATGGAATTCTGTACTTCTATAGGATTAGAAGTCTAGATATTCTGGCGCCCTCGTAAACTCAAACTGGTATAAACGCGTGGCCACGCTCGGACTAATGTAGTTCGTTAAACCATTTTGAATTAAAGACGAGAACAGAGAATGGTTGATCAATATAAGAATGAATGATCCATGTCTTATGATCAACGGATGTCTATACAGAAGGGACTTATTGATAGAATTATCAGGGCTATAGTATTTGGTTAAGTAAAGAGTTACTTGAAATCAAAGAACTGGTTGACGACTGTAAAGTGTCATACTGTGTTGGGTGCAATGCGATGCAGCTAGGCGTCCAACTCTGCGCACGTTGACTCATTTAATTAAAATCGTCCAAGTGGGAGATTGTTGGATATATAGTATGTCCGATGTAATTAAAGTCGATATCAACGTAACCCGACCCGGTACGATCCGAAGAGTTACACGTTGGTACACGAATCAGATAAGTTCACTTGTAGGTGGATTATTATTTATGAAATAATAATATTATGAACTAGAGGGACTTAATATTAATTAGATTAATATTATGGAATATTATGGGAATATTCCAAAGGATATGGCATATTATGAGAATATTCCAAGAGTCTTGTTCTATAAATAGGGGATTAGGGTGTAAACCCTAATTACAAGTTTATTATAACAAAACAACTCCTTCCTCCCCAAGAAAAGGGTTCTTGGCCGCCACCCCTTAGGGCCGCCCCCTTTATCTGCCGCAAACCACCACCATAGGCTACCTCCCTCTTGCAAAGTGTTGCTCTCGGTAGGCCAGTGCTCGGGTGTGAACTTCCTACTAGCGAGGATTCGTTGTAACCCGCGTGTTACAATTCCGGTGTAGTCGTCAAAGGTTGATTACTAAACCCTCTATGGTTGTTTTTAATTTATTTGTTTATACGCGTTTAACTGAGATCCTGATTGGGAATATTTTGTTAATTGGATTAATAAAATCAATTATTATTACATATATATATAATCGCATATATATATATATATATTTAAGTATAAATTTCCGGTTTTGTAATAATAATATATATACCGCTTCCGCTCCGTATACGATACCATGATTCCCACATAATTACATATATATATAATCGCATACATAATTGTGCTATGCAGTTATAGTAGTTTTATATAGACACCTTAACCTAGAGATCTCATGTTTAAACATGAGTAAGAGAGTTTAGACGTTAGGGTTTAGTGTAATATAGAGTAGGAGTAATATTTGTTGTTAAAGGAATTAAACAGTCATAAAATAATTTGTTTGAATTCAAATCACCAATAAGATGGTTGTGAATAAATTAGAGATGCAAGGTGAGCCATTACATACATACATATGTTCCCACATTTTTTAAAGAAAAAAATATAAAACTACTATAACTGCATAGCACAATTATGTGCCAAGTGTATAAAACAATT
Organism: Ambrosia artemisiifolia; assembly: GCA_032199755.1. Classification (NCBI taxonomy): domain Eukaryota; kingdom Viridiplantae; phylum Streptophyta; class Magnoliopsida; order Asterales; family Asteraceae; genus Ambrosia; species Ambrosia artemisiifolia. The sequence continues at coordinate 32,302,518 of CM063527.1, read as the reverse complement.
CTTTTCAAAAGCAACCAATTTAAAGTGTTTCTCTAGTTTCCTTTTTAAAGTATAGGTAATTACTTCATTTTGATACAAAGAGTATCAATACATATGATTTTAGTGTTTCTCAAGTTTCCTTTTTTAAAGTATAGTAAGCATGTTTTTCATGTTTACTTAATTAGGAAGTAATAGATAGGAGAATTTTGCTAAGTCTAGGGCTTTGTATGTTTGACCTAGTTGGTAAATGCTAGAAATGGATTATAAACAAAAAGCAATGAGTTGTTTTTGGGGTAACATTTATACCTATGGGTTACGAACGATTCAAGATGAACAAGATAACAAAAAATAACGTATCATGATAGGTAACCCTAAAAAACAAAATTGATAGGTAACCCTAAAAAACATAATTCACCTTCCAAACGACCGCTCTTCTTCTTCGTCTTTTCTTACAAACACAACTTAAGGTTAGTTGTGTGGTCCAATGAAACCATATGGACTTATGATAGGATCGATTAGAGATGGTAAATCTCCTAATAGACCCATAAAATGGATTAGGCTTCAAAGAACACAAGATTAGAAATACAACTCTTTACCCAATTTTCCTCCTCCCTTCATTGATAAACTTGCAATGCCTTTATAGGCTACATTGAAAGGAAATAACTGAAAAGATAGTTGACGGGAACAAGGATTAACACCACTCTAACTGACATAAAACAAATAAGAAAATATAGTAAAATATGCAAGGCAACATGTGAAGTTTTGCACGAGGGCTACGTGGGTGAACAAGGTGTACATGTATGTTGACTAGGCTTTAGCACGTATCAACTTATTTGCATCAACACTCATTTGTAACAAATGAATTGTCACTATTTTTATTGAAACAAAAATGGAATCTCATTTATTTATAAATGCCAAATAAAACGAAACTTTAATAAAACCCACATCAATACCTATCATTCATAATTATAGAAGAGATGCTTGTTTATTATTTTTTCACCTTTTTTTTCTTAATAAAGAGAAGTTGCGAATCAACTTTAATCTCCTTTCAACTCGATGATTTAGTTTATACAACTTAATATATAAGGAAAGAATCAAAGTTAGTTTGAAAAGAATGTTGTGATTTGTTCGTATATGATTTATACCTTTCTTGTAACCATACATATTCTTCTTCTTTTCCTTTATATTGAGGCATTTGTATGTGATTTTAGTATTCAACTTGCTTGCTAACCAATATCATAATCAACTGTTTTATGATGGATAGTATAACTGGTACGTCTTTGTTTCTTTCATTTTTCATTTGGCTTTTTTTATATATATATATTTTTTTCATTTTTCAGTCAATCGATTTAAAAAGTTTCAAGGTGTGTGGTTTAAAACAACATAAGCTGGTCGTATAAAATTGTCTAGACTGTAAGATCAGTATACATTTTATAACACTAGGCTAAGTGAATTGGGAGTTGACAGCCCAGATATCCCTCAATCAATTTGCCTCCTATTAAATATTAAATTTCTAAGAAAGTCAAAATTTTCATCGCCTCACCCCTGCAAGTTTATTTGTTTGTTTTTTTGAACGAGACACCCTATAAGGAATGTATCAAACACTATAGATTTAGTCCAACACTTCATCCTTGAAAGAAATGATATATTAGAATAAGCCATAATCTAAAAAGTTCTTAGTTGTAGGTATGAAGCACTAACATATAGTGATCTGAACATGTTATATATTGAATCTTTGGATGATGTAGTCATGAACATGGTTACATGGTTATTGTACAATTGAAACAATGACTATCATAAATATTTCATTGATGTAGATGCTAAGGACCAGTTGCTTTATCACTTTAGTCATGAGCATTCGCTCAGCCTTGTGCATCTTCAGCAACCGAATCACAAAAATGAAAATTCTGACGATGAAGATGAAAATGAAGAGCAAGATGATTTTGTGGAGGAAGTCCGTCATGGGGGCCAATGCGGCATGTGTGAGGAACAGATCTGGTCATTTCATCTGTGTTACTATTACTGCGAGTCTTGTGACTACTCATTGCACAAATTCTGTGCAGAATTACCCATGACCCTTCAACATAACCCTTCACATCCTGACCACAATCTTCAACTTTCTATTTATAAAAAGTCTGAATTTAATTGTTTTGTCTGTAATCTTAAGAGGAAGAATTCATATTTTTCTTATTGTGATACATGTGACTACTACATGGACATCGGTTGTGCTACCTTGTCGGAGCAGAAGATAAACCACCCTAGTCACCGACACCAACTACAACAAATGTTCAGGAGCATCGTATCTGGTTGTGTAGCTTGTGGTAGTAAACATAAAGGTGTCTTCTTTCAATGTACCACTTGTCCCATGTTTCATATTAGCCTGCAATGCGCTTTGCTTCCTACCAAGTTGCTAATACAAGTTAGTACTAACGGGAATTTCACTCATTCACATCCACTTAACCTCACCTATTCCTTTCCACGTTTCGAATGGGAAGCTAAGTTCCGTCCCCATTGTAGGGTCTGTGACAACAAGTTTAATTTTCATTTATGGAATTACAAATGTGACAAATGTCGATATTATGTGCATGTTGATTGCGCAACTTCAAATAGAGAGCCATTTATGACCATCTTCCTACGTGCAAGTGAGCAATGTCTTCTTATTTTTTATGTTGTTAGTTTGTTTGTGAAGATTATATATGTTAGTCTAACTTCAAGTATATATACCATGCATCAGGTGCTGTCAAAACTAATAAAAATTATAGAGAAGATGAACATCCAAATCTGCTACACTGTCCATTTCAAGATGAAGGTGACAACCTTTTAAAGCATTACATGTCTAATCAAAAGAGTAAACAGCATGATGGTGAAATGCTCAACCATTGTTGTCATCAACACCCACTCATCCTTTATGAAAAGCCTGCATCAGTTGGTAAGAAACTGGTTTCTCTACATGATCCCATGAAAAGAGTTCAACTATTATGTGACGGATGTGTGAAACCAATCATGGCGGTACCATTTTACATGTGCTGCAAATATGTTGATGAACACTGTAGTTTTGTTCTTCATGAATGGTGCGCCAATCTGCCCTCTCATATACAAGACTATTTTGGCCATCCTGAGCACCCACTTGTTCTCCTGCCAAAAATCCCTAGTAAGTTCTTTGGTGTGTTCGTCTGTGATGTTTGCGAGTTACCATCCAATGGTTTCGCGTATGGATGTAGAGAGTGCGAATATTATGTTGATATCAATTGTGGATTTATACCCAACGAAATCACACATGAAGCTCATCCTGATCATCTCTTAATGAGGGTAAAACCTTCAGGTACACTATATCTCACAGGATGGGATTCTAAAGCGCTGAGAATGAGGTGGGCATTTGAATGTCTCTCTTGTAATTTGTACTTTGAAGTGAAGTTTCCTTTTTTACTGCCTAGAGTGATTAAGCATAAGCTGGATAAACATCCTTTAAGCCTCAGATACGAGCCCGCTGAGAATCATATTGGTGAGTACTTTTGTGAGGTATGTGAGGATGAACTTAACCCTTGGTTGTGGTTCTATCATTGCACCCCATGTGCCCAGTCTATCCATACTAATTGTGTGCCATTAATACTTCAATCTCAATGTGAGCAAGCTACATGTGCATATTATGAAAAAGGCATCTATGAGTTTCTCAACATTAAATTTGGAGGAAAGATTGAGATTAAAGATCACCCACACCCTTTGAGCTTTGTACAAGGGATTGAGAGCGATGGCGACTGCAGTAACTGTCGTGAAGAAATGGAGTATGATAAACGATTGAAGTATAAAATGATCTTTAAGTGTGTGGAGTGTGCGTTTGCAATTCATCATAAGTGTGCTTCTTTATTATTTGCCACTTGATTAACTTCTTTGGGTTGTAATTTGGTGCAGCTGTATTGTAATCTTTATATATTATGTGTGTCTAGTGAATTCACCTAGTGTAACCTTTTTATGTGTGTTCAGTCAATTCAATACTCTGGTTTCGATCTTTAATGAGTTGAAGTATCTTAAATTTCAGTCTAAAATAGATTTTTACCTATCAACTTGAGATCCTCCCCATCTGTCTCAATCGATTTATCCAATTTGTCTTTGTGTTACTTGCATTATACGTGTTTGATTAAATGTCTCAAAGGTTGGTTCACATTTTCAATGGGTTTTTGTTTATGGGTGTGTATTATCTATTCTTGTGAGTGATTTGTTTAGCTAAAAGTTTCATATTTTTTATTGAGAAGTTTTATAGTATCTTGTATTCAATTGAATGGAATATGTTACAAAGCATCAAACTTTGGGTCTTAAAGGACATTTGTTGTGATATATTGCGTTAGTTTGGGAAACAAACAACTTTTTAATGCGTCTTTATGAGCTGGAAAAAGAAAGAGATAATCATTATTTAGTGAGTTGTGATCATGAGGTTTGTAGCTTCTCCTTTACTTTATTTATTGATCATGGGAATTTTGTGGTTCAAAGAGTGTGTTTGAATTAATCAAGCACACTTTGCTTTGTTAACTCAGTTGAAAAGGTTTCTTGTGACACTCTCCAAGCTACTCTCTTTTAAACATCTTGGCCTGATCCGACCCGACCCGCCCTGCCCATTTTGATAGGCTGAGCTAAAATTTGAGTTTGTTTATCGTTAACATAGATTGAACAAGCAGTTTGCAAAAGGGCTTATGAAGTAAAGTGCCTTTGAAGAAGGATAATGGTTAAAAAAAAGCTGAGAAAAATTGGTTTGTATAAGGATAATGCAAAAGCATGTATCCAGGATGCGTGATGCATCTTCCCCGTTGTTCACCATCCAAATTGAAACTTTTTTTAAGCAACATGTCCTGATCTGAATGAACCATGGCTGTCGCCACGACCAAATAACGGATATACTTTTTGTCATTGCATATAGTTTGTCTGTTTGATTACTTTTGGTTATGATTTTTGGATTGATGTTACTAATATTGATTATCATGGCAATTTGAGTTGTGTTTAATTGATAATGGGTCAAACTTGTTTTAGCGTTATATTAATAGTGTTTCTAGAAAGGGTATACTAAAACAGTTTGTCAATTGTTGGTAAATACCCCGACTTGCAGGGGAAACGATTTATCCCTCCTGTTGTCTTCTCTGCCAAATTTTTTTTTTTTTTTTTTTTTGGCAGTGTGGCTCCCGGCAAACTGATGCTTTACTCAGGTTATCTTCTCAAATGGGTCAAATATGTTTGATCTCATGTCCAATGTATATTCCACTGCATAAAACCTTCTAGATTGGTAAATAAAAAAGGAAAAGAAAAAAAAAACAGTTTGCAGGTCAGCCAACCCATTTTGACCCGTGTTTAGGCTTGTTCAATATATTTAATGAAATTTTATGATCATGTATGTAGATTACCTTTATGGTTTAGTAAGCTTTTGTAGCTTCTCCTTCACTTTATTTCTTGGTCATGGCTAAGAGTTTTTGCATAGGAGTTTTTGTAGTGTGATTCAGCCGAGTAGGGTTCGTGTGACTCAGGTTTCAAAAGTTGATTTTTTTTTTTGTTAACATGGTGCATTTCTTGTTGCAACTTTTAAGTTAGAAAAAAAAGACAATATTTTCAAGTTCAAGTTCTTGATTGTCCAAATTGAAATCCTAATTGCAGGTCGTTTTTAATAGTGTAAGTCTGATTGTTTGGGTTTTGATAGCAAGTTTTAGAAAGATTTTATTATTATATTGTGGTGAGTTTGGTCATTTATAGCTCTTTTTAAAATGACTCAAACCTATTTTGGTCGAACCGCATTCTTAGCTGATCCAGTTTGAAATTGGCCACTGGCACCCTCAACTAAAAAATTGGCCATATATAACCTCAACTATTGACTTATTGGAATCTAGCACCCAACTAACTGATGCCGTTAGTTGGGTTGCTGACGTGGCACAAGTTGCTGACGTGGCACGCTAATGTGTGCACATGTGGATTGACACGTCAGCATGCCACGTCAGCAAATCTTGCCACGTCAGCGAACCCACTAACGGTGTTAGTGATTTAACCGTTAGTGGGTGTTAGATTCCAATAAGTCAATAGTTCAGGTTATATATGGCCAATTTTTTAGTTGGGGGTGCCAGTGACCAATTTCAAATAGTTTAAGTTATTAAAATCCAATTCGCCTATATGTTTTGTAGTCATTGCTTGTTATTTGTTTGTTTGGAACTTTTGGTTGTTGTAATTTTTGAATTGATGTTACGTGATATATGGATTTATTTTACCGATAATGACTATCATGACAATTTGAGTTGTTTTTAACTGAAAACGGGTCAAACTCGTAAACTATTGAAAAAGATGCTACAAATGAGAACACTCAAATGGCTTAAACGAGTCGAAAGCTTTTGCAGGTCAAATACGTTTGATCTCACATCCGATGTGCATTCAACTGCATGATACCTTCTAAACTGATTAAAGAAAGCTTTTGCAGGTCAGCCAACCTATTTTGACCCATTTTGCCACCCTCACCTTTCTTTATTTGTACTGCTAATCTGCTATTATAGGCTGCTAGTACAATATACAACCAACAGGCCTTAGTATCCCTTATACACCTACAGCAATGAATTTCTATCCAAAAGTGATACCAAAGAAGCTGCTCCAAAAGTAATATCCAAAACAACAGACAAATATGTTGTTTCTTTTATGTCTTCCACCACTTTATGTATTGATATGCTTACGCCTTCGAAGACCTTGCTGTTTCTCCCAGTCCACCGTTTCTGCCAATAATGATTAGGAAAACTGCATGTAGTATATCATTTTTTCTACGCCCCACTTACGGTGTGCGCATATAACACTACAAAAAAATGCCATTTAGTGACACACATTTTTTTGCAACATTTAGCATTTGTGTCACTATTTTAGGTTTTAATGGCACTTTGCGTATGCTATATTTGTTTGACACATACATTTAGTGGCAGCTAACTTTTATGCTACTAATGTAGGTTTTTAATGACACTTGTACGTGACACTAAAAATTTTGTTAGTTTTTAATGGCACTTTCTTTATGCCATTAGAATTTTGGTGCATTTTTAAAATCACCTTTTATTCCCTCTTTGAAATTTTTACTAAAATTTAAACCTAAAAATTTATTCCCCCAATTAATTAGTTTTCCCTCAAGTTTTTTCGAAACAATTAAAGATCTCGCTCCCGAATCAAATTCATAATCCCCAAAATTAAGTTTAACAACTATCTCGTTCCAAACTCAATTGCCGTTCATCCATTTTTGTTTCATTCTCATTCAAGGTTCTATCTATAACTCTTATATATTGTTTTATGATTTTGGTGGTCTAATTTTTTTTGAATGCACCTGGTGTATGGGGCTTTAGAAACTTGATGGTCTCTGCGTTTATGTTATGTTATATGTTTAATAAATATAATGGCATTCAAAGAAGATGAACTCACATATGAAACAGACGACACGTTAACCGTACTAATTTTGCGTCGATTGAAACAGCTAGGGTTCGGGTTTCGATTAGATTTTGTTGACTAACATCGTTTGAAATTGAATTTTTTTGTGTATCTCTCTTAGTTATGTTTAAAATCAGTTATTTAACCAGAAATAACGAGAAGGAAACCCTAGCCTTAGCCTGTTCGGTGAAATTTGCGACTGGAGGTACGAGTCTCGATTAGAGTTTTAGTCTATTAGGTGTTTATGAATGTTATTCGGCTGAAAAAAAGGAGGTTTCTGCTGTGCATTGTTGCAGCGTTCTTCCAGAAATTCGGAACACAGACTATGAGGTAGGTTTAATCAACCCATATTTACGACTACAACCACCAGAGACGGTTGCACATCTGTTGAATTCCGATATCGGCTTGGCAGATAATCAGTCATAATCTCTACATTTTGTTGATGCATTCCTTGTTTCCTTTTCATTTTTTATGGATTTGTATACAATTTTTGTTAGCCTAATTAAGAAACTAATCAATTTGTGATTTTAGAAGCCAAATCAGATTGTAAATGCTTGTAAATGTTGTTTTTAAGGTGCATATTCATTGATTACTAACATTCACAAACAATGCACAAAAGCCTCAAGTCCCGCGCCTTGTTGCGCCTCGCGCCTTAGAGGGTGTTTGGGATTGCGTTTTGAATCTGATTTTTAGATTATTGCGTTTTGAAAACGCAGATAATTAGTTTTTAGTGTTTGGATTGCGTTTTGAAAGCGCAGATAATCAGTTTTTTAGGCTATCAAAACGCAATAATCTATAAGCAGCTCCACCCCTGCTTTTCCAAAACGCATAATCTGTTTTGAATAATCAATCCCAAACACCCCCTTAGTCACGCATTTTAAAAACCAAGTTTGAAATTTGTTTTAGTTGTGGCTGCACTAGGTTGTCTGTGTTTGCTTGCAAAAAGAACATGATTTGGCGAATCTAGTTGTAAAGAAGTACCTAGAATGCCTATTTCTTTGGTAATCCATTACTATATCTATGTTGTCAAAGTGCCTAGGCACATAGGCCGAGTCCGGAGCCTAGGCGCTTACAAAATGAGGGTTTTTTTTAAAAGACACATGGTATAAATTACATTTTTAGGGGTTTTAAAGATGTTTTAGGCTTGTTTAGAGCTACTTTAGGATGTTTAAGGGTTGTTTAGGACTTATTTATGGCTCATTTTGGATGTTTTAGAGGTTTCACGCGACTTTTAGCCTGAATTTTGCCGAAAATTGGCCTGAAATTGCGCCTCAACGCCTAAAGGTGCGTCTAAAGATTTCAGGCACTTCACCTTGCTTGTAATACCTTCTGTTGCTATATGAAATGCTCATATTATCCTTTGAGTATGCTATATAACAACAAGTTGTCAAGGAGAAATCTTAACCTGAATCGGAGAAATGGTCTACAAGTGAGGATCTCATGTTTCTTGAAGCTTGCGTCAACGTATTCGATGATCCAAAAAACGGTAAATCTTTACTTATTTTTAGTTTATATATTGTAGGTATTTTATCTAAAATCCTTTATGGTAAATGGTCATCATCCTTTATGAAGGATGTTTCGAAAAAAAAAACCCTTTAGGAATCTTTAAACTCATGGAATATAATAGATAAAAGCTTTTACTGGAATTGATTTGTTAGTGAACTACTCATGCAGTAATAGATTGCAAGGTAAATTGACCAGGTAGCTTTTTTGGTCTATTTAGTATTGATGCAAGTAATTAACTTATTAGCATGATTAAGGTGTTCATAATATATATTAGTACTCCTTTTATAAATAAAGGAATTAGATTGTTGTAAATATTTTAAACCACTTTTGAGTGGTTTGACCCAATTGATCCATTGTCTTTATACACAGGTTTGAAAGGGGTAGTTCAGAGAATGTTACTCGGAGCAAAAATCCGAATACAAAAGTTGGATCCACGCCACAACGTGTTTTGTAACATTGTATTGGCGTCGCTGCAACGTGCGGCTGTGAATAAACCTAGTTCTCATGATGCTCAAGGTACTAATGCAATTCTACGAATTCTTTGATTTATTGTTTGTTTTCTTATAAAATTTGATATGATCTCTTGTGCTAAAGCAATAATTGTTGAATCATTATGGTAAAGATATCAGTCTTAAATCATCAATGGAGGTCACTAACATGTGTGCAAGAAAACATCAGATGGGTATTATTTTGAGCACCCGCTTCATAGGTGCATATCGGAGTTGACACCTAATTTATCTGCTGTAGGACAACCCATCTGAATAACATCTTCAAGAAGTCATAATGATAATTGTAACTACTTTTAACTTGTTATTTTTTAACTATAGCGCAATATTAAATGAATGTGGTTATGTTGTAATCTTGTTATGAAATTGATGAGTCAAAACTTTTATTTTGGAGGGCAAAAATAGACATTTTGGCTATTGATCTTTAAGTTTTGTTGAGATTAAAGTTAAGGTAAATTTTTCTTTTTTTTGGGTCAAATTGTTAGGTGTTCGGGCTAATTATAAATGGTTGCATATTATATGTCATTTTCAGGTCATTTTTTTATAGGTTGTTTTCTTTTGAATCAAGAACAATGAGTTTCATAAATTAAATAGCTTTAGATTTTTTTAATCAATTCTAATGCTTATTTATATATTTGACGATGACAGGGTAGATACCATGAGAAGCTTTGGAGCTAAGTTTTATGATTTATCACAGGGAAATTCTCGACCAACATAAGATTTAGACTCTTCATGTAAACGTTTGGAAATTGGACTATGTTATTTATTACACAATGTTTTGATGACATTTGAAATATGTATCTAGATTGAACTTATTATTGAAGTTATAATATTATTATTCCGACATTTACTATTTTACCTGACTTTTATTTTATGTTTTATATTGTAAATAATATGATATTTGTGGCAAAAGTGCCATTGAAACTAGGATGGATATGTAAATAGGATTACTTTTTAAAGGCACAAAAATTGTGCTACAAAAGCCATTTTCTTTATATTGTGACAAAAAAAAGTGCCACTAAAATCTAAAAACTTTGTGCGGCAGATTGAAAAAGTGTCACTAAAAGGATTTAGTGTTAGTGCTTCTACTGACACTTTTTTGTGTGCCGCCCATTCCTGCAGGGGTGTTTAGTGGCACTTTTTTGTTTTTTTGTGACACTTTTTGCATGTCACTAAATGGATTTTTTTTGTAGTGTAATGTATATATGTGTGGCCCTCGGAGGGCAAAAGTAAAGTTGCACTAGTTTTAACGTTATTTTACTAATTTCGTGAAAATAACGTTAAAAACGACGGACGGTTACTCATGCATCATGTGGTGGCGTTGATAGCCAAAAGACAAAGGGGTACATCCACCGATCGGGTTTGTCCCGATTGCTAAGTGTTCTGTGCTTTATGTCCAAGGCTTGATACCAAACCACATCGAGCCGGGGGTCTCACTGGAAGCAGCCTCTCTATTCTTAGGGGTAGAGGTAAACCTGTCTACATCTTACCCTCCTCAGACCCTACCTTAGCTTTGCTATAGGTGGGATTAACTGAGTATGATGATGATGATGATGCATGTAGTATATCATTTTTCTCTTGTGGAACCTCTAAATCAATACAGAATTGTAGAACCTGGTTCACAGAGTCGAATTGAGCTGTAATCGGGACCTTAAGCCACACGTATATTTGCCACCAAACCACTTTTGCCACGATGCACTACGCTAAGATGTAGTTTCTGCATGGACCCTACACAAAAGGCATGATCCGTTCCCCATTGTTATTCCTCGCCTCATCAAGGTTTCCGCCATTGGGATTTTGTTACTTGATTATCCTTGGAAGCATTTAAACAATGTTGCATTAATGCTTGCCTAGTGTAAAAGCGTAGAAGGGTGGTAAACCATTGCTTTTTAGAACCCAACAAAGATGCTCAAGTTCTAGCTGAATATATCACCTTTAACATGAAGATTGGAGTCTGTAAAAGATGGAGTGCTCTACAATTTTGTATTGGTTTTATTCGGTTTCATATATGTTTTACTTGAATGCTGTGATTTGGGATGATTAAATAAACCACATGTCAATTGATGGTTTAAATTACCTGTGTGAAGAAAAAAAGTTATTAAAATAGAACATTGAACATTATAAGCCAATTATGGAAGATGTGTGTTCTTCAACAAAGCAATACTCAATATATCAAGTTTAGGGTTCAAATAGTGAACTGTTTGTTGTTAACATAGATTGAACAAGCAATTTGCTTAAGGGCTTCAGATGTAAAACGCTTCTAAAGGAGAATGGTTAAAATAGCTGATAAAATTGATTTGATTTTGTTGCAATGTAGCTCCCGGTAAACTAACCCTTTTATTCAGGTTATGTTCTCAAACGGGTCAAATATGTTTGATCTTACTTCCATTGTGTATTCGACTGCATAAAATCTGTTAACTTGATAAATAAAAGAAAAGGAAAAAAATGTAGATCAGTCAACCGGTTTTTACCAGTTATTAGACATGTTCAGGATACTGAAATGAAATTTGATGACACTGGTTGTGTGTACAAAATGTTAATATTAGATATATTAACCAACAAGTATTGGTGAACATGTATTTGGATTATCTCTATTCTGAGTTACATAGCTTCTCCTTCACTTTATCAGTCACCCGTTTAAGGATCTGGAGAGACATTTGTATTCAATTTAACGGAATATGTTACATAGCTTCTCCTTCACTTTATCAGTCACCCGTTTAAGGATCTGGAGAGACATTTGTATTCAATTTAACGGAATATGTTACATAGCTTCTCCTTCACTTTATCAGTCACCCGTTTAAGGATCCGGAGAGACATTTGTTTTCAATTAAATGGAATATGTTACATAGCTTCTCCTTCACTTTATCAAATTTTGGGTCTTTATGGGCTGGAAAAAATAAAGAGAGAATCATTACTTAGCTTCTCTTTCACTTTATTTCTTTATAATGGGAATTTTGTTGTTCAAAGAGTGTGCTTGAATTAACCGAGCACGCTTGTTAATTCAGCGGAAAAAGGTTCTCGTGACTCGGGTTGCAATGGCTACCAAAATAAACAACACTCTCTGTTTACATTTTCAATTTGTGTGGATCAAAAATTGATTTGTTTGTTGGCGAAATGGCTTGGTTGTTTGTTGTTAACATTCGTTTGTGAGCCTTCTAACAAGTTGGAAAAATAAACTTTGGGTCTTTATGGACAATTATTATGATAAAAAGTTCCTAATATGTGTTGCATTCCATATGTTTGATTAAATGTCTCAAAGAGTGTTCATATGTGAACAAACCTTGCTTCACATTTTCAATGGGGTTTTGATCGTGGGTGTGTATTATCTATTCTTGTGAATGGTTTGATTTGTCTGAATAGCGGTATTTTTGTTGATAATTTTTTTGGTATTTTGTATTTAATGGAATACGTTACATAGATAGAATTACACATGGAAAGATAAATTCAAGCATTAAACTTTGTGCCTTTATGGGCTGGAATAGAAAAAGAGAATCATTTTTAGTATGTTGTAGCTTCCACTTCACTTTATCCCTTGATCATTAGAATTTTGTGTTTCAAATAGTGTTGTTGAATTAAACTAGCACAATTTGATCTGTTAATCAAGCAGAAAAAAGGTTCTTGTGACTTATGTAGATCAAAATTGAATTGTTTGTTATTAACATAGATTGAACAAGCTACTCTCTTGAGACAACCCGCTTTTCCAAAAGCATGGTGCATCTCCTAATGCGGCTTTTTACTTTCAAGATCTACTTTCAAGGTCAGGTTTGTGAATGTTTAAACTGAAATGCTACTTGTCGTAGTTCTTTTTTTATAGTACAAGTCTTGACTGTTTAGGTTCTGATATCAAACTTTAGAAACATTTTTTTTGTAACAATCTATGATTATATTGTGATAAGTTCTGGTCATTTATACCTTTCTCAGGAATGACCCGAACCTATTTTCTCGGACCCCCCTTTTTATCTGATCCATACTGTACCATTTTAAGCAATTTGGTCTTGACCTAAACAAATCTTGGCCTATCGCCCGTTCGACCGACCTGCCCATTTTTCTAGGCTTATAGCTAAATTTGAATTTGTGGCTTAGATATATGTTTCGTCAATACCTATAGTTTGATTTGTATTTAATAAATAATTGTCAAAATGCTACAAACGAAAACAGTCAGATGATTTAAACGGGTCAAATGTCAACATGTATACATGTTATTTATCCAATGTGCTCCATTATCCTACATTTAGTTTTAGTGTTTGTTTAAACGTGTTATTATACTCCACTAAAACAGTTCGTCAATAAATACCATAATTGCAGCGAAAATAGTTGTCTTTTCTACTGCATTTTTAGTGCAAGGATTAGGAGTAGTATTGGCAGCCATTTAATTTGATCGATTTACCCTATACCTGGCCAGTACAGCAAAATACTTTAGATATGCTACGAGAGCGCATACTTTTTTTTTTTTTTGGGGAACGTGGCTCCTAGTAAAGTGACCCATTTAGTAAAATACATTCTAAATGGGTCAGAGTTCATACATTTTTTTTTGCAAAGGGGTCAGATATGTTTGATCTCACATTCGATGTGTATTCAACTACATAATACCGTTTAAACTGATTGAAAAAAGCGTTTGCAGGTCAACTAACCCAAGACATCATTAAATTTTTATTTATCGACTAAAAAAACCATTTTGGTTGACTGGAAATATTTGCTTGTGACCGGAAGTATTTGTTCATAAGTGAACAGACCTTGTTTCACACTTTCAGTGGGTTTTTGTTATTACATTAATTAAGAATTAGCGTGTACATTAAGCTCAATTTATGGACTTATAACTTGCTTTAATGGTTGTGTATTATCTATTTTTTGTGAGTGCTTTGTTTAGTCTGAATGGTTAAGGATTCCATATTTTTTATTTATAAATTTTACACTATTTTGTATTCAGTTTAATCAAATATTATGTATCTAAATTTACGGACATTTGTTTTGCTATATTGGGTAAGTTTAGGCAAAATTACAGTTAAATGGAATATGCTGCATAGCTAAAACTACACCTGGAAAAATAAACTCAAGTATCAAACTTTGGGTCCTTGGTTGGGAGACAAGCAACTATTTAATGGGTCGTTGTGAGCTAGAAAACAAAGAGAATCATGAATTAATCATTATTTCTTCATCATAGGAATTTTGTGGTTCAAAGAATGTGTTTGAATTAATCAAGCACAATGTGCTCTGTTAAATCAGCGGAAACGCGTTCTTGTGATTCAGGTTGCAATGGCTCCTAAATCAAGTAACACCCGCCAAGCTACTCTCTTTTTGGATTTAGGTTACTGATATTGATTATCATGACAATTTGAGTGTTTAACTGATAATGGGTCAAACTCGTAAACTATTAGAAAAAAATGCTAAAAATGTGAACACTCAAATGGCTTAAACGGGTCATGTACATGTATACATGTTTTTTACAACCTAATCGTGCTATTTAACAGAACAATAAAAGGTCTTTCCAAGCATGCTCCTTTTGCCACCTCTTGTTTTAGCGTTATTTTGAATGTGTTTCTAAAAAGGGTTATGCTAAAACAGTTTGTGAATTGTTAGTAAACGAGTTGTCGCAACTCGCGCGTTGCTGCGGGATGTTGATTATGATGTATTTAGTAGTAAATGTGCCAAATTTTGTTATAGCAAAACATTGATGCAAACTTTTCTTCCTTTGGTGAATCTTTCCTTTTACATTCAGTGTATGATTTATAGAACCATCCGCGAGAGTTGTCTATGTGCTTTATACTTGCAAGACATATGAACTTGATATTCTACGTAAAGGTAACTTTTAAATTCAATATTATAGGTAAGAAGAAAAAAATGAACAAAATGATATTCCTTGATTTTCTTTAGGAGATACTTTTGTTACGAAGATAGTGATGCAATAGTAATGAGTATTACTAACTATAAAAAAATGTGTTTCCTAATCTATAAAAAATATATTATGCTAAACTTATAAAGCAATTACTTTTAATTTTATGTTAAATTCTACTCTTTCATCTAGATATTAGAAATAGCAAACACATTCATACAACATCTATCAATAAATTAAATTGAAAGAGTTTCCCTTTTGTCATTCCTATGCTTATGCTGCCTACAAAGTTCCTTTGGTCATTCCCAATAGTATCATATGAAGTACTAACCCAAGGTTTGTACACCTCCATTCAGCCCCGAAACTGAATTCAAAACCATCAATCATGTTGTCCCCTTTGGGGTCTGCTTTGGCAGTCCAGAACCATTACCATTCGAGGTCATTTAGCCACCGTTTACAAACTCGCAATTCCTCCTATGTGGCTGCGAAACACCTCGAATCGTTGATAGATCACCATACCCAACGATTTGGCACTGAAACTGCTCCCAAAGTCATCCTGCTGCCATCCTGTTTTAACAACCATATACCACTACTATTCAGGACTGGTTATATAAATGCAAACTTTCTACTCTATGGGATAGCCTTTCAACAACCAAACATAAAATTTTAAACACATTGAACTGATAAGTGAACTTAAATTCCTGACTATGAAATATCCCCTAAATCCATCATATGTAACCAAACTAAACTGAGTTAAAATTCATCCATAAACATGTATGTTTACTTCAAATTAATGAATCAACAGATAAATTAAGCTACTACCAAAGTTATCTGTATTTTTAGATACATACATACATACATACATGTATACGTGGGTTCGATTGTAAAATTGCAGATACCTATGATTTAGTCAAATAGATTATAAAAAATATAAAACAATAAAACGTATAGCAATGGAGCATCAAATTACAAAATTGACGTAATTACACGGAAACAGCTAAACAGAAGCCCCAATTATTATATCAAGAAAAACATTTACCTCCACGACTTGTGTACAAAAAAAATTGTAAACAATTAATCAAGACGGTAACAAAAGATGTCAAACAAACAACAATAGAAACACAATGACGCTTTCATTACATAAAAAACACACAATGTGCATTCAACATCATCCATTTCTTAAAAAAATGTCACATTTGATCAAAACATGTTTAAAGATCTTTACAATGCATAATACTACATCAGACACGCAAAAAAACAAAAAAACAAAAAACAAACTCATCAAGAAACAACATAGTCATTGTCCAACTAAATGGCGAAAGTTTTATTTTTTTTTTTCCTAAAAAGGACACAAAGTAACAATATATCAAAGAACCTTTATGACTAATATCGGCAGCGGTAATATGATGCGAGTCGTTGGCATTTAGAGGAGTTTTAAAGTGAGTTAGGCGAGTGGTGCGTGACGCTGGTACCAGATTGATTTGGAGACAAATTTGAACAAAGATGACGGTGATTTGAAGGACAATAATTGGTGGTTGATCTCGGTTTCGAGTCAAGTTATAATATTGGTGCTGTAGGGGCAAACAAAAGATTTTCTAGTCAACACTGGGAGATATAATTCTTTGAATTTATTGGAAATAGTTATGTTGGTTTATGATGATTTAGTCAACTGATTTAAAGGGGTACTAAACCATGTTGACATGAAACAAATATCAATATTAACGACAAAAGAAACCCATTAAGAAAGATACCATGAAAAAAATGAAGCAACAAACACCATATTCACACTTTTTCTTTCCATAAACTTTCTAGTCTGATCTCCACAAAATCTATCTTAGTTTTGTAAATTCCAAGAATAATCTCTACTCCCCAATTCCCCCTTTCAACCCAATTAAAACACAATAATAAACAAATTAAACGAGCAAACCACATGATATCAACAATATCCAAAGTCACCCAATCAATGTTAAAACATTGTTTCAACAGTACCCCAACACCAACATGATAAGGAAGAATCAGAGAAGAAGAATATCAGCTCAAAAATCTAGGGTTATCACCCTTTCCCTCCTTTATTTATAATGTCGTTATAGGTAGTTACAACTTTATCAGAATTACAACATTAGTCCTTCTACTATTACTTATTACAAAACTATCCCAAACTATTATTATCCCTAACAATACATCCCTCCCATTAAAAGTATTGACCTCAAGACTGAGTAGTAACATCAAAATCAGGAAATCTAAGAGACAATTCTTGAAGGTCTTCCCAAGTAGCATCAGCAGCAGTGGATCCTTGCATTGAACCAAACCTTGCAAGGAACCTCTATTTCCCTTCCTGGCCCATTTTCTTTCTAAGATAGCTGCTGGTTTCAAAGTGAGTCTTGGCTCATTAGGTAGAGGAATTATGGTGGTGGGAGGGCCATTAGCCTGTTTTAACAATGATACATGAAAGGTGTGATGCACCAGGACATCATTTGGCAGGTCAAGCTTATAGGCTACTGCTCCAATCTTCTCCACAATAAGAAATGGACCATAGTATTTAGGGGAGAGTTTAGTGTGTTTGGTATACCTCATGGTGGCTTGACAACAAGATTGGATCTTCAAATATACCCAAGTACCCACATCAAAATTCCTTTCAGTTCTGTGCTGGTCAGCAAGTTGCTTCATTCTGTTTTTGGCAGTATCCAAAGATTGCTTCACTAGTTTGATCATATCCTCTATGTCCCTACATAAAACATCCACTGCAGCCACTCTTGTATCATTGGGAATGTAAGGGATCCATGTAGGAGGAGGATACCCATACAATGCCTCAAAAGGGCTCATCTTTATGGTAGAATGGTAGCTAGAATTATACCACCATTCTACCAAACTGATCCATTTGACCCATTCTTTATTCTTTCCCATGGTCATGCACATCAGGTATGATTCCAAGCACATGTTGACCACTTCTGTTTGACCATCTGTTTGAGGATGGTATGCAGTGGACAAGGCTAAGGAAACACCATGTAATCTGGTGAATTCCTTCCAAAAGTTACTGACAAAGATGGGATCCTTGTCAGATACTATGGTTGTTGGCCACCCATGCAACTTAAAGACCTGATTTAAGAACACTTGTGCCACAGTGGTAGCATTGAAAGGATGAGATAGTGGAATAAAGTGTGCAAACTTGGTAAGTCTGTCCACAACCACCATAATAGTATGCTTTCCCCTGACTTAGGAAGGCCACCAATAAAGTCCATTGAAATATCAGTGAAAATGTGTTTGGGAGTGGGTAGGGGCTGTAATAAACCAAGAGAAGCTACTGTTTCATTCTTACTTCTTTGACAAACTTGACATGCCCTGATATGTTGCCTTACATATTTTGTTAACCCTTTCCAATGGAAGAATTGTTTGATCCTTTGAATTGTGACATGGACTCCTGAGTGTCCAGCCCAGCAGAATCATGATTCATTGTCAAAATCTTCTTTCTGAGATCACCAGTTTTCCCAATAGCTAACTTATTCTTCCTGGTCAAAAGTTGGCCATCCTAAGCATAATATTTGACCATTTTGCCCTATTTTAATTGATTCAACTTCATCAATAATTGCTCATCATAAGACCAGGACTGTTTTATTTCATTTAAAAGAGAAGGATCAAATGTAGATAAGGTAATTGGCAGAAGAGAAGGACCTTCTACCCTTGACAAAGCATCAGCTGCCACATTTTCTTTTCCCTTTTTATAAAGAATCTCAAAGTCTAAACCCATCATCTTTGACAGCCATACATGCTGCAAAGGGGTGTTAACCTTTTGTTCTAACAAGTACTTGAGACTTTTCTGATCTGTCTTTATTACAAACCTTCCATTTGACAAATAATGTTTCCAATGACTGACTGCAAACATGATTGCCAATAATTCCTTCTCATATACAGAAAGAGCATGTTGCCTAGGTGACAAGGCTTTGCTTATATAAGCAATAGGATGGCTTTTCTACATAATCACTGCTCCTATGCTCAATGAAGAAGCATCAGTCTCTAAGACAAATTGTAAGGAGAAATCAGGAAGAGCTAACACAGGGGGTGAGCTCAATGCTGTTTTGAGTGTCTCAAACTAAACTGAGTTAAAATTCATCCATAAACATGTATGATTACTTCAAATTAATGAATCAACAGATAAATTAAGCTACTACCAAAGTTATCTGTATTTTTAGATACATACATACATACATACATACATACATACATACATACATACATACATACATACAAACATACATACATACATACATACATACATACATACATACATACATACATACATACATACATACATACATACATACATGTATACGTGGGTTCGATTGTAAAATTGCAGGTACCTATGATTTAGTCAAATATATTATAAAAAATATAAAACAATAAAACATATAGCAATGGAGCATCAAATTACAAAATTGACGTAATTACACCGAAACAGCTAAACAGAAGCCCCAGTTATTATATCAAGAAAAACATTTACCTCCACGACTTGTGTACACAAAAAAATTGTAAACATTCAATCAAGACGGTAACAAAAGATGTCAAACAACAACAATAGAAACGCAGTGACGCTTTCATTACATAAAAAACACACAATGTGTATTTAACATCATCCATTTCTTAAAAAAATGTCACATTTGATCAAAACACGTTTAAAGATCTTTACAACGCATAATACTACATCAGACACGCAACCAAAAAAAAAAAAACCAAACTCACCAAGAAACAACATAGTCATTGTCCAACTAAATGGCGAAAGTTTTATTTTTTTTTCTAAAAAGGACACAATGTAACAATATATCAAAGAACCTTTATGACTAATATCGGCAGTGGTAATATGATGCGAGTCGTTGGCATTTAGAGGAGTTTTAAAGTGAGTTAGGCGAGTGGTGCGTGAAGCTGGTACCATATTGATTTGGAGACAAATTTGAACAAAGATGACGGTGATTTGAAGGACAATAATTGGTGGTTGATCTCCGTTTCGAGTCAAGTTATAATATTGGTGCTGTAGGGGCAAACAAAAGATTTTCAAGTCAACACTGGGAGATATAATTCTTTGAATTTATTGGAAATAGTTATGTTGGTTTATGATGATTTAATCAACTGATTAAAAGGGGTACTAAACCATGTTGACATGAAACAAATATAAATATTAATGTAATAAAAAAAACCATTAAGAAAGATACCATGAAAAAAATGAAGCAACAATCACCATATTCACACTTTTTCTTTCCATAAACTTTCAAGTCTGATCTCCACAAAATCTATCTTAGTTTTGTAAATTCCAAGAATAATCTCTAATCCCCAATTCCCCCTTTCAACCCAATTAAAACACAATAATAAACAAATTAAACGAGCAAACCACATGATATCAACAATATCCAAAGCGGAAGCAATATCAAGTTACAAGCCCAAGTGACAACATGTTACAAAAAGATTATTCAAAAACATGAAACTAAATCCATAGACGTCATGCAGACCCGTGCGCCCAGTCCGTGTGATGCTACCTTAGCGACCTGAGAAAAACATGCCAAAAAGGTATCAACATATAATGCTGGTGAGTTCACAGGTTTTCATAATACGTTACCAAGTGCTACCAAATGTTACCAAAATTTTCCAAGTTCAAACCTGTCAATTCCATGTCAAGTGTAAGCCAAAGTACGCTAGCTAGGCGTAAGTTTTGCTACTACTACGATTGGAAAACCATTACTGGACACGTTTAGCAAGTTCAGCAAGTTTAGCACATGTTTAAGCCGCATGAATAATGTTTAGCAAGTTTAGCATAGGTCGAGACAACATGCACCCGCCTGACCTCCGGTCGACGAGTGGGGCTGGTCAAGCCCAATAGATCTATCCACAGTTCCCCCGTTGTGCAACCCCGCACATTCATGGTTTCCCCCGGGACTTCCAAATATCGTATAGTAACTCAAAAGTAACCCGTAGTATGACACAAGTTCCCAAAATACAAGTTTAGCCCATGTTTTCTCCTCCCAAAAGTAAAGCTAGTAAAAGTGGGGCTGTGAAACTCACCTTAGGTTGTGTTATTCGAAATAAAGAATAAAAGACAAGCCTTGATAATCCCAACTACTGGAGATCTATAAAAAAAAGTCCACATAAGTGTTTTGACTAATAACCTTAAGGTTATCTAGTCCCCGATTGTCCAGATCGTGACCAAGTATGTTTAAAATGCGTTTGACTGTTAAACCGACACACCAGACTGACCCGACATCCCGTTGGTGACCCATCACATAAACTAATCAAGTAAACATAGATTACACATAAGGTTCAAGCATAAAACACTAATTAGTTCGCATAAAAAATCGCACATACGCAGTTGCAAGGTCGAATCAGCATGAATATGGACTTGGTTCGACCATTTATAAGTTCCTTCGACCCTTACATAAGTTCATACAACCTATCACATGTTCATTCGACCTTAACACATGTTAATTCGACCCTAACACGTGTTAATTCGACCTAAATCATGTTCGTTCGACCCCCAGAACCCCTCCCCCACCCCTTTGACCCCACGACTGGTCGAATGGGGTCTTTCGACCCAGTCTGCAGCAATCATTCTAAAACGCATCAAATCGCATCAAAACAGTCCGAAAACATCATGAAACACATCAGTCAAGTATGAATAACATATCCCCACGAAACCCTATCAATTTTACTCCAAAATCGGTCCATTTTAATACTTACCCAAAATGGCAAAATTATGGAAACATCATATCATGCATGAAAACTTTACCCAATTTGGAAACTTGTTGGTATCCTTTCATAATCACCTCAAAATGCTCAGTTTAATGTGTTCATGAAAACCCCCAATCGTTTTATCAAAAATAACAACATGCATCAAGCCCTAGATTTAACAAGAATCCCCAAAATATACATAATATCATCATCCATCCAATCGTAACCTAAAACAATCATAAACCAATACCAATAGCAGCCCTAGATCATGTTTCTGTCATCTAAACAACAGTTAATCATTAAACAACATAAAACACTATTAACACATGTTTATTTGTACTAAAACTCATGTTTAATGATAGGTTTTTGTTTAAAAAGATGTTTGAAAGGTTTTTAATCATAAAAATCACCTTAGAACAGATCTGGACCTTTAGGGTTAAATAAAAACGAATCAAAATGCATTAATAAGGGTTTTAGATCAAGAAGACACCTTAGATCTTTGCTTGGAAGATGTTTGTTGGTTAGATTATGAAAAATGAGGTCAAAAACTCCTTCCCCAGTGATTAAAGTTGAGAGAGAGTGTTTAGAGGCGTTTAGGGTTTGTGAAATGATGAAAAATTGCAAAGTGTGATATTTATAGTCACTGTTCATTCGACCCCTTGCAAGGGTCGAATGGGGTTTTGTGTTGGTCGAATGGACCTTTCACAAGGCTCAGTATCCTGATTCGACCCCCTTAAGGTTGAACCAGTTCCCATGTTTTCCAGATTTTCCAGTTTTGTTGTTTAAACGTGTTTTAGCACATCCTAACACACGAACATGCAATCCTAACATATGTTAAGCATATAGAATCATGTATAATCATGTTTACACCTCCGAAACACGTATTTGCATATTATATCACCTGTATGTATCAATCTTGGTATAACACTCAATTCAATTCATGTAATTTCACCAACAACGAGACTCAAGACCAGTGTATACTCAAAACAACCCCCAATGATCATCCGGATCGTTGAACCCTGGACAATCCTAACCTGACCCGACTCAACTGACCCGGTTAAGTACGTTAATAAATGTTCTTCGCTAAGGTAGACTTATATGTTTTGCAAAATGTTTAAGTTGAACATGCCGGGTGTTACATAATCACATAAATCCGCAATTTAAATTCAAATCCTCTGTTCCACGGAGCCTAATTCAAATAATATCACATTTTGGTTATATTCTTGAGCAATTCAGAACACATGATAATAAATATATTATTAATATCATGGTTAACATCCATTTAGGTTATCTTGCAGAAATAAACACAGAAAACATCTTATGTAATGCAAATAACAAACTATTTCATGTTATGATTATTGGGCATGGAACATTACACTTAAAACCAGAATATCACATTTATTTCTTTCCACATGTATTTCTTTCCAGAATATCAAATTTTGTAACAACACAATACAATCAAACAATTAACAAACATTCGATTACAAATTCAAACAAAAGACACAAATTGAGGGTTAAAAGCAGCATTAAACTAATTGTAAATTGCGTAGATCTAAATTTGACAAAACTGAACCCTAAGTGCGAGGAATTAAGAAAATTATAAACGGGGAAGAGGAATGGCAAAGGAAAATGTGTGAATTGAATAAGTAGGGTTATATCTTATTACCTTTGATTGATCGATAAGTTGAAGAAATCTGGTGAAACTTGTTGATTGGTTTCAGTTGTTGTAGAATATAGAAGAAGATATGTGGGCGGTGGTTAGGGGGTAAACGGTTTACTCGTTTGGACTAAAATATGGAAGAAGTAATGAGAGAAATCAGAAAAGTATAGACAAAAGGGGAAAACGGATTAATAAACCGTAACGGGGTTAAGGTGCTCCTCGTTTGGACGTTAAGTTTATGATTGGATGTTAAGTTGGTAATTGTATTATTATAGAATAGAATGGGTTGTAGGGGAAACAATTTATCAATCCCCCTGTTATCTTCCTCCCATATTTTTAGTGCAAGGATTAGAAGTAATTTTTTCAGCATCTAATTTGATCATTGTACTCTATACATGGTTGGTACAGGAAAAACTTTACATTAGTCTGCTAGAGCCTGTGATACCTTTGGTTTTCCTTGCATTGTGGTTCCCGGAAAACTGACCCCTTACTCAAACGGGTCAAGTATGTTTGATTTCACTTCCGATGTGCATATGCAAGTCAGCTAACACGTTTGACCTATTTCCCAACTTACTAGACCTACTCATTTTGCCACCTAACCTTTCTTTATTTGTACTGTTATTATATGTACTATATAGGCAGGTTGGTAGGTGGTCAGGTTGGTTATTAATTTGCCATTTAAGATTTGGAGGCTAGAAGCAACTCATAATAATGAGAAAACAGAAACCACTACCGCTTTTCATCTTCATGTGTGAAATTGCTTTTAACCGGGAATGATTTAATGAAGTTGCATAAGTGCTTGCTGTAAAATACTAGAAGGGTGATAAACCATTGCTTTTAGAACCCAACAAAGATGCTCAAGTTCTAGTTGAATTTCCATTGTCTTGCTCAAGTTTTGTTATGGCTTTATTTTGGTTTTTTAAAGAACGGTTTGTTAATTGAAAAAATCTATTTTTTCAATTAAGAAAAATCATTTTTGGAGGTTGGAAGTATGTGTTCATGACAAATTCAAATTATTTTACTTTACCTTTGCTTTTAAACTTTATATTAAACAGCTACAAACCAATTTAGGGCTAACTTATTATTAGAGGCACATGCCTCTTAAACTGGAGATTTCATCTTCAAACCTGAGTAAGAGAGTATTTTAGTTACTTAGGATTTGGTGTAAAATAAAGTACAATAATATTTATTGTTAAAAAAAATCAGTTACAAAACAATTTGTTTGAATTAAAATCACGAATAAGTTGGTTGTGAATAAATTGGGAATGCAAGGAAAGCCATTTACATGATTCATAGGTTGTTTAAAAAACACACATACATATGGTTCCCACATATTTTTAAGAAAAAAAAACAAAAATACTACATATGGATAATACAATTATGTGCCAAGTGTATAAAAATTTCTTTGCTGCCAATATTCAAAAGCAACAAAATTTAAAGTGTTTCTCCAGTTACCTTCTTAAAGTATATGGAGTTTCTTTTTTTTTAAGCTTAAAGTATAGGTAGTTACTTCATTATGAAACAAAGAATATCAATACATATATGATTTTTGTGTTCCTCAAGTTTCCTTTTTTAAAGTTTATGGAGTATGCATTCTTCAAGTTCCCTTTTGTAGAGTATAGCAATTGCGTTAAATAATGAGATAATTATGTATTTTATCTAATATATTCTATTGATATCCTAACTGTAGTAAATGATTTCAAAGAAGTGACAAAATTATGACAATAAATAATATCAGTTGAGTAAGTGGTGAACAATTCTAAAACAAAATTTTGAATTCAATACATAATACATACTTTTTTTTTTTTACCAAAATCAACTCTTGTGTGCTAGAGATAGTGCAAGCACATGAATATATACATAGCAATAATTTGTGGGATACGCTAAGAAAAAAAATAGAGTGATCGGGAGGAAGTAGGAAGTTACATGTGCAAACACATATAAATAATAATAATTTGTGAGATACAACTAGCAAGAAATTAGGGTAATAATGGGATAATAGAAAGTTACATTATTTTAATACTACACGGTGTGGTCATGGCTTTTAGGGGGCATGGAACGACATATGGCATCCACATAAGCCAGAGTTGTCCCTGAGAATTCAAGTGTCCGGGCCGAGCCGTGAAATATGTGCCCCTTACTTTTAGAGGGATAAAAATTCAAGGTGTGTGGTTTATCACATAAGTTGGTCGTATAAAAGTGACTAGACCGTAAGATCAGTATACATTTTATTAATATTAAATAGTACTTACTCCTTATTTAAAGTTGTTTAGTGATGAGCCGAACACAAGCTTCAATTAGCGAGCTCGTGTGGCTAAACGAGCCGATTATTTATATTATTTTCATCTAATATGTCAAATAATAAATAATAAATGATAAACGAGCCGAGCTGGGCTCGAGTTCGAGCTTTCATAAGTCAACCGAGCTCGAGCTTGGTTCGTTTGCACCCCTAGTCAAACTTTATGAAATACGTTTCTTATGTGAATATATGAAGCTTGGATATAAGCACAAAATATAGGGGTATAAACTGGCCGAGCTGAGCTGAGCCTAATCGGCTCGTCATGCTTTTATGAAGCTCAAGCTTGAGCTTAAAAGTGGTCTTTGGTATTATTATTTGATGATCATAACATTACAATACAATCCCATTATATAGGGAATGAATACAAGATATCTATTGAAACAAACTCTATCTCATAACTCTATACAAATCAATTCTAAATATATCATAAGGATAATGATAATGCCAAGATCCCTCCGGAGTTTGAGCGGACGCGGAGCAGACGGTTAAACTGGATCGGAATGACTGGAACAACTCTCGAGATAATCCCTTAGTGAAGATATCGGCGTAGTACTAAGATGAGGACGGCACATGAAGAACCCGTATATGGCCGACATGAACCTTTTCACGAACAAAATGTATATCTATCTCAACATGTTTTGTACGCTGATGTTGAATTGGATTATTCGAGAGATAAACGGCAGAGACGTTATCACAATAGACCACAGACGCACGCTGTAATGGAACATGAAGCTCGAGAAGCAAGTTACGTAACCATGTAGCTTTAGCGACCGCGTTAGCTACTCCGCGATATTCAGCCTTAGCACTCAAACGGGAATTTTGTTAAATCTAGTGCTTTGTATGTTTGACCTGGTTGATAAATGCTAAATATTTATTTTAAATAGAAGGCAATGGGTTGTTTTAGGGTAACATTTATACTTACAAACGATTCAAGATGAACAAGTTAACAAAAAATAAACGGACCACAATAGGTAACCTTAAAAAACAGAACTGATCTTTCAAACTGCCGTTCAATCACTTTAATTTTACATTGATTTTGTGAATATTAAGAAGTTAACTTTGTCAACAACCAAGTGTTTCATTTTATACTCAATACAAAAGAGTTAATACATTTCATTATGGTCAAAAAAAAGTTGGAGTATTGGATTTAAATAATCCCAACAATCATCAATTAACTCCTATTAGTCTCAACTAACAAAATATGTGATGGCAATCCCACATTTTAACATATTGGCCACCAATGAACTATGACTAATGGCATATTAATTCATTATATAAATGGATCAAATTTTTTAATCATAGTCCGTTGGTATCCAATATGTTAAAAGTTTGGACCGCCAGCACACATTTTGTAAGTTGGGACCAGTAACGACTAATAGCTACTAGTTGAGATTATTTAAATATAATACTCCAAAGAAATTAACTCTATGTTAATTGTGTGGTCCAATGAAACCATATGGACTTATGATAGGACCAATTCGAGATGGTCAATCTCTCAATAGACCCGTAGAGTGGGTTAGACTCTAAAGAGCACAAGATTATAAATAGAACTTTTTATCCAATTTTTCTCCTCCCTTCGTTAATAAACTTGCAATGCCTTTATAGGCTACATTCAAAGGAAAACAACCCACATCAATACCTATCATTCATAATTACAGGAGGGCTGCGTGGGTGAACAAGGTTTACGTGTATGTTGAGTAGACTTTAGCACCTATCAACTTATCTGAAACCTTAATTAAACCCACATCAATATCTATCATTCATATATAATTACATAAGAGGTGCCTCTTTTCTATTATTTTACTTTTTTTCTAAATAAAGAGAAGTTGAGAATCTACTTTAATCTCATTTCCAGTCAATGATTTAGTCTACACAAGTCTATGTACGAGAGTGTTGTGAAAGGAAAGAATCAAAGTGAGTTTGAAAGGAATGTTGTGATTTGTTAATATATGATTTATACCTTTCTTGTAACCATACATATTCTTCTTCATTTCCTTTATATTGAGGCATCTGTATGTGATTTTAGTATTCAACTATACCTTTCTTGTAACCATACATATTCTTCTTCATTTCCTTCATATTGAGGCATCTGTATGTGATTTTGGTATTCCACTTGCTTGCTAACCAATATCATAATCAACTGTTTTATGATGGATAGTATAACTGGTACGTCTTTGTTTCTTTCATTTTTCGTTTGGCTTTTTTTATATTTTTTGTATGTTTTTTTTTTTTTTTTTTGCATTTTTCAGTCAATCGATTTTAAAAGTTTCAAGGTGTGTGGTTTAAAACAACATAAGCTGGTCGTATAAAATCGTCTAGACTGTAAGATCAGTATACATTTTATAACACTAGGCTAAGTGAATTGGGAGTTGATAGCCCAGATATCCCTCAATCAATTTGCCTCCTATTAAATATTAAATTTCTAAGAAAGTCAAAATTTTCATCGCCTCACCCCTGCAAGTTTATTTGTTTGTTTTTTTTTTTGAACGAGACACCCTATAAGGAATGTATCAAACACTATAGATTTAGTCCAACAGTTCATCCTTGAAAGAAATGATATATTAGAATAAGCCATAATCTAAAAATTTCTTAGTTGTAGGTATGAAGCACTAACATATAGTGATCTGAACATGTTATATATTGAATCTTTGTGGTCAACCAAGTGTTCCGTTTTATACTCAGTACAAAAGAGTTATTACATTTCATTATTGTCAAAAGTAATTAACTCATGGTTAATTGTGAGGTCCAATGAAATCATATGGACTTATCTACATGAAGACTCATTTATGACAAATGAAATTTTCGCCATTAGAAATGGCAAATAAAATGGAACTTTAATTTAACGCACATCAATACCTATCATTCATAATCATAGAGGAGATGCTTGTTTATTATTATTCTACTTTCTTTTAGTAAAGAGAAGTTGAGAATCAACTTTAATCTTCTTTCCACTTAGTGATTTAGTCTATTCAAGTCTATATATGAGTGTTGTGAAAGGAAAGAATCAAAGTTGTTTGAAAGGAATGTTGTAAGTTAGTATTAGTACATGATTTATACCTTTCTTGTAACCATACATATTCTTTTTCCTTTCCTTTATATTGAGGCTTTAGCATGTTATTTTAGTATTCAACTTGCTTTCTGACCAATATCATAATCAACTATTTTCTGATGGATAGTATAACTGGTACATCTTTGTTTCTTTCATTTTTCATATGGTTTTTTATATGGTTTTTTATATTTTTCAGTTGACTGATTTAAAAAGTTTCAAGGTTTGAGATTTATAACATAAGCTGGCCGTATAAAATCAACTAGACTATGAGATTAGTATACATTTTATATTAGGATAGTGCATCACTTATATTGGTTTAATTGAAATAACACTAGGCTAAGTGAATTGGAAGTTGACAACCCAGATATCCCTCAATCAGTTGAGCCCCCTATTAAGTATTAAATTCCATAAAAAGTCAACATTTTCATGGCCTCATCCGTGTAAGTTTATGTTTTTTTTTAACATCACACCCTATAGGATATATCAACCACTATCGATTTAGTCCAACAGATCATCCTCGAAAGAAATGATATCTTACAAGCTTAAATATGTTGTATTGTACAAATCTTCTGATCTTCCATGGCCCTTGCTTTTTCGTATATTAGAATAAGCCATAATCTAAAACTTTCTTAGTTGTTGGTATCAAGCACTAACATATAATGATCTGAACATGTTTATGAATCTTTGGATGATGTAGTCATGAACATGGTTACATGGTATTATACAATTGAAACAATGACTTACTGTATCATAAATATTTCATTGATGTAGATGCTAAGGACCAGTTGCTTGATCACTTTAGTCATGAGCATTCGCTCAGCCTTGTGCATCTTCAGCAGCCGAATCACCAAAATGAAAATTCTGACGATGAAGATGAAAATGAAGAGAAAGATGATTTTGTGGAGGAAGTCCGTCATGGGGGCCAATGCGGCATGTGTGAGGAACAGATCTGGTCATTTCATCTATGTTACTATTATTGCAAGTCTTGTGACTACTCATTGCACAAATTCTGTGCAGAATTACCCATGACCCTTCAAAATAACCCATCACATCCTGACCACAATCTTCAACTTTATACATTTAAGATAGATGAATATCAGTGTTTTGTCTACAATCTTAAGAGGAAGAATGCGTATGCTTTTTATTGTGATACATCTGACTACCACATGGACATCGGTTGTGCTACCATGTCGGAGCAGAAGATAAACCACCCTAGTCACCGACACCAACTAGAACAAATGTTCAGGAACATGGTATCTGGTTGTGTAGCTTGTGGTAGTGAGCATAAAGGGGTCTTCTTTCAATGTACCACTTGTCCCATGTTTCATATTAACCTGCAATGCGCTTTGCTTCCTACCAAGTTGCTCATACAAGTTAGTACTAATGGGACTTTCACTCATTCACATCCACTTATCCTTGCCTATTCCTTTCCTTTTTCTGAATGGCTAGCTAAGTTCCGTCCCCGTTGTAGAGTCTGTGATGGCAAGATTTATATTCATTTATGGATTTACAAATGTGATAAATGTAGATATTACGTGCATGTTGATTGTGCAACTTCAAAAAGAGAGCCATTTATGTCCATCTTCCTACCAGCAAGTGAGCAATCTCTTCCTCTTTATTATTTTGTTAGTTTGTGTTTCTAGATTATATACCTTAGTCTAATTTCAAGTACATATACTATTCATCAGGTGCTGGCAACATTAATAAAAACTATAGAGAAGATGAACATCCAAATCTGTTACACTGTCCATTCCAAGATGAAGGTGACAACCTTTTGAAGCATCATATGTCTAATCAAAAAGGTAAAGAACAAAATGGTGAAATGCTCAATCATTCTTGTCATCAACACCAACTCATCCTTTTTGACAAACAAACATCAGTCGATGAAAAAATGGTTTCTCTACATGACCCCATGAAAAGAGTTCAGCTATTATGTGACGGCTGTCTCAAACCAATCGTGACAGTGCCGTTTTACATGTGCTGCAAATATGCTGATGAACAATGTAGTTTTGTTCTTCATGAATGGTGCGCCAATCTACCCTCTCAAATACAAGACTATTTTGACCATCTTGAGCATCCTCTTGTTCTCTTGCCAAAAATCCCTAGTAAATTCTTTGGTGTGTTCGACTGTAAAGTTTGCGAGTTACCATCCAATGGTTTCGCGTATGGATGTAGATAGTGCGAATATTATGTTGATATAAATTGTGCATTCATACCCAACGAAATCACACATGAAGCTCATCCTGGTCATCTCTTATTGAAAGTAAAGCCTTCAACTTATCCACTTTGCAAAACATGTGGCAGTTGGTTGTATCAGAGGTGGGGATTTAAATGTCCCACTTGTGATTTCTACATACATGCTATAAGTGTGCTTTGTTACTGCCAAGAGTGATTAAGCACAAGCTGGATAATCATCCTTTGAGCCTCAGATACGAGCCTGCTGAGAATCATATTGAAGAGTACTTTTGTGAAGTATGTGAGTATAAATTTAACCCTTGGTTGTGGTTCTATCATTGCACCACATGTGCCCAGTCTGTGCATACTGCTTGTGCCCCATTAATACTTCAATCTCAATGTGAGCAAGCTAAAGCTAGATATTATTATGGAGGAGGCGTCTATTATTTTCTCAATGTCAAATTTGGAGGAAAGGTTGAGACAAAAGATCACCCACACCCTTTGAGCTTTGTACAAGGGATTCAGAGCGATGGCAACTGCAGTAACTGTCGTGAAGAAGATGAGTATGATAAACGATTGCAGTATAAAATGATCTTTAAGTGTCTCGAGTGTGAGTTTGCAATTCATTATAAGTGTGCTTCTTTTTTATTTGCTAATTGATTCAGTTATTTGGCTTCTGAATTTGGTTCAGCTGTACAACATTATTGTAATCTTTTTATGTATGTTCAGTCAATTCACTACTTTGGTTTCGATCTTTTATTAATTGGGAATTTCACAAATCAACTAGTTTTGTTACAGATCCTCTCCATCCATCTCAATGGATTTGGTTAGTTATCCAATTTATCAATGGCAGACCAATTTGTGAAGTTTCAAATATGTGTTGCACTCCAAGTGTATGATTAAATGTCTCAAAGAATTCCATATTTTTTATTGAGAAGTTTTAT
The DNA here is from genome assembly GCA_032199755.1 of Ambrosia artemisiifolia. Lineage (NCBI taxonomy): Eukaryota > Viridiplantae > Streptophyta > Magnoliopsida > Asterales > Asteraceae > Ambrosia > Ambrosia artemisiifolia. The sequence goes on along the minus strand of CM063527.1, from coordinate 32,270,443 downwards.
AGTATTTTGTGTTCAATTTAATGGAATATGTTACATTATTTAGCTTCTCCTTCACTTAATCAAAATTTGGGTCTTTATGGGCTGGAAAAAATAAAAGAGAGAATCGTTATTTAGCTTCTCTTTCACTTTATTTCTTTATCATGGGAATTTTGTTGTTCAAAGAGTGTGCTTGAATTAACCGAGCATGCTTGTTATTTTATTGGAAAAAGGTCCTTGTGACTCGGGTTGCAATGGCTACCAAATCAAATAGCACTCTCCCTTTTAACATTTTCAATTTGTGTGGATCAAAAATTGATTTGTTTGTTGGCAAAATGGCTTTTTTGTTGTTGACATACGTTTGTGAGCATTCTGACAAGTTGGATATATGTTTCATAGCCATTCCATTTCTTGTTATTTGTTTTTGTTGTTATTTGTTTGTCTGATATATTGGGTTAGTTTGCTCTGTTAATCTGCTTTTTGTAGTGTGATTCAGCCGAAAAGGGTTCATGTGACTCAGGTTGCAATGGCTACCAAATCAAGTAATTGTTTGTCGTTAGCTTAGATTGCAGTATGCAAAAGGACTTCTGATGTAAAATGGTTCTGAAGGACAGTGGTAAAAAAAGCCGAGAAAATTGATATGGTTTTCTACGAGACTACCCCCTTTTCAAAAGCATGGTATCCAGGGTGAATGTTTAAGCTAAACAAAATGCATTACTTTTTTGATTTCATAAGTTTGACTGTTTGGGTGGGTTCTGATTACTTTTTTGTAATGTTGATAAGTGATTTCTGTCACACATATCTTTTGGTCTTAGTTTCAACACTTACTCGCATTAGGTAGCCCAAGAATGGCATCTAGTTCTCGGCTTCATTGGATGCAGAATAAACAAAGCGAAATCGAAGCAATAAACCAAGCTGGCAAATACAGTACAAAAACAGAATATAAAGCCTTCGCCCACGCACTGATCACCTCATTGCTGTGAAACTAAATTGCAGCCTGATCAACCGGTTAATACTACAGCCAAAAGCCTTTTAGTTGCCCAACTGTGCTCAACACGAAAACTGCTTTTTTAACACACAGGACTGTTCTTGCTATACGACCGGCTCGCCTCCAAAGTATTAGAAAATATAAATGGCATCATGATATTTTACTATATTGTTAAATAGATTATATGTATTTGATTTCCTTATTTAGTCACTGTATATACAAGCATGCGAAAGCACAAAATCACAAATGATTAGCACTACCAGGAAGTATTAAAATTTGGAAAACTGTATGTTGCCTATGAAAATAAAGCCCATTATCCTTATTTTTCTTTTTATAATTTTTTTTTCATATCCAACTCCAACTCTAAACCATATATTTAAGAATTTTAATATTTTTATAGCATTTAACAAGTAAGAGTAGTGTAACTAACACTTTTCGTACCTAGCTATATATTAAATTTCCATTTTTTTTGGGTCCTAAACAAACAACAACAAATATCCTTTATGCTCGTATATGTAATACTTTACGTCCTATTCTCTAGTGAGTGTTAATTTTTTTTTTTTTTTTTTTTTTTTGTCAAATACAGTCATATGCCTTGTACATGAGGGTATTTTTGGATTTTTTTACCCATAAGAACTGCTCTTGTAATTAACAGAAACATCAATAATAATAAAAGTAATCGCACTTACGTCTTTTATGTTTAAACCAAATTTCAATTATTGTTTTTAAACATAAGAAATATTTGCAATTGTCTTTTATGTTTGAAGTTGTTTCTGCTAAGTCTTATCATGCATTGCAATATTCGTGATTTCACCTTTGGACTATTTGTGTAACATTTTAGATATGATCAAAACAAAGACCAACGTATTAATATAGGATATTAAATCAAACGCGACATAGTTATTATAAATTTGAATTTTAATAAAATTTAAAACCAATGGGCAAAAATTGTTCATTTTTTTTTTTGACATTACATTATCATTCAATGTTCTCAAAACACATATGTACCGTTAAAATGAGTCCATATCGTCCAATTTAAAGACATCTACAGACTGCACATTATGATGGAGATTCATATAAAACGTGTTTTTTTTTCCCGATTATTCAAATCACTTCATTTTGGAGTAGGGTGATGATTAATTCTCGATTTCCAAGACCATCTTGGGTGGAACCTTTCATGTCATAAAATTGGACGAGTTATAAATCCTACTTGTAAAAGATTGCCTTTTTTAACGCTCTTAATTTCACCTTTACAGTGCGCTTATAAGGATTCGAACACACGACCTCATATTTACAAGGAGAGACACTATACAACTAAACCAATAGGTCATGGTGTAAAAGATTGTCTTTAGTCATTTACAAAGTATGGTTGGCAAAGATGGGACTAAACATGCTAACTTGACAATCTAAACATACGGTCCCATAAATATAATAGTTATATTATAGAAACAATTTTAAAACTTATCTACCTAAATAGCTCTAGCTTTTAAAAAAATGTCTTTTGTAAGTTGAAGCTAAATATGAATCTTAACCTTTAAAGAAATTAAGACTTTGTGATAAACCAAAGAGTAGTTGATTGTTAAAGGATTAAACTTCGAAAATACTAACATTTGAACCTTCCTTTCGCTCGGTTGGAAACTGAGTCGTACAACTCCGCTCAATTAAAAAGTGAGCCTAGCTGAGCTTGATTCAGTTAGTAACGAGCCAAATTGGCTCGGTTTGGCTCACTGATAGCTTGGATTATTTTACTTATAATATATTTATTTTATATATATTTAACATATTCTAATTTAATAATTAATTACAAGTAATTAAGAGTAGAGATGGATATACATATAATATATTATAATATGCGGACCTGTCAAACAGTCTAATTAAACAAATCGACTTGCTAACCTCTTTTATGACAATGTTAATCCATTTTTCACAACCCACCAACCCAATTAACATGTTTCCACCTCGATCGCTACCCGTCAGCCAGTTTGATATGTTTAGACAAATGAGGAAAACATGTCGTGTTTAAGTTACATAATTTTAAGTGTGTGTTAGTGTCGATATGTTTTTACGCCGTTAAAACATGTGTATTTGAACTTAAACAATTCAACCCGTCAACTCAAAACCCGCAAATCTACCGACCAGTCACGATTTACACGATTTAAAAGCAAGTCTGATAGCAACCTTTTGTCCAAATCGTAACATTGCCCCATACCTCAATTATGGCCAAAAAAGGCCCCTCCACCCATTTTGGCTAAGCCCATGCCACGTGTCAATCATTCACTGGCTCTACACCCTATTCGGATAGCTTTGTTAGATACCAAAAGAAGTCATGTAACGTTTGTTAGTAACACCAAAAACACAAAATCAAAAACATAACACAAAACTTGAAACCATGGCTCCAACCCTATGTGACTCCTGCAAAACGACGTCGGCCAGGTTATTTTGTAGAGCCGACTCGGCTTTCCTATGCATCCCGTGCGATGGGAAGGTGCACGTCGCGAATAAACTCGCGACGCGCCACCCTCGCGTGTGGATGTGTGAGGTCTGCGAGCAAGCGCCGGCCAGCATCACATGCAAGGCTGACGCTGCCACGTTATGTGTCACGTGTGACCGTGATTGATGCAGGATTATCTCCTAGTTTGAATTCCTAGTTTGAATTAAAGACTATATTTATCTATTATTTGAATTTCCTATTTATCTTTATTTAGTTTCCTATTTTAATTGTAATTCCCAACTATATAATGGGATCTAAGGTTTATTGTTTCATTAGTTTTTGTTGATTATTGAATATAAAGAACATTGTTCTTGGAACCTTATGGTTCGTTTTGAGAGTTTGAATAATCATTAAGCTTTTGAGCCATTTGATCGCTTCCGAAACTGCATCAGTTGGTATCAGAGCTTTGGTTTTCAAATGGCTCTACGTGAAGACGAGTGTTTTCTTGTTCGAAGATTCGCCGCCGGAGGCATCGACAAGAACATTGGTGGTTCACGTGTCGGTGGAAAAAATAGATTTTCTATTTGCAGAGTCGCCGCGCGAGGCAGCAATGGTGTCTATTCCAACCACCGAGATCTTAAGATCAAAAGACTTCATGAACAAGTCCAAGATCTTGAGGTATCTATTAGCAAATATTCTGTATATTTGTATTTATAGATGATTGCATATTATTAGGCATATTGTTATTATAGATTGATTGCCTTCCGGATTTATCGGAAATATTTGTATTATATATTGTAATCTCAATCAATGGAAAATTCATTCAGTAAATTATTCTTCTTCCTATATGGTATCAATCACCAACCGATCCTAACCTCTTCCCCTATTTTCTTTCTGCCGCCCTACCGCCGCCGCAGCTCTTCTGCCGCCGGCCACTGCTTCCGCTCCCCCACCCTTCCTTCTGCGTCCGTTTCAGCCTTCCCCTGCTGTCATGGATGTCACCCTACACCCGGCTATGGCCGTCACCAACATCAAGAATATGATCCCCCTTATTCTTGAAGAAGAATCCTCTCACTTCACCACTTGGACTACTCTCTTTGAAGTCCATTGTCGCGTCTACCAGGTTTACGATCACCTGCTACCACGCACCCCACCAGCCCCACCAACCGGCTCGTCTTCAGACGCCGATGCAGCCAAAGCCCTCGCTGCTCAGGCTGCGGCTGACGCCCTCTGGTCCCGCTTAGACGCTCTCGTCTTGCAGTGGATTTATGGCACTATATCCAAACCCCTTCTCCACATCATTCTGGTCCCTGGCCAGACCGCTCATGAAGCCTGGCAAGCAATCGCCAATCACTTCAACGATAATAAGAGTGCCCGTCAGATTCTGTTGCAGCAGCAATTCTCAAACATTCACCTTGAATCGTTCCCGAACATGGCTGCCTACTGCCAACACGCCAAACACCTAGCCGACCAATTAAACAGTGTAGGCGCCCCGGTTGATAACCAGCGTCTGGTCTCCCAACTCCTGGCCGGCCTGACCGAGGCGTATGAAAGCATCTCCACCGTGTTGCAGAACCGAGAACCACTACCAGACTTCAGCGAATGTCGCTCCCGTCTCACCATGGCTGAATCCACCAAGAAGTCCGTATCCGCCAGAACCGCAGCCTCCTCGGCGACTGCCCTTGCCGCCACCACTGCCTCTCAACCCCAAGACTCTACTCCTGCTCGCAACCGTGGGAATAATCGGCCTCGGAATCGTGGGAACAACAGGCCAAGGACCAGCGGCCGTCCCTTCGGCTCCCAAAACCAACCCCAACACCCTTACATTGTATTCCCCAACTCTTGGGCTGCGAGCCAGTGGAGTTCCCTTCTGAACAATAACCAGCAACCAGCCGCCCCACCGTGCCCCTATCCCTCTGCTCCTCGGGCCACCAACAACTCGGCTGGCATCTTGGGTGCGGCTCCAGCTCAAGCCTACACTGCTACACTATCTCCCACTGACATTCAACAGGCCCTGTATGCTCTCTCGATGAGTCAACCGGACCCGAATGGTGTTATGGATACGGGCGCCTCCAGTCATATGCAAACCCCTCAAGGTACGATCTCCCCGTCTTCTTTTAATACGAGCACTACTAAATACATTTTAGTCGGAAATGGCATGACCATTCCGGTGATTGGCCAAGGCAACCTAACCTTACCCCCTCCTTTCCCACCCTTTAAACTAAACAACGTCCTATTCGCCCCTAACCTTATCAAAAACCTTATTTCTGTCCGCAAACTTACTACTGATAATTTATTGTCCATTGAATTTGACCCTTTCGGTTTTACTGTGAAGGACCTCAAGACCAAGGCGCACCTCCTAAGATGCAATAGCTCGGGCGACCTCTACCCACTGACGGCTCCTCTTCCCCTCAAAACCACCTCTACAGCTTTTGTGGCCGTCACTCAAGACCGTTGGCACCAACGCCTTGGGCACCCGGGCTTCTCCACTTTGCATTCGTTGCCTTTATCGTTTTCTAGTTCATCTAATAAAATTGACAAAACTTTATGTCAAGCATGTGTTTTTGGTAAAAGTGTTCGTTTTCCTTTTTCTGATTCGTGTAATCGTACTACTTTACCATTTGACATTATTCACAGTGACTTGTGGACCTCCCCGGTACCTAGCACCGGGGGCCACCGGTATTATGTTTTGTTTTTAGATGACTTTACAAACTTTCTTTGGACATTTCCCCTTACCCACAAATCACACGTTTTCTCAATCTTCTCCATCTTTAACACCTACATAACCACCCAATTCACTAGTAAAATTAAACAGTTTCAATGCGATAATGGCAAAGAATATGACAACAATATGTTTCACACTTTTTGTCGTCAAAATGGCATGCACTTTCGTTTTTCCTGCCCCTATACATCGTCACAAAACGGAAAGGCTGATCGTAAAATTCGAACAATAAATAATATGGTTCGCTCACTTCTAGCCCAATCCTCCGTGCCACCAGCCTACTGGCACCTTGCCCTTGAAACTGCCACTTATTTACTAAACATTATACCCAACAAACACCAACAATTTTTATCCCCTACCACCCGCCTATACAAATGCGATCCCACTTACGAACACCTTCGTGTGTTCGGGTGTCTCTGCTATCCACTCCTTCCCTCCACCACCATCAATAAACTTGCCAACCGTTCTAAACCATGCGTCTTTCTCGGTTATCCTCCGAATCACCGTGGATACCGTTGCTTAGACCTCACCACTAATACCCTCTTCGTGTCTCGTCATGTTCAATTTGAGGAGACCATCTTTCCCTTCGCCACCACTCTACCCCCTGCTCCCACATCCTATGATTTCCTTGATACCCCTTCGAACCCACTGTTGTGGGAACGATTCACATCGCCCTCCTCCAAAACTCCTCCTTCCACAGCCTTGCCCACCTCCCCTTCGGACCTCAACCGGCCCACTATGGCCCAAACTCAACCTACTGTCCATACCTCACCTCCCCCTACGGCCCACTCTTCATCAGCCCACCACTCCCCCACATCCCCTCCGGCCCAACCAAACCCCATCTCCCCTGAACCATCACCCGAACCGCTACCCACTGCTCCTGCACCCCTGTCCGATCCCCCACCACCTCCTGCTCGCACCATGCGCACACGCGCCATGGACGGCATCCACAAGCCTAAAGTCCCGTTTAACCTTCATACCACCACTGTTGTCCCTATACCCAAATCCCCACAGGTTGCCTTGTCCTCGCCTGAATGGCACAATGCCATGACTGACGAGTTTAGTGCTCTTATTAAAAATGAGACTTGGGAGTTAGTTCCTAGACAGCCTGATATGAATGTTATTCGGTGTATGTGGCTCTTTAAGCATAAGTTTCGTTCGGATGGTAGCTTGGAACGGTATAAAGCCCGTTTGGTGTGTGATGGTCGGGGTCAGCAGGTAGGTATTGACTGTGGGGACACTTTCAGTCCGGTGGTCAAACCAGCCACTATACGTCTGGTTCTTACTTTGGCTTTATCTTAGTCCTGGTCCATCAACCAGTTGGATGTTACAAACGCCTTCCTACACGGTAACTTGGAGGAAACCGTCTACATGCACCAACCCATGGGATTTAGAGACCACCGCTTTCCTGACTTCGTCTGCAGGCTCAAGAAATCTCTTTACGGTCTCAAACAGGCTCCACGCGCCTGGTACCAGAGATTTACTGATTTTGTCTTAATGCAGGGGTTCACACAAAGCAAGTCTGACACTTCTCTATTTATATATCACCATGGCCAGGACACTGCTTACTTGCTTCTATATGTGGACGACATCATCCTCACTACATCGTCTGAACCGCTGCGTTCCCGCATCATGGGCGCCTTATCCGGGGAGTTTGCTATGAAGGATTTAGGCCCGTTGACTTACTTTCTCGGTATCTCTGTTACTCGGACCGGGAATCATATGTTCTTGTCTCAACAGTCTTACGCCCGGGACATCATACATCGGGCAGCAATGGATACTTGCAAATCAGTCGCAACTCCTGTTGACACCGGCTCTAAACTTGCAGCTGACTCGTCGTCTCCATTCCATGACCCGACTCTGTATCGCAGTCTTGCGGGTGCTCTTCAGTACCTCACCTTCACCCGCCCAGATATCTCTTATGCTGTTCAGCAGATTTGCATGCACATGCATCTACCTTCTGATGATCATTGGAACGCTCTTAAGCGTATTATCAGGTATTTACAGGGTACTACGGAGTATGGTCTCTCTCTCAGTCCTGCTCCCAACATATCTCTCCGCGCATACACTGATGCTGACTGGGCAGGCTGCCCCGACACTCGACGATCTACCTCCGGTTACTGTGTCTATCTCGGTGACAGTTTGCTCTCCTGGTCTTCCAAACGACAGGCAACCGTCTCCCGGTCCAGCGCCGAAGCCGAGTATCGCGGTGTCGCCAACGTGGTTGCCGAGATTTGTTGGATCCGGAACTTGATGCTGGAATTGAATCAACCGCTGACTAAGGCCACTCTTGTTTACTGCGACAATGTCAGTGCTATTTACTTATCTGGTAACCCCGTTCAGCACCAGCGCACTAAGCACATTGAATTGGACATTCATTTTGTCCGGGAGCAGGTGCAACGGGGGTGTGTCCGAGTTCTCCACGTCCCCTCTCGTTACCAGATAGCGGATATTTTTACCAAGGGTTTGCCTCGTGTGTTATTTGATGATTTTCGAACCAGTCTCAACGTCCGTCAACCTCCCAATTCGACTGCGGGGGTGTATTAGCAAATATTCTGTATATTTGTATTTATAGATGATTGCATATTATTAGGCATATTGTTATTATAGATTGATTGCCTTCCGGATTTATCGGAAATATTTGTATTATATATTGTAATCTCAATCAATGGAAAATTCATTCAGTAAATTATTCTTCTTCCTATAGTATCGTCGACTTGGAAGGAAACGGAACCTGAAGAACTTGTCCGGGACGAGTTATCCGTGGATGAGGAGCATCCTACCAATGGCGACACTATCTATGATTCGCTTCCCGTGTATGATGAATACGGGGACGAACAATGGTATTCTTGGTTTAGCGGTGGTGTTGCGGTGGTTGTCGCTAGCGAGGATATGGCTAATGTTGGTCATACGGTGGTTAAAGATGATCACGAGTACCTGGAGGTTTCGACAGGTTGGTTTGTTTATTTTTATAAGAAAGCAATGGTCGATGGTGGTGCTACGATGGTCGGGTGTAAGTCTGTTGCGGCTGGCGGTGATGAATTAGAAGGAGGTGTTGAGTTGCTTTTGGGAAGGCCAACCATATTGCCGAAAGTTGTGGGAGAGGTGAAGGTTGACTCTCAATATATGCGATATGGGATGCATTCAAATATTCTAATTGGAGATGGAGATAATAATATTGAAGAAGCTAATAAAGCTGATAATATTATAAAAAGAGATAATATTGGAGTTGCTAATACTCATAGTAATCCACGTAGGACATTGCCAATTTTTTTGATCCTAACTAAAGTCTCTACTGATAAAATTGAAACGGTCAAGGCGGCAGAAGATGAGTTGTGGAAGATGCTTTTAGTTTGTTCATTAATCCAATACAGGGAGGAAAATACAAGTGGACATCACCAAATTGTTGATGCTGATAATCATGTGGTTGAGATGACTGCTATTAATTATGTAACAACTAATGGTAGCCCAAATGGTTTAGTAAAAAAGGGTGGTGGGTTTCAACTTAAGCATGATGGACGCCAAGTTTTAGAAGAACAAGTGAACAATAAACAACTCAATATTCAATTCGATCCAAGTGGTACAAGTATAGAGTTGGGTGAAGAGATCCGTAAAGTTAGTCTTTTGAAGCGGGTCATGATAATAATAATTCAAAGCCGGGTTGATGTTCCTTTTGATCCAGGTGGTGTTGGTCTGAGAGCAAAACTCGAGGACGAGTTTTTTTCGTAGACAGGGAGAATGATGCAGGATTATCTCCTAGTTTGAATTCCTAGTTTGAATTAAAGACTATATTTATCTATTATTTAAATTTCCTATTTATCTTTATTTAGTTTCCTATTTTAATTGTAATTCCCAACTATATAATGGGATCTAAGGTTTATTGTTTCATTAGTTTTTGTTGATTATTGAATATAAAGAACACTAGCTATCTACCCCGGGAAGGTCCCGGGGTTGAGAATCCTAATATGACTTAATAAAAAATAATAAAAGAAGATCCAATCCACCACCAAGCTACAATTACCAAACTTAACCACCACAGCAATAACTTTAGCTGCAGCCACCATCATAGCCACCAGCACCATCCCTCCATCCTTAGCAGCGGAATCCTACGCCACATACTACGGTATTGCAGCTAGCGCAGCCAACTACGGTGGCTACGGTGGAAATTCAGACAAGAATGTAAACAATCTTTCAATACATGTATCAATTCTCTTAACAAATTAAACTAAACTGATATAAATTAAACTTAACTCAACCTAACAAAACTCACCTTGAAATAAATAATGAAACTTACATAACCACTACAAAATTGGAAGATGAACCCTATCAATTCTGTTAACAAATTACACTACAATCACATAAATTCAACTGAACTCAAGGTACCTAAACTCACCTTTAAGTAAACAATTATACCTAAATATATTAACCACCACAGCAATAACTTTAGCTGCAGCCACCATCATAGCCACCAGCACCATCCCTCCATCCTTAGCAGCGGAATCCTACGCCACATACTACGGTACTGCAGCTAACGCAGCCAACTACGGTGGCTACGGTGGAAATTCAGACAAGAATGTAAACAATCTTTCAATACATGTATCAATTCTCTTAACAAATTAAACTAAACTGATATAAATTAAACTTAACTCAACCTAACAAAACTTACCTTGAAATAAATAATGAAACTTACATAACCACTACAAAATTGGAAGATGAAGCCTATCAATTCTGTTAACAAATTACACTACAATCACATAAATTCAACTGAACTCAAGGTACCTAAACTCACCTTTAAGTAAACAATCATACCTAAATATATTACTATAGATATAGAGAAATTTCAAAAAAAAAAAAAACCAATCTAGATCAAACTTTCTCTCTAAAATCTTCTCTTTTAACCACCATCGACGATTTTTCCCTATTCTTCTCTTTGCACTCTGACCATCTACATCGATTGGTTGTAGATCAGTAGATGTGTTGTGAGTTTCTAACTCAAACCATCATTAATTGAAAGACATGTAAGAACTAATTCTTTTTATTTAGCCTCCTAACACTCACATAATCAGTAAAATAATAATAATAATAATAATAATAGTATTAATAAAATAATTACGTATATACAGAGATTTAAAGTTACCTTTCTGTTAGAAGGGATAGATAAAGAGAAAGAAACCGGAATAGAGGGAGAGACAGACGGAGAGGAGGAAGACGATGACAGTGACGGCGGCGGCTGAGGTCTAGGGTTTCGATGGTGATGGTTGTTCGGTGGTTGATGGGCTACTGCTGTCAAGAAGATGATGAATGGTGATGGCGGCGGTGACTATAGGAAGTCTCGGGTGGATTGTTTACAGAAGAAGGAAGATGGATGTTACTAATTTGGATGATGATTTTGATACAGAGACGTGGAGTTGGTTTTGGAGGCAGAGGATATTTGGTGGAAGCTTTTTAGGGTTTTGGGAGAAAAGGATGAATATATACATAATGAAAAAATTAAAAAAACTTAAAATTTTCACCTCATTATGCCACGTGGCACATTCAAGGTGGGGTTGAGGCCACCATTGAACGCCACGTCAGCAAAAGGGCTTTGTTTTATATATATATATATAGATTGTTCTTGGAACCTTATGGTTCGTTTTGAGAGTTTGAATAATCATTAAGCTTTTGAGCCATTTGATCGCTTCCGAAACTGTATCAGTGATATTCACTCCGCTAACCCCCTCGCTCGCCGCCACGAGCGGTTTCCGGTCGTGCCGTTTTACGATCCGGAAACCGAGGCGGCGAAGTTAGGTGGGGGAGGTGAAATGAATGATCAGCATTACTTACTAGATTTTGATGTTAATGTTGCTGTTGAAGCGGAGGCGGCCTCATGGCTACTTCCAAATCCGAATCCGAAATTTAACAAAACAACTGATGCATCAGAAGTTGATGATCTTAAAGTAACTGAACCGGATTCGGATTACTTGTTTAACAACGAGATCGATCCATACATCGATATAGATCTGAAAACACCGGATCGAATTCAAAAGCCTAAACAGATCGTTCGCGAATACGATTCACCAACAGACGGAGTTGTTCCGGTACAAATCGAGAATAATAATCATCTTTACCAAGTTTCCTTTTTAAAGTATAGGTAATTACTTAATTCTGATATAAAGAATATCAATACATATAGTTTTAGTGTTTCTCAAGTTTCCTTTTTTAAAGTATAGGGAACATATTTTTAAGTTTCCTTTAGGATTTAATAGATAGGAGAATTTTGTTAAATCTAGTGCTTTGTATGTTTGACCTGGTTGATAAATGCTAAATATGTATTTTAAATAAAAGGCAATGGGTTGTTTTAGGGTTACATTTATACTTACCAACGATTCAAGATGAACAAGTTAACAAAAAATAAACGGACCACAATAGGTAACCTTAAAAACAGAACTGATCTTTCAAACTGCCGCTCTTCTTCTTCGTCTCCTCCTCCTCCTCTTCGTTCACTTTAGTTTTACATTGATTTTGTGAATATTAAGAAGTTAACTTTGTCAACAACTAAGTGTTTCATTTTATACTCAATACAAAAGAGTTATTACATTTCATTATGGTCAAAAAAAAGTTGGAGTATTGGATTTAAATAATCTAAACTATCATCAATTAACTGCTATTAGTCTCAACTAACAAAATATGTGATGGGAATCCCACCTTTTAACATATTAGCCACCAATGGACTATGACTAATGGCATATTAATTCATTATATAAATGGATCAAATTTTTTAATCATGGTCCGTTGGTATCCAATATGTTAAAAGTTTGGACCGCCAGCACACATTTTGTAAGTTAAGACTGGTGACGACTAATAACTACTAGTTGAGATTATTTAAATATAATACTCCAAAGAAATTAACTCTATGTTAATTGTGTGGTCCAATGAAACCATATGGACTTATGATAGGATCAATTTGAGATGGTCAATCTCTCAATAGACCCGTAGAGTGGGTTAGACTCTAAAGAACACAGGATTATAAATAGAACTTTTTATCCAATTTTTCTCCTCCCTTCGTTAATAAACTTGCAATGCCTTTATAGGCAACATTCAAAGAAAATAAACCCACATCAATATCTATCATTCATAATTACAGGAGGGCTGGGTGGGTGAAAAAGGTGTACGTGTATGTTGAGTAGACTTTAGCACCTATCAACTTATCATCTGAAACCTTAATTAAACCCTCTTCCTCTTTATTATTTTGTTAGTTTGTGTTTGTAGATTATATACCTTAGTCTAATTTCAAGTATATATACTATTCATCAGGTGCTGGCAACGTTAATAAAAATTATAGAGAAGATGAACATCCAAATCTGTTACACTGTCCATTCCAAGATGAAGGTGACAACCTTTTGAAGCATCATATGTCTAATAAAAAAGGTAAAGAACAAGATGGTGAAATGCTCAACCATTCTTGTCATCAACACCCACTCATCTTTTTTAACAATCAAACATCAGTTGATAAAATAATTGTTTCTCTACATGACCCCATGAAAAGAGTTCAGCTATTATGTGATGGATGTGTGAAACCAATCATGACAGCACCATTTTACATGTGCTGCAAATATGTTGATGAACAATGTTGTTTTGTTCTTCATGAATGGTGTGCCAATCTACCCTCTCAAATACAAGACTATTTTGGCCATCTGGAGCATCCTCTTGTTCTCTTGCCAAAGATCCCTAGTAAGTTCTTTGGTGTGTTCGATTGTAAGGTTTGCGAGTTACCATCAAATGGTTTCGCGTATGGATGTAGAGAGTGCGAATATTATGTTGATATAAATTGTGCATTCATACCCAACGAAATCACACATGAAGCTCATCCAGATCATCTCTTATTGAAAGTAAAGCCTTCAACTTCTCTACGTTGCGAAGCATGTCAATGGTGGGTAACAGATTGGGGATTTCATTGTCCCACTTGTGATTTCTACATTGATGTGAGGTGGCAAAACTAATAAGAATTATAGAGAAGTTGAACACCCGAATTTGCTGCACTGTTACTGCCTGGAGTGATTAAGCATAAGCTGGATAAACATCCTTTGAGGCTCAGATACGAGCCCGCTGAGAATCATATTGAGGAGTATTTTTGTGAAGTATGTGAGGATGAATTTAACCCTTGGGAGTGGTTCTATCATTGCACCACATGTGCCCAGTCTATGCATCCAGGTTGTGCCCCATTAATACTTCAATCTCAATGTGAGCAAGCAACATGAAATTTGGAGGAAAGATTGAGATTATAGATCACCCACACCCTTTGAGCTTTGTACAAGGGATTAAGAGCGATGGCAACTGCAGTAACTGTCGTGAAGAAGATGAGTATGATAAACGATTGCGGTATAAAATGATCTTTAAGTGCCTTGAGTGTGAGTTTGCAATTCATTATAAGTGTGCTTCTTTTTTATTTGCTAATTGATTCATTTCTTTTCGTTCTGCATTTGGTTCAGCTGTACACCATTATTGTAATCTTTTTATGTATGTTCAGTCAATTCACTACTTTGGTTTCGATCTTTTATTAATTGGGTATTTCACAAATCAACTAGTTTTGTTACAGATCCTCTCCATCCATCTCAATGGATTTGGTTATTTATCCAATTTATCAATGGCAGATCAATTTATGAAGTTTCAAATAAGTGTTGCACTCCAAGTGTTCGATTAAATGTCTCAAAGAATTCCATATTTTTTATTGAGAAGTTTTATAGTATTTTGTTTTCAATTTAATGGAATATGTTACATAGCTTCTCCTTCACTTTATCAAAATTTGGGTCTTTATGGGCTGGAAAAAATAAAAGAGAGAATCATTATTTAGCTTCTCTTTCACTTTATTTCTTTATCATGGGAATTTTTTTGTTCAATGAGTGTGCTTGAATTAACTGAGCATGCTTGTTAATTCAGCGGAAAAAGGTTCTTGTGACTCGGGTTGTAATGGCTACCAAAATAAATAACACTCTCTTTTTACATTTTCAATTTGTGTGGATCAAAAATTGATTTGTTTGTTGGCGAAATAGCTTGGTTGTTTGTTGTTAACATTCGTTTGTGAGCCTTCTAACAAGTTGGATATATGTTTCATAGCCATTTCTTGTTATTTGTTTGTTTGATTACACCAGGAAAAATAAACTTTTGGTCTTTATGGACAATTGTTATGATAAAAAGTTCCAAATATGTGTTGCACTCAACGTGTTTGATTAAATGTCTCAAAGAGTGTTCATATGTGAACAAACCTTGCTTCACATTTTCAATGGGGTTTTGTTTGTGGGTGTGTATTCACATCTTCTTGTGAGTGGTTTGGTTAGTCTGAATAGCTAAAAGTTCCGTATTTTTGTTGATAAGTTTTTTTGGTATTTTGTATTCAATTTAATGGAATATGTTACATAGCTAGAATTACATGTGGAAAGATAAATTTTTAGAATTACAAGAGTGTGCTTGAATTAAACTAGAACAATTTGATCTGCTTATTATGGTTCTTGTGACTTATGTAGATGAAAATTGAGTTGTTGGTTATTAACATAGATTGAACAAGCTACTCTCTTGAGACAACCCGCTTTTCCAAAAGCATGGTGCATCTCCTAATGCAACTTTTTACTTTCGAGAAAACTCTACTTTCAAGGTCAGGTTTGTGAATGTATAAACTGAAATGCTACTTGTCGTAGTTCTTTTTTTATAGTACAAGTCTTGACTGTTTAGGTTCTGATATCAAACTTTAGAAACATTTTGTAACAATCTATGATTATATTGTGACTGGTCATTTATACCTTTCTCAGGAATGACCCGAACCTATTTTCTCGGACCCCTTTTTACCTGATCCATATTGTAACATTTTAAGCGATTTGTTCTGACCTAAACAAACCTTGGCCTATCGCGTGCTCGACCCGACCTGCCCATTTTTCTAGGCTTATTGCTAAATTTGAATTTGTGGGCTTAGATATATGTTTCGTCAATACCTATAGTTTGATTTGTATTTAATAAATAATTGTCAAAATGCTACAAATGAAAACAGTCAGATGACTTAAACGGGTCAACATGTATACATGTTATTTAATCAAACAATAACAGCTGATTCCAGGTAAACCCTTCCCAATTATCCAATGTGCTCCATTTTCTACATTTAGTTTTAGTGTTTGTTTGAATGTGTTATTATACTCTACTTAAACAGTTTGTCAATAAATACCATAATTGCAGCGAAAACAGTTGTCTTTTCTACTGTATTTTTAGTGCAAGGATTTGGAGTAGTATTAGCAGCCATTTAATTTGATCGATTTACCCTATACCTGGCCAGTACAGCAAAATACTTTAGATATGCTACGAGAGCGCATACTTTTTTTTTTGCAACATGGCTCCTAGTAAAGCGACCCATTTAGTAAAATACATTCTAAACGGGTCAGAGTTCATACATTTTTTTTCCAAAGGGGTCGGATATGTTTGGTCTTACTTTCGATGTGTATTCAACTACATAATACCTTTTAAAATGATAGAAAAAGCGTTTGCAGGTCAAACAACCCAAGACACCATTAAATTTTTATTTGTCAACTAAAAAAACCATTTTGGTTGACTGGAAATATTTGTTCGTGACTGGAAGCATTTGTTCATAAGTGAACAGACCTTGTTTCACACTTTCAGTGGGTTTTTGTTATTACATTAAGAATTAGCGTGTACATTAAGCTCAATTTTGGTAGCCTCTTAATGAGGCTCTTAACCATTCAGCGCTGAATGATTCAGCGCTGAATGATTCAGCATTCAGCGCGTTTGTTTCAGCCTCTGAATGGAATGGTTAAGGCTGAATCGTTAAGACTTGGGATGTTGCTGAACCATTAAGCACTGAATGATTAAGCACTAAACTAGGCTGAACCTTAATGAAACTCTCATACCAATGTCAGACAAGAAAACTAACCATTAACAGGTCCAACGTAATGATTCAGCACTTAACCATACAGACCTCTTAACCATTCAGACCTCTTAATGATTCAACACTTAATCAACCAAACAACCCAGTCTGAATGGTTAAGGATTCCATATTTTTTATTCATAAGTTTTATAGTATTTACGGACATTTGTTTTGCTATATTGGGTAAGTTTAGGCAAAATTACAGTTAAATGGAATAAGCTGCATAGCTAAAACTACACCTGGAAAAATAAACTCAAGTATCAAACTTTGGGTCCCTGGTTGGGAAACAAGCAACTATTTAATGGGTCGTTGTGAGCTAGAAAACAAAGAGAATCATGAATTAATCATTATTTCTTCATCATGGGAATTTTGTGGTTCAAAGAATGTGTTTGAATTAATCAAGCACAATGTGCTCTGTTAAATCAGCGGAAACGCGTTCTTGTGATTCAGGTTGCAATGGCTCCTAAATCAAGTAACACCCGCCAAGATACTCTCTTTTTGGATTTAGGTTACTGATATTGATTATCATGACTATTTGAGTGTTTAACTGATAACGGGTCAAACTCGTAAACTATTAGAAAAAAATGCTAAAAATGTGAACACTCAAATGGCTTAAACGGGTCATGTACATGTATACATGTTTTTTACAACCTAATCGTGCTATTTAACAGAACAATAAAAGGTCTTTCCAAGCATGCTCCTTTTGCCACCTCTTGTTTTAGTGTTATTTTGAATGTGTTTCTAAAAAGGGTTATGCTAAAACAGTTTGTTAATTGTTAGTAATCGAGTTGACGCAACCCGCGCGTTGCTGCGGGATGTTGATTATGATGTATTTAGTAGTAAATGTGCAAAATTTTGTTATAGCAAAACATTGATGCAAACTTTTCTTCCTTTGGTGAAACTTTCCTTTTACATTCGGTGTATGATTTATAGAACCATCCGCGAGAGTTGTCTATGTCCTTTATACTTGCAAGACATATGAACTTGATATTCTACGTAAAGGTAACTTTTAAATTCAATATTATATGTAAGAAGAAAAAAATGAACAAAATGATATTCCTTGATTTTCTTTAGGAGATACTTTTGTTACGAAGATAGTGATGCAATAGTAATGAGTATTACTAACTACAAAAAAATGTGTTTCCTAATCTATAAAAAATATATTATGCTAAACTTATAAAGCAATTACTTTTAATTTTATGTTAAATTCTACTCTTTCATCTAGATATTAGAAATAGCAAGCACATTCATACAACATCCATCAATAAATTAAATTGAAAGACTTTCCCTTTTGTCATTCCTATGCTTATGCTGCCTACAAAGTTCCTTTGGTCATTCCCAATAGTATCATGTGAAGTACTAACCCAAGGTTTGTACACCTCTATTCAGCCCCGAAACTGAATTCAAAACCATCAATCATGTTGTCCCCTTTGGGGTCTGCTTTGGCAGCCCAGAACCATTACCATTCGAGGTCATTTAGCCACCGGTTACAAACTCGCAATTCCTCCTATGTGGCTGCCAAACACCTCGAATCGTTGATAAATCACCATACCCAACGATTTGGCACTGAAACCGCTCCCAAAGTCATCCTGCTGCCATCCTGTTTTAACAACCATATACCACTACTATTCAGGACTGGTTATATAAATGCAAACTTTCTACTCTATGGGATAGCCAAGGTTGTAAAAATCCTGATTAATCACTGATTAATCGGTGATTAATCGCTAGTCCTCACTTTACTCATTAATTTTGGGCTAATCACTCAATTAATCGGTGTCGCGATTAATCACCGATTAGTCGGACTAAATTGGCCCTATTCGGACTAAAAAAACTAAAAATTAAATAAAAAAATGAATTCAAACGGGTCAAAACTGGAGCAAATCGATCAAATAACAAGTTCTTACCTCAAAATTTGATGATAATTCATGATTTAGAAGCAAAATCGATGAAACTCCGAGAGCCCTAGTTGCGTCTGATGGTTCCTTACGATGAAAGAAGGAATGGGGAGAAATAAAACGGGGTATGGTGAACAATAGAGGTGATTAGGGTTATTTAAGTTTAGGTATTTTAATATTTAACCCCGGTTCATATTCACTAGTTTATATTTGACCTCTAAACTTCTAAATTTATATATATATATATATATATATAATATAAAATTAGCATTATATATGTATAAATTTGAAAAAAATATATACAAAAATCCAATCCGATTAATCCCGATTAATCCCGATTAATCCCTAGTCGTTACCCCACCGACCGATTAGCGCCTAGCGAGTTCTACAACATTGGGGATAGCCTTTCAACAACCAAACATAAAATTTTAAACACATTGAACTGATAAGTGAAATTAAATTCCCGACTATGAAATATCCCCTAAATCCATCATATGTAACCAAACTAAACTGAGTTAAAATTCATCCATAAACATGTATGATTACTTCAAATTAATGAATCAACATATAAATTAAGCTACTACCAAAGTTATCTGTATTTTTAGATACATACATACATGTATACGTGGGTTCGATTGTAAAATTGCAGGTACCTATGATTTAGTCAAATAGATTAGAAAAAATATAAAACAATAAAACATATAGCAATGGAGCATCAAATTACAAAATTGACGTAATTACACAGAAACAACTAAACAGAAGCCCCAATTATTATATCAAGAAAAACATTTACCTCCACGACTTGTGTACAAAAAAAATTGTAAACATTCAATCAAGACGGTAACAAAAGATGTCAAACAAACAACAATAGAAACGCAGTGACGCTTTCATTAAATAAAAAACACACAATGTGCATTTAACATCATCCATTTCTTAAAAATCAATGTCACATTTGATCAAAACATGTTTAAAGATCTTTACAACACATAATACTACATCAGACACGCAAAAAAAAATCAAACTCATCAAGAAACAACATAGTCATTGTCCAACTAAATGGCAAAAGTTTTATTTTTTATTTTCTAAAAAGGACACAAAGGTGTCAACATATAATGCTGGTGAGTTCATAGGTTTTCATAAAACGTTACCAAGTGTTACCAAATGTTACCAAAATGTTCCAAGTTCAAACCTGTCAATACTATGTCAAGTGTAAGCCAAAGTACGCTAGCTAGGCGTAAGTTTTGCTACTACTACGATTGGAAAACCATTACTGGACACGTTTAGCAAGTTCAGCAAGTTTAGCACATGTTTAAGCCGCCCGAATAATGTTTAGCACGTTTAGCATAGGTCGAGACAACATGTACCCGCCCGACCTCCAGTCGACGAGTGGGGCTGGTCAAGCCCAAAAGATCTATCCACATTTCCCCCGTTGTGCAACCCCGCACATTCATGGTTTCCCCCGGGACTTCCAAAGATCGTATAGTAACTCAAAAGTAACCCGTAATATGACACAAGTTCCCAAAATACAAGTTTAGCCCATGTTTTCTCCCCCAAAAAGTAAAGCTAGTAAAAGTGGGGCTGTGAAACTGACCTTAGGTTGTGTTATTCGAAATAAAGAATAAAAGACAAGCCCTGATAATCCCAACTACCGGAGATCTATCAAAAAGTTCACATGAGTGTTTTGACTAATAACCTTAAGGTTATCTAGTCCCCGATTGTCCACATCGTGACCAAGTATGTTAAAAATGCGTTTGACTGTTAAACCGACACACCAGACTGACCCGACATCCCGTTGGTGACCCATCACATAAACTAATCAAGTACACATAGATTACACATAAGGTTCAAACATAAAACACTTAGTTTGCATCAAAAATCGCATATACGCAGTTGCAAGGTCGAATCAGCATGAATATGGACTTGCTTCGACCCATTTATCCTTGGTTTGACCATTTATAAGTTCCTTCGACCCTTACATAAGTTCATACAACCTATCACATGTTCATTTGATCTTAACGCATGTTAATTCGACCCTAAACGTGTTAATTCGACCTAAATCATGTTCGTTCGACCAAAACCAAGTTGATTCGACCTGTTAAGTTTTTGGTTCGACCCCCAGAACCCTTCCCCCACCCCTTTGACCCCACGACTGGTCGAATGGGGTCTGGTTCGACCCAATCTACAGCAATCATTCTAAAACGCATCAAAACAGTCCGAAAACATCACGAAACATTATGAAACACATCAGTCAAGTATGAATAACATATCCCCACGAAACCCTACCAATTTTACCCCAAAATCGGTCCGTTTTAATACTTACCAAAAATGGTAAAATTATGGAAACGTCACATCATGCATGAAAAACTTTACCCAATTTGGAAACTTGTTGATATCCTTTCATAATCATCTCAAATTGCTCAGTTTAATGTGTTCATGAAAACCCCCAATCGTTTTATCAAAAATAACAACATGCATCAAGCCCTATATTTAACAAGAATCCCCAAAATAGACATAATATCATCATCCATCCAATACCAATAGCAGCCCTAGATCATGTTTCAGTCATCTAAACAACAGTTAATCATTAAACAACACATAACACAACATAAAACATTATTAACACATGTTTATTTGTATGAAAACTCATGTTTAATGATAGGGTTTTGTTTAAAAAGATGTTTGAAAGGTTTTTAATCATAAAAATCACCTTAGAACAGATCTGGACCTTTAGGGTTTAATAAAAACGAATCAAAATGCATTAATAAGGGTTTTAGATCAAGAACACACCTTAGATCTTTGCTTGGAAGATGTTTGTAGGTTAGATTATGAAAAACGAGGTCAAAAACTCCTTCCCCTGTGATTAAAGTTGAGAGAGAGTGTTTAGAGGCGTTTAGGGTTTGTGAAATGATGAAAAATTGCAAAGTGTGATATTTATAGTCACTGTTCATTCGACCCCTTGCAAGGGTCGAATGGGGTTTTGTGTTGGTCGAATGGACCTTTCACAAGGCTCAGTATCCTGGTTCGACCTTGTAACACCCCAAAACCATTTGTTCGCCTAACTACGCCATTAGGCGTGATTAGCAAAATATTAACACGAGACTTAGAGAATAGAAAATGGGTTATATTCTAATATGGAAATAACCTAGTTAATAATATTATGTTTATAAATGAATAAAAGGTGTTTGAAACTAGCTTATGAGTTAGTTTTTTTTATATAGCAAAATGAACCGAGACTAAACTTGAGGGACCGTAGTTGCCTAAATGATAAAGTTGGTTTTATCATTATGAAATTAAAGAAAAACACACACACACACTTGGTGTGTGTGTCAAGAAAATGATCAGGAGAACAAGGTCTCCTTTGCCTACAACCCTAATCAACAAGAACAAGCCTAATCAAGGCCAAAATCAAAGGGGTTCTTCTTGCATGAGCCCTAAAACGAATCACCCAAGTTTGATAAACGCAAAGGTAACTTTTATTTGCCTTAATTTGATGATTTTATTCAAGCATTAAGTGGGTGAAAATCTTGATTGGTTACAAAACGTGAGATTATTAGTTGTTAGAGGTTTCTCTAGCTTTAGGGAGCCTCAATCATATCTAAATTGCTTACGAATCACATTCTACATGTATATTTGATTCTAGTCATACGGTTATGCTAATATGTGAAAATTGGGGTTTAACCTCTAGGTTGAAACCCTCTATGTTTAATGATTTAGTTAACTCTTAGGATCTTTCTTAATGAGGAATTTAGGCTAAAAAGTCTAAATAACATGATATGGTGATGTTTAGCTAAATGGGTATGCTTCGGCTAACTTAAAACTCATGAAAATCAATTGAATTGGTGAGTGCACACCAAGTGTTTGATAAAATGCTTGAATGGGGAAATAAATGTGTAAACATGTATGAACATGAATACTTAAAATGTGAGGTTGAACTAGGGGTAAAATGAATACATGAATGCCATGGATAATGAAAGAAATCCATATAATGTATTCTAACAAAACAAGGTTTGACATGTCCCTAAGTTAGGTACAAGAACTAGGGATGCGAACGGGTCAAACGGATGCAAGCTCAATGCACATGGAAGCAAAAATGGATATGATGTAAGTTTTACTTACACCAATGTACTATAACATAGCTTAATTGTTGTAGACATTAGTCTTAAATCTTGAATGTGTGATAAATATAAACCCCAAGGGGTAGAAGCTATTAATGGGTCACCTTATGTGCACTCGATACAAAACGTGGTTTATGACCTTAACCAAGACAATGCGTTATAACCAAATGGTGAAATCCACCAAACGGGTCAATAAATAAAGTTTTGTGAAAAATGATGTTTTAATCTAAATGATAGCATTTGAATGAAGCCGTTAAGCATGGTGTTAAATGGGTCAAGTTAGTGTCACTTGAACCATATAAAAAACTTGGGTAACCTAGTATCATGAACTATGGTTCTAAACGGGTCATATGGTGAATTCATCATCATTTGAGTCCAACACTTGATGCTTATTTTCAAAGCATTAAGATTCTTGAGGTTAAAAGGATCAAATGGCAAGGTATTACCATTTGAGTTCCGAGGAATTAATGTGTATATTTAGAAAGCACGCAGGTAAATGCACTTGCGCATGCACGCTTGATGCTAAGAATCATGGAGGATATCAACACCACCCGGTAAGTCCGTAGCTAATTAAACACCTTCAGGCGAAGCAACATGGGTACTAAAACTACCCACATGAAGTGTGGGTGCAAATCAAGTAAGTTATTTCCATAACTATGTCTAATGCGCTTAGAATCTACTAAACAAGTGAAAACTTGAGAAAGGATGAAAATCTAAGTCCGGAAGGACTTAGAGGTTTTTAAACAAGTCAATGAGTCAAAAACATTGGAATTGGAACAAGAAGTTTCGCCACGAATGGCTAAATTGAAATATTTGACCATGAAGGGCATTTTGGGAATTCAAAAGATTTCTAAAGGTTGAATCTAAGAAACTAAATCATAATGAGACAAATCGGATAAACGCTTTTGTTGATCAAGTGTCTAATGACTTGACAACTTAATCGGTAGGCCTTTGGTGTGGTCAAAAAGTGCCTTGTTTGATTCAAGGTCTTAACGAGTCGATATGGGTAAAAATCAACATAAACACTTAAAACTTTGAACCGGGTCATAGCATCATGAACCGGACTATAAATTCAGTCAAACAAAGGTTTATTTAGTCGGCAAGTCAATACTTAGGCTTCGGGAATCATCAAATGCGGTTGCGACATGATTCCCATGCTTAAAAATCACCAAACAATGATCAGAAGCTGTGCGCGACCGATCACACAGAGCGCGCGGCCGCGCACAGAGACCTGCATGACAGCACGATCTTTAAAATTCCATATAAAATCGTAGAAAAATCGTTAGGAGGTGTTCTTTATATGCCTGGAAAGCTCTCGGAGCGTAGAACAATTCTCATTTGAAAGTCGAAGTCGGATTTTGGGTTTTAGAAGGGGTAAAAGTGATCCGAACAGCAGCTGCGCATATGTTGCAGCAGTTTGTTCTCCTGATAAAGGGCCGTTTGGACTGGTTCGTTCCGTTTCGACGTGTAATTACTAACGTACTAGTTTAAATGTTTCATTTGACCACTCACTAACCATTCTTTGTGTAATGGTGCTAGGTAAACATGTGATGGAAGTCCCGGAGCAAGGATCAAGTCGCGATAAGAGCCGAACACACCCGATCACTCATTCAAGCTTCCGCACTAGAATCTAAGGAACTCCCGTTAAAACGCAACATCTTAAAATATGTTTAACTATTAAAATGTAAAAATTTGTGTGAATCAAACATGTATTTGATCTTAATGGGTTGACTTATAACAAATTTCAAAGTTTTAAACGGGAGTGGTTTTTAGTTAAGGCTATAACTCGTAAGATTAAGAAATAATCGCGTATTTACGGGTTAGGGTCTTACAGACCCCCCTTAGGTCGAACCAGTTCCCATGTTTTCCAGATTTTCCAGTTTTGTCATTTAAACGCGTTTTAGCACATCCTAACACACGAACATGCAATCCTATCATATTTTAAGCATATAGAATCATGTATAATCATGTTTACACCTCTGAAACATGTATTTGCATATTATATCACCTGTATGTATCAATCTAGGTATAACACTCAATTCAATTCATGTAATTTCACCAACAACGGGACTCAAGACCAGTGTATACTCAAAACAACCCCCAATGATCATCCGGATCATTGAACCCTGGAAAATCCTAACCTGACCCGACTCAACTGACCGAGTTAAGTACCTTAATAAATCTTTTTCGCTAAGGTAGACTTATATGTTTTGCAAAATGTTTAAGCTGAACATGTCGGGTGTCACATAATCACATAAATCCGCAATTTAAATTCAACTTCTCTGTTCCACGGAGCCTAATTCAAATAATATCACATTCTAGTTATATTCTTGGGCATTTTAGAAAACATGATTATAAATATATTATTAATATCATGGTTAACATCCATTTAGGTTATCTTGCAAAAACTAAACACATAAAACATCTTATGTAATGCAAATAACAAACTATTTCAAGTTATGATTGTTGGGCATGGAACATTACACTTAAAACCAGAATATGACATTTATTTCTTTCCACATTTATTTCTTTCCAGAATATCAAATTTTGTAATAACACAATACAATCAAACAATTAACAAACATTCCATTACAAATTCAAATAAAAGACACAAATTGAGGGTTAAAAGCAGCATTAAACTAATCGTAAATTGCGTAGATCTAAATTTGACAAAACTGAACCCTAAGTGCGAGGAATTAAGAAAATTATAAACGGGGAAGAGGAATGGCAAAGGAAAATGCGTGAATTGAATAAGTAGGGTTATATCTTATTACCTTTGATTGATCGATAAGTTGAAGAAATCTGGTGAAACTTGTTGATTGGTTTCAATTTTTGTAGAATATAGAAGAACATATGTGGGCGGTGGTTAGGGGGTAAACGGTTTACTCGTTTGGACTAAAATATGGAAGAAGTAATGAGAGAAATCAGAAAAGTATAGACAAAAGGGGAAGACGGATTAATAAACCGTAACGGGGTTAAGGTGCTCCTCGTTTGGACGTTAAGTTTATGATTGGACGTTAAGTTGTAATTGTATTATTATAGAAAAGGATGAGTTGTAGGGGAAACAATTTATTTGTCCTCCTGTTATCTTCCTCCCATATTTTTAGTGCAAGGATTAGAAGTAATTTTTTCAGCATCTAATTTGATCATTGTACTCTATACATGGTTGGTACAGGAAAAACTTTACATTAGTCTGCTAGAGCCTGTGATACCTTTGGTTTCCTTGCATTGTGGTTCTCGGAAAACTGACCCCTTACTCAAACGGGTCAAGTATGTTTGATTTCACTTCCGATGTGCATATGCAAGTCAGCCAACACGTTTGACCCATTTCCCAACTTACCAGACCTACTCATTTTGCCACCTCACCTTTCTTTATTTGTACTGTTATTATATGTACTATATAGGCAGGTTGGTAGGTGGTCAGCTTGGTTATTAATTTGCCATTTAAGATTTGGAGGCTAGAAGCAGCTCATAATAATGAGAAAACATAAACCACTACAGCTTTTCATCTTCATGTGTGAAATTGTTTTTAACCGGGAATGATTTAATGAAGTTTCATAAGTGCTTACCTAGTGTAAAATATTAGAAGGGTCATAAACCATTGCTTTTAGAACCCAACAAAGATGCTTAAGTTCTAGTTGAATTTCCATTGTCATGCTCAAGTTTTGTTATGGCTTTATTTTGGTTTTTTAAAGAATGGTTTGTTAATTGAAAAAAAATCTATTTTTTCAATTAAGAAAAATTATTTTTGGAGGTTGGAAGTATGTGTTCATGACAAATTCAAATTATTTTACTTTACCTATGCTTTTAAACTTTATATTAAACAGCTACAAACCAATTTAGGGCTAACTTATTATTAGAGGCACATGCCTCTTAAACTGGAGATTTCATCTTCAAACCTGAGTAAGAGTATTTTAGTTACATAGGATTTGGTGTAAAATAGAGTACAATAATATTTATTGTTAAAAAAAATCATTTACAAATCAATTTGTTTGAATTAAAATCTTGGTTGTGAATAAATTGGGAATGCAAGGAAAGCCATTACATACATACATGATTCATAGGTTGTGTAAAAACACACATACATATGGGTCCCACATATTTTTAAGAAAAAAAAACAAAAATACTACATATGGATAACACAATTATGTGCCAAGTGTATAAAAATTTCTTTGCTGACAATATTCAAAAGCAACAAAATTTAAAGTGTTTCTCAAGTTACCTTCTTAAAGTATAGGTAGTTTCTTTTTTCTTTTTTTTTAAGCTTAAAGTATAGGTAGTTACTTCATTATGAAACAAAGAATATCAATACATATATGATTTTTGTGCTCTTCAAGTTTCCTTTTTTAAAGTTTATGGAGCATGCATTCTTCAAGTTCCCTTTCGTAGAGTATATCAATTGCGTTAAATAATGAGATAATTATGTATTTTATCTAATATACTAGATTATATCCCGGGAGTGTCCCGGGTTGAGAAATCTAATTTGAAATATCAATTTTACATCTGAAATAGAGTGATGTGTTTTACAGTTACATACAGGAAAGCTTCAGGTAGCACTTAACCTAAAACAATTAACAATGTATCTCCAATGTTAGTGAATAACCTTAAACAATGTATAACTCTAATATTAAAACCTAACCTAAAACAATGTACAACTCCAATGCTAACACATGTTGTAAATAAAATTCATATTTACTGGTTTGAACATAACTAATGACTTGTCTATACATGATTAATGAATAACCTGAACACTTTGTGTTTTTTTCCTGTACAAACAAAACCACACAAAAAAATAGTCGTTTTTTTTCTCCGTTTTTTATATAGCACTATGGTACCCGTTGAAAAGATAATAAAACGCTCGTTAATTTGGTGTCATTTTTTTCTTTAAAAAATCTCGTATATAAAAGATATTAATGTTTAAAAGTTATGGGAGGAAACATTAGAGATAAAAATCTAATTTTGTTTTTAAATTTTAAATTATTATTTTCCTAAAATAAAGCCCTTGCCACATGGGATAACACATGGCACACTCAATGAAAAGAATACCCTCTTTGAGGCCATGTCATTAAAATGGCTTTGGTTTATTATATGTATAGATAACATAGTAAAATATCTAATATGACAACATACTTAATGACTTGCCAATATATGATTAATGATGATTATTATTATTATTTATTTTAAACAAATCTCTGCAATAAGTTATCATATTCAAATATAAAAAAAAAAGAATCTCTGCGCTGGGGTATAAATCTAGTGCCATTACAAAATATTATATAATGTCAAATGAATTCGGAAGTTTGTAATCGATCATTCTAAAAAGAACTAACATGAAATAAGGAAAAAAAGTTATTTATTGAAATATCGAACGCATTAGTCTAAGGGTTATGTGATGCATTAAAAAATTCGTGGGTATATAGTTCGGGTATTTGGGTATGTGGTTTCGGGTAATTGGGTCGGGTATCACCTAATCCCAGGCCCGACCCAAACCCACATTTTTTTAAAAGTAATCCCAAACCTAACACAATAACTGTCGGGTTACAAAAAATAGTCGTTTTTTCTCTGTTTTTTATATAGCACTATGATACTCGTTAGAAAGATAATAAAACGCTCGTTAATTTGGTGTAATTTTTTTCTTTAAAAAATCTCGTATATAAAAGATATTAACGTTTAACAGTTATGAGAGGAAACATGAGAGAAAATAAAGGTTTAATATTTACATTTAGTAGATTAGGTATTTAATAGATTAGATTAAACCATATTTATTCTTTTTTTTAATTGGTCTAGAGTTGCCACATCACATCCTATGTGGCATCTCTCAAAAAAGAGATTGCATAGTATTATGACATGTAGGATTATTAGCTTTGCAATATATATGTATATAGATATAGATATAGATATAGATATAGATTCTATTGATATCCTTATTGTAGTAAATGATTTCAAAGAAGTGTGTGCATGTTAAAAAAAATAGTTTTTTAGTATCATAAATCATATGTGTGCGTATGTTAAAAATATGTGATGGGTAAAAACTAAAAACTGATATTGATAAAGACAATAAAATTATAAACAAAACAACAAATGTCTTATACAAAGAAGTATTTAGAAAATTGTGAATTGTAATTCTACTTCCATTTTTTATTGTTGTAACTAATAATTTGTGTATGCAGGTCTGCCTATTAGAAGTTCAACCCGGCCTATTTGAGCTTGAAGAATCATAATCACTTTAGGAATTAATAGATAGGAGAATTTTGCAAAATCTATTGCTTTGTATGTATGACCTAGTTGGTAAATGCTAGAAATGGATTTAAACAAAAAGCAATGGGCCGTTTTGGGGTAACATTTATATTCACAAATGATTCAAGACGAAGTAGTTAACGAAAAATAAATAGATCAGGATAGGTAATCCTAAAAAACAAAATTGGTTTTCCAAATGATTGCGCTTCTTTATCTCTTCTTTGGTCGCTCTGATTTTACATCGATTTTGTGAATCTTTGAAAGCATTTTTTGTCATCAACCAAGTGTTTCGTTTTATTCTCAATACAAAAGAGTTATTAGATGAGAGAATTACACAGTTGTCCTTTACTTATTAGCGAAATTGCACTATCTGCCCTTTATGTTAATTTTTCACTCCTTCTGTCCTTTATTTTCTAAATTTGCTACACTTTCTGTTCTTTAGCCTAACCCCGATAAAAAATCTTATTAACTTTGAAACTAAATTTACACTTATAGACCTTACAAAATAATAACATGTCGTTTTGCCTATTTATAGTTTTTATTAAACTAGTTATTATTTTATAAGGTCTAAAAGTGTAAATTAGTTATATATATTATTAATATATATAATCCGATTGTGGGAAAAATCTCCGACCAACCAAACCATTGCCGTCGTCACCACCGGGAACCATTGTTGTCACGTACCCATGACCACCTGTAATAACCGTGTACTTTGTATGAATTATTTTAATCGAATTACTTAGCTTTATACCAGAAATCATTGGGAATGTTTTTAGTTTCATGTAAGTACCATAAACCATAATTTTGAAGTAAAACAATTGATGAAAAACACATTTTGTTTTTTATAAAAACTCATTTTATATATAAACACACACACACACACCCATATATATATAAACGAAGTTAAGCAAATTCACGTCAAACATAACCCAAAAAACATGAAACCTGACCGAAACTTGTTAAAAACTTATATCGAATCCAACCGATTCAAACTGAATCACAAAACGGGTCAAAACCCCAAACATAACTCGACCTGTGTTAACAAAAACGGATCTTACACCTCCAAATCGCACCCAAACTTGGATCTGGTTTCTACCACATGGTTTCGGCTCAAAATTGCACTCATATATGCTTTATCATATGTTTAAAGTCCCAATTATTAAGCCACCATTGATTTATTATACCTTTAACGAATCCACTTGGTTGTTACCTTTAACGAATCCATTTGGTTGTTCAGTCAATTATACTGCAAATTGAGACCATATATACATTCATACATCCTAATCGACATGTTCTGTACCAAAACATTCCGCAAAAACATTCAAATTGAGCTCCAATTTGACGATATAGAATCGACAGTCGTGAGCCTTTAATCGATGATTACACCTCGTTTCTAACAGGTTAGTATGATTATTTTATATGGTTTTGATCGAAATTTGATGTAGTTTAAAAGCCCTATGATTTCATTTCATGCAGTGACTTAGTTTTGCCATTTGATTTGGGGTTAAGGCTTAGGGTTCGAAAAGGCTTGAATTGGTAACTAGAAACTATAACTAGGTAAAATGACATGTTATTATTTTATAAGGCTAAAAGTGTAAATTTAGTTTCAAAGTTAACCAGGTTTTTTAACGGAGTTGGGCTAAAGGACAGAGGGTGTATTAAACTTAGAAAATAATGGACAGAATGAGTGAAAAATTAACATAAAGGACAGAGGGTGCAATTTCACTAATAACTAAATGACAATTTGTGTAATACTCTCTTATTAAATTTCATTATGGTCAAAAGGAATTAACTGAACGTTAATTGTGTGGTCTAATGAAATAATATGAACTTATCTGCATCAAGACTCATTTATGACAAATGAAATTGTCGCCATTATAATTGAAAAAAAAATGGAATCTCATTTAAATACAAAAGGCAAATAGAATGAAACTTTAATAGTTTAATTAAACCCACATCAATGCCTATCATTCATAATCATAAAATAGATGCTTGTTTATTATTATTATTTTATTTTTTTTAATAAAGGAAAGTTGAGAATCAACTTTAATATCCTTTCCACTCAATGATTTAGTCTATGCAAGTCTATATATGAGAGTGTTGTAAAAGGAAAGAATCAAAGTTAGTTTGAAAGGAATGTTGGATTTGTTCGTATATGATTAATACTTTTGTGTAACCGTACATATTCTTCTCCATTTCCTTTATAGTGAGGCATTGGGTTATTTTAGTATCAACTTGATTGCTGACCAATATCATAATCAACTGTTTTTTCTATGGGTAGTATAACCGGTACGTCTTTGTTTCTTTCATTTCTCATATGGTTTTTTATTTATATTTTTCATATGGTTTATTGTATGTCTTTTTTTATATTTTTAGTCGATCGATTTAAAAAGTTTCATGTTTGCGGTTTACACCGTAAGCTGGTCGTAAAAAATCGGTTGGACCTTAAGATTGGTATCATTTATATTAGGTATAGTGCATTATTTATATTGGTTTAATTGAAATAAAACTAGGGTGAGTGAATTGGGAGTTGGCAGCCCAGATATCCCTTAATCAATTAGGCCATTTTATATTCCTGACATTTCATTAGAATCCCCCATATAAATTTAATTTTGCAAAAAAGTTGCGATTTAGCAAAAAAAATAATGCCTTAAAGAAATTTATGGTCCAGAATGGTTCTCTTAGTTCTCAAATAGTGGTTGGTTCTCTTAGAATCCCTACCCTATGTCATATATCAATTTAGGTAATTTTTCAACAAAATTTTTAAAAGTAATGATCAGAGTTATGTTCAATAAAACTAATAGGGAAAATAAATTCAATGTACTCATGAAGACGGAGGATTAGAAACGACAAGTTAAATGAAACTTTAATTGAACTTACCTCAATATCCATCAGTCATAATTATAAAAGACATGCTTGTTTATTATTATTATTATTATTATTTTTTTAAATGGCGAACTTCTTGTTCCTTATGAGACTTGAACCTAAGACCTCACACTTAAGTGTATTAAAAGGTTTTGCCTTGCCACTGGACCATAAACCCTAATGGTGTTTATTACTATTATTTAAATCAATTCCTACGATGTAATATTATTATTATTATTATTATTATTATTATTATTTCTTTTTTTTTATTTCATAAGTGACAAATTACATTAGGAAAGAATCAACTTTTCTTTAAATAAAATGAATGGAAATTCAACTTTAATTAGCTTTCCACTGAATCTACTCAATCTATGCAACCTTATATATGGGTGTTTTGAAAGAAATGTTGTGATTTATTAGTATATGATTTATACCTTTCTTGTACCATACATATTCTTTTACATTCCTTTATATTGGGGGAATTAGTGTGTTATTTTGGTGTTCAACTTGCTTGCTGATCAATATCATAATCAAATTTTCTTTATGGGAAGTATAACTGGTACGTCTTTGTATATTTCATGTTGTATATGTTTTTATGCTCATTTGAGAAATCAGTAAGAAATCAGTAAATAGATCTATCAAGAAGATGCATTCTTTTATCATGTTGCATTAAAAATTAAGATCTTGATATGTATTGTTACTTTCTTGTCATACGAGGTGTTCATTGTTGGTTTCATATTGGTTTTTTTTTTCTTTTTTGTACTTTATAGTCGGTTTAATAAGTTTCAAGGTTTGCTGTTTGTACTATAAGCCGACTTTATAAAACCGACCGGACCATAAGATTAGTATATGTTTTAGTGTTATATATTTTATATTAGGTATAATGTATAAAATGGATTAAGATCAGTGTAAGTGATGACTTAGGAGTTGGCAGCCCCACATATCCCTCAAACAAATGATTCTCATCATTAAATATCAAATTTCTAAAAAGTCAAAATTTTCTTCACCTCATCCCTGTAAGGGTTTTTTTTTTTTTTTTTTTTTTTTTTTTTTTTTTATGACACAACCCTGTATGGAATATAGTTCAGCAACTCATCCTTGAAAGAAAATGGTGTCTTACACAATTGAAGACACGACACTTACTTTACCAGTTTGGCTGAAGACATATTAAAATAGCCCATGATCTCAAAATTCATTATCTTACAATTCTTGCGGGCACTAACATAGAATGATCTGAACATTTTTTTTTAATCTTTGGATGTTGAATTTATATACATGGCTATATAGCATATAAAATTGGAACAATGACTTACTGTAAGTCTGTAACGTAAATATTTGTTTGATGTAGTTGTTAAGGACCAGTTGTTTCCTCACTTCAGTCACGGATGCCCGCTCAGCCTTGTGTATTTTCAGCAACCGAATCACAAAAATGAAAATTCTGACGATGAAGATGAAGATGAAAATGAAGAGAAAGATGATGTTGTGGAGGAAGTCCGTCATGGGGGCCAATGCGGCATGTGTGAGGAACAAATCTGGTCATTTCACGTATGTTATTATTATTGCAAATCTTGTGACTACTCATTGCACAAATTCTGTGCAGAATTACCCATGACCCTTCAAAATAACCCATCACATCCTGACCACAATCTTCAACTTCATACATATAAATTTGAATATAAGTGTAATGTCTGCAATCTTAAGAGGAAGAATGCGTATTTTTCTCATTGTAATACATGTTACTACTTCATGGACATCGCTTGTGCTACCATGTCAGAGCAGAAGATAAACCACCCTAGTCACCGACACCAACTGGAACGAATGTTCGGCCAAATAGTATCCAGTTGTGTAGCTTGTGGTAATGAACATAGAGGGGTCTTCTTTCAGTGTATCACTTGTCCCATTTTTCGGATTAACCTGCAATGCGCTTTGCTTCCTACCAAGTTGCTAATACAAGTTAATACTAACGAGAATTTCACTCATTCACATCCACCTACCCTTGCCTATTCCTTTCCACGTTTCGAATGGCAAGCTAAGTTCTATCCCCGTTGTAGAGTTTGTGACGACAAGTTTGATTTTCATTTATGGATTTACAAATGTGATAAATGTAGATACTACGTGCATGTTGATTGTGCAACATCAAAAAGAGAGCCATATATGTCCATCTTCCTACCAGCAAGTGAGCAATATCTTCCTCTTTATTATTTTGTTAGTTTGTGTTTCTAGATTATATACCTTAGTCTAATTTCAAAAACATATACTATTCATCAGGTGCTGGCAACATTAATAAAAATTATACAGAAGATGAACAACCAAATCTGTTACACTGTCCATTCCAAGATGAAGGTGAAAACCTTTTGAAGCATCATATGTCTAATCAAAAGGGGACTATATGTACACAACATGATGGTGAAATGCTCAACCTTTCGTGTCATCAACACTCACTAATCCTATTCAACAAGCAAACATCAGTCGATGAAAAAATGGTTTCGCTACATGACCCCATGGAAAGAGTCCAGCTATTATGTGATGGATGTGTGAAACCAATCATGGCAGCACCGTTTTACATGTGCTGCAAATATGCTGATGAACAATGTAGTTTTGGTCTTCATGAATGGTGTGCCAATCTACCCTCTCAAATACAAGACTATTTTGACCATCTTAAGCATCCTCTTGTTCTCTTGCCAAAAATCCCTAGTAAGTTCTTTGGTGTGTTCGGCTGTGAAGTTTGCAAGTCACCATCCAATGGTTTCGCGTATGGATGTAGAGAGTGCGAATATTATGTTGATATAAATTGTGCATTCATACCCAACGAAATCACACATGAAGCTCATCCTGGTCATCTCTTATTGAAAGTAAAGCCTTCAACTTATCAACCTTGCAAAGCGTGTCATTGGTCGATATCAGATTGGGGATTTCATTGTCCCACTTGTGATTTCTACATACATGCTAAGTGTGCTTTGTTACTGCCTGGAGTGATTATGCATAAGCTGGATAAACATGCTTTGAGGCTCAGATACGAGCCTGCTGAGAATCATATTGAGGAGTACTTTTGTGAAGTATGTGAGGATGAATTTAACCCTTGGAGGTGGTTCTATCATTGCACCACATGTGCCCAGTCTGTGCATACTGCTTGTGCCCCATTAATACTTCAATCTCAATGTGAGCAAGCTACATATGGAAGTGGCGTCTATATATTTCTCAAAATCAAATTTGGAGGAAAGATCGAGATTAAAGATCACCCACACCCTTTGAGCTTTGTACAAGGGATTGATAGCGATGGCAACTGCAGTAACTGTCGTGAAGAATATGCGTATCTAAAACCACTGAAGTATAAAATGATCTTTAAGTGCCTCGAGTGTGAGTTTGCAATTCATTATAAGTGTGCTTCTTTTTTATTTGCTAATTGATTCATTTCTTTTCCTTCTGCATTTGGTTCAGCTGTACACCATTATTGTAATCTTTTTATGTATGTTAGTCAATTCACTACTTTGGTTTCGATCTTTTATCAATTGGGTATTTCGCAAATCAACTACTTTTGTTATAGATCCTCTCCCTCTATCTCAATGTTGGTTAGTTATCCAATTTATCTATGACAGATCAATATCCGAAGTTTCAAATATGTGTGCACTCCACATGTTCGATTAAATGTCTCAAAGAATTCCATAATTTTTATTGAGAAGTTTTATAGTATTTTGTATTCAATTTAATGGAATATGTTACATAGCTTCTCCTTCAAAATTTGAATCTTTATGGGCTGGAAAAAATAAAAGAGAGAATCATTATTTCTTTATCATGGGATTTTTGTTGTTCAAGAGTATGCTTGAATTAACCGAGCACACTTGTTAATTCAGCGGAGAAAGATTCTTGTGATTCAGGTTGCAATAGCTACCAAATCAAATAACACTCTCTTTTTACATTTTCAATTTGTGTGGATCAAAAATTGATTTGTTTGTTGGGGAAATGGCTTGGTTGTTTGTTGTTTACATTCGTTTGTGAGCCTTCTAACAAGTTGGATATATGTTTCATGGCCATTTCTTGTAATTTGTTTGCTTGATTACACCAGGAAAAATAAACTTTGGGTCTTATGGACAACTATTATGATAAAAAGTTCCAAATATGTGTTGCACTCCATGTGTTTGATTAAATGTCTCAAAGAGTGTTCATATGTGAACAAACCTTGCTTCGCATTTTCAATGGGGTTTTGTTCGTGGGTGTGTATTATCTATTCTTGTGAGTGGTTTGATTAGTCTGAATAGCTAAAAGTTCCGTATTTTTGTTGATAATTTTTTGGTATTTTGTATTCAATTTAATGGAATATGTTACATAGCTAGAATTACACGTGGAAAGATAAATTCAAGCATCAAACTTTGTCCCTCTATGGGCTGGAAAAGAAAAAGAGAATCATTTTTAGTAGGTTGTAGCTTCCACTTCACTTTATCCCTTGATCATGGGAATTTTATGGTTCAAAGAGTGTGCTTGAATTAAGCTAGCACAATTTGATCTGTTAATTAGGCAGAAAAAAGGTTCTTGTGACTTATGTAGATCAAAATTGAGTTGTTTGTTATTAACATAGATTGAACAAGCTACTCTCTTGAGACAACCCGCTTTTCCAAAAGCATGGTGCATCTCCTAATGAGTGCTTTGTTTAGTCAGAATAGTGAGGTTCATGCAAGACACATAGAACATTGATTTGGTTTTGGATGAGACCAGAGCCGGCCCGTCTTTGTTTCAAACCAAGGCTGGTGCTTAGGGCCTCCAATATTTTGGGGCCCCCATTTAGAAACGTTTTATGATACATAATACATACTATACTTATTATTGATTTCTTTAACAAATAACTTGTTGTAGCTTAGTGGTTAGAAGCCAACCTTCTTTTTGTGGGAATCTAAGCTCGAATCTCCCCTTCAACTCTTTTTTCCTTTTTATTTCCAGCTTACAGCCACATAATGTAGTATAATTAATTGCTAAGGGTGAGGATATTGAAAATTCCAAAATATATATTTTTTTAACAGAAATCCAAACTGTTTTAGTGGTTCAAGTAACCAATGATTCAAATGTATAATATGAATCAGATTGGAAGCTAGCGCATAGGATTTTAACAAAACTCTCGCTTTTTCTTTTTGCACCAGCCATTGCACTTTTTTAAATTCCTATTTTTAAGGTACAATTTCTTTTTTTTACAATGGTTATTATAAAATTTGTCTTTTAGAAACTCGTTGCTTCGATTTTATGGCAACGTTGAGTTAATTACTTTTTTTGTGTTGCTAATTGCTTAATAACATGATATTTGTTAATGACTCAAATTCTAAATCGAACCTATCATGATCACTACTCGACCCGATCCAACCATGTTAGGGAACCCTTAAAGGGCCCCAACTTTAGAGTTCGCTTAGGGCCTCCAAAAAGGTTAGGCCGGCTCTGGATGAGACCATCCCCTTTTTCAAAAACGTATATCAAAGGACAGGCTGCATAGTGCTTCTCTCCTGATGCAACTACTAAGTTCAGGTTCTTTATACATTTTTTTCGAATGACTCAAACCTGTATAGGTCAGCCCCTTTTTTACCTGACCCAATTTGAACCGTTTTTTAATTGGCCTGTTCTGGCACGAACCCACCCTAACCCATCACCTCGCCCAATCCAACCTACCCTTTTTCTAGGCTTAGCTAAAATTATGAATCAATGGTTTGGATTTATGTCCGTACTCATCGCATGTTGTTTGTTTGTTTAATTACTTTTGGTTATTATGAATTTTGGATTATTAGTGGTTTATGGATTTATGTTACTAATATTGATTATCATGACAATTTGAGTTGTGTTTAACTGATAATGGGTCAAACTCGTAAACTATTAGAAAAAATGCTACAAATGAGAACATTCAAATGGCTAAACGGGCCATGTAACATGTATACATGTTTTTTACATCCTATCATGTTATTTAACATCCTAATCATGTTATTTAGCAGAACAATAAAAGGAGTTTCCAAGCACGCTCCTTTTGCCACCTCTTGCTTTAGCGTTATTTTGTATGTGTTTCTAAAAAGCGTTCTACTAAAACAGCTTGTTAATTGTCAGTAAATAGGATGATTTGCAGGGGAAACGATTTATCCGTCTACCTGTTATCTTCCTACCATATTTTTTGTGCAAGGATCAGAATTACTTGTTTCACCATCTAATTTGATCATTGTACTCTATACATGGCTGGTACAGGAAAAACTTTACATATGCTGCTAGAGCCTGTGATACCTTTGGTTTTCTTTGCAATGTGGTTCCCGGAAAACTAACCCCTTACTCATGTCATGTTCTCAAACGGTTCAAGTATGTTTGATCTCACATCTGATGTGCATATGCAGGTCAGCCAATGCGCTTTGACCCATTTCCCAACTTACCAAACCTACTCATATTGCCACCTCACCTTTCTTTATTTGTACTGTTGTTATATGTACTATATGGGCAGGTTGGTAGGTGGTCAGCTTGGCTATTAATTTGTCATTTAAGATTTGGAAGCTACATGCAGCTCATAATAATGAGAAGACAGAAACCACTACCGATTTTCATCTTCATGTGTGAAATTGTTTTTATCTAGGAATGATTTAACGGCGTTGCATAAGTGCGTTTCTAGTGTAAAAGATTAGAGGGGTGATAAATCATTGCTTTTAAAGCCCAACAAAGATGCTCAAGTTCTAGTTGAATTTCCATTGTTATGCTCAAGTTTTGTTATGGCTTTATTTTGGTTTTAAATATGATATTAGTAGTATGCTCAGGTTAATTAGATGAGACTAAAATTAGTCTTTGTTGAATTATATTGTTTTTTTTTCAGTTTTATATTGTAATGATTTTTAAAATTGTTGTACAAATGCATAAACAACATTTTAAAGTTTATTGACTCAAAGATAATGATAAGTACTAAATTATCTATGGGTTTTATGAATTGTGCTAAGATTGGGTGGCTATGAGAAAACAGATGGGGTGTCTAAAATATTTGTGCTGAATTTTAGTAAAAAAAAACACATTGCATTTAAGAATTTGAGTGGGTCCCTACACCCTACTTAACATCAATAATGAGTCCGTCATTGCATTTAATGAATAATACAACACTAAAAGATCTATTATTTCAATTTAAAAAAAAATCATATTTGGAGACCAGAAGTATGTGTTCATCACTGACAAATTCAATTATGAGTTAAATGTCAATTTCATCCCTGAGGTTTGGTCTAGTTTACCACTTCAGTAGGTTTTTTTTGTACTAAAGTGACAAACTGGACCAAACCCCAGGGACGAATTTGGCTGTTAACTCTTCAATTATTTTACTTTACCTATGTTTTTAAACTTTACATTAAAAAGTTAAAAAACAATGTAAGGCTAACTTACTAATCGTTAGAGACACCTTAAACTAGAGATCTCATGTTTAAACATGAGTAAGAGAGTAGTTTAGACGTTTAGGGTTTAATATAATATAGAGTAGGAGTAACATTTGTTGTTAAAGGAATTAACCAGTCATATAATAATTTGTTTGAATTGAAGTCACCAATAAGATGGCTGTGAATAAATTTGAGATGCAAGGAAAATCATTACATACATACATATAGTTCCCATATTTTTTTTTAAAGAAAACAACATAAAACTACTATAATTGGATAACAAAGTTATGTGCCAAAGTGTATAAAAAAATTATTTGCTACCAATATTGAAAAGCAACCAACTTTAATTACTTCATTTTGATAGAAAGAATATCAATACATATGATTTACTGTCTCTCAAGTTTCCCTTTTTAAAGTATAGCGAACATGTTTTTCAAGTTTACATAATTAAGAAGTAATAGATAGGAGAATTTTGCTAAGTCTAGTGCTTTGTATGTTTGACCTAGTTGGTAAATGCTAGAAATGGATTATAAACAAAAAGCAATGGGTTGTTTTGGGGTAACATTTATACTTATGGGTTACGAACATGATCAAGTTAACAAAAAATAATGTATCACGATAGGTAACCCTAAAAAACATAATTGATAGGTAACCCTAAAAAACAAAATTGATTTTCCAAAGGACCAATCTTCTTCTTCGTCTTTTCTTCCAAACATAACTTAAGGTTAGTTGTGTGGTCCAATGAAACCATATGGACTTATGATAGGATCGATTCGAGATGTTAAATCTCCTAATAGACCCGTAGAATAGATTAGGCTTCAAGAACACAAGATTAGAAATAAAACTCTTTATCCAATTTTCCTCCTCCCTTCGTTGATAAACTTGCAATGCCTTTATAGGCTACATTCAAAGGAAATAACTGAAAAGATAGTTGGCGGAAACAAGGATTAACACCACTCTAACTAACATAAAACAAATAAGAAAATGTAGTAAAATATGCAAGGCAACGTGTGAAGGTTTGCGGGAAGGCTACGTGGGTGAACAATGTGTACATGTAGGTTGACTAGGCTTTAGCACGTATCAGCTTATGTGCATCAAGACTCATTAATAACAAATGAAATTGTCACTATTAATACTGAAACAAAAATGGAATCTCATTTAATTCTAAATGCCAAATAAAATGAAACTTTAATAAAAACCCACATCAATACCTATCATTCATAATTACAAACGAGATGCTTGTTTATTATTTTTTTCACCTTTTTTTTCTTAATAAAGAGAAGTTGAGAATCAACTTTAATCTCCTTTCCAATCGATGATTAAGTTTATACAACTTAATATATGAGTGTTGTGAAAG
The DNA here is from genome assembly GCA_032199755.1 of Ambrosia artemisiifolia. Classification (NCBI taxonomy): domain Eukaryota; kingdom Viridiplantae; phylum Streptophyta; class Magnoliopsida; order Asterales; family Asteraceae; genus Ambrosia; species Ambrosia artemisiifolia. Next base: position 32,229,596 of record CM063527.1, on the reverse strand, counting down.
GAAAGAATCAAAGTTAGTTTGAAAAGGATGTTGTGATTTGTTCGCATATGATTTATACCTTTGGTGTAACCATAAATATTCTTCTTATTTTCCTTTATACTAGTGAGGTGCTCGTGCATTGTGGCTGTAAACAACATTTAGATTTGTTCGGTTAAGTCATGATTAATTAACCAAAATATTTGTGTTGGTGTGTGGCATAATCATTAGCAGAGTTTGAACTGCATTTTCGGTAAAATCAGGGGGCATACTCAATACATATAAAAACTTCGAAACTATTAGGTAAAAAATACACTACAAAAAAATGTGGGGCAGGGCTGAAGTTCTGCCAGTGGGAATAACCGAATTAACTGATCTAATTATACATAATGTATATAGATTTTAACTATCACATCTACATTTTCAAGATATTTTCCTTCGATATATATATATATATATATATATATATATATATAGGGGAGGGATAATTTGAAAACCCTCCCCACTTAAGAAAACCCATTAAACCCATATCTTAACCATCCATTTCATGTGATCTAGGGTGGAGATTATTTCTTGATTTTGAGCAAAAGTAAAGATGCATCTTTAGTAATAAAAGGGTAATATTGTCCATGAAAAAATTGATGTGTTCTCTCTGTTCTGTTCTGACAAGGCATTCCCTCTCATATCTCCTTCTCTCCTCTCTCCTATCACAACCTACCTCATCAAAAATACATATAATAAATTATCACCCACAAACAAAAACATATTTTTTTCACAACTTATCTCACAGAAAAAATATAATAAAATATAACCCAATAACAAAGACATGTGTTTCCACAAACTTATATCACTAAAAACATATAACAAATTATAACCCGACAACAAAAACATATGTTTTCACAACTTATCTCACAAAAAACATATAATAAATCATAACCAACAGCAAAAACATATGTTCTCACAACATATCTCAGCAAAAAAACAAATAATAAATTATAACCCAACATCAAAAACATATGTTTTCACAACTTATCTCACCAAAAAACATATAATAAATTATAACACATTAATAAAAACATATGTTTTAAAAAAAATTAAAATTATAAATTCAAACAACAAAAAAATATATTTTTAGATGAAAATAAAACTTTGATATACAAAAAAAAAAAGATAAACAAACCGTCTAACACTTAGATTAAGTCATAAACTTTTAAAAAAAAAATTGTAATTTTGTAGTTGGTTAGTTTGTGTTGTTGTTTTAATTTGAGAGTCAGGCTTGGTACTTCTATAGGCTCAAACCCCATTTGACAAGCCCATTATGTTGGTCAAACATTTCCTTAATAAATCATTTGTAGGGAGGCTATTACTTGATAACCTTTTACAGGTACATTGAATAAAAAATATTAAAAAAAAAACTAAACAACTTAATTGAAACCCAAATCTAGATCTTGAACACCAAAACTCGGTGCTGGATCTGTTACAAGTAGCAAAACCTCGCATAACATTGCCTTTCTTTGGTCTTATTCTTGCTTTGGGTAGTTGCACCAAGTGCAAAAATAGTTGTACATTACTTCTTCATAAGTTGTACCTTGCTTTTTCATGAGAGAGTGGAGATAGGAAAATCTATATGAGGGTGAGAGAGTAAAGAGAGAGAACGTGAGCAGGAGAGTGGGTTAGAAAAAATAGAGAGGGTGGATATCTAAAGAAAAGAGAGAGACAAAGATGTATAGTGTGTGTGTCAGTTTCTAGAGAAAAGAGAGGGATATCTAGAGACAAAAGAGAGATAATGTCCATAATACCCTCTTTTCAATATTCAAGATGGCATATGTGGAAGAATCATGGCCATAGAATGAAGTTTCTTTGGTTTGCTCAAGTGGTGATGGTTTGCAAATTAGAATTCCCCTATATATATATATAGGATCCGGATAATTTGAAAACTCCCCTGAGTTGAGAGAACTAAAGAACCCCCCTAAACCAATAATATCATGACACATAGGCTAGTCATGATTTTTATATTGGGGGGCATTTTAGTCAAATACCACCTACCCTACCCCACCCCACCCCACCCCACCCACACCCACCACACCATTTAATCTGATTTTTTTTTAAAAATCAGTAACCCATCTCTCTCTCACACTTTCTCTCTCTCTCTCTAAAAAACACACACAAACCCCTCTCTCTCTCTTTCTCTCTCTAAAAAACCACAAGAACAAGGAGCAGATCTGAAGGTTTTTATCGTTTCTTTGGTCGGAGATGGAGGTGGGAGACGGTGCAGAGGGTTGGGAAATGGGGGGTTGATCGGAGATGGGCGGTTGGAGACGGTGCAGATGGACGACGGTGTTGATGGTGGTTGGTGGTGGATCTGATGGGGTTTTGGCGTTTTTTGGGTTTTTTTGGTGGTGGATCTGGGTTTTGAAGACGGTTTCAACGATGGCTTCAACGATGGCTCAACGATGGTTCTGAAAACGATGGCTTCAACGACGGGGGTTTTCGGGGTGGTTTTGAAGGTGGTGGTGGCTGATGGTGGTTTCGGCGGTGGTTTGAGTGGTGGTTTCCGACATTTCACAGGTAATATTATTATTATTATTATTATTATTATTATTATTATTATTATTATTATTATTATTATTATTATTATTATTATTATTATTATTATTATTATTATTACCATGACCATGGGGTGGTGGTGGCTCAGTGGTGGTGGCTGAGGGTTGTGGTGGCCGAGGGTGGTGGTGGCTCAGACCATGGTGGTGGCCGACGGTATTATTATTATTATTATTATTATTATTATTTGTTACTATTATTATTAGTATTATTATTATTAATATTTTCCTGTTATTATTTTTTTTTCTGTTATTCAGTATTATTTATTTTTAATTTTCCTGTTATTAGTATTATTATTTTTTATTTTTCTGTTATTATTATTATTATTATTATTATTATTATTAATCTTATTTATTATTATGCCCATGAAAACAGGCCCTTTTCATACACTGGTGTAAATTGGTGGTGGCTGAGGGTGGTGGTGGTTCAGCGGTGGTGGTGGCGGCTCAGACGGTAAGGTTTTTTTTTTAATTATTAGTATTAATAATACAGTGTAACAAACCTAGGTTTCGTTAATTTTTTTTCTGTGTGTTTGTGATTGTTTTGAGGATGATATATTGCTGGATTTTTATAGATTTTTGTATATGGTGTCAATTTACACTCGTGTCGAAAACTTTTTTTTTTTTTGTATATGGTGTGTTTGTGATTGTTTGTCCGGATTTTTATAGATTTTTGTATATGGTGTCAATTTACACTCGTGTCGAAAACTTTTTTTTTTTTTGTATATGGTGTCGTTGGTGTACTTACACTCGTGTCGAAAACTTTTTTTTGTATATGGTGTCGTTGGTGTACTTACACTCGTGTCGAAAACTTTTTTTTGCCCCGTCTTTTTGAATGGTTACAATGGTGTCGTTGGTGTACTTACACTCGTGTCGTTGGTGTATATGGTGTCGTTTGGTGTACTTACACTGGTGTAAATTGATTTAAGTTATGTTTTGTGCAGGCCAGGATCTTATTTGTTGAAGACTTTACACCGGTGTAATTGCTTGAGCTAGTGGAGAAGATAGTTTAGATGTAGGTTCTTTATGTTTTGCTGTGGATTTTGTATTTTGGTTATATTTTTCGTATTTTCTTACACTGGTGTATTTTGATTAGTGGCAAGTTTTTATTGCAAGATTTTGTAATTTTGGTTATGTTTTTCATTTTCTTACACTGGTGTAATTTGGTCTGAGTTAGTGGTGTATTTTAAAAATTAAATCAGAATTTAAAAAATAAAGTAAAAAAAATCTGATTGTTAAATATTTTAATTAAAAAAATCTGATTGTTAATATAATATTATATTTGTTTATTCTTCTCTCTCATGGTGATTTTTACTAAACTACCCTTTAAGCCTATTATTTTAATTAAAAAATGTTATTATATTTTATCATCCCACTAAAAGACAAAATAATCACAAAAATAAATCTCAACCATTGGATGACAAAGATCAACGGTCAAAAAGTGGTTCCTATGGTTCTCTCAACTCAGGGTGGTTTTCAAAGTATCCTAACCCTATATATATATATATATATATATAGAGGAAGTATAGGGAGGAAACCCCCTCAAATGGAAAAACCCCAAGAAACCCATTACTTGGTCCATGTTGTGCCACATCACCCATTATGTTATAATATTCCATAATATTCAAAAGGGCATAATAGACATTTCCACTACCCCCTTTCTCTCTCTTCCTATATATATTGTTTCCCCCCTCTCTCTCTCTTCATTTGTTTTTTCAAATTCAAAAATCAGATCATAGTTCCACTCTCTACTCTCTTTCTCTGTCTCTCTCTAGAACCACCACCACCACCACCACAACCACCACGATAACCCTTCTCCTCCAACAAAACCACCACCATGACCCCTGTTTTCCCTATTGGTTCAGATCCAGCCCGGTTAACCGGTCAACCTCAGTCAAGTGGTTCGTCAACCACGCCTCCGGCAACCCACTCTTTCCGGCGCCGGTACTGCTTCTCACTCTATCTCTCCTCTTCCCTCTCTTTTTCTGGATCTGGATCTGGATCGATATTATTATTATTATTATTATTTTTATTATTATTATTATTATTATTATCAAAGATTCAGAAACTCTGTTTTAATATCTTCAGATTCATAAGATCTGGATTAAACTTGAGGTTTTGGGTTTTAGCTTTTCGGGAAAACACGATGAAGCTACAAATGGGTTTTTATTTTCAAAATCTTTTTAGAGGGGATGAGTTAACCAAAACCCCCCTTCCTTTTCGATGAACCATGTGGTGGTGGCTTCATCTTCCACACCCCTCCATTGATTCGGTGGACATCCATGGGGAGAGAAAGGAAACCAAGGAATACAGAGAACAGAGGAGGTGGACGCGTGAGGGTCGTTCAACCGGTGTGTGACGGAAAACATCGCTGGTACACACTCTCTCTCTTTGAATCTGGATCTGGATCTGATCTGGATCTATCTTTGTTGTTAGGTTGTTGAGTTGCTGCTTATGGTTCAACTACTCTGTTTTTTAAAATACAAAATGTGTAGGGTTGTGGGACATAAACATCACCGATCAGTTACTTTAAAGTTTTCTTATTGCTTTTTGTTTTCTAAGTGTTTGATATTTGCTTTTGTTAATAAAATATATTAACTGCCTAACTTTTTAGGTGATGACATTATCCCTTTTTTACATGTTATCATCTCGACATATATGAATTTAATTATTTGCTGTTCCAAAACAAAAACTGAGATTTGAAATTTAAAATATTAAATGTTATTATTGTTTCACATGACACTATTTTAGGACTATAACATTTTTTTCGCTTTTTATGTATATATATTTTTTAAAACATTTGACTTATAAAACTGGGGGCATACAATATGTTTGAACCACTTAAAATTGGGTAAATAGGTTATTTGTGTCGAGTAGGAACCACTTAAAATTGTACCGTGTTTTCAGTCAACCTTTTTAATGTTTTCGTTGTGAATATGAGTATTACCTAGATAACATATGTTTAGACTTGTGTTTAAAACTGGGCCATACAATATATTTTGAAAGAGACCAACTAACGTGTGATGCTATTTTTTGCGATCCGAGTCTTGTATGCTCACACACGTTAGTGATGCTAACACATGCTAGTATATGCCCAACTAACAGGTGTTAGGGTCCATATGACATACGTTATTTTCGGTAAAACATATGTTTTAGAATATGCTAACACATGCTACTGATGTATTTTATTATATTATATATTTCATTAATATGAGGATAATTTTTTGGTATATGGATTTGGATTGGTTCTGATTTGATTTTTTAAATTTATTATTGTTGGATTTCAAACCCTATTAATCGTATTTTGAGTAGTTTGTATTAACATAGTTCTAAAATTGAGTGTATGTTAGATTGTTATTGTATTGGGGACATGAGGTTAATATTGTTTTGGCAAGTGAAATTGTTATGAACTCGCATAGGGTACATGTCTTATTTTTTGCGGTCCGAGTCTTGTATGCTCACACACGTTAGTGATGCTAACACATGCTAGTATATACCCAACTAACAGTTGTTCGGGTCCATATGACATATGCTATTTTTTCAGTAAAATATATGTTTTAGAATATGCTAACACATGCTACTGAAGTAGTTGTATTAAAATAGTTGTAAATTTGAGTATGATATACTTGGCACTGTAGATTTGATGTTGCTTTATACACATGTTAGTGATGCTAACACATGCTAGTATATACCTATCTAACAGGTATTAGGGTTTTTGTATTCTGTTTAATAAATTTTTTGGCAAGTGAAATTGTTATGAACACGTATAGGGTACATGTCTATTTTTTGCGGTACGAGTCTTGTATGCTCACACATGTTAGTGATGCTAACACATGCTAGTATATGCCTAACTAACAGGTGTTAGGGTCCATATGACATACGTTGTTTTCAGTAAAACATATGTCTTAGAATATGCTAACACATGCTACTGATGTCTTTTTATTATATTATATATTTCATGAATGAATATGAGGATAATTTTTTGGTATATGGATTTAGATTTTTTAAATTTATTATTGTTGGATTTCAAACCCTGTTAATCGTATTTGAGTAGTTGTATTAACATAGTTCTAAAATTGCGTATGATACACTTGGCACTGCAGATTTGGTGTTGTTTATACACATGTTAGTGATGCTAACAGACGTTAGTATATGTCTAACTAACAGGTGTTAGGGTTCATATGACATACGTTAGTATATGCCCAACTAACATGTGTTAGTGTTCATATGTCATACGTTATTTCAGTAAAACATATGTTTTAGAATACATTACACGTGTCAGTGATGTTTCATTATGTGTTTTTGGAGAGCCTAACTAACACGTGTTATCTTTTTTTTTTTGTAGGTAAAGAGATGTTTTTCTGTTAAAGATGAAGATGGGTATCAAGAACGAAGAATAGCTAGATCTTTTTTATGTTGTTATCATAGTTTTTTATCATTCGCAAATAATTATGTTTGTATGAAAAAGTTTTTTGATACATTTTTAGTGTTGACTGTAATGAGCGTTTTTATCATATCTTAATTAAATATACATTTTATATGTTCTTTTTATTTTGTTCTTTTTAGTATATGTCTGTTAACACATGTTAGCGATGTGTCACACGAGGTCAGAATTTTTTATCACAGCACTAACGTATGTTAATATCAGTGCTGGAAAGTGCCATAAAGTAGGAGAGAGATGATTTGACAAGTGTCAAATCAACCTTTTTAAACCTAGGATTCAGAAAAAAGTGTCATAAAGTAAGATTACCTTAATGCCCTTATTCCTATTTTTTATTATATTGGCCCACTTGCTTTAGAATATTATATACAAATTAATTATGGACCATTGATCAAACATGATCAATGGTCCTAATAGAGTTTCTAGGGTTTTTTCATTATTTGAGGTTTCCATATTAGCCACTCCCTATATATATATATCCAAAAAATACATAACTATATTATAGTTTTTCATTAAACAAAAAAACAAGTTGAGAACTAAGTTACAACGTGTATCTTCTCATTCAACAACTTGTTACACGAAAATTGTTTGCAAACACAAATGTGACAAACATCTCACATCAATAAATAATATCGGCTAAGTAAGTGGTGAACAATTATAAAACAAAACTTTGAATTCAATAAATAATACATACTTTTTTTTACCAAAATCAAATCCTATGTGCTAGAGGAAGTGCAAGCATATGAATTTATACATAGCAATAATTTGTGGGATACACTAAGAAAAAAATAGAGTGATCGGGAGGAAGTAGGAAGTTACATGTGCAAACACATATAAATAATAATAATTTGTGAGATACAACTAGCAAGAAATTAGGGTGATCATGAGGGAATAGAAAGTTACATTATTTGAATACTACACGGTGTGGTCATGGCATTTACGGGGCATGGAATGACATATGGCATCCACCTCAGCCAGGGTCGTCCCTAATGCCGGATGGAGCCGCGAAATATGTGCCCCCTTACTTTTAGATCTTAATGAAATAAATAACGTAAACTATATTTTTAAATGACGATTAAAGTAATATCAAATTGATGAATCAATTCTTCACAGTTTATTTCATCCATCAATACGTTCTCGATAACTATCATCGCCAATCCGTGAAGGTTTTTTTTTTACTTAAATGTTTTGAGTCTAGGGCGAGCAAAAATTCAGGTTCCTATGAAAATTCAAGTTTTAACTTTTAAAAATCAATAATTCAAGTTTTAACTTTTAATTATCAAACATCATATAATTATATATAAAGCACCAAACGAAACCAACATTAAAATAAGAGGATAAGAGATTATTTTTAAGTTCTTGTTATTGTTAATCTAAAAAAATATGATGACACAACCACGGGCATTTTTTTTTATTTATACATTAGCATATTCTAGTGTCGATAATACCGTTATCATCTTCCTCAAAACAACCCCTTTTATGTTTAAACCTAAGTAGTTTAGATGCTTAGGATTTAGTGTAATATAGAGTATGAGTAAAATTTGTTGTTAAAGAATTAATCACTCATAAAATAACTTGTTTGAATTAAAATCACCAATAAAATGATTGTGAATCAATTAGAGATGTAAGGAAAGCCATTACATACATATAGTTCCCACGTTTTTTAAAGAAAAAAAAATAGAAACTACTATAATTGGATAACATAGTTATGTGCCAAGTGTATAAAAAAAATTCTTTGTTGGCAATATTCAAAAGCAACAAATATTAAAGTGTTTTTCAAATTTCCTTTAGGATTTAATAGATATGAGAATTTTGTTAAATCTAGTGCTTTGTATGTTTGACCTGGTTGATAAATGCTAAATATGTATTTTAAATAGAAGGCAATGGGTTGTTTTACGGTTACATTTATACTTACAAACGATTCAAGATGAACAAGATAACAAAAAATAAACGGACCGCAATAGGTAACCTTAAAAAACAGAACTGATCTTTCAAACTGCCTCTCTTCTTCTTCGTCTCCTCCTCCTCCTCGTTCACTTTAATTTTACATTGATTTTGTGAATATTAAGAAGTTAACTTTGTCAACAACCAAGTGTTTCATTTTATACTCAATACAAAAGAGTTAGTACATTTCATTATGGTCAAAAAAAGTTGAAGTATTGGATTTAAATAATCCAAACTATCATCAATTAACTGCTATTAGTCTCAACTAACAAAATATGTGATGGGAATCCCACCTTTTAACATATTAGCCACCAATGGACTATGACTAATGGCATATTAATTCATTATATAAATGGATCAAATTTTTTAGTCATGGTCCGTTGGTATCCAATATGTTAAAAGTTTGGACCGCCAGCACACATTTTGTAAGTTGGGACCGGTGACGACCAATAACTACTAGTTGAGATTATTTAAATATAATACTCCAAAGAAATTAACTCTACGTTAATTGTGTGGTCCAATGAAACCATATGGACTTATGATAGGACCAATTCGAGATGGTCAATCTCTCAATAGACCCTAGAGTGGATTGCAATGCCTTTATAGGCAACATTCAAAGGAAATAAACCCACATCAATATCTATCATTCATAATTACAGGAGGGCTGGGTGGGTGAACAAGGTGTACGTGTATGTTGAGTAGACTTTAGCACCTATCAACTTATCATCTGAAACCTTAATTAAACCCCCTTCAATACATATAATTCATAATTACATGAGAGATGCCTCTTTTTTATTATTTTACTTTTCTTTTTCTAAATAAAGAGAAATTGAGAATCTACTTTAATCTCATTTCCAATCAATGATTTAGTCTACACAAGTCTATGTAGGAGAGTGTTGTGAAAGGAAAGAATCAAAGTGAGTTTGAAAGGAAGGTTGTGATTTGTTAGTATATGATTTATACCTTTCTTGTAACCATACATATTCTTCTTGATTTCCTTTATATTGATGCATTTGTATGTTATTTTAGTATTCAACTTGCTTGCTAACCAATATCATAATCAACTGTTTTATGATGGATAGTATAACTGGTACGTCTTTGTTTCTTTCATTTTTCATTTGGCTTTTTATATATTTTTTGTATGTTTTTTTTTTCATTTTTCAGTCAATCGATTTAAAAAGTTTCAAGGTGTGTGGTTTATAACATAAGCTATTGGTATAAAATCGACTAGGCCGTAAGATCAGTATACATTTTATATTACGTGTAGTGCATGATTTATAGGGAGTTAACAGCCCACAATCAATTGGCCTCCTATTAAATATTAAATTTCTAAAAAAGTCAAAATTTTCATCGTCTCACCCCTGTAAGTTTATTTGTTTGTTTTTTGGGGAATTGGATTTTAATAACCTAAACTATTCGAAATTGGCCACTGACACCCTCAACTAAAAAGTTGGCCATATATAACCTGAACTATTGACTTATTGGAATCTAGCACCCAACTAACTGACGCCGTTAGTTGGGTTGTTGACGTGGCACAAGTTGCTGACGTGGCACGTTGATGTGGCACAAGTTGCTGACGTGGCACGCTGATGTGTGCACACGTGGGTTGATACGTCAGCATGCCACGTCAGCAAATCTTGCCACGTCAGCGAACCCACTAACGGTGTTAGTGATTTAACCGTTATTGGGTGTTAGATTCCAATAAGTCAATAGTTCAGGTTATATATGGCCAATTTTTTAGTTCGGGGTGCCAGTGGCCAATTTCAAATAGTTCAAGTTATTAAAATCCAATTCCCCTTGTTTTTTTGAACGACACACCCTATAAGGAATGTAAGTTTATTTGTTTCTAAAAAGGTCAAAGTTTTCATGGCCTCACCCCTGTAAGGAATGTAGATTTAGTCCAACAGTTCATCCTTGAAAGAAATAATATCTTATATGCTTGAATATGTTAGGCTGTACAAATCTTGTGATCTTCGATGGCACTTGCTTTTCCAGTTTGCTTTTCGAATCTTTAGATGCTACAACATAAATAAAATTGGAACAATGACATGCTCTAACGTAAATATTTTTATTGATGTAGCTGCTAAGGACCAACTTAAACACTTTAGTCACAAGCATTTGCTCAGCCTTGTGTACTTGCAGCAGCCGAATTGCAAAAATGAAAATGTTGACGATGACAGTGAAGACGAAGAGAAAGATGATTTTGTGGAGGAAGTGCGTCATGGGGGCCAATGCAGCATGTGTGAGGAACAGATCTGGTCATTTCATGTGTGTTATTATTATTGCAAGTCTTGTGACTACTCATTGCACAAATTCTGTGCAGAATTACCCATGACCCTTCAAAATAACCCATCACATCCTGACCACAATCTTAAACTTTCTCATGGAAATTGCTTGCAATACATGTTACTTCCTTATGAACGTAAGTGTTGTGTCTGCAATCTTAAGAGGAAGAAAGCGTATGCTTGCAATACATGTTACTTCCTCATGGACATTGCTTGTGCTACCATGTCGGAGCAGAAGATAAACCACCCTAGTCACCGACACCAACCTCAACAAATGTCCAGGAACATGGTATCTAGTTGTGTAGCTTGTGGTAATGAACATAAAGGGGTGTTCTTTCAATGTACCACTTGTCTCACGTTTCAAATCAACCTGCAATGCGCTTTGCTTCCTACCAAGTTGCTAATACAAGTTAGTACTAACGGGAATTTCACTCATTCACATCCACTTACTCTTGCCTATTCCTTTCCGTATTCCGAACAACAAGCTATGTTCTATCCCTGTTGTAGAGTCTGTGATAACGAGTTTGATTTTCATTTATGGATTTACAAATGCGAAAAATGTAGATATTTCGTGCATGTTGATTGTGCAACTTCAAAAAGAGAGCCATTTATGTCCATCTTCCTACCTGCAAGTGAGGAATCTCTTCTTTATTATTTTATTAGCTTGTGTTAGTAGATTATATACCTTAGTCTAATTTCAAGTATATATACTATTCATCAGGTGCTGGCAACATTAATAAAAATTATACAGAAGATGAACATCCAAATCTGTTACACAGTCCATTCCAAGATGAAGGTGACAACCTTTTGAAGCATCATATGTCTAATCAAAGGGGGGCTATATGTACACAACATGATGGTGAAATGCTCAACCTTCCGTGTCATCAACACTCACTAATCCTATTCAACAAGCAAACATCAGTCGATGAAAAAATGGTTTCTCTACACGACCCCATGAAAAGAGTTCAGCTATTATGTGATGGATGTGTGAAAACAATCATGACAGCACCATTTTACATGTGCTGCAAATATGCTGATGAACAATGTTGTTTTGTTCTTCATGAATGGTGTGCCAATCTACCCTCTCAAATACAACACTATTTTGACCATCTTGAGCATCCTCTTGTTCTCTTGCCAAAAATCCCTAGTAAGTTCTTTGGTGTGTTCAACTGTGAAGTTTGCGAGTTACCATCCAATGGTTTCGTGTATGGATGTACAGAGTGTGAATATTATGTTGATATAAATTGTGCATTCATACCCAACGAAATCACACATGAAGCTCATCCTGGTCAGTTCTTTGAGATTAAAGATCACCCTCACCCTTTGAGCTTTGTACAAGGGATTCAGAGCGATGGATATTGCAGTAACTGTCGTGAAGAATTTGCGTATCTAAAACCAAGGTTGTAGAACTCGCTAGGCGCTAGTCGACTAGGGATTAATCGGGATTAATCAAGATTAATCGGGATTAATCGGATTGGATTTTTATATATATTTTTCCAAATTTATACATATATAATGTTAATTTTATATCTTATATGTATAAATTTAGAAGTTTAAGGGCCAAATATAAACTAGTGAACATGGATTGGGGTTAAATATTAAAATACCTAAACATAAATAGCCCTAATCACCTCCATATCGTTCACCATATCCCGTTTTTTCCTCCCATTCATTCTTTCATCATACGGAACCATCAAAGGCAACTAGGGTTCATGGAGTTTCATCGATTTTGGTTCTAAATCATGGATTATCATCCAATTTTGACGTAAGAACTTGTTTGATTTGATCGATTTGCTCCAGTTTTGACCCGTTCGAATTCATTTTTGACCTAATTTTGAGTTTTTAAGGTCTGACTAGGACGAATTTGGTCCGACTAATCGGTGATTAATCGGGATTTTTACAACCCTGGACCGCCACTGATTAAATTAGTGATTAGTTCAAAATTAATCAGTAAAGTGGGGACTAACGATTAATCACCGATTAGTCGGTGATTAATCGGGATTTTTACAACCTTGTCTAAAACCACTGAAGTATAAAATGATCTTTAAGTGCCTCGAGTGTGAGTTTGCAATTCATTATAAGTGTGCTTCTTTTTTATTTGCTAATTAATTCATTCAGTTCTTTGGCTTCTGCATTTGGTTCAGCCATACACCATTATTGTAATCTTTTAATGTATGTTCAGTCTATTCACTACTTTGGTTTTGATCTTTTATCAATTGGGTATTTCACAAATCAACTAGTTTTGTTACAGATCCTCTCCATCTATCTCAATGGATTTGGTTAGTTATCCAATTTATCTATGGCAGATCAATTTCTTAAGTTTCAAATATGTGTTGCATTCCAAGTGTTTGATTAAATGTCTCAAAGAATTCCATATTTATTATTGAGAAATTTTATAGTATTTTGTATACAATTTATGGGCTGGAAAAAATAAAGAGAGAATCATTATTTAGCTTCTCTTTCACTTTATTTCTTTATCATGGGAATTTTGTTGTTCAAAGAGTGGCTTAAATTAACCGAGCACGCTTGTTAATTCATCGGAAAAAGGTTCTTGTGACTCGGGTTGCAATGGCTACCAAATGTCCAAATCAAATAACACTCTCTTTTAACTTGTGAGCCATCTGACAAGTAAAAACCAAACTATACGATTGGGTTATCTGTATAGCCATTTTCATTAAAACAAAATACGAAATTTACATCACAATAGAAGGTAGACGGGCAACAAGCTGCGCCGCCACCCCTTTCTGAATTGTTGATTACACTAGGAAAATAAACTTTGGGTCTTTATGGACAATTGTTATGATATATTGGATTGCTTTGCTCTGTTAATCTGCTTTTTGTTTGTAATTCAGCCGAAAAGGGTTCATGTGATTGAACAGTCCTAATTGATAGTATAAGTCTAGCTGTTAATTGATAGTATAAGTCCTAATTTCAAGTTCAAGTTTGTGAATGTTTAAATTAAAATCCTAATTGCAGTGCTTCTCTTTTGACACTATAAGTCTAACTGTTTGGGTTCCGATTGCAAATTTTATAAAGATTTTGCAACAACTTGTGATTATATTGTGAATTTGTGATAAGTTTGGTCATTTGTGCCTTTCTCTTGAATGACACGAACCTATTTTGTTCTGACCCCATTTTTATCTCTATTTTTAACGTTTATTTGAATGTGTTGTTATACTCTACTAAAACGGTTTGTCAATAATTTGATCGAGAAAGTTGTCATGTTACTATGAAAGAATATACTTTACATGTGCTGCTCATTTTACTATGTAGGAATATACTTTACATACGCTGCTAGATTCGTGATACCTTAGGTTTTTTTGGCAACATGGTTCCCAGTAAACCAACACTTTTACACAGATTATCTTCTCAAATGGGTCAAGTATGTTTGATCTCACATCCAATGAATTTGCAGGTGAGCCAACCCGTTTTGACCCATTTCCCAGCCTACCTAACCTACCCATTTTCCAACTTCACATTTCATTAATTATAATGTTATTATATGTATTATGTGGGTTGCTTGGTTGGTGGTTAGCTGAGGAAGTTCATTTTATCTGTTTTAGTATATAATTACTAGTCTGCCATTTTGTCTACTTATTTCAATGTGAATCTCAGATGCAACATGGTTGGTTGTGATCATGCGGATTGTAGCTTCTCCTTCACTTTATTTCTTGATCATTGGAATTTTGTGGTTCAAGTAGTTTTGGAATTTCCCTAAAATTCCTCTCTTTATTTTTGGTCTTTCTACAGATTGCCTTTGACCCAATCCTTTCACCTTTTTAGAACATTTTGTCAGCCTCATTTACCTCCTAATTTTCCTTGTTTCCTTTATTTACTTTTGACGTACTTGTATTTATTTGAGGATGTAAATCGATGCAATCATCAAGAAATATGAATTAACTTTGATCATCATCATTTTTTAGATGGTATCAGAGCGGTTCAAACCTAAAACACAACCCTAACCAGCATCGTCACCATGGCCGGCAATGAAGGCTACGGAAACTCAAAGAACGAACATGCACCAGACACAAATTCTCCTTTCAATCTTCGACAAAACAAGACAACCTCAAAGGACCAGAAGCGTGGAGATGTGACTGAGCAGTGCACTCATTGCGGGAGAAGCGGACACAACCGAGATGGATGTTTCAAAATAATCGGTTATCCGGATTGGTGGCCGGGCAAGATAAAACGTGAAGAAGGTAACCCAAGAGCTGCTCATGTTGAAACCGATGTGAGTCCTGTACCGGGCTTGACAAAAGAACAATACCAATCCTTCTTGAAACACTTTGTCAGAATGGCAAACATGGCAGGTAAAAGGGGATGGGATAACGAATGGGTTGTGGACTTGGGAGCCACTGAACATATAACCTATGATGAAACCATCCTTAGTAATAAATTTATTTGTCCAAATGAGGTACCTGTTGTCATCCCTAATGGAACTACCATTCCTGTAAAGGGAAGAGGTGAATGTGCTTTAAAAGGGGGGGGGGGGGGCAAAGTTGAAGGAAGTTTTATATATACCTGACTTTAATTGCAATCTCCTATCCGTTAGCCGATTAACTAACGATCTTCAATGTTCTATGACCTTTTTTCCTGACTTTTGTGTCATGCAAAAGCTTCACACGAGGAGCTTGATTGGTGCGGGCAAATGTAAGAAAGGTCTATACCGAATGGGGATGTTTGACGGTGAAAGAAGAGCTATGATGATTACCGGGGACATCTGGCATAAAAGGTTAGGACATGCATCCGAAGATAAGCTTGCAGCCATTGAATTCCTCAAAAATATTTCTTTAAATGATTTATGTGACTCTTGTTCTAAAGCTAAACACACTAGGCTTCCCTTTTCAAATAGTTTCATTAAGACCACTGCTTGTTTTGATTTGGTGCATTGTGATATTTGGGGAAAATACCGTACTCCATCTTTTTCAGGGGCAAATTATTTTTTAACCATTGTCGATGATTATAGTAGGGCTACTTGGGTGTTTCTACTAAAATTCAAACATGAAGCAAGTAAGTGTTTAATGTTTTTTTGCAACATGGTGAAAACCCAATTTGAAAAACCCGTCAAGAGAATTAGATGTGATAACGGGGGGGAATTCACATCCAACAAAATGATTGAATTTTATGAGGAACGGGGTATTTTGCTTGAAACCACTTGCCCTCACACACCTCAACAAAATGGAGTTGTTGAGCGAAAACACCGACACTTGCTCGAAGTTGCTAGGTCCTTAAGGTTCGAAGCCAACTTACCCAAAAGGTTTTGGGGCGAGTGCATCCTTACTGCCACTTACATCATTAACCGATTACCATCTAAGGTTATCGGTGACAAAACACCTTTTGAGTTATTATTCAACCAAAAACCCGATTACGACAATATGAGGGTCTTTGGTTGTTTGGCGTACTATCGAAACACCGACACAAAAGGAGACAAGTTTGAAGAAAGAGGGAGGCCCGGTGTGTTTGTTGGCTACCCCCCAAGAACAAAAGGTTTTAAAATTCTTGACATAGAAACCGGCAAAATTATCATTTCTAGGGACACTAGATTTTACGAAAAGCGTTTTCCTTTCAAAAATGGTGTTTTAAGTTATGAGGAGGTTGATGCCCTTGATCCATCAAATAAACCCATTTGTTATGAAAATGAGGATTTCAAGAAACCTGCTTTTGATGAGTCCATGGTTAATGGGTTAAATGAAAATGATGAACCTAGTACTGAACATGTTGGTGAAGAAACCACACATACCAACAATCATGGCCCCACTAATGAAAATGGAGATACGAGTACTATGAATGATGAACTCCAACATGAAGAAAATATCATTTCTGATGAGACACAACATGAAGACAACAACATGAACAGTAATGTCGAACCAAATCTAGAGCAAACCAGAATCAAAAGAATCAGGTCTCAACCAGCCCATCTGAGCGATTACCATGTCAACCTTCCCCCGTCGGTTGACCATACAAAACCCGCACCAAGTCAAGAGTCCTCTATGGTACATCCTTTGTCCAATTTTGTTTCGTACGAAAAATTTTCCAAATCTCACAAAGCTTTTTTAGCGGCCATTAGTTCTACCAATGAGCCAAAAACTTTTAATCAAGCTATCCAAGATGAAAGATGGAAAGAAGCTATGAAGAAAGAAATACGCGCTCTTGAAGAAAATGGTACGTGGACTCTAATGAATCTACCAAAAGGGAAACATGTCGTTGATTCAAAATGGGTTTATAAAATAAAATATAAACCGAATGGAGAAATAGAACGGTTCAAGGCCCGTCTCGTTGCAAAGGGATTTACGCAGATGGAAGGGGTCGATTATCACGACACCTTCGCTCCGGTCGCCAAGTTAGTTACGGTTAGAACACTTCTCGCCGTAGCTATCAAGAAAAATTGGGTTATTCAGCAACTTGACGTTAATAACGCCTTTTTGCATGGAGACTTGAACGAAGAGGTCTGTATGAAGCTACCTCAAGGGTTCGCTAAGGAGAATGACACGAGAGTTTGCAAATTGAATAAATCTCTCTACGGCCTAAAGCAAGCATCTCGTAATTGGTACCAAAAGTTCACCTCCTCTCTTCTCTAACTCGGTTTTAAGCAATGCAAAGCCGACTACTCTCTCTTCATTTTCAAGAAAGATAAATGTTTTGTGGCAGCTCTTATATATGTTGATGACGTCATTATGGTGGGCAACGATTTCGGTAAAATAAAACACACAAAAGATGAACTTGATAAACGTTTCAGCATCAAAGACTTGGGTACCCTAAAGTACTTTCTTGGCATAGAAGTTGCTCGTACGAAGGACGGCCTTGTTCTAAGCCAAAGGAAGTACATTCTCGATATCCTTAATGATTGTGGGATGCAAGGATGCAAACCAAGTCCTTTTCCTTTTGAGCAGAACCTAAAGTTAGATAAAGGAAGTGCAGAACCTAAGGTTGATGCAAATCGTTACCGGCGCTTGGTGGGCAGACTACTCTACCTACAAGCTACCAGGCCCGATATCGCCTACTCCGTCAATGTGCTAAGTCAATTTGTGGCTGACCCAAGACAAACTCATATGGATGTGGCATATCGAGTCCTCCGTTATTTAAAAGGGACCGCTGGACAAGGCATCCTTTTGCCTCGGGATGGCGGACATGATTTAACCGCATATTGTGACTCTGATTGGCTCGGATGTCCCTTTACTAGAAGATCTCGAACCGGATATATTCTTCTTCTTGGAGGAGCGCCCGTGTCGTGGAAGACAAAAAAACAATCCGTGGTATATCTCGTTCTTCTGCGGAAGCTGAATACCGATCTATGGCCTCCACTGTTAGTGAAATCTTATGGATGAGATGGCTCCTCAAGGAGCTCAACATTGTTTTACAAGAACCCACTCCTCTATTTTGTGACAATCAAGCTGCAAGGCATATCGCTAGCAATCCTGTTTTCCATGAGCGAACCAAACACGTCGAAATGGATTGTTACTTTGTCCGCGAAAGAGTCGAGTCTCGTGAAGTTCAACCTTTTCGTATTGACACTCGCATGCAGATCGCAGACCTTCTTACAAAGGGATTGGGCTCCCAACAGCTTCGGTTTTTACTTGACAAGTTGGGCACTAGAAACCTACATGCTCCAACTTGAGGGGGAGTTTTGGAATTTCCCTAAAATTCCTCTCTTTATTTTTGGTCTTTCTACAGATTGCCTTTGACCCAATCCTTTCACCTTTTTAGAACATTTTGTCAGCCTCATTTACCTCCTAATTTTCCTTGTTTCCTTTATTTACTTTTGACGTACTTGTATTTATTTGAGGATGTAAATCGATGCAATCATCAAGAAATATGAATTAACTTTGATCATCATCATTTTTTAGAAGTAGTGATTGACTAATCAAGCACACTTTGCGCTGAATCTGCTTGTGAGTTTTTGCTTAAGAGCTTTTAGCAA
This sequence comes from Ambrosia artemisiifolia, assembly GCA_032199755.1. Classification (NCBI taxonomy): domain Eukaryota; kingdom Viridiplantae; phylum Streptophyta; class Magnoliopsida; order Asterales; family Asteraceae; genus Ambrosia; species Ambrosia artemisiifolia. The sequence goes on along the minus strand of CM063527.1, from coordinate 32,210,429 downwards.
TGTGATTCAGCCGGAAAGTGTACATGTGACAGGTTGCAATAATGGCTATCAAATCAAGAAACACCCGCCAAGCTACTCTCTTTTAATATTTTCAATTTGTTTGAATCAAAAATTGATTTGTTTGTTAACATAGATTGAATAAGCAAGTGACGAGAGGGCTTCTGATGTAAAACGCTTCTGAAGGAGAATGGTTAGGTTAATGTAAAACACAAGGTTAGTGAGCCTTATGACAAGTGGGATTTGGTTAAAAAAGCGAAGAAGATTGATTTGGTTTTGTATGAGACCATCGCCGTTTTGAGAACCATGTATCAAGGAGCAGAGTGCATGGTGCATCTTCTGCTGCAGCCTTTTAGTTAGACAAAAAAAAACTACCTTCAAGGTGTTTTTTAATAGTATAAGTTTGACTGTTTGGGTTTTGATAGCAAGTTTTAGAAAGATTTTGTAACAATTTGTTATTATATTGTGATAAGTTTGGTCATTTACCTTTTAAATTAACCTGTTTTGGCCCGAACCCATCCTAACCTCGCCTAATCCGACCCGCCTTTTTTTCCAGGCTTAGCTAAAATTATGAATCTGTGGTTTGGATATATGTTCTGTAGTCATTGCTTGTTGTTTGTTTGTTTGTTTGATTACTTTTGGTTGTTATGATTATTGAATTAATGTTACGTGATATTTGGAATTTTAGTGATATTGATTATCATAACAATCTGAGTAGTTTTTGACTGATAATAGTTAAATGCTACAAATGAGAAGAGTCAAATGGCTTAAACGGGTCAAAAGTCTGCTAGCATGTATACATGTTTTTTACTTCCTAAATGGTGTAGTTAGCAATACAACTGCATAATACCTTCTAAAATGATTAAAGAAGGCATTTTCAGGTCAGCCAACCTATTTTGCCACATCACCTTTCTTTATTTGTACTGCTAATCTGCTATTATTGGTTACTTGGTTGGTGGTCAACTTGGTTATTTATTTCTATTTTTTTTTTTTTTGGAACAACATCAACAATCTTATTCACCACCAAAAAAGGATAAATTACATAAGGATGGTAGGTATGCGGGCAACAAGAATTTCTATCCAAAAGTAATACCAGAGAAGCTGCTCCAACTTTGAATTGTACATCCGGTTAGCTTAAACCTCTTTACCACTAACCACTATGTTGTTTCTTTTATGTCTTCCACCGCTTTATGTATTGATATGCTTACGCCTTTCAGGACTTTGTCTTTCCTCCCAATCCACCATTTCTGCCAATAGTCATTAGGAAAACATCAATCACATGGTATATCATTTTTCTTTTGTGGATCCTGGTTCATGGAGTCGAATTGAGCTGGATTCGGGACCTTAAGCCACACACATATTTCCCACCAAACCGCTTTTGCCACGACACATGACACTAGAAGATGATCTGTAGTTTCTACATGGACCACACACACTGGACATGATCCTGAGGTTTGTAGCTTCTTTCACTTTATTTCTTGATCATGGGAATATTGTGGTTCAAAGAGTGTGTTTGAATTAATCGAGCATACTGTTCATAGACTTGGAATTTTGTCTATGGCTAAGAGTTTTTGCGGTATGATTCAGCCAAAATGGGTTATTGTGACTCAGGTTGCAATGGCAACCAAATCAAGTAACACTCTCCAAGCCACTCTCTTTTAACATGTTCAATTTGCGTGGTTCAAATAGTAAACTGTTTGTTGTTAACATAGATTGAACAAGCAATTTGCTAAAGGGCTTCAGATGTAAAATAGCTGATAAAATTGATTTCATGTAGCTCCCGGTAAACTGACCCTTTTACTCAGGTTATGTTCTCAAACGGGTCAAATATGTTTGATCTCACTTCCATTGCGTATTCAACTTCATAAAATCTATTAACTTGATAAATAAAAGAAAAAGAAAAAAATTCAGATCAGTCAACCGGTTTTACCCTGTTATTAGACATGTTCAGGATACTGAAATGAAATTTGATGACACGGTTGTGTGTACAAAATGGTAATATTAGATATATAACCAATAAGTAGTGGTGATCATGTATTTGGAATTTTGGATTATCTCTATTCTGAGTTTTACAATTTTTCTACTGTTATTAGAAAGAAGAAATCTTGCAACATTCGGCAAAAACAGAGTCTTTAAAGAAATTGGAGTGACCATGCCACCATTGGTCACCGCTAGGACATCAGTCACACAACCCATTCTTCTCTAACGTATTTCACCACCGTGCAACGTAACCTAAGCATTAGCGACCAGTTCGCAGATCTGTCTGGCAGAGTGAAGGATTACATTCCATTTATATCATTGTTTTATAATCACTTGTTTATTAAAAGAGTTTCACTTAAAATTATCTTCTGAAATGGAATACAATTCACCAGAAAACTTTATGTATATTATAGCTTTAATTTAAGTGTTTACCTGAAAACACTTAATAGCAATTGATTGATTTGAAAATATGAGTTATCGAGTCATAAACTCTTGGTATATTAACGTTAACATAAGATTGATTTGTGAGAAATCCCTATTCATCTTTGCAAAGCATGTCATTGGTCGGTAACAGATTGGGGATTTCATTGTCCCACTTGTGATTTCTACATACATGCTAAGTGTGCTTTGTTAGTGCCTAGAGTGATTAAGCATAAGCTGGATAAACATCCTTTGAGCCTCAGATACGAGCCCGCTGAGAATCATATTGAGGAGTACTTTTGTGAATTATGTGAGAAAGAATTTAACCCTTGGAAGTGGTTCTATCATTGCAACACATGTGCCCAGTCTATGCATCCTACTTGTGCGCCATTAATACTTCAATCTCAATGTGAGCAAGCTCCATCTAGATATTATGGAAGAGGCGTCTATGATTATCTCAACATGAAATTTGGAGGAAAGATTGAGATTAAAGATCACCCACACCCTTTGAGCTTCGTACAAGGGATTGAGAGCGATGGAGATTGCAGTAACTGTCGTGAAGAATATGCAGATCTAAAACCACTGAAGTATAAAATGATCTTTAAGTGCCACGAGTGTGAGTTTGCAATTCATTATAAGTGTGCTTCTTTTTTATTTGCTAATTAATTGATTCAGTTCTTTGGCTTCTGCATTTGGTTCAGCCATACACCATTATTGTAATCTTTTAATGTATGTTCAGTCTATTCACTACTTTGGTTTTGATCTTTTATCAATTGGGTATTTCACAAATCAACTAGTTTTGTTACAGATCCTCTCCATCTATCTCAATGGATTTGGTTAGTTATCCAATTTATCTATGGCAGATCAATTTCTTAAGTTTCAAATATGTGTTGCATTCCAAGTGTTTGATTAAATGTCTCAAAGAATTCCATATTTCTTATTGAGAAATTTTTTAGTATTTTGTATTCAATTTATGGGCTGGAAAAAATAAAGAGAGAATCATTATTTAGCTTCTCTTTCACTTTATTTCTTTATCATGGGAATTTTGTTGTTCAATGAGTGTGCTTGAATTAACCGAGCATGCTTGTTAATTCAGCAGAAAAAGGTTCTTGTGACTCAGCCGAAAAGGGTTCACATGACTCAGGTTGCAATGGCTACCAAATCAAGTAATTGTTTGTGGTTAACTTAGATCGCAGTGCTTCTCTTTTAATAGTACGAAATGATCTAATTTCAAGTTTAGGTTTGTGAATGTTTAAATTAAAATCCTAATTGCAATGATTCTCTTTTGATAGTATAAGTCTAACTGTTTGGGTTCTTATTGCAAATTTTATAAAGATTTTGCAACAACTTGTGAATATATTGTGAATTTGTGATAAGTTTGGTCATTTGTGCCTTTCTCATGAATGACACGAAAATATTTTGTTCTGACACCATTTTTAACATTTTTATCTCCATTTTTATTTGCTAATTGATTCAGTTCTTTGGCTTCTGCATTTGGTTCAGCTGTACAACATTATTGTAATCTTTTTATCTATGTTCAGTCAATTCACTACTTTGGTTTCGATCTTTTATCAAAATGAATTTGGTTAGTTATCCAATTTATCTATGGCAGATCATTTTCTGAAGTTTCAAATTTGTGTTGCACTCCAAGTGTTTGCTTAAATGTCTCAAAGAATTCCATATTTTTTTGTTGAGAAGTTTTGTAGTATTTTGTATTCAATTTAATGGAATATGTTACATAACTTCTCCTTCACTTCACCAAAATTTGAGTCTTTATGGGCTGGAAAAAATAAAAGAGAGAATCATTATTTAGCTTCTTTTTCACTTTATTTCTTTATCATGGGAATTTTGTTGTTCAAAGAGTGTGCTTAAATTAACCGAGCACGCTTGTTAATTCATCGGAAAAAGGTTCTTGTGACTCGGGTTGCAATGGCTACCAAATGTCCAAATCAAATAACACTCTCTTTTAACTTGTGAGCCATCTGACAAGTCGGATATATGTATCATAGCCATTTCTTGTTATTTGTTTGTTGATTTTTTTTATTTTTATTTTTGTAAAACCAAACTATACGATTGGGTTATCTGTATAGCCATTTTCATTAAAACAAAATACGAAATTTACATCACAATAGAAGGTAGACGGGCAACAAGCTGCACCGCCACCCCTTTCTGAATTGTTGATTACACTAGGAAAATAAACTTTGGGTCTTTATGGACAATTGTTATGATATATTGGATTGCTTTGTTGGAAATTTTGTGTGAATGTGAGTTTGGTTTGTCCCACATTGGTTGGGAGATGAAATTGTGATGGGTTTATAAGGAGAAACCAAATGGAAGGAAGTAAAATGTTAAGTTACTTTATACACTGGCACCTACCCGCGCGCGCAGGGGGGGTGCAAAATTGGGTTCTGGTTCGGGAAAAATTCTTGAACCAACGCGACGCCTGCATCTGCGGACACGAATGCAGCTCGAAAAACCTGGGTCCGCGCGACGCCTGCATCTTCGGTTTCAGGTCATTATGCTGAAACAGAAACATAATTGATTGCTGCAGCTACAACGTTTTCAGAAGCAGCCTTCTTCCGGTTTCTTTTCAGGCAAGTGGGATAGTCCGGCAGTGCACCATCGACACTGCTTCGAACCGGTGTACCCTGGGAACAGACGAAGAATCTGTTTAAGGGAATTGTGTCAAACACAAGCCCGGTTCATGTCTATGATTTCGTTTTCTGACCAAGTGCAGGGACTGGGAAACACGCGAGCTTCATGTACAAGAGGCGTTGAGGCGATCACAATGTAAGTTTTCTAACAAACTTAAACAGATTGTAAAGAAACTTTCGGGTTCTTCCTAAGGAATTTGGGTTCGCGAAAGTTTGTACATGTTTTCTTTTGGTACATCAAATTGGATTACATTCATGATAAGAATGCAATCTTTAATCCCAAAGTTTGATAGACAAAACGAATTTTTTGGTTCAATTTTCGGATTCATGGGTGTTTAGGATGTGTTTGGATAAACCGTAATATTAACTTTTTAACATGTATATACACGGTTTGAATTTCTAATTAGAGTATTAAAAAAGACATAATTTTGTAAACCCATGTAAAAACGTTTGCTAACATTTTCTTTCTAATTAGCGTATTAGAAAGATAATTTCAAGGTTTTGAAATGTTTACTTTTCTAATGAGAATATTGGAAAATAAACGGTTTCGAAATAGAATGTTTTGAAACATGCATTTCTAACAAGCGTGTTAGAATCGACGACGTTGAAAGAATAACGTGTCATGAAACATTTCTAATAAGCGTATTAGAAATTATTATTTACAAAATCATAAGTTTAATGTGTAAACTTATAGATTGATTTCTCTACCGGGCGTGTTAGAAATTGATGATTTTGTAAAGACTAAATAAGGTGTTTATATTTCTAACAAGTGTGTTAGAAAAGATTGTTGTACAAAATACACAAACGTGTTGGAAATGATTATTTTGAAAAAAATAATCAACATTAAACCGGTTTGGTTAAAATTTGATGGTTTCGAACAAGCGAGTTTGAAACGGGTATATTTTGGAAAATCCAAAGTCAATACCATTTATGTAGATGGTTTAATTTTCTAACGAGCATGTTAGAAATGGTTTATTTTATATAAACCAATAAGTTCTAAAATGATTGTCATAATCATGTATTTCTAACAAACATGTTAGAAACGGTTGAGAATATAAACCAATGATATTTAAAACGATTTTGGGTAATTGTTTATTTCTAACGGGTGTGTTAGAAAAGGTTTATTTAACCAAAACTCTATATGATGAAACGTGTAATCATTTGTATTCTAACAAGTGAGTTAGAAATGGTTTTGAATAATAAAACTATATTAGAGTTCATGGTTTTGATTTGTAATCAAAACATAAATATGTATACTTTATGGAAAATACTTGTAAAAGTAGAAGTGTTTGTATGAATAAACATGTCTTTTGCAAATTATATATGGTTTGATACTTGTATGAAAAGTATGATGACTTTAACCATATAATAGTCTAGAGAGACTATTTAGTGTAAAACAACTTGATGTTGTTTTGGACATATTTACTTGTTCTACTACTTGAAAGTAGTTAAGTCTAAACAACTTTGTTGCTTTGAACAGTGTATTGAGGGAGTACCTCGAAACATGCCATGAGACGATATAATTGTTATCATTTCGTCGAACGATAAAGTGTTGAAGAGAATAACACTTTGAGATTTGATGTTTATATGAATCCGGTTAAAGATATATATAATATGTTATATATATTTTAGATTATATTGAAATTATAATTTGGTAAATTATAATTATTAATTGGTAAAACTCTTCATATGGTGAATTGAAGAAAAACTCTTTAGTAGAGTTAATTTGTTTATGACACTTGATTATAGTTTTAAGACTAAATTAAGTGTATGATTGAAACTCTTGAGTAGAGTTCTTAATGCCATTTGATGAGGTTTTATTTCATATGGTGAAACTATTGAATAGAGTTCTTAATGCCATTTGATGAGGTTTTATTAGAGTCTTAATTAGAGTCTTAAGTCTCTAATTAAGTGACTAAGAAGGAAAAAACTCCTCATCCATTCCCATTGAGATAATCATGATCAACGTGGCAAGTGTATTGAAATTAAATGCACGACAACGAGATATGTCATCTAATGTTGAGAGCATTTACGTAGAAATGCACAAATGTAGTTTTGATGACTATAACATATGATAGAAATATATGATTATTATTCATAAGTCTTTGATAAATATTACGAGATTTATTATAAAAGACTTAGAATAGTGATGGACGTGTAGAGTTTCTACAAATCATCAATGTTGGTTGAACTATATGAAGGATTCGTAATATGTTTGGGAGAGTCACCCAATAAATAAGTTCAACAAATATATACATATCACTTAGGGATATGTGAATGTCATGTCGTCGAGTGTCAATCTAATTGACTTGTTGATGATGAATATGTTCATCAAAATGACTTATGTTAAGACTTATGTATAAGTCCTAAAGAGTTAATGGTGAAGCCTTGGATATTAAAGGCAAACGAGTCTTTATCCTAATTGATGGAATTAATTATGGTTCTGAAGCATTCTTTAAACCAAGGTTTTGGAATGGTAAACAAAATCTCATTTTGTGTGTAAACTAAAATGTGAATGTTAGGAACAGATAGCGAGTTATCTCTTAAGGCTATGAAGAATCAGAATGTGGCATCTTCTGTTCACATGCTATGTATTCGTAGTCTAAAGCATGCTAGACTAATACTTGTTAATTTAAATGCTCCACGGAGAATAAATTAACTTTGAACATTCAAACATATGTGACGACATAAGAATGAATTTTGTAAAAACAAATATATAATTCATTAAAAAGGATGACTCGAAAGTACCGTATAAATAGTTCGTTGGTTATGATACTATTTAGCTTAATATGAGGAGAACTCATATAGCTTAGAAAACGGTTCGTGTGAAAATTATGGGTTGAGTAATATAATGGATGACCTCAATAACACAAAGATCTAGATAGTCGCTATCTTATCACGGGTGTCTAATGTCATCTTGAGTGATATTACTCAAACTCAATCAAAGTGCAAGCAATGTGGGGGGAAGAGCCATTTAATAAACAATCCGTAAGGATGTAAAAATGGCACTTGAGAAGTTTTCAAACTACATATGAAAGGAAGAAACTTTCATCACCCCATTTGGTAGTTATCCAATAAACACATAGGTGTGGAGGTGACTTGTATTTGAAAATAGAAGTTTTGAGATGAACGGATGTGATTTTGGGAAGCACAAATCACACGAACCTAGAACGGACTTATTATAAGTCAGTCCTAATATGTGGACAAAATTCTTGAGAAGTTCAATGGATATGACTCTAATGTGGCTAGAACTTTCATTGACACGAGTCAATGTCTAGCTAAGAAACGAGGTGAGCCTGTTAACCAATTAGAGTACTCAAGAATTATTGGCAGCCTGATGTATGCCTGATGTATCTGAGAAGTTGTATCATACCATACTTAGCAAGCAAGCTAAGTAGATACACGAGCAACCTAAGTTCAATTCATTGGAATTACGTGACACAGGTGCTTTGGTAATTAGGATACATACGAGACTACGGGCTGCAATATAAAAGATATCCAACAGTTATTGAAGGTTACTGTGATGCGAATTGGATATCTTACACGAATGATTCCAAGGCAACGAGTGGGTATTTGTTCACACTTGGAGGTGCCGTGATAACATGGAAATCATCTAAGCAAATGGTTATTGCTAGATCCATGATGGAATCAAAATTCATCGCTTTAGAGGATGAATAGGCAAAATGGCTACGTCAATTTGTTAAGGATATACCTAGGTGGCTGAAGCCGGCATTGGCCTAATGCATACGATGTGATAGTCAATCGGTAATTGGCAGAGCTCATATCACAATGTGTATCAGTAAGAACAGGTATATAAGACGTAGGCATAATACGGTACGACAACTAATCTCTCCAGGAGTTATCACTGTTGACTACGTGAAGTCAAAAGATAACATCGCGGATCCGCTAATAAAAGGCTTAAACAGAGAGTTAGTTTAGAAGTCGTAAATGGGAATGGGACTAAAGCCCATGAAAGGCTAGGTTTATGCGAAGGAAAACCTAACTCAGCTGACTGGAGATCCCAAGATCTGAGTTCAATAGGACAACCTAATTGTATGAACTAGCGAAGGTCACTGTGGGGAAGAGTTGTTGGAAATCCCACATTTTGAAAAGGGGAGCTTACTATAAATTAAATAAGCTTCCTAGTCCATTCCTAAAAGTGACAAGGTTGAGGTTAAGCCTATGGCTTTTAATGATTTGACTGAGGTAACCAGTCCCAGTAGATCACCTATGTGAGAGAGAAGTGGGGTCGCTTCGAAGGGTATTGTTGGGGGCACAATACTTAAGAGCTCTCGCAGAACCAGGCACGTGTCCATGACCATAACGGACACAACTATGAGGACTTGATGTTGTCAGGGAGAGTCTTGTGTGAAGCGTATTGTCGTCCACACAAACGGCAGACGAGTTCAAAGACATCGCGTTCTACTCAGAGCCAGTGGGCTAAGTGCGTTTCATAAGCGAAGGTTCAAAGGGTCACACCTACCTATCGTATGCAAAACTCAACTGTTGAAATTTAATCGGAATGAGGTTGTTTTCTGTAAGCAACTCCCATTCATGTGGGGGATTGTTGGAAATTTTGTGTGAATGTGAGTTTGGTTTGTCCCACATTGGTTGGGATATGAAATTGTGATGGGTTTATAAGGAGAAACCAAATGGAAGGAAGTAAAATGTTAAGTTACTTTATACACTGGCACCTACCCGCGCGGGGGGGGGGGGGTTTGCAAAATTGGGTTCTGGTTCGGGAAAAATTCTTGAACCAACGCGACGCCTGCATCTGCGGACACGAATGCAGCTCGAAAAACCCGGGTCCGCGCGACGCCTGCATCTTCGGTTTCAGGTCATTATGCTGCCATTAATCTAGTATTATTACAGTAATAAACCATATATAATCATCACCATTAATCGAGTTTAATGGAGATCATTATGGTGATCATTATTGCAAAGTCTATAAGAACAAGAAGAGTTCTTTTTGCAAGTAGTAAGTGCAGTGCACTTGTAAGCACATACTCACACACAAAACAGAAACATAATCGATTGCTGCAGCTACAACGTTTTCAGAAGCAGCCTTCTTCCGGTTTCTTTTCAGGCAAGTGGGATAGTCCGGCAGTGCACCATCGACACTGCTTCGAACCGGTGTACCCTGGGAACAGACGAAGAATCTGTTTAAGGGAATTGTGTCAAACACAAGCCCGGTTCATGTCTATGATTTCGTTTTCTGACCAAGTGCAGGGACTGGGAAACACGCGAGCTTCATGTACAAGAGGGGTTGAGGCGATCACAATGTAAGTTTTCTAACATGCTTTGCTCTGTTAATCTGCTTTTTGTTTGTAATTCAGCCGAAAAGGGTTCATGTGATTGAACAGTCCTAATTGATAGTATAAGTCTAGCTGTTAATTGATAGTATAAGTCCTAATTTCAAGTTCAAGTTTGTGAATGTTTAAATTAAAATCCTAATTGCAGTGCTTCTCTTTTGATAGTATAAGTCTAACTGTTTGGGTTCTGATTGCAAATTTTATAAAGATTTTGCAACAACTTGTGATTATATTGTGAATTTGTGATAAGTTTGGTCATTTATGCCTTTCTCTTGAATGACATGAACCTATTTTGTTCTGACCCCATTTCTATCTCTATTTTAACGTTTATTTGAACATGTTGTTATACTCTACTAAAACGGTTTGTCGATAATTTGATCGAGAAAGTTGTCATGTTACTATGTAAGAATATACTTTACATATGCTGCTCATTTTACTATGTAGGACTATACTTTACATACGCTGCTAGATCTTGTGATACCTTCGGTTAGATCTCATGATACCTTAGGTTTTTTTGGCAACGTTTAGGCGAGATGACCCATGAAATCCAACTGTTTAGGCGGGTCATAATAATAATCAGTGGCGTAGCTTTTAAGGGGCGGGGAGGGCCCCCCCCCCCCCCCCGAATTTTCTCTCAGAAGTTTCGATTATATAGTATTCGTATATATATTTTTTGGTATATACGGTTTCGACCCCTCGAAATTGGTTTTCGACCCCCCAAAGTTACGGGTCAAGCTTCGCCACTGATAATAATAAATATGAATTGGGTTGATGTTCCTTTTGAACCAGGTGGCTTTGGTCTAGAGGCAAAACTCGAGGACTCGAAGACTATGAGTATGAGGACGGATTATATCCTAATTTGAATTTTAAAAGTTTATTTTATGTATTCTCTTTTATTTTATTACTTTGTTTATTTATAAAGTTGGTCTAGTATAAATATCGTTTTGTGAACTTTTATGTTAGTTTTCGGTTTGATAATTATTGGTTGTGAACCTTTGAGTTCTATCAAGAACTTTGAGGTTTCTTAAACCGTTTAGTGGATCAATAGTTTTTGTACCATTTGATTGCTTTCGTTTCCACATCTATGAGTCACTAGCATGCTTGCTGTATTAAGTATCTAATAACCTACATATTACTTGTATCATTTTGGAGATCACGTAACAAACTATGTGATCCCTCAATAATTGTCAAAGGACTATTTTAGTTATTTAGCTTTTGTTTCAAGTCGATTATGCTAAACATAGTGCTTTGATGTTTTGTCTGAGTTGGTAAATGCTTGAATATGGATTTTAAATAATACGAACATAATTAAATATATGAAGGAGTCAAGATGAGCAAGTTAACAAAAATAAACGGGTTAGAATGGGAAACCACAACAAACAAATCTGGTCTTCAAGATGATCGTTCTTCTCATACTCTTCTTTGTATGTGTTGTCCGAGTTGGTAAATGCTAGAAATGGATTTCAAACAAAAAGCCACGAGCTATTTTGGGATAACATTCATACCTATGGGGTTAATACGAACATAATTGAAAATATGAATGAGTTAGATCCTTCATTAAGGTGGAGTGGTCAGAGCAATGAATATAAGAACTAGATCCTTGTGGTCATAAGTTCAAATCCGAGCCAACACGAGCTTTATCCTCCAATGTTACTTCAGAGAACATAGTTCTTGTTGGGGCACAATGACGACTGTTATCTCGTCTAGTACGGTAGAACAGATGTGATAAGGTTCTCGTGGAATGCCAAGCCCCACACTGATGCCAGCGTGGACCCCGTTAAGACAACATAGTCAGGCTGGATGTGGGGTGGCAGCCCTGCCAAGAGGCGGGTGTAACCTACTTGTCCCTGTAAAAAAAGACGAAGGAAAGTCTCCGTTAAAAAATATATGAATGAATAAAGATGAGCAAGTTACAAAAAATAAACCGGTTAAAATGGGAAACCATAAAAAACAGATCTGATCTTCAAGATGATTGCTCTTCTCATCCTCTTTTTCTGTCAAATATGATTTAACATTAATTTTGTGAATCTTTGGAAACAACTTTTGTACCGTAGATTTGAACCAATTGTTTCATTTTATAGTCAGTACAAAAGAGTCAGGTAAATTTCATTATGGTCAAAATAAATTTACTTAAGATTAATTGTGTGGTTAAATGAAACCGTATAGACTTAAGTGCATCAAGACTCATTTATGACAAATGAAATCATCGTCATTATAGTTGAAACACAACTGGAATCTCAACAATCAACAAGGACATGTGGCCTAGTGGTAAAAGGGCCGGTTCTCTCTTTGGGGGAGCCAGGTTTGATTCTCACAGGAGGTATGTGATGGATACCCCCACCCTTGTGGTGGGGTAGGTGGTTGGGAAGTGATGGAGAGACCCTTGACCCTTGTGGTCATGGGTTCGACTCCTGATCCCTCCAGATTTTACCGGTTCACTACCGTCGTGCCTTCGGGCGGGTTTGTGGGCCGAGTTTTCCCTGAAACAGGAGACGGGTTGGCCGAAGGGCTCTGTCCGTACGGACTAGAGGCCGTCTAGGGCCCCTTTCAGCCATTGGGGATCGTTAAAAAAAACGACATGTTAGATTATTTTGAACTCTCATAAATATAACACTTAATTATAGGCCTTTAATGTACCGATAATTTTCAAACAAAATTATAAAAAATAATGAACATGAATAAACTAACAGGGAAAATAAATTCAAAGTTATTAGTATTGAGAAAGTATATGGTATAAAGCTTCTTAACATAAGAAGCAATAAGAAGCCACCAGTGAATGCCAAGTGTCATATTAACCAAACCTCAGTTAACCTAACCAAACTATAATTAATATTAAATCAGTTTAACCCAAGGGCATTACAGACCTTTTCACACGTAACTGATTACGTGATTCACGGTAGTTATTTTTGTAAACGATATTTCAAATCATAATTTGAATTCTAAAAACACAGACGATCACACACACACATTACGTTTCATTCCAATTACGATTCAATTTCTCAATTTGTTTATCACGATTACAGTTTAATCGATCAATTCATCATGTTCGGTAAGTGTATTCGTACTTAATTAATCCATTTTTTAGTAGTTTTGTTTAATTTTTGTTTTTGTTTTTATCAGATTTAAACTTCTCAGTTGAAGAGCAGAATGTTAATGTTGAGAATTCTAATGTAGTGCCTGATCATAATGCTTTTCATGGTAGGATTATCATCCTCTGTTTTTAGTTGAAAACAGAGCTTTGTGTTTGGTTAGATTTCTTAACATGATGTTTTTATCTGTTTTCAGACTTGATCGAAAACACTAATCAGGATGTTGATATTCATAGTTTGAACCTCCTCAACGAATTTAGAGTTCAAGGTATTTTGTTAGTTTTTAACCTGCAATATATTCGAATGCGTCTGATTTAATATGAGTGCGTCTGTTGTAAACTGTATTCGATTTATTCTCTGATAATGATAATATATGAATGCGTCTGATTTTTAAACATGAATGCGTCTGGATTTCAAACTTTTTTTACTAAGTGCGTTTGTTTTTCTGTATGAGTGCGTTTGTTTTTGTTTTTTGTAGGTGTTGCAACTGATGTTCCTGTTGATGACCTAGCTAGTAACACATATATACCTGATGTACCTGATTCTCTCAAACCTTTAAAGGACATGGAGTTTCCTAGTATTGACCATGCACAAGAGTTTTATGCAAAATATGCAAAGGCTAGTGGTTTTGCTATTCGAAAGGGCACTTCAGAAGTGCGAAAAGGTATTCTAAAACTTAGGTACTTTGTATGCTATAAGGAGGGTTTGAAGCCAGTCAAACTAGGTGAAGAGAGTTCTAGCAAAGATGCTAAGTCAAGGAAAAGGCCTTCGATCAGGACTGGATGTCCTGCACATGTCAGGCTAAACTCTGAGGATGGAAAAAAATTCAAGGTTTATGGCTTTAAGGAAGGTCATAATCATCCATTTGTTCATGAAAGTGACATTCATTTTCTAGCAGCAAATAGGAAGCTGACACATACTCAAGAAGAGATGATATGTGAGCTGTCTTCATTGAACATGGGTCCTGTCAAAGCTTTTAACATTATGAAGACCAAATATGGAGGTTTTGAGCATGTCGGTGCAACTGCAACTGATTGTAAGAACTTTAAAGGTGGCTTAAACAGCTTCATTGGTGAGTTTGATGCAGATATGATTGTGTCTAGGCTTAGGGACAAGAAGAAGTTCCTGCCAGATTTTTCATTTGAGTATTCTGTTGATCAAAAGAATGCATTAACCGGATTATTTTGGGCGGATGCTTTATGTAAGAGGAATTACATGGAATTTGGAGATGTGATTTCGTTTGATGCAACATTCAACACTAACAAGTATGTTTTAAATTCTATTTTTTAAGCTTTGTTATCCAAATATGACATGTTTTTAATTTTTTTTTTAAATTTGTTTTATTGGTTATTGTAGGTACAAGATGGTTTTTGTACCATTCACTGGAATTGATAATCACTGTCGTAACGTCACACTCGGTGCAGGTTTGTTGTCATCAGAGACAACTGAATCTTATACATGGTTGTTACAATCGTTTTCCAAATGTTTTGGAAAGCATCCAAAAGTTGTTGTAACTGATCAAGATCCTGCTATGAAAAATGCAATCCAGCTGGTTTTTCAAAACAGCAGACATAGGCTGTGTATGTGGCATATCATGAAGAAGGTTTCTGATAAGGTTTGTAGCAACTTCGTTTTTGTGTTAAATCATGAGTGCGTCTGTTTTATAGAGGAGTGCGTCAGTTTTGCATTGAGTGCGTCCAATGTTATCAATGAGTGCGTTTGTTTAAATGTATTTATTTTCTAATGTTAATGCGTCTAATACTAACTGGCTGCGTCTGTTTTATGTTTTTTTGTAGGTTGGTAGTGCATTGTGCAGTGATGATGAGTTCAAAAAGAGGATTTGTGCAATTGTCTGGACAGATTCCATCAGTCCGGAGAATTTTGATTTCGAGTGGGGTGTACTTATTTTTGATTACCAATTAAATGAGAACACTTGGTTGTCTGACATGTTTGACCTGAGATCGATGTGGATCCCTGCTTTTTACCGGGATGAACCTATGTCTGGGCTAATGAGGACACATCAAGATCTGAGAGTGAGAATCATTTTTTTTGCCAGGTGGCAAATTCTCAGTTGACTCTTGTTGAGTTTTTCAACCATTTTGAGACGTCCCTTGAAGCTCAGAGATTTAATCATAGGAAGAATGACCATGACTCAAGACATACAACTCCTGATATGTGGACTCAAAACCCTATTGAACAAGAGGCTGCTAAAATATTTACCCGGACTATCTTCTTTGATATCCAAGAAGAAATATATGCCAGTTACGAAGGATTAATAAGTGTTCATATGCAAAGGGCTGATGAAGAAGGGTTTTTAAAGGTTTATGTTGATGATCCACAAGCACAGGGACAAGGCTTTATTGAGGTATTTTTGTTTTTTATTGACATTTTAATGAATGCGTCTGTTATGTTAATGAGTGCGTCCAAACTGCAAATTATTTGTTTTTTTGATGTATTTAAACAATGAATGCGTTTGTTTATATTAATGGGTGCGTCCAAACTGCACATTAATGTTTATTATCCTTTTTTTTTTACAGGTTTTGTTCAAAAAGGAACTTGTTGATGGTGATGAGGATGTGACTACATTATGTACATGTAAGAGGTTTGAGCAGTACGGGCTTTTGTGTAGGCATATTTTTTTCATATTAAGGTTGATGAAAGTGTATAGATTCCCGAAAAGATACATTCTGAAGAGGTGGACAAAAGATGTTGTTCCAAATGAAATCAAGTATTCATTTGAAACAGGTGAGTTTGGTGATGACAAGACTAAAGAGGCAAGGCGTATTGCACGGGAGATTGTTTTGGGTGGTGAGTATCTTGCAAACTCTCTAATTTCAGATTTAGCTGAGTTAACGTTGGTTAATGACCAAATCAAAGAGATGGTTAAGAAGGTTGATGAGGGTAGGTTTAAGAGACCTAATCATCAGAGTAAGCATGATCGGTATGCCTCTCTTCTTGGTTACGAGAAACCATCAAATGCTGAACCCACTATTAGGCTTCCGAATGGTATAAAGAACAAAGGTCGTGGCAAGCAGAAGCGAATAAAGTCCAGCAAGGAAGTAAAGGTTAGTCGATCCGGCAAAAGAAAGAGGAATTGTGCTATATGCGGAAAAAGTGGCCATGATCGACGAAAACATGCCAAAGAGGGTGCTTCAACGCAGACGACGCAGACGCAAGGCGAACAAGATGATCAAATTGCCGAAGATGATGTTGTTGATAATGAAGAGATAGAATTGGAAGCTTCTGATGATGATGAGGAGTTGTGTTAGTTGCAGTGGACATTTTGTAAATTTTTAAGCATGAGTGCGTCTGAACATTTTACTAATGCGTCTGTTTTATGGTTTGTATGTTAGTTACCTTTTGTTCTTTATACGAATGCGTCTGTTTTTTTTAATAATGCGTCTGTTTCAATCATAATTAAAAACTTCATATTTTATATATTAAAAACAGGTAGTACATATGAGACTACCACTATTACACCACCACCACCACTATCACTACCATCACCACCACCACTACTACCATCACCACCACCACTATTACCATCACCACTACCATCACTACCACAACAAAAAAAAAAGATACAAAGAACCACAACAAAAACACCATCACATAACCAGCATCATCACTTGCCACCCAAGATTGCATCCCTTGCCTTCTGTTTGTTTGACATGTTCTTCAGGATGCAAGTCTGGGTGTTGCTAAGTGACTGGGAGATGAGGTTGTCAAAAGATGCTTGAGTTTGTAGGTGCTCAATAGCTGCATCTGTGAATGGTGTCTTCTCTTCATCCTTCATCAGCTTCTCTATGAGGTCTAGGTTCTTCTTGTATTGTCTCTGAACCTCATTTTGTGCACCCATAACCACACAAGATGAGTTGATGTCGTCTTGAATCTCTGAGATACAGTCCACCATGATGACTGTTTTCACTTGAAGGTTGTTTATTGCTTCTATATGATTTTCTGCCATTTTTTTGTGTTTTTTTGATGAATGAGTATGATTTAGATTCTTAGAGCATACTTTATTTATAGACTAAAAAATAGAAAAGTAATTAGGTGGTAGTTGAGTATTGAAGTACCTATTTTATCTAAATTCATTACCAATCAAATCATAGTTAATACACTGATTTTGCACAACCAATAAGATATGCAACTTGTAGATGTAATCATTACATGTATAGTTTATATAAAATTGGGAAAAACATATGAGTGCGTTTGATGTTTATATGAGTGCGTCTGTTTGGTAATGAGTGCGTCTGTTTTTTACAGTGAATGCGTCTATTTATGCATATGAGTGCGTCTGATGATATATGAGTGCGTCTGTTTTATGCATTTTTACCCAGTGATTTAATGTGATGTTTAGACGCACCTTTTATAACATAAGTGCGTCTGTTTCAAAGAATAAAGTGTTCTTAATCTGAATGTTTTTAAAATGCATTTTCTCTGTAATTGTAATTATATTTATTAAAATTCTATGTTTTTTATTAATATTTCATGCGTTCACTGTGTTTTTTCAATAGGATTAATGTGATTTTTAAACGATCTAAAGCAATGCTCTGTTTTTCAATTTTTCTGCAAATCAGTAACTGATTTATGATTCAAATCAAAGTTTTTGATTGTTCGACGATTCGAAACATGTAATCGATTGCAATTGTTTGCTTAATTGTTGAAATAATTTTGATTTGATTCTACGTTTCGATCAATTGTTGAACGTCTGTTCTTACGTTTTTCTTCAATTTTAAACGCGTTTTACCTAAATTACCCCTGGTTAGGTTAACTGAAGTGTGATTAAGGCTCCTAATTATGATCTTGCCACCGCCTAAATCCAATGGTTCTCGTGGCTTCGTAGGCTTCGTATTTTTAGACGCTTTATACGTTATCTCTTCCCATTAGTATTTTACTTTTCTTTAAATAATAAAAATGAAGAATCAACTTTAGTTTTCTTTCTAGTCAAACTGACTCATCCTATGCAACCTTATGTATGAGTGTTTTGGAAGGAAAGAATCAAAGTAATTTTGAAAGGAATGTTATGATTTGTTAATACATGATTTATGCATTTCTTGTAACCACACATATTATTTTCATTCCTTTATATTGGTGGCATTAGTTTGTTATTTTGATATTCAACTTGCTTGCTTATCAATATCAATATCATAATCAAATATTTTTTATGGATATTATAAGTGGTACGTCTCTCTATCCATCATTTTGTATATGCTTTTTGATGCTCATTTGAGTAACGAGTAAATAGATCTATCAAATGAAGTATTCTTTTATCATATGAGGTGTTTATGGTAGGTTTCGTATTTTTTATATATATATGTTTTTTAGTTGATTTAAAAAGTTTCAAGGTTTGTTGTTTATACTATATGCCGGTTGTATAAAACCGACCGGATCATAAGATTAATATATATATATATATATATATGAGAAATTGGATTGTATCGCACTCAACTATTTGGGATTGGCCGATAACGCACTGAACTATAAAAATGATCACCAACGCACTGAACTTTAAACCTCTTGGATTGTGTCACACTATGGCTGTGTTTGACCATGTCCAGAACCACTAAAACGATTACTTAGTGATAAAGAGGTTTAAAACGATTACTTAGTGACAAATTAATACAATTAACACATATGGATTCTTCCATTTGGACCTTGTCAAACACAGCCATAGTGTGACACAATCCAAGAGGTTTAAAGTTCAGTGCGTTGGTGATCAATTTTATAGTTCAGTGCGTTATCGGCCAATAACAAATAGTTGAGTGCGATACAATCCAATAGGAACCACACCTTAAGTAGGAATCATAGGAACCACTTTATAGCCATTGATTTCTAATGGCATGATTGTAAATAATATCAACTTTAATTAATTGGTTAGTTTAAATAAATGGCAATTTAGTACTTCTTTAATCCCATAATTTTCTCTCTATTTAAATAACTAACTACTTTCTCTTTCTTCTTTTCTCTCTCCAATTTAATTTTCAATCTAAAGATAGATAAAACTATTATCAAACAATACTCCATTTATAAAAATATATGTTGTTCGAAAAAAATAAGAATATATGATTTAAAATTTACCGAATTGAGTGTACATATATGTATTATGTATATTTCACAAGTTGTGATTTAAAAAAGTACAATCATTTTCCTACTAAGATACACATGTGTATATTCATTACCACAATTGAAACATTTGATTACTGTACAATCATTTAACTACTATATACACTTGTGTATATTCATTACCACAATTAAAACATTTGACTACTGTACAATAATTTAACTATTATAATACACCTGTGTATATTCTTACCACAATTGAACATTTTGACTACTGTACAATTATTTAAAACTAACGTAACAACAACCATATTAAAGGTGAATATACCTATATATATATTGGTGTATAATATAAGAGTATAATATCAGTGTAACATAATATCATATACATCAGTGTTCAATTCACATTATCTCTAATTTGCCACTGGTGTCCGAAAAACATTAGGTTCCTTCCAACCCATATTCATTCATTCATCATCATCATCGACACACATCTACATTGGTGTATATCCGTTTTTTCCAGCTTACATGACTATAATTTGGACACAAATATACATTGGTGTATATTAGTTACTTTTTTTCTTTCATTCATCATCATCATCATAGATATACAGTGTTGTATATCCGTTTTTTCCAGCTTACATGACTATAATTTGGACACAAATATACATTGGTGTATATTAGTTACTTTTTTTTCTTTCTTTCATTCATCATCATCAACACAGATATACATTAGTGTATATCAGTTTTTTTCAAGCTTACATGACTATAATTTGAACACACATATACATTGGTGTATATTAGTTACTTTTTTTTCTTTCGTTCATCATTATCAACACAGATATACATTGGTGTATATCTGTTTTTTTCCAGCTTACATGACTATAATTTAGACACACATATACATTGGTGTATATCTTTTTAGAGATTACGATGAAAACAGTTTCCCTTAAAAAATAAAATTCACCACATGCTGAAAGTCAATTGCTTCTTTATCTTTATCGCCCACAGAATATCACCTGCAAAACTGATTAAAAAACATTTATTATTTTTGTAAGGATTTACTACATCATTATATCCATAGACAGCCCACTTCGACATTTTTTTGTATTAAAATCATCCCACCAAAGAAACTACTTTATAAGCCATTCAAATATGCATATAGTTTCTTTTATACCAAAGAAACTACTTTATAAGCTATTCAAATAAGCCACTCAACGACAGGTACGATTACGAGTGTAACATAAGAAAAGAATAATCAATACCTAAATACCTAATACATCCGAGCAATTGAATATTAACAATAATAACGATTGATTAGTTTGAAAAAAATAACAAAAACAGAAAATACATACCTGTATACGAATTGTTGATTAGGGTTGTTTTTCAAGATGATGATCGTAATAATGGTTGAGAGTTTTAAGGAAACCAGTCAATTCTTATTTAGTAACTGCTTTGATTATAAATTCTAATTATAATAAAAAGATAACTAATTACATGTATATTTACACGAATGCCCTCTAGATCAAAATCAAAGATGGAAGGCTAAGATTGGTTCCTAAGGTTCCTAACTATGGTGGTGGTTCCTAATTGATCTCAATCCTATATATATATATATATATATATATATATATATATATATATATATATATATATATATATATCTACTACCTTATTAAGGAGGAGAGATGGGTAAGAAGGTAATTTCATCATCATTTTAAGATGGCATACAAAAGGTCACAAGGTAAACAACTATATTTTTGCCAAATCCTTCCCTTTATGCCCCTATGTGCAACATTATTATTATTATTATTATTATTATTATTATTATTATTATTATTATTATTATTATTATTATGCATGTATGACGCCGTTAAGGAAAGCTACTTGCTAGGTACTTATTCTACAACTGATTAGTTTGTATGGACAGTGTCAAGGTAATGAACCACAGTTCACATGTATTAGTGTTCACATAACATTTCACTCGCTCAATACCTATATTTTGCATGTTCTCTCTATATGCTTTATCTTATAGATAATATTGTTGCAAAAGATTTGTTTATTCTTTATTTTATTTTTGTTTTGGTATGATGACAAAGGTTTTTTATTTCTTTAGGTGATCAAGATGCAAGATGCTATCGTATATGAGTATAGAAGCACCAAAATCATTTATTGAGCTTGAAAATTACAGTTTACCATTCTCTCGAACCGAGGAGGGAAATATATACCAATTTGCATTTGGTGGTCAGATAATAAATTGTCCTTTGAAAATTTGAAAATTGATATATTGTTGAATTAGCACATAAATTTTATAAATAACATAAGCGAAACTTGTAGCGCAACGAGCAGGGCAAAAACATAAACACCCGCGGCAACGCGCGGGCATTTTTACTAGTATATATATATATATATTTATATATATTAGGTATAATGAATCATTTATATTGGGTTAATTGAAATAAAATTAGGCTGACATATCCCTTAATCAATTGATTATCGCCATTAAGCATCATATTTCTAAAAAGTCAAATTTTTTTTAGTTTCATCCCCCTAAGTTTGTGTTCGTTTTTTGTACGACACACCCTATTGATCTAGTACAATAGTTTATCCTTAGAAAGAAAAATTATATGTTACACGCTTGAATATGTTGTACTATACAAGTCTTGTGATCTCTGCCATGGAACTTGCTCTTCCAGTTTGGCTGAAAATATATTAGAATAACATGGAATGATCTGACCATTCTTTGAATCTTTGGATGTTCAATTCATGAACATGGTTGCATGGCATCATAAATTTGGAACAATGACTTATTGTAAGGTAAATATTTGTTTGATATAGTTTTTAAGGACCAGTTGCTTGATCATTTTAGTCACGGGCATCCGCTCAGCCTTGTGTATTTGCAGCAACCGAATCACAAAAATGAAAATTCTGATGATGAAGATGAAAATGAAGAGAAAGATGATTTTGTAGAGGAAGTCCGTCATGGAGGCCAATGCAACATATGTAAGGAACAGATTTGGTCATTTTATCTCTGCTACTATATTGCAAGTCTTGTGACTACTCATTGCACACATTCTGTGCAGAACTACCTGAGACCCTACATAATCACCCATCACATCCCGGCCACACTCTTAACCCATCACATCCCGGCCACACTCTTAACCCATCACATCCCAGCCACACTCTTAAGTTTTTTTACGATAATGATTGGGGCATAGAGTGTTTTGCCTGCAAACTTAAGTATCACAATATCAGTTATTATTATTGTAATCAATGCTACTACACAATTGACGCAATCTGTGCTACCATGTCGGAGAACAAGATAAAGCACCCTAGTCACCCTCACCAACTGGAACGAATGTTCGGGCACATAACAACTATTTGTGTAGCTTGTGGTATTGAACATAAAGGGGTCTTCTTTCAGTGTACCACTTGTCCTTTGTTTCGGATAAACCTTGACTGTGCTTTGTTGCCCGCTAAGTTACTAATACAAACTAGTACTAAGGGTACTTTCACGCATCCACATCCACTTACCCTCACCTATTCCTTTCCAATTGATGAAATTACAGCTAATTATTATCCGAAATGTAGAGTTTGTAATAAGGTCTTTTTTTTGTAATTTATGGAATTACAAATGCGCCAAATGTCTATATTATGTGCATATTGATTGTGCAACTTCAATGAGGGAGCCATTTATGTCTATCTTTCTACCTGCAAGTGAGCAACCTCCTCTTCTATTTTTTTTAACTTTATTATTTTATCTGAAGATTATATATCTTAGTCTAATTTCAAGTATATATATCATTCATCAGGCATCGGCAAAACTTATAAAAATTATAGAGAAGATGAACACCCAAATCTGCTGCACTGTCCATTCCAAGATGAAGGTGACAACCTTTTAAAGCATTACATGTCTAATCAAAAAAGTAAACAACATGATGGTGAAATGATCAACCATTCTTGTCATCAACACCCACTCATCCTTTATGACAAGCACACATCTGATGGTAAAAAAACTGGTTTCTATACATGACCCCGTGAAAAGAGTTCAACTATTATGTGATGGATGTGTGAAACCAATCATGTCGCTACCATTTTACATGTGCTGCAAATATGTTGACGAACAATGTAGTTTTGTTCTTCATGAATGGTGTGCCAATCTACCCTCTCAAATACAAGACTATTTTTGATCATTCAGAACATCCTCTTATTCTCTTCCCAAAGATCCCTAGTCAGTTCTTTCACTTCTTTGGCCTGTTCAAATGTCACGTGTGCCGTTTACCATCCAATGGTTTCACGTATGGATGTACAGAATGTGAATATTATGTTGATATAAATTGTGCATTCATACCCAATGAAATCACACATGAAGCTCATCCTGGTCATCTCTTATTGAAAGTAAAGCCTTCAACTGGTCTACTTTGCATAGCATGTCATTTTGGGGGAACAGATTGGGGATTTCATTGTCCCACTTGTGATTTATACATTCATGTGGAGTGTGCTTTGTTACTGCCTAGAGTGATTAAGCATAAGCTTGATAAACATCCTTTGAACCTCAGATACGAGCCCGCTGAGAATCATACTGGTGAGTACTTTTGTGAAGTATGTGAGGAAAAATTTAACCCTTGGGACTGGTTCTATCATTGCACCCCATGTGCCCAGTCTATGCATACTAATTGTGCGCCATTAATATTTCAATCTCAATGTGAGCTAGCTACAAGTAGATATTCATTTAGAAGAGGCGTCTATGAGTTTCTCAACGTCAAATTTGGAGGAAAGGTTGAGATTAAAGATCACCCACACCCTTTGACCTTTGTACAAGGGATTGAGAGCATTGGCTACTGCAGTAACTGTAGTGGATATCTGAAGTATGAAATGATCTTTAAGTGTGTGGAGTGTGAGTTTGCAATTCATCATAGGTGTGCTTCCTTATTATTTGTCACTTGATTTACTTATTTGGCATGTGTAACCATACAATATTATTGTAACCTTTATATATTATGTGTCTCCAGTCATATGTATTTTAGAAATCAACTAATTTGGTTACGGATCAACTCGAGATCCTTTCTTTCCGTGTCAATCCATTTGGTTAGTTATCCAATTTTTCTCAAGATCTGAAGTTCCAAATATGTTTTGCACTCCAAGTGTTTGATTAAATGTCTCACAGAGTGTTCATATATGAACAAACCTTGCTTCACGTTTTCAATGGGTTTTTGTTATGGCTCCGGATATTCACACAATGCAAGATTTTATTCACACAACCCTATACGGGCCGTAGAGGGCTCTACGGCCCGTAGAGGCATAATTTTGATACCTCTACGGGTCGTAGAGGCCTCTACGGCCCGTAGGTAATCATTAACAATGATTATATGATTGTCAGTCATTGTGATGATTACCTACGGGCCGTAGAGGCCTCTACGACCCGTAGAGGTAGTCTTAATTTTTTCTGGCAATGAAGAAGGTCAATGAGGATGTTTATGTTTTGCCTACGGCCCGTAGAGGCCTCTACGGGTCGTAGACAAAAAAAACAAAAAACGTTTGGGACGAGCTTCGATCTTGGGCACATTATCACACAAACACACACACAAGTCTTGTTTCGTATATGGGGACCATCTGGGCTACCAGTTCACTGGTTTCTTTATTGGAAAACATTAATATAACATAAACTAGTTTTAGGCACCCTCTACGGCCCGTAGAGGTCTCTACGACCCGTAGAGGATTTGTTTTTTTTTTTTACATTTTAATTGTTTAGTAAATACCCACGAGCGTAGTGAATCATCAGAATAGTTACAAAAAAAAATTAAATTTTAATTGTTTAATTTTTTAAATTTTTTGATGTCGTCTCGATAAGCGTGTAAAACGATAAGCGTGTAAAACGTTAACACAAGCGTTTATATAAGCAAAATGATAAAACTAAACGTTAACAGGAGCGTTCAAAATAAAGATTGTTTAAAGTTACTACATAACAGAATCAGAAATAAAACATCGTATCATCAGGCGGCGGCGGCGGCGGCTGCTGCGAGGACGTCCCGGGCTACTGCTGGGTCTGCTGCGGGGTCTGCTGCGTGCTGGGCCCTAAAGTCGGTGGGACACGAGTCTGCATGCCCAGCTGCCGATAAATATCCTGCTGGCCAGCAATCATCCAGCGCATCGCCTCGTCCTGCCGATCACGCCACTGACGCATCTCCTCGGCCTGCTGCTGACGCCAAGTGTCCATCTGCTGACGCCACGCACGCATCTCGGCAGCCTCTGCGGCAGCCGCACGAACGTCCGCCCTAACATCAGGAGGCAACCTGAGAGAGTGATAAACGCGCACCGGATTCTGCAGATCCTCAGGCTGCTGCTGAGGCATCTCGACGTCCCTCAGATTGCCCCCCTCCTACTCAGCAACATAATGCAACCCAACCTCCACAGCATCACCTGCAATGGATAACAATAAATAAATAATAAATAATATTAATAATAATAATAATAATAATAATAATAATAATAATAATATTCTAGGATTTTATATAAAAAATTGGGCAGAGTTTCCCCTGTTTTCGTGCAAACCAGACAACACAAGTTGTCTACAAGTTTCCCAAATAATAATAATAATAATAATAATAATAATAATAATAATAATAATAATAATAATAATAATAATAATACCTCCAAGGCCCTGGTGTACCAACGGCTCGTGCACAAACTCCGCGCCACTCGGCCCAATCAGATAGTCGAAGGCTGGATGATCCGGCGTCCTCGCCTGCTTCGCCGAACAACCCATAGCTCTCAACGTGGGTTGACCTAATGGGCTGAAACAAATAAACAAACTCATAAACATTAACATTAATAATAATAATAATAATATTAATAATAATAATAATAATAAGAACAATACCTGGGCGGTAGTGGCGGAAACTGATTCCGGTTAACATAACCGAAATATTTCTCTGCATTGCAGCGCTCGGCAATCCTGCTGATGATCCCCCGTATGCGATGGCTCCCCGCAACTGCTTATGGGGGAAGGAGGCAAAGAACTCGGCCATGCACCGATGCAAGGCAATCGGCGTGCCGGTGAGTATGCAATAGAGGTACATCAAGTCCGTCTTCGTCACCCTCTCGTTACAGCTGCACCGTGCCGTTAAGGAATAGGTAATGCAACGGTGAATGTAACGAACCACGGGGTGACGAATGCTAGATGCCCTGTCAGTCCTCTCCCCCCTACATAGGATAACAATAATAATAATAATAATAATAATAATAATAATAATAATAATAATAATAATAATAATAAGATGAAGAAGAACAATACGTCTCACTAGGATTCCCAAACTCTGGACCACCAATGGTGGGCCACCACGCAAAGAGCACGTCATCAGGAACACTAGTCACACCTCTAGTGTAGACATCCTGAACATTATCATTAATATTAACATTTAGAATAAGAACAAAAATAATAAGATTAAAAATAAATAATATTAATACCTCCCCAAGCTCGTCGCTAGTGTACCACTGGGTGAGCGTAGCCCACTGATCTAGGGAATAACCATACCCTTCGCCGAGTATGGAAAACTCGACCTCCGACGGTGGTGGGTCTGCCGTCGATTCGCGAGCCGGCGGAGGGTCACCATCCTTTCGTATCCGAAGGCGAAAGGTGGATAGGAACTCTATCACCAACGGCCGATGGGCCGGCGCGTTGGAGTCGGCAAAAAACCTGTCCAACGGGCTCCCTTCCGGGATCCACTCTCGTGCAATCTCCTGTGCACCGCCCCTAGTGTCCCGAAGCGCGTCCCAAGAAATCCCCCTCGGCTTCGCTATCTTCTTTTTCTTCACCTCTGAAATCTGGGATTCTGGTAATCGAATCGCCGAAATTGGCAATGCTCCCAGTCCTGTAACTCACCCCCTGCCATGGGGCTAGGCGCCCCCTGGACCACAGGCTCGTCAGCATCCTGCTGCTCCTCCTCATTCCATTCCTCGTTTTCAAAATTTTCCATAACTGCAAGATAAAATTGCAGAAAACGTCCTTTATGTTTACCCAAAATTGCAGGTTTAGACCTTTAACTTTAAAAGTTGCAGGATACCTCCTTTATCCAACTTTTGGTTGCAGGAAACATCCTTTACACTAACGCCGTTAAATTATCCTGTTAAGTTACCCTCACATGCCAAGCATGTGAGGGTATTTTCGTCAATTTGTATTTAAAGGACCTTTTCTGCAAATTTTTAAAACTGCATCTTCTTCCCCAAATTGTTAACATAAGAACCCTAAACCTAACCCAATTCAATTGACCCTCGATGGCTACTGATAACGACTGAAACTATAGGGCTTATGATCAGACATGATTAATAAACAAAATGGCAAAGAATTTAAGGGCTTACAATACGATTTGCAATTTCATGCCCTTCCTCACCACGCGACACACAACAAAGTTGAGCAGCAGCGTTTTCTAATTTCTTCGACTAATCGCCGTTCGTGAGAACGAAATCACGACAATTAATTACATGTATACCATTAATTTAAAAAATAAAAACAAAATGGTATCACATTAAATAAGCAAACCTTTCCAAGCACTCAACACAACCAAACACTATCGTCCACCAAGACACACTATTCTAGGGAGAGGACTGACAGGGGCTTTCCAATTCCCCATCTAAATCTAGTTACATTTTTTTTTTGGAATTTCGATCAAAAGAAAACTCAGTGCTACCATCTCTTATGTCTTATTCCTTAACATCTTATCCCTCTTATTACCCTTCAACATCATCTCTCCATCCCTCTATTCAAAAACCGTAATCACCAAAAACCAAATACTACACGTCAATTGCACCACATGTTTCAGCCAATGGTGCCTTTGCCGTCCTTCACCGTTAACCACTGACCGACGACTGCGCGCCCAACCCAACAGTCTCTTCAAAAACGTTTCTTCTCTCACTTATTCCAATCCATCATCCTTCTCTCCGGTAATGGAACCACCATGGGCCGACAACCTCACCGACGACTTCAAAAACGTAAGCTTCAACTCCACCACCACGTCAGCACCCGTGCACATGCACTGGTATTTAATAATTTATAATGCATTCCATGTTTCATGTCTGTATCAAACCAATAATCTTCAAGACCGACCGACAAAGAAATGGTATACACTTATAAATTCAATTTAAAAACATTTAATTGCAGAAAAGGTCCTTTAAATACAAATTGACGAAAATACCCTCACATGCTTGGCACGCGAGGGTAACTTAACAGCAGATTTGAACGGCGTTAGTGGTAAAGGATGTTTTATGTAACCAAAAGTTCATTAAAGGAGGTATCCTGCAACCAAAAGTTGGATAAAGGAGGTATCCTGCAACTTTTAAAGTTAAAGGTCTAAACCTGCAATTTTGGGTAAACATAAAGGACGTTTTCTGCAATTTTGTCTAACTGCAATCCAAAATAAAGGAACCATGTGATAGAGTTAGTCGTTTCAGCCCTGTTTCAGCCCTGCGCGCGCGCGCGAATGCTGAAACATGTCTGATAATTATCCCTAATTAACCGATAATTGTCAAGTACTTATTTTACCCCTAAACTTTATGCATAATTTCAAAACATTCTTGCACCCATATCTAGAGATTTCATTGATCAAAAAGACATACTAACACATACATACACCCTCATGGCCTCTATTTTCTCTCTAATTCATCCATTTAAGTCCCTTAGTTGTAAGCATTCTTAACCTACTTTTAAATCATATTAAAGTGTCTAAGTTGCAAGTTTCTGACACCTACTTCAGATATGGTGAGATTAAGAGTATACCAAGTGCTTTAAGGTGTTTAAAATTGAAATAAAAATGGAATTAAAGTGGTGGCTTGTGTGGAGGGTTAAAAACCGTAGCCATGGGGTGTTAAATTTAGCCCTAATTAACAGGAAAAAAAATGAAAAAAAAAACAGAAAAAATAATGAAAAAAAGAGGGAGAGAGAGAGAGAAACATACCTTTACCGAAGAGTGAGAGAGAGAGTGGGACGATGGTGGTGGTGGTCGAACGGTGGTGGTTGTCAAAGGGGGTGGTGGTTGAACGGTGGTGGAGAGTTTCCCCTGTTTTCGTTCAAACCAAACAACACAAGTTGTCTACAAGTTTCCCAAATAACAATAATAATAATAATAATAATAATAATAATAATAATAATAATAATACTAACTTCTTCTTTCGCATCCTCCTCCTGTTTTTTTTCTGTGATTTTTTAGTTGGGCGCCCGCGAGTATTCTTTTGTTTCTCAGGAGGTTGAGTGTCAGTCATACTTGGATTTACCACCGACTTTATTTTTGACAACATATTTCTTTGAACCCGTGGTGGTTGAGACTGTATTGCTTATTTGACTATTTCCCACTCACTCGCAAGGTCACGTTCCCCCCCTACTACTTCCGGTTCGTAATTAAGTCGTCTCCAGAAGACGTCTACTTCGAACAACTGTATTTTTATTCCTGTATTTTATAATAATAATAATATTAATAATAATAATTATAATAATAATTAATAATATAATAATAATTAATAAAGTAATGGTATTACCTGTATTTATATACGAATCTAATCGACATGCACACGGCAACCCAGAACTCGTGAAAAGCTGGTGACCACAAGTATTTTTTTGTTTCCTCAAATTCTCTATATATTTTATCTCAGTTAACAACTTTTCGATCGCTGCATGGGAAACTTTACCGAGTAGGTCCTCAAAAATCGGTATGTCATGGTGCACCTTTTTCACCGACAGACTCTCTTCAAACGAGTGGTTTATTGCCCTCTCTTGTGACGTTACCACATCGTCTACAATCATCACAAGTTTGTGGAGCGAGTTGTTAGGCCCCTTAATGTGCATCTTAAACCTTGAATGCTGGCTCTCAACTCTGTTGGTCGTATACTGACCAAAGTTGTAGTTTGTGTCTATCCATGCAGAAACAAACCGTTCTCTGTAGTCACGTAGCCAGACCCGAACTACATATTCAAAAACATCTGTAAAAAATAGAACAAAGTTATTTGTTAATGTGTGTATGCGTTTTAAACTAAATTAATACGGTGAATGTACCATCTCGTTCGTCCTGACATAGTCGTTTGTAGAATCGGTCTAACCAGTGTCGGTACCATTCTGGAGATGAAGATCTACATAGTCGCTTAAAAGATTTCACAAATATTTTCCAATCTTTATCTCCAAAGGCTTTTCTGCAGTGCTTCAATATATTTTTGTGAATGTGATACCTGAATGCATAATAAAACTCGTAATAATAATAATAATAATATGTATTACCTGCATAACAACTTTGAAGCTGCTGGAAATACAATGTCGCATGCATTCATCAAGGCTTTCTCACAATCAGTTATTATAGCACGGGGCTCCGTACTATCTTCTAGCAAATCTTTAAGCCTTTGTAGCACCCAAAGGTAGTTATCATTTTTTTCACGGGAGATAAATGCATGGGCGACACAAAACGACTTGGATGTTGATGTCATACCCACAACTTGAACAAACGGAAGTTTATGCTCGTTCGTTTTGTAGGTCGCATCAATCATCAGCACATGCGGGAACGCACGCCATAATCTGTGCGAGATGGGATGGACAAACAAAATATCCTCGATCGCTTTTGTAGAGGCATTCTTCCGGGTGAAGTAAATAAATTCTTTTTCCACCAATGTGGTTTCGAGTACCTGCATAGCAATAATAATAATAATTAAAAAATAATAATAAAGTAGTAGTAGTAATAATAATAATAACAAGAGATAATAATACCTGCATTTGAGTCCTGCCGCCGTATAACAAATGCTTAACCTTGGTTATTGTGTTATGTATGTCTCTTAAGATGCAGGGACTATCCGGGTTTTGTTTTCTAACGGCCGTATGTATGTCTACTGGCGTAACATTTTGAAAGTAAAGTGTATCCACCAATTTTAACTCGCCCGGACCCAGCCTCCTAGCATACGCGTGACCCTCGATGTGTTGGAAAGGTTTGTGATTATGTTTTTGGTTCACGACCTCCAAAATATAACCATCGTGGCCGGAGTGGTATTTCCCTTTTAGTTCAAACTTGCAATCACATTTTTTGCTGCCCGTCTTTCGAACCGTGGCTACACTACGATGTACGCCACTACGGTCACATCGTATCCATGCCGTCGTCACCCTCCTATTCGGCCCCCTGCCATCCGAAACAGTACGTCTGTATACGGTAATGTAACCATTAATTTTGGCCCTTTCATAAACCCAATCTGTCAGGTCTTTAAGAGACCCGAATACCTGCAAAATTTATATACGAGTTCAAATAACAACTAATATATACGAGTTCAAATCTCACAAACCCTAAAACAAATATATGTACGGGGCTAAATATACGAGTCTAAATATGTACACTATTAAATATACACGGGTCTAAATTATAAACAAGTGTAAATACATAAACACACCTGATTTGTTTCAAATGAAACCTCCGGGACAGGTTCGTCGCCACCGTTATCACCTCCCTCGTGCGATCCCTTGAAGCTGCCATGACCCTCCTCGTGCGAATGATAAGTCCCGTACTCCTGGTTCAAACCGGGCAGCAGGTTCAAATCGGGTAGCAGGTTCAAATCAGGTAGCGCATTCCCGTCATCACCGTGAACAACGGATCTAACCTCCTCCTCACCACGTTCCACCACGGGTCCGAAAATGCTTTCCGAGACGTGAGATATGCTATACGAATGCTCCCATTGCTCCGAAACATTACTGTAGTGGCTCGAAGACATCGCGGTAGCTTGGAATTGATCAGATTTTTCGTGCTCCGTTTTTTTTTTAATTTTCGTTGTCTGAGAAAAGGAGACAAGGAAGAAGGATTTATCTGGACCTCTACGACCCGTAGAGGTCTCTACGGGCCGTATAGGGTTTAATGCTCCCAACAACCCACTTTTCTACGGGTCGTAGAGACCTCTACGGCCCGTTGAGGTACAGAATTTTCAGACTGACACACTGCAAAGTCAGTCTGATCATTGAATATTCTCGTACCTCGTACCCTCTACGGCTCGTAGAGGTCTCTACGGGCCGTCTAGGGTTTAAATGCTTCTCACCAAACCACCTCTACTGGCCATAGAGAGGTCTACGGGGCGTAGAGGTTACTCGCATTAATTGCACTGACACCCTCTACGGCCCGTAGAGCCCTCTACGAGCCGTAGAGGGTTGTGCAAACCTAAAAATTGTTATTGTGTAAATAACATGCCTCTTTGTTATTAGATTAAGAATTAACTAGCTTTAGTGGGTGTGTATTATCTATTCTTGTGAGTGGCATGGATTCCGTATTATTATTAGTGAGAAATTTTATGGTATTTTGTTTTCAATTTAATCAAGCACATTTTGTTGTGTTAATTCTGAGGAAAAAGGTTCTAATTCAGTTAGACTTATACTATAATTCTTCAGCATATGTAGAGTTTTTCCTGTACCAGCCATGTATAGAGTACAATGATCAAATTAGATGTCTGAAAAAGTACTTCTAATCTTTGCACTAAAAATATGGGAGAGAGGACAACAGATAAATCGTTTACCTTGCAACTCCTTCTATTTACAGATAATTAACAAACTGTTTTAGTAGAACCATTTATCCGCCTTCCTGTTCCCTTGTTAATTGGATAAATAGAACCAATTAACAAACGGATAAATCGGTTCTACTAAAACAGCTTGTTAATTGTTAGTAAATAGGATGAGTTGCAGGGGAACCGATTTATCCGCCTTCCTGTTCTCTTCCTCTCATATTTCTAGTGCAAGAATTAGAAGTACTTTTTTCAGCATCTAATTTGATCATTTTACTCTATACATGGCTAGTACAGGAAAAACGTTACATATGCTTCAAGAGCCTGTGATACCTTTTGTTTTCTTTGCAATGCGGTTCCCGGTAAACTGACACTTTACTCATGTTATGTTCTCAAATGGGTCAAGTATGTATGATCTCAGATCCGATGTGCATTCAACTCTTGCAAGTCAGCCAACACGCTTTGATCCATTTCCCAACTTACCAGACCTACTCATTTTGCAACCCCACCTTTCTATATGTGTACTGTTATTATATGTACTATATGGGCAGCTTGGTTATTAATTTGCCATTTAAGAATTGGAGGCTAGAGGCAGCTCATAATGAGAAAACAGAAAGCACTACCTCTTTTCATCTTAATGTGTGTCAAATATGTTTTTAGAAGAATATTGTGATATAGATGAGGCTAAAGTTAGTCTTTGTTGAATTATATCGTTTTTTAGTTTAATGTTGATATTATATTTAAAATTGTTGTCCAAATGCATAAACAACATTGTAAAGTTTATTGACTTAAAGATACTGATGTGTACTAAATTACCTATGGAGTTTATGAATTGCGCTAAGATCGGTGAAAAAAACAAGTGGGGTGTCTAAAATATTTGGGTTTAATTTTAGTAAAAAAAACACACTGCTTTAAGAATTTGAGTGGGTCCTTAGAGCATTCACACTAGGGGAACCAAATCTCCTTCATCAAATTACAATAAAAATCACTATTTCACCCATAAATCTTCTCTCCCTTTATAAATAAATAATATTTTTTCGTGATTTTATAATTATATTATCTCTCCTTCATTCACAACCACTTACAAAAATATTAAAATATAAATAGGGGTGAATAATGTCCCCCCAAATATAGGGGTAAAGAGTGTTTTCACCAAATATTTTCTCTCTCCTCCACTCACAACTATTTACACCCACCTCATATAATTTGTGAATGCTCTTACATCCCACTTACCTTCAAATGAGTTTGCCATTGCATCCAAATTCTAATTTGTTTTAATCTGAAGGGATTGAATAGTATATTTAGGCTACGTGCCTTTTTGTAGTTGGGCCACATCTGTACGGAGGTTGCCCTCTTCAGGCATGTAAAGAGTGATGCTTAGGCCTTGTGTAGTGGAACAACCACAACGCCGTTGTCAGCCTATAGCGCCCGGGCACACCGCCCCCCGGGGCGCTATAGGCCGTTTTAAGGCAAACTCGTTTTCTACATAACAGCGCTATAGGTGATTGTTTGGTCAATATGACCGTTGTGGAACGGTCGAATTCATAAAAAAAAAAATTTCAATTCTATTATCTATATATATATATATATGTGTTAAACTACAACACATACACTACATACACACACTCATTCACACATACAATACATACATACAACTCAAAAAATTTCAACACACAAAGAATTCACCAAAATGTCGTCTCCTCCCTCCGAAGATTCGTTTATCGATCTATATAACCAGTTTTTTCGCGATGACGGCGCTGAAGAGGAAGAAGCCGTTACGAGTGCGGCTACGCTAGCGACTAGCGCGATGCATCTTATAAATAATCCCCCCCACGGCCGATATTGTCTAGGCAATACATAGAGCGAGACCGTGTAGCCGCCAATGACCGTTTGATGAATGACTATTTCAACGAGAATCCGGTATACGGCCCTGGTATGTTTAGGCGAAGATTTAGGATGCGTAAAAACTTATTTTTGCGCATCACGCAAGATTTAGAGTCCGCCTATGACTACTTTAAGCAAAAACCCGACGCTAGAGGGTGTTTAGGATTCACCGCAATTCAAAAGGTGACTTCCGCAATACGTGTACTCGCCTACGGGAACACATACGATATCAATGATGAGTATTTGTAGATGGCGGAGAAAACCGCACGCGATACTTTGCAGTATTTCTGCTACGGTATAAATCAAATATACTTTTGATTTTTTTTATATATACATATACTTGGTACATATTTTTTATATATACATTTGATTTTTTTAGGTATATGCCAATTATATGGAAAAAGATACTTGAGAAACCCGACATGGAGCGACCTTCAACAACTATATGAAAGGCATTTACAAAAACATGGACTACCCGGTATGATTGGTAGTATAGATTGTCGTCAATGGCGATGGTATGCTTGTCCAACCGCATGGCGAGGTCAACATACACGCGGTGACCAAAAGGGACCAACGTTGGTTTTACAAGCAGTTGCCTCACACGACCTGTGGGTTTGGTCGGCCTTCTTTGGTCTCGCGCGGGTGTATGAACGACATAAATACTTTTCAGTTTTCGCCATTGCTAGAGTCTTACATTGACGGAACAATACCGAAATGTGGGTTTTATGCAAACAATAATTACTACGAGCATGGATACTACTTGGCGGATGGTATATATCCGGAGTATTCAATGCTCGTCAAAACGTTTAGTCAGACAACAGATGAAAGAAGGCAATATTTTAAAAGAACTCATGAGTCTGCAAGAAAGGACGTCGAGAGGTGTTTTGGCGTTCTACAACAACGATGGCATTTTGTTAGAAATCTTTGTCGTGTGTGGGAAAAAGAAAGGATTAGAATGGTGATGTATGCTTGTATCATAATGCATAATATGATACTTGAAGAAGAAGGAAAGGCAATATGCCCAAACTATTTTGCAGAAGAAGATGTTCCAGTGACGCAAGCGACACAGGAGGAGAGATTCCAAAACAGTGCCATGTTGCGTTCCAAGGAGATACATAACGCGTTGAAGGCGGATTTGGTGGAGGAAGCATGGTCGATTCGCCCGCTTCATCACAACCAAGAAGAAGAAGAAGAAGATGATGATGAAGAAGAAGAAGAAGAAGAAGGAGAAGAAGGAGAAGAAGAAGAAGAAGAAGGAGAAAACGAAGAAGGAGACGACGACGACGAGTAGTTTTTTTAAGTATTTGTAGCTTTTTTTAAGTATTTGTAATTTTTTTAAGTATTTGTTGTTTTTTAGTATTTGTAATTTTTTTAGTATTTGTAAGTTTTCTATATTTAATGAAAAATTTTTATTTTTATTATTATTTTTATATTTAATGAAATATTATTAAGTATTTAATATTCTTATTTAAATAAAAAACAATAATTAACCAATCATTACCAATCATTTATAACCCCCCTCATAACCCCTTTCCCACTGGCCACTACACCATCTTTTTCCATAACCCCACTTTTATT
Source organism: Ambrosia artemisiifolia (assembly GCA_032199755.1). NCBI lineage: Eukaryota > Viridiplantae > Streptophyta > Magnoliopsida > Asterales > Asteraceae > Ambrosia > Ambrosia artemisiifolia. Next base: position 32,173,952 of record CM063527.1, on the reverse strand, counting down.
ACTTTTTAATATTTTAATACTACAACCCCCTCATAACCCCCACCACTACACATAATCTTATCACCAACACCTGTGTACATCTCTCTCTGGTCGACACAAACAAAACCCTATTTTCAGAAACCCCCCCCCCCCCCCCCCCCCCTATCTCTCTTCCTTGCTTTCTTTATCTCTCTCCGTCTCCTCCTTTTCTCAGTTTCTATCTGCCCTCACCCATCCACCATCAGCCAACCAATCGTCGTGAACCACCTTCGGCCGGTACGAGGTGATGAAGATGATGGGGGTTTTGTGGTACGATGATGGGGGTTTTGGAACACAAAACGACGACAAATTACAAATCCGAGAGATATGCACAGCGGGGATTTGTAATATGTTTTAGCAGGTTTATGTTCTTAATTGTTCCACTGATTTTTGAAAAGTTAGGTATGGTGGGTTTCTTTGCCATAGGCTAGGGTTCTTGAAATTTGATTGGTCTGGTTGCTTTGTTAACATTGTATGTTGTGCTTGCTTCATTCCTTTATTAAGACATGTTTCCTGTGGTAACATGTCTTGCCCCATCATTTCTTTATGCGAAAAATCTATAACGGAATTCTTGCAGGTTATCACCTATGTTCCTAAATTGGGTTTACTTTATTAAAATTGATTATGGAGCTGTTCATGAGCAAGGATTAGAAGCAATAAATTATTTTGTATATGAAACATAAGATACAAAGAGAGAAATATGGATGATACAGAGAGACTTGGACCTGACACTCTGGCGAACCGAACGCTAGCGCGAGCTTTTACAATAACCAAAAGGTTAGTTTCTACTATTCCTTACTGATTTTCTTATTTCCGGTTACTAATTTTCATTTCGATAGTTGTTTCCGGTGACACCCCACTTACGGTGTGCGCATATAATGTATATATGTGTGGCCCTTGGGGGGAAAAATTAAAGTTGCACTAGTTTTAACGTTATTTTACTAATTTCGTGAAAATAACGTTAAAAAGACTAGACGGTTAATTATGCATTATGTGGTGGCGTGGATAGCCAAAAGACAAAGGGGTACATGCATCGATCGGGTTTGTCCCGATTGGTAAGTGTTCTGTGCCTTATGTCCAAGGCTTGATACCAAACCACATCGAGCCGGGGTCTCACTGGAAGCAGCCTTTCTATTCTTAGGGGTAGAGGTAAGGCTGTCTACATCTTACCCTCCTCAGACCCTACCTTAGCTTTGCTATTGGAGGGATTAACTGTGTATGATGATGATGATGAGTTGTTTCCAGTGACGTTGTTATGTCTTCACGCTACTCAATTGTTAGTGACGCCTATGGGTGGTTCCTGTGATGAAGTTGTGGTTGTTGAAGGTATTAATCGTTGTTATTTGCATTATGGATTTACACCAGGATATGGGTATTTAGGTTCTTATGCTAAATGTTTAAAAATTAAAAATCTTTATTTCAATGTCATTGACTAAAGGAAAAGACTCTTACATGGATGCCATAGCTTTCATTTCCACTTAGATGATTTTGTTCTTGATTAATTTAGGCATGTCTTCAATTTCCGGCTACAAATTAGCGCCTTACGGTTGTTGCACACCATTAGTAAACTTTTACTCTATGAGTTGCGTTTTTCATTTGTCTTTGGTTTTGCAGATTGGACCCTCCTTTTTGTCTTCGTGTTGAATAGAGACTGCACCAAGTTTTCTTTTGTGTTTATAGCATGTTGAATTGCATTCTGCATTCTGATTTCACTTGGGTGCTTTGTGGCGCCTACTTTCGGTCGGTACACATATAATACCTTTTAAAATTACTCTTTGTTGCCCTGTTTTCACTTGATGTTGTTTGTCGTGCGCTATTTCTGTTCTCAAACAAATCATCTAATATGTAGTAGCTTCCGATTTGTGTTCTTTTCTATTTTTGTGAGTTTTAAAAGTGGATTCGGGTAATTTATATGTTGTGTTCCAGTTCTGGCCAGCACTGAGCGGGAACAAGAAAGTTGGACCTGCTTTCGGTGTCCAAACTAGACAAAACAGTGGGTATAATTCCAGCTCTCTTGATCTTTTGTGTTCAGATTATTAGACCATTAAACTGATTATCTTTAAAAAGAAAATAAGGCATGAGGTTAACAACCATGGTTTTTATTTTGAATCCTAAGAGGACCTTTTTAATTCATCTACAGCAAGGCATGCGATGTGCTTCTGCCATTTGCGTTGTTCTTTTTTTTATATGGCATAGGGTGTAACTTTGGTGCTTTTCCACTTAGCATACATTTGTGTTATTCTCTCTGTATAGGTCTTCTTTGTATATTGCTTCTAAAGAGTCTTATATTTTGGTACTATTTTGTGCTTTTCTTCTTGATCTCGACTACTAAAAAATTATTTGGATTTGATTTTGTTTTCTTTAACAGTTTGACTGAATTAACATACGCATTGGCCTTTCAATATGCAACATCTGGAATAACACACAAAGTCTTGCCTCAAAAATAGTTTTTTTTTATGTTACTTATTTCAGGATCTGTGCTAACATATTGTGTAGACTCTTGAACAATATTTATTCACAAACTTTGTTGATACTATTGCCATCTCGATTTGCCAAACGTGCAGCGCGCGTAAATTAATACACCTAGTTTAATGAATAATACAACACTAAAAAACTATTTTTTCAATTAAAAAATCGTATTTGGAGACTGGAAGCATGTGTTCATGACTGACAAATTCAATTATTTTACTTTACAATGTTTTTGAACTTTATAAAAAGTTAAAAAGCAATGTAAGGCTAACTTACTAATCGTTATAGACATCTTAAACTAGAGATCTAATGTTTAAACATGAGTAAGAGAGTAGTTTAGACGTTCAGGATTTAGTGTAATATAGAGTAGGACTGTAGGAGTAACATTTGTACTTAAAAGAATTAATTAGTCATAAAATAATTTGTTTGAATTAAAATCACCAATAAGATGGTTGTGAATAAATTAGAGATGCAAGGTAAGCCATTACATACATACATATGTTCCCACATTTTTTTTAAAGAAAAAAAATATAAAACTACTATAATTGGATAACACAGTTATGTGCCAAGTGTATAAAAAAATTCTTTGCTAGCAATATTCAAAAGCAACCAACTTTAAAGTGTTTCTCTAGTTTCCTTTTTAAAGTATAGGTAATTACTTGATTTTGATACAAAGAATATCAATACATATGATTTTAGTGTTTCTCAAGTTTCCTTTTTTAAAGTATAGAAAACATGTTTTTCATGTTTACTTAATTAGGAAGTAATAGATAGGAGAATTTTTCTAAGTCTAGTGCTTTGTATGTTTAACCTAGTTGGTAAATGCTAGAAATGGATTATAAACAGAAATGGGTTGTTTTGGGGTAACATTTATACTTATGGGTTACGAACGATTCAAAATGAACAAGATAACAAAAAATAATGTATCACGATAGGTAACTCTAAAAAACAAAATTAATAGGTAACCCTAAAAAACATAATTGATCTTCCAAACGACCGCGCTTCTTCTTCGTCTTTTCTTACAAACACAACTTAAGGTTAGTTGTGTGGTCCAATGAAACCATATGGACCTATGATAGGATCGATTCGGCATGGTAAATCTTCTAATAGACCCATAGAATGGATTAGGCTTCAAAGAAAACAAGATTAGAAATAAAACTCTTTATCCAATTTTCCTCCTACCTTCGTTGATAAACTTGCAATGCCTTTATAGGCTACATTCAAAGGAAACAACTAAAAAGATATTTGACAGGAACAAGGATTAACACCACTCTACCTAACATAAAACAAATAAGAAAATGTAGTAAAATAGGCAAGGCAACATGTGAAGGTTTGCATGAGGGCTACGTGGGTGAACAAGGTGTACATGTATGTTGACTAGGCTTTAGCACGTATCAACTTATCTGCATCAAGACTCATTTATAACAAATGGAATTGTCACTATTATTATTGAAACAAAAATGGAATCTCATTTATATAATACTAAAAACCAAAGCATTTGTGCAATGCTTGATTGTACCTTATGCTTTAGGGGTGTTTTGTGCATTGGTGTTGTACTTTGTGGCTTAAGGAGTTGTAGCATGAATGTTTTTGTTGTAACGTGTGCATTATAGGTTGTACGATGGTATTATATTTATATTATTCTCTGCTTCATGGTTCGTACATATGCTTAATCTGTTTGTACATGTCTCACGCCTTCTTCTCTTCTTTTTCCTTTCTTCTTTCTTTCTCCAGACCCTTCGTTTCTTCTCTTCATTCTCTCTCTCTCACTCTCTCTCTCTCTACATACATGTTACACCACCACAACAAAATTTCATTTCAACCCAAATAACAATCACCAAAAAAACTCCTTACAAATCTACTTATGGAACAACTTATCTGCTATGCTTCCATCTTCTTCCTTTAATATTAATAATATTAATCCCAACCAATCCAATCCCATCCTTTTCTTCATCCAATCCAATCCCAATCCATGTCTGTCAAAAGATCATATACTCACACACACAGAGACAAACACACTCACACTCTCTCTTTATCTCTCTCAACCCCCCCCCCCCACACACACACTTACTGATAAGTTTACAGAGAGAGAGAAGCGACGACAGACAGAGACGGCGGAGCTGGGCAGAGATACGACTGTGGCGGTGCCAGCTTTGTCTTCGTCACCGGGTTATCGTCAAACGAGGTAAGTTAATAATCCTTTTCACCCATGATAATAGCTTATGATGGTTGTGGTGATGGGTTACTACTGAAGTGACTGAGGCTATGGTGGTGGCTGATGTTATTATTGGTGGTGGGACGGTGCGAAGATCAGGATCCCGACGGTTGTACCGGACGGCGAAGCTGGGCAGAGACACGGCGGCGGTGCCGGCCGCGTTGTCGTCACCGGGTTATCATCAAACAGAGGTAAGTCAATAACCCCTTTCTCCCTTGATAGTAGCTTATGATGGTTGTGGTGATGGGTTACTAATGAAGTGACAGAGGCGATAATCCCGAGGGTGGTACCGGACAGAAACGGTATACGCAATTTAAAACAATGTTCGTCTAATAATACATGTTAAAAGACATTCACTATTATTTTCGTAATCAAGTAAGCGGGTCATAGGTTTATTCCCTTGGAGATTATGAACTTTGTGACTTTACTAACGATATAAAAAATCAAGCCTAATTATAAGCGAAAACACATTAGCCATATCCCCCGCCGCAACGCGCGGATGTCGCAATCTAGTTTAGTTATAAATGCCAAATAAAATGAAACTTTAATAAAACCCACATCAATACCTATCATTCATAATTACAGAAGAGATGCTTGTTTATTATTTTTCACCTTTTTTTTTCCTTAATCAAGAGAAGTTGAGAATCAACTTTAATCTCCTTTCCACTTGATGAATTAGTTTATACAACTTAATATATGAGTGTTGTGAAAGGAAAGAATCAAAGTTGGTTTGAAAAGAAGGTTGTGATTTGTTCGTATATGATTTATACCTTTGGTATAAGGGGTATTGGATTTAAATAATCCAAAGTTTGGCCCATTGGCTAATAATAATCCGAACTTTAACGTTGGATCAGGATAATCTCAACTGGACATGTGGGTGTCAAAAATGAACCTCCACATGTCAAAAATAATCCAAACTTTAACGTGGCAATTCATTTTTTACACCCACATGTCCAGTTGAGATTATCCTGGTCCAACGTTAAAGTTAGGATTATTAATGGCCGATGGGCCAAACTTTGGATTATATTGGCTAATAATAATCCGAACTTTAACGTTGGATCAGGATAATCTCAACTGGACATGTGGGTGTCAAAAATGAACCTCCACATGTCAAAAATAATCCAAACTTTAACGTGGCAATTCATTTTTTACACCCACATGTCCAGTTGAGATTATCCTGCTCCAACGTTAAAGTTCGGATTATTAATGGCCGATGGGCCAAACTTTGGATTATTGAAATCGAATACCCCTTGGTATAACCATACATAGTCTTCTTTTCCTTTATACTAGTGAGGTGCACGTGCGTTGTGGCGATAAACAACATTTAGATTTGTTTGGTTAAGCCATAATCAATTAACCAAAATATTTTTCTTGGTGTGTGGCATAATCATTAGTGGAGTTTGAACTGCACTTTCGGTAAAATCAGCGGGCATACTCAATACATATAAAATCTTTGAAACTTTTAGGTAAAAAATACACTACGAAAAAAACGTGGCGCAGGGCCGAAATTCTGCTAGTGGGCATAACTGAATTAACCAATCTAATTATACATAATGTATATAGATTTTAACGATCACATCTACATTTTCAAGGATATTTTCCTTCCATATATATATATATAGTGTTTTTCATTAAAAAAAACAAGTTGAGAACTAAGTTACAACCTGTATCTTCTCATTCAACAACTTGTTACACCGAAAATGTTTGCAAACACAAATGTGACAAAATTATGACAATAAATAACATCAGCTGAGTAAGTGGTGAACAATTCTAAAACAAAATTTTGAATTCAATAAATAATACATACTTTTTTTTTACCAAAATCAACTCCTGTGTGCTAGAGATAGTGCAAGCACATGAATATATACATAGCAATAATTTGTGGGATACGCTAAGCAAAAAAATAGAGTGATCAGGAGGAAGTAGGAAGTTACATGTGCAAACACATATAAATAATAATAATTTTTGAGATACAACTAGCAAGAAATTAGGGTGATAATGGGATAATAGAAAGTTACATTATTTTAATACTACACGGTGTGGTCATGGCCTTTAGAGGGGGGCATGGAACGACATATGGCATCCACCTCAGCCAGAGTTGTCCCTGAGAATTCAAGTGTCCGGGCCGAGCCGTGAAATATGTGCCCCTTACTTTTAGATCTTAATGAAATAAATAATGTAAACTATATTTTTTAAACGACGATTAAAGTAATATCAAATTGATGAATCAATTATTCATAGTTTATTTACATCAATTATACGTTCTCGATAGCTATCATAGCCAATCTGTGAAGGTTTTTTTTACTTAAGTGTGTTTTGAGTATAGGGAGAGCAAAAATTCAGGTTCCTACGAAAATTCAAGTTTTAACTTTTAAAAATCAATAATTCAAGTTTTAACTTTTAATTATCAAGCATTATATATAATTATATATAAAGCATTGAACAAACCAACATTAAAATAAGAGGATAAGGGATTACTTTTAAGTTATTGTATTGTTAATCTTAAAAAAATAGGATGACACAACCGCAGACTTTTTTTTCTTTATACATTGGCATATTCTAATGTCTATAATACCGCTATCATTTTCTAATATTTACACTATGTCATCATCTTCCTCAAAACAACCATTTTATGTTTAATCCTGAGTAACAGAGTAGTTTAGACGCTTAGGATTTAGTGTAATATAGAGTAGGAGTAAAATTTGTTGTTAAAGAATTAATCAGTTATAAAATAATTTGTTTGAATTAAAATCACCAATAAATTGATTGTGAATAAATTAGAGTTGCAAGGAAAGCCATTTCATACATATAGTTCCTACATTGTTTAAAGAAAAAAAAATATAATCTACTATAATTGGATAACATAGTTATATGCCAAGTGTATAAAAAAATTCTTTGCTGGCAATATTCAAAAGCAACAAACATTATAGCGTTTCTCAAGTTTCCTTTTTAAAGTATAGGTAATTACTTAATTCTAATACCAAGAATATCACTGCATATGGTTTTAGTGTTTCTCAAGTTTCCTTTTCTAAAGTATAGCGAACATGTTTTTCAAGTTTCCTTTAGGAATTAATAGATAGGAGAATTTTGTTAAAGGTTGTGCTTTGTATGTTTGACCTGGTTGATAAATGCTAAAAATGTATTCTAAATAGAAAGCAATGGGCTGTTTTAGGGTAACATTTATACTTACAAAGGAATTAAGATGAACAAGTTAACCAAAAATAAACGGACCACAATAGGTAACCTTAAAACACAGAATTGATCTTTCAAACTGCTGCTCTTCTTCGTCTTCTCTACTTCGGCCGCCCTAATTTTACATTGATTTTCTGAATCTTTAGAAGTTAACTTTGTCAACAACCAAGTGTTTCATTTTATACTCAATACAAAAGAGTTATTACATTTCATTATGGTCAAAAGAAATCGGAGTATTAGATTTAAATAATCCCAACTATCATCAATTGACTGCTACTAGTCTCAATGGACTATGACTAATGGCATATTGATTCATTATATAAATGGATCAAAAAAAATTTTAATATATTGGACATCAATACCTATCATTCATAATTACATAAGAGATGCCTCTTTTTTATTATTTTACTTTTTTTTCTAAATAAAGAGAAGTTGAGAATCTACTTTAATCTCATTCCCAGTCAATGATTTAGTCTACACAAGTCTATGTAGGAGAGTGTTGTGAAAGGAAAGGATCAAAGTGAGTTTAAAAGGAATGTTGTGATTTGTTAGGATATGATTTATACGTTTCTTGTAACCATACATATTCTTCTTGATTTCCTTTATATTGAGGCATTTGTATCTTATTTTAGTATTCAACTTGCTTGCTAATCAATATCATAATCAACTGTTTTCTGATGGATTGTTTAACTGGTACGTCTTTGTTTCTTTCATTTTTCATTTGGCTTTTTTATATTTTTTGTACTTTTTTTTTGCATTTTTCAGTCAATCGATTTAAAAAGTTTCAAGGTGTGTGGTTTATCACATAAGTTGGTCGTATAAAATTGACTAGACCGTAAGACCAGTATACATTTTATTAATATTTAATAGTACTTACTCCTTATTTAAAGTTGTTTAGTGATGAGCCGAACATGAGCTTCAATTAGCGAGCTCGTGTGGCTAAACGAGCCGATTATTTATATTATTTTCATCTAATATGTCAAATAATAAATAATAAATGATAAAGGCTCGAGTTCGAGCTTTCATAAGTCAATCGAGCTCGAGCTTGGTTCGTTTGCACCCCTAGTCAAACTTTATGAAATACGTTTCTTATGCGAATATATGAAGCTTGGATATAAGCACAGAATATAGGGGTATAAACGAGTCGAGCCTAACTGGCTCGTCATGCTTTTATGAAGCTCAAGCTTGAGCTTAAAAGTGGTCTATGGTATTATTATTTGATGATCATAACATTACAATACAATCCCATTATATAGGGAATGAATACAAGATATCTATGGAAACAAACTCTATCTCATAACTCTATACAAATCAATTCTAAATATATGATAAGGATAATGTCAAGACCCCCCTCCCCCCCCCCCCCCCGCAGTTTGAGCGGGCGCGGAGCAGACGGTTAAACTGGATCGGAATGACCGGAACAACTCTCGAGATAATCCCTTAGTGAAGATATCGGCGTACTGAGATGAGGACGGCACATGAAGAACCCGTATATGGCCGACACGAACCTTTTCACCAACAAAATGTATATCTATCTCAACATGTTTTGTACGCTGATGTTGAATCGGATTATTCGAGAGATAAACGGTAGAGACGTTATCACAATAGACCACAGACGCACGCTGTAATGGAACATGAAGCTCGAGAAGCAAGTTACGTAACCATGTAGCTTCAGCGTCCGCGTTAGCTACTCCGCGATATTCAGCCTCAGCACTCAAACGAGAATTTTGTTAAATCTAGTGCTTTGTATGTTTGACCTGGTTGATAAATGCTAAATATGTATTTTAAATAGAAGACAATGGGTTGTTTTAGGGTAACATTTATACTTACAAACGATTCAAGATGAACAAGTTAACAAAAAATAAACAGACCACAATAGGTAACCTTAAAAAACAGAACTGATCTTTCGAACTGCCGTTCGATCACTTTAATTTTACATTGATTTTGTGAATATTAAGAAGTTAACTTTGTCAACAACCAAGTGTTTCATTTTATACTCAACTAGCTTTTATCCCGGGAGTTTCCCGGGGTTGAAATATCTAATATAACATAATAAAATATATAATATGACAACATAATTAATGCTTTGCCAATACATGATTAATGAATAATAATAATATTATTATTATTATTTATTTTAAACAAATTTCTGCCATAAGTTATCATATTCAAATATAAAAAAAAAAGAATCTCTGCCTATGAAGTTATGTTTATCGTTTGTGATTTATTAGTAGAGTAAAATATATTTGAAAACAAAACCCTACAAAAATAGTTGTTTTTCCCCCCGTTTTTTATATAGCACTATGGTACTCGTTGGAAAGATAATAAAACGCTCGTTAATTTGGTGTAATTTTTTTCTTTAAAAAATCTCGTATATAAAAGATATTAACGTTTAAAATTTATGGGAGGAAACATTAGAGAGAAAATTTAATTTTGTTTTTAAATTCTTATCTTTTCCTAAAATAATTATTATATATATATATAGATTTATTAAAAAAAACTCAAAAATTAAAAAATCCTACATGATGCCACGTGGCACATTCAAGGAGAGGTTGAGGCCTCCATTGAATGCCACATCATCAAAGTTCAATTCTTTTATTATAAGTTATAAATTATAGATACAAAAGAGTTATTACATTTCATTATGGTCAAAAAAAGTTTGACTATCATCAATTAACTCCTATTAGTCTCAACTAACAAAATATGTGATGGCAATCCTACATTTTAACATATTGGCCACCAATGGACTATGACTAATCGCATATTAATTCATTATATAAATGGATCAAATTTTTTAATCATGGTCCGTTAGTATCCAATATGTTAAAAGTTTGGACCGCCAGCACACATTTTGTAAGTTGGGACCAGTGACGACTAATAGCTACTAGTTGAGATTATTTACATATAATACTCCAAAGAAATTAACTCTATGTTAATTGTGTGGTCCAATGAAACCATATGGACTTATGATAGGACCAATTCGAGATGGTCAATCTCTCAATAGACCCTTAGAGTGGGTTAGACTCTAAAGAACACAAGATTATAAATAGACCTTTTTATCCAATTTTTCTCCTCCCTTCGTTAATAAACTTGCAATGCCTTTATAGGCTACATTCAAACGAAATAAAGCCACATCAATACCTATCATTCATGATTACAGGAGGATTGCGTGGGTGAACAAGGTGTGCGTGTATGTCGAGTAGACTTCAGCACGTCTCAACTTATATGAAACTTTAATTAAACCCACATCAATACCTATCATTCATAATTATATAAGAGATGCCTCTTTTTTATTATTTTCCTTTTTTCGAAATAAAGAGAAGTTGAGAATCTACTTTAATCTCATTTCAGATTTAGTCTACACAAGTCTATGTAGGAGAGTGTTGTGAAAGGAAAGAATCAAAGTGAGTTTGAAAGGAATGTTGTGATTTGTTAGTATATGATTTATACCTTTCTTGTAACCATACATATTCTTCTTGATTTCCTTTATATTAAGGCATTAGTATTCAACTTGCTTGCTAACAGTATCATAATTAACTATTTTATGATGGATAGTATAACTGGTACGTCTTTGTTTCTTTCATTTTTCACTTGGCTATTTTATATTTTTTGTATTTTTTTTTCATTTTTTCCGTCAAGCGATTTAAAAAGTTTCAAGGTTTATAACATAAGCTGGTCGTATAAAATCGACTAGACCGTAGGATCACATCAGTATACATTTTATATTACGTATAGTGCATCATTTATATTGGTTTAATTGAAATAACACTAGGCTAAGTGAATTGGGAGTTGACAGCCCAGATATCCCTCAATCAATTGGCCTCCTATTAAATATTAAATATTAATCTTATTTGTTTGTTTTTTTAAACGACAGACCCTATAAGGAATGTATCAAACACTATAGATTTAGTCCAACAGTTCATCCTTGAAAGAAATGATATCTTACATGCTTGAATATGTTTTGTTGTACAAATCTTGTGATCTTCGTTGGCCCTTGCTTTTCCAGTTTGGTCGAAAACATATTAAAATAACCCATAATCTCAAAATTCACTTCTCTTAGTAGTAGTTAGTATTCTATAGTAACTGTTGGTATCAAGCACTAACATGGAATGATCTGAACATTTTTTCGAATCTTGGATGCTATAACGTAAATATTTGGCTAAATGGCATCACAAAATTGGAACAATGACTTGCTCTAACGTAAATATTTTATTGATGTAGCCGCTAAGGACCAACTTAAACACTTTAGTCATGAACATTTGCTCAGCCTTGTGCATTTGCAGCAGCCAAATCACCAAAATGAAAAATTTGACGATGAAGATGAACATAAAGAGAAAGATGATTTTGTGGAGGAAGTGTGTCATGGGGGTCAATGCAGCATGTGTGAGGAACAGATCTTATCATTTCATGTGTGTTACTATTACTGCAAGTCTTGTGACTACTCACTGCACAAATACTGTGCAGAACTACCTATGACCATCCAAAATCACCCATCACATCCTGGCCACAATCTTGAACTTTATACATATAAGCAGATTTATAAGTGTTTTTTCTGCAATCTTCAGCGGAAGAATGCGTATTTTTTATATTGTGATATATGTCTCTACTACATGGACATTGCTTGTGCTACCATATCAGAGCAGAAGGTAAACCACCCTAGTCACCCTCACCAACTGGAACGAATGTTTGGGCACATAGTATCCAGTTGTGTAGCTTGTGGTAATAAACATGAAGGGGTCTTCTTTCACTGTACCACTTGTCCCATTTTTCGGATTAACTTGGACTGCGCTTCATTGCCTGCCATGTTACTAATACAAATTAGTACTAAGGGGAATTCCATTCATTCACATCCACTTACCCTTGCCTATTCCTTTCCGCATTTCGAACAAGAAACTAAGTTCTATCCCCGATGTAGAGTTTGTGATGGCAGGTTTTATTTTCAGTTATGGATTTACAAATGTGATAAATGTAGATACTATGTGCATGTTGATTGCGCAACTTCAAAAAGAGAGCCATTTATGTCCATCTTCCTACCTGCAAGTGAGCAATCTCTTCCTCTTTATTATTTTGTTAGTTTGTGTTTCTAGATTATATACCTTAGTCTAATTTCAAGTATATATATTATTCATCAGGTGCTGGCAACATTAATAAAAACTATAGAGAAGATGAACATCCAAATCTGTTACACTGTCCATTCCAAGATGAAGGTGACAACCTTTTGAAGCATCATATGTCTAATCAAAAGGGGACTATTTGTACACAACATGATGGTGAAATGCTCAACCTTTCGTGTCATCAACACCCACTCATCCTTTTTGAAAAGCAAACATCAGTCGATAAAAAAATGGTTTCTCTACATGACCCCATGAAAAGAGTTCAGCTATTATGTGATGGGTGTGTGAAACCAATCGTGACAATACCGTTTTACATGTGCTGCAAATATGTTGATGAACAATGTAGTTTTGTTCTTCATGAATGGTGCGCCAATCTACCCTCTCAAATACAAGACTATTTTGATCATCCGGAGCATCCTCTTCTTCTCTTTCCAAAGATCCCTACTAAGTTCTTCAGTGTGTTCGACTGTAAAGTTTGCGAGTTATCATCGAATGGTTTCGCGTATGGATGTACAAAGTGTGAATATTATGTTGATATAAATTGTGCATTCATACCCAACGAAATCACACATGAAGCTCATCCTGGTCATCTCTTATTGAAAGTAAAGCCTTCAACTTATCCACTTTGCAAAGCATGTCATTGGTATGTAACGGAGTGGGGATTTCATTGTCCCACTTGTGATTTCTTCATACATGCTAAGTGTGCTTTGTTACTGCCTAGAGAGGTTAAGCACAAGCTGGATAAACATCCTTTGAGCCTCAGATACGAGCCTGCTGAGAATCATATTGAGGAGTACTTTTGTGAATTATGTGAGGATGAATTTAACCCTTGGAAGTGGTTCTATCATTGCACCACATGTGCCCAGTCTATGCATCCTGCTTGTGCGCCATTAATACTTCAATCTCAATGTGAGCAAGCAACATATAGTGAGGTCTATTATTATCTCAACATGAAATTTGGAGGAAAGATTGAGATTAAAGATCACCCACACCCTTTGACCTTTGTACAAGGGATTCAGAGCGATGGCCACTGCAGTAACTGTCATGAAAGATATGAGTATGATAAACGATTGCAGCATAAAATGATCTTTAAGTGCCTCGAGTGTGAGTTTGCAATTCATCATAAGTGTGCTTCTTTTTTATTTGCTAATTGATTCAGTTCTTTGGCTTCTGCATTTGTTTCAGCCATACATCATTATTGTAATCTTTTAATGTATGTTCAGTCAATTCACTACTTTGGTTTCGATCTTTTATCAATTGGATATTTCGCAAATCAACTAGTTTTGTTATAGATCCTCTCCATCCATCTCAATGGATTTGGTTAGTTATCCAATTTATCAATGGCAGACCAATTTGTGAAGTTTCAAATATGTGTTGCACTCCAAATGTATGATTAAATGTCTCAAAGAATTCCATATTTTTTATTTAGAAGTTTTATAGTATTTTGTTTTCAATTTAATGGAATATGTTACATAGCTTCTCCTTCACTTAATCAAAATTTGGGTCTTTATGGGCTGGAAAAAATAAAGAGAGAATCATTATTTAGCTTCTCTTTCACTTTATTTCTTTATCATGGGAATTTGTTGTTCAAAGATTGTGCTTGAATTAACCGAGCATGCTTGTTATTTTAGTGGAAAAAGGTTCTTGTGACTCGGGTTGCAATGGCTACCAAATCAAATAGCACTCTCCCTTTTAACATTTTCAATTTGTGTGGATCAAAAATTGATTTGTTTGTTGGCGAAATGGCTTTTTTGTTGTTGACATACGTTTGTGAGCCTTCTGACAAGTTGGATATATGTTTCATAGCTATTTCTTGTTATTTGTTTGTTTGATTACACCAGGAAAAGTAAACTTTGGGCCTTTATGGACAATTGTTTTGATATATTGGGTTTGTTTGCTCTGTTAATATGCTTTTTGAGGTGTGATTCAGCCTAAAAGGGTTCATGTGACTCAGTTTGCAATGGCTACCAAATCAAGTAATTGTTTGTCGTTAGGTTAGATTGCAGTATGCAAAAGGACTTCTGATGTAAAATGATTCAGAAGGGCAGTGGTAGAAAATCTAATTTCAAGTTAAGGGTTTTTGATTAAAAAAAAGTTGCAGTACTTTTTTGATTGCATAAGTTGACTGTTTGGGTTCTGATAGCAAATTTTAGAAAAAGTTGTGTAACAGTTTGTGATTATATTGTGTAAAGTTTGTGATTACATTGTTAAAACAACCTTTAAATATAATCGCCAGGCAACGGTTATAAAATATTAAAAAAAAACTCTAATTGTTGTAATTTCGATAAGTGATTTCTCTCACACACATCTTTTGGTCTTAGTTTCATCACTTATTCGCATTAGGTAGCTCAAGAATGACCTCTAGTTCTCGGCTTCATTGGATTCAAAATAAACAAAGCAAAATTGAAGCAATAAAACAAGCTGAGAAATATAGTACAAAAACAGAATATAAAGCCTTCGCCCACACACTGATCGCCTTATCACTGTGAAACTAAATTGCAGTCTGATCGTCCGGTTTACATCCAGCCAAACACCTTCTCCCACACACTGATCAGCTTATCGCTGTGAAACTGAATTGCAGCCTGATCGTCAGGCTAGCGTCCAGCCAAACACCTTCTCCCACACACTGATTAGCTCATCGCTGTGAAACTGAATTGCAGCCTGATCGTCAGGTTAACGTCCAGCCAAACACCTTCTCCCACACACTGATCACCTCATTGCTGTGAAACTGAATTGCATCCTGATCGTCCGGTTAACATCCAACCAAATGCCTTCTCCCACGCACTGCATCGCTGTGAAACTGACTTGCAGCCTGATCGTCCGGTTAAAGTCCAGCCATAGGCCTTCTCTCACGCACTGATTACCTAATCGCTGTGAAACTGAATTGCAGCCTGATCAACCGGTTAATACTCCAGCCAAAAGCCTTTTAGTTGCCCAACTGTGCTCAACACGAAAACTGCTTTTTTAACACACAGGACTGTTCTTGCTATACGAACAGCTCGCCTCCAAAGTATTAGAAAATATAAATGGCATCATGATATTTTACTATATTGTTAAATAGATTATATGTATTTGATTTCCTTATTTAGTCACTGTATATACAAGCATGCGAAAGCACAAAATCACAAATGATTAGCACTACCAGGAAGTATTAAAATTTGGAAAACTGTATGTTGCCTATGAAAATAAAGCCCATTATCCTTATTTTTCTTTTTATAATTTTTTTTTCATATCCAACTCCAACTCTAAACCATATATTTAAGAATTTTAATATTTTTATAGCATTTAACAAGTAAGAGTAGTGTAACTAACACTTTTCGTACCTAGCTATATAAGTATATATTAAATTTCCATTTTTTTTTTGGGTCCTAAACAAACAACAACAAATATCCTTTATGCTCGTATATGTAATACTTTACGTCCTATTCTCTAGTGAGTGTTAATTTTTTTTATTTTTTTTGTCAAATACAGTCATATGCCTTGTACATGAGGGTATTTTTGGATTTTTTTACCCATAAGAACTGCTCTTGTAATTAACAGAAACGTCAATAATAATAAAAGTAATCGCACTTACGTCTTTTATGTTTAAACCAAATTTCAATTATTGTTTTTAAACATAAGAAATATTTGCAATTGTCTTTTATGTTTGAAGTTGTTTCTGCTAAGTCTTATCATGCATTGCAATATTCGTGATTTCACCTTTGGACTATTTGTGTAACATTTTAGATATGATCAAAACAAAGACCAACGTATTAATATAGGATATTAAATCAAACGCGACATAGTTATTATAAATTTGAATTTTAATAAAATTTAAAACCAATGGGCAAAAATTGTTCATTTTTTTTTTTTTTGACATTACATTATCATTCAATGTTCTCAAAACACATATGTACCGTTAAAATGAGTCCATATCGTCCAATTTAAAGACATCTACAGACTGCACATTATGATGGAGATTCATATAAAACGTGTCTTTTTTTCCCGATTATTCAAATCACTTCATTTTGGAGTAGGGTGATGATTAATTCTCGATTTCCAAGACCATCTTGGGTGGAACCTTTCATGTCATAAAATTGGACGAGTTATAAATCCTACTTGTAAAAGATTGCCTTTTTTAACGACAAACTTTTTTAACGCTCTTAATTCCACCTTTACCGTGCGCTTGCATGGATTCAAACACACGACCTCACATTTGCAAGGAGAGACACTATACAACTAGACCAATAGGTCATGGTGTAATATAAGAATAGTTCTTAAGCACGAGAGGAAATTGCATATTCTTCATGGTCATGAACCTTCCAAACCATCTTGCGCGAATTCCTTAAACGATATTTTTCAAAAGCATCTTAATAATTCTATTGAAGTATAAAATTTGATAATAGACTCTATAGAAATACGTCTACTAGAAGATCTTGGTTTCTTAGAGGATTATGACATACTATTGTCACTGAAATGGAGATTTCGACATCGACTTATTTTGACATGGAGTTATTCAACAAAGTCCCTTAAATAATGAGTTAACCAAATACATGACGTTAAATTTATTGCCAAAATCCTTTGAGTAATTCGTTTAGAACAATTATAAAAGGTACACAAGTATGTGTAAAATCTGATTTATATAAGTCATTAATGATTTTTGAGAAAAACAAGACCTCTCTCAACTATCAACTGCTTACCCACCAGCAGTGGCAGACATAGCTTGGAGCAAGGGGTAGCGACCCCTCAACTTTTGCGGCGTAGTAGATTATTGTTTTTTAAATGTTTTACATATTACGTTCTTAATTTCTTTTACGTTGCCCCCAAGAAATTTTATATGCTACCCCTCAAACTATTTAAAAGCCTAACCCCATAGACGATAGTCCACTAATCCATCAATGGTAAGTAAAAAGCCAAATTTTTAAAAGAAAAAAGAGTGAATAGCCAAATCCGTCCCTGGGGTTTGACCCATATTGCCACATCCATCCATTTTGAGAATTTTTGACAACTGAGCCACTGTACTTTACACTTCTTTGCCAAATCCGTCCAATTCACAAACCCAGTTAAATAATTCTGTTAACTCGAGGGCATTTTAGTCATTTCACCTATTAACTTGTTTTCTTATTTCTAAAAAAAACGGTGGGTGTAGGAATCGAACCAGGGTGCAAACCCGGTTCAAACATTAACAACCACAATTTCCACCACTGGGCTACGCCCTTGTTTGTATTTACAACAGAAAACATAATTTATAAACCCAAAGTCTGCAGGTTCCCCATTATGAGAGTGGATCCTGTAGTGCCCTGTAAACAGAATTGAACCCCATATTTCAACAACACCTGATCCTGAACACAATAAAAGATGAATTAATAAATGTTTAAACTGTTATCTAAATGAAATAAAAGTTGTAAAAAGGTTGATGAAATTGTTCACAACGATCGTTCATAATAATAATAATAAAAAGGAATATAAAGGAGAAGATAGGGTTTGGAGATGGAAATATTATTATTACGTATAATGATAATGATAATAATAAGGAATTTGGTAATTGTGTTGGAAAGATTCAAACCCTAGGACGGAGAGAGAGGGTGAAGATAAGAATTATGTGTGAAGAGTGTTTTGTGTTGTTTCAAGTGTTGGGACTCAAAACAAAACAGGCTTCTTGGATTATTATAATTGTTTGATTGAATTAAAACTAGGGTTTGATGTTTGAAGGTAGAATAGAACAAAGTCTGTAAGTCTTTGATGATGGTGGTTTATGAGAGTGGGGGTGATGGTTTGTAAGGAATGGGGAACCTGCAGACTTTGGGTTTGTAAATTATGTTTTATGTTGTAAATACAAACAAGGGCGTAGCCCAGTGGTGGAAATTGTGGTTGTTGATGTTTGAACCGGGTTTGCACCCTGGTTCGATTCCCACACCCACTCTTTTTTTTAGAAATAAGAAAACAAGTTAACAGGTGAAATGACTAAAATGCCCTCGAGTTAACAGAATTATTTAACTGGGTTTGTGAATTGGACGGATTTGGCAAAGAAGTGTAAAGTACAGTGGCTCAGTTGTCAAAAATTCTCAAAATGGATGGATGTGGCAATATGGGTCAAACCCCAGGGACGGATTTGGCTATTCACTCAAGAAAAAATTATCAGCCACATACCCCACCATTGCCCACTCTTAAGCTCATCTCTTGGTTGGATTATTTTGGATGGGAAAAAGAAATAGGGTAACCGGTAACAACATCCCTACCCCCTGCCCCTCCTACTCGTAACCTTGATCCACAGCCCCACAGGCCATAGCCCCACAGCCGTGAGCTAGCCTGCCTATTGTAACACCCCGGACCTAGGGCCCAAAATTTTTAGCGTCTAAAAATTATTATAATAATAAAATAATAATGTACAAACGAATACGCACCTAAACCAGTGAGTTACCTAATTAAATTGACGACGGATATAATATTATACGCGATACGAGATTGAACCGACACCCGTTAACGAACCCAAACCGGACTCGAACCTAGCATGGTGAGTCACCAAGGGAGGACACTTGTCCTCCCCTTGGTGTGACAACACCACATTAAAAACCATGGATGGTTTTATTAAAAACCATCTAACCTCTTTCCTATATATACCCAACCCACCAACCCATTACCCCTTCCTTGTATTCTAATAAAAACACACACACACGCCAGAAGGAAAGAGAGAGAACTGAGGAGATGGATCGGACAGAGAAGAGAGAGAGAGCTCGTAGAGATCTGTTAGAGAGAGAGAGAGAGGCAGAGAGAGAGAGAGATCGGAGCAGGGTGGAGACACGAAGGGGGCGGCGGCGCTGATGATGTCTTTCAGGCAGACTATGGTTGTTCAGGTTAGGCTTTATTATGAGGGTTTCGATTTAGGGATTCTAAGATGAAGGATAAGGTTGATGGTGGTAGGTTACTATTGCAGCGGAGATGGTAGCCGGTTTTGTTATTGTTACGACGGTGGTGGTGGTGGTTCGTCAAAGTCACAGGGGCGGTGGTGGTCACAAGAGGTAAAACCCCTTATTCATTCCTCCTCCTTCTATGTTCTTCGGTATTGTTAAGGTGATGACGGCTGTGATGGTGTTATTGGTGGTCTCGGGGTGGTGCCGGGTGTGAATGATGGACGACGGTGGTGCAGGGTAGTTAGGTAATGATTATGATGGTTGATGATGATGGTCATGGTAGTCACAAGAGTTAACAGGAAAAGGATTATAGGCAAGCTGAGTCATAGGGATATTAGGAATTTAACCATCTAGTCCGAAGCGGGTCTTGGGGACTGGTCTAGCAGAAGTCAACCGTCAACAGTAGCAGTCAACAAAGGTCGACGCTGGTCAACATATATCGAGAATAAACGAAAGGTATAATCAAACCTGATAACTTGACTTGACGACTTTAGATATTTGGTTGTAAACCTTTACATGTTATATAGTGTCACGTGTGGGACTAGTCGAGCTTAATGAACAAACCGAACATAAAAGTATACATATGCTAAGTATGGATATTGAGGCGTAAACTCGGATTGTACTTTGAACCCGGACACCTTGGATTCGGAATGTAAGAATGGGACTCGGCACTTGGGACATTGAACAATGATCGTTAAGGTTAAGGTAATAACTTGACATTTGAAACCTAAGACATGGACTCGATTAAAACGACTTGCGCATTAAATATGAACTCGTATAAATGGTAGAGTGGATATTACTTCGACACTTAGGATATTGAAGATCTAAGACGTGTTTGACTAGAATAACCTATACTAAAGTGTATGTATATATAAGTTGGAACTAAATGATAGAGGGGAGATTGGACTAAGGAATTGAGACTCGGACATAATATAACCTACATATATTAAGATGTTAACATGTATGAATATTGGAGTTAATATTGACTTGGACAGTATGGTCTAGTATACAACTTGGATACTTGAAGGTGACAACATATATTTAATACTAAGGAATACAAATATGAGGACACAATCTATACAAGGACTAGACGCCACCTCTAGACTATAACTATTACCTAGTAAATACAAACTTGAAACTATTAAGAAATATAAACGTACGATAGAAGAACATAGAATGGTACTGATAGAAACCATATGCTTGAGCTCGTCCCCACGTGAAACCTTTATTACTAAAATCCAACGCTAATAGTGTTCGTCGATTTAGGACTCGACCAGGAGAATATCAGTCCCGGATATCAGGCGCCTCGTTTATTATAAACTATTCATAAACATTGCTTCCAGGTGAGTTCGTGTACTTCCCCTTTTTCGTGTTTTAACTGTTTTGGGGTGAATGCATGCTTCCTTTTTATAAACTGTTTGATGTGACAAGATACCAGCTGCCGGATACCAAACACCGACACTCATTAACCCAGGGGTTGGGCCACTTAATATGTGGGTAGTACTACTTGGGGAAACCCCCACACACAGTGGATCCGGAAGCCCGGAAAACCCTCCACTGAGGTCTACGGGCCGTTGTGACATGTATTTTGCCAGAAGAATCTATAATGGCAGCAGGTAGATTCTGTGTTAAGGTTTGAGGTGTCTCTTGTGCATCACCATGTGTTGTGTTGTGTTGTGTAAACTTGGAAAGGTGTTTATGAAATGAAAACTTGTTTTGGATTTACTTAACAACTCACACGGACTCACCAGCATAATTGCTGACCCAAACTCTTTTAAGCATGTGTTCAGGTACTGCAATTGGATGTTCATGAAGACAAGGTATATGTTTGCTTGCGTGGATTAGAGATTGTTATGCTAGAAGATTCGAGCTATAAATATTTCGGTTAGAGCATCTAGAGATAAGCGGGATAGAGATCGGATCGGCTAGTGGATTACACCTCATTAATTGCTTCGACGACCACCACGATTCGTCCCTGCATAGTTATTAGTGTATTTATTTAAGTTGTGTAATTATATTTTTGGATTAGAAATTGTATAAACAAATAAATATTAGTTATCGATGCTTCCGTTGTGCAAGTCTGTTACCAAACTGTCGTTTCGACCAGCCCCCACCGGGTCGGGTTGTTACAGTTGGTATCAGAGCAACGGTTGTGGCGGAATAGGATATCTCCAGATATCCTATGCTACAACATGACAACTTAGAGAACTTAGCGTTTAAGACTCTGAGATTACCTAGCTAGGAAAGGCCTGACCGACCAAAATAAGGAACGAAATAAGTCGAGACTTGAGTACCTGAACACACCAGAATGCTTACCGGGACTTAGAACCAGTGTGACTAGTATGCAAACTTTGTTTGATATGTGAATAATGACTACAACGGAGATTACTAGAATAATTTTGTGAGGTAAATTGACAATTACACTTGACGTCATGTAATTGTGAATTTACAGGCACGAAAAAGTTCTAAGAAATCCGAAGAGTCACCGGAATTATAAGTGATAACTAGAATGACCGTAGACTTATGTGAGAGGATGAACGACGATAGAGTCATAAACAAATATGTGTGATATATTTATGTAACCATAGCATAGAATTCGAACTAGTCATATACTTGGTACGACTTGGCGTGCTACGATAACGAACCATGTTAGAGATGTAAATAAGAATGTGATAGACTTGCGTGCCCATAACAAAGGTTTTGAACTTAAAATAATTGATACCACTTGGTGTATTTTGATAAGTTTATATATAGATATATATGTGTTCATAAATTTATATGAATATTACCATGTGTGAGTAATTTTCCTAACCAAGTTATGAGCTAACCATAAGAGTTAGGTACATTGCAAGAACTTGGCGCTATAATTTGAGATAATCCGAAGTATCAAGGAGAGAGTTGATTAGCAAATGGATACCCTACCCCGATAAGTTTTGTTTCCTATTAGATTGTTACCGCTTAGTATAAGATTTGTGCGCCTACGTATGTCAAAACTTGTGTTAGTATCTTCTTACCAACTAGACCAAAGTTAGAATTTGAAACCATTGGTTACTAGATCATTTTATTCGGACTTGATCGATATCGACCTCCGCAGATTTAAGATAAATATAGTATGTTGAATTTGTGATCGCTTAACAGGTTTTAGAGATGATACATGAATGTCAACCGGAAAGGCGGTAACTTGGGCTTAAGAATGTAACAATCACCATAAGTATCCTAACCGATAACTCGAGGAAACTAGGATTAAACGCTACATGAGGTAACCGTAAGATTTAATACATGTTTTGTTAATATTATCGCATATTGTCTTCAGATTAGGGCCAAGACATTTGGATTAGTTCCGTAACCATTTAAGTGTAGGTACGAGTCACACGTATGAAACATACTAGATTTGTATAGATAGGCCCTAACGGGGGGAGCGGATGTGTTCGCGATAATTGTTATAAGGAATATTGTTAAGAAAAAGAATACGATCAAAGTTTAATAGGAAAAATCTTTGGAGATAGCAATTCGACCATATGACAAGCTAAGGTTTAAACTACTAAGCAAATGTGGTGTGCCAATAGTATAAGAACAAAATAAGCGCTTGAATGAGTAACTTTTCCATGTTCCTTGACAACTAGTCACCATACCGTACACCACCCGTCGTAGAAATTTTGAAGCTTTAAGAATTCAACGATATAGCCAATGGTATAGATAGAATTAACCACAATATTAGGTATAAAAGTTGGCGAGAATAGTATATAAACTTTAAAACATAGTCTTATATAAGAGCCCTATTTCAGAAGTTAACCGACACCAGAATATAGATTTTGAGGACTAGTAACTTTTGAAACACACATAGTATTTTTCGACTAGGTACGTTTACAAAAAAAAAAAAAGAAAAAAAAAAAGAAAACACGTTTTCTACCAAATTTTTGGGGAGATTTTCAGTACGTTTACGAGGTATCGTTGGTGTGGTGGGTTGGCTGCGGTACACCCTATATATAAACACCAATGGTGCATCAAAAATAAATCTGAGAATCAAACCAAAAATAAACTGTAACATGTCGAATGAATAAACCACTTGTTTTAAAACTTGAACATAGCATGAAACTTAGCGTAGAACCGCTTAAATTACGGATGGGTTTAAGAAAGTAGTCTTGTACGCACGGGCATGTAGATCCGAATGTTGAATCCGAGTATGGAGTATGCTGGATTGCAACGATAGATAGCCCGAAAATAATTCCGAGGACGGAATTCCATTAACGGGGGGAGAATGTAACACCCCGGACCTAGGGCCCAAAATTTTTAGCGTCTAAAAATTATTATAATAATAAAATAATAATGTACAAACGAATACGCACCTAAACCAGTGAGTTACCTAATTAAATTGACGACGGATATAATATTATACGCGATACGAGATTGAACCGACACCCGTTAACGAACCCAAACCGGACTCGAACCTAGCATGGTGAGTCACCAAGGGAGGACACTTGTCCTCCCCTTGGTGTGACAACACCACATTAAAAACCATGGATGGTTTTATTAAAAACCATCTAACCTCTTTCCTATATATACCCAACCCACCAACCCATTACCCCTTCCTTGTATTCTAATAAAAACACACACACACGCCAGAAGGAAAGAGAGAGAACTGAGGAGATGGATCGGACAGAGAAGAGAGAGAGAGCTCGTAGAGATCTGTTAGAGAGAGAGAGAGAGAGGCAGAGAGAGAGAGAGATCGGAGCAGGGTGGAGACACGAAGGGGGCGGCGGCGCTGATGATGTCTTTCAGGCAGACTATGGTTGTTCAGGTTAGGCTTTATTATGAGGGTTTCGATTTAGGGATTCTAAGATGAAGGATAAGGTTGATGGTGGTAGGTTACTATTGCAGCGGAGATGGTAGCCGGTTTTGTTATTGTTACGACGGTGGTGGTGGTGGTTCGTCAAAGTCACAGGGGCGGTGGTGGTCACAAGAGGTAAAACCCCTTATTCATTCCTCCTCCTTCTATGTTCTTCGGTATTGTTAAGGTGATGACGGCTGTGATGGTGTTATTGGTGGTCTCGGGGTGGTGCCGGGTGTGAATGATGGACGACGGTGGTGCAGGGTAGTTAGGTAATGATTATGATGGTTGATGATGATGGTCATGGTAGTCACAAGAGTTAACAGGAAAAGGATTATAGGCAAGCTGAGTCATAGGGATATTAGGAATTTAACCATCTAGTCCGAAGCGGGTCTTGGGGACTGGTCTAGCAGAAGTCAACCGTCAACAGTAGCAGTCAACAAAGGTCGACGCTGGTCAACATATATCGAGAATAAACGAAAGGTATAATCAAACCTGATAACTTGACTTGACGACTTTAGATATTTGGTTGTAAACCTTTACATGTTATATAGTGTCACGTGTGGGACTAGTCGAGCTTAATGAACAAACCGAACATAAAAGTATACATATGCTAAGTATGGATATTGAGGCGTAAACTCGGATTGTACTTTGAACCCGGACACCTTGGATTCGGAATGTAAGAATGGGACTCGGCACTTGGGACATTGAACAATGATCGTTAAGGTTAAGGTAATAACTTGACATTTGAAACCTAAGACATGGACTCGATTAAAACGACTTGCGCATTAAATATGAACTCGTATAAATGGTAGAGTGGATATTACTTCGACACTTAGGATATTGAAGATCTAAGACGTGTTTGACTAGAATAACCTATACTAAAGTGTATGTATATATAAGTTGGAACTAAATGATAGAGGGGAGATTGGACTAAGGAATTGAGACTCGGACATAATATAACCTACATATATTAAGATGTTAACATGTATGAATATTGGAGTTAATATTGACTTGGACAGTATGGTCTAGTATACAACTTGGATACTTGAAGGTGACAACATATATTTAATACTAAGGAATACAAATATGAGGACACAATCTATACAAGGACTAGACGCCACCTCTAGACTATAACTATTACCTAGTAAATACAAACTTGAAACTATTAAGAAATATAAACGTACGATAGAAGAACATAGAATGGTACTGATAGAAACCATATGCTTGAGCTCGTCCCCACGTGAAACCTTTATTACTAAAATCCAACGCTAATAGTGTTCGTCGATTTAGGACTCGACCAGGAGAATATCAGTCCCGGATATCAGGCGCCTCGTTTATTATAAACTATTCATAAACATTGCTTCCAGGTGAGTTCGTGTACTTCCCCTTTTTCGTGTTTTAACTGTTTTGGGGTGAATGCATGCTTCCTTTTTATAAACTGTTTGATGTGACAAGATACCAGCTGCCGGATACCAAACACCGACACTCATTAACCCAGGGGTTGGGCCACTTAATATGTGGGTAGTACTACTTGGGGAAACCCCCACACACAGTGGATCCGGAAGCCCGGAAAACCCTCCACTGAGGTCTACGGGCCGTTGTGACATGTATTTTGCCAGAAGAATCTATAATGGCAGCAGGTAGATTCTGTGTTAAGGTTTGAGGTGTCTCTTGTGCATCACCATGTGTTGTGTTGTGTAAACTTGGAAAGGTGTTTATGAAATGAAAACTTGTTTTGGATTTACTTAACAACTCACACGGACTCACCAGCATAATTGCTGACCCAAACTCTTTTAAGCATGTGTTCAGGTACTGCAATTGGATGTTCATGAAGACAAGGTATATGTTTGCTTGCGTGGATTAGAGATTGTTATGCTAGAAGATTCGAGCTATAAATATTTCGGTTAGAGCATCTAGAGATAAGCGGGATAGAGATCGGATCGGCTAGTGGATTACACCTCATTAATTGCTTCGACGACCACCACGATTCGTCCCTGCATAGTTATTAGTGTATTTATTTAAGTTGTGTAATTATATTTTTGGATTAGAAATTGTATAAACAAATAAATATTAGTTATCGATGCTTCCGTTGTGCAAGTCTGTTACCAAACTGTCGTTTCGACCAGCCCCCACCGGGTCGGGTTGTTACACCTATCCTCCAACCTTCCTTCTAGGGTTGTACAAAAAGTTTGTGACTCGAAACTTGCTTGAAGTTCGCTCGGTTGGAAACCGAGTCGTACAGCTCCGCTCGATTAAAAAGTGAGCCTAGCTGACCTTGATTCGGTTAGTAACAAGCCAATTTTCTATTAATTGTAAGTATTTAAGAGTAGAGATAGATATACATATAATATATTATAACATGTCGATCTAACAAACAATCTAATTAAACAAATTGACTTGCTAACCTATTTATGACAATGTTAACCCATTTTTCACAACCCGCCAACCCAATTAACATGTTTCCACCTCGATCGCTACCCGTCAGCCAGTTTGATATGTTTAGACAAATGAGGAAAACATGTCGTGTTTAAGTTACATAATTTTAAGTGTGTGTTAGTGTCAATATGCTTTTACACCGTTAAAACATGTGTATTTAAACTTAAACAATTCAATCCACCAACTCAAAACCCGTAAATCTACCGACCAGTCACGATTTACACGATTTAAAAGCAAGTCTGATAGCAACCTTTTGTCCAAATCGTAACATTGCCCCATACCTCAATTATGGCCAAAAAAGGCCCCTCCACCCATTTTGGCTAAGCCCATGCCACGTGTCAATCATTCACTGGCTCTACACCCTATTCGGATAGCTTTGTTAGATACCAAAAGAAGTCATGTAACGTTTGTTAGTAGCACCAAAAACACAAAATAATAAACATTACACAAACTTGAAACAATGGCTCCAACCCTATGTGACTCCTGCAAAACGACGTCGGCCAGGTTATTTTGTAGAGTAGACTCCGCTTTCCTATGCGTCCCGTGCGATGGGAAGGTGCACGTCGCGAATAAACTCGCGACGCGCCACCCTCGCGTGTGGATGTGTGACGTCTGCGAGCAAGCGCCGGCCAGCATCACATGCAAGGCCGACGCTGCCACGTTATGTGTCACGTGTGACCGTGATATTCACTCCGCTAACCCCCTCGCTCGCCGCCACGAGCGGTTTCCGGTCGTGCCGTTTTACGATCCGGAAACCGAGGCGGCGAAGTTAGGTGGGGGAGGTGAAATGAATGATCAGCATTACTTACTAGATTTTGATGTTAACGTTGCTGTTGAAGCGGAGGCGGCCTCATGGCTACTTCCAAATCCGAATCCGAATCCGAAATTTAACAAAACAGCTGATGCATCAGAAGTTGATGATCTTAAAGTAACCGAACCGAATTCGGATTACTTGTTTAACAACGAGATCGATCCATACATCGATATAGATCTGAAAACACCGGAACGAATTCAAAAGCCTAAACAGATCGTTCGCGAATACGATTCGCGAACAGACGGAGTTGTTCCGGTACAAAATGAGAATAATATTCATCTTTACCAGATTCAACAACAAGCATACACACATGCTAACGCTTCTGATTATGCTAGTTCAGATGTAGTAGAAGGATTACCTGCATACGACATCGATTACGCTGGATCTAAGCCGTTTATGTATAATTTCACATCTCAATCCATCAGCCAAACCGTAAGTTTATACAATTAATTAGTTTCAAACTACTTCAAATTCATTAAATCAATAACTAATTATGCAGCCAAAAAAAAAGGTTAGTTTTAGTTCTGTCGTATATCCATATTACGACTTTGATACATATTTACTGAAAATTACACCAGTTGTCCAAAGTTATATATAAACGTAACATGATTGGTACAAAGTTATCTGTAAACGCAACATAGTTGGTCCCTGTCGGGACCAACCATGTTTAGTTTAGGATCAACCATGTTACGTTTATGTATAACTTATGACCAATGATGTAGTTTCCAATAAATATGTATTAAAGTCGTAATATGAACATACCACAAAAATTAACCATGTAATGATGTAATTATTTTAGTAACTTACTACAAAATTGATATTACCTTATGATCATCAGGTATCATCATCATCACTGGAGATTGACGTAGGCGTAGTCCCCGGACACACCGGAGCAACGACGGAGGTGCCAAACCACCACCACGAGTCATCGTCAGAGGTTTATCCGACTCCATTGATTGGACTTGATCGAGAAGCAAGGGTATTGAGGTACAAAGAAAAGAGGAAGAACAGAAAGTTTGAGAAAACGATTCGATACGCTTCGAGGAAGGCGTATGCGGAGACGAGACCGAGGATTAAAGGGAGGTTTGCTAAGCGGATGGAAGTTGATGTTGAAGCCGGTGATGTGTTTGTGTCGCCGGAGTGTTTGTACGGTGTCGTTCCGACGTATTAATAATGTGGTTTTGCATGTGTTTTGTGGTAATGCATGTGTGTATATATGTTATTAGGTGGGACGTTTAACGGTCGAGTTCGTTGTGTTGTTAAATTAATTTGAGTACTAATGTTAAATGGTTTGAATTTGTAAAGTTTTTAAGTTTAATTTTCGTGTGAATTGTTATGATTGAATTTTTTTTGTTCTTTAGACGATAGATCTTGATATTAAACTATAGATATCTATAATTCTAGTTTAGGGTTAGGATCAAATACACGTTTTCTAGGAAGGGTGAGAAGGATTGTGATCCATTGATCATATATTTGAAGGGTTGAGATTAGTTTGTTTAAAAAAAATAAATAATAAATTAGAGAAAGGGCATAAAAGGAAAACCACATTTGTTGACTTTCTCTCTCCACATGCAATGCACATGTCAATTCCCCCCATCATTTTAAAATGTCTATAACTTTTTCATACGATATTCTTTTTTCAAAAAAAATTCACCATATTAATGAGCGTTTTTTTATCTTTAATATGAGTACCACATTGCTACATTAAAATTGAAAAAAAAAATCTTGTTAAATGGGTTTTCTTCTCCGTTGTGTCTTTTGCTCGTTAATTGTGTTATAGTATGCACGTGTGCTTTATAAATATGTTATCTATGTTTTTTTAGTCTACACATGATTTAACTTTGTCCATCGTGTTTTTAGTATGCTTTTCATTGTGTTTTACGCAAATGAGTTTTGTATTTAGGTGTACATTGTGTTTTATTATGTTGTTCATTGTGTTTAAGTCTATTATTTATTGTGTTTTAGTTTTCTGTTCATTGTGTCTTTAGTATGTTGTCGATTGTGTTTTATTAGACTGTTCATTGTGTTTTATACCCTATTGTTCATTGCATATTTAATTGGTAATCATTGTGTTTTACGTTATCTCCATTGTGTCTTACGCAACTGGGTTTTCAACTCTTTTTTTTCAAAAGTATTCATTGTGTTTTAGTCTTCTATGTATTGTGTCCTTATTATGTCATCCATTGTGTTTTACACAATTGGGTTTTTGACTTTTTTTTCTTCAAAAGTATTCATTGTGTTTTAGTCTTCTGTTCATTGTGTCTTTAGTATGTCATCCATTGTGTCTAACGCAACTGGGTTTTCAACATTTTTTTTTCAAAAATATTCATTGTGTTTTAATCTTCTATTCATTGTGTCTTTAGTATGTCGTCCATTGTGTTTTATTAGATTGTTGATTATGTTTTATACCTTATATTTAATTGGTGCTCATTGTGTTTTACACTCCATTGTGTCTTACGCAAGTGGGTTTTTGACTTTTTTTCGAAAGTATAACAATATGGAACTCATATTAAAGATAAAAAGACGCTCGATTTTATGGTATAATTTTTTTTAAAAACGATGACGTATAAAAAAATTACGGACATTTAAAAATGAAGGTGGAAATGGCATGTGACTTGCATGTGCATATTTTTTTGACAAAATTACCCCTCCCACTTGTTTAATCCTTTGACACATGTCATTTTCTAGTGGCTTCTCACCCTTCTCATTTTTTGTAGCCTTTGTAGAATAACCCAACCCTTCTAGTTTAATACCAACATTTTTTTAAGATGTTAACATGGAACTATCTTAATTTTAAATGTCTAGTTTAATATTAACATTTTTCTAAATAGATGTTACTTAAATATTAAGCTAAAAAATGTGTTAATACTTAATGAAATACTTAAAATCTTTAGGATCCGAAAGAAAACGTTCTTGTGAGAGATGATATATGTTGGTAGCGGCAGGGGCGCAGCTCTTAAGGGGCGGGGATGGGCGATTCGATACGCTTCAATGGAGTCCATACACATATCCACACATTACAAACTCATGTCTATTGCCAAATGCACGCCTGAGCCCATAACAACCTATAACACCCATCGAGGCGGTATTTGACCCTAAGCATTTTGACATGACTTGAAGTGTTATTACCGTCACACACAACACTAAAACATCGTTTTTAAAATCAAATAATGTTATTAGATATCAATTCCTTAGACGTCGACGCGTCAAGTATGATCTCAAGATAGCAAGAATCTTTCTAGTTGTACCTGAATGACTTTCTCTACTAAGGTTGCTGACTAGAATCTCGTTCTTGAAAAAATGTTATGTGCGCGGTGGTGGATAGAAAACCTTGTTTTTTTGGGGTGGGGGGGGGGGGATACGAGTTGGCAAAAATGAGCTAGAAAAAAAAATAAGGATACAATAACATAGTTCGATGTTTATAAATATAAATTAACATAGACAAACAAAACATATCAACACACTTATATAAAACATATAAGACTATAACTCTATTAACTTTATGTCTCTATAAATATGTGTATAACTGTGTATATAACATGTTAAAAAATAGGCACATTTTAACTTTATGTATAGAAATCATCAAAGAGAAATAAAGTTTGCCGCAAATTCGCAAATATGCAAAAGGTGTATGAGAATCATTATATCAAATCACAATATTTTGAATGTAAAACCCAAACTCGCAATCAAAAAGAAAAAAAAAAAATAATAATCCCGATTCCAAAATTTCCGAATTGATAATTGATAAATGCCTTAATGGGTCAATGTGCAAAAAATAAAATTACCAAAAGTTTTCACAACCTTTTAAAAGCCAAATAATGGGTCAACTACTAACGTTAATGTCGTAGGACCCATATTAGATAAGACCTAGTTTGATTAATTATTGGTATGAATTATTTGGTTTGCATTTATCCTAAACTTTCTTGTGCCGGAGGGACGGTGGGCACATGCCCATCAAAGAAATCAAGTGCATTATGTGTGAGTCAAAAGTTTTATCAGTATAAACTTTGAGACGGTAGGTTTCCCCTTAGAATGATGATGGGTTGAGTAACCAACACTATACTTGATCAGTGATCATACACGTGTAGATGACCTTTTACCAATCGATGTACCCGTGACCGCGCTTTATTGTACGCTTGAGTAGAGTTGTTCACGAGCCGAGCTGAACTGAACGAACATTTGCTCATGCTTGGCTCATTTACAAACCAAACTGAGCTGAGTAACTAGTTTACAACCGAGCCAAAAAGCGAGCAAACATTTTTTGAGCGTAAATTTTTTCGAGCGAGAAACGAGCGGAGGGTAATTTGGACAGCTATGAAATTGGGATGTTTCATTTGTCGAGTGACAACTAAGGTCGAATTGTCCGATGAGGACACAATTGAGGTCTGAGTATCCGAGAATGAGGCTTAGGTTGAGACTAGTGAGGCAATGAGCATACTACATAGAACAATCGTCGCATAGTAGTGTAGCGTGATATCAAGCGACGATTAGCGACGGGTGACTAATAACATAAAGAAGTCAACGCTGTCATGTTACGACTTAGGGTTTTACTATTAAACTTAGTGTTAAATTTTTATTTGATAAATCGAGCTACTCATATTTTATTTGCATATATTGGGCTAAATATTATGTATAAAACTATAAATACTATTATGATTTGTAGGTATATATATAATTTATATATATAATAGATAAATAATAATTTATTCGAGCCGAACCGAGCCGAGCGGACCTTTGCTCATGCTTGGCTCATTTACAAACCCTGCCAAGCCGATCGGCTCATTTACAACCGAGCGAACGACCGAGCGTTTTTCAAGTATTTTGCAAACGAGCGGCGAGCGAGTCATGAGCGGCGAACAATTTGAACAGCCCGTTTGAGGAAATCCAAAGGTCACGATTGTCATAAATTCTTAAAAACAACACATTTTACAACATTGCCACTATCTTATATTTGGCGCGTACATCAACTACCAGACAAAAAAAACAAGAGAGAGAAACCCCAAATCCACACTCACACTCTGTGAAATCACTCCGTACAAAACCCGATCACAAAACCCTCAAGATCCGACCCGTTTCACACATTTATGTAAACTTATTCATATAATTTATATTTATCTCCACAATGTCTAATCAGGTAACAGAATGGGGCTCATCAGATGATCAAACAGGCCTGGAAAGTAAGTACATTTATACAATATTATTATTATTATTATTATTATTATTATTATTATTATTATTATTATTATTATTATGTTGAGATAATAATTGGGATTTTGGGTTTAAAATTTGTGGGTTAGGTTATAATGTGGATTTTAGGATGTGGGTATTGTTTAATAATAATAATAATAATATTGTTGAAAATGCAGAACCAATGTGGGAATTAGGGTTAGGAGGTGAGGATGGATTGTTACCTGTACGGCCAAATGAGGTTGACTGTGTGTATTATTTGAGGACTGGGAGTTGTGGGTATGGCTCGGGGTGTCGGTTTAACCATCCGCGTGACCGCGGTGGTGGTTCGGTAAGTTTTCTGGAACTGTTTTGCTGATGGTGTGCATTTTGCATTTTTGGTGATTTATTGTGATTAATGTGATCATTTATGGGTATTGTTAGGGTTTTCGGACACACGAACAAAAATGCAATAAACGAGAAAAAAATAATAAGATGAGGAGTTAATGTGGTTTGGTCTGTGTGACCTACGTCCATGGGCTGCGACTAGGGTTTGATGACCACTAGACTAGGATTTACAACTTGTTGATTGTATGGTTTGCAGTGTCGGTTAAACGTATGTGCATTTGGGTATTTTGGTGTTTTCTTTTGTGTTTAATGTGATCGTTTGTGGGTATGTTTGACTCTAGTGATTTCGGCGTTTGATGAATTCGATTTTGATGTGATTACTTTATATGGTTTTTTTTTTTTTTTTTTTTTGGGGGGGGGGGGGGGGGGGTTGATGATCACATGAACTTAAATTTCACACTTTATATGGTAACTATGTGGCATGCATCCAGTACCCTGTGCAAACCGAAATGTCCAAATTTGGCGCTTCTCGCAAATATCATCATCCAAGACAAGGAATTGGGTCACCGACAACAATGGCATTAAACGTATCTGGATATCCATTACGTCCGGTCAGTTCTTCACTTGTTATACATTTAATCCCCATATTGCAATTATTAACCTCGAGATCGTTATTCCTCGTCATGCAGGGTGAAAAAGAGTGTTCATACTTTGTCAATACAGGGAAATGTAAGTTTGGTGTCACCTGTAAATTTGACCATCCACAGCCAGCTGGCATGAAACCGTCACCGCCACCGCCCCCACCGCCACCACCTGCCATGCCTCCTGCTATGTACCCGAATGTGCAGTCTCCTATAATTTCTTCTCAACCTTATGGTGTATTATCCAGCAACTGGCCGATTGCTCGGGCCCCTCTTGTTCCTGGCCCGTATCTTCCAGGGACCTATGGCCCAATGCTGGTCCCACCTGGAATGGTTCCATTTCCAGGCTGGAATCCTTACCAGGTATTCTTTTAATATGTTCTTTTTTGTCGTTTTATCGGTTAATCCCCTATATAATCAGAATTTTCAAACACTCATTCTCATTAGTATCTCATTTTGTTCAGGCACCTATGCATTTGGCGGTCGCTCCTAACACGCAGCCTATTCACAGAGGGGGGTCCATGTATGCAATGACTCAGCTATCTCCTTCAGCCCATTCTAATCCTTTGACCAAAAGTCAAAATGAGCATGCATTCCTACATAGGCCCAGTCAAACAGAATGTCGATTTTACATGAAGAAGGGGGGTTGCAAATATGGTTCCTCATGTAAATACCGTCATCCACTAGACCGCACTGTTCCAAACACAACCATTGGCCTTAGCCCAATGGGCCTTCCTCTCCATCCAGTAAGTATCCTTTATTAGTGATAGGCTTTAATGCAAGGCCTATCACTTAATTACCATTGTTCTGGTCAAAGATGTCTATTATTTGGTCAAACAAAAGTATTGACTATTTGAGCAAAATCTCGGTTTCTTAATGATTATTATATTATACGTAGATTTAAGAACTTGTTTGTAATATTGTTGTCAATAAGACTATAGGGAGTGGAGGGGGGGAGGGGGGTGAAGTGCCATGTGGCACTTGTGGGACCCATGGGGGTTGGGGGGGGGGGGGGTGAAAGGAATATTATTATTATTTGTGTGTTAGATTATAAAAAAAAAAGAAAGAAACCAGCCAATCAAAGCATGACACCTCACTTCCTCCCCTCCCCTCCCCGTCTCACCCTCCCACCCCCTCCTCCACGCCACCACGGGGCGGTGTTCCCGCCCGTGGACACCCTCCCCGCCCTCTTCTCCCGCCCCACTCCCTCCACTCTAAAGAATGTGAGGTTTGTCATTTGAGTACAGGTGGCAAGATGGTCGGGTTGGGCAAGTTGAGTAAAGCTTAAAAGGGTCATAGGTTGAAAGGGGTCATTTTTAGTTCGGTGAACCAACAAACATTTCTTTGTCCGTTTTTGCAATTTTGTTATAAATAATGAAACTTTGCCGGTGTTTTAATGTTGTTAGTCATATTCCTCATGTTTCAGGGTGCACCGCTTTGTTCGCATTATGCTCAAAATGGTGTGTGTAAATTTGGGCCATCATGCAAATATGATCATCCAATGGGAACCTTAAGTTACAGTCCATCTGCATCTTCACTAGCCGACGTGCCAGTTGCACCCTATCCCGTTGGCTCTTTCATCAACACATTAGCACCATCTTCGTCTTTGCCAGAGCTAACCATGGAGCGCCACTCAACCACCCTGCAGCCGTTTGGTGGTAGTACCACTACTCACAGTTGAAACTTGAAACTGAGCAGAAAAAAAAGGCCTGGCACTGTTTTTGTTGTTGTTTTGCGCATATGAGCCCTTGAGTTCTTTTTTGGCCACTTGATGGTTCGATGACAAGGTCTTTTGGTCTAGCCGTGTTCATATCTTTATATGGCACCCGTAGGCATATTTGAATAAAGCCATATTTGAACCGTTTGTCGAAGAAACTCTTCTTGTTTTGCCACGAGTAGCTTGTTAGATAGAAGAAAAACCTGTTTGGAAAATATTTGTGTTTCTTATCATTTGAAGGCTGTGTTTGAATTTGTTGCAAGATTTGTCATTGGTGATTTGGTTTCTCACAACTGAATCTGGACTTTAAAGTGGATCCATAAAAGGGCACATATTAAGAAGCCCAACATACAATCCTAAATCAATACACACAATGTTGGGCTCCTAAAAGGCTAAAAATAGACGGTTCGGTTTCAAACCGGGGAACACCCAAAGCGGTCATCGTTTTGGTTTTACGGTCCGATTTTTTACTTAACTTTTGGTTGGTCTGTTTAAATATTCTCAATCTGTAGTGAATTGTTTGGTTTACGGTTTATATCGAAAACCAACCGACATTATACATAATATATGTTCACACCCATATATGTTATTAGACATAACTAAAATAAAATGGTCTTAACACATCAGTAAGCTACCAAGTCGGAGTCATTTGTGTTTCAATCTTCCAAACTAGGCAAAGAGCCTGATTAGAGTATTAAAGGTCAAAAACCAAAACTTTTTTTAAGACCTAGCTGCTTCCGGTTTACCACCATCGAATATCGGTGTAAGGTATCAAAGATTCACCCCTAAGTTTGCGTGGCCGCTCCCAATCTCCCATGGTAAGTTACTAATGAGCAATAACCGTGAAACCAATTTGGTTTGGTTTGGTAAGAGTTATACGGTTTGGTTTTGGTTTTCAAAAATCATAAACCGTTACCAATGGTTTGGTTCACGATTTGACCAAAAAATCGCGAAAACGGGATCGTGAACACCCCTAGCTAAAACTGGTCTTTGGTTTTGTTTCACAGTTGTCACTAAATGTCTAAATGTCAGTTGGTTTAAGCTTTAATAAAAAAATCTAAATAAAAATAGTTGGCCAATTTACGATCTTTTAACTATAATAAATGGTTTGGTTTATATAAGCTATGAAACGTTTTATATGTCTAATTGTCTGACATATTATCTGTAGTTGGACTATGTATATAATTGAGCTTTGCTTAACAATAAAAAAGAGTTTGACCTAAATTTTAAATGTTGGAACATTGTCACTTCTTTGATTGTAAATTATGCATTTTTTTTATTTATAACAACCTAATAAGTACAAACAAGTGAAATCAATATGAAGTCAAACCTTTAGTAACAGTTTAGTTGGGCTTGGTTTTGATTTTGAGTGATTTAGTTATGATTTGCAATGTAATAATATGCTATTAACAATTTGAGTCACAAATTGCTTAAGAATAGTCAAAAGAGGACGTGTATATTATACCCTCAAATGTATTTAATCTCTGAGGTGGACTTCTATCAGACCATGTGTTATACCCATCATCCATCATTCATCATTTTGTGGCATTTCAATGCCACATTACCACCCTCCTACATCGTTTCAACCTATATGTTGTATCCATCATTCACTATTTACTCACTTCTTTCCTAACACAAATTAATATATTAATAGCAAATAGTAAACACTAAAATAAC
Organism: Ambrosia artemisiifolia; assembly: GCA_032199755.1. Lineage (NCBI taxonomy): Eukaryota > Viridiplantae > Streptophyta > Magnoliopsida > Asterales > Asteraceae > Ambrosia > Ambrosia artemisiifolia. The sequence continues at coordinate 32,136,424 of CM063527.1, read as the reverse complement.
TCACTTGATAATTAAAAAAAAAAACATTAAAAAAGCTTCTGATAATGCCTAATATCATCTTAAGCCGCCATATTGTTCATTAGACATACATACACCCAGTGACATTACCTTCTGGGGGTGTGACATCACATTCTGGGATATCTGTCAGCCTCTTATTTGTGTGTGATGTGGGTCAGAGTGTATGCTTCCTAATTAGGGGTGGATGATTCCTAAATATATATTCAATAGATCGACATCGTTCATATCATTTCCCATTTTATTTAGAGACACGGAACTCCCTCATCTTCCGTTTTAAATCCCTCAACTTCGAGTTAAGTAAATGAGGCGTACGATATTCTTCACATTGCATTGCAGCGTGAAAAGAGTTTGAAACATGGCTTCAAAAACTGTGGTAACCAGTACCATGAACCTTCGAAAATCGAAACATTAATCTAAGCAACTGCAAAGCCGCTTTCTCGACAGTAATCATGCTAAAGGATCTGCTTTGGATATTAGACAGAATTCATAAGAGTTGAGAAAACTATTGTGTATAAATTATAACTAAAGTGGTATTTATAGGAGATAAAGTGATTTCCTTTATTTATTTATTTGTTTTCTTTTTTTCCTTTTTAACCGCTTTTAAATGGTAATAAATTTAAAACTGTCCAAAAAAAAAATTCTCTGGAGCAAACCATACGAAGCCACAACAATAACATGTTCGCAGAAACACTCGAGCTCACTTAAAACAACTGTACAGCTTGATCATACCGATACAGGAAACAAGGCTACCTGGTTCTCACATTTACATACTAAAACTAGAAACAAGGAACAAACTCAGACGTCAAGTGACCATATGTGCAAATATATGTCGATAAATATTGTTCAGAGCCTCATAACGACATTACTTCACTTTACCAATAGGCTCATACTGGTTATCATCTTTTTTCAGCCAGATTGTCGAACGAGTTCTTTTCACATGGTCTGAAAAGAGACGATGCCTGCCATTAAAAAGTAAAATTTATATTAGTCATATATCGATATATGATTACGGGTGATATAAAATCCATTTTTTTAATAAAATGATATAATAATACACTTTAGGCGATGATTGAGATAAGATGGCCAACCTTTCATATTCCAGCCTCTGAGTAACAATGCCATTGAGTAGCAGCTCTGAACTATATATTGCTGTTCCTGCATTAATATACAAGACAATGCAAGTTTTACTACACAAGACAATGCAAGGTTCAACTGATGTTCGGTAACGTCACAATTTAATTACCCCAAAAAAGTACTTATTTTATTGGAAATCTAAAATCATACAAACCTTTTTCAAGAAAAGGCAAACAGGCTGCGTAATCTTCTTCGCATGACAGAATCAACAAGCCCTCGGGAACTTTATCATCGTTCAGTAAACTTCTGCCCATTCGTTCAACCACCTGTAATTAAACGCACACCAACCTTGTTTCAGACAAGTGGAAAGATATTATAACAAAATATAATAGTATAATAATAACTGCATAATTGAGAAAAACATTACATACCACACCATGAACTGCTTTGACCAAGCATGATAATATCTCTTTACCAGGTTTTGTATTTGGTGTAATCAAGACTCTGTGTCCCTGCATGAAAACATTATCTATCAATGAAAAACGCGTATTAGCATAATAACATTGCATGAAATCAATTTAGTAATAATTACCTTTAGAAGCGGATGTTGGGATGCACGTGCCAATGAAGATGGAATACTAAATCTGAGTTCTTTTTCTTTCTTAGCATCTCTCAGAATAAATTGTTTCTCATCAATGTGACAGCAAGCTTGTCCACAGCTTTCAAGCCAGAGATGTGTAACTATGGGTTTCGCAAGTGCAATTGCTTCCAACATGTTCCTCGTACGAGTAAAACTATCTGCTACGAAGTGTGTTGCATCTGACATTGAAGACGATTCAGATGCCCCCAAGCGAGATAATATCTGTGACAGTTATATCAGTAAATGCATAGCAGTTAGCAACACATGAATACAATTGGTAGATGTGGCAAAATGGACAGGTCGGTTAACAGAATAACAGGTCAGGTCAAAATGGGTCATTATTATACTAGTCAACATGAGCAGGGCAAGTACAATTGGCCCGAGGTCCACAAGCTTAGTTTTTCTTTATAAATAATTAGTGTGTGAAATATGACTATTTCAATAGTAATCTTTTTATTTACAATTGTTTGACATGTTTCCTGTTTAGGTAATTTATTTTTATTTGACCCGTTCGGGATAAAGCGTGACTGAATGGGCCCGTTCGTAAGCGTGTTAGTCCATACAGATTAAAACAAGTCATTTTGTTTTAAATAATAACATTGTGTCATGGGTCAGTCAAAATGGATCATTTTCCACAAAGAATGTCAAGTTGGGTGCCTGGAACACTGAACAAAAAAACTTTTTTTTTTCCTTTTACAAAATTATTATGTGTAAAATATGATTTCGAAAAAGATTATTTTACTTACAGAAAACTTCACTTCAAATAAAATGATTTCGAGATTTCATGCATTACAAATACACTTAGGTGACTTAAAAGTTATTTTTAGACTTGTTTTTCCGGTTTCCTTTCTAGAAACTTTTTATTTGACTCATTAAGAGAAAACGTATGATCCAACGCGACCCACACAAAAGTAAACCATTCTATTTGCCACCTCTAAAGATAAGTACTTAATATTAGAAACAACAAAAACATGAAACCTTTTTTTGCTGCTTGATTATATCACCATCCAAGTGCCGACTGAACAGAACACGGATCAACGACACGTCTCTCCTCTGTCTTGTATCCTTGCTTGGAGATGCAAAAGATGAATTAGTGAGATATAAGTCGTTGACTTCTTTCATAAGAGATGACCTCCTGCATGACTGCTTTATATATTCGTCTCCCATGCAGATTGGAGATGATTCTTTTAATGGTGTTCCACGGCTTACAGGAGTAGTACATACTGAAAGATTTAGTTCAAATTTTTCTCTTACTGACCCTTTTTCTTGTTCAGTAGAAGTAGTAGCTTTTGACCTTGCTAACCTAGAGATGGATTGTGTGCCGACTTCTTTACCTGTAGATGACAACCTTCGACTAGTTCTTTTGCCTTTTGGATAGAATGCGGTAAGGATATTTACCTCCTTGTTTGGCTCGTTATTTTTTACGGATTGCCTGGTTGTACGAGCTATATGTGTAGTATTTCGAACACGCTGTTTTTTTACTGATATTTGATCAGCAGATGCAACAGGAGCATCAACAGTGTCAAGTTCTCTTCTTTTCCGTGTCATCTTTCCTGTTCTTTTTGCCCCATCAGACGCCACGTTGTCAAGATTCTCACGCTTTTTAGCAGCCGACTTGACGCTCTTCACTCCCTTTGACTGATCACCACTCATCTTTGACTTTGATCGTGTTGTTCTGACTCCCTCATTAGACATGAGTGTAGGTTGACTTTTATGAGAACCCTTTTGCATACGACTGCAACCCGCATTGGGTTTAGTAGAATCTTGACCAGTTTCTTGCAACCCGAAGCATAAATCTTCCATTGCTTCAGCAGCCATTTGAGTGTCAAACCGAACCTCGGTCGTTTCTTGAATTGTTCCTTGGATATCCGTGCCACTTGGCATCGGCATATCTGTTGACTGATTATCCAACTCTTTTATAAGATTTTTCCGCAAAGTTAAATCCTTAATGACTGTTCCTAAGCTTTTCTTTGATTTACCATTTTCTTTATTTTTACCCGACAATAATTTCGAGTCAGACTGTCCCAATTTTCTGACACTTCTAGAAGAAACAGAAGATTTTAGCTTCCGACTTCCACTAGCAAAGAACACTTCCTTCTTTTTTCTATAAAATTCTCCTCCTCCATCATCTTCAAGATTATTATCCCAACAAAAAGTCTGTCTTTGATCAACTGTCGTGATAAGATTAGCACTTTTGGCAAAGGTTTGAGCCCCTTTAGCACTTAAAACCGGCTTTGATTTGCCTCCAGTTGACCTTTTAATGCCAAAATCATCATCACACTCTATATTAACTTTCAGAAAGTTATCCACAAAGTCAAGAGCATTTGCTTGTGATGCATCCCCAGGTTCTTGAGAATCAACATAGCTTAACCCAGCCAACTCAGTATCCAATATAGGCGAGTTAGCCGCTCCATCAAGGTCAGTATTGTCATTTGCCTCTTTAGTTTCAACAACCGTATCCTCATCAAAAAGTTTTCTTACAGTTGACCTACCAAATCCACAGCTATTTCCAGTTTCTTGATAATCAGTTAGTTGGTTGATCTTCTCCAGGTCATGAGATTGATTTTTTCCAAATGATATTCTTCTATGTTCGATGTCTTGTTCTGAATCTACAGTGGGACATGATGGACTCTTACTTCTTTTTGAAGCCTTGTTGAGTGCTGCCAGGCCAGCAGCCCTCACAGATGCTGCACGAATTGAGGTAAATGTCTTAACTCCAATACCTGCCATGCCGCCATGGTAATGACATACACGTTATGTTAAGAAAACATCACCATGACTAGTCCTGAATATTAAAAATGCCTATATTTTCACTAGAGTGGCCATTTCAAAACATTTATTTATTAAAGGATTGATTAGGACCATGATTTGTCAACATGTCAAGACGGATAAAAGATGAAAATATCAAATATCTATAAAGGAATGGGTTTTAAGCTTTGGTAGGGGCCCAAAATGTATTTTGGTGCATAAAAACTCATAAAAAGTTTTAGTTCAAAGAATTTTGGACATGCATAATTATTATACCTCTAACACTTAATCATCAATTATATGTTTAAAGTACCATAAATTTATGCATGTCCTTAGCTCTTAAACATGGCCCCTCCCCCTTAGGGATACGTTTAGTAAAATTCTAATTCTGATTTAAGGGTGTTCAAAAACCGTTGAAGCCGACCAAACCGCTCAAACGGAAGCAAGTCAAACGGTTTGGCTGGTTTGAGATCCAAACAATAGGGTTTTCATGGTTTTATGGTTTGAAACCTCAAACAGGTCGTGTAACGTTAATTGTTTATGTATTTCTTTCATTTCTGAAATATGAAGTTATGCACGTCTTATAATCATGAACCATCCTTATCATTTTATATTCTTAAAATACTAACTACTTATTTTTAAGAAACAGATAATAAAATTGGTTCAAACCGCCAAAACAGAACCGTTAAACCAGCACCCCGGTAAAACCGGCAGGTCCATAAGACCAACCCAACCTGTCCTACATGATTTATCGTTTCCCCGAAACCTTATTTAGTGGTTTGGCCTAGTATTTTGTCTAAACTGGCAACACCCCTAAATCTGGATTACTGTTATCATAATATGACTTATGTAACATTTTTTACACTAAATGTTCATAAAAAGTTCAGATTTAACAAAACATGTTTCAGATGAACCATTAACACCCCATCCCGACCCGCCAAACTTGCCACCTCTAAATTTTACCAACTACCAGAAGTGTGTTGTTCACTCCTTCCACAATCCTCTTTTGGCTTGCAATCCTTCATATCCTCCTTGCATTGATGCAAACCCTTCACGCGCTCTACGTCTGCTGAATTCACACACTCTCTCCTACTCAAACCATCATCATCAGAAACCTCATCAGAGTCATCCACTATCTCAGTTTTCTGACTTCCTTCCTGATCACTCACCACAACTTCTTCAGTATCATAACCATCAAACAACTGAGTCTCATCCCTCTCAACAGAATCAAACATATCCATCACTTCAACTTCATCCCCAATGTCCACCAGTTGTGTCTCACCACAAAGGTTAACCAGTTGTGTCTCGCCACAAAGGTTAACTAGTTGTGTCTCACCATCAGGATCCATCACTTGGGTCTCACCATCATGATCCATCACTTGGGTTGCTAACTCATCTCCACACATAACAACGGTGTCATCAACAGGAAGAGTATTTTGTATAAAATGCAACTGCTCAGTATCACCATCACATCTATCACCTAATTCAAAAGCAAAAAAAAGTCACAAAATTGTATTGGCAAAAAAACTCAAAGCATCCTTTTGTAGGATTCATGTTTAAATGATTATATCCAAATTCAAATCTATACTAAATTAATTATAATACCTATAAAAACGACAGAAAGAAAAACTTACATAATTCTAAGAGTTTAAGTAATACAACTTTTAAAACATATGGTATACAATCATTTAGGAAAATTGGATTTTAATGATCCAAACTATGACTCACTGGCCAATAACAATCCGTACTAACAAAGTAACAATGTGGCCAATGATAATCCCAACTTTCACATTCATAGCTAAGGAGAATCCCACTCCAACGGAAAGTAACCACTTTGTCTGTTAACCAATATTAATGTCGCTTCACTAACAATTTACAGCATTTTTACTGGGAACAAAATCACCGATTCTTCATTTGTTAAAGTGGGATTGCCCTTGACAACGAATGTGAAAGTTAGGATTGTTATTACTTAATAGTCATATTATTAATACAGATTATTATCGGCCAACAGGTTATAACTTGGATTATTAAAATAAAAAACCCCAACCTTTTAAAACATACTGTTGAATTTTAAACCCTTTCATACGTTAATACATATATCTTTTTTTACTTTAAAATAAAAACTAACATGTTACGTGATTACACGTGATTCCGCACTGCGCGGACAACCCACTAGTACCATAAAACAAGAAACATAATAAGAAACTAAACAGTTTGACTTCTTATTCTTCTACTTTGATTACTCATAACTGTAATTGATTCAATTAAACCTAAAACCCTAATTTCTTACCAAACGATGAAGATGGTGATTCAACAAACTGACTATCAAACACCTGTGTCTCGTCACCACCAAAATCCCAAGTGCTGCTATCGGAATCGGTTGGTTTATTGTCGTCATTATCATTATCAGTGACAGCCATTGTATTATACCTATATACACAATATATTACAATTAAAGATCGTTAATTATATAATTCAACTACTAAATTAGACGTATTGGAACATATGTGTGAACATTACAGAAAGTGTTAATCCACTGGTGCTCACGTGTGACTGAGATTCGAGGCTAGGGTTAGGGTTTCATTGTTGGAAACAGATTTGGGGAAAGTTGTGTTTTGCAGATGGAAAGCTTTGGTATGAATTTGTGATTGTAGGAGAGTGAGAATTCTTGAGATGACTTAAAACATAACCTAAATCCGAGAGTGTAAGCTCGTGAGTTACTCAAGCTCGGCTTAATAAAAAAAAACTCGAAAGGAGTCGAGCTTTATCAAGCTTGAGCCTAAAACAAAACTGTTTTATTTATCAAGCACGAGCTCGGGCTTAACATGTGAGGCTTATTAGGCTCGTCGAGCGTTATCGAGCCTACTATAATATTAGTTTTACTAATATTTAATAATATTTACCCTCAGTTTGAGTTGTTTAGTAAACAAATCCAAGCTCGAGCTTCACTTGTCGAGCTCACAGGCCTATTATTTTTATTTAATATATTAGCTAATAGCAATAAACGAGCCGAGCCCGAGCCCAACTCGAGCTTTGAAAACAAAGCTTGAGCACTCATAAGTTAGTCGAGCTTGAGCCTTGTCAGGCTCGGGCTCAGCTCGACTCGTTTGTACCCCTACTGAATAGGATACAAAAGACAGAAAAAAACGAGTTTGAGTCGACTAATATGATTTGTTTCATATTCAAGTTGACTCATTTTAATAACAAATCGAGTTTGGATTGACCCGTTAACATTTTTTTAATACACTTAAATTGCATGGTCGCTTGGTTGGTGACCATGGAATTTTTAATTAGCACCCCTTAACTTTTATATAATAAAATTCACCTCTAGGTTTCTAACTTCATAAAAAGGACACTCATACTTTCTAAATTGACAAAAAGCCTTAATAAATGTAACTTCTTTTTTGACCTCAAACTTTTAACATGTAATCCATTCTACCCCAAACTTTGCTATAGTGTCAAAGGCAACCCTATAACTTTGTAAATGTCACTTTGACCACCTTAGGTTTCAACCTTATCTTAAAACTAATTTCTTACATTTTTATGAATGTGTCAGCATAAATTGAAGTTCGTTTACGGGTTAACGACGTATTTTTTATTTGAAAACGAGTCGGGTCAATTATAAAATGTTACGTTTTGATGTAAATTTTGTTTGGAAACAAACGAGTCAAATGTAATACGTTTTGATTCGACGGTCTAAATTTGAGTGGCCAAACGTTTCGACGTAAATTTAGTTAAACAGGTGTAAATTTGTTACATTATATTATCAACTTGTCTCACTTATTAAACAACTTAGTGAACTTACCTACATCCTATCTACAACCCGCTTATAACTTGTCAGCATATTAGATTCATTTTTAAAATAATAAGTTAAACAGGTGTGTTTGGGTTGACCCAGATTTATGATTATACAGGTCAAGGTTAAAATCTCTAACATGAATAATAATATGGCTAGTGTACTCCTATTCAAGTTGCATATTTTAACACAGCAGCCTGACACTATCGAAATCTGAAGTGTTTGTGTTAGCCTGCATAGTTTATGGTTAAGTTGCTTATTTAAAAAGAAAACACTAGTTGGAGGTGTGGCAAATGTTGAGTGAAATAACTAATGGTTGTTGGATTAATTTGAATTGTATGGAGAGAAGAAAAGAACACAGAAAGTAGAGAATGTGGCTGTATAGAGAGTTCAAAATTTTTAGAGTAGAATATGTAAAAACTATATCAACATAAACGAATTTTCAGGTATGTGTTATACTAGGAGTGGTGGCGTGGAGAGCGCGTACCACACCACCCGCGGATCAAAGAACCGCATTGCCCAAAGCCAAAGGCTCCAAAACACACAAGTTCCAAAACATCAACTTGCAAATAAGCACACAGGTTCCAAAACATACAATATTCACATAGTTTCACCAACCAACCAACCTACCTATTATGACTACCTTATGGAACCATTTGCAACCATCTGCGCCATGCGAACCTTTCCATCCACATCCAACCGATCAAACATTTTGGCAAGCGGTGCACTCCTACCAATCACAGACATGGCTAAGAGGCGTTCATCGAGGGAGAGTCCAGATAAATCTTCCATTTGAGTCACTACTTTGTCCATCATGTCATTAGCTGCATTGATTCCTGCCTTGCAATCAATTATATTCTTTCGTTTTTCCAATGATTCCACACAAGTCTCACATAAGTCCATCTCTTCATCTCTTTTACGTTTATAGCCGCCCACACCGTCCAGAACTCCATGGGTCGAACCAGCATCCTCATCAAGACGCAAGTCTTTACTTTCCACACACGGGTTCACTTGGTTTTCTACCACAACCCCTTCACCTCCAACATCATTTTCTTGAAAACGCGTAGCATTATCCTCGCCATAGATAATGCAAAGCTTGTCATATTGGGGAAATGATTGGATTCTAATAAACCGGGCAGCATCTTTATAAGTCTGCAAGGCAACCACAAACAAGCGTTATATTATAAGCTTCCGTCAAGGGGCATAGGCGCATAAGCCTAGCCCGAAGCCTAGGTGTCAGGCTCTTTAAAGGCGAGGGTATAAGATAGGCACATGTTTAGGGAATTTAAAATCATGTTTAGGGAATTTAAACATGTTTTATGCTTGTTTAGGTTGATACCAGGCTTGTTCAGGGGTTTTAGACGATTTTTGGCCGGAATTTGACCTGAACTTGTACCTGATCGCTTGAAATAGCGTCTCTCCAGGCGCAATGGTAAAGCTGTGCTGGGCTGCGCTTCTGCCCCTAGGCGCACTGCATACGCCTAGTGCACTTTTCACAACATAGACAATTACAATAACAATACAGTAACAATACAAAGTTGTTTAGACGATACCTTGATGTACGTGTCCCATACTTGATCGTCTGCAACAACACGCAACTTCTGTGCGTCCCAACTGAATCCACTCATGTATTTACCAACCAACATGTCTTGCACAAGGTAGAAGTTAAATTTCAATCTTTTCATCCTAAGCTTTACGGACTTTGCTGAAGTCACCACCTTTGGATCCATCAACTCTAGCACTGCCTGCGCATACTCAGGGTTGACTTTAGCATGTACATATTTTCCTGATACATATAACTGCATCATTGCATCGACCAGCATTGCATCTTCCTCCATTGTCCACACCCATTTGTCATTTCCACCACCTGCCATATCTATAAGAAACAAGGCTAAAGAAAACTAGGCACCATAGTAGATCATCATGTATAACATCTCGGCAAGCACGGTACACAAAATTAGCATTGTTAGAAAAGTCCGCTGCTCGCTCAAAAAGCGAGTCCAAGCCAAGGTAAGTTTGCTTGTTGCCCACAATTTTTACATATATAAATTATAACACAAGAATATAACTCAAATTTTAGTGTGTATAGGAAAGGGTTATCTTGAGAACTCAAAATATTATGCGAACTGGCCAAAAACCCAAACAAAATGAACTTTTTTATACTAGCATTATTTTTATTATTATTAGAACACAACATTAAAAAAGGATGTACTTTACAAGTAATTTATGAGTCCTCTCCAAATTACTCTTTTAACATTTTTTTTTCTGCACATGAGTGAATGGTAAACTTACACATGAGTAAATTTTTCGTATTTATGAATATGTAAACTTAAACGTGTAATTCTTTTATGTTGTATTTTAAAATAATGGTTGTGCAAAATAAATTTTGATTGCCTTTTGACTGATTTCTCACACATTACATGCACCTTTCTAATTTAAATCTCACTCTATATAATTGCAAAATAAATTTTGATTTTTAATGAAATTTTTATACATATTTATATGCTATGAAATATAAAAATATTTTTCAAGATTCATATTATAAAATATATATATATTTATATTTAAATATTTCAAAGATTATTACGACGACGACGATGATATATATGTTATCTATTATATATATTTTAAAATTTTTAAACATAAAACTACAAAAGAAAGTGAAATCATATATATATGCAAATCCCAACAGGTATACCCAGTACCCGAATGTATGCTCTATACCTGACGGGGAATACCCGAAAAATATCCGACGGGTAATGGGATGAGATTTTACAAACGGGTATGGGATTAGCCTTGCCATCCCTAATAAGTATATAAAATTATTTCTTTTAAATAAACGAGCCACAAGCTGGTTCGAGCTCAATATTCCAGCTCATTAAATCTTAACGAGCCGAAACGAGCAAAACCCTACACAAAAATTAAAAATAAGGATAAATCAAATGTAGTCTTACTAATACAAGAGTTCTTGAAATCCATCAAATTTGGGGCTATTATTGTAGAAACCCTAACTCTGTATTTAATCTAATGATCCACCACACGTGCAATAAAAAAGAAAGAAAAAGAACTGGATTAGGGGTCGATTTAAATAAAAATAATGACGTAATAGCAGAAATTTAAAAGCCCATTTGTTCACCAGATGAAATAATAAAGGCAATAATTGAATGGGAAAAGAGTAGATGTTCGTTCACCTGTGTGTTATGGAGTGGAGTTGTTGAGGGTCTAAACTCTAAACTATAAAAATCAATAAAACCTCAGTTCAGAACTGAGCACCCCACATGGGTGGGGTTTGGACCGGCCCGGAAAATCGTCGGGTTTGGATCGTTTGGTTGAGGAGGAGTGTAGGCCGGTTGAGAAGGAGTATATATTGGTTGAGAGGAATGTAGGCTCGTTGAGGAGGAGGGTTTAACTTAACACGGTTTGAAAGAGAATATCGTCTAAGGTTTGAATGCCTGACTGATTTACTAGGATAACCATCACCGATATCTTTGAATTAGTTTTGTATTTGGAATGAACTGCGAATTGAGAAGTGTAAATATGGGTTGTATTGGTGTTCTGGAACAAAGGCGTTTAAAAAAATAGCCGTTGAAACAATAACCGTTTGAAAAATTAGCCGCTGAGAATATTAAGTATTATTGTTATTATTTAAATTTAATTTTTTTATTTAATAAATTTAATTTTATTGTTAAAAGTTACTCAATCCGATGCGAATTTTGATCTTTAAGTTCCCCTAAAAAACAATTATGAGATATTTTGTGTTACAAAACAACTTATTGATTTATTGGCTTCTTCCAAAAGCCAATAAGTCAATAAGCTGTTTGTATAAACCAAAAACATTTTTGGTTTTGGCTTTTCAATAAGGGTGGAAAACTTGTTTTTAAAAAGTCAGAAATATTGGCTTTTGGCTTTTGATTATTTTACACTAATAAGCTAAACCAAACACGTTTCAAAAAACAACTTATTGACTTATTGACTTTTCTAACCACAAAAGCTAATCTAAACATTTTTTTTAGAAACTCCTTTTCAAAAAGTCATAAGTCAATAAGCACCTCTGACAAAAAAAAAAAGTTTTGGAGTTAAATAAAATCCCAAACACCCATACTTAACAACAATATAACATTCTCCATTTTAAGTCTTAACAACTTAAATATACCATTTTTTAAAGTTTACATAATACATTAATATATTAATCTTGATGCGGGTAAACAAGTTCCGGTAATCAGATGAGTATCACCTAATAAAACCATAATTTTTTTTTTCTAAAATTAGCCACATATGACATACCCAGTCTCATTCTTGTGTACCTATATTTCGGTTTTTCCCATCGGGTTACTGTTGTTTTAGAAACATGGGTACGTGCCAAGGAGTATGTCCAGAGACACATCGTTCAACATCTGACTACTTTGTGTTCTTGCAAAATAACTTATAATGATCTCGAACCTCAAAACGCATGCATCATCTCTTGATCGGCGCTAAAACTAAATATCATGTAGTAGCTAATGTTATAACCTAGACATGTCGGCTTATCAATCTACTGTATGGGCTCTCTTTTTTTGTTACTTCACGCGACTATCGTCTACTGTGATAACGTTAGTGCGGAATATCTTGACACCAATCCAGTTCAACATCATATTTAGATTGATATTTACTTTGTCAGTGAGAAAGTTGCTAAAGCCTAAAGGTTAATTTAATCCACATAAATGGATGTTACAGAAAAGGGATAAGTTTCGTAATACTGGTCACTTGAATGTTTTTAGCATCAAGTTCATGTTCACAACATCAACTTGCAAATATGCACATACATCCCAAAACATAGAATATTCACATAATTTCTCCAAGTGACCAAACTATTACGCCTACCTTATGGTACCATTTGCAACCATTTGCGCCATGCGAAACTTTCCATCCACATCCAACCCATCAAACATTTTGGTGAGCGGCGCACTCCTACCAATCACAGACATCGCTATAAGACGTTCATCAAGAGTGAGTCCGGATAAGTCTCCCATTTGAGTCATAACTTTGTCCATCATGTCATTAGCTGCATTGATCCCTGCATTACCATCAAAAATATTCTTTAGTTTGAACCTCACCACATAAGTTATAATAAATTTTGGAGTTGATTATTTGTATGTTGAAACTATTATTTATTGTTAGTGTATATATCAATATGTGTAAGAATATAAAATCATCTATTTAAATAAACGAGCTGGCTTGACGAGCCACAAGCTGATTCGAGCTCAACATTTCATCTCATGCAATAAAAAGGAACGAAAACTGCATGAGGGCTCGGTTTCAACCAAATTTATAACGTAAGAGCAGACTCTAAAAGCCCATCTACTTACCAGGCAATGAAGTTTGCAAATAAACGAAAATACTTATTTCAAAACTGACTTTCACATGGTTAGTTTAGTCAGTTTATTAAAACTTGAAACCCATGCAGCATATGTTACCATACATTTGTAACATATGCTACGGCCTACGTGTGTATATTATGTGTAAATAATAAGCTACATCACATTTGTACCTGCTTCTGTAAATAATAAGCTACATCACATTTGTACCTGCTTCTGTCGTTTTCCCTGTCGCCTCAGTCTTTCCGCCTTCCTTCTTTCCTTCAACCACTCCTGCTTCATCTACGTTCACCTCCTCTTCTCCTCCACACCCCTTTGCATTACCTTTTCCGAATTGATTTAACTCGTGGATAAAGTTAGCTGTTGTTACTGTTTCATTACTACCTGCAGTTCCATTCTTTTTATTAATACAACACTGATAATTACAACCTTTCTTTTGTAACATGTAAAATTTAAAAAGTTACCTGGAAAAGCTGCTTCATCAGTTGGTTTTCCACCCGATTCAGTTGCCGCGTCGTATAATTTTTCAGCTGTTTCATACAATTTGTTGCACATTGGTGTATTCAACAATATACATGCTAAATAATATTTTACGAAAATGTAACGGTATTTAATTACCAAGATAATAGAAATTATTACACTTTTCAACTTACCGCCATCATGTAACTCGTCTTGGCTTTCTTCGTTTCTGCTACCTTCTCCTCCTCCTTCAACATGTATTCCTTTCAAGACGCTTTTAAACTCGTCATCCGCCATGCTAATCTCTTCAGTTAGTTTTATGGGCCACCTTGGTTTCCCATCCGGAATACTCTCTAAAGCGTTTTCAGCTTTCTTCTTATTCTTCATGGTGACATCCGGTATCTTTTCCTGTTACAAAGTATTTTGCAAATCGTTAGTCAAATTTTATTATAATATCCAAAACCCAAATATGTTATTCATCATACCAACAAATGATCAACGGAAGGCAGCGTTGTATCTTTTTGAGTCGGATTAACAGTGCACGAAGATAACCCCTTGAACGTTCCCATACCAAAACCGCCATTCCTAATTTCCAAGTTTTCTCTTACTCTCAGCTTTTTCATGTTCCAGAATGCAATTGGATTCGCTGTATGATCAACTTCCATCCCCTTGCACTCAACGTTGTCGACATATAGCAGCTGCGAAATATTAATGCATTTTATCACATATAGAAACAATCTCTGTATATTTACATATAAAAACAATTACTATATGGGTTAACGTAAGTGATACCGCCAGGACGGTAAGTGGACCAACAAACGGAGAGCCTTTATCACATCGTGTCCACCCATCTTTACAACGTCTCAATTTCTCCACCACGTAACCACACCAGTCCAGTTCACTGAAATTCGTTTCTTCGGTAAGGTAATCCAGAATCCGCTCCCTCAGCCTCCCTTGCTTATGGCAATCAACCATAACTGTAAGGAAACACATCAAAAAGTCCATGCGAAACTCGAAACTGTCTTCGTCCTCCGATCGCTCAATGTTGTCCACTATTTTTTTTGGAGCAACAAATCGACCCGCATACCTGCTTCTCCATTTCTTTACGCCTTCATCCTTTGCTTCTAATTTTGTAAGAGAACTGAACGACACACCACCGCGTGGTATTCCAAGCAACCGATGAATTACTTCACTATCTATCTTTATTTTACCACATGGAACCCTTATTTCTAATTTTCGAGGCCTAAAATTGTCTACCACAAAGTGAGCTAATTTGGCCGGTATCCCATCCACCTTGAAGCGCAACAGTTTCCCAAAGCCCATTTGTTTAACAGCAGCTCGCTGCTTTTCCCTTAAAACACTAATGCATCGAAAGAACTGTAATGGTGAAGTCCTTGTACTGATTCCAAGCCAGTCGTTCCTTTTTTTCTTTATACGCGGCCATTCCAACACTTGTTTTTCGTCATTTGCATGCTTATACTTCTTTCTTTTTTTCGAGGGTTCCCCCTTCTCCCTTGCTTTCCATTTCCGTTTTTTAGAGCCGTCAAATACCTTCTTACCTGTATATAATAGATCCACTTATCATGTTACATAAGTATAAATTATCCATACATAGTTGTATATTTTAACATGGACTTTGTTTTCTAACAATATTTCAGAAATTATTTTAGCTAGTTACATACTTACATAAGTACATATAATCTTCTTATCTCACCTTTTTCTTTAGTTGACATCTATGTTGTCAAAAGCGAGCCAGGAGCGAAGCGAGGCGCCACGCTGCTTAACTGCCTGGTGGAGAGGTAGGCGCAAATCTGCGACTTTTTCTTGTTTTCCACTTTTATTTATTACAATTACTTATATATTTAAAAAAAAAACGTTAGTAGTTCTTATTATTATTCTACATATTTTTCTATTATATTTGTTTAATAGTGTAAAACTTTTAATTTTATGCCTAATATATATATCTATATTTTTTTATTACGGAGCCTTACATAAAAAAAGCCCTCGCGTTTTTTGCGTCTTGCGCTTAGGCCGCGGGCGAGGCCTTTGCGCCTTAAGTGCGCCTTGCGCTTTTGACAACATAGGTTTACATCACTATAGACCTCTGTCCAACAAATTCCCTTTTATTTAAGAAAAAAATATGCAACACATACCTTTATCCCGCCTAATCAGTGAAATCATTGAGGTATCCGAATCAGAGTCTTCAAAATCTATGAAACAATATACAACATTCAGTTTATGTATGTAGCAAAATAAAAAAGGTTTAATTCAAGGCCTACCCATTGATTTTTTCGCTTTTCCTAATCCAACACGTTTACTCTTTTCTTCTTCGTCTGATGATACAAGATCAATAGGATCGTCTGCAGTGTTACTTACTTTACTTTTTGCCTTTTTAGCAATTCTTCCTCTTTTCCTAACTGCAATACATTTTGTTTTCGATAAACGTTACAAATATTTGTAACACTGAAACTAGAAACTAAAATGCGAACTTTTAACCTCTTCCTTACGTTTGTTCATACTTCCGCGTACCTTTTCCTTCCTGTTACATTTAAAAATACACAATGATTACCTATGTAACAGGTTGAGGAACTTACAAATGTTTTACACTATAATAAATTCGCAAAACACACTACAAACGTAACATATGTATTACAACTATAAGTAAATACAACACAAAACACATTTATTGCATGTTAAAAATATATGTATATTTTTTTGTTTGTGTATACCTGGGTTTTAAAAAGCGCGCCTCATGCGCGCCTAGGGCGCCTCACGTACCCTGGGTATTTTTTATGCATAAAATTTTGTACCTTGGTGTATTTGGCTTGTACATATAGGTAAAATCACATAAAAACCCTATTTATAGATATATTATGGGTAAATGAAGTTAAAACTCATGGAATATATATGGGATATATATATATATATATATATATATATATATATATATATAAAATTATATAATTGTTGTGCGCTTCGGGTACGAAAATCCCACGCTTTTTGTGCTTTGCGCTTCGCGCGATGCGCTTAGACCTCGTCGCTTTTGTGCGATTAGCGCTTTTTTAAAACCAAGGTGTATACATCAATATGCGTAAGAAAATAAAATTATTTTTTAAATAAACGAGCTGGCTCGACAAGCCATGAACTGGTTCGAGCTCCACATAAAAACTAGCGGAGACGAGCCAAACAAAAAGTGGGGAAACCATCCATCCAGCCGAACTAGTTGACGATTTTCCCACCTTTTCCCTAGTAAAAGTTACTAACGAAATATATGAGTTCTCATTTGAACCTCGCCCAATACATATAAGTCACAAAATTCCGTAAATTACTAATTGCATGTTACGACTGTTATTTTTCGTTCATCTATACATCAATCCGCGTAAGTATATAAAAGTATTGTTTTAAATAAACGAGCTGGCTCGACGAGCCACGAACAAGTTTGGGCTCAACATTCCAACCCGTTAAGATAAACGAGCCGAGACGAGACGAGCCAAACCCTATACATAATGATAAGTTTCAAAATAGTGGTCAGTCAAATGTCTAACTAATCCAACCTTTCTTGAAATCCAGCAAATTTTAAAAGACTGTAGACTAGAAGCCCTAATTCTGTTTTTAATCTAATGATCCACACATGCAATAATAAGAAACAACAAATGCATTAGGGTAAGGTTTCTACATTACAAATATAAATTATTTAAAGCACAATATTGTTACAAAAATTTATAAAAGTAAAGGCAAGAATCGAATTAAAGTAGAAACATTACATCATAGATGTTCACCTGTTGTCCTACTGGAAGAGATGGGGCCAGAAGAGATGAGTGAGTAGTTGAGTTCACTCTTTTAACTTATTTATAATTATAATTTACTATGTTATGTTGTATACTAAGTAATAAAAAAATAGTTATTTCTTCAAAAATACTCGAAAAATACTCGTGTATTGTACAGATTGAATAAACTTGTGTATTACACGGGTGATGAAGCACCAGAAAGTGACACGTATCGTCAAGGATTTTCACACGCGACATTACTTAGAATCGTTTATTATAATAAGGATTAATGAAATCATCTACATTTATAATTAATGTTTTTATACTTAAATATTTTATCATCAATTTATAAAAATTTAGTATTATAAAAGCTAGAAGGTGAGACAATTTTATCGAGAAACGAGCTGACTCAACCCGAAATATGAGCTTTGCTTCCATTCGCTCATCTCAAATTACATAAACATATCAAGCATGACCAGTGGCGAAGCTTGGTTCTCGAACCGGAGAAGCCCGGACTCAAATTTTTTTTATCGGTAGTGGCCGGAAGATCAAATCGGCGAGGGCCGGACTCAACCGGAGTCAATTTACCTACGTAAATCTCAAATTTCTATCACTGCGCCAAAAAACATGGGGATCAGGGCACCCCTTTGCCCTTTAAATCCCGCGCCCCTGAGCGTGACTCGACTCGTTAAAAAACACTAGTTATAGAAATCTTTTATGACAAGTGATAGAATGAAGTTCAATATTTAGGCTAAAGCCCACTTAATCCAAAATATATAGCAACTTAGGGCCCATTAGTTTTCAACACTTATGACTTATGAGTGCTACAGACTTGCAGTCTCTTACAGACTGACTATTTTACAAAAAAAATAACATAACATTAATTGAATTTAGCATCAGAAACTGAAAAAAACACAAATGATGCATAAACAAGAATTGGAATTACCACCTCCCTGCTTCATGGCTGCTTTGAAACCTCCAGTTTCTGTATACAACAAAAGATAAAGCATTTCATTGTCAGAACTAGAGCTAAATGGGTCAATGTGGATAAAATTTAACCCACGGGTCGGATGGGTAATGTTTAAAAGCTTGACTAATAATGAAACATGTCGAATGTTACCTAAAGTGTATAGAAATGCTTACAATTTCATGCAGCATCTGATTCGGATATTTATGTTATTTGTTTTGATATATACATAGCAAACAAGGCGGGTCGAAAAATTGGGTAACATATCAAAACCGGTAACTTTCTGCAAGAGTAGGTTTTATGCATTAAAAATATAAATCGGGAGACTCTCATTTCCTTTTTTACTATCTTTTGAGTTTTTACTGACTGACCCGTTAGCAAGGTTTTCAGAACCGGACCGGACGTCGAACCAGACCCCTGGGCGGTTCACCGGTACAACGAACCGGGCAAAAAAATGCATCGAAACCCAAATATAATTAAAAAAACAAAAAAAAAACCGGTTCTCTTGCAGGGCGGTCCAAACATCCGAACCAGACCGGTCCAGGCTCCGGAACCCGGTCCGACCGGCCGGTCCGGTCCGGTTTTCAAAACATTGCCCGTTAGAGATTAAATACAAATGACTAGACCAACCTATCCATAAGTTAATGGGTCGAAATTGCTACGGTTAAGTCTTTTTGGCCGATATAGATCAAAATGTCACCATACTTTAAACAATATTCTTCAATTATACAAAGAGAACACAAAGAGAACATCATGACAAAAACAAAGTAACAATATTGATTACACTAATTATTAATATAACTTGATGAAGTTTAAACAAAATACAAGACAATCAAAACAAAGTAAGATGAAATATAAAGTGCATACCGTGAATAACTGAGACGATCAATAGTTTGCCATAATCTCCCTAAATAATTCCTTAGGAGCTGCAGTTGAAAATTATTATAAAACAAATAAGAAACGCGATGTGGTGATATCCCACGTCATGAATTTGCATTTAAACCTTACCAGGTAATCCTGTAAATCTCTCATATTGTCCATAAGCCTGACCTATAAACATCTCTACCCCTGTAACAATCAAGGCTCCACATTCTCCGGCTTCACGAAGTAATCTGGTGATTTTTGGTGTGTAAACAGCATCAAACACAAGTGCATACGACTTCAAAGCTTCCTGCAAAAAATAATAATAATAAATAAATAAATAAAGAAGACGATACACTAGTATATTCAATTCGGGTCATCATTAAATTTCCAAGTGCAAACATTGTGAATAATAATATAACAGATGATAAGAAAATGGTGGATATCAAATCAAACCTTGGAAACAGGAGTTTCATCAATATTCGGCTGCATACCGATTGAAGTAGTGTTTGCAAGTATCATACCATCTTCTGGGTTGTAAGTGTTTAAATCAGCAAGAGACAGAGCCTTTCCTCCGAATTTCTCAGCAAGTTCTCTAGCGCGATCTATACGGTATAAAAAGTAACAACTTTTAAGCAGTTAGTGTATAACTTTTGCATCTAAAGGTGCGTTTGGATTTTTTTTTTCTTAGCGAATTCACATTTAATAATCTCTCTTTTTTTGGTCAGTTTATCTAAGAACTTATTAAACAGTCAAACGTCCGGTTAATAACATCTTTAAGCAACAACACATCCAAACACTATTTTAACATCTTTTTAGAACCCGTTTGATTGGACTTTTTGATGACGAGAGCCACATAGTTGACTTTAGAGAAGAACTAAAGAACACAAATAAAAATAGATTATGTTTTTATTTACAAATTACAATTAAGTCAGGTATTAAGAGTCTAACCGTAAGTTCGATTGGCTATCACAATCCTTGCACCCTTCTCTTTTGCTCCATAAGCAAGTGCTTTTCCAGCACCCCCAGCACCAATAACGACAAATAGTCTACCAGCCAAGGGTGACCCATTTGAACCGTCTTGAACACCTGAAGCTGAAACAGTATGGGTTGTGTTTTATCTCAAACGGGTTAAATAAAAAAATTAGCTTAAAGGGGAACATGTCAAACGGATTGAACGATTTGAAAGTCTATTTTTAACGCATACAAACTCTTAAATCATTTTATTCAAAAAAAGATTGTCGTTGTAACGTATTTTTGTTGCAGGTGTACTAAAGCATTATCTATTAAGAAGCTTTAAAATAGATAAAAATGTGTTTGAGGGGCGAAGGAAACCTCGTAGACCATTCTCAATAGCAGTAATAGCTCCTACATAATCTGTATTACAACCATATAGCTTCCCTTCATTTTCTCTCCTGACAACGCAATTGACTGCTCCTATCGACTGTTATAGACAATTAGTAACATGTTAAATGAAAAACGATACCTCACCAATAATAAATTTTTAATCTATCTACGTTATTCACAATATAACTTACCTTTGCAACCGGATCAACTTCATCACAGCATTGAACTACAGCTTCTTTGTGAGGAATGGTACAACTGCATTGAATAACGATCATTATTTACTTTTGCAAATACATTAAAATTTAATTAATTCTAACAACTAGAAAGATTTTGAAACGATAAAATTCAACGTGAATCCAGCATAATCTGAGGATGAGTAAGTCTCGAAAAAGTTCTTCACATTATCCACCAACAAATGTACGTAAACTCCATTGAAACCAATTGATCTAAAAGCTTTATTGTATAACATAGGTGATTTGCTATGTGCAACTGGCTTCCCGATAATACCGAATACTTTTGTGTCAGGCCCTATTTGCCTGAAATTGAACACATCCAAAAGATCCTCGATTGTAGGCTGCCCGGGTGCAGATTCCTTTCCACGTCCAAGGGTAGCAAATGTCAAATATCCACCATATTTCGGGCTGAGTAATCGAGATATCAAACCCCTCTCGCCCATTGCCATTGATATTATTGGAACCTGGAAGATTAATCAATTTAATTCAACTAAATAAATAAAACAGGGAAATATAATGAGGTTTTGTTACATATAAATCCAACAAGAACGCCTACCACCTACTTCTATCTCGTATTCTGGATTCATTCAAGAATCATTATCTCCTTAGATATTGATTTTTTTTACACCATGCAATCAAA
Organism: Ambrosia artemisiifolia; assembly: GCA_032199755.1. Lineage (NCBI taxonomy): Eukaryota > Viridiplantae > Streptophyta > Magnoliopsida > Asterales > Asteraceae > Ambrosia > Ambrosia artemisiifolia. The sequence goes on along the minus strand of CM063527.1, from coordinate 32,114,520 downwards.
ATTGCTTATAGCTTGCTTCATCTAGGTCTACTAAAACTATACGACGGGTCAATTTGGGCCACTATTATTGAATTTTCTAACTTAAAATATCCAAATCACCACCCACCACCATCGTATGCTGCAGTCACCACCGCCAGTCCCACAAGGCCACAGCCACATCCACTGCCATCCGTCGACACTAGTCGCCATAAAAGCATATAGCGGGTGAACGCATTTTGATACCTTTTCTTTTCTAAAAAGTAAAAACAGCCCATATCAAGAAGAAGCCATTTTGGTTATAACCAGTTTTGATCCGGACCAAAGTGACACTTCCTATTTAAACGGCCCGCTTTGACCTGACTCCATTTTGGTCAGAACTTGTTTTGACTTTTGACCCGAATCCAATTTGGTCTGAACATGTTTTGAGTCTATAGTCTTATGTCAATTTGGTTCGAACCCTTTTTGACCGGAACCAGTGGCAAAGATTGGTTTTGGAATCGGCGGGGGCCAGACTCAAATTTTTTTGATCGGTAGTGGAAAATCGGCAGGGGCCGGACTCAACCCGGACGCAATTTACCTACGAAAATCGCAAATTTCCACTACTGCGCCAAAAAACAGGGGGGGGGGGGGGGGGGCAGGGCCACCCCTGGCCCCAAGTAACCTTCGCCCATGACCGGAACCCAATCCAACCCGTCCCCTTTTCCAGTTTTTTTTTCTTGTCTTAGGTTACTCCACTTAACAAATGTCACACTAAGAGAAACTAAAGGGACTAAGAAAACTAAATATATTTCCAGAATCTAAGCTGCATGACTTAAACTGCTTACTTGACACTGAGCAGTTACTTGAAAAATGCGTGCGACATCAGTTATATCTTCAGCCATTGTTGCAATCTTCACGATGTCAGCCCCTGTTGCTTGTATTCTGGCGACAAGGTTCTCGAGGTCTTCTAATGATGGGGTACTTTGATAATTGTGAGATGAAACAATGAGTTTGCACTTTGTAGGCTTATCTCCACGGGTTAACTTTTTGAACTCATCAACAGCCTGCAAGTGAGTAAATTAAATGAGAAATCTTGTTGAAACGTTATGTTTGATAATAGATAACAGTTAGTATATCATAGCTCTAATCTTTAAACTTGTAGGTGAATGGGTAACAGCCCAAAAAAGAAGATGAAATAATCCAAACGGCGCGGCTAGATGAGACCGAACATCAGAATAACATTTCAAAATGAGAAACTATGGTCCGTATGGAACGCATCCGATAGAGGAACAAAGTGGAGCTGATTTATTAGGGCCGCATGCATTTTCTCAAGCAATTCATGTAATCTAGTCCGTCCGGCATCCTAACAGACGTAGGGACCACCTATAACAAAATAACCAACCTGACAATAACAGGGTAGTAATATATGGTTCGAATTGAGGGACCCAGACCACAAAGCTTGTCAGCAAAATCTAAGGGCATATATAGATCATTTGGGTCAAGTAAATTCTTCATATGTCATCTATTCAATTACTTACTTACTCACAACTTATTTACAAGAACCTATGCTAATTTTCACAGCGAATGGTGGTCACAGAGAGACCCTTCTCTATGTGGCGAGGCTAACCAATGTTTATTTGTGTAGATAACCTTGGTCCACGGATATTTCATAACCCTTCTTTGGTTCCATGCCATCAGTGGACCCGAATTCATGACCACAGAGTTTAAAGCAATAATCTAAGATACTAGAAAAGAACCCCAAACATGATACTCTGGATGTCTACGTGCCTAAGGGGCTGTTTGGTTGATTAAGTGCTGAATCATTAAGAGGTCTAAATGGTTAAGTGTTGAATCATTAAGTTGGACCTCTTAATGGTTAGTTTTCTTGTCCCATATTGGTAGGAGAGTCTCATTAAGGTTCAGCCTAGTTCAGTGATTAATGGTTCGGCAACATCTCAAATCTTAATGGTTCAGCCTTAACCATTCCATTCAGAAGCTGAAACAAACGCGTTGAATGCTGAATCATTTAGCGCTAAGTGGTTCAGAGCCTCAATAAGAGGCTTACCAAACAACCCCTAAATATATCAAGGCTCGAATAATGGTACACCCCTGATGGATCTTCATGAGTCGTATAACGGTATAAGTATATATGACTCGTATATCCTATTGTTACATGAACTATATGACTCATATACATAATGTACAAGACCTATGCAGAACCCTAACCAAAAAAGGCATATACGACTCGTACAGACATATACGTGTACAGGGGTCCTACAAGATGTACATATAGTAGGAGCCTAATATGCCTATATCAAAGGAGTACATAAAGCATATATTTTTTCATTTCAAATAACACATTTGCTAGGTAGTAGTTACCTGAAGCTCAACATCAATGTGATGAGCTCCCAACTCCATCGCAACCCGAATCGCCTCCAATCGACTCGGTTCATCTCCATCATACTGACCACCTTCCCATGTTGGTCTACAATACAATACAATACAATACAAAACACAATCAGAAACCAATCATGACCCAAACCAACCATAAAAACACTGCATTCATCAGTACCTGTAAGTAAAAACCATAGGAACAGGACAAGATTCAACTAAAGTCTTTATATCCTCATGAGTACCAGACCCTTTTAAGCTATCAAATCTTATTTCTATAACATCAGCACCACAAGATTTTGCTGTGTTCAAGTGAATAAGCATCTGGTCCAGTGTGTCTGCCATTATGGGTACACATATTAGAGTTGAGTTGGTTGTAATATTATTAGTTTGTTCCATGTTTTGCAGTGTATATGGTGTGTTGAGGGAGGAAGATGGGTATGGTGGTACTGGTTGGTGGACAGTTTACTTTAGAGAGAGGGGTAGGTGAGAACTGAGAACAAAACACATGTTTTTATGTTATGGTTTGATGTCTTGTAAACTGGTCGTGTCCCACGTTAGATTGAACCAACCAAGGGGCTGTTTGACAAATGCTGAACCAGTAAATGCTGAATCAGTAAGAGGTCTGAATGGGTAAGAGGTTCTGAACCAGTAAGTGCTGAAACAGTAATGGTCGTTTGGTTGTATGTCTGAATGAGTGTGTAAAATGACTATTTTACCCCTCCCCCATTCCTTTTATTATTATTATTATTATTATTATTATTATTATTATTATTATATCTACATTAAAAACATCACCACTCTCCATTTTCCGTAATATTCTAGATCTACCTACCTTCCAATATTACCTATCTACCTTCTTTATTATCATCTTCATCATCTCCATTCAATTCAAGAGTCAAAATCCAGGTTCATAAACCCCCAAAACTATCATATTTTCTCATTTTACAATCCAAAACATACAACAAACATAATGCAGAGAGAGAGAGAAAGCGGACGGAGGGACGGTGACCATGACGGGAGGAACATGACGGAGTCGCGGCGGAGCTGCCATATGGAGCTCGGGTCAATGGCGGAGCTCGACAGAAAAGAGAAACGGTGTTGGCTTCGTTAATTGTCAGAGAACAAAGAAGGGAAGCAGGAGAGGGTATATCCGTCTTGTTTTTCATTCAGCATATTACCAATGCTGAACCATTAAGTCTTAATGGTTCAGTTTAGAGGGCAAGCTTTTTGCAACCAAATATCACAAACCTCTGACCAATTCAGAGGTTACCTCTGAATGAAGCCATTCAGAGGTAAACAAACAGCTCCCAAATGTTGTTTTAGATAAGAATTGATCCCGAAAACCGGCAAAAATGGATACGGGATATACAGGTGTTTGGTATGGTATGGTATAGAATTCGAAGGTAGAATTAGGTAAAATACTGCATCGAACTTAAAGTATCAATCTTGAAAAACATCTGAAATGGATACTAAAATTTGATCGGTACGATACTGGTTTGGTACCGGTATTTTTCACCACCCAATACCTGTTTGCTTATCCCTAAATGGATCACTGTTCCATTTGAAGAAAATAAAAGGCCAAAGTGCCTGGCTTTAACCAAATCTAGGCGCTTGAGAGGCTTGATTAGACCACAGGCGCCTCGCTTTGGCCAAAGCCAGACGCTTTTGCCTTTTTTTAAAATAAAAAATAAATTTCTTTTAATTCTTTAAAATTATTTGTTATTGACTAAAAAATAATTTTAATTCATTTTTAGTTCTTTTAAGTTGTTTCCAAGCCAAGAAAATTCGTTTGAGGCGTTTCGGTTCGTTTATTGCTCATTTGTGTTTTTCGGTAGAAACATCCAGCTTTGTACAACTTTGATGAATCATTGCGCGTGGTGCTCCGACTATACCTAACACGCAACAATTTGTTTTAATTCATTTTAAAGTGTTTTTAATTACTTTTCAATCAATCAAGGTCTTCACATTTTAGTAACATTTTAAATTAACTGGGATTTAGAACAACCACATGTCAAGAAATGATAATTTTCAAATATTGCAGATCAAGGTGTTACTAAACATATCAAAAAATGATAAATTTCAAATATTGCATGTCTAAATCATTGTACGATGTCTTTTCAGAGGAACCATTGTGTTGATTATACTCGTGTTCAGCCTTTAAACTTCGTTTTTGTTTTTTGATAGAAAGGAACTACGTTGCAAATATAATAATAATGTAATAAGTTATGGTTTCAGGTTGCCTTCATCGTTGACCAATATCTCTCCGAGATGATAAAGGTAGATCATGGAAAGTTCAACTCAAGAAACAAAGATGAAACCGATTAATGTTCTTTATATATGAATAGTGACCCTCTGGCAATCGTCGTTGGTATTAATGGCAATATATGTGGCTTTATTCCTTTACACAGGTTTGCCAGATGGTCATTATTCATATATAAGGAACATTAATCGGTTTTTTCAATACAAAAAGCTAGACCACACCACTAGACTACTGATCATGTTGCCTTCAACGTTGACAGATATCTCTCCGATAACAGAAGAGTTATCTTCAATGAATCTAAGAAACTTGAAAAAAGTCTATTAATTGATTTTAGGAATTTCTTGAGAATATATTTTTGGATCAAAAGATCCAAAACTATTCATTGTAGTTAAGATTTTGTTAGGACTTTAAACAGAGAAGATTGAGGGTTAGTTACTACTCTACACTTTAATTAGAAGAAGATGAAGAAGAATAAATGAAGTCTATTAATAGAGGTTAGTAGGTTACTCATTACTGGTGGAAATGGGAGCTGGCCATGCTCGAAGTCGTTAGCTTGAAAGAAGAGGTACCTTGAAGACTAGATTCGGTGCAATCGGAATGTGAATATTATATTACAATAATATTACGTTGAGCAAAAAGTAGTGTTTGAAGCCTAGTTCTTTTGGCCACAGGTACAGAAAGGTTATAAATGATCAGAAAATATATTCCCAAACAATTAAAAACAACTTTTCATGCAAGCAAGTAAAATTCAGTTGTTGGACAGTGAGATTGATAACTTCTCTATGGAAGTTGCTAAAATAGTTAAACAAAAGCTGAAATTGAACAGTTATTTGGAATGTTCCTGATCATTACAGTTATGCCTTTTTTGATCAGAAAATATATTCCCAAACAATTAAAAACAACTTTTCATGCAAGCAAGTAAAATTAAGTTGTTGGACATTGAGATGGAGAATTCCTATGGAAGTTGCTAAAATAGTTAAACAAAAGCTGAAATTGAACAGTTATTTGGAATGTTCCTGATCATTACAGTTATGCCTTTTTTGTTCAGAAAATATGTTCCCAAACAATTAATAATAACTTTTCATGCAAGCAAGTAAAATTCAGGAGAAAGGTGTGGATTATCGAAAGATTAACGAGGTTAAACTTGGAGTTTGGTGAAATGAACTTGAAGAAATGATTTGGTGGATCTGCCATTGTTTGAGAATATATTTTTTGATCAAAGGATCCATAATGTTGTTTATGCAAGCAATAGCACAAGTCATTCTTTAATGTTGTTTATAATTAAAAGGAGCTAGGTTGCAAAGGAACTTCAGGTCAGCCAGACGTTTTGTCAAAAGAACATACTTGAAATCGATGGGAAGGTAAACAAAATCGTGTAAAATCAATGATAACTTCTCTTCAGGAGAAAGGTGTGGATTATCGGAAGATTGATTTTAAGAATTGTTTGAGAATATATTTTTTGATCAACGGATCCATAATGTTGTTTATGCAAGCAATAGCACAAGTCCTTTAATGTTGTTTATAATTAAAAGGAACTAGGTTGCAAAGGAACTTCAGGTCAGCCAGACGTTTTGTCAAAAGAACATACTTGAAAACGATGGGAAGGTAAACAAAATCGTGTAAAATCAATGGGAGGGTAAACAAAATCGTCGATCCGACTGTTGATTTCTTTCCACAACCGGTACAACGAACTCTGTATGGGTTGCTTGTTAGCGTCGATCCGACTGTTGATTTCTTTCCGCAACCAGTACAACGAACTCTGTTTGGGTTGCTTGTTAGCGTCGATCCGACTGTTGATTTCTTTCCACAACCGGTACAACGAACTCTGTATGGGTTGCTTGTTAGCGCCAATCCGATTGTTGATTTCTTTCCACAACCGGTACAACGAACTCTGTATGGGTTGCGTGTTAGCGCCGATCCGATTGTTAAAACTATCAAGCAATCGAAATTAGTAAAACAATTGTTCATCAATCTCCTAGATCTACACAAATATTTCCATCTTTCCCGCTATTTTATTCACAATTATTTTCCGTCAAGTTGGTGGATATTATTTTGTTTTTAAATTTTTTTTACAATAATTATATTAAAAAAGAAAAAATAAATAGAAAACTAACTCAAAACAACCAAAAATAAAACTTTGATTCGAAGCGCCTCGCTTTGGCCAAAGCGAGGCGCTTCGGGTCACAAATCAGCTTTTTTTGACCTCATACAGTGGTAGTTAAAAAAGTAACCAAATCGTCTCGTTTTAACCAAAGCGAGGCGCTTTGAGGGGGGGGGGGTGAAAATAGAAGGGGGGGGGGGGGGTTTAACATAACCACACATTAGAATACATTTAGTCAAGAACTTAACAGGTAAATTACTTTGAAAGGTAAAGCTCTAGACACATTTAATAAATGCTTATGTTTACTCTCAATAATACCATTTTGTTAAAGAGTGTATAGACAAATTGTTTGATAAATAATACATTTGGACTTACAATATTCATTCATTTTGTTATTGACAAATTCCAAACCATTATCACTTCTAATCATTTTAAACTTTTTTATTAAACTAATCAAAACGAACATTAACAAAATCTTGAACATTTTCAAAAACTTCATATTTTTGTTTCATCAAACACAACCACGAAACTTTCGAATAATCATCTACAATTGTTAATAAAAATATTTATGTCATTCTCTATCAGCCACTTTATAAGGACCTCACACACATCAATATGACCATTTTTGTTACAACTACTACATTTTAATGATTGATTAGAACCTTTAGAGAACTTCTTGTTATTAGTAAAAAATCATTTACCTGATTAGATTTTGTTACAAAAGTAATAGTTTGAGTATTCTTTGAACACTACTAAAGTTTCCATGAGACCCTTCTCTGTAGATTACAACAAATGCTTCTTTAACAGAAGAAAGTTTAGGTTTAATTAACAAAGTTGTCCTAACATTTTGATACACACTATCAAGTCCTATTAAAAACTGGATCAATTTAATCATATGATTGTAGATGTTAAAATTTTTAGAGGCATCACAAGTGCAAGAAGGCAATTGTAAAATCTGATCAACTTGTTTCCACATTACATTCAACTTATGATAATAACCAGAAACAGTCAAACATTTTGACGAAATGAGTTTATCTTTGGATGTGAAATAAAAAAACAACAAATCCATCGATTTTGCTATAAGTCTCTTTTAAATCTTTTAAACCTCATAAACAAGTTTAGAATAAGCTTGCCCCATATACAATTTTTCAGATGTAGAATTTAAAAATCCAAATTAAAACAATAGAATTACTCCATATCCCATTGCATGGCTAGAAGGTAATCATTAGTAGGTTAAACACAAACACCATTAATAAAACCGAATTTGTTCTTAACTTGTAATCATAATATCAAAGCATTAGACCACACACTATAATTTTCAATTCCTTTTAGTGTTACATTAACAATCGTAAGATTAACAGATTCACTAGTATGAAGATACAAGGGACCACTAGCATCCATTTTACTTACTAAAGTTATAACAAAAACTTCATCCATGATATCAAGAAACAAAATCACATACATCCATATAACAACAATATACTAAGCAAGTTTTAAAAATCCACACAGATCAATAACAAATATCAATAAGTAGATTAAAAACATGATAAAAAAACAAAACAAGTCTAGACACAGATCATTAATAGATCACAATAAGCAGATCCAAACCAAAACAATATAGACATAGGCGCAGCCATGCTAGGGACCAGACCATTGATTCGTCAGTCAAGATGCCAACAAAAGCCCTTACGTTGGAACCTCCTAGACCTAGACACACCTAAACAAGAACTAATATCCACCGATACTCCTAACCTGGCCCAAGATCTAAGACAGAAACGTAAAGAGATATGATGAAACGATCTCACCAATCAAACACCCAAGTTAGGGTGACTCCTTCTTGAGCCGATCAAGAACCTATAACCTTCACTTAGGGTTACCGATTCAAGACACAAAATAAGAATCGGAAACAAATCTTCCAGATCCCCAACCAAACAATCAAATGCAACCGAAACAACTTGAGGAAGACAACATATATCATAGCCTTGAGAGCTCTAATATCATGTCAAAATATGATATTAGAAACTGAATAACAACTTATTCACAATATTATTCCAACAACTTTAGATCCAACACAATATTGAACCAACTTAACAAGATCTAACCTACAAAACTCTCCACACACTTACAGATGATTAACAAGATAATTTGTATGAGTTTCCAAGAGATTATCTAACACTCTACTTTTAAATTCAAGAAGAATCTTTGATCAGAGATCAGAAACCCTAACTCGCTAGATAGAGAGAGAAAGAAAGTGTTGAAAGAAAAGTGTCTTGACTGAATAAGAGTTTCTAGAAAACTTTTGCCTTTTAAAACAAGGCTCATAATTCATAAGATATTTAAGATAAACTAGGCTAAGCCCATATGGGTTGAACTAAAGACTTTGATACATGCAACACTAATCCATAGCCATGATCAGGCCCACTCCTTGGCCCATAAACTCAAAGCAACAGCCCAACAATTCAAACATCAACAACGCCATATACCATGTGACATAAAAAAAAACAAATATTAGAAAGAAAAATAATAGGGTTGGTAATAAAATTGAACAACTATAATGTAATTTTAAGACATAAAGGTGAAGGGGCGCAACCTAGTTCAATGCGCGGGTTGAGAAAATTCAAGCGGGTTGGATATATAGGGTTGAGTGCCGCAACCATTCGGTTTCCCATGGCGGGTTGCAATCAGGCTTCGTGAACCGGCATGTGATTGAACTCGAACTTTGCAAGCATGCTTGAGTGGGTTTTGAAGCCTGATAAAACTGTGGGTTCAACTAAGAATATCCTCCTAGTAGGATTGAAACTAGTTAAATTAGGTTAAAATGATTTGACATAATGTTTTAATTAAGTGATACAGAGGGTATAGGTTTAACTAGGAACACTCCGTCCATCCTTAACAAAGATAGACGCTATAGTTAACTATTAATTCAAGTTTAAAGACTCCTTTGTAATTTTTAACACGCCATGAAGATTTTTATTCGCAAATCGAAGTCTTAAAAAGTCATTTAATCTGATATTATTCCTCGGTGTATTTATTATCACACGAGATCAATATAAAAATATATAAATAGTTAGCACGTGATGTTGCGATAACGTTTTTGCATGTGACAGAATTGTTATAAGCGTGTAGATTAGTCAATGACAAGTTAATTAACGAGGCAATAAAATAATTTTGTATGAAATAATTACATGTTCGAACATGCATGTAAGATTAATTAATCCCAACATTAATATCGTTTTTGGTAGTAGAAAGCTGCAGATATATTCTGTACAGCAACAAAGCAACTTCCTTTTATGCCTTCCATGCCATTAACAACTCAAAAGTAATTACAATCCAAAAATTTCTCTCTGTCTTATGCAACATATGTTTTTTTTTTAGATAAAGCTTTTTTTAGTAAATTGCATTTATTAGTTAAAGTATAAAGATTATGAAATCTCAGAAATTATTAATCTATCTCTCATTTTTCAATCTCATAACGCATTAGAAATCGAAGAACTAATCAGTGATGGACGAATCCATTACTGATCAGTGATGGACGAATCCATTACTGATCAGTAATGGACGAATCCATCGTATGATATAGGATTCATCAGTAATACCTTGTGAAGATATGTGAATAACTCGGGCGTAGGTAAATGCTTCACCGACAGATCACCTAGCTCTATCGACAAACACTTAAATTATTATATTTTTGAATTCTTTTTTGAATTTGACATGTTTGTCGGTCGAGCCTGTCGTTGATATTTTTTTTCACTGAATCACTGACGGACGCGCTTAGAAAGTAAAATTGATTATTTTTTTTTCCTTTTTTGAATTTAACTGATCTATTTGGCGTGCCCTTGATAAGTTTTTTTGTCGTTAAAGTCACTTTTCTAATATTCTAAATGGGATGATCTTAAGTTTTTAAAACTCTAGGCTAAGATGGCAATTGTTAAACCACTTCATATCATTATGATTAATGAGTCCTTTATTCTGTTCATGTGGTCCTCCTCACTCTTATAATGGAATAATTTCCAACCAGGACTCAAAATAAAGAAATAATATGATCAAATAAGACCAGATGCATATCTTAAGAAGGATATTACTACTTTTTTTTTTTTTTAAAAAGAAGGATATTACTAAAGACAAATAATAAAGACAAATGATCTATATTATTTCACTTGAGTTTATTAAAGAAATAATATGATCAAGTAAGACCAGATAGATGTCTTAAGAAGGATATTACTAAAGACATATACTAAAGACAAATGATCTATATATTAGAATCTAGACTTTGATTTTGATGTTTGGTATTAATTTTTGAAACATGTTTATAATATAAACATACACGTGAATTTATCAATAATGATATATAATTTCAGTTATGAAAGGAGGCTTCTCATGAAGTATCATTATTATTTTCTTTTACTATTTGTACTTGAGCAGAAATAGACCTAACTTAAAATGAGCATAACTTTCGCTGAGCTTAAAGTTATGAATATACTACAAGGGAAAGGAACATCTCAACGGATCCAAATTCTATCTAGAGCCCCGATGTTAAACTATACAACTTCTACCCATGTTTACAAAATTTGAATTGTTTTTAAAATTATAAAAGCGTGTGAATATGTGATATGAGTAACTTACGCGTTCACTTAGGTAGTAAATTTAATACGTAAACAATCAATTTCAGTTCTCAATTATTTTTGCTCGGCTTGTAAATGTAAAAGAGGGTTCTTGATTCTTGAAGTAGTATGAGCATTCAGTATTGCATCAATTCTCACAAAAATACTGCCTTCGCCTGCTAATTATTTACATATTTTATTATTATTATTATTATTATTATTATTATTATTATTATTATTATTATTATTATTATTATTATTATGAGCATTTTAAATCATGGAGTAAGTTTGAGAGGCCGAACTTCACAATAGTGATTTGTCTTTCTTGTTTGAGTATTTTATTACTATCTTATTTTTGTCAAGGTACATAATTTGGTACCATACTACATGTTCACATCTAATATTATCACCATATAGTGACTAGAAGACATACAATTTCTCTGATAGTTGTGGATGTAACAATTTATACAAATCGCACGTCATATATGAGAGATGTCGTGTTTACATTAAGTATTCATTCCAATTAATACGACATGCATGTTCTTGAAAATCATAGATGGATTGGGGTTGTAACTTGTAGGAAAACAGATAATATCACTTTGTAGATTCAGGTAACATAATAAATAACATAGTTTATATTTGCACAATAATTCAAAGTTTGGTCATTCAAATAAACACCAAATGAGATTAGAAAAAATAAATAAAAATCAAAATAAGACAAGGAAAATGATAATGATAGTTGAGGTAACAATTTATTGGGAGATTAGACCATTTTCAGTGCATGGATGTTTTCTCGCGTCTTGACTCTTGATGTACACGAAAACATATAATAACATTGATGGTGACATAAGATCTTGGGGACCCATAACTTAGACTACATTGTGGACATGTTTAAGTGACATAGACCAATACGTGGCATTCACATCACCAATTGCTCTTTAAGACAAAAAAAAAATGCACGACCTGGTCGTGGCGTGGAGAGTGGCTTGATAGCACTCATATCACCTTAGTTTTATTATTATTTTTTTAAATTAATAATTAGAGTAATTAAATAAAGATAACATTTTATATAATAAACATAACATAAACTACAAATAAAGAAATTACATAAAAAACTAACCTAACCCAAATTAAACATAAAAAATATAATAAACATAAATAAAAACCTATCTAGTGTCGGCTTGATCATTTTGCCATACCGATATGTGAGAAAATTCACCGTTGTTGCGAAGTTCGTACTCGATTTTTGTGAGTGCAATGGGCTCGTGTTTTGGGGTATTGGCTCGGATTTGTTGCAAGGTTGTTTAGTGGAGAACCTTGAATCATTGGCACTTGTTTTGAAGATCGGTCCACTTACGGTTTAGTGGGTGGGTGTTTCGGTTTGAATCACCGAATCAACCCTCAGCCATGTAGGGTTATTGTTGATTTCCGTCCACGCCATAACTAGGGCAATCTCTTCATCCCCAGTCCAACAAGTCTGTTTGATCAATAGATTTTGGGGTGGGGAAGACGGTGGAGAATGGGTTATAAATAGGTAAATTTGAAATAAATGGTAACTTTGATTTTTTTTTTATTTTTTTTACCATTGTGAAATGTTCCGTTTTTGGGCCCAATCAAAATCCTCTATGTAACCGTTAGGATTGCCTTACGCGGTGGAAATCTTCACCGAATATGCCCCACGCCATTGTCCACACTGGACACCAGAGTGGTGTGGTTGGGCTTCACAGCCCCTTCCACTCCTCCACATAGTGTAGTCTTTGGGGGGAGCAATCTGGCATAGTACTCTTTCCCCATCCAATCATATGGGCCTCATATCAAATTCACCCTCAAGTACCCTAGAGAAGCTTAGGGGGTGACGACGGTGTTGCCTAGCAGTTTTAATTAGATCTAATATTTTAATTGGAGGAGACATTGTCAAATGGTCAAAAAGCACAAAGCATTAAATGGTCAAAACATACAAACCACACACCCTTCTCGGTAGGCCTGTAAACGAACCGAACGTTCATGAACTGTTCGTGAATTGTTCGGCGGGAAGTTCGTTTATGTTCGTTTATTTAAGTAAATGAACGAACACGAACATAGTTTTTTGTTCGTTTAATTAAACGAACGAACATGAACACACGTTTCGTTCGTTCGTTTATGTTCATGAACATTCGTTTATGTTCGTTCATTTGTGTTCATTTATGTTCGTTTAATTAAACTTTACTTTATTATTATATACAATATATTCGATATGTTCTAAAAACTTAACCCTAACATTCTAAACATATCAACCGCTCTCCACACTTCACACTCTCACCTCCCTTCTTCTCCACACTCCACAACCCTACCTTCTTTCATTTTTGGCCGGCCATCTCCATAGCCCTGTCTCCAGCCTCCACGGCCCCATCTCCACTCTTCAGCATCCACAACGCCGCAAGTATGACCCACCTTCACTTATCGTTTTTTTCTCTATAGCTTTGTGGATATTTTTTTTCTCTATAGCTTTGTTCATTTGTGTTCGTTTATGTTCATTTTTGTTCGTTTATATTGATCATTTGTGTTCGTTTATGTTCATGAACTGTTCGTTTAGGTTTTAAAAGAACGAACATAAATGAACACGAACATGACAAATTTCTTAATGAACGAACACAAACACAAAAATGTGTTCGATTATGTGTTCGTGTTCGTGTTCGGTTAAAGTTAAATGAACAAACACGAACACGTCTGTGTTCGTGTTCGTTCGGTTCATTTACAGGCCTACTTCTCGGCAATATGTTGCCATAAAAATCAAATCTACAACCTTTTCTAAGGGGTGACGACGGTATTACCTAGCCATAATGTAACTAAAAAGGGGTACCCGCAAGGTGTCCCGTCTCCCTTATATCAAACTTATGTTTAATAAGAAATCAAACATAATTACGAGAATCATTTACTATTACACAGAATAATAGATATAAGGAATATCAAATATTATATAACATGTTTATTTGATAAACATATAACATAATAAAATCATTATATTATGCTACAACTAAAGAAAACATATAACATGTTCAGTGTAAACTATTTTTTTTACATCTACACCACCAAAGAAAACATATTTTTTTAAATGCAAAACTGCCTTCGATCGATAATGTCACAAGAAAATAAATAATTAAATAAAACTATGTGTTTAGGTTCTTAATTAATAAGGAAACATAATAATAAGGAAACATAAAAAATGTGTCGCATGAAAAATTAGAAAAATAAAAAGAAACTAATTAAATATTGAGTTTGCTCCCATGTTCCAGGCGCTCTTAGTACTTGTTTGAACATATTTGTACATATAAATCATTAAGAATTTAATTCAGCTACATAGCCATTAATATAATAATAAGGTAATAGTGTAACGTGACTACTAACTAAACCCTAATTTAAAAAAAAAACTTCAACAAACAAACAAATGTCCCTTTTCTATTTAAGCACACCATGCATGGCAAGTAACATCCGAACTAGTCTTCACATACACTTTAATTTGCTTCTCTCTACTACCTGAAGATCGTTCATGGCATCAATTGAGACAGGGGTTCCTTCATATGTCTCTGGTAAAGGTTTATTCGCTTTTGTGAACCAACAAAAGGTTGATGTAGCCTTGAGGGCCTTTATGTTCATATGTTCCTTGGTTTCGGTCGTTGTTACGGCCACTTCTAAACAAAGCACGAAGATCCCTGTTTCACCGGTTATGTCAATAAACGTCGATGCAAAATTTACTCATGTCGCATCATTTACGTAAGTATAGTAGTAACCTATAATGTAAATATATATTTTGGTTACCATATATTTGATTAGTACTGTGTCACAACATATTAGATATACCATTATTTGATTAATATTTGATTTATATTGGGTTACATGTATTAGCTCCGCTTAAATGTATATATGTGTGGCCCTCAGGGGGCAAAAGTAAAGTTGCAACAATTTTAATGTTATTTTACTAATTTCGTGAAAATAACGTTAAAAACGACGGATGGTTAATTATGCATCATGTGGTGGTGTTGATAGCCAAAAGACAAGGAGTTACATGCACCAATCGGGCTTGTCCTGATTGCGAAGTGTTATGTGCCTTATGTCCAATGCTTGAAACAAAACCGCTATCGAGTCGGGGGTCTCACTAGAAGTAGCCTCTCTATTCCCACGGGGTAGAGGTAAGGCTGTTTACATCTTACCCTCCTCAGACCCTACCTTAGATTTGCTATTGGTGAGATTAACTGAGTATGATAATGATGATGATGGTGGGTTACATGTATACTAGTATGAAGCATTTTTGATCAATTGGGTCAAAATTATTAAAATTATACAATTTTCCTATATTTAATTTCCTCAACCACATACAGGTACTTCATAACAGCATTTTCGTTTATCGGCTTGTATAGCATGATCACTGGCTACGCGTCATATTCAGCACTAAAGAAACAAGAACGAAGCACAACAAACCAGCAGTTACAGTTCCTACTACTAGATATTGTAAGGCCAATATCAACTAGTGATCATGTTTGATATAATTTTTTTAATGGCAATTTAATCCTACTCCTAATCTACTGATTTTAATCTAATGGTATTGTCCTAAGGGGACATCCAAAATGTTGAGAGTTCAACTCCTGCGGGGTAAAAATTGTGATGTATTTATTCTAAAAAATCTAGGAACGGTTGTTGTTTTTTGAACGGCAAATTTCCACTCCTTGTGGGACTTGAACCCATGACCTCCCCTTAGGTGTTCCTAGAAGCTTTGCTTCTACCATTGGGCCACCAACCCCAATGGATAACTAGTATTTTAACTAGTAGGAACGGTTGTTAACTAGTATTTTACGTATGTGCAGTTGATTTTAGGGATAGCGGCATCTGCAACAGGAGCCGCAGGAGGAGTGGCATACGAAGCACTCAAAGGAAACCCTCATATCCGATGGATGAAGATGTGCAATACGTTTGATACGTTCTGTGACCATGTTGGAGCTGCCGGATTTGTGGCACTTGTAAATTCGGCCTCAATCATACTGCTCATTTGGTTATCCATTGGTGCTATTGTGAAGAACAGTGGACTGTGATATATAGTTCGGTTGATTTCGAGTTTTTATTTTTAGTTATGTGTTCTTGTTTGAGTTGGTGAAGTTCATGACTAGTTAATTAGATCATACGTGATCATTGGCCTATTGCTAAATATGAACTAGCTTTTTTTTCCTTGGTCGTGTATTTTCTATGTTTTTTCTTTTCTTTATTATCCATGCATTTGCATGGTGATTATTGCTATTGTAACATTAATGTGGGTGCAAAGTAGCCAAGATTTTATATTAAAATGTTTGAGTTGGTGAAGTTCATGACTAGTAAATTAGATCATACATGATCATTGGCCTATTGTTATATATGAGCTAGCTGTTTTTTCTCCTTGGTTGTGTATTTTCTATGTTTTTCTTTTCTTTATTATCCATGCATTTGCATGGTGATTATTGTTATTGTAACATTAATGAGGGTTCAAAGTAGCGAAGATTTTATATTAAAACTTTTCAGACCTTTTTTATATTGGAGATATATTAATAATAATCGCATTATTATTGTATTTGCGTATACACTTTTATAATTATCTCTTAATTTGTAATATCTCTTAATTTATATATTTAACAAACTATAGAATGGTGCCTGCGCGATGCGGCAGAAAATACAGACATTGTTAGAGTGTACATGGTTCTGTCGATGCAGTAGTTATCTTTAACTGAAGTCATCAGCTACTCTATTTTATTAACCAATCGTTCTTTTGGTTAATCAGTTCATTTTGGTTAGATTGAGTTTTTAATTTCATTTAACAGCCAAAACCAAACTTGGGCTAAAACTTTTGCATAACATAATATTGAGGTATAAATACATTAAATAGAGGTATAAATATGAAATTCATAAATTGGAGGCATAAAATCCATAAATATATGAACATGTAAATGCTTTGGTTTGGTTCAGTTAATTTTGTTTAAACGAGGGTACAAAAAAATCAATAAACGATTTTTGGTTAATTCGGACTTCCCTTAGTAGGTTTTTAGTTAATTCAGTGTTTGGTTTAATGCAGTCCGTTCGTCTGTTTTCAGCTTGGTTTCAGTTAACAATTCAATTATTGCTCACCTATAGATACTGTTAATCAGGTAAAATATATTGAAAAAACTACAGAAATACTAAACATAAAAAGAATATGGTTTAATCTTTTTAAAAATAATTTAGCATACGAAAATTTAGGGCCATTTAAAAATGATTACTGATTGTCTCGTCTTTTAACATATTTTCCATCAACGGACATTGACTAACAAAATCCTAACCCCGTTAGTGTATGATGATGTGAAAAAAAAAACATAACATTTGGCAGCCATCACCACCACCACCACCACCATCACCAATCCCCACCCCCACTACAATCACAATTACCACAATCTTCCTTCCGTTCACTCTTTCACTACCACTACACCGCCACCATCACCATGAAAACCATCCCCACAGCCACTGCTATCATCACTATCGCATATGTAAACCCTAGAACTTGCAAACCCCCATCAACATCACCATCGCACCAATAAACCCTAGATCCTCCCACACCCGTTTCATCTATAAACCAAATTTAGGTTAAAATCTCTTTTGGATTATGAAATGCGGGATGGCGAATTCCTGGAATAAGCCATACAACTCACTAAACCCATTGTTTCATCTTCTTTAAACCCTACCCAATCGTTGCATCAATTATTCCGGGCACCTCCGCCACCCGTGTACGATCCCTTGATCATTTATTCTCCTCCTAGAGAGTTATCTCAATGACTGAAGGGGGATAATCATAGACCCTTTTTCCTATAAGGGTTTGATTGCGCAGTGTCTTTAAATGGATACAATCAGGGTTTTAATCCTAGTTCTTCTCCCTTGCTTGACAAGGATAAGTGATCTAAGCAGCAAGAAATTAATTGGTTGAAGGTTTATTTCATCTGGTTATGTTTGAAGTTGATAGAAGTTTACTACATTTTATTTGGGTTATTTTGGAATATTAGCAATAATGTTGCTTGTTTGGGATATTAATGGTATGGTTTTATGTCACACCCTCAAATTTCCACTGCGGGGTTTTACCGCGAGGCGCATGACATACCAGGATCCCATAGCCATAAGTCATATGAAAGAACTCTAAATGCCCAAACCATTTAGTTCGTTTTCAAAAACCAAGTTTAGTTAAGCTGCGGAAGCGTAAACCAAATTAAACCTTTTAAAAACCATGCGCAAAACAACGCGCCCAAATCAAAACCATATGAAAGAAAAAGTATAAGCATGATATATAATTTAGGTGTATGCCCAAGACCCAAATGCAGTGAACGTGCAGTGCTTCCTAATCGTAACACCGGAAGCTAACTACCTGCAAAAGCATGTAAATGGTGGGTCAACAAGCAATGTTGGTGAGTTCACTAAGTAAAATAGGTGAGTAAGTAAAAGTGTAGGTTTCCCAAACAACGTAACCAAGTAAAAGTGTCGGTCTCCCAGACCACATAACAACAAGTAAGAACGTCGGCCTCCCCGGCCACAAGTAACCAGCTAATTCACATGCCAGGGGTAGCTAACCCACTCATGATAACTAATACCGGCGAATACCGAACTACTAATGAACGAGTTCCCACAACAGTGAGTATAGTGCCTTGCGTCATTGCCCATCAACAATGACATATGTTTTAAGTTATTAGTTCACACCCATGCTCCCAGCACGATGTGAGGTTTGTTAAACCTAATAGCGCTATCAATTAGTAACCCGCTTGCCCACCCGGCAATTGATTCGGTATTTTGAAGGACTTGAATGATAGGGTTGGTTTAGTTCATCAAGGACATATAGCATGAATTAGTAACAGTAGATTCACCCCGTGAACCATGCACCCCAAAACCCGGGATGTGTAAAAGTAGTCCCAAACCGGACTAGAAACGTTAAGTAAGTTGTCTCAACCCGAGACGCAGGCTTTTGAGAAAAGAGTAGTGGAACTCACCTTAGGTTGCAAGTGAATAATCCAAATTCCATAAATAGTAATGAGCTACCGACTCCCTATTACAAATGTCACTAGGTGAGTATATGTGCATAACCAATACACCATACAACTCGTTTGTCCAAGACTTTTAAAAGTTCAAAACCGTGTAGTGACACCTAATGACTCTACATGCACAAGTATGTCCTACGTATCCCGTTGGTGATCATAGTGATTATTATCAGTTTAATACATCAAATACATCTCATACAAGTTTCCATACAAGTTCATGTCAAATACATACCATATAAGACTCCAAATAGTCACATAATGATCCCGTACACAATCTGCGTTTTTAGGGCAGATTGTGCGCTGTGAAAAACGAATTATTTAAAATACTTAACGAATGAATTAAAGTCCCAAATGTTTACTGAGTATTCATGGGGATTCAGTTGCAAACCCATATTTTTGTTTTGTCTTAAAACCAAACACAAAAATTATTAAAATTCGTACAACACAGCTATGTCCAGAAAATTTCCACAACAGGTCAGTTTAGTAGAAAAATTCCCAAAAATTGTGTATTCATCCAAACGGGATGAATCCACTTGGAAAAGCCGAGTTTTTCCAATGTCAACCTACTATCCAAATTTCAAAGCTTAACGCTTTGTAAATCTCAAGTTATGACCATTTAAAGTTGACCCAATTTACAAATCCGAAAATCTGATATGACCTCTAATCAAATAAAATTCCAAAAACGACTCAAACGACGTCCAAATCTGATGGTTTTGCCCATTATGAAAAGCTAAGACCATGTACATTACAATCATGTAAAGAAATCATCAAAACAATAAATTTAACATCACAGCACAGACCCTACAAAACATCATAACGAATCTGCCAGAAACTGAAACTTGCATCCCAAGTTATTCACAAACCCTAATTATGCATAAAAATCTCTAATACATGCATAACCCATATTATCATGATCAAACACATATATTATCATACAAAAACCCTAATTATGATTACTAACAACAATCATCATCATCAAATCATCATGAACATTCAAGAACTCCTACTAACACATATATGCGATTATGTATACATGCATGCTCCATGATTTTTAAACTTTTCAAGCATTATTAATCATCAAAAACATGTAAAGATTACACCTTTCAATGCAAGAGTCCTCAAAGCCTAGAGATTACACCCAAACAAGCTTGAAGGGATGAATAAGATTGATGTTTGTTGAAAAGTGAAGGTGTGTGTGTGTGGGGATGTTCACAGCGCCAAGGGTGTTTAGGGTTAGGGTTTTTTTTTGAACTATAATTATAATAGGATTTGGCTTGTTGCCCAAGTAATTGGGTATTAGGGCCCTTTTAGCCCACTAATTGGACCCGTTAACCATGTTTTAGCCCAATACCGGACCCGATAATATTAATCACCCTAAATTGCATAAAAACCATTGTTCATATTATCTCATAACATGTTAATCATAAGGTGCACGTATTTTGCATGATTTACATATTAACTATCCATCAAACGGTAATTCACGTAAGCATGTAATCCACATAAGCATGTAACTTCACGTTCATCATACTACAACTGTACACATTATTATGTATGCCAGATAAATCACCAACGCTCGGGATACGGGACTCGTGTGTGCGTCAAAATAAAGATTTTCCTAGTTATCACATATGTTAATATCATCTAACATATGTTAGGCCTACTTAACTAACCCTAGTTAAGTATCTAACCATGTATGAACATGTAAGTTAACTAGAGTTCAGTAAAAGTATTAACCTGAAAATGCGGTGTGTCACATCATCCCCAAGTTGAAAAGAATTTCGTCCCGAAATTCAGCAAGTTAACAATAAAGCCAGCTATAAAAATGTGTGCTTGGTTCCCGGATGTCACATCATCACCAAGTTGAAAAGAATTTCGTCCCGAAATTCAGCAAGTTAACAATAAAGCCAGCTATAAAAATGTGTGCTTGGTTCCCGGATGTCACATCATCCCCAAGTTGAAAGGAATTTCGCCCCGAAATTCACTTTGAAAGAGCTGCTTTATGTTCCGCGTTTGATCTATGTACGATTTCAGGTTCAGTAAAGAGATGTGGGTATTTGAGTCTCATCTGATCCCTGCGTTCCCAAGTGTATTCCGGTCCTAGACGGGAATTCCATCGCACCTTAACGATAGGTATGGTGCTTTTCCTGAGTTTCTTGACGCCCTGCTCAAGAATTTCCACTGGTTCTTCCACGAACCGCAGCTGTTCGTCCACCTGGATCTCCTCCAGTGGCACTGCTAATGTTGAATCCGACAGACACTTCTTCAGATTCGATACATGAAATACGTTGTGTACTCCACTGAGTTCCTCAGGAAGATTTAATTCGTAAGCTACTGGACCAACCCTTTTGATAATCTCAAATGGTCCAACGTATCGTGGGTTCAGTTTTCCCAGTTTGCCGAAGCGTATCACACCCTTCCATGGTGACACCTTCAATAGTACCTTGTCCCCAACCTGGAACTCCAAAGGTTTCCTACGTTTATCAGCGTAGCTTTTCTGTCGATCACGAGCAGCAGCCATCCGATTTCTGATTTGTACAATCTTCTCAGAAGTCTCATGCACAAGTTCGGGACCTGTCAGTTGGCTATCCCCAACTTCAGTCCAGCAGAGGGGAGATCTACACTTGTGTCCATAAAGTGCCTCAAAAGGCGCACACTGAATCGAAGTGTGATAACTATTGTTATAGGAGAATTCAATCAGAGGCAAGTGCTTGTCCTAATTAATTCCGAAGTCCACCACGCATGCTCGTAGTAGATCTTCCAGTGTTTGGATGGTACGTTCACTTTGTCCATCCGTCTGGGGGTGATAGGCTATGCTCATGTCTAAACGAGTCCCCAAAGCATCTTGGAGAGTTTCCCAAAAATGGGATGTAAATCGCGCGTCGCGATCCGATATAATAGAAGTAGGCACCCCGTGCCTAGAGACAACCTCTTTGATATAGATGTTAGCCAGCTTCTCCAGCTTGTCTGTGTCCTTTATTGCAAGAAAATGTGCTGATTTGGTCAAACGATCGACGAGACCCAAATCATTTTGTGCCCACTTGGCGTTCTTGGGAGCTTTGTGATAAAGTCCATAGAAATTCCATCCCATTTCCACATCGGAATTTCTGGTTGCTGGAGCAAGCCTGAAGGTTTCTGGTATTCGATCTTGACCTTGGCACAAGTCAGACATTTTCCAACATAAGTAGCTATTTCTGCCTTCATGTTCGGCCACCAGTAAAGAGTTTTGAGGTCCTGGTACATTTTATCCGAACCGGGATGTACCGAATAACGAGATGTGTGAGCCTCATCGAGCACTAGTTGTCTAAGATCCCCAAATCGTGGAATCCAGACTCGATTCATGAAGTGCTGAAGACCCTCTGTCCCCAGTTCCAGGTGCTTATCAGCACCGTTCAAAGTTTCAAGCCCGATGTTTTCCTCTTTTAAAGCCACGCCCTGGGCTTCACGTATCTTTTCAGGAAGATTAGGATGTATGGTAAGTTGTAAGGCTTGCACTCGTTTAGGTTTCGTTTCTTTACGGCTTAGGGCATCTGCTACTACGTAAGCTTTCCCTGGATGGTACTTGATGGCAAGTCATAATCATTCAAGAGCTCGACCCATCGATGTTGTCGTATGTTTAGCACCTTCTGATCAAATATATGCTGGAGGCTCTTATGATCAGTGAAAATCGTGCACTTTGTCCCATAGAGGTAGTGCCTCCAAATTTTGAGAGCGAAGACCACCGCTCCCAGTTCCAAGTCGTGAGTGGGGTAATTCTTCTCATGAACTTTTAGTTGTCGTGAAGCATACGCGATCATTTTTTCGCGTTGGATCAAAACACACCCTAAACCCTGGATAGATGCATCACAGTACACCACAAAGTCCTCCGTACCCTCAGGTAGTGCTAATATTGGTGCACTGCAAAGTTTAGCCTTCAATAATTGGAAAGCAGATTCTTGGCCATCTCCCCACTTGTAAGTAATCCCCTTCTGTGTCAGAGCAGTGAGGGGTTGAGCGATCTTTGAGAATCCCTCAATGAATCTGCGATAATATCCCGCAAGACCAAGGAACTGTCGCACCTCTGTAGGAGTCTTAGGGGCCTCCCACTTTTTAATCGCGTCAATCTTGGCGGGATCGACATGTATTCCTGCCTTGTTCACCACGTGACCCAAGAATTGGACCTCACGAATCCAGAAGTCACATTTAGAAAATTTTGCATATAGCTGCTCATTTCTCAGAAGTTCCAAGATTAGCCACAGGTGTTGCTCATGCTCTTCCCTGCTCTTGGAATAGATCAAAATATCATCTATGAACACTATGACAAATTTGTCCAAATAAGGCTTGCACACACGGTTCATAAGGTCCATGAACACAGCTGGTGCGTTGGTTAGCCCAAATGGCATTACCAAAAATTCATAGTGCCCATAACGAGTTCGAAAGGCTGCTTTCGCAACATCCTCCTCTCGGACTCTCAGCTGGTGATACCCTGACCTTATGTCAATCTTGGAATAGAAACTTGACCCTTGAAGCTGGTCGAATAGGTCGTCAATACGAGGCAAAGGGTAGCGGTTCTTAATTGTCACCTTATTCAACTCTCGATAATCAATACACATGCGGAAACTCCCATCCTTCTTCTTAACAAACAATACTGGGGCTCCCCAAGGTGAAGAACTAGGCCTAATGAGACCCCTATCCAATAGCTCTTGGAGTTGGGTAGATAGTTCTTGAAGTTTGCCCGGTGCTAGGCGGTACGGTGCACGCGCAACTGGGGCCGCTCCTGGTGTAAGGTCAATTTGAAATTCCACTTGTCGAACAAGTGGAAGTCCGGGTAGTTCCTCTAGGAAGACATCTGGAAAATCCTGAACTACAGGGATGTCCTCAATTTTTGTTTCAACTTCAGCTCGAGTATCAGAAATGTTAGCCAATATGGCTGGGTAGCCCTTCCAAATACACTTCTGGGCTTTCAGGAAAGAGATGATGCCCACCATGGCACCACCACGATCACCCTGGACAGATAAGAGTTCTCCACTAGGGAGAGGGATACAAACAATCTTCTCCTGACAGAGAATTTCAGTGTGTTGCTTGGACAACCAGTCCATGCCAGCCACGAAATCAAAGCTTCCTAGGGTGATAGGTAAGAGGTCGATGGCAAACAATTGTCCATCTAGTTCGAGCTTACAGTCACGATGGATGTGGGTTACCTCAACAGGCTTCCCATCAACTAACTTTATGGTGTACGGGGTATCAAGAAGAGTAGGAACCATCCCTAGTTGTTTGCTAAGTTTTGATGACACAAAACTATAGTCCGCACCAGTATCATATAAAATAGAAGCAAGAGTGTCGTTCAAGGAACACGCACCCGTCACAACATTGTTATCAATCCTAGCTTCCCCAGAGCCCATCACAAATGCTCTTCCACGAGCCCCATTGTTGTTGTTGCTGTAGTGGCTGTTGTTGTTGAAGGACTCATACCTCATACTATCCCACGTTCTTTTGCTATCACCAAAAGTAGAAGATGAAGCACCCTGCTTCGGAAAAGTACCATGCTCAACAGCCTCGTCGGTGATTTTGCAAGCCAAGTGAAAGATTTGTTATATTCTGGATAGGTGAGCTGTAGTAGCCATGCCACGAACCTGTGGGTCCAACCCCTTTGGTATGAAGCTCGATCCGTTTGTAATGTAGGTTAAATAGATTTAAGCATATAGTAGCTATCTCCTGTAGCTTGGTAGTGTAGGAGTCGATCTCAGACCCAACCGTCTTTAGATAACAAATTTCTAAATTTCGTCACGGGGGTTACATTCTCCACCCAAGTATCTGTAACTCATCGAGTGTGTATGTAGCATACATTATCCCATCCTGCCTGGGGCAAATGCACATGGCAAAGACTTATACTATCGAAGCAATCAGACGGTCTCCTTCAGTTCCGTTGGAGTTATCGAGGTTTACAACCAATAAAAGCCTTGAAAATACGATGGCAGGTTGTTGTTGCGGCATGCGCGTTCAAGGAATAAGGAAGTTCAAATGCGAAAGTCAAGGGAAAAGAATGATTTAGCAACTTAGATCTTTACTAGCTTGAAAAAGATTTGAGGGCCTCAACCACCCTGTTGTTGATCATAAAAATTCACTCTTATCTAGGTTTACAAAAGAAAAGGAAAGAAAATACTAGCAAGGAAGGGTAGGAGCAAGTCGCCGTCACGTTCTGACAAGATAGTGGAGCATTCATCCTTACTTTCCCATGTGTTCGTTCTACTCGAGTTTTCCTTCCATCCCTTCTTCTTCCTCTTTCGCGGGTATCGATGTTATGTGGATCTCGCTGCATATAGTCTCCAACTCTGGTCCTATGCAAGTTAGTTCAGTGGTCAGTTGCACCACTTGTTCCTCCAATCGTGGTTGTCAGTCATTAGTAGGTTTCGTCTTTCCTTGAGATGTTGCACTACGTCGTAGGCCTTTACATAACTCCTCAAGAGTGTGAGTAACAAGTTCTGACCTGATGTGTTCCCGTGAATTTACTATAAACTCACAATGAATATGGATATGCAAGTCGTACAATCGCTCGCTCATACTGGGCGTAAGGGTACCAAAGTAAGAATAAAATTCTATATGAGTAACCCAGTCTTGTCTGAGTTTCAAATGAGGGTAAGAAAGGTCAAACAACAAGGAACAGAAACTAATTGTCTCCTTGCTCATTGAAAAAGGATAAGTCTCAGTATTTGACTTTCTTTGAATATGATTCGTTTTAATGGTACCACGCCATGCGCATCGTGAAACTTCCTGTGTACGTGCGCCACAACGCTCGCAAGGGCTTTCTCCCCAGTACTGTTATCGTTTCCTTATCCATGAGGTTTGTTAGGATACTAATCCCAGTAATGCGCCACCTGGTGTAACCCTGGGTACCCACCAGTGACATGTTCAGAATATGTAGCCAAAAGCTAATTGTGCACTTAAGCTGTGAGTGTACAAATACTAATGCTATGATGGTTATAGACTAGACTCAACATGTAGTCCTAGTTCACTATAACCAATGGCTCTGATACCAATCTGTCACACCCTCAAATTTCCACTGCGGGGTTTTACCGCGAGGCGCATGACATACCAGGATCCCATAGCCATAAGTCATATGAAAGAACTCTAAATGCCCAAACCATTTAGTTCATTTTCAAAAACCAAGTTTAGTTAAGCTGCGGAAGCGTAAACCAAATTAAACCTTTTAAAAACCATGCGCAAAACAACGCGCCCAAATCAAAACCATATGAAAGAAAACGTATAAGCATGATATATAATTTAGGTGTATGCCCAAGACCCAAATGCAGTGAACGTGCAATGCTTCCTAATCGTGACACCGGAAGCTAACTACCTGCAAAAGCGTGTAAATGGTGGGTCAACAAACAATGTTGGTGAGTTCACTAAGTAAAATAGGTGAGTAAGTAAAAGCGTAGGTTTCCCAAACCACGTAACCAAGTAAAAGTGTCGGTCTCCCAGACCACATAACAACAAGTAAGAACGTCGGCCTCCTCGGCCACAAGTAACCAGCTAATTCACATGCCAGGGGTAGCTAACCCACTCATGATAACTAATACCGGCGAATACCGAACTACTAATGAACGAGTTCCCACAACAGGGAGTATAGTGCCTTGCGTCATTGCCCATCAACAATGACATGTTTTAAGTTATTAGTTCACACCCATGCTCCCAGCAGGATGTGAGGTTTGTTAAACCTAATAGCGCTATCAACTAGTAACCCGCTTGCCCACCCGGCAACTGATTCGGTATTTTGAAGGACTTGAATGATAGGGTTGGTTTAGTTCATCAAGGACATATAGCATGAATTAGTAATAGTAGATTCACCCCGTGAACCATGCACCCCAAAACCCGGGATGTGTAAAAGTAGTCCCAAACCGGACTAGAAACGTTAAGTAAGTTGTCTCAACCCGAGACGAATGCTTTTGAGAAAAGAGTAGTGGAACTCACCTTAGGTTGCAAGTGAATAATCCAAATTCCATAAATAGTAATGAGCTACCGACTCCCTATTACAAATGTCACTAGGTGAGTATATGTGCATAACCAATACACCATACAACTCGTTTGTCCAAGACTTTTAAAAGTTCAAAACCGTGTAGTGACACCTAATGACTCTACATGCACAAGTATGTCCCGTTGGTGATCATAGTGATTATTATCAGTTTAATACATCAAATACATCTCATACAAGTTTCCATACAAGTTCATGTCAAATACATACCATATAAGACTCCAAATAGTCACATAATGATCCCGTACACAATCTGCGTTTTTAGGGCAGATTGTGCGCTGTGAAAAACGAATTATTTAAAATACTTAACGAATGAATTAAAGTCCCAAATGTTTACTGAGTATTCATGGGGATTCAGTTGCAAACCCATATTTTTGTTTTGTCTTAAAACCAAACACAAAAATTATTAAAATTCGTACAACACAGCTATGTCCAGAAAATTTCCACAACAGGTCAGTTTAGTAGAAAAATTCCCAAAAATTGTGTATTCATCCAAACGGGATGAATCCACTTGGAAAAGCCGAGTTTTTCCAATGCCAACCTACTGTCCAAATTTCAAAGCTTAACTCTTTGTAAATCTCAAGTTATGACCATTTAAAGTTGACCCAATTTACAAATCCGAAAATCTGATATGACCTCTAATCAAATAAAATTCCAAAAACGACTCAAACGACGTCCAAATCTGATGGTTTTGCCCATTATGAAAAGCTAAGACCATGTACATTACAATCATGCAAAGAAATCATCAAAACAATAAATTTAACATCACAGCACAGACCCTACAAAACATCATAACGAATCTGCCAGAAACTGAAACTTGCATCCCAAGTTATTCACAAACCCTAATTATGCATAAAAATCTCTAATACATGCATAACCCATATTATCATGATCAAACACATATATTATCATACAAAAACCCTAATTATGATTACTAACAACAATCATCATCATCAAATCATCATGAACATTCAAGAACTCCTACTAACACATATATGCGATTATGTATACATGCATGCTCCATGATTTATAAACTTTTCAAGGATTATTAATCATCAAAAACATGTAAAGATTATACCTTTCAATGCAAGAGTCCTCAAAGCCTAGAGATTACACCCAAACAAGCTTGAAGGGATGAATAAGATTGATGTTTGTTGAAAAGTGAAGGTGTGTGTGTGTGGGGATGTTCACAGCGCCAAGGGTGTTTAGGGTTAGGGTTTTTTTTTGATCTATAATTATAATAGGATTTGGCTTGTTGCCCAAGTAATTGGGTATTAGGGCCCTTTTAGCCCACTAATTGGACCCGTTAACCATGTTTTAGCCCAATACCGGACCCGATAATATTAATCACCCTAAATTGCATAAAAACCATTGTTCATATTATCTCATAACATGTTAATCATAAGGTGCACGTATTTTGCATGATTTACATATTAACTATCCATCAAACGGTAATTCACGTAAGCATGTAATCCACATAAGCATGTAACTTCACGTTCATCATACTACAACTGTACACATTATTATGTATGCCAGATAAATCACCAACGCTCGGGATACGGGACTCGTGTGTGCGTCAAAATAAAGATTTTCCTAGTTATCACATATGTTAATATCATCTAACATATGTTAGGCCTACTTAACTAACCCTAGTTAAGTATCTAACCACGTATGAACATGTAAGTTAACTAGAGTTCAGTAAAAGTATTAACCTGAAATGCGGGGTGTCACATTTTAAATTGTTTTTAATTCAACTATTATTTTTTGTTGGTGGTGATGGTGGTAGTTGTCATGATGGTGGTAGCTGCTATGGTGGTAGTGGTGCAATTGTGGTGAGAGAGGGAAGCGAAGGAAGTTGGTGGTGGCTACCATGGCGGTGGTGGTGTGGTGGATGCCAAATGTTATGTTTTGCCATACCAGCATTCAAGTCATCATCCATGTCATCATACACTAAGATCAACTACAATGGTGGTGTTTGTTTGGATTTCCAAACTGCCACATCATTTTAAACCATAATCCTTTCAAACACATTTTTTTCCTACAACCATAAACCATTCAAAACCTCCACCTCACTATCCACCTCGTCGCCTACTTCTCCTTTTTTTTTTATTTAACCTCTATCTAAATTTATATACTATATTTTTATTTTTACTTATAAGAATATTATTTATTTAATAAAACTAAGTTTATTAGTTAAAAATAGTAAATAAATAAAAGTATGGAAACATAAAAGTGAATTTATTAAATAAAAAAATTAAATAATAACGTTTGAGTAAAATAAAAGTAAATTTAGGTTATGTAATATTTTTAATTAAGTATGTATAATATTTAATTTTTATTTTATATTTCCAACGGCTATTTTTCTAACGGATACTTGGCAAATGGTCACATTTCAAGCAGCTATTTTTTCAAACCGTTAGTTTCGGTGCCTATAAATTGAACCCAACTTTTCAGTTCTCAATACAATTCACCACAAGCACTCATTAAAAAATAGCAAGAAGAGGTTGGACTGAAGATGTAGCTTTAATGAACTCTTGGGTTCACCTCTGCGATAATGAGTTACGACGAGATGTATTGTTTAAAAAAGCCATATTTCAAGAATTCAAACAACTTGTAGATGAAACCGATACAATTTGGTCCAAGCTCTTTTGAGGTTGATGCTTTTGAAAGAGAAGGCTACTTGGTTTAATCATCTCTTCAACACTATAATGGATCATGGTTCCGGTGGAACGGAGGCTGAAGGAATTGCCGAGGCTCTTCGCCAATAACAGAGGCAGCATAGTAGCATAATTACTCACATCGTTGTCTGGGAAATAATAAAAGTAAGAGTGTTGTATTTGGATTCCGACTCTGACGGTTCAGGAGTTGATGATTAGTTTAATTATGTAGTTTGCTTAACTTTAAGTATCTAGCTTGTTTAATTATGTACTATGTGTAATGTTTTTAATTTATATTTTTAAAATACAAATGTTTAGTTTAAATATAAAACCCATAATTCACAACCTAATACCAATTATATATAAAAACACAAAATATTTAACCTAATACACAATTAAAAAGGGGGGACTCACACCTAATCAAACGGACCAGTATGGTATATCGGACAGACCACCTTAGGACTTTGTCGTTCAATGGTGATGGTTTGTTTGGTGAGGTCCGATTGGTTTGGACTTCATATGGACTTCTCCATTGAGGACGAGCGGTTGTTTCCACTGTGGGAGTGAAACACACTTTAAAAGGGATTGTCCCTAGCTCCACGGTGACAACAACAACAACAACAACAACGGTGATAACAACAATTGGAACAAAGATGACAACAATGCGTAACGGGTACATTCTTTATGAATGATAAACTTGCTAATGTCCTATTTGATTCTGATGCTGATTGAACATGTGCCTTTGGACTTTAGCAAAACTCCAGGGTTAGACCCAACTCTCTTTTAACCTAAAGACCCCGTAGAACTAATTGATGCTAAGCTTGTTGAAGTTACCTAGCGCAATCGCGAGTGTAATCATGTACGATTTAACTAACCTTTAAGTATCGATATCATCATCCCAACTGACCTTCGTAGCGCTGACGTCATCATGGGCGTGGACGGGTTGTCCAAGCCATGTACTAAAACCCTTGGTGCGAGATAAAGATGGTTGTCCCTCATTTTGGTAGGGGAAATCTTATCTGGCCAGAGACATCGAAACAACGCCAGTGTTGGCACCACTCTTTTAGGAAACTCAGAGCTCGTAATTGAAAACTCGAATTGAATTTCGTGACGAAATTCTTTTCAACTTGGGGATTATGTGAAACCCCGCATTTTCGGGTTAATAGTTTAACCTAATTCTAAACGCCCCACTTACGGTGTGCGCATAGAATGTATATATGTGTGGCCCTCGGGGGCAAATGTAAAGTTGCACTATTTTTAACGTTTTTTACTAATTTCGTGAAAATAACGTTAAAAACAACGGACGGTTAATCATGCATCATACGGTGGCGTTGATAGCCAAAAGACAAAGGGGTACATGCACTGATCGGGTTTGTCCCGATTTTTAAGTGTTCCGTACCTTATGTCCAAGGCTTGATACCAAACCACATCGAGCTGGGGGCTCACTGGAAGCAGCCTCTCTATTCTTAGGGGTAGAGGTAAGGCTGTCTACATCTTACCCTCCTTAGACCCTACCTTAGCGTTGCTATAGGTGGGATTAACTAAGTATGATGATGATGATGAGTTTAACCTAACTCTAGTTAACTTACATGATAGTTCATGGCATTGCACTTGACTAGGGTCAGTTAAGTGAGTCGCAAAGTACACAGTTATAGGTTAATAACTGCACGGAATGGTAATTCGGGGAATTACTGGATTGTATATATAAGTCTTGAACCTCGAACGTTGGTGAATTGATAAAATACAACTAATGTGATTGATGTTTTGAAATTATGTGCTATTACGTGACTATGTGGAATTACGTGACTAAATGTTAACGAGTTGGTAACCAGGACGGGAAGGACCGGGACGCAAAGTTGTATCATGAACATCTTGGATGCGTTTTAGGTTATTAATAATAAGGTGTTTGTTATTAATAGGTTTGTAATTTGAAAAAGGAAAAGAAATAAAAATATAGATATAATATTCCCCCGCGGAGCATGATGGGATAGAGGAATCCTTCGCGGTCTGCAAGGATTAAATAATTGTTTTACAAGAATTACGACGCGTCGCGGAGCGCGTAGAGGAACCTTGTTCCTCCGCGGTCCGTGAGGCCAACGCTGACAAGCCCAAGTCGGTTCATTCCCTATTTAAACATGTTTTAACCCTCCTTTTCGTAATAACACAACCCTAATCTGCCTCCAAACACCTCATACGAAAATATAAACCCTCTAGCACCTGTTTTGGCTCAAGAACACCATTCGGGAGGCTTAAGCTTGTTCTGTTTGATTGTTTGAAGTGCACTAGGTATAACTTTGATTCCTAAACTTGTTTTAATCACTTTAATTATGTTTTAAGAAACAAAATAAGTTTATCCAAATCTGATGTGAACTAATAACAATTAAAACATGGTTTTTGTAAAGGATTAACATGATTAAACAATGTGTTCTTGTGTGATTATGTGGTATATGTTATGTTAATGTATGTTTATGATTGTTGAACATCTAGGGTTTATAGAAGTATTATGGATTGATGAATCTTGCATGTTTTGATCTGATTTACATGTTAGGAGTCTTGTATTATGTTTATATGATGTCTTTAATCAATAGTGTACATCTAGGGTTTGTAAAAGTTGAGCTAATTGCATGTTTAAAAATGGACAGATTGTGTATAGTAACTTGGAGGACAAGTAACGTGGTTCTAAAGTACTTGTTTTGATTCTTCTTGGCTTGAATATTGTAACAGCCCAAGCTAACCCGTACCACAATATTGTCCGCTTTGCCCGCCCAGCCGTGTTAGACTGTGACCAAGCTCACGGTTTTGCATTGGTCTCACCCCCGAAGGACTGGCCAAAACGCGTCTTGTAGAGAAGGTTCCCCCACCCCTTATAAGGACTTGTTTGTTCTCCTTCTAAACTGATGTGGGATCTTACAATCCACCCCCCTTAGGGAGCCCAGCGTCTTCGCGGGCACGACTGGCAACCCGATCCGGGCCCTGGCTCTGATACCATCTGTAACGGCCCAAGCTAACCCGTACCACAATATGGTCCGCTTTCCCGCCCAGCCGTATTAGACTGTGACCAAGCTCACGGTTTTGCATTGGTCTCACCCCCGAAAGACTGGCCAAAACGCGTCTGGTAGAGAAGGTTCCCCCACCCCTTGTAAGGAAGTGTTTGTTCTCCTTCTCAACCGATGTGGGATCTTACATTTTAAACAAGTACTATATATCAGTCATCACAGATTTTCAGTACAAGTTATACAATTCTCCCCCTCAGCCTGATCACTCACTAACTTTGTTTGTGTAAGAGAATGTTGAAGTGATAAATAGAACAGTACAGACACTGTTCTATTTATAGACAAACGAAAGCTCTGATGACCTAGGGCTGACATCACCTAAGACAGTGACAGCTAACTAACATAACAACATAAAACATCTGCTGAGACAAGTACTGTTACATTGCCTAAACCTCTGATATCTAAACTACTGAAAAATAAACTCTGTTGGCTCGAAACATCTGTTGGAGCCTAAGTGCTGTTGGCTCCAACAGACCTTATGTCTTCATCAACACTTTGTCTTGTTTCTTCATCAGTACTTTGATCATCAGTGGTTTCTTCATCAGCACTTAGTAATCATCAGTTGTTTGGAGAACAGCAGTTAGCTTCAACAGTCTTTTGGGAGGATCCTTGTATAAAGCATTGTTTTATTGATAATCAGAAGTTAGAATGTTTTGGCTTTTCAATCATCTGTTCTTTTCCAGGTCAGTAGACCCAACAATCTCCCCCTAGAACAGATGATGCCAAAACTCATCTTTATTGCTGATCTTTATTCCTCATTAGACTTTCTCTAATTTGACCTTTTAGTTGTAGTTCAAAGTCAAAAGAGAATAAGTCATCAGCATCCCTTTCTAGTTCCAAATTCAACAGGTCTTGGACATCATTTGCACTCAGACTGTATGCATCATCCATGCTGAGCTTTTGAACCCCTCCATCTGATCTGAGCAGAGTCAATTCATGGTTGGCTTTATTGACCTTCCATTTTAGAATTTTTGAATCAGAGGAGTTTTTGGTCTGCAACTTTATTTTGGATGAGTTTGGTGATGGAGGTCTCCTAATGATTTTTCTCAGCTCTTCACTAATGGGATCTGAGAAGTAGTGAACTTGATTGAAGATCCCTTCTTTCACAAAAGTCTCAGCAAACTTCTTCTGATCTTCCTCAGACATCTCCTTCTGCCTTTTTTGTTGTCTTCTAGCAGCAATGGTGATATCAGAGGTTGAAAGTAAGCTTTCAAAGGAAAGAGTCTGATGAGATCTCCTAACATCTTCTTCATCAGGGTAAACTGGTTTTCTTGGAAGAGTTGGATCAGTCTTTCTTTGTTCTTTCAGCTTCTTATAAGTCTCAACCAACCTTAATTCAGACCATTTTGACACAGACTTCATTTCACCAAAATTAGCTTCTACCAATTCAGCTCTCATTCTTTTGAACCTCAAAGCTCTGACAGGGTCTTTGCCCTTTCTGAAATCAGGAACAGAAGCCTTTTGGTTTTGTTTGTTTAATTCTTCAATTCTTTGCAATTCATTTTTAAAGCCTAAATGGTCCAGCCATTGAAGTGTTTTCTGTTGGCTTTGTAAGGTTTGGCAGCCATAATTTGGTCCAGAAGAGATTCTCTGATCAACTTTACCATTTCACCATTGATGGGCTTGTTAGACATGGACTTGCTCAGGTCCTTAGCAAAGTCTTCAATCCTTCTTAACTTGCTAAGTTCTGCTGAATGAATGCCCTGAGCAGTCCTGTCATCTTTTCCTTTGCATTTCTCTTTGATGATCAAGTCAGCCTGCTGTGCCTTCTGCTTTAAATACTCATCAACATTTTTGGGCTTAGGCTTATTCAAACTAGCAAGAGATGGAAAAGATAGTTGTGAAGGATCCTCAGTATTGTAGAAGGATTGAATTCCCCCTTTATTATGTCAAGTTCAAGGGGATACTGAGCAGCCAATGGAATCATAGAAAATGGTGATTTTGTGGTGGTGGAAAGATTGGATGTGAATTGTGAAGTGTGTGGTGAAAAGGATTGAAGATGAATGGCTTGAATGGGTTTAGATGATGATGGCGGTGGTGTGGTTTCTATGTTCTCATCTTGTACAATAAAAGTGGATTTCCTTTTCCTTTTGTACAAGATGGTTGGTGATGATGGTGATTGAGGTGTGTTAACATCTGTTAGCACTTGTTTAGTACCAGCAGATGTTTGAGGTGGAGAAGATGGTGTGGGTATTATGGTCAGGGCTAAAGCAGTGGTGGTGGTTGTGGTGATTGGTTCAGTGTTTGTTTTGGTGGTAGCAGCAACAGAGGTTTTAGTTTTTGAAGGTGGCTGTCTGACATGCTGAGCATGCCTTTTCTTCCTTTTAGAAGTACCAACATTTTCTTCTTCCTGTTGTTCTAAAACTCTTTCCTTTTGGAAAGGTTTTCTGCTTTTGTTTCCAAAGTTTCACCCCTGATTTGTTTAGCATGAGCAGCCTTTTCAGCTAAGACATTTGCAGATTCATCAACATGCTTTGCCTTGTCAGTTTTGGCAGCTTCAGCAGTGTTTTTGGAAGCAGACCCTTGTGCAGGCTTTTGAGCAGACTTTTCACCTTCAAGCTTTTGAGCAGACTTTTCACCTTTTTGAGAAGGTGGAATCCCAAATGGATCCAGCTTTGGAAGTCTATCTCTGCCACTATCCCCATTTTTGGCATCATCTGCAGTGAACTCATTGTCATCTTCATCTCTTAGAATAGTGGTGGGGGCAGACCCAGTGGTCGTCAACAAATGATCTTTGATGGCTTTTATGTCTGCTTGGGTGTCATTGAATCTAGCATCAACCATATTTCTGATCATTATCATGTATGTTTCTTGGGTTTGATCTGCTAGTTTTCTATGAGCTATGATGATGGGATTAACAGACTTCCATAGCTTACTAGCAATCTCTTGGGTGGATGGTTGACTTTGTGTGAGGGTAACTAAAGTTTGCATCATTGTCTTGATATCTGATTTGATTTCAGTTACAGATGACTCAATGGTATTCACTCTCTCCGTTAATTCTTGGTATCTTAATCCATCACCTAACTTAGTAGGATCATCTGAATTCCTACCATATGTGGTAGTTGTAACTGGTTTAGTCCTAGGAGGTGTGTCCATGGGAGAGAAATCAGATGCCCCTTTTTCTTGGTTCTGGGGACTTCCAACTGATATTGAGGTCACTATTGTGGCCTTATCAGTTATTGTCTTCAAGGAAGTCTGAGCTATGTAACCACTGTCCAGAAGTGAGACAATGGTCTCTACAACAGTAGTGGCTGCTTCACTTGAAATACCACCTTGAGTTACATGTAACTCAAGAGGTGTAGCCTCCTCTGTTCGTGGGCTAGCCACTTGACTTTTCTCAGGACCAGTCACTTGTTGAAGTATACTCTCATTGATAGGTGGTTGAGAGGAACTGGTTGAGTCCTGAGTTTTGTCAATGGCTTCGAACAATGGTTGCATGGTAGGTGGACTAGGAAGATTTTGTGATGGTGAAGGTTGTGGAGTGAAAAGAGTATTAGCCCTGGGAGAAGGACTTGTGAACAAATGTTCAAGTGAATCAAATGTTCCATGATGTGTGTCCCATTGGCTTACAACATGATCCTTTTGAGAGGATACATGAGGAGTTTGGCTGGGTAGAGATATATCCATTTGTTGAGAGAAAGTATCAACAGTGGTTGTTTGTTGCATTTGTGTTACAACAGGAATGTCCTCTGGTATCTCATCTTCCAGAGTCACCTTTTTGGTGGGTTTAGCGGATGGAAGTTTCTTTTTGGAAGTGGCTGGAGTGGGTTTCACAGCACTGGATGTAGTGCCATGATCACCAGGAGCAATGGGCTCAGCAACAGAGGTTTGCATAACAGTTGTTGTCTTAACACTCCTTGCTTGTGTTTTGGAAACTTTTGTTTTTGTTGGTTTTTCTTGGGTATTAGGACCCATCATTCTTGTAAAAGTTTCTTGGGATAGGCTGTTCATTTGAAGGCCTTCACCCTTTTTAAAATCCTTTTTAGGTAAAACCTTTTGTAGGATTACACTTAAAAGTGTTGGGTATATTAGAAAAGCATTGTTTGACCTAGACTGGACACCTTTCACATTTGCTTCCAAATCTAGAAACAGTCATTGGGATAGATTGTAATCAGTGTTTGTCAAAATGGCATATCCCAAGTACTAAACTTTCAATGGGATTTCTTTAAAAGAAGTAGTTTTGGTAGAGAGACATACGAGTAAAGTATGAAAGAAAAATTTCATGGCTGGGGGAAAAAACTTTTTGAAAATTGTAGCCCGAGTCATTTGACCCTCATAGCCTTTCTCTATGAACTCTGTGTGAAGTTCAGTTTTATCAAAAGAATCTTTACCTTCCTGATCATTCGGTGAGAAGGTAGTGGATATGGATTGGGGGTTATGACGACATGTGTATCTCCAATTTGTGAAGTTATGGAAGTTGGCTTTTTATCTGTGAACAGGGTTTCAGCTTTCAACCAAAATTCTTGGAGAGTGTCAACATAGATGAGGGAACTGGAAATGAGAGCAGGCGAGTATTTGGATTCATTTAATATGTCAATGATGGAATGGACGTGACGGTTTACATTTGTTTTAGTCAGATATGGTAAGTAATTGTGAGAAGCTTTCAATTGAAGATCCATGTCTTGGATTTCAGTAAGAAAGACGATGAATTTGTGATGAGGGTTTAAGATTGAGAGAAAGCGGTTTTTGGAATTTTGAATTAGACGAGACAGTGGAACAACTGTTGGGGATAACAAGGTTTTTATAGTCTCGGGTGGAAACCGCTGATGTGGCCAAAGCATTGCTTTTGAGAGCATACGTGGCAAACATCTCATGGAAGGTCTGTTTTGGTGTATGACAGTTGTTTATAACATCTGTTGACTAGTCAACAGATGTTTGTGAAAACAGTTGTTTTATCTGATCAGATGTTTGAAGCAGATTTTTCAACCAGCAGTGGTTGTTTTATCTCATCAGAGTTTTGAAACAGATTTTTCAGCCAACAGATGATACAATTAATGAAACAGTGGTTGTTTTATCTTGAACAAATTTTTCAACCTAAACTATTTTAAGGGTGGATTTTTGATTTCTGACAACATTTTAATGCTTTTATTCATGAAAACATTTTTTGTTTATAATCCATGTTTAGCATACCAATCCGAGAGATCAGATTTGCAAAGGTAGTTGTGTCTAAAGCTTTTGTCAACACATCTGCCAACTGATCCTCTGTTGGAACATGGTGTAGAGAAATCAAACCTTTTTCATAGCTGTCTCTCACAAAATGATGTCTGATGTCAATGTGCTTTGTGGTAGAGTTGGAGACTGGATTTTTGATGATATTTTCAGCTGCTTGACTATCCAACATGAGTGGGGTCCTCAGAGCAGTTATACCAAAATCCAGTAGCTGGTTTTGAAGCCACATTAGTTGGGCTGTAAAGCTTGCAGCAGCAATGTATTCAGCCTCTGCAGTGGATGTTGAAACAGTTGCTTGCTTTTTGCTTTGCCAAGAGACCAAGCCATTGCCTTAGAATTGGCACCCACCTGATGTTGACTTCCTTGTGGTTTGACAACCAGCAAAATCACTATCTGAGTAACCTGAAAGCTCAATATTCCCATTAGCAGGGTACCAGATACCAAGTGTGGGAGCACCTTTTAGGTATCTGAATATCCTTTTCACAGCTATAAGATTTGACTTTCTAGGTGGTGCCTGGGATCTTGCACAGACACAAGTGGCAAACATAATGTCTGGCCTAGATGCATTTAAGTACAATAAAGACCCAATCATTCATCTATAATGTGTCTGGTCAACCAGTTTATCTTTACCATCAACAGTGAGTAACTTAGTGGTACTCATGGGTGTACTACATGGTTTACAGTCATTCATGTCAAATTTTGTAAGTAGATTTTTAACATACTTATTTTGGTGAATAAAAGTTCCATTTTGCAATTACTTTACTTGGAGACCAAGAAAGCATTGGAGTTCACCTATGGCACTCATCTCAAAGTCTGCCGTCATGAGTTTTCTAAACTCTTCACACATTTTGTTACATGTGGACCCAAAAATGATGTCATCCACATATATTTGAACAATCATTAAATCTTTTCCCTTCCATTTAAGAAATAAAGTTTTATCAATTTTACCTCTTGTGAAACCAATGGATAATAGAAAAGTGGAAAGAGTTTCATACCAGGCCCTTGGTGCTTGCTTAAAGCCATACAAAGCTATGTTGGGCTTGTAGACATGATCAGGATGGAATATGTCTTCAAAACCAGGTGGCTGGCATACATAGACTTCCTCCTGGATTTTGCCATAGAGGAATGCACATTTGATATCCATCTGATACACCTTGATGTTGTGGTTGACAGCACAGGCTAGGAAAAGTCTGATGGCTTCCAACCTAGCTAGAGGTGCAAAGGTTTCATCATAATCTATTCCTTCTTCTTGTCTGAAGCCTTGAACCACAAGCCTGGCTTTATTCTTGACAACAATACCCCTCTCATCTGTTTTGTTCTTGAATACCCATTTTGTGCCAATTGGACATACATCCTTTGGCAATGGTACAAGTTCCCATACTTGTTGTCTTTTGAACTGAAAGAGCTCTTCTTGCATGACTTCTACCCAACTGTTGTCTTTCAGTGCCTCTTGGTACTTGACAGGTTGTGTGAGAGATAGAAACCCTGCAAAAAGACAAATGTTTGAGGATTGACTCCTTGTGAGCACCCCTTCACTGATGTTGCCAATGATTTGGTCTGGTGGATGAGCTCTAAGGAAGAATAGATCTCCTTTGTATCGTACTATGGCATTTTGAGGTGAGGGACAGAGGTTTGTGGCATCTGTTGTTGTAATATCTGTTTACACTTTTGTAGTGCCAATAGATGTTTGAAATGGAAGTGGGGGAATAGGCCCAATGTAAAAGTGGACTGACTTTTGTCAACAGAAGGTGGACTTTTGTCAATAGATGATTGATCAGTGGTTGAGCTGGATGAGGCAGTGGTTTGAGGGTATGACTGATCAACAGTGGTTGACTCAGTTGTGATAGTGTTTTGAACATCTGCTTGCCCTGATGCAGAATAGACTTTGCTGTGAGACTGTGGAATCACAATGTCATATCTGTAATCTTGTTGTGGAGACTATGGTGTACCTGCATTGTCAGTTTTAACAGTGATATCTTCAAATTTGAATTTATCTAAATCAAACAATTCTGCAGGATTTGCTGGGATTTTTAAGGATGAAAGTTCATTGAACATTACATTCAGAGTTTCTTCTATTGTTCTAGTCATTGTGTTAAACACTTTATAGGTCTTGGTAGTAGAAGAATATCCTAGAAAATATCCACAATCTACTTTGGCTGCAAATTTTGAAATGGAATCTTTGAGATTTAAAATGAAACATGGGCAGCCAAAATTTTGAAAAATAATATCAGTGGTTTGATTTTGAACAAAATTTCACAAGCAGTCTTTTGATGTCTAGGGTTGATTAAAACTCTGTTTTGCTTCTGCCTAAAAGGACAGTGGTAAACCAGAATTTGCTAGCATAGTTCTTGCGGCCTCAATAAGAGTTCTATTTTTCCTTTCAACCACCCCATTTTGCTCTGGTGTTCCTGGAATGCTGTACTGCCTCACAATTCCTTTTGACACACAGAAATCATCCAACTCCTTATTTTTGAACTCTGTTCCATTGTCACTTCTAAAAACTTTTACTGGTAAGTCATGTTGTTTTTCAACTTTGGTGACAAAGTCCTTCAAAATACCTGCAGTCTCATCCTTAGAGTGTAAAAAGTAAGTCCATGTAAACCTAGAAAAATCATCAACTATGACAAGACAAAATCTCTTTTTCCTTAGACCCATGATTTTAACTGGGCCAAACAAGTCCATGTGCAACAATTGAAGACATTGACTGGTTTTGGACTCATCAACGGACTTGTAAGAGCTTTTATGTTGTTTGCCTTTTAAACAGGAAACACAATGCTCATCACATTTAAATTCTTTTGGTGGAAGACCTCTTACAATGCTTTGTTTGGAGAGAGAGTTGATTGTTTGAAGGTTGGTGTGACCCAATCTCCTATGCCACAATTTTGCCTCTTTTGTTGAAGCAGTAGAAAACAGACAGACATTTGCCATAGGGTTCAACATATCAACTACATACACATTGCCACTCCTATGAGCAACAAGTTGTGCTTTGCTCTCAGCAATGATGGTGTTAATCTTTTCAACCACTTCTGGTCCAATAATCTTACAAGTTTTCTTAGTGAAGAATGACCCATAACCTTTGTCACTCATTTGTGAAACACTAAGAAGGTTCAATTTAAGATTATCAATTAGATTAACATTTCAAACTTGAGTCTCCCAGCCTGAACAGTCCCTAAACCCAACACCTTACCTTTAGAATCATTACCAAAAGATATATCACCCCCTCCATGTGCTAGAAGGTCCAGAAGAAGGGCTCTACATCATGTCATGTGCCTGGAGCCTCCACTATCTACATACCATAAACTATCTAAGCAAGCAGAAGCTCCCTGCACATCAGTAAATAATTAGTTTTGGTGAGTGTCCAAAGCTAAATTAGCTTTGGATGGGTTCTGAGACTTTTCAGCCTCAAGTTTAGGAGAATGATCAGTGGTTTAAACTAGTTTTTGAACCAGGTTCAACAACCGTTGTTGACCATTTGCCAGTGTTTGTATGTCAATACTTGGTGCAACAGATGTTTGACCATTTCCTGTCAGATGTTGGTAACCATGAGGATGTCTGTTCACTCTAGGTTTTGAAGGCCTTTTGGGCTCTTCATAAACATGTGGCAGACAATGACAAGGTGGTTGTCCATGTCCTCTTGGAAACTTGTTTGAGGGTGGAGCATTTGTTACTTGAACATCTCTGGGAGCAGAGTTTTCATTCAGGATTTTGACAATAGATGTTTGGACTGGTGTGAAGGTCTGTTTGGGTTTTCCTTTTGAAGTACTAACCACTTGACTCACTTAAGTTATAGCTTTATACTCTTGTATTTTGATATCAAATTATTTGAGATAAAGACACTCTTTGGTTTTATGATTCTTTTTACCACATATTGAGCAAATTGGTTTAGAATCACACACACCTGTTCCTTTGTTGATATCATATGCTTTTAGAAGAAAACAGTTTTTAGTAACATGGTTCTTCTTTTCACAAAAATCACAAAACAAGTTTTCTTTCAACTTCCCTTTTTCCTTCTTCTTTTCAACAGTTGTTTGAACATCTGTTGGAAGATTTTTTAAGGGAATAATTTTAACATGTGGTGCCTTTTTACCACAGGTTTTTTGAAATTCATCGGTTGGAAATTTTCAAGAACATCACACTCATCTGACCAAGTTGGTTTAAACTGATATTTTTCAATTTCAGCATATGATTAGGAACCTTCAATTTTTTCTAGAACAATTTTCTTACCATTAGGTTCAGTGACTTTAATTTCCTGACCTTTTGAATTTGTTGGAATGACCTCAACCAACTGTGGTTCCTTTTTGTCAGTGGT
This sequence comes from Ambrosia artemisiifolia, assembly GCA_032199755.1. NCBI lineage: Eukaryota > Viridiplantae > Streptophyta > Magnoliopsida > Asterales > Asteraceae > Ambrosia > Ambrosia artemisiifolia. The sequence goes on along the minus strand of CM063527.1, from coordinate 32,071,965 downwards.
TTGAGAAACCTGAGCAGTGGTTTCATTGAAACCAAAGCCAAATTTCACATGACTTTTGGTTTGTTGGTTGAGAATCATTTCAAAACATTTTGATGATTCCACCCATTTTTCACACTCAACTTGGGTGGATTCAAGCTCCTATTTACAACTTTGATATTTTGTTATCATAGTTTGGAGCTGGTCCTTGGTTATGCTTGCTATGTTTTAAACTGCTGATTTCAGATTCTTTTCAGTTAATTTGATTTTAACTTTTTTGTGAGTTTTTCAAACTGAATTTCATCCTCTAGAGTTTTCTTTCACCTTTTTAATGTTAGCAAAAGCTATTACACATTTGTTTGAACATAAATCATTTAAGATTTGAGGTGATACCTTAGCAGCAGCCATCAAGGCGCAATCACACTTGCACTCACAATCATTTTCACCCTAATGGGTCTTAGAGATTCACATCCTCAGTTTCAGATTCTTCAACTGAAACAACTGTATCAACAACATCATTAGTCACATTTTAAGAATTAGACACCACTTCCTCAAATTCAACTTCCTCAACAATTGTCTCTAATGCCATGAAGCAAAAATTTCCTGGTTCATTTTCAGATTTGGCAACTAGAGCAATGTTTTCATCTGTTAACTCATCTGGTAAACTACTCCAATCAACAAAGCCTTGTGTGAAAAAGCTCTGTTGACTAGTTTCTGCAGGAGCAGAGGGTGGAGTAGCAGCTAATGGCATTTGTGCCTGAGCAACAGGAGTTTGGACATAATGAATCTGGGGAACAGTGGTTTGGACATAATGGACAGGGACAGTGGATGAGGACTGTGCAAAGTGAGCAGTGTTTTGAACATTTGGTCCTGGGGTAGTTTGGGAAAACTGATAAGTGTTTGTCTGAGGCCTTTGATTTGGATAGGTAATCATAGGTGTTCCATTTTGACTCCTACATTCCCTAGCAAAATGACCCATTATGTGACATTTGTAACACTTAATCTTTGATTTATCTAACCCCACTTTTGACCCACCATGTAATCCTGGATATCTTCTGCCAGTTTTCTTATAGAAGTTGTTAGTTCTAATACTGAGCGGAGCTAGTTGATGCAAAATGTCCATTTTTTCTAAGTCCACAATGTCAAACTACTGAAGGTCATTATACTCAAAGGATGTGTTGTCAGATGCCTGAATATCACCACTTGCTGCAAAAAGCATAGTTGGGTGAATAAGAATCAGTGTTAAAACCACTAGCTATGTCAATATAATGATCATAACCCTGATCCTTACTGCTACCAGGCACCTCATCATGACCCAAAAGTGTTGTATTATGAAACACATAATCATCACACTTTTCCAGAATCCTGAAGCTTCTTTTTCTTGTTAAGCTCTCTCTCATAGGTCAAGAGCTTACCATGAAGCTGGGTCAGAGATAAGTCCTTAAATCCACTTGAGTTTCTCATAACAATTGCTATAGTGTCCCATTTATCTGGTAGTGATCTAAGAAACCTATGATTCAATGTTGATGTTGAATAAGTTAGACCCACCAGTTTTAGTTCACTAATTAAACAATTAAACATCTCAAATCGTTGATTTAATGACTCTTCTTTCACATGACAAAATGTTTCATATTGTTGATTCAGTATTTCCCGGTTGTTTTTAATTACATCCTCAGTCCCACCGAATTGTTCTTTTAAAGCATCCCACAACTCCTTTGCACTGTTACACTGTAACAGCCCAGCATAGATATCATTTGGTAGAGCCATGGCCACAATACTAAAAGCCTTGGCATCTAACTCAATTTTCTGAAAATCTTGCTCGGAGTAGTTTTCAACACTTTTAGGTACTTGAACCTTGGGATCTTCGGTACTCGGCACCATCGGAACATGTGGTCCGAAGACAACCGACTTCCAACACCCAGTGTTTTGTTGAGCTAGAACATGGCTCATCCGACGTTGCCAGATATTGTATTCAGATCTGACAAGCATCGGTGGCTTGTTGCTCGTGCCAGTGTTATGTGGATCTTGATTAATTGAAGCCATTCTCTGATTGTTTGTAAAACAAAGAGTGTTTAAGAAACTTTGAACGTAAATAAACTTTTACTCTGTTTTCAATCAACAAACAAAGTGATATCAATAATATTGAGCTGATCTTTTTATATTAAATTGATTGGTTAGATCGAATTTAATTGACCAAGCTCTGATACCAATTGTTAGGATCTGAGTTTAATTTGTTATGATTGTTTTAAGTAATGAAACAGTAATGAACGAATTATAAAGATGGAAAGTGCAGCGGAAATAAACTATAAATCATAACAAACAGAACAATTGTTTTTAAACAAATACTATATATCAGTCATCACAGATTTTCAGTACAAGTTACACAATTCTCCCCCTCAGCCTGATCACTCACTAACTTTGTTTGTGTAAGAGAATGTTGAAGTGATAAATAGAACAGTACAGGCACTGTTCTATTTATAGACAAACGAAAGCTCTGATGACCTAAGGCTGACATCACCTAAGACAGTGACAGCTAACTAAGATAACAACATAAAACATATGCTGATACATGTACTGTTACAATGCCTAAACCTCTGATATCTAAACTACTGAAGAACAAACTCTGTTGGCTCGAAACATCTGTTGGAGCCTAAGTGTTGCTGGCTCAAACAGACCTTGTGTCTTGATCAGCACTTTGTCTTGTTTCTTCATCAGTACTTTGATCATTAGTGGTTTCTTCATCAGCACTTAGTAATCATCAGTTGTTTGGAGAACAACAGTTAGCTTCAACAGTCTTTTGGGAGGATCCTTGTATAAAGCACTGTTTTATTGATAATCAGAAGTTAGAATGTTTTGGCTTTTCAATCATCTGTTCTTTTCCAGGTCAAGAGACCCAACACATAAGGTAAAACATATTCAAACCCATGCCAAGCAGGTTTTGAATGTTGATGTTGCGTATTGTAAGGCGTGGCGAGCAAGAAGAAATGCTATAGAAAGTATCTATGGTGACTAGGACAACAATTTTAAGGAGCTACCCATGTATGTTATGCGGCTACAGACGAGGAACCCAGGCACCGTTTTTACGTTATTTAATCACCCACATGGAGATCCGCATTACCCCACGTTTAAATATGTGTTTTAGGCGTTCGGTCCTTCTATCCATGCTTTCCATCGATGCATGCCTGTCATCTCGGTGGACGCGACTCATCTGAAAGGACCCTACCGAGGTAAGCTGTTGATTGCGGTAGCAAGAAATGCAAACAACTACATCATGCCTGTGGCGTATGCTGTCGTTGACGAAGAGACTTTACACAGCAGGTTTTTCCAATAGCATGGGGCCTTTGGCGTATGCTTAGTGAATATGTTACCCTTAATAGCATGGGGCCTTTGTGTGTTATATCCGACAGACACAATGGCATAATTAATGCAATGGAAAACCTTCCACAGTGGAAGGAACCCAACGCCTACCATCGTTATTTTCTTCGTCACATTAGAAGCAATTTCAGCGGGAGGTTCCGGAACAAAACCCTACGGAAATTTTGTTGGTCTATTGGTAGCACATCTTAGTCAAGAAAGTATCGGTGGGCTGTTAGCCAAATGAGGCTGAAAAATCAAGAGGCATGGGACTACCTTAATAACATTGATAAGAGTAAGTGGACTGTTAGGCATGATAAAGAGCATCGTCGGTGGGGGTAACCTAACGACCAACATTTCGGAGTCCATGAACAACGTCTTGCGGGAAGCACGACTACTGCATATCACAGCTCTGATTCACTACACCTTTCGTAGAGACGTCGATCAATATGTTAAGCACACTGAAATTTCGAAAAGTTGCAACACCCCTCTACCACCTCACATATGGAGCATGTATGAGAAGCTTTTGGGAGTCGCTATGGAGCATGAAGTGACGATGTACGATGACAATGAGGTAAGGTGCAATGTTCTTTAAATGGTTGAGACAAATGACCCGGGCGGAAATGACTACACCGTTGAGTACAAAAAGAAGGTATGCTCGGTAAATGGCAGATGCTAAGATTTCCATGTTCACATGCAATTACTGTTTGCAATTGGTTGAATAAACGAACTCACAATATTACTAGTTGGAGATTCCACATGAACACATACATTGAGCAGTACAACAGTCATTTCTATACCTTGGGGCATAAGTCTGAATCGCCGCCGGCAGAGTGGAGAAGTCAAGGGGACCCGTCGATGATTACTACACATCGAGGCAGAGTACGTCAGAGAAGAATACGAAATGAGATGGATGTGAACTATGACGATCGCCCGAGGCGTCATGCATGCACTCGATGTGGAGAAACATGCCATAACAGGAAGAGTTGTGGAAATGCAAGGCGTCGGTGAAATCAGTGAATGATCGTACAGAGTTGTGTCAGTTGTATCATCAATGTTATCTTTTTATTTTGTTTAGTTTACCGTATCCGTATCATCATTAACCCTATGCTATCATCGATGTGTTCGATTTTATGCTTTTCTGTTATTTTTTATTTAGTCATGACAGCCTTATTATCGTGGTATTATAGTTATAAGTATTATTATTATTGATTACAAGACGTATTTTTATTATTATTAGTAGTATTCATTTTTTTAGTGTATGGACAAAACGTTAAAGAAAGGCAACTTTACCAACAATTTTATCAAACTAGTCAAACTATACAATCGACCGACTTTACAATCTATAGAAATGACAGTTACAAAACAATATATATCTGAGAACACAATTCCAACAATGTTAAATGAACGATTCCATCATTGAGTTAAACAACCCATTAATACGGAGCCTTAAGGATGTGGAGACGATCATCGGATACAAGTTTAACCGTGATATCTTGGCATTGGTGGCTCGTATACCAGTATCAACTACCATTCTTCCACTCACCAGTAGATTGAAGATGACCAACACTGGTGGTTTCATGCAAATGTAACGTCGATCCAAAAGAACAGGGAGGGTTTGCCTAGAAAATTGAACCTCCTAGAGAGAAAATTGGCATGCATGTGGGTGCAACGGGGGCATTCCTTGCCCACCAAGGGCATCTTCAACTATTATCTGCAGGCTACGTTAATTAACTCTCATTGGCTAGATATTGGAGGCAATCCTCACGCATGATATCTCTTCCAACAAAAGCTAGCCGCACGCGCCTATATTGATAACGCCGCCCTCCTCTACCAGTGTCAACTACCGTTCTCCCACTCACCGGTAGATTGAAGGTGACCAACACTGTAAACTACAATACCAATGTCACATTCTACACGTGTTATACCACGTGCATATGTAACATCGATCCAGGTAGTTTCATGCAGATGTAACACCAATCCAAAGACGGTAAAAACCATACCATCCAACACGACTTTCATTTCAAACTTATGAAACGCCACCAATTTTTTTCACATAGACCCGTATAATAACACCGCGTATTTTTAACCCTTCTAACGTGCTATTTTCAAATTGATTGTTTATCATGGTATTTGGCTAAAGATGGAAAACAAAGAAGGAGGCATGAGGCAGGGATCATTCGGAGTACCATTTATTTGCTAGACATGTTGAATGAAGCCTTTCATCCAACTAGCGACCTCAATGAAGAAGCCTTAGATTCAAGTAGCGACTTCAATGAAGTCGCTGAATGAAGTAGCGACATCACAAACATTCTTCTTACACTTTTGCAGATTTTGGTCGTTGGTTCTAAAGAAGAAATAGATGTCGTTGAATGAAGTAGCTACATCACCATTTGTGCTTTTTTCCTGATACGCCTACCAATCGCGCTTTCTAGAATAATAACTCGCCTATTTATGCAAAGGATTCAATTAACTCAACCATGAGTTTCCTCTCATATTCTGGGTGATCGTAGTGTCAGTTTGAACATCTATACTATATATAATGCATGAGGGAAGGGTAATTTAAGATACCCAAAAGTTAAGAACTTTTTTCCCTTTAATGCATGAGGTACAACCTTAAAATGAGGGTAAAATAGTCATTCAAACATTTTTACACTTTACTACCTCAACTTAATTACACCTTAATTCCTTCAAGTTTTATCAACTTTAGCTTATTTAAATAATAGTTACAATTTTCCTCTTGTTTTAAGGCAATCACCCAGTGACTTTAAATAATAGTTACATTTTTCCCTTGTTTTAAGACAATCACCCCGTGACTTTTAAACGACCATAATTTTTTCATACGTTAATATTAAAAAAAAAGAATTACATCATGAAAACGATCATTTTATTAGGGTTGGCTCAACCTTTATGTAATTCTTTTTTTTTTTAAGGCTCAACCTTTTTTTTATTAGGGCCTCAAATTTAGAATTCCTCATATTTTTTAATTTTAAAAAGTTGATGTGTTACGTGATTAATTAGGGTTGGCTCAACCTTTATGGTTGCATAAAAGGAATTCTAAATTTGAGGCCCTTTTGGAAAAAAAAAAGTTCGATAGTTTGCTTTCAAATCTGATATGTTTGCTAGATTTGAATTTTGCAAAAAAAAAAAAAAAAAGAAGAAGAAGTAAAGGACTTACCTAATAATTTTTCGGATTTGAGCATAATAGAGGCCACTGTCAAAAATCACAACATCATCTTTGTTGGTGCGAGAAAGAATCAGAACAAAAACGAAACAGAAGATAGTTCGACTTCGAAGATCATGATTTTACGATTCAGATGCACGATCTTTCACTATTACTATAAGATTCGATTTCCAATCCTCACTTCCCCACTTTTATTTTCTCCTAACCGCCTTTCCTTTTTTTGGGAATGAGCTAAGTTTAGTACTACACAAACAAACCGAATACAAATATAAAATAACATTTTTTTAACAAAATTAACTTCACCGAACTGAAAACCGGCAATCTAATAAAATAAATCGACCCAATTAACCGATTGGTTAATAAGATTATTTAACCGATAACTTTTGTTTTAGTTGAAGCTAATAACTAAATTGAAACGAACCATGCATACTCATAGAAGCGGTTTTGTTCCCCGCCGCATCACGCGGGCACCCTGCTAGTACAAGTACATATTAATAAAATATTAAGAACCTAATTCATTATTGTGACAACGAATTAAACCCTTAAAATATGTTTAACAAACAGACAAATAAGGCTTATATATATCAAGTGCCATAGCAATTAATATCCGTACCACACCTCTCAAATACACTTGTTTACCCGACGTCCATGGCATCGATCGAGACCGGAGGTCCAACACATGCCACCACACAGTCATCCGTGAGGTGGTCATCGAAACTAACTAGGTACGTCTCTGGAAAAGGTTCGTTTGCTGTCGAGAATCAAAGGAAGGTTGATGTAGCCTTGAGGGCGTTCATGTTCATATGTTCCTTCGTTTCGGTCGTTGTTACGGCCACTTCTAAACAAAGCACAAAGATCCCTGTTTCACCGGTCATGTCAATAAACGTCGATGCAAAATTCACTCATGTTGCGTCATTTACGTAAGTAGTAGTAACCTATAATGTAAATATATATTTTGGTTACCATATGCTTGATTTATATTGGGTTACAAGTATACTAGTATGAAGCATTTTTGATCAATTGTGTCAAAATTATTAAAATAAAGTTTTCCTATATTTAATTTCGTCAACTACATATGCAGGTACTTCATAACTGCATTTTCGTTTATCGGCTTGTATAGCATGATCACTGGCTACGCGTCATATTCAGCGCTAAAGAAACAAGAACTAAGCGCAACAAACCAGCAGTTACAGTTCCTACTACTAGATATTGTAAGGCCAATACAACTAGTGATCATGTTTGATATTATTTTTTAATGACAATTTAATCCTACTCCTAATCTACAACTTTGATCATGTTGATAATTGAGGAAATGTTTCATTTCATCAAAACTGATTTTAATCTAATGGTATTGTCCTAATTAAGGGAACATCCAAAATATTGAGAGTTCAAATCATGTAGGGTAAAAATTGTGATGTATTTATTCTAAAAAATCTAGGAACCGTTGTTAACTAATATTTTACGTATGAGCAGTTGATTTTAGGGATAGCGGCATCTGCAACAGGAGCCGCAGGAGGAGTGGCATACGAAGCACTGAAAGGAAATCCTCATATCCGATGGATGAAGATGTGCAATACGTTTGATACGTTCTGTGACCATGTTGGAGCTGCCGGATTTGTGGCACTTGTAAATTCGGCGTCAATCATACTGCTCATTTGGTTATCCATTGGTGCTATTGTGAAGAATAGTGGACGGTGATTGGTTGATCCTCAATTTACCCTTTTGATGTCATTATTTTTAATGAGATTTGATTTGAGGTTTTTATGTTTGTTTGAGTTTCGAAGTTTATGACTTGTTATGTTTTTTTTTCTTTATTCGGCTTGTCTGTAGATTAAATATTATCCATGCATATGCATGGTGATTATTGTAATATTTTATGAGGGTGAGAAACAACATAGCCAAGATTATATAGATTCAAACTTTTTAAAATATTTGAGATATATTAGAATACGATTGGGTTACATGAAATATTCTCTACCAATAGTAATTTAATTCTCTCCCATCTATAATTTATAATCAATAATAACTTATAATAAAAGAATTGAATATTAATGATGTGGCATTCATTGGAGGTTTCAACCCTCCTTTAAATGTGCCACGTGGCACGTTGAGATGAGAATTATATAGTATATTAATTTACAAATGGTTTGTGCATTGAGGGTTGTACTTCATGCTTAATTGATTGTATGTGCTTTGTGATATTGTACATAGTTTTGTGTTAGTTGTACATGGTTTTGTTCCTTCTATGGTTTTTCCATCTGATTGTTTGTCTTTCCACACACAAGAGAGCCTTCTAAGCGTGTGTACAACCTCTAATGTATAGCACGTTTCCCGAGTAGCTTTTTCTCTACCTACATCTTAAATCTCATAAACCTTTTCATCACCACCGGCTTCATCATTGTCACTTCCCGTTTCATCCATAGCACCACAATTCCTCTGTGCGTGTCAATGACAGTCAATGACAGCTGTCGCCGGTTGACGGTTGTCGGTTTCCGACGGTAATAGTGTTGACGGGTTCTGGACGGAGACCACGTTTGACCACTCTAGCGGCCGGGTAATGCATTTCAATCTGAGATGCAGTTATGTGTGGTAGGGGCGGCGGCGGCGCCAGCGACAGTTAAAGTGTGATTTCTGGAGACGGCGGCCGGCAACAATTGTTTGATTCGTCCTGCATGCCCCGTTTTCGGCTAGATCCTTTAGATTGAAGCCCGATCTCGAGGCATAAAGCTGTTGCTGGAGTATTGTTGCAACAAAACAAAGCCACTCCTTACCCGAAACCCATGGACGGAGGGGGTGTTTTTAGAGAGAGAGGGAGGAGTGGTGATGGCGTGGCAACGGTTTTTTAGAGAGAGAGAGAGGGAGGAGCGGTGGTGGTGTTGCTGGGTTTTAGAGAGAGAGAGGGAGGAGCGGTGGGGGTTGTTCCTGGGTTTTAAACAGAGATGTTCACGGGTTTATAAAGAATAACAATAATCTGTGATGATGGAGTAAATAGGGGTGAAGGTGCATGGTAACCCATGTGCTCCACACTGTACTGGATTCTAATATTTGTTTTTGCTTTTGCTACCAGAGAGTTGCAAACGTTTGTTTGTCACAAGTACAAATGTACAATGCTTTTATTATGAATTAATATTTATTATTTATTATAAATTGAAGAATATTAAACCTGGAAATGGGAGCAACACCATGAGTAGATAAGACACTCACATATACGTGTGTCATTTATTTATTTATTGTTCTCAACTGGATTTCCAATGGTATAATGGATTTGGTATCAACTAGAACAAGAAAAAACTAAAAGTAATGTACGGTATTTACTATACAAACACACTTTGGTTTTTTGCATGTACAAGTCTCCCGCCGCAACGCGCGGGGACAAACTTCTAGTTTTTAATTTATTTTTTTATTTTGTTTTTATCCATTCTCTTACACTTATCTAACCCTAATCTCCTTAAGAATTTAAGAACAAATTTAAATTTTTCTCTCTAATGTTTCCTCTCATCATTTTTAAACGTTAATATATTTTATATACGAGATTTTTTAAAGAAAAAAATTACACCAAATTAACGAGTGTTTTATTATCTTTCCAACGAGTACCATAGTGCTATATAAAAAACGGAGAAAAAAACGACTATTTTTATGGGTTTCATTCATACAGGAAAAAAACACAAATTGTTCAAGTTATTCATTAATCATGTTTTTTCTTTTAAACCAGGTTCTTATATAAAATGTTGAAATTTAGCTCAATCGCCATGCTATCATTGGAATTTTACTCTACTAAAGATGGATAAGTATACTTCATCAAGAGAAGCTAGGAGAAAGAATCGCGCAACACTGCAACACATGGTGTCACCTTATAGCAAGGTTATTTTTTATTTATTTAATTACAAGAGTAATAACTACTACTATTAGTATTAGTATTATTAAAATGGTTATATTTTTCAACCCCGGGACACTCCCGGGATAAAAACCAGTTATTCTATATTTTTGTTAGTGTAATTTGATTCACGCATTCATTACCATAAAAACAAAGAATTATGAGTATGGTTTTTTTCCTTATTCATGTACAAAAATTATATAAATAAAATACTGCAATTGTATTGAAATATAATGAGAACTAGGATTTTATTACCCTGCGCTTCGCGGCGGAAAAACTTTGGAGTTCTTGTTTTCACCAACTCCCACCCTCACAAACCCTAATAGAAGCCCAGTCATTGGCCAGTGCATAACCTCATCCTCCTGCAAGTGCTCCGCACGACATTGACGAACATGGCCGTCATCCACCACCGTCGACCCTGCTTGCCGGCATCCAACATCCTCATTCTTCCCCCTCATTTATATGGGGGACTGGAACCCTAATCGACATCACCTCTCTGATCCACCTCAATTCGACGGGTTCGTCTACTTCCTCATTGTAGCTAATTGATAGGTTTGAACCTAATCGGCTTCTACAGGTTTCGAACTCTAATGGAAAATATATATTTATCTAATTAGCTTATGTATAATTGTATATGCTTCTACAGGGTCAAAACTAATCATCTTAATTAAACGTTGATTGACTTTAGCAGATTTTGAATGGGAACTATCTAGGTTTTTTTCATAGCTTTGTTGCTTTATTTGATATTCATACGCTCTTTATTATTGTGACTTTGTAAATGCAAATAAGTTACTAATATTTAGATAAAGCATATACTGTACAAAAATTTATGTATATGATATTAGTTTTGTTTATGTATATGGTCTACACAGGATGTGCTCTTATCATTTGTAATGGTTGATGGGTCATATTTAAGATCTGCCCATTTGGTTGATGGGTAATATTTAAGATCTGCCCAACATGATGGTATGTTTTATTTTTCTTTTGCGTACTAGCCAGTGCGTTTATTGATGCTGCATTTTTAAGTTTCACAAATACTGTGTATGTGTCGTATGTGCATTGCTCGCATATTCGAGTCTCATATCTATATCATCCATTGAAGGGCAGCTTTTGTATTCAAGTATGATTTACAATGTCTGAAACCTATCTACATGTTGCTGCTGACTGCTACGATTGTTGGATTAACTTCAGTTTTATGCTTGGTTAACAAAATATTGTGCGCCATCAAGACATTTGTTGAATTGGAAGCTCATTAGTTCGGTATTTTCGTCTTTTTTTTTTTCCTGTTTTTATTGATTTATTGCAGTGAAATTAGTGCGTACTGTCTTTCCTTTTCGTTACTTTTGTTTTGATTTCTAATTTGTATATCATTTTGCAAGCCTGTTCTGTTAAATTTAGGTGCAAACGTTTAAAACATGTCAATGATGGTAAGGACCATTGAAGCAATTACTGTTACTTTTTTTTTGTCATTCTAATGACTTGAATGTTGTGGATTTCTTTACAATCTATTGGAAATAACGACAAATATCATTTAAATATTCTGATACAGTGATGTAGATACGACACTGACCTTAAAACCTTTTATCAATCAGTTCGCACCATATGAGCCTCCGGTCTTGTATGATTTTCTAATTCTTATTTGTCATCCACAGAATATCACTACCGTCTTTGAACGGTTAGACCTATTACAGTTATCTATTGACCATATTTGTTAATAAGGCTTATATTACCCACTATAGCAAATAGCATAGCGAACATGTAAAGGGTCGCTAAAGGACCTGTAATGCTACCATAGTTGTTAATAGCGCTTATATCGCCCACTATAGCAAATAGCATAACGAACATGTAAAGGGTCACTAAAGGCCGTATAATGCTATATAGTGGGATTTAACTTATTTTTATTATTATTTATTCTATCCACCTATCGTGGTTGTAAATACCTTAATGGTAGCAAGCAATTCTTTTGACCAAATTATGAGTTATTTTGTATATTGTAAGATATTCAGGCTGGGAACTGAACCTAATGACCTTGATGAAGCCTTCAACCATGTGAGTGGCTACTTTACACGGTTTAGGCTGATTATGTTCCTTATATATGTTGTTTTTCATCCATTGAAGAAATTTTGCCACCTTGACTTGAAGCTAGAAAATATGAAGAAATTTTGTTGGATGGACGCCTTGTTCCTAGCTTGAAGATTTACGATGTTGGGTACTCCAAATTACTTTTCTTTACAATGCATAAATGTTATATTATCTTATGTTTTCCTTTTATGTTGCATTCTGAAGTCACTAGGTTCTTTAAGTACAACGAAAATCGAGAGTCGGTATACCTGCATACATAACTTTAGATATATAGCTTTAGAATTGTAAGTTCTTTTTTTTTCTTACAATTCAGTATGGTTTCTAACATATACCTTTACTGATCACAAAATTATATTTTTTTGCTTGAAGGCGCTTTCTTATGTTGATGGGGGAGAATTCAAATGTTTTCAAAGTTAATGATTGCTACATCCTACATGGCAACTCAAGGGCATGTGGTGAAAATATCAAGGTGATACTCTAGAGGGTGATGAAAGTATGGATGAATGATGTCGTTTAGTAATTTAATGTAACCCGTTAGTAACTTATGGTCAATATTTGCTTTGTTTGTTTAAGTATTTTGTTTGGTTTTTTGAACACTTATGCTTTGATTAAGAATGTTAATTTGGTCTTGTATGTTTCTATAACTGTTTTTGTATCTTTTTGTATATATTTAAAAATTATTATTTAAATAAATCGTGGTTATTATCTACACATTTAACTATTTTTACCAACACATCAATATATATTATTTCTACATATGTTAAGATTAATGCCTACACATGTTAATATCAATATCTACACATCTTTTATTAGCTGCCATGTTGGATGCCATGTCAGCTGCCACGTCATATGCCAATCTAACATGTTTCTATACTTCTACCAACACATATATATTAGCTTTAGCCACACATATATGTGTAGGTATAGCTTGGTATATACCTACATATAATAAATGTGTAGGTGATGATCTATATCCACAGTGCTGAGTCTACACATCATAACACTTAATTTATGTGTAGCTAAACATAACTACTAACACATTATATGGTTTTTCCTACACATACTATGTGTGGGTAAATACCCAAATTTCTTGTAGTGGTTGTTGTTCCATTGAATTTAAAAAAAAAGGAAAAGGAAAGGTGTTGGGCAGAAGGAGTTCTCGTGGAAGAAGTTGACTTTAGAAGTCAACAAAAGGTTTTTTAAGGGAACAAAAACAAAGAGTCAGTATTTGGATTTTACTGATTGAAAATTTTTAGAAAGTCAACGATTAAGAAAAAAGAAATCGACTTTTTTCGTAATATTATCTTGTGGAATATTTTTGGATTTTCTTATTCTCAAAGGAAAATAAAAAAATCAAATAAGTTTTTGATTTTAAAAAAAAAGAAGAAAGAAAAGAAAAATCAAAATCATTAAAATTCCACAATAGCAAGTCAAAATCGAATCATAAACGATTCGTATAGCAAGATACTCCGAGCCCATCTTGGTTCGTTGAGAAATAGCAAGTGACTCCGAGACTTCGTGACTCGTTTAGTATAGCAAGAAAAGTTAGATCTTTGTGGCAAATTAGACCTCTGTGGCAAGTTAGACCTTTGTGGCAAGCTAGACCTTCGTGGCAAGTTAGACCTTTGTGGCAAGTTAGACCTTTGTGGCAAGTTAGTCCTTCGTGGCAAGTTAGACCTTCGTGGCAAGTTAGACCTTCGTGGCAAGTTAGACCTTTGTGGCAAGTTAGACCTTCGTGGCTAGTTCGACTTGTGTGGCAAATCAAGAAAGAAAAACTGTTGCTTCAAAGTAAGAAAGCAAGATTGGAAAGAAAAAGTCAAAGAAAGTAAAGCAAGAAAACATGGCAGAGAAAGATAACAAAAACGCGTCTAGCAGTTCAATATCATCTCGTGAACAAGGAAATGTATCACTACAATGCCCGAAATTGATAGAGACAAATTACACCTCATGGGCACTATTAATGGAAACGATCTTAAAGGCGTATGGTCTTAGGGAAACAATTGACGCGAAAGAAGGAACAGAAGCAGCAGATGAAAAGAAAGTAAATACTACGAAAGCAATGATTCTCCAAACATTACCAGAAGATATTTTAATGCAAGTAGCATAATGTCAAAATGCGAAAGAAGTTTGGGAATCAATCAAAGTTAGATACCTTGGAGCAGATATGGTTCAGAAAGCACGACTACAAACATTGAGAAGTGAGTTAGAAACTCTAAAAATGAAAGAAAATGAACCAGTAAGTGACTTTGCAAGCAAGTTAGCCAGCATAAGAGCCAAATTCAAAAGCCTTGGCACAACTCTTAAAAACAAAGCAATAGTGAGAAAACTACTCAACTCAGTTCCAAAGAAGTTCCTACCTATTGTAGCAACTATTGAACAATGTTCATAGATAGACACAATGCCATTTGAAGAAGCAGTGGGGAGAATAACAGCATTTGAAGAACGCCTCAAAAGTCAAGATGAATCAGAGGAAAATCATCAAACGAAACTCCTAATGGCAATCTCAAGTAATTATCATTCTGGAAGTTTGCACTATGGTAAAGGACGTGGTAATCATAACCGTGGTAGAGGACGTGAAAGAACCTTTAACAATGGACAAGGAAGAAACTTTAGTGAAGAAAGGAAAGAGTATGAGAGAAATATAAGTCAATGAGACAAAAGCAAATTCAGATGCTTCGAATGTGGCAACTATGGTCACTTATCGTATGAATGTACAAAATGGAAAGACAAGAAAGAAAAGAATGAGCAAGTATCCCTTCTCGTTCATGAAGAAGAAGATCCAACCCTACTCTGAAGCAAGAAAGGATAAATCAAAATTAGGGGGGAGAATGTTGGACATAATATTTGTTTATCCTAAGTTTAGTATGTAAATTAGTATTATTATAGTATAACCTATAGTTGTGGCGGTTATGGTGGTTAAACTGAACCATTGTGTCGGTTCACTAAAGGGTATCTTACCCCTTCACCACATATAAATAGCCCCATACCCCTTTCATTTGTATTTGGATGATTTCTATAATATAAAGCAAGTTTATACAATTCTCTCTATTCAAATCTCACAATTTAAAGTCCGAATTAGTTGAACATGTTCAAAGATGGATTGTGCTTCGTTCAAAGACCTTTCCAGGCGTATAAAGAACACCTCCTAACGATTTTTCTATGATTTTATATGAATATTTTAAGATCAAGTCAGCAACTATATTTTTAATTTCACAGCTTTCAAAGCTTCTGCCCAGCTGTTCTAATTCACCTTTTCGACCCGTTTAACAACTATATTAACTTCATATGATTGAAAACAACAAGAATTTACTCGATAAGCTTTCCGAAAAGGTATAGAACACCCAAATCGGATAAACGGTTGATTTTATATGATTTTCCTTAAGATTAATCAAAATCTATATAAAAGCTACGAAAATCATGTTTAGGGTCCATTCAAGTTCGACTTCCCTAGCTTTCATTCTTGACACCTATTTCATGATTATTACACCTAGGTGCGTTCATGGCATATGACACCATATGATTCATAAATGTTCATGTTTATGCATCACTAGCAAGCACACAAGTTTAACAAGTTTGACACAATTGGTTACTCTTTCAAGCATTTCATCAAACACCTTATATGCTTAAGTTTCCCAAAACTAAGATCATGACTAATTATTATTCTAACTTTACCAATCATCAATTAACCACAATTTGGTTACTAATAAGAACCAACATCATTATCTAGTGCAACTAAGCAAGTGCAATTAAACAAATCACCTCTAAACCATTAGGGATGATCAAACATTACACATAACTCCTCAATTTCATGAACTTAACCTAATTGAGCAAAAACCCACTTTATGTTAAGTATGAACATAATCAATTACACATATAATATGTGATTCATAACCAAATTAGACATGATTGAGCCTCCCTAAAGCTAGAGAAACCCCTAACAACAAGAAATCTCACGTTTTATCAAACCCAAGATTTCATCAAAATCAAAAACGAATTATAACATCAAATTCTACCAAATAAAAGGTACCTTGATGTTCTATAGGCCTTAGATAACTCATTTCTTGCTAATGCACTGAAAACCCCTTGATTTGGCTTGGATTCAAGCATGTTCTTGTGTTTAGGGTTTGCTTGTTGAAGAAGATGTGTTCTCCTGATGTTTTTTTTTTCGTAACACACACACACATGTGTTTATTGTTTTATATTTTTTTTCATTAATAATAATCAACTTCATTAAACTAGCAACTATAGCCCCTCAACTAACCCACAAGGTCATTTCCTTATAAGACTAACTAGTCAAGTTAGTTTTTTTTTCCTAAATCATTTGCTCTTTTATATAACTAATAACATTAACTAGGTTATTTCAATATTGGAACATAACCCTCATTTTTATTGTTTAAGTCTCGTTTCATTATTTTGCTAATCACGTCTAATGGCATAATTAGACGAACAAATGGTTTTGGGGTGTTACAGGATGGAATGGAATGGTTTTGAGGAAATGGAATGCCTTGTGGAATGGGTGATTCCATTTCTTTAACTAACCAAACACACAATTTTTCTTTACATGGTAATGGTCCATTCCATAATACCAAACGCTACCTTAATTCTCTCTCATTTGTATCTATATATATATCTTCTCTCTCTATATATAATAAACAAAAAGAGTATGCCACATGACACTATGTAACACCTCACACTCTTTAATTTCCTCCAAAAAATTTTCTTAATTATTTTAAATAAAGATAATTATTAACTACTATTTATAAATTTTAAATACGTTTACTAATATTTTTATCTTTTCCTTAACTCCCCTCACAATTTGGCTTAATATGCCACTTCAGCCTAAACTTTTAAAAATTGCTTGAACAGTCCCCCGACTTTTGAGAAAATAGGCCAAAACAGTCCAAGGACTTAACCTAGTTAAGTTTTTGACGTTAAATCAGGGGCAACTTGGTCAACTCACGTATAAAATTTTAACCAGACGTCCCTGACTCTCCTTTATAACCTGATTCCCTCCAATTTTTCCCTCCACACTTCTGCTTTCCCTCCAAACCCATCACATCCACAGCTTGACATACATAAATGGAAATTCACAATCGTAAGAAGAGGAAGATCACACAATGGGGTTGTGCGAACAGGGAAAGAGGAAGTCAATCTTCAAGAACACTACAGTAAGTTAATCGATCCACATCTTACATTGAAACCCAATGTTTATTATACACAAAATGATCATAATATGCAAGCTGAAAATTTGGTTAACAATCAACAATGCAGGTCACTCTACCAAAAAGTTTTCAATTAAAATTCATCATGGCGGGAGTTTACTGATCCAACAGAACTAAATCTGATGTACGTTAATGGGAAGGTTAACTACATCGATTATGTGAACTCTGATTATTTCTCTATAATCACCTTGTATGACATGATGTGGAACTTGGTTATTATTAGGATGACGAGTTTAGGTTTTACTATACGCTGCCATGGGAAGGCTTGGGACTGGGTTTAAGACAACTGTTAAATGATAGTAATGTGCGCGTGTTGAACAAGATTGCTGAACCTGAGAAATCAATTTATATATATGTTGAGCATATTAATCCTGACTATGATGCATTAAAAACACACTTGTCTTTCATTAGCTTTGGCATGAGCAGGTTTGACAGCAGGTTGAGGATGATCCTTTTGAGTAGTTTGAGAATGATCCTTTTGAGCAGGTTAAGAAAGAGGTTGAGCATGATGACCCAATTCCAGATATTGATCCAGATGTGTTGAAGCAGGCATGATGACCCAATTCCAGAGACATATGATGATTGGTACGATGATCCATATGAAGGGGAGTATGATCCATTATATTCACCCTACTTTTCAGATGATGATTTTCAATGATAGTAGGTAGGTGTGTTAGTAGGTTAAGATTATAGTACTTCAGTCTTTTGGTATGATAAACAATGGTAAGCTGATGTGGTATGTAAACTGATATCTTGAACTTCATGCTTTTTGTATGTAAAATGTGGTTTGGTTATAAAATGTGGTTTGGCTATATTAGTGCAGCTGTTGACCCATTTAGTTTAATGCATATCAGTTGTTGATCTATTTAGTTTAGTGCATATCAGCTGTTGAGCCATTTAGTTTAGTGCATATATATATATATATATGCATATGTATGCATTTGTGTCCATGTGACCCATGACCCATTTGTATTCATATGCAATTTTGAACTTGCACAAATGTACAATTTGACTTGATCATATATATATATATATATATATATATATATATATATATAAAACTGCATATATGTGCAGTTAACCCATTTAGTGCATATGTTGATGACCAATGACCCATTAGTATGCATATGCAGTTTTGAACATACACAAAGCTGGCATTTGACTTGATCATATATAACTGCATATATGTGCAGTTGACCCATTTAGTGCATATATATATATATATATATATATATATATATATATATATATATATATATATATGCATATGCTGATGATCCATGACCCATTTGAACTTGCTGATGACCCATGACAAATGTGCAGTTGACTTGATCCATCCAAATGGGTCATACAGAGGCTGGACCTGCACAAATGGTAGATAGCATACAACATTGGTAAATATGCACAAATCTACTGCTAGCATAAAACAACATAACACAGCATATAAAAGTGCATATACACACCGTTATCATTCAAAAGTCAGCGTATCTGAATATAAAAGTCAACATATCCGAATACAAAAGATTCTAACAAAAGAGTACATAAAGGTCACATTGTTATTCTATAACAACATAAACTACAACAAACCAATAACATAACCTACTAACTAGAAGTTCCACTTTCTTTCTTCCTCTTCTTGTTGCAAGTTCTCTTGCTCTCCTTCCATTGACCATACCAAAACCTAACATCCCTCATTAGCTGACATTTGAGGTCCATGTTTAAGGATGTCACAATCCATGCACCTTCATATTTATCCCTTTCAATGTTCAAAACCCAATCACATCTACCCATTTGGGGACTGAATACCTTACACACCACACGAAAGGTGACATTGTCATTCTAGTCCATCACTAATTGCCTCATGTCAAACACCGCATGGTTTTTTAACAAGTGTCTTGAAATAATCTTTATATCTAAAGGGTTGACCAAGATAAAAAGGTGGATCTCCAATTTGATCATCATCAGTCAAACTCTCAGAGTCATCAACATTAGTATTGGAAATGGAAGGCTTATCAGTCATCATAAGAACTGGATGTTTGCACCTGCAACATTATCAGTGCATAAGATTTTCATCATTATTAGGGCATACAAAATTAATTATCAGTGTCTTAATATCATCTTTACATTTAAAGGGTTGACCAAGATAAAAATATGGATCTCCAATTTGATCATCATCAGTCAATAATCAACAATGCAACTGTAACTCAGTATTTTCATCATTATTAGGGCATACAGAGTTAATTAGCAATGTCTTGATATCATCTTTACATTTAAAGGGTTGACCAAGATAAAAATATGGATCTCCTATTTGATCATCATTAGTCAAAAATCAACAATGCAAGTGTAAATCAGTACATACATACCTAAACCCTAAATCAGTACATACTTACATACCTAAACCGTAAATCAGTACATACTTACATACCTAAACCCCAAACAATTACATTAATTGAAGCCATACATACATACATACTTAAACCGTAAATTAGAAGAAGAAGACGATTAACTGCAAAAGACGAGCTGCAGAAATGAGCTATTGTGGAGGGGAACGAGATGATGTGTCTTCAATTAGGTCTTGATTTGGAAGGATTTGATTGATATTTAGGGTTTATAGTCAATTGGGGGAAAAATTGGAGGGAATCAGGGTTATAGAGGAGAAAGGAGAGTCAGGGACGTCTGGTTAAAATTTTATACATGAGTTGACCAAATTGTCCCTGACTTAAGGTCAAAAACATAACTAGGTTAAGTCCTTAGACTGTTTTGGCCTATTTTCTCAAAAGTCAGGGACTGTTCAAGCAATTTTTAAAAGTTTGGGTTGGAGTGGCATATTGGGCCAAACCACAAGTACGATTTTGATAATTTACTCTAACGAGTGTTTATTATTTTTTCAACGAGAGCCACAATGCTATAAAAAACTGAAAAAAATGACTTTTATTCATGAGTTTCGTTCATGCAGGAAAAAAACACAATGTGTTAAGTTAATTCATGAATTATGTCTAAACAGATCACTAATCATGTTAAGATAATATACAGGGGTAGAGGTGTATATCAAAGATTGATGTCACGGGACATCATTGATTTTTGTATTTTATATAGAGCGTATTGTACATAAATATTGTTTAACTCAAATTTTTCAGAGAGTGACAACATAAATGTAACACGGGTGAAACACAGGGTTTTCAAAACCGGGCCGGTTGGACCGGGATCCGGGAACTGGGCCGGTCCGGGTGATGGTATCAGACGGCTTATGCAGCGAGCCGGTGGTTGAGCAGTCGGACCGGTGGTCAGACCGGAAAACCGGGGTAAAACAAGATCGGACCGGCTTATCATCTCAGGCCATGTTTGGGATTCCTTATTTTACCTCCTTATAACTTATCTCCTTAATCAAGAAGGAGATAAGGAGAAAATAATGTTTGGGTAATGGGTTGAAAAGGAGTTTTTGTGGGTTGAAAAGGAGATAAGTTATAAGTAAGGATTTGAGACTTTTGGGATTAAGGAGATAAGGAAGTGAAAAAGGAAATAAGGTGATAAGGAGAAGTTTAGCCAAACATGGCCTCAACCTCCAACAATCCAACCTTTATCTACTTTGCAGCCTCAATCGAAGGTCCTCTTGTTCAATCAATCGATTTGCAGGTCATCTTCTTCTTCCTCACAGGTTTATCGTCTCAACCCTTTATCTTTTTCTTCCTCAATCGAACGGTTTATAGACTTGCAATGTGTAACAGTGGTATTATTGTAGTGGTGATTGTTGTTGTTGCTGGGGAAGAAGGTTGCCCTCTTTTTTTTTTTGTTAGGTAAAGAAGATAAAGAGATGGCAGGGAGAGAGGAAAAGAAAATGTGTTGTTTATAGGCTTAGTTAAATATTTCTTATTTTGTTTTTTAATTTCATATAAACGACATATGTAGACATTTAGATATTTGTTATAATATAAATGTAATAATAAAAGTTAAATTGATATACATTTATATATATATATATATATAATATTAAATTAATCCGGTTTTTAAATCCGGTCCGACCAGTGAACCGGAAGAGAGACTGGTTCGACGTCCGGTCCGGTTCTAAAAACATTGGTGAAACAACTATCCAAATATATAATAGTCCACTGGTTTAGTCTTTTCGTTTTACGGTTTTACGGTTTTACCTACATAAAGAAACAGAGGTCACGAGTTCGAAACTCTCTTGTTCTTGTTTCTTATGTTTGCAATTTTTAAAAAATGCCCAATTTCAAGTGGACCCACTTTATCTTTTTATTAAAATTCAAATCCAGCCCCTTTTCCTAAGCTAAATAAAATAAACACACTAAGATCATGTGTTTCTTATCATTACAACCTTTCGTGATTGATATTTAGTTTATTTTTGCAATAATTATAAAAAGTGGCGTGATTGATATTTAGTGTTATACAGCAAGCAGTTTATTAATTGTTACATGTTAACTTGTTAGTTGTTAACTTTGGTCAATAAAAAAATATTTAAATTGATATTGCTTTCAAACTCACGTTAAAACAATTGAAATCATCATCAAAATCACCTTATCACACTAAAATTACATTCATAACCAATACATATCAAATCATTCGAAGCGTGTTATTTTGATAATCCGACCCTATTATGCTGGTCCAGCCCGACTGGAAATTTTTTTTTAAGACCCGACCCGGTAAAAGTACTCCTGACGAACACAAACATAGGCCAAAAAATTGTGACATCAGTGAAAAAGATTTCTGGCTCCGCCATTGATAATATATATGCTTTTGAACCTGCTATTACATATAAAAACCAACTAACTACATGTATATTCACAAATGTATTTAGCTTTCATGTCACATCTTTAGAACTTCATTCGAGCAAAACATATGCACACGTAGAATTAGACGTAGGTTTTATAAGTTATCAAGTGATGATCCCTTATAAAAAAATTCTTGAAAAAACGACTTATTCTTTTTACGGTATAACATTTTGTCACATCATATTAGTTTGTCTATCCCGGGAAGCACCCGGGGTATAATCTAGTATATAATAAAAGAAAAGAGGTGTGACACAATGCACTAAGGGGCTGTTTGACAAGCCTCTTAATGAGGCTTTGAATCATTCAGCGCATTTTGTTTCAGCTTCTGAACGGAATGGTTAAGGCTGAACCATTATAACTTGCGATGTTGATGAACCATTAAGCACTAAACTAGGTTGAGCCATAATGGAGCTCTCCTACCAATGTGGGACAACAAAACTAACCATTAAGAGGTTCAACTTAATGATTCGATACTTAACCATTCAGACCTCTTAATGATTCAACACTTAATCAACCAAACGACCCCTAAGCGAGTCCTTCACACCCCTTGATTTCCCTCCAAAATTATTTTTTTAATTATATTTTAAATAAAGATTACTATTAACTATTATTTAAAAATTTTAAATATGCTAATTAATATTTTTATATTTATCTTTTCCGTATCTTCCCCCATAATTTTTAAACGTTATTAGCTTTTATATACGACATTTAAAAAGATTACACCAAATTAACGAGCGTTTTATTATCTTTCAACGAGCACTATAGTGCTATACAAAAAACGAAAAAAAAGAACAACTTTATTAGTGGGTTTTTGTTCATGCAGAAAAAAACAAAATGTGTTTAGGTAATTCATTAATCATGATTAGGCAAGTCACTAATCACGTTAAGATAGTATATATGCTTTACAACCTACTATTACATATAAGAATACACTAATTACATATATTCACAAATGTAGCCAGTTTGGTAAGAATTTATTTTTTTGTATTTTAATTGATGTTTCTTGGAACATTGATTACAGAGGTTGTTAAGCCCGTTAGATGTACCCTAGGATTCTTAGACACCAGGTAAATCTTTATGTGTTAAGTGATAATTAATCACCCCACCATGCACGCCTCTTAAATCAATTCTCACCATGACATATCATTTGATATCAATTTTGTTTTTTTTTTCAGGTTCACATCACAGCTTTAGAATGTCTTGAGAAAGTAAAAAAGTTATACAGAGACTTCACTTGAGCAAGATGTGAACTCATAGAATTAGAATTAGGTTTTAGGAGTTATTGAGTGTTGATCCTTTCAAAAAGGTTTCCTGAAAAAAAACAATATATTTCTTTTATGGTACACACATTTTATCACTACTAAGAAAAATGACAGAAAAAATATAATTTAAATTTTCACAATGAAAATACGATGAATTTAATAAAAATTACACAAGTATATGAATAAATGAAGAGCTTTAATGCTGGGACGACAATGAATCTCGAATCCGATGAGAAAATTCAAAATCTGAAACATTTGAGACGGGTATTACCTATCCCGCTAGGGTATGAGACAGGTTTGGGATGACATAAGATTTTTTTGTGGGTCATAGATGGATATGGTGTTGATCAATTTTGACTGTATGTAATGGAAAACATAATAATAATAATAATAACTGACAGATTGGTGAGACCTGAATTATTGAGAGAGAGAGTAAGGATGCCGAAAATATTAGTGGTATTATGATAATAATATTGTGTAACCCCTAATCCCTAGTAATCTTTCTTTATTTATACATACCCAGTGGACACCCTAATAAGGCCCATCTAATGATAACTCTGCCCATCAAATACATATATGTTATTAGGCTTAGGAAAATATTAAGTTGATCATCATTATATAAATGATTATAATGACTATCGATAAATATAGAAACATTACGTATATTTATTCCAACATATGACCATCTCCGCGTTTTCAGTAGCGCGTGCTTCCCAAACAAATCCTCAACTCGTCCAAACATACTTTTCCTTAGATCCTCACTATGTGTCTTTCTTGGCTACCCTGCCGACTATCGTGGGTATCGTTGCCTAAACCTTGCTACCGGAAAAAAAGCCTTCTCCCGCCATGTAACCTTTGATGAAACTCAATTTCCCCTTTCCCAACAAAAGAGCATAACCAATTACACTCCATTCGAAAATGACCTTTCCAATACCATCTTTAGTCACCCAACAACATACACCAGCCCACCATCACACCAGCCCAACAATCCGGCCCATAACCCTCCCCCACCAACACCCTTTCCTTCCAACTTGCCTCATCCTACCAATGTCAACCCAACCACTAGCCATAACCCAACCTAACATTTAATCCACATCAGCCCAGTCCTTCCGCCCATCACCGAGTCCGAACCCATCACCCATACCAACACCCGAACCTACTCCACCATCACCACCAGACCTTAATACACATCCAATGACTACCCAAGCTAAAGTCGGTATAACAAAACCCCGTGCCCTGTAAGATTGATTTCGAGCTTAAATATGATTTTGATGATTAAAAGATGAACACACACAAGAATATGACAATAAAAACCCACTCGATTGATTAGCAAATGATAATACAATGATAGCCCACAAATCACTCTAGAATGTGTGTTGATAAAAACCCTAATCTAGCTTTCTATTTATAGCCTAAGCACACTGAGGGGCTTTTTGGTAGCATCTGAATAGTCAGTGAGATGCTACATCTGAATGGTTCATAGCCTCTTAATGGTTAAGATGTAATCTTAAGTATGAATAGTTAAGAGATAACATCTTAATGGTTGCCTCTTAACCATTAAGAGGTTATGAACCATTCAGAGGCTAATTAAGAGGCTACCAAACACGCCCTAAGGGTACATAGGGTTAACAAAATACTAAAACACTCACTAAACAAGAAAACCAATTTTTTTAAAGTAATAAATATATTTTTTCTAAACAAAATATATTTATATAACTGTAGCGCCATTCTCTATCATAACTTGATCTTCACTCGTCGATCTAATATACGAACTTCTCGTGTCGCTTTACGTGTAGATTACGAGCTGTTTGACTTTGACTTTCGTTGACCAAACTTTGACTTGGTGACTTTAACTTGCTGATAACATTAGACTACCAATTTGACCCAATATGCCCCCATGAACCTACACATCACAACCGATCCAAGCATTTCTCCACTTCCAAAATCCTATCTCACAACATTAACTGATCCAAATTGGCGAATGGCCATGAACGATAAATATAGTACCCTATTAGAAAATAACACTTGGGAGTTAGTATCACGACCTGACAATGCCCATATAATCCGATGTACGTGGCTTTTTCGCCATAAATTTTATGCTAACGGTTATTTGCAACGTTATAAAGCTCGTTTAGTTGTGAATGGAAAATCTCAACAGGTGGGAATCGAGTACTTTGACACTTTCAGTCCTGTTGTCAAGCCCACCACTATTCGTAGAGTTCTGAGCATTGCAGTATCTCGAAACTGGCCGATACATCAACTTATTGTGAAGAACGCTTTCTTGCAAGGGGATCATAATGAAACGGTTTACATGTTCCAACCACCTGGTTTTGTTGATAAAAATAATCCATCTCATGGGTGCAGGTTAAACAAATCGTCATATGGGCTAAAGCAAGCCCTTCGTGCATCGTATCAACGCTTTGCTAATTTTATTGTTTCATGTGGCTTTCGAAGTGCTTCTACATATACCTCTCAGTTTGTCTATCACCAAGCAAATCGCACGACATATTTACTCCTATATGTCGATACTCACCGCATTGGATGACACCTTTCTTAAGCAAATCATAGATTCTCTGTCAACCGAATTTGCGATGTCAGACTTGGGAGATCTTCATCATTTTCTTGGAATTTAAGTGACACGAACTAAGGAAGGTCTTCGGCTCCCACAAGAATCATACACTCGATACATCCTAGCTCGCGCAAATATGACAAACTGCAAGCCATGCAACAGACCTGTGATACGAACTCCAAGCTCAGTGCACAGGCCGGTTCTCTTTTATCAGATGGCACACTCTACCTCAGTCTGGCAGGAGCCATTCAATACTTAACTTTCACAAGACCAGACATCTGTAACACCCCAAAATCTGTATAAATACTTATTGTTAAAACGCGCCTAATCGTAATTATACATAATACGTGGCTTAAATCGAAAGCAAAACACATATTAAATTCTATAAGTTAAATAATGGCAAAACCTTTACAAGAATTTACTTGGCTAATAATTAACCATTATTTATACCATGAAACAAACTAGGGGGACCATTTGTGTCAATTGGCTAAACTACTTAAGAGGGATTTATTATGTTAAAAAAAAGGATATCAGAATTCCATTCCATGGAATCGATTAAAACACCTCAAACACACACTATTCTCACACACTAGCTCAATAACAAGAAATCAGCCCCAGATAAGCTATGAATCAAGTTGTTGCACCTTGCATGATACGATTTTCAGTCATCTAAGGCTCCCTAATCATCAAGGTAACCTTTGTTTTAACCAATTTGATGCATTGTAGTCTAGGTGATAATGGGGAGAATTCTAAGATTCTTGAATCTTCCAATTTGATGGCTAGGGAAGGTGACTCTAGTGCAGGAGGGCCTTAAAACAAAATAATCTTGAGGAAAATCATAATAACATAACCTAGATGGTGAAATCTTTGAAGTTTATATATGATATGAACTTGGTGGTTTTATACATTGTAAGTGAACCAAGGATTCCTGGTAATATTTCGAATGCTTGAAAGCTTCAATTGTAAAAATTCAATAATTGATTGTTTATTATGATATGAACCTTGAAAATGAATTCGGGATGATCTTGGTGGTCTATATGGCCATTAAATGACATTTGTAAAATCTCGTCCACCAAGTGTATGATAAAAAGCCTCAATGAAACTCGATTTCATTCGGGCATAGACATGAATTGATAAGTTGATGAAAACTTGTGTGGTTAAATAAATGATGTCTAAGCACATGTATTAAATCACCAATATGGCTTGCACATCTAGGTGCGAGTATAACAAGCTTCGGTTAGTCAAGAAGTCTCGAATTGAAGTAAAGAGGAAGCGCACATAAGGTATGTCACCCGATGGCTTAAATCTCAATATATTCCTAGTTTGTTTATATGCTTATTTATACCTTTGTATATATTCGAAAGCTAGTAGTTGGAATGTCACAAAAGAAGCTTAAACGAGATTCATAATACATAGAAAACGACGTTAGAGGAAGGTTGTCAATATCCCAATTAGGCTAACGGGTCAATTTGGGTAAAACACTAGATAGACAAGGACCTAAACCAAGGATCGATATTATACCGATACCAATTGTTCTTGATTGCTTGAGTATATTCGTAGACTTTATCTTGACAATCACAAGCTAGTCTAAAAGCGCCTAAAGGGGCATGAGCTAAGGTAAGTCATAACTATGACTTTATAAACAAATATACATATATATATATATGCAAAAAAGGAAATGTAACCATGGGGACTCCAGGTATTAAAACAGAATTGTGGTTTCCAAGGGATATGTAAAACGCCGGGTAAAAATCATGTCGCGAGTCATAAGGGCCAAGCGGTCAACACCGAGAGAAATGGCACATGTGGCCATGGACACGAGACACCGCTACCACGGCAAAAATGATTTGGGCAGAAAAGTCACTTAGCCGAGTTGAGGCTTGACAAGTGTGTATAAATTACAACTAGAACATGGAAATCATAAAATCTCATGATTTTAATTTTTATAAAACTTAGCGAGTCAGGTTAAAGATGGATAAATAGAGCATGGTTTTTCTGATAGAAACCGAACAAGGAATTAAGCCTAAGCTTTAATCATGTATAAAGTCCGCGTTAGGACTCATAAACGAGCCCAGGGAAGCCCCGGGAGTAGTTTTAGAGCTGCACGAAATGTGAGCTTGGTGCTGTAATTTGGATGCACATATTGGCTAAGTATGGATCAGTTATACAAGAACAAAAGTTTCCGATCCTTTAGAACCGTAGCCTACTTTCTCCATCGTAGGCTAGCTGCGCTGCCGTACAGAATTGTGCATGATCGTGCAAGGTGCAGTCCATGACCGTTCGGAGAAGTGCATGACCGTGCAGATCAATCATGCTCATCTGCACTGCCAGTGCAACTGGTAGTGCAGCAAATCCTCGGACCCGCATGATCTGCATGGCCATTTAGTAGGCAAAATCCTCATTTTTGTTATAATATCATTTCTAACCATTCCATACTAACCATTCTTGGGTTATTGGTTGATCCTAAACCCTAGGAAAAAGGAAGCTGAACACCGCAAGATGATCAAGTTCCCGAATAAGAATCGAACGCAACAGATTCGTCCGTTTCCGCAATTTTTGGAGCAAAAGCATGTATAAACTTGGTTTTAAGAAGGCATCATCGTTATCGCATTCGACCTTTGAATGCACCTTAAATATGTTTTAAGAACTAAGACACGTTTGTATTAAATGTGTGTGAATTTTGCTAAGTCTGTAAAGTTTTTGGATCTAAACTTTCAAACTTAGTTGATTAAAACATATAATTACTCTATAACTACCCGATTATAAGGTAGGTGTTACAAGTGGTATTTAGAGCCCAAGGTTGATTGAGGTATGCGTTTAGTTCGAGCTTGATCATCAATCCGGTAAGGAATTCGTTTCCAAAGTTATCTTAATCTAGTCAAAATGCTATACATCATGATTGAACGCGAGTTAATTAGGAATAAACATGGGGACAATGTTTTGAGCACTTAACTATGGAAATACACCAATCACATGGTCAAGGTGAGCTATGACTTAGCCGAACCGAGAATTGGGAAACGTGATTGCATCACCGAGATGATGTGATCGGATAAAACACAAGTAGCATAATAAAAATGAATGTGCCCTAATGCATTAAATAAACAGTAAAGGCGTGATGAAGGCCTTATCAAAACATATGAAAGTACGTGCGTTGTATTAGCGAACAAAAGAAAGTTTTAATTAAATAAGACGGGTGACCGAAAGTTGTTTACCAGGAAAGTATTGTGGTGACCGCGATAAGATCACTGTGTCATGTGTGGATTGCTTACCCGGGCCAGGTAATTGTTAAACACATGATACTGTGGGCTTCTCGTGATTTACACGCCTACCTTCCACGTAACAAGGACTGAGTCAGGAAGATGGCATATGAAATCGCAATAGGGGCCTTACAATGGGAGCATTATCAATTAATCTGAAAGGCCAAGTAGATTGGGTATGTAAAACCAATGCGTAAACGACCCACGTGGCCATAGAGCCAAAGGTATTACCACAACGATTACACGGACTAAGATAGGATTGAATCTTAATCGAAAGTTAATCCGGAAATAGACTTGAACCTTAATCAAGGTTGAGTCATAAACAGATTCAGTTCGGAAATAGACTTAAACCTTAATCAAGGTTGAGTCATAAACAGATTCAGTTTTGAAATAGACTTGAACCTTAATCAAGGTTGAGTCATAAATATATTCAGTTTGGAAATAGACTTGAACCTTAATCAAGGTTGAGTCATAAACAAATTCAGTTCAGAAATAGACTTGAACCTTAATCAAGGTTGAGTCATAAACAAAAATTTAGTTCGGAAGTAGACCTGGACCTTAATCAAAGGTAAAGTCATGAATAAACTCAAACCTTAATTAAGAATTAAACCACAAATAGACTTGAACCTTAATCCAAGGTTAAGTCATAAACGTATTCAAACTGTAACCGAAAGTAAATACCAGGGTGGATTTGAACCTTAATAAAGGGTTAAACCCCAATCACGCGCGAGACTTAGTTGAAAGATTACTCACAAGTAGACTAGATCTTTAATTAAAGGATCAAGTCATAATCGCATTTGAACCTTGAACAAAGGTTAATCCGTAAGTAGACTTGAGCCTTAATCAAGACTTAGGTCGTCATCAACTCAAACCTTAATCGGGTACTAATCCGCGATAAGACTAGAGTTTCACTCAAAGGTTGAATCCTAAGCAAAATGAACTCTAGTCGAAATAGATTCATAACAAAACCCGAACCTTAGTTAAAAGGTTGCTTCGTTAGAGAACTGGACCTTCATTAAGGGGTTAAATCGTAAATGGACTTGAACCTCAATAAAAGGTTAAGCCCTAAGCAAACCCTAACGATATCCAAAGGGTTGGTCACTTGCAAATATAAAACTTATATAAAGATAAAAGCAAAACCTAAACTTAGTTCAAGGATAGGTTATACCCAAATTCAAATCCTAACGAAAACGTTAAAGCCTAAGAATTAAGTGTAAACTATGTTTCATGCTAAATCATAATGAATTCGTAAAAAAAAGCCAAAGGGCGAATATGAACTACGCGTCACACTACACAAGAATACAAACGAGGATACAAGCCCTTAAGGCGGAACTAAGAACATGGTTATAGACCGCAAACGAATTATTACTTATATAAAGGAAGAAGGTAATCGTTAAATCAAAAGGGGTGTGTATGAGACCCCAGAGACCGGAGGTGAATCTTTACCATAAGACGATCACAGCCTCTAGTCACGATCGTATAAGAACGGTGATAAATAATGTGACATAATCGAGTCACATTAAAGCAAACAGAGGGGAATTAACCTCATGGGCCTTAGCACATGAGGGACAAAGATCTGATATGTATATAGGATCAAGAATCACATAATGGTGGCAGCACCTCCGTAATAAGCTAAATAGGGTCTGCAGGACCAATATATGCCAAAAAAACACGTAGAAATGCCTATGTGAACAAGCATAAGAATGGAAAACCAAGCAGTTTCGAGGGGTGAGAACCCTTCTGGAATGATCTGAGGATCGTATTCTTAAGTGCACAAACAATCAAAAACGGGTTGTAGTACCAAAGATCGAATCTTAGGAGATTGGATTAGTGAGGTAATGGTCTGTAGGACCAAGGTATCCCAATGAAATAAGTAAAACGAATCCCGCGTGGATATGAACACTAAATCTCGAATACGAAATGAAGTCTATTGAGAATTATCAAAGAACTAAATACATAAATTCAGAAGAATAGCCAAAAAAAAACGGGGTCGTGGACTCTATGCGTAGGAAAAAAGACTTCCTATAAACACAACCAACTCCTAGAATGTACGGACTGCACTTAGAGCAGTAATTGAAGAATCATAATCGCTCGTAATCCGTAACACCACGAACCTTGCCTTAGAAACTGGAATACTAGGACGAGGAAAATTAAAACACTTAATACGTCAATATATTAACCAATGGAAATTGGGAATCAGTTATACGCTAAAACGCTGCACGAAAGTGCAGTGAAATGCTGCTGAATCACGGCTGAAACGGTGCACAAAAGTGCAGCCAAACTCTACTAAAATGCTGCACGAAAGTTCAGTGAAACGCTGCTGAATTATGGTTAAAAAGCTGCACAATAGTGCAGCCAAAACACTGCTAAAACGCTACACAAAAGTACAGCGTAAAGACGCTAAAACGTGGCTGAAACATTGCATAAAAGTGCAGTGAAACACTATTAAAACGTTGCACAAAAGTGTAGTGAAAATTCAGTTAAAATGCTGCACTAAAGGGCAGCAAAAAGCCACAAAAACGTGACTGAAACGTTGCATAAAAGTGTTACGAAACGCTGCTGAAACGTATAAGTAAATTTGTGTAGAATCATATCTTATTATATGAGACAATGACTAATTCATCAAAAGGGGCCCTTGAGCCGGAACCCATGGCGAAGAGACCTTACATTGAGAATGGAGGTCACTCCCCAAAGTCATTAACATATCTGAATCCAATGCGCGCCAAGACGCGCATAAATAATTATAAGTAAAGTAAATGAACGAAGTGTAAACACTAAGTCCGTAGTTGCCTAAGGGTGCCAAACGAACCATGGAGTCAAAGACGATGACTCTTAAACTAACCAAGATGCCTACAAGTGGCCAAACTAAATATTTGCATGTGTTGGCAGAGCCATAACGAATAATTAAATCCGACAGATAAGAACAATGTCAAATTGGTAACACCTTCTTGGGAGGTTGAAGAACACAATATTAGGATCCTAAGACATGCTCTTACGAAATTCCTATCAAAGAGGTTGTTTGTAATTGAAGCAAAAAAGTTAGGACGACTTGGATAAGGGATAGAACCCCCACCGATTCGGTATACATCCGGTTTCGAGGACGAAACCCTCATTAAGGGGCGGTGGAGTTGTAACACCCCAAAATCTGTATAAACGCTTATTGTTAAAACGCGACTTATCGTAATTATACATAATACGGGGATTAAATTGAAAGCAAAGCGCATATTTAATTCTATAAGTTAAATAATGATAAAACCTTTACAAGAATTTTCTTGGCTAATAATTAACCATTATTTATACCATGAAACAAGGGGACCATTTGTGTCAATTGGCTAAACTACTTCAGGGAGATTTATTATGTTAAGAAAAGGATATCAGAATTCCATTCCATGGAATCGATTAAAACACCTCAAACACACACTAGCTCAATAACAAGAAATCAGCCCCAAATCAGCCATGAATCAAGTTGTTGCAGCTTGCATGATACGATTTTCAGTCATCTAAGGCTCCCTAATCATCAAGGTAACCTTTGTTTTAACCAATTTGATGCATTGTAGTCTGGTGATGATGGGGAGAATTCTAAGATTCTTGAATCTTGCAATTTGATGGCTAGGGAAGGTGACTCTAGTGCAAGAGGGCCTTAAAACAAAATAATCTTGTGTAAAATCATAATGACATAACCTAGATGGCGAAATCTTTGAAGTTTATGATATGTACATGGTGGTCTTATACATTGTAAGTGAACCAAGGATTCTTGGTAATATTTCGAATTCTTGAAAGCTTCAATTGTAAAAATTCAATAATTGATTGTTTATTTTGATATCAACCTTGAAAATGAATTCGGGATGATCTTAGTGGTCTATATGGCCAATAAATGACATTTGTAAAATCTCGCCCACCAAGTGTATGATAAAAAAGCCTCAATGAAACTCGATTTCATACGGGCATACACAGGCATTGATAAGTTGATGAAAACTTGTGTTGTTAAACGAATGATGTCTAAGGACATGTATTTAATCACCAATATGGCTTGCACATCTAGGTGCGAGTATAACAAGCTTCGGTTAGTCAAGAAGTCTTGAATTGAAGTAAAGAGGAAGCGCGCATAAGGTAAGTTACCTGATGGCTTAAATCTCAATATATTCCTAGTTTGTTTATATACTTATTTATACCTTTGTATATATTCGGAAGCTGGTAGTTGGAATGTCACAAAAGAAGCTTAAACGAGATTCCTAATACATAGAAAACAGCCTTAGAGGAAGTTTGTCAATATCCCAATTAGGCTAACGGGTCAATTTGGGTAAAACACTAGATAGACAAGGACCTAAACCAAGGATCGATATTATACCGATATCAATTGTTCTTGATTGCTTGAGTACATTCGTAGACTTTATCTTGACAATCACAAGCTAGTCTAGAAGCGCATAAAGGGGCACGAGCTAAGGTAAGTCATAACTATGACTTTATAAACAAATCTACATATATATGCAAAAAAGGAAATGTAACCATGGGGACTCCAGGTATTAAAATAGAATTGTGGTTTCCAAGGGATACGTAAAACACCGGGTAAAAATCATGTCGCGAGTCATAAGGGCCAAGCGGTCAACACTGAGAGAAATGGCACATGTGGCCATGGACACGAGACACCGCTACCACGACAAAAATGACTTGGGCAGAAAAGTCACTTAGCCGAGTTGAAGCATGACAAGTGTGTATAAATCACAACTAGAACTTGAAAATTATAAAATCTCATGATTTTAATTTTTATAAAACTTATCGAGTCAGGTTAAAGATGGATAAATAAAGCATGGTTTTTGTGATAGAAGCCAAACAAGGAATTAAGCTTAAGCTTTATCATGTATAAAGTCTTCGTTAGGACTCATAAATGAGCCCTGGGAAGCCCCGTGAGTAGTTTTAGAGCTGCACGAAAAGTGCAGCTTGGTGCTGTAATTTGGCTGCAAATATTAGCTAAGTATGGATCAGTTATACAAGAACAAAAGTTTCTGACCCTTCAGAACCATAGCCTACTTTCTCCACCGTAGGCTAGCTGCACCGTCGTGCGGAATTGTGCAAGACCGTACAAGGTGCAGTGCATGACCGTGCGGAAAAGTGCATGACCCTGCAAATCGATCATGCTCAGCTGCACTGTCAATGCAACTGCTAGTGTAGCAAATCCTCGGATCCGCATGACCATGCAGAATTTCTGCATGGCCATGCAGCAGGCAAAATCCTGATTTTTGTTATAATATCATTTCTACCCATTCCATACTAACGATTCTTGGGTTATTGATTGATCCTAAACCCTAGAAAAAAGGAAGCTGAACACCGGAAGATGATCAAGTTCCCGAACAAGAACCGAACGCAACAGATTCGTCCGTTTCCCCAATTTTTGGAGCAAAAGCATGTATAAACTTGGTTTTAAGAAGGCATCATCGCTATCGCCTTCGATTTTTGAATGCACCTTAAATATGTTTTAAGAACTATGACACGTTTGTAGTAAATGTGTGTGAATTTTACTAAGCCTGTATCACACCCCGCCCGGTCGGGGCATTTACAGTGATTAGTTGGCGCAAACTTAAAGCGAAAACGTAATCTCATTACATAACTTAAGTATTTATTACCAGCCAAACTGACAAAAGTGGATCCAAAACTACACATAGCTAAACTATAACACAGCAAACAACTACTATCTTGCAGCACTTAGCTACTAATCTCCAGTCCTTACCTCCTCAACCTGAGATACATACTCGAGTAATAAAAATACGTCAGCACACAGCTGGTAAGCCACATAAACTGACTCATCAATAAAACAACCACATAAACAATTCATTAATCAAGTATGAGCTCCTTGCATGTCACAATAATCATAATCCAGACTAAGCATTATATATTCACACATACAGCCTAGAGACACCCCATGAGGCTGTAAGTGTATGTCCACGCCTGGAAAATATAATGATAATATATATATATATAACACCCTGGATGCCACACCTATGGTTCGATGCATATATACATGATCAATCACCACCAAAACACTTTTATGAGCAAGTATCAGGTTTTGAAAATAGTTCAAGTAACTCACCTCTTAATTAGTCCTTTAGTAGCTGACAACACTAATACGATCAGGTACTATCTCAGGGTCCTAATACAATTATACAATCCTAGGTTAGGTAATGGTACCCCTAACTAATTATTATTATAATTGGATATGGGTTAGCGCTACCTTATTTACCCATGGATGATCGGCCGATGCCTAACAAAGGCTAGACTACCCCATACTCACCCCTAATAATAATCTTGATACCTAAAAATAATAATACTAAACTACTACTAATATTAACACTAATAAAAATAATAATGAACTAGACATAACTTAAACGAAAACATACCTCAAGACTCTCTACGGTCAGTTAGTGTAGAGTCTCCCATACTCGTGCTCCTACCCGTGCTCTAAAAATGACAAATAACAATACCCAACGGGGTATCGTAGGCTAGCATCCTCTTATACTAGAGTGTTCCCAAGATTAGGGGCAGTTGAATGACTTATAGAAGGCCTCTATATTATATGAAAAAGGACGGTGGATCTTTACTTTTCTTCGATGTGAGATTGAGTGACCTGCCAAATAGCCTACTTAGTTACCTCTCTTTCTAAAACCTTTGATGTGGGACAAAGAATATGTATCCACTAATCCACTCCATTCTTATTCTTTCTTTTTCTTTTCGATATGAGACACAAAGGCAAAGCCTATGTATTTTTTTCTACGTAGCATGATATAGAATAAGCTTAGTTAACATATTTGATTATTATATTATTAAAATTAATTCAGCTGCCTCACTCGTTTTACTCCTATAACTTTTAAACTATAACGTTTTACATAATCACGAACATACTGTTGAGAAGCGCTTATTATCCTCTACGTTTTGACCTAAGTTTTATTAAAAACGGAGCAAGATCAAATATATTATATTATATTATTACTACACGGTCTCTTATAGCACTAATTACTTGCCTATATCTCATATCTCAATTAATCATGCTATTCGCCACTTACTCGCTAACTAATTGTAAATACACAAGTGACCATCTCACATGTCATTAGTTCGTTTTAATGATCAAAGACCTGTTTTAGACATTAATATATATGAACCAAGACATTTTTATTTATATAACAAAACGGGATGTTACAAATATCCCCTACCAATTTAGGGTTTCGTCCTCAAAACCATTTAAGTAGAGAATAAGTGAGGGTAATGCTCTCGCATTTCTTGCTCCGATTGCCAAGTCGCCTCAGACGCTTTCCTATGTTTCCATTGTATTTTAACTTGAGGAATTTCTTTATTCCTGAGCTTCTTTATTTTCCGATCTAGGACCGCCACTGGTTCTTCAACATAGTTGAGTTTATCGTCCACCTACAATGTCATTTAGTGGTACAAAGGTACTTTCATCGGTTAAACATTTCCTTAGATACGACACATGGAAAGTGTTATGGATGCTTTGTAATTCCTTGGGTAGGTCCAGACGATAAGCAACATTCCTTACACGTGCTATGATTTTGAAAGGTCCTATGTAACGAGGACTTAGTTTCCCACGCTTTCGAAATCGAATGATCTCTTTCCAAGGGGAAACTTTTAGCATGACCAAATCTCCAACTTTGAAATTCAATGGGACGTCTACGGTTGTCAGCATATGACTTCTGCCGATCTTGTGCCGCCTTTAATCGAGCCTTAATTTGATCAAATCCTTCGGAAGTAAGCTTCAGCACTTCAATGCTTCCTAGGTCCTTCTGACCTATCTCTCCCCAACATATAAGGGTTCTACATTTCCTTCCATATAACATTTCATATGGAGGCATACCGATGCTGGAATGATAACTATTATTATAAGAAAATTCTACTAATGGTAAATAGTTATCGCAACTACCTCTAAAGTCCAACACACATGCACGCAACATGTATTCTAATGTCTGAATAGTTCTTTCACTTTGTCCATCTGTTTGAGGGTGTACGCGGTACTAGGAAGTAAGCGAGTGCCCATTTCTTCATGGAACTTCATCCAAAAGCGAGAAGTAAATCGAGTGTCTCTATCTGAAACAATACTTACAGGTGTCCCATGCCGAGAGACTATTCCTTTGATGAATAATTCGGCTAGTCTTTTGGAATAGTAGGTTTCTCGGATTGGTAGGAAGTGTGCGCTTTTAGTCAGCCGATCTACTATGACCCAAATACTATCAAATCCTTTAGGAGTTCGGGGTAGCTTAGTGATAAAATCCATTATTAGGTGTTCCCACTTCCAAGTAGGGATTTCAAGTGGTTGCAACTTTCCATATGGTTTCTGGTGTTCGGCCTTAACTTGTAAACACGTCAAACACTTTTCTATGTATTTAACTATGTCATATTACATACCAGGCCACCAATAATCCCTTTTCAGGTCATGATACATTTTAGTAGCTCCAGGATGGATTGAATATCTAGATTTGTATGCCTCTTCTAGTATTCTATTTCTTACATCTCCCATCCTTGGAATCCATATTCGGCCTAATTTCAACTCTTATTTTCAATGAAGTCCTTAACTTGTCCAAACACCGTCTCCTTCTTTACATTTTCCTCTTCTAAGGCCTCAGCTTGCGCGGCTCTAATTTCAGTCATTAAATCGGAATTTAATGTTAACTTATAAGCCCTAACTTTAATAGCTCGATACTTTTCTTTTCGACTTAGAGCATCTGCAACTACATTTGCCTTTCCCGGGTGATACAATATTTCACAATCATAATCTTTTATCAACTCCAGCCATCTACGCTGTCTCGGGTTCAGATCCTTTTGTTAGAAGAATTACTTTAAACTTTTATGGTATGTGTAAATGGTGCACTTTGTTCCATACAAGTAATGTCTCCATATCTTTAAAGCAAATACCACTGCTGCAAGTTCCAGATCATGGGTTGGGTAGTTTGTCTCACTTGGTTTTAATTGTCGAGAGGCATAAGCTGTCACCTTCCCTTGTTGCATAAGTACACATCCTAATCCCTGATAAGAGGCATCTGAATATATTATCAGATCTTGGACTCCATCTGGTAGGGTTAGTATTCGAGATTGAGTCAGGCGCCTCTTCAACTCCTGGAAAGCTTTCTCTTGATCATCGCCCCATCTAAACTTAACATCCTTCTTCTTTAGTTTGGTAAGAGGTGTTGCTATCCTAGCAAAATCTTGAATGAACCATCGGTAATACCCAGCCAACCCTAAGAAACTTCTTACCTCAGTAGGTGTCTTGGGTTGCTCCCACTTGGTTATGGCTTTCTATCTTTGTGGGGTCTACTTGTATACCTCGAGAATTTATCACATGCCCTAAGAATTGCACCTCTTAAAGCCAAAATTCACACTTTGAGAATTTGGCATATAATTTATTCTTTCTTAAGGTTTCTAGAACTTCTTGTAAATGATATACGTGTTCATCTCGAGTCTTGGAGTAAACAAAAATATCATCAATGAACACGATAACATAGTTATCTAGTATCGGCTTACATACTCTATTCATCATGTCCATAAATGCAGCTGGTGCATTAGTTGTTAGGATCTGAGTATTGGTTTGTTTTGATTAAGTATGAAATATGAATGAAGTATAAATGGAAAGTGCAGCGGAATAAACAACAAATCAAAACATAGAGAATAATTGTTTTTAATCGAATGCTTTCATTAAAGGAAAGATTACAATCGTACAATTAAACTCCCCCTCAGCATGATCACTCAGAGAATGTTTGTCTAAGAGAGAATGACGAGTGATGAATAGAACAGTACAAGTACTGTTCTATTTATAGACAAGCTCAAACCTCTGATGATCAGTTGCTGACGTCACCTAGATAGCGACCCCTAACTGTCTAACAAACTCTAACAACTGTTAAGCTATAAACTACTGTTACATTGAAACTACTGACAATACAAAACTCTGTTAAACTAAAACTCTGATGTCTTCTTATCATCTGTTGAACCAAAGTGCTGTTGGTTCAACAGACCTTTGTTCTTCAGATCTTTGATCAGCAGTTGTTCTTCATCAGACTTTTAACCTTCAGACTTTGTCCATCAGACTTTTCATCAGCAGCAGTTATCTTCCAACAGTTGTTGAGCAGCAGCAGTTTAGGAATCAACAGATCTTTGGAGGAAGCTTTATTGTAACAACTGTTCTTTATTCAGGATCAAACACTTAGTATATTTTGGCTTTTAATCATCTGTTCTTCTCCAGGTCAGCAGACCCAACAATCTCCCCCTAGAACAGATGATGCCAAAACTCTGCTTTATTCTTGATCTTTATTCCTCATCAGACTTTCTCTTATTTGCCCTTTTAGTTGTAATTCAAAGCTTAGAGAGAAGAGGTCTTCAGCATCTCTATCCAGTGTCAAGTTCAGAAGGGTCTGGAGATCTTCAGCACTTAGGCCAGGTGCATCATCCATACTTAACTTCTGAACACTACCATCTGACCTGAGCAGTGTCAATTCATGGGTCTCTTTGTCAGACTTCCATTTTAGAATTTTAGAGTCAGAGGAGTGACTGGGATGCATCTTTATTTTGGATGAGTTAGGAGATGGAGGCCTGCCAATGAGTTCTCTGAACTTCTCTGTGACAGGGTCAGAGAAGTATCTGATTTGGTTCAAGAGACCCTTCTTTACATAGGTTTCAGTGAACTTTCTTGTATCCTCTTCAGACATTTCCTTCTGCTTCTTGTATTGTCTTCTAGCAGCAATAGAAAGATCAGAGGTTTCAAGTAAACTGTCTAGTGTAAAGGCCTGTGAGGGTTTCTTGGGTGCATCATCATAGACTGGTTTTCTTGGTAGTTTGGGATTGGTCTTTCTTTCTTGTTCAAGCTTCTTGTATGTTTCAATTAACCTGACCTCAGACCATCTAGCAACAGATCTCATCTCTCCATACTTGGCTGCTACAAGCTCTTGTCTCATTCTCTTGAACTTCAAGGCTCTAGCTTGATCTCTCCCTTTACTGAAATCAGGGGCAGAGGCCTTAGTAGGAGGATTCTTGGCCATGCTCTCAATTCTAATGAGTTCTTCCCTGAGAGCATGTGTGGTCCAGCCTGTGAATTGATTCTTTGTTGCTTTGTAAGGCTTGGTTGCCAAGATCTGTTCTAGTAGTGAATCCCTTACTTCCATTTCCAAGTCTCTGCTGAGAGGCATGGTAGACATGGAATTGCTCAGGGTCTTAGCATAGTCTTCAATCCTTCGAACTTTGCTAAGCTCTGCTGAATGGATGCCCTGAGCAGTCCTGTCATCCTTCCCTTTGCATTTCTCTTTGATGACAGCATCAGCCTGTTCACCCTTCTATTTAAGATAAGTGTC
Source organism: Ambrosia artemisiifolia (assembly GCA_032199755.1). Taxonomy (NCBI): domain Eukaryota; kingdom Viridiplantae; phylum Streptophyta; class Magnoliopsida; order Asterales; family Asteraceae; genus Ambrosia; species Ambrosia artemisiifolia. The sequence goes on along the minus strand of CM063527.1, from coordinate 32,031,062 downwards.
AATGTTGGGTGGAACAGGGAAGCCTTTGAGAGATGGGAAGGTTCTTTCTGATGGCTGATCAGTATTGTAAAAGGATTGAAGTTCCCCCTTGATTAAATCCAACTCAAGGGGATACTTCTCAGCCAATGGGGTGATGGTTGGTGGTGGTCTATGGGATCTGAATTGTGAAGTGTGTGGTGAGAAAGATGAGAGTGGAATGGCATTGACTGGTGTGGATTGTGAGCTTGGGGTGTTAGGTGGTGTGTTGTGGATGTTTTCATCTTGTATAACAAAGGTGGATTTCCTTTTCCTGCTATACAAGATTTTAGGTGAAGGTGAGGAAGAGGCAGTGGTTTGGTGAACATCTGTTGGTTCTTTTGTGGAACCAGCAGTTGTTTGGGTTTTTGGTTGTGTTGTGGTCGGTTTGGTAGTTGTTTGAGTTGTGGCTGGTTTAGTGGTTGATGGTGTGGTGATTGGTTTGGTTACTGGTTTAGGTTGATCAGATGTTTTAGCAGCAGTTGTTTTGGGTTCAGTGGTTTGGGTAGCAGAGGTTGTGGTGGCAGTGGTTTTAGGAGCAGTGGTTGTGATAACAGGTGTTTGAACAGCTGAGGTTTCAGCAGATAGTTTGGAAGGTGGTTTTCTAGTGTGTTTGGCTGGCATTTTCTTTCTCTTAGAAGTATTCACATCTTCCACTTCTTGCTGTTGTTCTCTTTTCAGCTGCACCAACAACTCTGCCTTTGCTTCCAAAGTATCAGCCCTTTTCATCTTATCCTGAGCAGCTTTTTCAGCCTTTTCATTGGCTGAAGTGTCAACTTCTTTTGCCTTGGATGCTTGAGCTGGTTCAGTGACAGGGATCTGAACATTTGGTTGCTGTGATTGTGGAGCTGATTTTGGTGACTCTGGTTTGTCAGCAGTTGGCTTCCCTTTTTTGTGAGGGTGGTTGACCAAATGGATTTAGCTTTGGCAGCCTATCTCTGCCACTCTCCCCCTTTTTGGCATCATCAGCTGTAAACTCATTGTCAGTTTCATCTCTGAGAATGGTGGTAGGGGCAGAGCCAGTAGTCTTCAGCAGGTGTTCCTTGATCACCTTGATGTCAGCCTTTGTGTCATTAAATCTGGCATCCACCATGTTTCTGATCAAGGTCATATATGTTTCCTGAGTCTGATCTGCCAATTTTCTGTGAGCTATGATGATGGGTGAAACTGATTTCCATAGCTCACTGGCAATATCAGAGGTTGAGGGTTGACTTTTGGTAAAGTTGTTCAATGTCTCCAATATTGACTTGACATCAGTTTTGATGTCAGCAACAGAGGATTCAAGGTTTTGAACCTTAACCGTCAATTCTTGAAGTTTTGACTCATCACCTAAGTTAATAGGATCATCTGAATCCCTACCAGAGGTAGTTTTAGCTGGTTCAGTACTAGGAGGTGAATCCATAGAATGAGAACCTGCTGCCCCTTGTTCTTGGTACTGGGGACTTCCAACTGATTTTGGGGACACAGTGGTGGCCTTATCAGTTGTTGCCTTCAAGGAAGTCTTAGCAATGGAATCACTGTCCTGCTGTGAGACAATGGTCTCAACAGCAGTAGTGACTGCTTCTCTTGAAAACTCATCAGAAGTAACATTGACTTCTGGGAGTATAACCTCCTCTTCTGTTTGTGGGATAGCTAAATGACTTTCCTCAGCCCCAGTCACTGGTGGTGGTGTACTCTCAGTGACAGGTGAAGGAGAGGAACTGGGGTTGTCCTGAGTTTTGTCAATAGCTTCAAACAGAGGTTGCATGGTTTGTGGGACATGTTGTGGTGATGTAGGTGGAGTAAGAAGCTGATTAGCCCTGGGAGATGGACTTGTAAACATATGGTCAAGTGACTCATATGCCTCAGTATGAGGTTCCCTTTGGCTTACAACAAGATCCTTTTGTGAGGATTCTTGAGGAGTTTGCTTGGGTTGAGATATCTCCAACTGTTGTGAGGAAGTAACAACAGTGGTTTCATGTTGCTTTGGTGATGCAACAGGGTTAGCTTCTGGTATCTCATCTTCCAGAAGTCCCTTTTTGGGTTGAGAGGTGGTTTTAGAGGATGGACGTTTTCTTTTGGTGGCTGGTGTGGGTTTCACAGCACTGGATGAAGTGCCATGATCACCAGGAGCAGTGGGCTCACCAACAGAGGTTTCAACAACAGTTGTTGTCTTTGTCCTCTTTGGTTGTGTTTTTGAAACCTTTGTTACTTTTGATACTTTTTCTTGGGTTGAAGAACCCAGCATTCTAGTAAAAGTTTCATCAGTTAAACTTTTCATTTTGAAAGACTCTCCCTTTTGAAAATCTTTTTCAGGTAAAATCTTTTGTAGAATTACACTTAGAATTCTAGGGTAGAGCAGAAAAGCATTATTTGAGCCAGATTTTATGGCTTTCACATTAGAAACCAAGTCTAAGAACAATCCCTGAGACAGATTGAAGTCAGATTCTGACAACATTGCATATCCCAAGTATTGTATCCTCAATGGGATTTCATTGAAGGATGTAGTCTTGGCTGAGGCACAGAGAAGAAGGGTATGAAAGAAAAATTTCATGACTGGAGGAAAAAACTTTTTATATAATGTTGATCCAGTCATCTGTCCATCATACCCCCTTTCTTGAAACTCAGTGTGAAGCTCTGTTTTAGGAAAAGTTTCCTTACCTGACAGGTCGTTCAATGAGAAGGTAGTGGATATGATTTCAGGGGTTATGGCGATACTGGTGTCTCCAATTTTGGAAATTATGGAAGTTGGCTTTTTGTCTTGATACAAGACTTCAGCATTTGCCCAGAATTCTTGGAGTGTGGCCAGGTATATGGGAGCATCAGCAATAAGAACATTTTTGTATTTTGAGTTATTGATGATGTCGATGGTGGAATGGAATGGAGTGTTATCTTCGGTTTTTACCAAATAGGGAAGGAAATTATGAGTGGCTTTTGTTTGGAGATCCATTTTAATGGATTTTGTTTGCGAAAGTAATGAACTTTTGATTGAGGGTTATGAGGAAGACGAAGGCGGTTTTCAGTATTTTGAATACAATGAGACAGTAAAACTACTGTTGGGGGAAAAACAGGGTTTTATAGGCTCTGGTGAAACCGCTGATGTGGCAAAACTCTGCTTTTGAGAGCAGACGTGGCAAACATCTGATGCTTGAAACAACTGGTGACATACAGCTGTTTTGTTAAACATTTGTTGCCAACCTCTGTTGTTTAACCAAAAGACTGATGGAAACAGTTGTTTTATCTGATCAGATGTTTGAAACAGATTTTTCAACCAACAGTGGTTGTTTTATCTGATCAGTTGTTAGAAACAGATTTTTCAACTATCAGTGGTTTGAATGAAACAGTGGTTGTTTTATCTAATCAGATGTTTGAAACAGATTTTTCAACCAACAGTGATTGTTTTATCTGATCAGTGGTTTAAAACAGATTTTTCAACCAAAGTGTCATTTTAGCAAAATTTGATTTTTCTGAAAACATTTTAATGTTTTTATTGAAAACATTTTGTTGTTTTAATCCATGTTTAACATTCCAATTCGAGAGATCAGATTTGTGAAGGTAGATGTGTCTAAAGCTTTGGTCAGCACATCTGCCAACTGATCCTCTGTTGGAACATGGTGCAGAGAAATCAAACCTTTTTCATAGCTATCTCTGACAAAGTGATGTCTGATATCTATGTGCTTTGTGGTTGAGTGAGAAACTGGATTCTTGATGATATTTTCAGCAGCTTGGCTATCCAACATGAGTGGAGTCCTTAGTGCAGTTATCCCAAAATCCAGTAGTTGATTTTGAAGCCACATGAGTTGGGCTGTACAGCTTGCAGCAGCAATGTATTCAGCTTCAGCAGTGGATGTCGAAACAGCTGCTTGCTTTTTGCTTTGCCAAGAGACTATGGCATTCCCTAGAAACTGGCACCCTCCAGAGGTGGACTTCCTTGTGGTATGGCAGCCAGCAAAGTCACTATCTGAATAACCTGAAAGCTCAATGTTTCCATTAGCAGGATACCAGATACCAAGTGTGGGAGCACCTTTTAGGTATCTGAATATCCTCTTTACAGCAATAAGGTTAGACTTTCTAGGAGAAGCCTGAGATCTAGCACACACACAGGTTGCAAACATGATGTCTGGCCTGGATGCTGTTAAGTACAATAAAGACCCAATCATGCATCTATAGTGTGGCTGATCAACCAGTTCATCCTTTTCATCAACAGTGAGTGGCTTGACAGTGCTCATGGGAGTACTACATGGCTTACAATCATTCATCTCAAATTTTGTTAACAAATTTTTCACATACTTGTTTTGATGGATGAATGTGCCATTTTGCAGTTGCTTAATTTGGAGACCAAGAAAGCACTGAAGTTCACCCATAGCACTCATTTCAAACTCAGCTGTCATGAGCCCCCGAAACTCCTCACACATTTTATTACATGTGGATCCAAAAATGATGTCATCCACATATATTTGAACAATCATTAAATCTTTTCCTTTCCATTTTAAAAACAAGGTTTTATCAATTTTACCTCTTGTGAAACCAATGGATAAGAGAAAAGTAGAGAGAGTTTCATACCAGTCTCTTGGTGCTTGTTTCAGTCCATACAGTGCTTTGTTAAGCTTGTAGACATAATCAGGATGGAATGTGTCTTCAAAACCAGGTGGTTGACATACATAGACCTCCTCCTGAATTTTGCCATAAAGGAAGGCACATTTGATGTCCATCTGATACACCTTGATGTTGTGGTTGACAGCAAAGGCTAGGAAAAGTCTGATAGCTTCTAACCTTGCTACAGGGGCAAAGGTTTCATCATAGTCAATTCCTTCTTCTTGTCTGAAGCCTTGAACCACTAACGTGGCCTTGTTCTTGACAACTATACCCCTTTCATCAGTTTTGTTTTTGAAGACCCACTTTGTGCCAATTGGACAAACATCCTTAGGCAGTGGTACAAGTTCCCATACTTGTTGTCTTTTGAACTGAAGGAGTTCTTCTTGCATGGCTTCTACCCAACTGTTTTCTTTCAGTGCCTCTTGGTACTTGACAGGTTGTGAAAGGGATAGAAAGCCTGCAAAAAGACAGATATTTGAAGATTGGCTCCTTGTGAGCACACCTTCTCTGATGTTGCCAATGATTTGATCTGGTGGATGAGCTCTTAGGTAGATTAAATCTCCCTGATATGGTACGATGGCATTTTGTGGTGAAGGACAGAGGTTTGGAGACTCTGTTGTCATCTGTTGGCAATTTTGAAGAGTCAACAGATGTTTGGAATGGAAGTGGAGGAATGGGTCCAAGTGGTGTAAGGTTGGACTGACTTTTGTCAACAGTTGTTTGACTTTTGTCAACAGTTGTTTGACTTTTGTCAACAGTTGTTTGACTTTTGTCAACAGATGATTGAGCAGTGGATTGGTTGGGTGAATCAGTGGTTTGGAGATAGGACTGGCCAACAGTGGCTGACTCAGCTATGACAGAGTTTTGACAGTTGTTTTGAACTCCTGCTTCCTCTGATACAGGATAGACTTTGTAGTGATCTGGAACCACAACATCTATTCTGTAATCTTGTTGTGAAGATTGTGGAGTACCTGCAGGGTTAGTTTTGACAGTAATATCTTCAAATTTGAATTTATCTAAATCAAACAACTCAGCAGGGTTTGCTGGGATTTTCAAAGATGAAAGTTCATTGAACTTCACATTCAGAGTTTCTTCTATTGTCTTGGTCCTTGTGTTGAACACTTTATAGGCCTTGGCAGTAGAAGAATACCCCAGAAAATATCCACAATCTACTTTGGCTGCAAATTTTGAAATGGAATCTTTAAGATTTAAAATGAAACATGGGCAGCCAAAGACTTTGAAAAATGATATCAGTGGTTTGATTTTAAACAGAATTTCATAAGCAGTCTTTTGATGTCTAGGGTTGATTAAAACTCTGTTTTGAACATAGCAAGCAGTGTTTACAGCTTCTGCCCAAAAGGACAGAGGTAAACCAGAATCTGCTAGCATTGTTCTTGCAGCCTCAATGAGAGTCCTGTTCTTCCTTTCAACCACCCCATTCTGCTCTGGTGTTCTTGGGATACTGTACTGCCTTACAATCCCTTTTGACACACAGAAATCATCCAACTCCTTATTTTTAAACTCTGTTCCGTTGTCACTTCTAAAGACTTTTACTGGCAAGTCATATTGTTTTTCAACTTTGGTGACAAAGTCCTTCAAAATACCTGCAGTCTCATCCTTAGAGTGTAAAAAGTAAGTCCATGTAAACCTAGAAAAATCATCAACTATGACAAGACAAAATCTTTTTCTTCTTAGACTCATGATTTTTACAGGGCCAAACAAGTCCATGTGCAACATTTGTAAACACTGACTAGTTTTGGACTCATCAATGGATTTGTAAGAGCTTTTATGTTGTTTCCTTTTAGACAGGAAACACAATGCTCATCACATTTGAATTCTTTTGATGGCAAACCTCTGACAAGGTTTTGTTTAGAGAGTGAGTTGATAGTTTTAAGGTTGGTGTGACCAAGTCTCCTATGCCACAATTCTGTCTCTTTGGTAGAGGCAGCTGAGAACAGACAGACATTTGCCATAGGGTTATCCTTTAACATATCAACAACATACACATTGCCACTTCTGTGAGCAACAAGTTGTGCTTTGCTCTCTGCAATGATGGTGTTAATCTTTTCTACAGCCTCTGGGCCAACAATCTTACAAGTTTGCTTAGTGAAGAATGACCCAAAGCCTTTGTCACTCATTTGAGACACACTAAGTAGATTAAATTTTAGATTGTCTATTAGATTAACATTTTCAAACTTAAGCCTCCCTGCTTTGACAGTACCAGAACCCAACACTTTACCTTTAGAATCGTTACCAAAGGATATATCACCCCCTCCATGTGCAAGAAAGTCCAGAAGCAGGGCTCTACATCCAGTCATGTGCCTGGAGCCTCCACTATCTACATACCATAAACTGTCTAAACAAGCAGAAGCTCCCTGCACATCAGTAAGGATTTTAGTTTTGGTGAGTGTCCAAAGCCAAATTGGCTTTGGATGGGTCCTTAGCTATCTCAGCCTTAAGTTGTGGAGAAAGATCAGTGGTTTGAACTAGCTTTTGAACTAAGTTCAACAGCTGCATTTGATCATTTCCAATCAGATGCTGAAAGCCATGAGGGTGTCTGTTCACTTTTGGTTTTGAAGGCCTTTTGGGCTCTTCATAAACATGTGACAGACGATGACAAGTGGGTTGTCCATATCCTCTTGGTAATCTGTTAGTGGGTGGAGCATCTGTTACCTGAACATCTCTGGGAGCAGAGTTTTTGTTCAGACTTTTGGTAACAGATGTTTGGACTGGTTCAAAAGTATGTTTGGGTTTTCCTTTTGAAGTACTCGCCACTTGACTTTCAAGAGTTTTAGCTTTATACTCTTTTATCTTTTCATCAAAATTTTTGAGATATAAGCACTCTTTTGTTTTGTGATTCTTTTTCTTGCAAATTGAACATTCTTTGGTTTTAGAATCATTTAAACTTGTTGTTTTGTTGATGTCATATGCTTTTAGAAGAAAACAGTTTTTGGTGACATGGTTCTTCTTTTCACAAAAATCACAAAACAAGTTGTTCTTGGCTTTCCCCTTTTCTTTCTTCTTTTCAACAGATGTTTCATCATCTGTTGGAAGATTTACCAAAGGGATTACTTTGGCCTGTGGTGCCATTTTACCATCAGGGGTTTTGAAGGTCATTGGTTTGAAATTTTCAAGGACTTCACACTCATCTGACCATGTTGGTTTGAATTGATATTTTTCAATTTCATCAAATGAGGGTGTACCTTCCAACTTTTCAAGAATGATTTTCTTGCCATTGGGTTCAGTAACCTTGATTTCTTGACCTTTTGAGTTTGTAGGGATGACCTCAACCAACTGGGGTTCCTTTTTGTCAGTGGTTTGTGAACTTTGGTCAGTGGTTTTAAAACCAAACCCAAATTTCACATGACTTTTAGATTGTTGGTTGACAATCATCTCAAAACCCTTTGATGATTCCACCCATTTCTTACATTCAACTTGGGTGGACTCAAGCTCCTTTTTACAACTATGATATTTTGTTATCATAGTCTGAAGCTGGTCTTTGGTTATGCTTGCTTCATGTTTTAAACTGCTGATTTCAGACTCTTTTTCAGATATTTTTGATTTTAACTCTTTTGTAAGTTTTTCAAACTGAATTTCAGAATCCAAAATTTTCTTTCTAAAGTTTTCATTCACCTCTTTTATCTTAGCAAATGCCACAATACATTTGTCTGAGCACAAGTCATTTAAGATTTGAGGAGATACCTTAGCAGCAGCCATCAAAGCGCAGTTACACTGGCAGTCACAATCATCACTACCCCAGGGGTCTGAGAGATTCACAACCTCCACTTCAGATTCTTCAGCTGAAACAACTTCACCAACAGCACCATCAGTCACATTTTCAGACAAAGACACCACATCCTCAGAATCAGTTTCTTCAACAATTGTTTCTAGTGCCATAAAACAAAAATCCTTTTCAGAGTTGGCAACTAGAGCAATGTTGTCATCTGTTATCTCATCTGGTAGACTGCTCCAATCAACAAAGCCCTGAGTAAAGAAACTCTGTTGACTTGGTTGACTGGTCTCTGCAGGAGCAGAGGGTGGAGTAACAGTCATTGATACTGGTGCCTGAGTAACAGGTGTTTGGACATAGTGATACTGAGGAACAGTGGTTTGGACATAATGCACAGGAACAGTGGTTTGGGTCTGTGCAAAGTGAGCAGTGTTTTGCACATTAGGTACATTAGGGATGGTTTGATAAGTGTTGGTCTGTGGTCTTTGGTTTGGATAGGTGATCATAGGAACTCCATTTTGACTCCTACATTCCCTAGCAAAATGACCCATTCTGTGACACTTGTAACACTTTATCTTTGATTTATCCAACCCAACCTTTGACCCACCATGTAAACCTGGGTACCTCCTGCCAGTTTTCTTATAGAAATTATTGGTTCTAATACTGAGCAGGGCAACCTGATGTAAGATGTCCATTTCTTCTAAGTCCAAAGGGTCAATATATTGCAAGTCATTGTACACAAAAGATGAATTATCAGAAGCCTGGATATCACCACTGGCTGTGAAAGCACAGTTGTTTGGTAATGAGTAAGAATCATTATTGAAACCAGTGGTTATGTCAATGTAATGATCATAACTCTGATCCTTACTACTTCCAGAACCATCATCCTGACCCAACAGTGCAGTATTACCAAATACATAGTCATCTGACACTTTGCCAGAGTCCTGGAGCTTCTTTTTCTGGTTAAGCTCCCTTTCATAAGTCAGGAGCTTACCATGAAGCTGGGTCAGGGTTAGGTCTTTGAATCCGATTTGTCCTGAAGTGATCTAAGAAACCTATGATTCAGTGTTGAATTAGGAAAAGTTAGACCAACCAGTTTGAGTTCACTAATTAGACAGTTAAACCTTTCAAACTGCTGTGTTAATGACTCCCCTTTTATGTGACTAAACGTTTCATATTGTTGGTTAAGTATTTCACGGTTGTTTTCTATCACATCATCAGTTCCCCCGAATTGCTCTTTGAGAGCATCCCACAGTTCTTTAGCACTATTGCAGTGCAAGAGTCCGGCATAGATATCATTCGGCAGTGCCATGGCTACTATGCTGAAAGCCTTGGCATCTAGCTCGATTTTTTGAAAATCTTGCTCTGAGTAGTTCTCAACACTCTTTGGTACTTGGATCTTTGGATCCTCGGCACTCGGTACCATTGGAACATGTGGTCCAAATACTACCGATTTCCAGCACCCTATGTTCTGTTGTGCTAACACATGAGCCACCTGACGCTGCCAGATGTTGTATTCTGACCTGACAAGCATCGGAGGCTTATTGTGTGTGCCAGTGTTGTGTGGATCTTGATTGAGTGAAGTCATTCTCTTGGTTTTTCAAAAACAAAGTCTGTTTATTAACTGTTGAAACGAAAATAAACTATTACTCTGTTTTAACCCGACAAACAAACGATATCAATGATTATGAGCTGATCTGTGTATTAAACTGATTGATTAGATCAGATTTCATTGACCAAGCTCTGATACCAATTGTTAGGATCTGAGTATTGGTTTGTTTTGATTAAGTATGAAATATGAATGAAGTATAAATGGAAAGTGCAGCGGAATAAACAACAAATCAAAACATAGAGAATAATTGTTTTTAATCGAATGCTTTCATTAAAGGAAAGATTACAATCGTACAATTAAACTCCCCCTCAGCCTGATCACTCAGAGAATGTTTGTCTAAGAGAGAATGACGAGTGATGAATAGAACAGTACAAGTACTGTTCTATTTATAGACAAGCTCAAACCTCTGATGATCAGTTGCTGACGTCACCTAGATAGCGACCCCTAACTGTCTAACAAACTCTAACAACTGTTAAGCTATAAACTACTGTTACATTGAAACTACTGACAATACAAAACTCTGTTAAACTAAAACTCGGATGTCTTCTTATCATCTGTTGAACCAAAGTGCTGTTGGTTCAACAGACCTTTGTTCTTCAGATCTTTGATCAGCAGTTGTTCTTCATCAGACTTTTAACCTTCAGACTTTGTCCATCAGACTTTTCATCAGCAGCAGTTATCTTCCAATAGTTGTTGAGCAGCAGCAGTTTAGGAATCAACAGATCTTTGGAGGAAGCTTTATTGTAACAACTGTTCTTTATTCAGGATCAAACACTTAGTATATTTTGGCTTTTAATCATCTGTTCTTCTCCAGGTCAGCAGACCCAACATTAGTTAATCCAAAGGACATGACTAAGAATTCGTAGTGTCCATACCTGGTACAAAATGTCGTCTTCGGGATATCTTCTTCTTTAATCTTCAATTGATGGTATCCTGACCTTAAATCAAATCGTCGATCCTAGGTAACGGATACTTATTCATGATAGTTAGCTTATTCAACTCACGATAGTCTATACACATTCTAAGACTACCATCTTTCTTTTTCACAAACAATACTGGTGCACCCCATGGGGAGATACTTGGTCGAATAAATCCTTTATCAAGTAACTCTTGTGTTTGTATCATCAAATCCTTCATTTCTGATGGTGCTAATCGGTAAGGGGCTTTAGCCACAGGTTTCGCTCCGGGTACTAAGTCTATCTTAAATTCCACTTCTCGTTCTGGTGGGATTCCTGGCAGTTCATCGGGAAATACATCGGGGAATTCACATACTACAGGAACTTCTTCCAACTTCTTGGATTCCATATGAGTATCGATTGCATAGGCTAAATAAGCATAACACCCATGATGAACCATCTTCATGGCTTTCATTGCTGAAATAATCTTGACCGGTTCTTACACCCGCTCTCCATGAATCGTAACGATGCTCCCATTTGGTGCTTGACAATCAACGGTCTTAGCCTCACAATTGATCTGAGTCTTATAAGCAGCTAACCAGTCCATTCCTATCACTAGATCAAGTTCACCTAACGTTGTAACCAACGTTCTTATAGGAAAGCTTCGCCCTTCTAACTTAAGAACACAATCATCTATGGCCTTTATAACTTCTATTTGCTTTCCATTGGCTACTTCCAGCGTGAAAGTTCAAGTTTACTTACAGGGCTGCCTAAGGCTTGACAAAACTTATACGAAATGAAACTCTTATTTGCACCGGAATCAAATAACACAATTGCTGGGGAATCATTGAAGAGAAACGTACCGGTAATCACATCATCTGCTTGCTTTGCCTCCTCTACTGTCATTTGGAATGCTCGCCCCTTAGGTTTATCTTCAGATGATTTATTTTTCAGTTTGGGGCATGTATATCGTAGATGATCAGTCGCTCCACAAGATTAGGTGTAGTTGAATGACTTACTGAAGGCCTCTATATATATGAGAAAGGACGGTGGATCTTTACTTTTCTTCGATGTGGGATTGAGTGACCTGCCAACTAGCCTGCTTAGTTACCTCTCTTTCTAAAACTTTCGATGTGGTACAAAGAATTAATATGTATCCACTCCATTCTTACTCTTTCTTTTTCTTTTCGATATGAGACACAAAGGCAAAGCCTTTGTATTTGTTTCTACGTAGCATGATATAGAATAAACTTAGTTAACATATTTGATTATTATATTATTATAATTAACTCAGCTGCTTCACTCATTTTACTCTTATAACTTTTAAACTATAACGTTTTACATAATCACGAATATACTGTTGAGAAGCACTTATTATCCTCTACGTTTTGAGCTAAGTTTTATTTAAAACGGAGCAAGGTCAAATATATTATATTATATTATTACTAAACGGTCTCTTATAACACTAATTATTTGCCTATATCTCATATCTCAATTAATCATGCTATTCGCTACTTACTCGCTAACTAATTGTAAATATACAAGTGACCAGCTCACATGTTATTAGTTCGTTTTAATGATCAAAGACCTGTTTTAGACATTAATATATATGAACCAACACATTTTTATTTATATAACAAAACGGGATGTTACAGCCTGTAAAGTTTTTGGATCTAAACTTTCAAACTAAGTTGATTAAAACATATAATTACTGTATGGGGAGAGATAACGTATAAAGCCCCCTTAACGTAAGAAGCGTAAGAAGCAATCTCAGCCATTAGATTAAGGATGCAGATTAAAAACCCTAACCATACCTGGGTTAAAACAGACGCACTCATAAATTTTCAGACGCACTCATTAAAATTCAGACGCACTCATTAAATTTCAGACGCACTCATTAAAAATTCAGACGCACTCATTAAAATTCAGACATAAAAATTAGGTTAAAAAAAGTTGCAGATGAAGAAGATGAAGTTGGTGAAAAACAGACGCATTCAAAAAAATTTCAGACGCAGTCATCAAAAAAAGTTGCAGAGGAAGATGAAGTTGGTGAAAAACAGACGCACTCATAAAATTTTCAGACGCACTAAGTAAAAATTTTCAGACGCACTCATTGAAATTTAGAAGCACTCACTAAAAAGTTTGGAAGCACTCATTAAAAAAAGTCTGCAAGCACTCATTAAAAAGTTTAGAAGCACTCATAAAAAGTTTGGAAGCACTCACTAAAAAGTTTAGAAGCACTCACTAAAAAGTTTAGAAGCACTCATTAAAAAAGTTGAAAACAAAAAATAAAACAAACGCACTCCATGAAAACAAAGTGCGTCTAAATAAAATACATATAGACACACAAAATAAAACAAACGCACCTTAACCTTGTTAGTGCGTTTGTCAGTCTCTTCTTCATTGTCTGATGGAAAAGAATACATTGAATAACTCAAAAGAGATTACTCTTACGCGTCGAATCATGCGTTCGGATATGCCATTTTGCGTTGAGGTTTAGGAGAACGACTAGTGTTACAATGGGTGACAAGTAATGATTGATGTTGATTTTGGTGGGCTGATTGTTGATGTTGGTCAAGTTGAAGCATACTGCAGTGTCTCATACTCCCATGTAGGTGAGCTTCGATTGACGAAAGAAGCCACTGTATCATATGTGGAGGGGGAGCCCACAAACGAACTGAAGAATAAAACGTGATTCACTTGTCAGCATAATGGTTGTGGTGGTCACAGGTAGGTGGTAGGTGGTGGTAGGTGGTGGTGGTGGTGGCGGTGGTGGCCGTGGTGTTGGTGGTGGTGGTCGTGGTGTTGGTTGTGGTTGTCAGATCTAGATTGGTATGTTTTAAAATGAGAATGGGTTAAGATTTGAACAGGGAAGATAGGATTTATTGTGTTTAACTGTGGTTAGGTGTGGTTAGGTTAGATTGACAGGTGTCAATCTCTGGTGGCTTCTTATGCTTCTTATTTTAAGGGGCTTTATACCATATACTTTCTCTTACTGTATAACTACCCAATTATATGGTAGGGTGTTACAACATCTCATACGCGGTTTAAGAGGTCTGCCTATTCATGCACGCTCCAAGGGATCCACATTTTCAGAATTTAAAGAGAATGTTGCGCTTTCTGAAAGGCACGACCGATCATCCTCTCTACATACGCCAATCCAAATCTCTCAATGTCACTGCTTATTCTGATGCCGATTGGGGGGGGGGTTGTGCCAAGACATCAGATGCTCCACATCAGGGTACTGTGTCTTTCTCGGTGATAACTTGGAGGGTGTTTGGGATTGCGTTTTAAATCTGATTTTTAGATTATTGCGTTTTGAAAACGCATATAATCAGTTTTTAGTGTTTGGGATTGCGTTTTGAAAACGCAGATAATCAGTTTTTTAGGCTACCAAAGCGCAATAATCTATAAGCAGCCCCACCCCTGCTTTTCCAAAATGCATAATCTGGTTTGAATAATTAATCCCAAACACCCCCTTGGTCTCTTGGTCGTCTAAACGCCAACACACTGTATCAATATCAAGTGCCGAAGTCGAAGGGGCGTTGCTAATCGTACTGCAGAAATGAGTTGGATTCGCAACCTACTTCTACAACTTCATATACCCACTCATCAAGCAACGATTATCTTATGTGATAATGTTTCGGCTGTCTACTTGGCAGAAAACCCGGTCCAACATCAACGCACAAAACATGTGGAAATAGATATCAAATAGTCCGCGAAAAGGTTCGTATTGGTGACATCTGTGTCTTGCACATTCCCGGCCGTCTATCAATATGCATATATTTTCACCAACGGACTTCCGAAGCAATTGTTCACCCGATTCAAGTCCAGTCTTTGCATGCGTTGACTACTACCGTTACGATTGCGGGCAACTATTAGACGTGTATATGCCCTGATTCATGCCCAAAGAATAAGCTACAATTATGTTGTAGTCATAGTTAATATTGTGCATTCATTGTAATAATTGTATTGCCTAGTTTTGTGCCTAGATTAGTGGTTAGTCTCTTGTATATAATGGATTGTATATTCTCAATGAAAGTCATCGTACCATTTGACTATTTTCATTGTGCACTAGCTGATGCCCGGCCAATCGGTTAAAGAATCACTCAAATAGTAAAAGAAACTTATAGACTTTACAAGGAAAAACATGCACGATTTCGTAAAACTTCTCCTTTAGAAGCACTTTATAAACTTTAAAAAAGAACAATATAATGTCTCAAAACGTGGAAAATTAAAAGAAAACACTGGTTAATTTAAAATGCTTTTATAAATTCCGATCGGATTTCTCAACGAATATCTTTCAAGACAGTTATTAAGCACATGTGACAGCTTAAGAAAACACTAATGGACAAAACAAAATGTTTTAAACTTTTCACCTAAACTCTCTTTTTCCTCCTTTCATCACATTTGAAGACACAAACCTCAAGAGTCAAGCCAACCATATTTGATGGTCAAACTAAAGTGCCAACTCGCAGGAGATATGCACAATCGAAACTTTAAGTATTCATTATCTTTTAAAATTAATATATAGGAGTTATCTTTGAAAATTAATATCTAGGATAATTTAAAATATTATTATTATTATTATTATTATTATTATTATTATTATTATTATTATTATTATTATTATTATTATTTTGAACTATCAAATATTCTGTTTCTAGATGGTTGTTTCATTGTTAGTTTCCATGCCTCTTAGACTTATTTAGCATCTTATTGTGTCTATATATGTATATATATATATTTAAAAGGATAAGAAATATTTCTGTGATTCTGTCTATTTAAGGAAAAAAAAGTGGCAGCGGCAACGCGGAGAATACCGGGAATCTTTCGCGGTCCGCGGCACATGATGGAGATGGCGCACGATAGATGTGGTCGGTGGCCGGCTGCGTACGTTAGAGTGAAGCAGCTATTCATTTCGTGGTCGTTAAATATATAGATAATAAACGAACAAAAACCGAACCCGTACAAAATCGGGTAAAAAACGCATTATGTCAGGGGGCAAAATGGAAAAAAAACTTAATAAAAAAGTTTGTGGCCAAAACGGGAAATAAAAACTTAAACAAAAAGTAAAAAAAACATTGTGTGGCCAAAATAAGGGAAAAAAAACTTAACAAAAAAATTGGTGGTTAAAATGGAGAAAAAAAAAAAGTTAACAAAAAAGCAAAAAAAAATGTGACCAAAATAAGAAAAACAAAACCTAACTATTTAAATCAAGTCTACCGCGCGCGTTGCGGCGCGCCGCGGTAATTTCTGATTCATCTTGAACTTTTTATTTACTCGGTTACTGTATGCGCAAAACTGATTAAGAACATCAAATAAGGCTGTTGAAATAAAAAAAAATTTACCATGATCGCCTGGTCTCGAACCCAAGACCTCCTATTGAGAAAATGCATCTCATACCACTACACCCCCAAACCCATTTGTGTTTTAATATGAAATTATATTTAACATTAAATATGGCTTTTGAAATGAAAAAAAATACACCTTGCTAGGATAGAACTTGCAACCTTCTATTTAACAAAATGGACCTCAAACCACTACATCACTAACACAATTGATGTTTAAAAATGAAACCAATTGTATTTATTATTAAGTAAAGGTGTTAAAATAGTATAATGAGTTGGAACTTACATGTACCTGAATTTTCAAGAACTATCTTTACTCGTATATTTCTGGCTATAGCAAACAAAATCATAGTGAAAAAAAAAAACCTGAAATTGGGGAAATGAGGTTGCAGTTTTTACTAAATCTGACGTGCATGGCAAGAAACATATAACCACTACCACTATCATTATAACTAGAGTTAATTGCAAATTTAGTCCTCGAGATTTGTCAAAAATTGTTACTTTCATTCAAATCTTTTTTTTTGTCAATTTAGTCCATGTGGTTTCATTTTTTGTCATTTTAGTCCTTGAGTTTTGTCAAAAATTGTCACTTTCATCCAAATCTTGTTAGTTCACAGGGACTAAAATGACAAAAAAAATGAAACTATAGGGACTAAAATGACAAAAAAAAAAAGATTTGAATGAAAGTGACAATTTTTGACAAACTTCAGGGACTAAATTAGCAATTAACTCTTATCACTACTATGACTACAACCACTACTACTACTATAACTACAACTACTACTACGATGACAACTACGACGACACCACCAACACTACCACTATCACCACTACTATGACTACGACCATTACTACTACTACAACATGTCTAATCGTGTCTTATACAGGTTACCCATTATTAGCCATATATTATATATATTAAATCATTTGACAAGGACTTCTTATAATTTAATAGGTACAAGTTTAATTGGTAATGATACAAAACACATTGCATACAATAACTACTTTTTTGGGGAAAATTTGTCTTTAAAACACCATATATATTTAATCAAAATGAATCCAAGACATTCCTAAAATTACTTTTAACAGATTAAATAGAAAACATATCAAAACAATTCATAATGCTACATGTTTTGTTATAATTTTTTATATAGAATTATGTACTTTATAAAAGTTAAGATTTATAAATTTGATAATACTATAAGAAATCGAGAAATCAATAACAAAAGTTGTTTTTTGAATTATGAGATAACCGTTTGAATTTTAAAATTATTACGTTATATTCATACACGTAAATATGCCTAATAAGATCTAAAATATACGTCACCGGATTCTATGACCAAAGAATAAAGCTTCTCTTTATAATGAATTTCAAACAAAAATTTCACGTAATTATGGTTAATTGACCATAATTAACATAGATGGAAGTGAATTTTCTTCTATAAATATGCATTTGACATATTGTAATATACAAAAGTTTGATAATGAAATTTTAGGAAGATTTAATACGTTTTAAATTGTTATGATGATTTTAATACCTTGCAATTTTAGTTGAATGATTATCAATAAAAAAAAAATCAGATACTGTGTTTAGAAGATAGATCAAGTAAAAGTTCCTTTATTGCGGTCCTTGATTTTATAGGAATAAATTTGTGGAGAAGTTGGGGAATCAACCCAAATTAAGGTGTAATGGTTTGAAGTTTCATGAAGAAGAAGATGCAAGTCAGTTAGTGATGGCATTTTTAGAGGAGGAATCAAAGCGGCGCTATCCAAATGCGGCGATGATAAGGCTCCTAGACCAGATGGCTTTAGTTTTAGGTTCATTAAAAAGTTTTGGTCCATATTTGCTGCTGATTTTGTGAATATTATGCAATGTTTTCATACTACGGCTGAGTTTAGTAGGGGTGTGGGATCTTCCTATATTACCTAGTCCCTAAGATGAATGACCCGACTGAATTAGGTGACTATCAGGCTATCAATTTAATGGAGGTGATTAGTAAAGTGGTGTCAAAAGTGCTAGCAAATAGAGTTATAAGTTGGTTATGGGGAAAATCACTTTAGAGACTCAATTAGTGTTTCTCAGTGGGAGATATATTTTGGATGGCCCTTTGGTGATCAATGAGATTCTTTCATGGGCTAGAAAGGTTAGGAAAGAGATATTTTTATTTAAAATCGACTTTGAAAAGGCATATGATAATGTCAACTGGGAGTTCCTTATTTCTGTTATGCATCAGATGTGTTCTCCGGATTTATGGTGTAAATGGATGGGATCCTCTCCTCAGCTAGATTGTCGATTTTGGTTAATGGCTTACCTACATATGCGTTTAATTGTCACAAAATAATTAGGCAGGGGGATTCGTTATCGCTATTCCTTTTTATTATTGTTATGTAACCATTCTCGAGTATTTTCAAGAAGGCATGTTCGGTTGGGATTTTTGATGGTGTGAAGTTCCCTAAGGAAGGTATTGTGTTATCTCATTTATATATGTTGATGATGCCATCCTCATGGGGGGATTGGCCAGGCTTTAATTTTCAAAACATGACCTGAAAATTAAGGTACATAAATCATTTTTATTTGGGTTGGGAATGGAAATTGAGGAAGTAAAAATGAAAGCGAATAGTATGGGGTGTAGAGCTGGAGTTGTTCCATTCGTGTATCTAGGAATTAAGGTTAGGGCGAATATAAATCTGATAAGTAATTGGGAAACTGTTGTGGATATTTTCCGTGCTTGCTTATCTAAATGGAAAGTAAATACTTTATCTATAGGAGGTAGAGTCATGCTTATTAAAATGCTTGAGAGTCTTTCAACATATTACTTTTCTTTGTATAAGCGAAAGTTGTGGATACTTTGGAGGCGCTTATTAGAAAATTTTTATGGGGAGGCACTATGATGTTAAGAAAATGCATTGGGTGGCTTGGGACCGTGTAGCGAGTCCTAAAAAGAAGGTGGCTTGGGAATAATGAAATTAGATGTGTGTAATAAAGCGTTAATTCTAAAGTGGATTTGGAGGTATGAACAGAAGGCCTTGTGGAGGAGTATTATTGATGTTGTTCACTACTCAAGCCATGGATGGGGTATCTTACTAGCAAACAAATGTTTTACAGGAGCTTGGAATAATATTGTTAATTTTGGATGTAAATTGCAGATTGACTGGGTGGGTACTAAGGGCATGATTTTTGGTAAAGTGGAGAATGGGATGCGTATTCGGTTTTGGTTAGACTCATGGGTCTGTCAAGATCCCCTGAAAGTTAAATTCCTTAATATTTTTAGATTAGACAAAAAAAAAGCGGTGCAATGTTGCAGCTAGATGCAATAATTTGGAAGAATTTGGCGTGGTTTCTTGGGAATGGAATGGTGTTCCTGAGAGTGATCTGGAGCTGTATGAGTTAGAAGAGTGCTCAAGGCTGCTGTATGGGATTCGTATTAGTGGGTTTGCAGATGCGTGGAAGTGGAACTATGGGTTAGACGCGATCTTCTCTTTTGCTGCTGCACAGAAATGGGTCGCGGGCTATCTGCAGGATGGTGGTAGATATATTTATAAGTTGTGTAAATGGACGCCAAGTAAATGTAATATTTTTTATGGTGTGCGGAGCAAGATAGAGTTCCTACTAAAAAGGTGCTTACAAGGAGAAACAGACATAGTGCGGATAATACGTGTGTTTTATGCAAAGATGATGAAGAGTCGATTGATCATTTATTAACAGCTTGTGGTTTTGCGACGGGGGTTTGACAGGGAATCTCTATGTGGTGTGGGATTCCTTCGATTTTTGCTTTTTTCGGTTAAGGATTTGATAGAGGTGCATAAATATATTGATGGTTCCGGTATAAAGAATCAAGTGTTTCATGGGATAGTGGCTATTGCGGCTTGGCGCATTTAGAAGGCGAGGAATGAGAAGCATTTTTCAAACAAAAAAGTTGAGTGTGGTGGAAGCCGTTTCGGATATTAAAGCATTGGGTTTTTTCAAGTATAATAATAGATTTAAAGTATGTTTAGTTGATTGGGAGAAATGGTGTAAGTTTGAATTCTTGTAAACGATGGTTTTGTTTTGGTCTCTATCTCGATCTTAGAGATAGCCGGCCTTGGTGTGTTTAGATGAACGTAATTTTCAAAAATAAAAAAAGACGAAGTTTATTACTAGTACTATTTTTATATACTTTCGATGTAAGTTTTATTTAAACAAGAGTTAAATGCCAAAATGGCCCCTGTGGTTTGACCCAAATTGCCACTTTGGTCACTTTTTTGAATTTTTTGCCAAAACCACCCCTCAAATATCGAAAAGTGCCAAAATGACCCATATTTAACTGAGTTTCTAACTGAGGATGGAAAGTCAGTTAAGTATCAGGGGCTTTTTCGTCCTTTCATCCCAACCTCCCCTCTTCTTCTACTTCTGCCACCACCCATCTCCACAACCTTCACCAGCCACCACCACCACCATCCTAGACTAATTACTGTCTAACCTGCGCACCTTTAAACCTAAAAAATTAACTCCAATCATTATCACATCACCTGGATCAAATTTAGGGTTAAACCTTAAAAGTCAATAGCATATTCATTCAATTATATATAAAATGCAACTGACTGAAGGAAATATAAAATGAAAACAATATAAACACATCATTACCCAATATCTAAGCGACAGATATTCAACAAACGATTCTTCAGGAGAACAGCCCAAGCTCCGTTGCTTAGCCGCCTTAATCTGTGCAGTTTCAGCATCTGGTTGACCGGACTCAACCGATCCTGACGAAACACTAATCGCAAGAGCAAGCTGCATCTGGAACTCCTCCTCGAAGAAATTGGAATCAACTGTTGACGCGTTCGAGTGGTCGTTGATGTTGTCAACGGAGGACGATGAAACAGCGACGTTTGAATCGGTTATTGGTGATATAGGTTGAGATGGAGGACGTGATGACGTGTCGGCGGAGTTAAGGCGGTGGTTGTTGGTGGTGGTAATGTTGTTGCAGTTACTGCTGATGTGGAGTTTACGTAAGAGGTGTTTCATCTTTGACATCGTCGTTGATGGATGAGATTAAGAGCATCGGTGTGGTGGTTGTTGTTGTTGTTGTTTCTCTCTCTAGAATTTGGGTGGGGAGTTTCTTTCTCTCTCTAGAGAGATTTTTTTCTAACTTTTTCCTGATATGGAACTGAAGAAGAAGGTGTGGTGGGTGATGGTGATTTAGATCTGTTAGTAGGTGGTGGTGGAGGGTGAAGGGTGGTGGTGGACGGTGAAGGGTGAAGGGTGGTAGTGGTGGTGGTGGTGGTGGCTGGTGAAGGTTGTGGAGATGGGTGGTGGCAGAAGTAGAAGAAGAGGGGAGGTTGGGATGAAAGGACGAAAATGCCCCTGGTACTTAACTGACTTTCCATCCTCAGTTAGAAACTCAGTTAAATATTGGGTCATTTTAGCACTTTTCGATATTTGAGGGGTGGTTTTGGCAAAAATTTCAAAAAAGTTACCAAAGTGGCAATTTGGGTCAAACCACAGGGCCATTTTGGCATTTAACTCTTTAAACAATAATAATTGCCTATGATAATGTACAATCATCAAGGCATGGCCAAAACAAGTCATATTAAGTTGTTGTTTTTTTTATCTTTCATTTCTTTTTTTATGTGGTTTTATTATGCTTTTGACTTACTTTGTTTTTTCTATGATAATGTTTAACTTTTCTTTTTTTAATATAGCGAGTTAACTTGTCGCCACGGTGTGCATGATTAAACGTTTTTCATCTAATTTTTGTTGAGTTAACGGACTCGCCGCAATACACATGTTTCCCACTAGTATGTATATAACGTCGACTGTTTAAAAATAATAAGAAAAAAAATTATGTCTAAAGAAAGTAAGGGACATGATTAATATTTCACATTGACAACAACTTTGTTCACCTTTCCCATAGAAAATCTTTCTTATTTGCGACGAGTTTGCAATCAAAATCTATTTTCTTTTGTTTTTCAGCAGCTGTTTTGCTTAGCGACCATAACTAAAACGATCACAAATTTTACGACTGGTTTATAATAGAACATAAGTGTAGCAAATGTTACAACCGATGTAAATTTGATCATAAAATTTGGTCAAGATATACAGGAAGTGATGAAGTATTTCAGACAAACTATACAGAGTAATTGCATATTTGTTAAAGTATAGAGTAATTACATATTTAAAATATTCTAATTACCAATGGGTTTATGCATTGGGTAGTTGTACACTCTGCTATAAATGTTATACTGGTGGTATTCCATAAACCGTGATCTGGTTTTGAGGGGTGTTTTACACGTGTATCTCTTTCTGGTCGACACGCATCCACAAAACAAAACTTCAGACCCCAACTCCATTCTCTCTCTATCTTTGTTCATTTTCTCT
This sequence comes from Ambrosia artemisiifolia, assembly GCA_032199755.1. Lineage (NCBI taxonomy): Eukaryota > Viridiplantae > Streptophyta > Magnoliopsida > Asterales > Asteraceae > Ambrosia > Ambrosia artemisiifolia. The sequence continues at coordinate 32,008,525 of CM063527.1, read as the reverse complement.
GGATACAGAGAGAGAAAGGGTACTTGGAACAGGTGACCAGCTCCGCCGCCATCACCAATCACTCTGCACCACCATCCCCTCCAACATCGTCATCGCCATCACCAGGTAGTTTGGGTTTCCTGGATTTAACTAAAATTCAATGAGTTGTTAGATAGCGTATTAATAAATCTCTTCTGTTATTTTTTAGGTTGAAATTTGTCGAATAAACCTTATATATTTCTAAAAGAAAAGGATTTACATATTTGAATAAGCTAGCCAAGGGAAATAAGAAGAGTTAGTGGAGCTGCAACAACTAGCATTCAACCGAGATAAAGAATAATTAGGTATTAATTCCTTTCAGATCATACCTACAACGTATAATATATTATTTTGATTGTTGAGATGCACTTTGGCTTTAATAGATATGGTTGCGTTTAATTTTAGGGTTTATTTAATTATTAATCTTATTATGTGTTTGTTGGGTTATTTCTGTGATCCATGTATTGTTTTGTTGGTTGACTAATCAAATTTTGTGTTTTACACCGTTTCAGCTTCACAATTGGAGAATATGGAAGCTGACGGTAGCGTGGGTTTTCTCAACAGTGTCGTCTTGGTATGTTTCGATGGTGTTAATGGTCATGGTGCCATGACTTCTGACTGGCGACACTGGTGATGGTGATGGTTGTAAACATCCAAGATGGGATGGTTGTGACATGGCAGGTACCTGTGTCGGTGGTAACGTGGGTTGGTCGTCTTGCCGACTCCGCCAAGTTGTCTAGCAGACTGTCTAAGGTAAATAATCATCCCCTTTTGTGTTTTTGTTGTTCGAATTTATTAGTATTTTTTTAGAATTCATGTATAAGGTTTTAGTTGCTTTAAGATGGTTGATTTTGTTGTGTGGAATAAATTGTCGATGATGATGAGAATAATGGTGTATATATTTCCTTTGCTTTGATGGAAAAGAACTGAAATGATGGTTCTGATATAAACATGGTACAACTTAACTATAACTAAAGAAAAGGCTATATACATCATCAAGTGGTACACATGAATGAAAAGTTGGTTAACTTTGCTTGACACCTCATCTTGCGTTGGTATTTGCCTGACACGTATTTGGAACAACATCAAAGCAGCAGGAGCGGAGGGTTTGACGAAATCAACCAGATAGTTTTGTGGCACCGTCTTATTCGTATGTCGGTATGTGTTCTTGATCTAAGAGTGTATTTACTATTAAGTGATATTAGTGCAGTGCTGGGTTTTTGTTTACTTTGTTCATCTTATCTTAGATGTAGCAGTTATCGTTAATTTAAGGAGATATTGGTTATTATAGTAATAATGTTGTTCTGTTAATTCAGGCTTTATTATACTAACTACATGTTGCATTTTGTGACAAGCATCCTACAGTGAGTTGTGAAAATTTTGCACGATTAAACCCGGTGAGGCTGCTACCTAATTGAGGTGAAGTCATTGTACTAACTACATGTTGCATTTTGTTTTTTGTTCTTTAAGTCACAATAATCACTTTGCATATAGTAACACCGCTTTAAACATGACTTGCAGTTAGTCCCACAGTTTTGTGCTTATGAAGGTTTTGACTTTTGAGCCATGATTGATCATATGTTTTCCTACATCAATCTGTTTTGAAGCTGGAAGTTTTATGTGACTTTTAGAAAGTCAAAACAATGTGCATATTTTTGACCCATGGTTGATCATATGCAAGTTGATTTCAATCTGGTTTCAAACTGAAAACTCTATTTGACTTTTAGAAGTCAAATGTGGATTTTAGTTTCCAGTGGCTTGAAAGTTCAAAAGTATTATGCTTGAATGTATGCACTCAACACTAGAATTTGGTTTATAAACCAGCATACATAAAGTTAGGAGGGATGTAGTATTTTCTTACTAATAATTATCTAACAACCTGTGCTTAACAATCTTTAGGTAACAGGCCCAGGGAACGAACATGTACACGTGCTACATGACAGAACTAGCGAAAAAGATGAATTTATGGCTCGCGAAAAAGGCGTATATCATTTTTACTTCAAAAACAAATCTCCATATCACGAAACCATAGACTTTGATGTTCAAGTTGCCCATTTTGCGTACCATGATCAGCATGACCAGGATGGTAAGCATTTGTTATAGGCATTTAGTTAATCGGTTTTGTATACTTACTTTGTTACCGTTTGGCCCATGTATTAAAAACCGTGTGTAGAGCATTTCCATCCACTATTTGAACAAATATATGGTGAGAGTCAAATGTTCAAACAATGGTGTAGATCTTTCAATATTTGTACCAGCTTTAGCTGCACATGAAGCTTTTGCTAACGGTATCAATCTCAATTTTTATGAAATATGGTCCTCGAATTGTCGTATATGTCAAATGTCAATGGCCCTATATTTTTATTGCCTAGCTGCTATATTTCGGGCAAGGCGTGGATTCTTCCTTTTGGTGTTAATAAGAAATAAAAATAATGAAGTCTCTATTTATAAACAAGACATTTGCCATATCGCCCCCGCCGCAACGCGCGGGGAACGCCATCTAGTTTGTTCTAAAAATAAGTTCCTATTTAAATAGGTTAGACAAAATTCGTTACATTGTGGTGCACTTTCAAATGCACACAATCTATAATCTATAACTTATAATAAAAGAATTGAATTTTGAGGATATGTCATTCAATGGAGTCCTCAACCCCTCTTTGAATGTGTCACATGGCATCATGTAGGATTTTTTTTATTTTTGAGTTTTTTTAATAAATCTATATATATTATAATTATTTTAGGAAAAGATAAGAATTTAAAAACAAAATTAAATTCTCTCTAATGTTTCCTTCCATAACTTTTAAACGTTAATATCTTTTATATACGAGATTTTTTAAAGAAAAAAATTACACCAAATTAACGAGCGTTTTATTATCTTTCCAACGAGTACCATAGTGCTATATAAAAAACGGAGAAAAAAACAACTATTTTTGTGGGGTTTTGTTTTCAAATATATTTTACTCTACTAATAAATCACAAAGGATAAACATAACATAATAGGAGGTCTCACCAGAAACAGCCTCTCTATTCTTAGGAGTAGAGGTAAGGCTGTCTACATCTTACACTCCTCAGACGCTACCTTAGCTTTGCTATAGGTGGGATTAACTGAGTATGATGATGATGATGATGACAAAAATTTGTTTAAAATAAATAATAATAATAATATTATTATTATTATTATTATTCATTAATCATGTATTGGCAAAGCATTAATTATGTTATCATATTAGATATTTTATTATGTTATATTAGATATTTCAACCCCGGGACACTTCCGGGATAAAAGCTAGTTTGGTATATGATAAAATAAAAAAATGTACCATTTTGTTGGTATTTTTTTTTAATCTCCGTTGAATTACTTTCTGGCCCCCGGTAACAATTATACTTTAGAACTCCAATAATGAACATATGCTAATATAGCTTTGGGGATTTGCTAAGTTATGCTAATGAGGTAGTGATGGAATGTTTGGGAAAAGATTTAGTGTCCTTATGATCCAGGTTCGATTCTTACTCTTTTTTTTTGTTGCGGTATTCGGGTGAAAAGCGAATACGGGTGATGTCAGTTCGACTTGAATGAGAGACGAGGTTTTACCAATTATTTGTCACAACCCGACCAAGGTGGGCCTGGTCGAAATTCCAGATTGGTGCCAAACATCTTATAATGCAAGCAAACAGCGAAAGCGTTATAAATAACTAATCTTTTATAATAATAGTCTACATGTCTATACAATGTGCATCTTAATACAATACTCTAGGTGATATACGTTAAAATATACATATTTAAATCCCCGATTAAACTCCCAAAATACGCGTTTTCGACCCTAATTGCACGAAATTGGTGCTTAATCGCTTTATATATTTATTTCAGGTCTTAAACGGCGCCTCGAAGACAAAGTCGAAGAAACCGGGCTAAAAACGGACAAGACGGACAACTTTTACAAAATTGCCCAAATCTGGAGGTTGTGCACGGGGTGCCAAATTTGTGCACCCCCGTGCGGGTCAAGTCAGCTCGGGAACAGGCAGTGCACACCCAGGTGCACGGCCGTGCACAATGTTGGCACCCCCGTGCCAACACAAGATATTTTCAGGAGCACACCAGCCACTTGCCCACTAGCCCACTTGCACGTCAAGTCAACAAAGCAGCAGTGCACGGCCAGGCGCACGGCCGTGCACCAGGCCGTGCACACCTTCGAAACAGCCATAAATACAGAGCTTTGCCCACTGTTGAAATTATTGGGTTTTGGAGACAACTTTGGGGCGATTTTCTGGACGAATCAAGCTGCTGGATAGGCGTTTTACAAGCTCGGGAACTCATCTTAATCGTCTAACATCATCCAATCCTTCACATTCAAGATTTATGGTTTGATCTATAAACTTTAAGTTTGTTCAAATCTGAATATTTTGGCTTGTTTGTGTCGTTTATGTATTGTAATATAGTCTACGGATAATATCTAGTAATCGTTTGTAGTTAAAACAATCGTTTGTATGAAATCGCGTTTTGTATGAATTTGGCGTTTTTCATGTTTGGATCTTGATGATCATAGTGCAACCTTGTCTCGTTGTTGTTGGATTTATGATTATGTTTTAGTGACTTTGATGATTGTCGAATGTGTTAGGCGGATTACTTGTTGAAGAAACCGTCCGTTTAATCGTCCGGTAGTAAACTAGTTAACTTGTTGATAAAGTTTACACCATGAAACTGTAACCGGGTATTGGTTTGGTTAAAGTTGCTTGAATAATGATTATGAATGTTTACCGGCACGTAAAAGAGTTTTAAAAGCTTAATGGTGTTGTTACCAATCTTTGACACGGTTAAATATCTTTGTTAGTTATTTTGGTAAAAATAGCGATCTTAGTAGATTTGTGTTCAAAGTTGGTAAAATGGAATAGGTTGTGAAATGATCTACTTTATGCTAGTCTAGGTGGTCGTATTGTGTATTCGATATTGCTTTCCCGAACTAGTGTTGTTGAGGACTCCCGAAAGGTGATACTAACCTTTATTTAAAGATCCACATGAGATTATATCAGCTGCTCGCTAATGAACAACTTGAAGTGGTTAACGTGTGTATTCGTGTTAACTTTCTGTATAGTTGTCATGTTAGGATGCCTGAGAGGGACACTAACTGTTGGAAAATGGGAATGTTGATCACACGCCTGTGTTTTATATGATTTGTAGATGACATGCTAGGGTTGTGTTTATAGTTATATTTTCTATTTTGGAGTCTTATATATGTTATTTACATGTTTTAGAATTAATTTAGTTTTAAACAAAAACTCAAACTTATCTTTTACCTACTGGTGAATCGGGGATAGAGTTTTAGTACCATTGCTCCGCGCGCGTCCATGGATCGATACTTGGTTCTTATCTGTACTTACTACATATATGACAGGGTACACTTGCCCTAGTGTGTGTGTTTTAATATGAAGGTCGAAACCATTTTTATAAATATTAAAGCAAAACGTGTGTTAAAATCCATTGTAAAATATGTGTATATCCGCACTCGTCACTAGGTAATATCTACGGTTCTCGCTTGCCTTCTGATTCGTCCGTCGGGATGCTCCGAGTTGCAGTTGCTCCTTCTTTCTAACTCAAACAGGTACCTGAACACATGCTTAAAATAGGTTTGGGTCAACAATAATGTTGGTGAGTCCGTGCGTGCGTTTAAATAGTTTGAAAATAAGGTTTATCATCTCAAAACAAGTTATCATTCAAAAGCAAGTTTACTAAATTAAAACAGTTTACACATAGTGATGTACAAGCCACACCTCAATCCTATACGCTGAATCCATCTACTCCCATTATGGACTCCCATGGCAAAATACGTGACACATACTTCAGTGGAGGGTTTCCCGGGCTTCCGAGTCCACTGCGTGCGGGGGGTTCCCCAAGTAGTACTACCCACATATCAAGTGGCCCAATCTCCCGTTGGGTTGATGAGTGTGGTGGTATCGGGAGCACCTTGTCACATCCTCTGGTTCATCACATTCTATTGGTTCTGCACTGGAAGCATGTATTCACCCCAAAATAGTTTATAAGAGTAAAAGAGGGGATGGTTCACGAGACTCACCTGGATGTAATATGGTTGTAATAATATGAAAATAAGCGTCTGCCATCGCATCCTGATATCTTCCTGAGCGAATCCTAAGTCGACAATGTTATTAGTCTTTGGTTTAATTACAAAGATCATGCGTGGGGACAGGCTTGGGCGTATGGGTTCTATTTATTACAATTCCAGGTCTAGTTCTAATCAAGTCCGCATCCTAGTTCCATTGTCCAAATGTTACTGACTAGTGCTCGTCCTAATACATAAGTCGATATATAATATATCTTAGTATATGCTTATATGTTCAAAGTGTCAAGTCCTAAGTCTCCGATATTCCCATGGTTCGTATCCGAGTCTTGCCCTGTTGTAACTAGTATTGGTTTAATATATAAATTGATGTAACATGTATCACTATATATTGGTACTTATAGTAATGTCCGAATCTTATTTGTTGAACTCATGTCCTAAGTGTCAAATGTCCAAAGTTTCACGTCTAAATCTCCAATGTTCAAGTTCATGTCTCAAGCGTAGTGTCCACAATATCCCAACGATTAGTCAATAATCAATATTCTTCTATGTCCGATTTGCTAATATGTTCGTCAAGTCCCACACGCAAGGTTATCTAATATTAATGTTTATAATCTATATAATTATCGAGCTAATAAGTTCGGTTGTACCTCTCGTTTGTTCTAGATTCGAGTTAACCAAAGCTGACCCAGTTATCTTATGTTGACCAGACAGTTGACCAACTTGTTGACCAGAGCTGAACCCGACCTTTGACCCGAAGGTTAACTTCTGTTGACCAGTCCTTTGACCCATTACTAACCCATTCATAGCTTCAATCTTAACTCATCAATACCAAACACCACCCTCGTCATTGTCTGTAGTCTCATCATCAACCACCACCAGGAACCCAAACGCAGAACCCATACCACGGTCCCCTTCAACAACTGCCGCCTCCATCGCCCATCACTACCACCTTCACAGCTGATATCACCATCCATAACCACCACAATCCATTGAGCAATCGCCACCGTAATTATCAGAAAAGAAGGGATTTTGTTGGTTATTACCCGGATCTGCCACGGTTTTGGTGACGAGGACACCGCCGTCGTCGTCGTCGTCGTCACTGTGAACCACCCGCATCTAGATCACTGCCGCTGCCAAAACCACCACTCGACAACCATCCATCTCCACCGGTTTCTCTCTTTCTCTCCTCTTCCTCGGATCTCCTCCTTCTCTTTCTCGTTTCCTTCCTTTTGAAAGCAGCGGCAGCAGATTGTATTATGTGTGTGTATAAGAGATGAGAGGAAGAGCAATGTGTGTGTGTGGTTTGTGTTTGGCGAGAGGTCAGAGAGGAGGAACATAGGGTGGGATTTTATAATATGAGGGTAGGGTGGGGGTGACTTGTATGAGGGTTGTGTTGTTAAAAGAACTAGTTTTATACCCGCCGCGCGTTGCCGCGGCGGGGGCAAACGGGTTACTGCGTCATACATAGCCGCCACACGTTGAACAGACAGCATATGAAGAAACGTTACGTGATAACAGACGGAGGCAATTTTAAAGAAAACGCAGTTAACGAATACACAATGTTATGCCGTAGAAACTAAAATTAACAACATTTTAGTATATAGGAAAAAGAAATATAAAAGGGATTCAGGAATTACTCTACAACTAATTTGACTATTGGCATGTAATAGTTTTGAGTTGCTCTCCCTTTTTTTCAATAAAAAAGTAAATAAAAATTTAACATAGATTAAATCATATTTGGTTTCAGTTTTTGAGGTCCACCAACCTACTTTTTACTTTCTCTGTATTTCTCCCTCTCTCTCTTCAAACACTGTCTTCCCCAACAATTCACAACCACATAAATCGAAGAGCACCGGAAGTCGTCATCGGTCAGAAGCAAATGAGCATGAAGATCTCACTGTACAACACCTCCTTTTCCCAACACAACCACCACCACAAAACCGCTACTGCCATTGCCACTGCAAAAGAACCACCTAGCCGTTGTCGCCATCTCATTTTCAAACCAACATCGTTATCGGCACTCGTGTTAGCCACCATTGCCCAAATCCGCGGCTTAGGGTTTTGAAACGAAGAACACAGAGATGAAACAACAACAAAGCATGGATAAAGTTTTACAGCCACCATGTTAGCCGGTTTGCATAACGATTCCGCAAGCGGAAGCCGTGGTGGTTTGGTGGTTACCGGCGGCCTTCGAGAAGACGTGAGTCTATGTATGGAAGAGCAAAGTTGTAATTTCGTATTTCAGCGAAGATCCGGCCGACGTGTCCGCAGGTGGTCGACTGTTACCGGTAAGCGACGGTGTGAAGGAGGTCGTACCAGCGGCGAATCTGGCTTCGAAATGACGGTGATGGTGCTTGTTACACAGAATACGGAGCTGTACACCTGTTAACCGGCAACCGGCCATTGGAAACCGGCTACGCAGGTAAGGCTGACGCAAGTAGGAGCTGGTGAGGGTTGTACGTGAGGTAAGCAGGGCTTTACTGACTTGCAATGAGCGAAACAGTGTCGCTCCCTCACAGTCGACGTTATAATTTAATGCTATTTATAATAAAGTGCCATGGGGCACATGGTATAGGTACCATGTGTCCCATGGATGACTAATCAAGTTAGTCATGGGGGCGGGTTCGGGTTCGGGTCCGGGTTTTGGTTCGTAATGCGTATTAGCTCAATCTCATATTACATATTTTAAAAATAATAGTCCGTATACAATGGTTCGGTTTTCTATTTCGTAGATAATTGTAATATTCATTGGTTTTAAATAAAATAAACGCGAAAAATTTTTGGGGTCTACTTTGGGTTGTTACATTATTCCACTGTGAGAAAGGGGTTGGCGGCAGTCGAGTAGTCGACCTTGGCCACAACATTCGGTGTCACGGTGGTTGGCACGTCATTCCTTGCCGTTCAAAAAAAATATTTTTTTTAGTTTAGTTCTCAAGCAAAAAGAATCGATATCGGTACGGAAAACCTGCTTTTAACTTTTGTAATTATTTTAACGAACTAAACACAGTGTTGATACCCTTTTGGACATATCTTGTAACTTTTCTTTTTCGTTTGCTATAATGAGTGCACTGAAACCAACAGAGCTCCTGTCGTTTTCTTTTTCATTTACATGTTTTTACCTTTGTTATTTGCCTACCTTATAAGTTTACCCCTTCTTATTAATTTGGATGTTAAAACTCGAGCTACTACGCAAATACACATTCAGATTTCATTTTGTTTAATATTAAGACTATGTGTTGTGGCTAGAGGTGAGCCATGACTTTATCCTCTCATATTGTGCTATGTCAGCATCTAGTTTGCAGCTTGATAAAGCTGTTGGTCCCTCACCTGATCCTGTTGTGGCTAGAGGTGAGCAGCAGATTTATCCAGTTTTTTTTATTTTTTTAAGACTTTATAAATTTGTCAAATTTATAATATTAATACAAAAATAAACTTAACTAAAAATTAGATTAATGTTTACAATAATACAAACTATAAAAAACTAAAAACTAATCTAATACAAGATCATCGGGACGTCTAGCCCACAAATGCTCGACTAATTCATGACGGAGGTTTCCGTGTATCTCACGGTTCTTGAAATTGTTTATGTTGTCGAGTCTTTGGATATCAGCGATTGTCGATTGGGCACGTGGGATATCACCTTGGTAATTTTGACAAATCTCCATGCCTTGATCCTCCAATATCATGTTATCTAGAATAATACAAGTATTGACAACGTCCGTAATCCTCTCTCGTGTCCAAACCATATTGGGTTGGCAATCAACGAAAATATTTTTTAAGAACGTCGAACGCTCTTTCAATGTCTTTTCTTGTCGACTCTTGTTTCTTTGTAAAGTACATGCGTTTGTCTTCAAGTTGAGACGAGTAAGCTTGAACAAGTGTCGCTCATTCATTGTAAATACCATCGACCAAGCAGTAGCCGTACTTGAAATTTACGTCATTAGCGTAAACCGATTGGGGCGGCTCAACCCCGTCGCTAAGGTCATCGAATATAGGTGATTGGTCGATAACATTTAGGTTGTTATTTGACCCAGCAACTTCAAAAAAAGCATGCCAAAACCAAAGATCATGCGAGGCCACTGCTTCAAGTATAATACTCGGTCCAGAATGATCACCTCGATGCAACTGACCTCGCCAAGCCGTAGGACACATAGCCTAACCAACATGCGTACAATCGAGACTACCAAGCATTCCGGGAAACCCATGTTTTTCACCATGAACCTCGTATATGTATTGGAAATCATAAATTGTTGGTTTACGCAAATATCTTAATGAGTAAATAGATATGATCCCTACGCAAATATGTATATATATATATATGACAAAATTACACTTTGTGTCCTTAATGTGTGGCAGAAATTATGAAACGTGTCCTTTAATTTTTTTTTTTTTTGCATTTTATGTCCAAAATCTCTTTATTTATTGCATATTGTGTCCTTTATCACTAACTAGGTTAAAAGTCTCAGTTAACTCCATTAAACCCAGGGGTAAAAAAGTCCATTCACGTCCCTTCATCTTTTTCCCCTTTATAACACACCTACCCACCTGCACATATTTCAAACCCTAATCCACCATTTTTCTTTCTTTTAATCAAATAATTTTTCTTTCTTTTAATCAAATAAGGGTCGACAATCAACATATCCGAGTTCTTCATCATGTGGCTTCAATATACCAATCGAGATCTTGTGTCCACAGTTACACGTTTGCCCTAAGAATAAGCACCGGCTCAGTACCTCTTTCGTGGATCCGGGTTCGGAATAGTCATAGAGGATAGTTTCAGTGGTGATGTTCAGATGATGAAGGGTTATGGTTTGTTGTTTGAAAGGTACACTCGATACCCGAGAAAGATGACAGTCACCGGAGACGGTGACAGGAGGCGGGGATGGTGGTTTTATTATTGGAACTGAGGTGACTTGTGAGGGTCGACATCATCGAAGAAGGGGAAATGTTGTTTTTTTATCGGTGGAATCGATGGCAAGGGAAACTGGCGGGAAATGGTTGACCGGAACCCATTCTCTTCCTCTCTTTCTTCTTTTTCTCTCTCTCTCTCTCTCTCCTCTCTCTTTTCTTAGACTATAATGATTGGTGTGGGGGAGGGGAGGGGAAGAGGGGGATGAAGCGTCATGTGGCACTTGTGGGACCCATGTGGGGGGGGGGGGGGGGGGTAGGAATTGTGGGGAGTGGAAGGGGGGAAGAGGGGAGGGGAGGGGAAGGAAATAATATTATATTGTGTTAAAGTTAAAAAAAATACCTGACCAATCAAAAGGTGACACCTCACACCCAAGCCCCGCCCCACGCCAGTTGACTTCTCCCCGCCCCCCTTTCTGCCCTCTCCACGCCGGGGTGGCGGTGGTGTCCCCCCCTCCCCTTCCCGCCCCTTTCCCGCCCCCCACTCCGGGTGGTCTTATGGTTTGTGTAGTTAGTCGAGGTGTTATATGTGTTGTGTACATTATGAATGTGTAGAATTGTGAAGCATATTTGTATGTTTTTATAGTATATTAAATGTGGAGTTGTTATGATTAAGTGATGATGAAAATGGACAGATGTGGAGGTGTGAGTGTATGCTTTAGTTTGAAGCAGATAAGGGGGAGGTGTATGATGAGGTTGAGTGTAGAGATCAAAGAGGGAGGTGGCTGTTGATGCAAGTGGAGTACCCCTAGGTCTGTTGATGCAAGTGGAGTATCCCTGGGTTTGAAATATGTGCAGGTGTGTAGGTGTGTTATAAAGGGAAAAAGAGATGAAGGGATGTGAATGGACTGTTTTACCCCTGAATTTAATAAAGTTAACCGAGACTTTTAACCCAGTTAGTGATAAAGGACACAATATGCAATAAATAAAGGGATTTTGGACATAAAATGCAAAAAAAAAAAAAAAAAAATTAAAGGACACGTTTCATAATTTCTACCATACATTAAGGACACAAACGCTGTGTTTCCGAGTTTACTTAAGAGAGGAAAAGAAAAGAAGAGAAGGAAAATTATTTCCTTTCTTTTCTTTTCCCTTCTTTTTTTCCTTTGTTTTTCTTTCTATTTCCTCCCAATTTGGAAGGATCAAAAATAGGATAGTTTTCCTCTCATTTTCCTCTCTTTTCCTTTCCTTTCCTTCCATAAAAAAACTCGGGAACAACACATTTCATCTTTCCTTCCATTTCCCTCATTTAATAAAAACTCGGGAACACACCCTCTTTTTTCCTTTCCTTCCACTTCCTTTCTTTTCTTCTTCTAAGTTAACTTGGGAACACAGCGAAAGTGTAATTTTGTTTATATATATATATATATATATATATATATATATTAAACGACATTTGATAATAAAAGTGTAAACAATATGTGTAAGGTAACTTATATATAAATATATAGATGTATACCTTGACAAAAAAAAAATGAAGAGTCACGCGCAACTTTTTCGGACATGGCAATATACTCATCCATTGTGTTCGACGAAAGCCCGTAGGCTAGTTGCCGAAGAGCGGTCGTACATTTTTTTACGGAGGTGAACCCTAGTTGGCCCCTTGCGTCTTTTCTTTCTTGAAAAAAAGGATAACGCTCCGACAAATCATTTGTTAGGCGCATGAATAATTATCTGCTCATTCGAAAGCATCGCCTAAAATGTTCTTCAGTATACACGGGATCCGAGCTGAAGTAGTGCAGTATAAAAGTTTCATTTGCTCCATCTCTATCACGATCAAGCGCTAGTTGTCTGGTTAGCGCGGGAGTTCTTCATCTTCGAGACCGGGCCATCAAGTATTCAGGGGGGTGTTTGGGATTGCGTTTTGAAATGGAAATTTATTGCAATGGAAATTTAGGCTACCAAAACGCAATAATCTAAAAGCAACTCCACCCTCCTTTTCCAAAACGCATAAGCTTTTTGATAAATCAATCCCAAACAACCTCTCAATCATTATCCTTCCCACTTCCACAAATATGTCGTCTTCTTCAGTCAAGTCGAACGAAGAAAAATCGTTCCATACCAAAGCCATTTGTAGAGACTAGAGAGCGAATTGAAAAAAAAATTGATTGTGAGAGTGTGAGATTTGAAATTGTTGATCAACCTTGCCAAAAATACCAAGGTATATCTAACTGCTAGCGACGAACATGAGCAACAATAAAATTTTCAAATTCCCTAGACAATATTAGCGACAAAATAATCGAGGTACATCTTCTTGGCAAACGTATTCCATCTCAATAGAGATCGCCCAAAGCCGAAAATAAAGCCATGAAATAGTTTATAATGTCATAGTGATTTATCGAACAATGAAACCAAATTTCATTAATATAACATGTGGATCATACACGAATGAACCATACTTCATCTGTAACCTTTATCGATCATATATAAGCTTGAGACTATAGCGGACACAATACATTACATGAACGCAAAAAGACTTGTGATACACTGACATTAATACTAAACGCCCATTGTTTCTTAACAAAACTATCGTTTCATGATTTTCCTCGTAAGTGTGTAGAAGGAGAGCCAAACTAGCAGTAGAAGTACCACGGTCGATATGAGTGAAATAAAGAGAGAGACTCCTACATGATGACAGAAGGAACCAAACATGTTACATATCTTGTTCCATCTCGAATGAGAGTTCCCTTTAAGTCCTATGTATGCTACTGCTGCTCCTGCTCCTACTGCTGATGATACGATACCCAACAACAACTGCATGCACCATCCGTCATTGATTATTTCACCAAAAAATAATCACATAATCATAATCGATTTTGTCATCCAAACAAAGAAAAAAAACACTAGTTCTGAATCAAGTAATTGTATTAGAATCAAGATCTAATAAAAGGATAAGCAATACAAAATCTTACTGAATCAAGTATCAGAAAATAAGATTGCAGCTTCTCTGAGCTTCCTCCTATCTTCTTCAGTGCTAAAACTGAGGAGGCACCTGTGATGATGCTGTACAAGCAAGCCAAACAATTTGCTACTACATAGTATCTGCATTAAGAGAAAAAAAAAACAATAATATATATGATAATTTCATGCATGATCAACAAAGGAAATGTTTTATGACAATATGAACTTTTAACCTTTTTTTTGAAGCGATCTATAACTAAAAGTTAACAAAAGTTAGTTTTATGTGCAGTTCACGTTAGCAAAAAATTAACTAGCTATGTTAACTTTTAGTTAGTATGTGATAGTTAAGGATAAATATGTAAAAAGTTAGGACTGTAACAAAACATTTCCTTAGTTGGGACTCTTTCTGGCTAATATGTCAAAATTGATATTATTAAAATCCAATTTTCCATAAAGTCATATATAAGTTAACACATTACGGGACCCTTTTTATTATAGGGCACACAAATTCTCAGGGATAGCCTTAGTCGAAACCGATGCTAGCTATACTTACATGTAAGCTGGGGACTGACTCCAATTTGCATCCAAGGGTATTATCATGACTGGTGAAATGGGTATCATCTTGCTTTGTTTAGAAGTGACCATAACGATGACAGCACCTAAGCCAGTTACAAACAGCAATGCCCTCAAGGCTACATCAACAATCACATGTTTCTTCACACCACCAGACCATTTCACTGGTATCTCCGTATCGATGGCAGCGTGTGTAGGGGCTGTGGTGTTGGTGGCTGCCATGGTAACTAGAAGGTAGATATATAGTTACAAATTAGTAAATTAGCTTGTGCTTTGTGGTTGGGATGTATGGTACGCCTATTTATACTAGAAAATCAACTATTAGTTTGAAAGTGATGTGATATTCAATATCGATTTTATTGGTTTTCATTGTTTTTTTCTCAAATAAAGGATTTCGTTAGGGGGAGGGGCGCTCCACTGAAAAAATTTCACTTCACTGATTTACGTCAATCATGCACTGCCACATCACTCACTGATTCATTTCATTGAAACAGTTTTTTAGAGGCAGCACTTCGCTGATTCTTTAACCAATAATTCATTGTTTTCATAAATAATAATAATAATAATAATAATAATAATAATAATATGCACTTCACTACCACCACCCTGCACATTCTCCACCACAAGTATATATTCTTTTATTTTGGAGAAAGAAACTCACGGGAAAGATCCCGTTAGATAAAACCAGAATTTGGTTCACGGATCTACTATCAGCACTGGTGACGACGGTGTTACCGTGCTGATAATGGGGTACCCATGACCAATTCTGATGACATCCCGTCCCCCTTAACTACCACTTATTTACCTTTTTGTCATGATATATTATGAATGATGTATAACTTGGACATTGATTGTCAAGCACTCAAGTTTAATGTTTCTCAAGTATGCTAATAACAAATACGCAATATTATATAAAATACAACTAGAAAGCCTTAATTTGTGTATATATAACAGGAATAGCAATGATCATTTCTAAATTATATTATTATAATAATTATGTTTTAGCATATATGTTTTATCAACACCTAGATATAAACTCTACCCAAAACCGAGTTGTAAATAACAAGGAGTAATCGTCGAAGAACAAATATACATGTCAAATCGGTTTAGTTTTTTATATAAAATGACGTCGTTAAACTCTTTTGTAATTCTAATAAAATAATATAATTTATTGTGTTATAATAATATATTGTGTTATAAAACTCTAAATACATAGTTGCAACGTGCTTAAGTTTATCTACGTAATTTCGATAGAAGTCTTCTTGAAAATCGAACGGGTCAAATATAATAGATTTTTGTCCTTTATTGTATCAGGTTGATTAATATCGTCAGAAAAACACTAGTATCTATCTCAATATTGGCTGTTAAGGTTTCTCGAAGTTCCGGCATAAATTTCTTTGAAAAATGCAATAGCATATCTTTTGGCATCAGTGTCAGTCTGCGCTGTTACCAGTATTCGTTTGTATGACTTTCGATCGATGCAAACCATGACTTTTATTTTTGAGTTGCATGAGACAACTTTTTTTGTGATGAAACCATTGCAAATTGTTTTTTTTCTTAATCATAAATACCAAGTAACTGTGCCATAATGAACCGAGTTATATTCAATATAGCGTATTTTTTACCATGTCATCATCATCGTGCCGCAATGTCGGCGGCAATCACTAGCCTATAGCAATAATAACATTTTTATTATAGTTAAATTGTTATTCATAAATTCCTTTTATGCCAAATAAAACATAAAGTAGAGATTTACTCTTGAGTTCATTATAGGGATGGTCTCTATAGTACGTACTGATTGCATAAATGCCTCCAAATAACATGATAATCACAGAGGTATATAATTTTGCACTCGGGTGATACTTACCCCTAGCAGTTTTTAGATTGCTCTGTTAAGTGAGTGTAAAATGTCTATTTAACCCTAACTAAATAACAAAATAAAGTTATTCATATTAATTAGGTGGACCCTTTAATTTTTAATAGCCACCACCACTACAACCATCACCACCACCACCAAGCCACTGGCCACTACTACCTTCACAAACCATCACCAACATCACCAAGCCCAAAAGGTATTTGTATTTGAGAGGTTAGCACATCTTCTCTGTACTTTAACTCTGACCAAGAAATGTATGACATTGGTGTGGCGGTGAAAGAAACTAGGTGGACGATGTTGGCGATGGACCTAAGACCCACCGTAGTGGGGCGTTACTTGTGCCCAAAAAACAAAAATAGCGCCCTACACACCGAAACGGTGGGGCGCTATTCTCCAAAATCAAGCCCGGGCTCCATCAAAATAGCGCTATGTGATTCTAATTTGGCCCAATCAGACCTTACCACGTGGCAAGGTCAAACATTCTTTTTTATATAATAATAATAATAATAATAATAATAATAATAAACATAATAATAATAATAATAATTTAAACAGAAAATTTATTAGATTTAATAAAATAATAATAAAAATAAATTATATAAAAAACATTTATTAAAATTAATAATAAAAAACTAAATTATATAAAAAAATTATATTCAAACATTTGAATTTTAAACGGTTACTGTTCCAAACCGTTTGAAATTCAAATTTTCCCCCCAAACGTTTAAATTTCAAAATTTGAAATTCAAACGTTTTCCCCCCAAACGGTCATATTTCTCACCCTATAAATACAACACTTCCTCTCAATTCTCAGTCACACCTTTTCCTCATCCTCAAATCCTCAACACAATGAATAACATGGGCGGTTTTCAACCAGGAGCTGCCTGACCATTTAATGTCCGGCAGTACACTCGCCGGGTCCGGGGACGGGGCCGTCCCTGGAGACTACCATTCACCTCCTCTCCTCCTGCTGCTGCTGCACAACCTCCTCTTCCTCCTCCTCCTCCTCCACAACATTGGTTATATCCCTCTCCTCCTCATGCTGCGGCACCACCAACCTTCACCCCTCCTCCTCCTGCTGCGGCACCACCAACCTTTCCTCATCCTGAAGTCGATGATGACTTCACGGATGAAGAATGGGCCTGGGCCATGGATTATACCATGGCTATTAATGAAATGGACCGACTGATGTTGTCGGCCCCCACCCCCCGAACTGCTGCTGCTATCCCCACCCCCCAGAACCCCCTACCACCAACCTATCCCCACCCCCCAGAATACCTCCACCCACCACCACCAGACCATCCCACCCCGTGAATATGGGGACCCAACTCCTGAGAACTTGGAAGCCCTTAGGGAAGTTGAGGAGCAGGAGCGCCTCTGGAGCATGCCTACCCCTCCTCGTGAGTACTACTATTTCCCCTCTGATGCGAGATCCGATGGACGGGACAGCTCACGTTCCCTATCTCCCGAGTACTACACACTCGAGGACTGGGACAACTACTCTCCGTAGTGGGAGGTTTAGGTTTTAATAAGTAATTTAGGATTATATTATGTGTTTAATTAAGTATTTTAGGAATATGTAATGTTTAAATAAGTAATTTAGGAGGTGTGTAATTTTTTTTAATATTATTTGTAACTTTTTTTTAATATTAGTTGTGTGTTTTTTAATATTATTTGTAATTTTTTTTAATATTATTTGTAACTTTTTTTTTAATATTAGTTGTGTGTTTTTTAATATTATTTGTAATTTTTTTATATTTATTTGCCTTTTATTTTAATTATTTTGAGTTAAAAGATTAAAAAAAATCCACGTGCCCCAATCAGATTCAGGGGCTTTATATATAAAGCCCCACCACTACACCCTTTTTTTAGTTTCTCTCTCCATGCTGACTCAGCAGCCATGTGGACCAATCAGAAAGGGGGGCTTTATATATAAAGCCCCCCACTACGCATGTTCTAAATCGGATAGCCGGAAACTGCAACTCATCATTATGATTGTCAATTTCACTGTTTTTTGTTGACTAAGCTACCAGCTCATCAACCATGTCCATGATCTCACGAGGAACCACAGTCTTCCTATGTTTCCACAAACCGGCAAGGGTACATGCATCAAAAAATTGCAACTACCGGCTTAAAACTCTTTTTTTGTTCATAAGCTAAAGCCCTTCCAAGTTAATGTATTTCTATAAATATTCTATACTAATCTTCAAATAAAGGGTAAAAAGAACAAGCATACTATAGGAAAGTAGATGGTTTTGGTGGGTTAGTCTAGTGTGGTGGGGTTAGGTGAGGAGTTTGTAGTGGTTGTTGGTGGTTACAGACGAGGTGGTTTACGGAGGTGGGTGCAAGTGAGTCGCGGGTGGTGGTGTTCATGAGAGAGAGGGGGGAGAGGAAAACGAGTTGGAAGAAGATAAAGGGGTGGGTTGATAGAAGTCGATTCGAGATGGCTAATCTCCTAAGAAACTAGACAAAGAACAAGAACACATTTTTATCCATTTTAACCATTCATTCCA
Source organism: Ambrosia artemisiifolia (assembly GCA_032199755.1). Lineage (NCBI taxonomy): Eukaryota > Viridiplantae > Streptophyta > Magnoliopsida > Asterales > Asteraceae > Ambrosia > Ambrosia artemisiifolia. The sequence goes on along the minus strand of CM063527.1, from coordinate 31,989,662 downwards.
TAATCAAAGACATGCCTCTATAGGCTTACAAAGAAACTAGATATATGGCCACTAACCCACGAAGGAAAATAAATAGATGCATTGCAAAAGGATAATTAACTAAAAGAAAACAAATACTACAAATAAGGTGACTAGAGCATGGTGGACGTGAGACTATGGGAGTAGTACTTTTGATGTGGTTTAGGAGTATGGGATCGTGGTTAGCACATATCAAGTCTTGCCCCTTCAAATCATTCTTGTCCTCTTGGACGGAATGGTTTCTCCACGATGATTGTTATTCGACTCTCCCATCTGTATTTGGGGCAATGTCAATCCACCGGCCAATAGAGTGTGCCACTTTTGTGGCGAACCATGCCTCAAACTCCAGTGAGACAAGGCGCGGGATGGTGAATAGCTTGATGAAAACACCATTTATAGAAGATGGTTCTAGATGGCTAATCTCCCAGGAAACTAGACAAAGAACGAGAAAATTGGTTTATCATGATTGTATTACCATGCTAGAAGTGGATGTTATCATGAACCCATGGCCAGTTGATCTTATAGCACCCCACGAAGATCGATAGTAGCAATTTGAAGCTAGAAATAATGTGCCATGGGAAACTCCCACCCTCACAAAGTTGTTGATTTGTAAATATAACTTATCTATATTTGTTATTTATGTTTCTAGTATGTAAAGTTGAACATAAGTATTCTATATTTGTTTATGTATGTATTAGTATGTTAAGTTATAAGATACATTAGTCTTAGAATTAGTAAGTTAACAAATGGGTCAAAACAACTCGACAAGATTGAAGGTCAAGGCTGCACACTTCTGTTTCAAGACTACACAACAAGGCTGCAACATAAACATATATCCGGATCAAGAACAGAAGCAAAGCAGAGGAATACAGATTGTTTCGAAGACTAAAGATATGCAAAAAGACCAATATACCCTTATGGTTATTATGGTTATCTTGGCGCCAAAAAGGAACAAACCGATTGGACTCAAATGAAACAGTTATTTTGGAGGGACACAACGGTTCAGAAACAAACACAACAGTTCGAAACATATATATATGACTAACATGACACAATTGTTCGGTTATCAAGATTGTCACACACAAAACAATCCTTTGTCGAAAAACATTCCAGAATTCATTTGTTTCTATTGTTAGTTTGTATCAAACATTCAATCATTCGTTTATAATATCAATCATTCTAGTTTGTGTCTATCATATTTGTGTTTATACTTTGTTTAATCCGCTGCATAATCTGTTCTTGGGCCAACAAAAGTCTAGTAAACACCCCTATCTCATATCAAGGATAACAAATACTAACAATGCCACAACCGGCAAACAACAACCCACATCCACTAAAATTTCACCTTCACGTCCTCCATGGAACCAACCCACCAAATCCAAAGCTATGGACTGGTCCGTTTGCACCACCACCAGCCATGGCAGCGGCACCATATGCATCTCTGCCATTTCGTGTACTCGACCCACCCCAATCAGTGGTCTCACCTATAAATTGGCCCATTACTATCATCACAATCGTCGCATCAAAGGCACCTATGAATGTTTGGAAGCATATGGTGAATTTATGGTCGACAAACAATTGACACAATTAAAGGTAAAACCGAAAGAATCAAATGGCGACCACTTTAGCAACCCGCCCTCCCTAATGCCATTGTACACCTAGAATGGCGTCCTCCGTGGGGACACAATCCCTTACGGACAATGATATTTTTAGGGCGGGAGTATTAATGTGTGCTTCTCATGCAATTCGCCTCACACACATGTTCTATCTTTATTTTCAAATGTCTACTTTGCATTTTAATTTTCAGTACACATTCTTATCATTCCATGTTTGCAAAAGTTTAGTTCTTCTTTATTTGTATTTAAGAAACATTTTAGATGAATGAAAGAGTAGTAGAAAGTTCAATCAAAAGTCTAGGTCTATCATCTAAATATTCTAGTAGCTTAACCCACTCAACGAGTACCTATCCAGGGACTGACCATCAACGACTTGATAAGATGCTTTAAATTGCGATTGTTACTCCGATTAAATAGATAAAAGTTATACTATTTTAACTTAGACACCCATTAGTAATACCATTGGCCATTTATTTAATTTAATATATGAGTTTGCAAATTCTTGAAGAAATATAGATAAATTATTCAGTTATGCATAAAATTACATTAAGCAAAATTAAAGAAACTATACCATTGAACAAATTAAGATTTCAACTCTAAAGGTGATTTAAAATGATTTATATTCGTTTAATTCTAATCAACAGGTTTAACTAACCACTATAATTAAAGAAGTCAATTAACATGGTTGATTATGGTAAACAAATTAACTCATATTAAACATTGTAAGGAATAATTTAAGGTGTTGTTTGTTATTTAGAGGTAAAATGTCTGCAGTCTACGAATCATATCTGCAGAAAAAGAGGTGGACGAAACGTTTGCAGTCTACATGAAAAAGATTGTTTGTTGGTTAATGTTAACCATAATCCACCACAACCCACCATAACCATAACCCACCACAATCCACCATAACCAGAACCAACACCCTCTGTTGTCAAGATGAAAATGGAAGTTGACGTAGAAGAAGGAGGCAGAGGGGGAGGAGGCGGCGGCGGCAGAGTGGGATGGGGGGGGGGGGGGAGGCGGCGGCAACAAAGGGGGTAGGGAGGAGTGAGGCGCGGAGGAGGGGAAAGGAGGAGGGATGAGGGTGGAGTGAGGAGAGAATGGGTTTGAGAGGAGAAGAAGAAAAAGAAGAAAACAATGACGAAAAAGAAGAAGATGAGAAGAGTTGAGAAGACTCTGGTCCAAGTCTGCATCAAAAAGAGTACGCATATAAATTTTTTAGTGAAAGGTCTTTAAAACAACAAACGAGCTAAAAAACCAAATGTTTGCATGTGCTCAGCACCACGCAAACAAAAGAGACAAGAAAGAGGTTTTTCACAAAAACCAACACCCCATAACTCACACTCACTTAAGTGACCGCCATTAATAAAATATGAAAAATTGTATTTTAGTATATTGACTCCTAACTAAAGTATCTTTGTTTTTTATCACTGAAGAAAAGCGGGTGGTCAAGTCTAAAGCAGGTAACATCAAAGCTACTATCACATAGCGACAACTTGAGAGAGACCAAATATCTAATAGAAGAATGGGTAACTGCTTCTTTGGGAAAGAACTTCTTACTAAGTGCTTCAACTCTCTACTAGGGCATAGCTCTTACTCATGCTATTCAATTAATATAACAAGATCAAAATATCTTTTATATAGAGTAAACATCTTGTATAAAATGTTTTTTTGGTAAGAACTGTGAGAATCAAAGGAGGGTATTTTTTTAATTTTTTTTTCGAATTTTTTTCCCCATATTGTTAAACATGTATGTATTATAGTATTGAAAACTAAAAAAACAAAAAAAAACAAAATTGGTGTAGAGTAATTACATAATTACTCTAGTATAAACTAATGTATTTACTTTAATGACGTAATTACACTAAAAAAAATATTTTTAATTTTTTTTTGTATTGTTCACCTAGAAAGTATGTTTAAGCACATGGGAAAAAAATTCTAAAAAAATAAAATTTTTTTACCCCATTTGATTCTTACAGTTCTTACCAAAAAAACACTTTGTATTTGATCTTTACTCATCTTATATAACCTAAAAAAATAACTTGTGCATACATAAAAAGGTCAAACGCGATTTTTGTATGTAGCAACCTAACCGTGGTGGAAAAAAACTAAGGCGTATTTAAAAATTTACGCACCCTATCCGAGCCGTTAAAAATAGGCCCCTTAGGCTTTAACGAATTAAATAATTTATACTAAGTTTTATGTACGATCAATTGTATAGTAATAAACATAAGAATTAACAAAATAATAGTATTAGAATGAGTGAAATTACATACCTTATTGGGTATTAGGCTCATAAATTTGTTGTGAGTTATTAGGTTAGTTAACAAGTTTAGAAGATTTGAGTTTAATTGGGCCCAAGTTTAAGTGTTAAATGAGTAATTTAATTGAGATCTTCGCCTTTCAAAAAAATGAGTTAATTAATATATATATATATATATAGCCCCTGGGATTTACGGGGCCTGTCTGGTTGGCCTCCTCGAACCTCCCCAAAGCCGCCTCTAGAAAAAACCTCGGTGGGTAACATTTTTACGACTGTTTTGCAATCAAATTCAGCAAATTGCAAACAATTTTTTTGACCGTTTTCTCAGTCACAAATGTACAGTTTTCTAGTAGCGTTACAAAAAATGAAAAGATAATTTTACTTAATGAATATATAAATAATTTGTCAAAATTGAAATAAAGGATTAACGATACTCATGTATTAGTAGTCAACACATATGTCCCCACCTTTGTGGTGGAGTCGCATGGGAAATGATGGGTATATCCTAGCCTTTTTGAGGTGCCATGTTCAATTCTTGATCCCACCAGGTGTTACTGATTTTCCACTGTCGTGCCTTCAGCGGGTGGAAGGTCAGGTTTTTCCTGGAACTGGTGGCTTGGTGGGTTCTGGCCACCCAGCGCTACCTGTGGGCGGACACCTAAGACGTGTCTTCACCCAGGGGCGTATGTGGTGCTTTTGTAACCAATTGGTGGATACCTCGGATAGTCGGGACATTTGTTAGCCGTTAAAAAAAACAAAAAAATAGTCGAACACATATAAGTGCGGTGTCAATAAAAAAATGAAGCCAGGGCAACTTGATCTGTCGCTACGTGTAATTACTTCAATATTAGATTCAAACTTGGTTACTTGCTTTTGTCTCTTAGTTTGGTGAAGCAGAAAGAAAAACAAATATAGTTTGGTTGAGTCCATATGATAAATTTTCTAAAAAAATCAATCTTTGAAATTATGTTAAAGTAGGTCAATTTATGCAAGCTGAACTTGTTTTTAACATTATCTTCAAAAAATCAATATTTGGTATTATTATTATTATTATTATTATTATTATTATTATTATTATTATTATTATTATTATTATTATTAAATAAGGTGGAGTTGGGCTGGTATGGGTATAGGTCCAGAGTCCAGTGATTAAAATGGCTTTGATATGGGCCTAGCAATTGGGTTGATTGCATCTGGTTAATGTTATATTGGGCTTAGTTAATTTGGTTGGTAAACCATAGGAGGTATGCATACCTACTACATCAAGAGACCTATGTTTACATGGAGCCCAACACTAGATACGATGATGACCAACAATATTGGAGAAGAATGCTGAATGTTGGAACTTGGAAGAAGGATTGCACATTTGACTACTAGGGATACCCATTATGCCATCACCTATCTTCGCGAGTATACTTAAGAAAAGAAAAGAAAGAAAATACCTTATGTCTCTACCTTTTCTTTTCTCCTCTTTTCCGTAGTTTTTATGCTCCAAATCTTTTCAATTTAGGTGGATGAAAATAAGATTTGTTTTCTCTCCATTTTCTTTCCTTTCTTTACCCTTCTAAGACTATAGGAAGTGAAGGGGGGAAAGTTGGTATGATATGCCATGTGACACATGTGAGCTTCACTTTTCACCCTCCCTCCCACTCTCCAAAATAGTGGAGAGTGAAAGGGGGGGGGAGGGGGGGGGGGGGGGAGGGAAGAGGGCATGATGTGCCATGTGATATTTTGTTTTTTTATAAACTAATTAAAAAACACATTAAAATTAAAATGATAATTAAAAGCATACAAATTAATAATAAAATTAAATAACAAAACATAAAATTAACAAAAACAAAAAATTAACGCCGAACACCTAAAAAACAACAACGAACGCTGCATGTTATATTTTTCAATGATCTCGCGATTCATTTTTAACGTCATTTCTAACTCGGGACCGGTGAGGTAATCGGCGGACATAGCGAGAAATTTCATATCTTTGCGTTTTTATTTCAAAGTCATTTTTCTGTCAAAAGCTTCCCGAATGCTTTCTTCTCATCGAGCCGTTGTTGTTAAATGGTAGTGAATTGAACGATGATAGCATTTAAATCATCTAACTTCCCGGTGTAAGTACCTTTACCCGATCCAGAACCCAAAGCCGAACCAGATGATTTTTGGGCCCTCTTTTTTGTCTTGTCTCTACCGGGTGGGCGACTCGATTCCTCCTTGAACTCATCATCATCCAAGTTAATATCATCTAAGTTATCACGAGCAATCGAACGATTTTGGGATGAACTTGTTTTTGACCTTTTTGATGAATCGCTATCAGAGGGGACGTTCGCCCATTTTAAATGGTGTTTCGCCACATCCCAACAATGCATAAACTTGAACTCCGTATCCTTATCGTCACGATAAGCTTTAAGCTCATTTGATAACTTAGTCGCCAACCGTCTCACACTTTTTAGAAAATTTCTTGCGTTATAACAGAAATCCTTGAATGCGTTCGTGGCTTTATTTATTTCGGTCCACTTCGTCGAGAGACTATAATTCGCTCGGTAGAACTCTTGGTCCATCAAATTATGAAACGCATTGTTTATCTCGATCCAAAAATTGTTTTTGTGTCGATTCTTTCCTAGTTAAAAAACAAATAATTAGTCATAGTTAACAATACATATTTTTTAACAGCATATATTATGTTTAAAAAACTATAAAAAAATACCTTAAGCCGAGCATTCTGATTCGCTTATCCAAGCTTTTGTTAACGCGATCTCTTCGACGGGCGTCCATTTTGTTATGACTCATTGGGCGGCGGCGAGTGCTTTCTCCTCATCGGTCTTCTTCTTATGACTTCTTCTTCCATGCGTTTTCACCGTCGATGATCCAACTATATTTTGTGGTTGTGTTTCGGGTACGCTTTTGGGTAAAGTAAAGGCGTTTGTGATTGTTTAGGAATTGAAGATTCATCGTATGGAAAATTTGTATAGACACACCCACTAAGGTAGGATGTAGGGGTGCAAATGAGCCGAGCAGCTCACGAGCTACTCGAGATCGACTCGATAAAAGGCTCGAAACGAGCCGAGCCTTATCGAGCTCGAGCCAAGCTTGAGCCAAAAACAAAGCTTGTTTACTTATCGAGCCCGAGCTCGAGCCTAACATATGATGCTCGCAAGGCTCGACGAGCCTTATCGAGCCTTAATATAATATTAATTTTATTAATATTTTATACTATTTACCCCATATTTAAAGTTGTTTAATAAACTAACCGAGTCGAGCTTTTGACTTATCGAGCTATCGAGCCTATTATTTTTATTATTTAATTTAATATATTAACTAATAAACACTAAACGAGCCGAGCCCGAGCCGAGCTCGAGCTTGAGAAACTACCAACGAGCCGAGCTCGAGCTTTAAAAACAAAGCTCGAATCAAGCCGAGCTCGAGCCTTTATATGTTAATCCAGCTCGGGCTCGGCTCGGCTCGTTTGCACCCCTAGTAGGATGCGAAACCCGCATAATCGGGACATAATGTGTGAATTTGGGATGAACAGTTTGCTATCGGGGTGAACCAGTGTGTACTAGGATTCAGGTTTTCGGTGTAGTTGAATGCTCGGTTTGTATGGATGCATTTTTCTAAAAATAGATAGAAGATGTAGAGAGAATGGTTAAAAAATGGGTGGGAATGGGTTGGCTTATATAAAAATGGTTGGAAGTAATTAATATTATTAATTGCAAATTTGTTTTTTGGCGCTGTGGTATAAATTTGCGATTTTCGTAGGTAAATTGAGTCCGGCTCCCGCCGATTTGCCACTACCGACCGAAAAAATTGAGTCCGACCCCTCCCGATTCAAAAACTAAGCTTCGCACCTGCTTTGTTCACTACCAAACATGCAATAGCAATATAGCATGTCCTTACGACGTATATTACGTGTTGTATTATCGATATATGTACAAGTGACGTGTCTTGCATAAAAGGATAATGGAGTACAATCCAATAGTAATTTACTTTGCATACATTTTACTGTTGCATTACAATGGGAATTTACTATAAAAAACGTTTATAAAATATTTGCAAAAAAGCCTACATAAGGTTAATCTGTGTAATAAAATACCCTTAGACAAATGCAACATTTGGAAAAAACAAATAAAATACCCTTATTTTAAAGAAAATTACACAGCTTGTCCTTTAGTTTTACTTGAAATTGCATCTTATGTCCTTTTTTTGAATTTTTAACTCCTTATGTCCTTTCTTTTATACACTTGTTACACCCTATGTCCTTTAGGCCAAACCAAGTTAAAAAACTCGGTTAAGTTGCTCACGTGCCCCTCACGTGAGGGGCAATCCTGTCTTTTCACCCTCAAAAGGACAATATGTGTAATAATAATAATAATAATAATAATAATAACACTTTATCCGGCGAGCTTCCAAATGATCAAACTGCAGATTCACCACTTTCACCCAACTATTATTATCAAACTGCAGATTCACCACTTTCCCCCAACTAATAATAATAATAATAAAAACCAAACACTTTATCCAAATGATCAAATCCAATCCATCATAATAAAAACCAAACAAAAAAAAAAAAACCCAAGAACACTTACAGATTCACCACAGAAAACCCTAACCCTAATAAACCTAAAACTGCAGTTACTAAAACAGGACTAGTCTCCGGCGAGCTTCCAAAACTCATGACCTGAGACGACGACGGAGCCACGTCAGAATAAGAATTCTCCGGCGAAGCTGAAACAGCCGGAACCGGACTCGTGACCTCAACCATCATCTTAACACCTTGTTTACACAGATCAGCATCACCACTAATGAAGTACATTGTTCCAACGTCATCCAGATCGATGATGGTTATTGTGGGTGTTTTGCAGAGAGGTTTGGGTGGTTGTTGTGGGGGTTTGGGGTGGATCTGATGATGGGTTCGAATGGTGGTTGGGTGTATCTAAATGAGAGGTTTGGTGGTGGTTGATGGTTCGACGGTGGGGAGGTGGTGGTGGTCCGGGAACAGAGGGGTCGCCGCCGGAGACAGAGGGGTTTTATACCTAGTTTGATTCGGGAACAGAGGGGTCGCCGCCGGAGACCACCACATCTCCTCTTTCGTCTGTCTCTCTCTCCTACACTTTCTCTCTCTGTCCTCTGTTCTCTCTCTCTAGCTCATTATCTCTCTATCTCTTTCTAAAATAATAATAATAATATGGAAGGAGCAAGGTTGGGTGAGGGTGGGGGGTGAAGGAGACCCGACGGCCGGAGCTATCGCCGGAAGAGGAGTAGAGAGGGAGAGTGTGTGTTTTTGTCTGGTGTGTGTGTGTGTGTGTTTTAAAGAGAGAGAGGCGAGAGATAAAGTGTTATTATTATTATTATTATTATTATTATTATTATTATTATTATTACACATATTGTCCTTTTGAGGGTGAAAAGACAGGATTGCCCCTCACGTGAGGGGCACGTGAGCAACTTAACCGAGTTTTTTAACTTGGTTTGGCCTAAAGGACATAGGGTGTAACAAGTGTATAAAAGAAAGGACATAAGGAGTTAAAAATTCAAAAAAAGGACATAGGATGCAATTTCAGGTAAAACTAAAGGACAATCTGTGTAATTCTCTCCTTATTTTATTTGACAATGGACATTTGGAAAAATAAAATACCCTTATTTTATTTGACAATGGACATGTGTAATAAAGTACCCTTATTTTATTTGACAATGTTCGTGCGCACCAGCTGACGATGCCATCACACCGCGTACACTCAACGGATACCTTTTCAGGCATCCCGCGAACGCGAATCCCGTCATACGCCAACAGACTGATCCATGTTCGTGTGCACCAGTTGACGATGTCCCCAAATACATGTACACTTTGATACATGAAAACCCAGTGACGACTGGATGTAACTTAAAGTACACAGCTCTTTCCGCCCGTTTTACGTCAGCGGAGCATCCTGCATCCATAACCAAGCAGCTTGGCACGGTATAACACCACTTTAGATGGTTTTCATACCATGACGAGTCGTACGAATTCACCTCCCAAGAAAGTTTTGTTGGTTAAGCTGCGCGCTATAACATCTGGCCGCGCACTATGACATCCGCACGCGCCCACGGAATCGGCCTGGTTTTGGTACAACTTTTTCATGTTTACCGCAATTTATTATCTTGTCAACTTATCTTAAGTTCAGAAAATACTAACGCAAGGTTGGGCGCCTCATAACACACCCATATTATATGATTGAGATACTCGCAGGTTGGGCAACCAGCCACAGTAACACATGCAACAAATCGTAACTGGACGCTCGCGCGCCGGCGACAGTTAGCCTAGAAGGTGACACTTAGCCGATAACAAGCATAACGAGCAACCCTCACACGCGTCGGTGAAAGTTAGCCTAAAAGGTAACACTTAGTTGGTAACAAGCGCAACGAGCAACCTTCCACACATCGAAGCAGGAAGACGAAACGTTCGAGTCATTGGTCCACCGAGAAGATAAAGCTCTTAATCTTCATTCCCGATCACTCCTAATCAGTCTAGCGCTCCATCCTACGCTCGCACGTAGGAGCAACACTAGACTAGGGGGACTTGTTGAGGTATGGTGCTTGACCCGACATACCGTCTTTATTACTTATCACTTCTTATATTATTTACTAATATTGGGGTGTGGAGGTAACCCCTTAACTGGGCTTGGTGCCAATGGGCTATGTGCCTATATAGTTAAGGGGCCTTGATGTCCGGCCCATGGGCCCATCCGCGGCCCATGAAAAGCCCTATATAAAGGAGTCACCTCCTTTCATTAGGGCACACAAGTTATCACATACAAATTACCTGCTGATAACAAATGGCTGCCACCGCCATCATTTTTGTGTCTGTGCGTTGGACTCCACTCGTGGTTTCTTAGCAGTCACTTCCACACCCCACTTTTCCTTTCTTCCTTGCAGATCTGAGCCAGAGAAGACGAAGATCGAGATGTGGTTCTCCTATTCGACACCGTAGAGGAATACATCGGACAGCCATTTCGGTTAGTGTCTCTTCACTACTGAAAAATGTAAGTACGGTATTTGAGCTCAAAAAGTGTAAAAATTTTAGTGGGAGACTAGGAGTGTGGGAAGGTAGCAACTAATGTATGTAATTTTATTTTTTCAGTTGAAGTAGATGCATCTTTATCATCAGTGAGTGCAAATATAAAAAAAAAAGCTTAGTGTAAAAGAAGAGAAGAACACGGTACAACATGAAAAGGATGCATAAGAAAGCAAAAAGGCAACTAAAAATGAAATATGATTCATCTTGTGTTTTCATCATTGGCAACTGTTTATGGTTAGCCAAAGAGGTAGCGAAAGTAATACTACGGAAAATATACTTCAACGTTAAGTTGTTAGCTAACCACATACTGAATGTGGCATTTGTGTAGCAAAAAAGTTTATCCGCACAATGACAGCAAGCTCTGCTTGTATAAAGGTTGTAAGCAATGCAACAAGAAACTTACATGAGGAACTTCTAAACTAGCCTGAGGAAATCACCCCGTAAAGCAAGAATGATCAAATAGCTGCAAGTACAAAGTGCGATACGATAGGTGTGACGTGGATACTATCTCTCATATCCAATGCTGACTTCGAATAACTTATATACACATCTGAACTTTTAACCTTATCTTAGTATGCATATCCTTTAGTGCCAATCGACTGTTAATTGTATGTATGATATTCTTCCTCATTGATTATAACATAAATGTCTATGATAAGTGATAAGCTAAACGGACAAAACCATGTATAGTAAGAAAGGAAAAGTATTTTGAACTTGCAAAGTGTGTTGCAGGAGAGTTTGTATTTTTATTATTTTTGAAAATGGGATCCATTTTCTTTATAGGTTAACAAAGTTGATCTGCATGATCTTTGGTTTCTCCTTTTTTTGGGTTATTATTCAACCACCTATTGATTTGATGTATGGTTGTACAAAGGTGTACCCATTGTTGGTATATGTCGTATAGGGCATTGTATGGTACAATACATGCTTGTGTATGGCAGAAGATATGATAGTATACGCCCGTATAGAGATGTATACACACATTAAAAATGTTATTATACATGATATCTCGAATAACATATATCCCAAAATTTAACATATAGCATAAAATGGTAAAATATGTTAGATACATAATTCTTATTTCCCAATTATCCTAAGTATATATATATATATATAGTGTGACATATTAGTTATCCTAAGTTAGATAAGGCATGTCGGTTATTTAACCAACCATCACGTCGGTTATAGTAGTTGGGGACACACCCCTTCATTGGTATAAATACCAAACACTTTGTATTATTTCATTTTATGTATTGAATCTTAAGTTTATCATTTCTCTCTCAAACACAAACCCTCTCCATCGATCCTGCAACCTTCATTTGGCATCAGAGCCTTGGTCATCCAAATTTGTTCCATCCGATCAGAAGAACACACGAAGAAGACAAATACCACAAAGAAATTGGTGTTCCCTGTTTTTACCGAAAACAGAGTTGGATAACATCAAAGTCTTAGACGAAGGAACAAATCATTCAAGGCTATTCAGGATTCGAAGAAGATCAATACATCATAGTCTATAACCGTACAGAAAGAAGAAGGCAACCGGACAAGAATTTTCCGGCCAAACCAGACAAAATCCGGCGTGACACCGGACTCGCAGAAACGTTGTTTTATCGCAATTATACGGTTATACTATCCCTGCCTTTAGTGTATAAGTTAGTATCGAATACTTAGAACCTTAATCAAAATCAAAAAAACAAAAAAAAACCAATTTTTTTTGATACTCTGTTTTTTCTTCGAACACTTGCTTTCCCGCCAAAAATCTTTTCAACCAAAACAAAGTTTTCGGACATCAGTATTACTCATTCATTGTTCGTATATAGAAAACAGAATCATTTATAAACAGAAATATATCAAAGATTAAGGTTTCGTTAGATTCAAGGAAAACCCGGGAAAATTTTTTTCTGAAATAAATTTTCCATCGTATTCGATCGTGTTTTGGATTAGGATCCAGACATAAAGTTGTTTGTGGAACATAAGATTAGAAGTTCCATCACTGTTTTGATCAAAGGGGATCAAAAACAGAAAGTTTGTTGTTTGGCAGTGGGTTCGAAAGAACACAACAAAAAGTTTGACTTTCTGAAAGTCAAACAGATTATAATAGTTTAGTTTATTTGAGGGTATATTGTGTTAGAAATTGTATCAGTGTTTGTTTATTGGAATTTATCACTGATTAAACAAAAAAAGAAAATAGGATTGAAGCATATTAGAAAAACAAGTGATTTGTTTTAGAAGGGTGTTTTAGATTGACAAAGGGTGTTATTGCAAGACACTAATCAATCATTGTTGGAGGATTATCAAGTCATAGGATTGACTTTAGAATTGTTAGAGGAACACTAGTGATATACGAGAATATTATAACGAAGATCTTGGTACTTTGTTAAAGGCGCCTACAAAGATCAAAACTTTGTTAAGCAAATAGTATTTCTCGAAATTATCATAGTAGAGTTTGACCAGGGTAGTCAAGCAAAAGTTCCATTGAAGTGTTGGGTAGTCCATATTAGATTTGGACAATAGGGAAGAAAAAGACTAAAAGTCCACAGAAAACTCCCAGTAAACCCATAATGTCGAAAGAAACGACATCGAAAGAGACAGTCACGAAGGAGACTCTCACTTTCAGCCTCCAAACACCGATGTTGACATCTACAAATTACACGATTTGGGCTGTTCGTGTTAAAGCAATATTGAGTGCAAATGGTCTTTGGGAAGTAGTGGAACCCACAGAAGGCACGTCAACGGTAGATGTAAAGAAGGATAGGACAGCGATTGCCTATCTCTTTCAGGCAATTCCAGAGGATATGGTGATGCAGGTGGCGTCACATCCTACAGCAAAAGAAATTTGGGAAGCATTAAAGACGAGATTTATTGGAATTGACCGAGTCCAGAAAGCAAGACTTCAATCATTACGCACAGAATTTGAGATGTTGTCGATGAGAGAGACAGAAACCATAAACCAGTTTGCTGGTAGGTTAAGTGCGATTAGTACAAAGTCAAGAACCCTAGGAACAAGAATTGAAGAGTCAATGTTGGTGCGAAAATTGCTAGACTCCGTACCAGAGAGGTTCCTACAGATTATCGCGTCCATAGAACAATATTCAGATATGGATACCATGACGCTAGATGAAGCGCTTGGAAGACTCAAAGCGTATGAGGAACGCCTTAAGTCAAGAGATGAGAAGAAATATGGACCCGCAAGTCAAGAGAAGCTGTTATTTACAAGGCAAGATAGAAGGCCTTTCAGCAACAACAACAAGAACTACAATCAGAATCGAGGTAGACAGAACTTTAGGAAGTTCAATAAGAGTCAAAGATACGAGAGGAAGAACTTTGACAGAAATGGCCATCAAGATCACAGAGGTGATAGAAATACCACTAAGAATCGTCATGACGACAGTAGTTACAAGCCCAAGAAAGATGGCAGCAGTGTAAGATGCTACAACTGCAATGAAGTAGGACATATAGCTCCCAGATGTCCTAAACCTCGAAACAAGCAAGAAGAATCTCACCTAGTAATGGAAGAAGAGGATCCCACATTACTTATGGCAGTTGGTGAAGAAAGAAAAGTAGTTCTAGAAGAAAAGAAGGTTATACCAGAAAGCTATCATAGTGAAGAAAATGGAAATGAAGTATGGTACTTAGATAACGGAGCGAGCAATCATATGACAGGAAGACGCTCCTACTTCACAGAGTTAGATGAAAAGATAGCAGGAAGTGTAAAATTTGGAGATGGATCATGTGTCAACATCAAAGGTAAAGGCTCAGTATTATTGGAATGCAACAACGGAGAACAAAGACTAGTTACAGAAGTCTACTACATTCCAACACTCCAAAGCAACATCTTAAGCCTCGGGCAAGTTACAGAATCAGGATGTAAAGTAATTATGGAGAACGAGTATTTAAGGATTTATGACGCCTACAACAACCTATTGATGAAAGTCCCAAGAGCTAAGAATAGACTCTACAAGGTACGGCTCAGAATAACAAGTCCTATTTGTTTACAAGCCAGAATAGATTCACCTGCATGGTTATGGCATGCACGTATGGGACACGTGAATTTCGATTCACTACGACAATTAAGTATTAAAGGAATGGCACATGGAATACCAAGAATCAAGCACCCATCTCAAGTATGTGATGCATTTATTACGGGGAAACAAAGCAGACTTCCGTTCCCCTCTCAAGCAAGTTTTAGAGCAACGAGACCTCTCGAGCTCGTACATGCAGATTTATGTGGACCGATTACACCCACATCATTAGCAGGCAACAACTATTTCTTCCTTATAGTTGATGATTATTCAAGATATATGTGGATCTACATGCTTAAGTCAAAAGATCAAGTTTATGAGAATTTCAAGAAATTCCTAAGTGAAGCTCAGACAGAGACAAGTCAAAAGCTCAAAAGATTAAGAACGGATCGTGGAGGAGAATTTACTTCTAAAGCACTTACCACGTATTGTGAGGACAAAGGAATCCTCAGACAGCTTACAACGCCTTACACACCTCAGCAAAATGGTGTAGTAGAAAGGAAAAACCGTTCAGTAATGAGTATGACAAGAAGCATGTTAAAGGCTATGAACGTACCACAGAATTTATGGGCAGAAGCAACAAGACAAGCGATTTACATACAAAATCGGTTACCTACAAAAGCACTACAGGGAATGACACCCTACGAAGCAGTGAATGGAAAGGCACCCAATATCAAGCACATTAGAGTATTTGGATGCACAGCATATGCAAAGGTAACAACGCCCTTCTTAAAGAAATTAGAAGATAGAAATAAGAAAATGGTACATCTAGGAAACGAAAGCGGTTCCAAAGCCTATAGATTATATGATCCCATAGAAGAGAAAATACATATCAGTAGAGATGTCCAATTCATAGAAAATGAACCATGGGATTGGGACAACTACTTGAAAGAAGGAAGTGAAAATGAACCATCTTGGACAAGATTTGAGATACATGGAGATTCAGAAAGTGAAGCTGTACAAGAAGATAATGACGAGGACAATGAAGATCAAGAGAGTGATAATGAATTCTTCAGTAGTCCAATCACAGCTACAAGAACTCCAATAACGGTACAAGAGACACCGACAAGTGATCCAGCAGTTGAGACGAGTACTCAAGAGATAGAAGACTCACCAGGCTCCTTACATAGACCAGTTCGAGCCCTTAGATCACTTAATGACATCTATGCAGCCACAGAACCTCTTAGACCAGAAGAATTTGAACATCTTTATCTAGCATATGATGAAGAACCTGCAAACTACAGAGAAGCAGCAGATTACCCACATTGGATAGAAGCAATGGAAAGCGAGATAGACTCTATAGAGAAGAATAACACTTGGACACTGACTAAACTTCCCTCCGGTCAGAAACCAATAGGTCTAAAATGGGTATTTAAGGTCAAGAGAGACGCAAGTGGACAGATCACCAAGCATAAGGCCAGATTAGTAGCAAAAGGGTATGTACAACAAGAAGGTATAGACTACAATGAAGTATTTGCACCCGTTGCAAGAATGGAAACAATCAGGCTACTACTAGCATTGGCAGCTCAGAAAGGATGGCAAGTACATCATTTGGATGTCAAATCAGCATTCCTACATGGTGAATTAAAGGAAGATGTCTACGTATCACAACCAGATGGATTCATAAAGAAAGGAAAAGAGAACCTAGTCTACAAGCTAAAGAAAGCTCTATATGGTTTGAAGCAAGCACCAAGAGCATGGAACATAAGGCTGAACAACATCCTAAAAGAGATTGGATTTATAAGATGTCCACAAGAACAAGCAGTATACAAGAGAACTTCAAGACAGTCAACAATCATTATAGGAGTTTATGTCGATGACATAATAGTGACAGGAAGTTCAGTGAAGGACATATCAAGCTTCAAGAATGAAATGCAAGGCAAGTTTGAAATGAGTGATTTAGGACCACTCACATACTATCTAGGAATAGAAGTACGCCAAGCACAAGGAAGAATACAATTGAAGCAATCAGCCTACGCAAAGAAAGTTATCAAGGAAGCTAGACTAGAAGACTGCAATCCAACAAAGACTGCAATGGAACCAGGTCTGAAGCTCACCAGAGAAGATGAGAGTGAACCAGTCAATGAGACAGAATACAGAAAGCTAATTGGAAGCCTAAGGTACCTTACACACACCAGACCAGATATTACTTACGCAGTTGGATACGTGAGCAGATTCATGGAAAAACCAAAGACGACTCACATGAAGGCAGTTAAACATTTGATAAGATATATCAAAGGCACGTTGAATTATGGAATTCAATACAGCAAAGGAAAAGAAGCAGAAATCATTGGTTACAGCGACAGCAGTTTCGGAGACCAAGAAGATGGAAAAGGAACAACAGGAACAATATTCTACTACAAAGATTCACCTATCACATGGACAAGTCAAAAGCAAAGCACGATAGCTTTATCATCATGTGAATCAGAGTTTATGGCAGCAACATCAGCAGCATGTCAAGCAATATGGCTACAAGGAGTACTAAGCGAACTCACAGGTGAAAGACCAAAGAAGATAACTCTACAAGTAGATAACAAGTCAGCGATACAACTCATGAAGAATCCTGTGTTTCATGGAAGATCCAAGCATATCAACACAAGGTATCACTTTATTAGAGAATGCATAGAGAACGAGCAGATACAAGTTGATCATATCAGTGGAGAGATGCAGAAAGCCGACATCCTCACCAAGTCATTACCAAGGATAAAGTTCATAGAGATGCGAAGTCTCATAGGAGTTGAAGACCTTGGGGAAATCAAGAATTAGGGGGGAGAATGTTAGATACATAATTCTTATTTCCCAATTATCCTAAGTATATATATATATAGTGTGACATATTAGTTATCCTAAGTTAGATAAGGCATGTCGGTTATTTAACCAACCATCACGTCGGTTATAGTAGTTGGGGACACACCCCTTCATTTGTATAAATACCAAACACTTTGTATTATTTCATTTTATGTATTGAATCTTAAATTTATCATTTCTCTTTCAAACACAAACCCTCTCCATCGATCCTGCAACCTTCAAAATAATCAGTTTTCACACTTAAATTAACCAACATTTCATTGAGAATAATGGCTTTGTCAGGTTCTTGCATCTCAACGACATGCCATAGTTTGACAAGATAATCAACCTGCAAACGCGAAGCCCCTTGGTACCATAAATCACTTTACTGAAAGCTTTTTTTTTGTTATTAATAAAGATTGAATGTTATGTTTTTTAGATAATTTTAATCATATATACGTGTCACGTTCCTTATGCAAATAGTTAGTATATATCACATTTAATTGTTAATGAGTTATGTGAAATTAGACAAATAAATTGAACAACTTTTGTTGGACTTTCTAATTAAGTTCTATAATTAGTTGGGGTTTTAGAAATTTAAGGTCTAATTTTTTCTTATGCATGTGTTTGTTATTATATAATTGAAATGTATGGCGCACCGCATAGATAGACAACACCAATGTTATGAATAAGAATACTAATAGATATACATAATATATCACAAGAGGATTGATAAATTAACCGAAAATAAGTATCGCGTAGTAAATTGTCGTCGCCGCCACATCGTACGAGTTTCCTACTATCACATTATTAAGCATGAAGGATGGACTCAAAGGTAATTTAGTCTCTTTTTAAGACAACATAGGAAGAGTTTCATGTACATAAAATGTCATTATCAACTTACCAATAATACCCCTATTCGCAAACCCATTTAGCGGGTGTTTGGGATTGATTATTCAAAACAGATTATGCGTTTTGGAAAAGCAGGGGTGGAGCTGCTTTTAGATTATTGTGTTTTGGTAACCTAAAAAACTGATTATCTGCGTTCTCAAAACGCAATCTCAAACATTAAAAACTGATTATCTGCATTTTCAAAACGCAATAATCTAAAAATCAGATTCAAAACGCAATCACAAACACCCTGTTATACATATTTAACATGGTGAACATAAAGGTGAACTATCATTTACTATATATTAACAAATAAATTTGAGAGTTTTTATATCCACGTCATTTTTCTATTCATTTATATATATTATTTATTTATACAGTCATATAAGAATATCCTTTATATCATTTATATATATTATTTATTTATACAGTCATATAAAAAAAATTATGACCAGTTCAACTTTGTTAGATTGGACCTATACATGTACGATCGTGACTTGTAGACTTGTAGTATATGTAGGCACCCCAGACGCTTGATCACTTCTTACGCGATCCTAAGGATGCTTTTTTTGCAAGACTGGACACATATTGTGTCAATGGTTACCTATTGTGTCAATGGTCCCATGTGGAACCAAATGCATTTTCAGGTTCTCATTGACTTGATTTTTCTTGCATTCATGTCGAGATATGTTTATAATATGTAAAAAGAAAAAAAATTATAACTGTCACTTGGAACTTGATCGTATGACGTGAAAACAAAATTCTTTGTTAGTGGTAATATCATGCAAACTCCATACTGAATACGAACTACCATCTTTAAAATAATATGTTTATACAATATATCATCAAAAGTGAACGGAGAAACATAATTCAATCCAATTTCAATATAAAATGTCATATATTACTGTAACTTTCTCATCAAGCTTTTTTAAGTTGGCTCAGTGGCAGAGCCATATGTGTGAGAGGGGATAAAGTTGTGACCGCGAAGAAGAATGGAGGAGCAGGGGTCGGAAGCATTGAGGACTTTAACTTGGCAATGTTAACCAAGTGGTGGTGGCGATATAAAGAAGACCCGGAACAACTTTGGGTCAAAGTAGTCAATGCAATTCACTCCTCGGATAGAGATAGCGCATTTGTTCCGATGAAGAAAATGGTCACAGGTGTATGGAAAGACATTACTACCATTGAAGGGCAACTAATTAAAAGAGGAATAAGTGTAAGAGAAAAACTGAAGGTGACTATTGGGAGCGGGACGAAGACTAAGTTCTGGAAAGATAGATGGGTGGCGCAAGAACCTCTAAAAAGTGTGTTCCCAGCATTGTATAAAAAAGAGACAAATAAAAATGCCTGGATTGCTGATCGTTACGCAACCACGGATGGCCTATTCGTGTGGACGTGGGACTGGAAGAAACCGCTGGAAGGTACAACTGAGAATCAAGAGTTTACGGCCCTTATGGCTGTGCTGCAACACAATGCGATCAATGCAACAAAAGATAAATGGGATTGGGAGAACCTGTCCATCTTCCAGTTCTCTACCAAGGAACTTAGACGTGAATTGGATAATGGGGCAGGTTTACAACAACCAGGGAATCATTTTACATGGAATGCTTGGGCTTCTCTGAAGTCAAATTTCTTTCTGTGGAGGGCTATCAATGGGAAGGTGGCCACAAAAGTGGAGCTTCTTACTTGCGGGGTTGGGTTAACGAACAACAGGTGCGATAGATGCAATATTGCAACTGAAGACGTTAACCATGCTCTGGTAGGGTGTTTATGGGCAAGGTCGACATGGTGGAATGTGCTCGTGTGGATGCGGATACCTTGGCCTTCGGATTGTACTACAGTTAACGAAATGATTCAAAAAGTTAACAATAATCCGGGATCTAAGCGATGGAGAAAGATAGTCTATACGGTGGCTTTAGCAACGACATGGAGGATCTGGTTGGCGAGGAACGAGAAGACGTTTGAGAACAAGTTCGAGCAAGTTCGTGTAACGGTGGATAGGATTAAGGAAGAGGCGTATCTGTGGATATGCCATAGAACTAAGCTTCCGAAGATCGCTTGGCAGGAGTGGACAACATTTGATATCTCGCTTTTGGTTTAATTGTATGTTGAGCCTTTCGTTTCGATTTTTATTTTCCTTGTAACTGCAGCTTCTAGCTGACTCTTTATATATATATATGAAGCGATTTGCCGTTCAAAAAAAAAAAGAAAAAATAGTAGCATATCTTATATTGTTATTTTCAATGTTAGCTCTTTACTTTATATTCTCTTGCTTATGGATTGATATATTAATTGTCTTAGCAATTGGTATTAAAAATAAATTACGTGAAACCCATCTTGCAACATGCATCAAAAAACATGAACACCCGCAGTAACGTGCGGACAATCCCACTAGTATATTATAATAAGCGGCTTCTAGCTCTACATACACGTACACACATTAGAAACCCTCTTACATTTCTTGAAATCTACACTCTTGTGTAACGTACTTAGGACCTCTAATGCTTTTGTAAGACAAGTCAAATAACCAGTGTCTTCAAAGTAACAAGCCAACTAAAAGGAAAACATATAACAAATGACGAAAAGAACAACAAGTAACATCAAACAGTTGGTCCATAAGAAATGGTCAGCGTGTCAATCAACTAACGACTTGCGATCTTCTTGGAAAGCACATAAAGGGAGAGCCAAACAAGAAGCAAAAGAGCAATCGATGATATGAGTGATAGCAGAAGTGAAGATGCAATGTGGAAGCAGAATGAACCGTACGTGTTACATATCTTGTTCCATCGAGTGTGTGAGTTTCCCTTGAATGCAATGTATGAGACTCCTCCTGCTGCTCCTGTGGCTGCAGCCACAATTCCTAGTAGCAGCTGCACCATACGCGTTATTATAGATCAGAGTAATATTATGGTGTGTTAAATGGTTTGCCTCTCTTTGAGGTTGAGGATTCGAGTGTTATAGTGGACACAAATCGATGTAGATTTAGACATAGTCTCAGGGTGTGTTAGCGGTTCAAACAAAAGAAAGTAAAATTTGCATAATATAAATAATAAATCAATTCACAACATAAGATTGTATTGAAGTGTTTGTGTTATCTCCATTCTCCAAAAAAAGATGGAACAATGAATTAGGGGTAGTGATTACTCATTCATATATGAAAATGATTTGTATAAAATTTATCAACGGATCAAACATGATATAATAAGGTTTAAAATGATTTAAAAATATATAGTTTTGTAAAAGGAAATTCATCAAAATATCTATTATATTTGACCAAACCATGCATTCTGACAAAACAACCAACTAATCTTTGAAAAAAATCTCCAACTAAAAATCAACACATTTTCGTCGTGTGCCACACCAATGTAAAAATTAAGGAAATCTTGCGACCTTGTACGATCTCAGCGCAAAATCATACATGCATCTCTTGTGACCAAAACTATAAAACTAAAACCTCTAAATATATTAAAATAACTTAAAACAAATATCTAGGTGGCAAAGTTTTAATTTACACAAATTGCAACAATATATTATAACGTTTTAAAATATCAAAATAAAAACCTAGATGACAAAGTTATTCAAAACCATATTAAAAACCTAGGTTGCAAAATTAAGCATAAAAAATAGCTTGCAACACTAAATTAAAAAATACAAAAAAACTTCGATAACGGATAAATTAAAAAAATAAAAAAACAAGCTTCAATAACAGATAAATTAAAAAAATAAAAATACAAACTTCGATAACAGAATTAAATAATTGAAGACTTTTGAATTCCCAAAATAAATTAAAAAATAAAAATTTGTCATTTGACAACTCTTTGCCGCTGGAAATGGTAGTGATTTTACTAAATGGTCCTTTATATATTCTAAAAACTGATTTTCGTCGTAGTAAATTAGTTTCAAAACATAATTATAAAATAGAAAAGTTGGACAAGAAAATGTCAAACAAAATTATAACACGGCAAACTTGGGGGCTTTGCCATCAAATTTGGGGATAAAAACACTAGCTTAGCCGTGAAAAACGTCGATTAAGCCTTAGTTGATAGTCAATGTCTATTTTGGATAAAAGTTATTAAAGATGTCAAATTTAGTAATTTTACGTTACTAGCTAGTTATGAACCAACCTGATTTGGCTCTTTATCAAAAACCGGTATCACACTTTTAACCCAGCCGTTTTACCAACTCAATGATCAATATGTTAAAGAAGTATGTTTTAAGTGCTTACAGCATCAAACATCACGAATTGAAATTGCATCTTTGTAGAGACTCCTCCTTGCATGAGAGCCAAAACCGATAACGCAACCGTAATGATGCTGTACAAGCAAGCAACCGAAAGTGCTGCTATGAAAAATCTACAAGATAACATTTCAAGTTAGCATGCTTGAATGCATAACTACTGATTGAATAAAATGCAATTAATACCAGAATGGTCAAAACATTGGGTTGAAATGAGTTAAACTACTTGTTAGCCTTTTGAGATTGTCTTGTTAAAAGCTCAAATTGAGACGTGCTTAAACAAGCTCGAGCCTAAAAATAAGCTTTTTGATAAGTGACATGTGCCTAGTCATTACTTATCAAGATCATGTAGGCACGTGAGCCTAAATACACTTAATGTTTAGATAATTTTCATTTAATATATTACATATACAAAATATATAATATAACAATTCTTATATATTAATTATGATAAAAATCTAATTATGCTTATGTTATAGATAAAAACTATAATTGCCGTTAAAATAACATAAAACTATAATTAAAATTATACATAAAGAATAATTATAAATATATATAAATTAATCAACATAAAAACTATAATTGCCGTTAAAAAAACATAAAAATTATAATTAAAATTATATAAAAAGAATAATTATAAACATATAAAATTAATCAATAAAAATAGGTGAGTCAAGCTTAAGCAAGACAATATACAAACAAGTATAGTCTGAGCTTTACAAATAGTATTCAAAACCAGCCAAGCTTAAGCTTAATTTAACTCCCATAAGTTAAACATGACAAGCTCGGCTCAGTAGCCTAGCTGGTTTGCACCCTAAAATTAGCTTACATGAAAGCTGGGGACTGAGTGAATTTTGCAGCCAAGGGTACTGCAAGGCCTGGTGCAACTGGAATTAACTTTGTTTGTTTAGATGTGGCCAAAACAATGATAGCAACCAAGGCTGCTGCAAATAGCAAGACCCTTAAAGCCACATCAACTACCAGACCCTTGGTACTATTGTATTCCGGTGCAGCCGACGACTTTAAGGGCACCTCGGGGGTGTCGATGGTTGGCATGGTTGCCTGAATTTCAATAGCAAGCAAATTCAAGGTTGTATATTTGTGAAGTTGTAGTTTGGTTTTGGTGGTAACTATAGAATGCAGTTATGCACATTTATACAACATTTTGGTCAACTAGTGACACCATATTTCTAGGTTGTTCACGCAATATGAATTATTACATATTTATTGTCATTGCTTTGTTAGTGATGAAAACATAGGCAAGTAAACTAGACCAATTAAAATAAGTAATAACTTGCTAGTTTGATTAAATAGTTTAGCTATTTTTTTTTAATTTTAACAGTAACTAAGGTATATATTATTTCAAAAGATAAGCTTAGATCACATAAAAAGGGTATTTAACGTAAACTATAATACACACATATATACATATATACATGGTCCTAAGATGTGTAAATTCATATATTAAAGTGAAAAGTTATTTATCAATAGTACCTATAGAAAAAAATACATTAGAGTGTAACCATTTAATGTGAAATTACATTAATGTAAATAATTTTCTAGAACGACGATTTTTACAGAATGATTGGGTGGTCGCAGGTTGGCTTGTGAGACCAACACCGGTTCGAGAACCCATAGGGTTTCTCCATACATAGAGGACATAACACTTGCTTAACGGGCTCAAAGCACATCCTCAGATGAACCATAACCCCTGATACCACTTGATGCCAGTTGCGCCACCACAATAGTCGAAACTCTCTTGCATAACAAAGGTTGGACAAAATCTCCGTGTGACCCGAATTCAAATTAGTGACCTCCGAATGAGATGTGGTTCATATCTTCATTGCCTTTGTCACTTCACCATATATAATATCAAAAAAATATTTGTTTATCATTAAATCCTCCCACAAAAGTTACTCATCAAAAAATAATTCATTTATCTTTAAAGCAATTAAAATGATCGAAACCATTTGATTAATAACCTTAAACATGGTTCCTTTCTTTTTGATAAATTAATGAAAAAATATTGTGTTCAGTTTCTTATCTATTATACTATTAAGTATATATTATTTTCTGTTTATAAATAAGAAACCTAAAGCCAATGATTTTCAGTCCAACTGGTTGAGGTACGGTGGGTTTTTTCTTAGGGGTTTCCATCCTGAGAGTCGGTCACAGGTACGATCCATGCACATCACAAAAAAATTCCCCGTGACGGTTTAAACTTAGACAACGAGGACACCGGTTTGTGAGTAGAGATTCGAAATTGAGACCACTAGATTAGGGTTGTACAAAGATTTTTACTGAACTAAGTCTTTCAAAAAAAAATAAAACCTAAAATTGGTAAGAAATATCTTGTAGCTCTGTTATCAGTTTCTTCAAAGTATAAGCTACAGCCTTCTATATTTAGTCAATGTCTTGAAATGAACAAAAACAAAATGGTCCGTGAATGTCGCATTCAACATTAATTATCTCAGTTGACCGCTTTATTAATTATTAAATGGATATGCTGGAACGGTATGATCTTGATTCTTGATATGCAAGTCGATCATATCTTTGTATTATATAACAAAATAATAATTTATCAATTAGATTTTTTTAGAATGGCAACTCACCATTTGAATAAGCTACATACTTTTGTTCACCATAGTTACCCATCTATAATCTATAGCTATATATAAAAGAATTAAAGTTTTTTGGCGTGACATTCAATGGTGGCTTCAACCCTTTTTTGATTGTGTCACGTGACATAATGAGATGCAAGAATTTGTTTTTTTTTTAATATTTCGTTTTATTATATTAAATCTTTTTTTTAAACCTTGATTCTTCTGCTCTCCATTCTTTATCTCTTTCACATTTCTCTATCCTATTTTCTCTTCTCTCTATTACCTCCCCTCATCACAAACCCTAAAACAAAACTTCACCTCACCTCTCTCTCCCCCTCCTCTTCCTCTCCAGTCGCCGCCACATCTACCACCACTCTCCGCCGCCGCTCCTCCTCCTCCTCATCCTCTTCCTCGTTTTTATGTAGCAGCCAAGATCTTCGACAAGGTTGATCAGGTCCCTTTCAGATTATTATTATTATTATTATTTACTAGATTCAGGCACTGATAGTATAAATAATGTCTTCATAATTTTTTAAGCCCTAATATCCATTATGTACCTACAATCTCAATCGGCCGCCTCTCTGTTTCTTCCATTACGACAACGGGGTATCATCCTCACTTTTTCCTTTCCTTTTATTTGATTAGTAGTGTTGTGTTTCTTTTGCTTTCTTTATTGTTCTTTATCATGTGCCTGTATGAATTAACATCAATCTAAATTGCAAACATATTTGATGTTGATTAATAGTGTTGTGTTTCTTTTGCTTTTTCTGTAAGTTGTCATGTTTATTCCTATGTATAATTTTGTTCTTTATTTAGGTTAGGTATTGAATATTAATAATAGAGTTATGTATTTATTTAGCCTTTATGACATGCATCAATATTTGAGTTATACATTGTTTTAGATTATGTACTGAATGTTGATATCAGAGTTATGCATTTTTTAGCATTTATGATAGGTGTTAATATTAGAGTTATACATTCTTTTAGGTTAGGTATCAATATTAGTATTGTGAGACTTGGTACGTAGATGTGATAAGTTTTTTAATGGTTACAACTTCCAACTTAAGTGTTTGTGTCACACCCTCAAATTTCCACATGCGGAGTTCTACCGCGAGGCGTGTGACATACCAGGATCCAAGTCAACGGTCACAATAAACCACACTATATGAGACATATGTAAATTCAAAACACAAGTTTAAACCATTTGACATAACAGCGGAAGCATTGTTTTACAAAATGAAACCCAAAAGTATCCAAACTTGTTCGACAATCAAAACCATGAACCTAAACTAGACGCCGTGCAGACGCGTGCGCCTAAGCCCTGAGATGTTGCTACCTTAGCGACCTGAGAAATCATGCCAAAAACATGTCAACATATAATGCTGGTGAGCTCACAGGTTTTAAGTTTACAATTAGTTTCCATGAGTTACGAGTTCCGTCACAATATACCATGTCATGAAATGTGTTTAATAAACTAACCAGCGTTTCCTTACTACTACGATTGTGATGCTGAAACCATTACTAACAAGTGCTTCTTGTGTTGCTGCCCGTGTTTGAGTTGCTTATACTACTACAATAGAGACAATATGCACCCGCCCGGCTCCAAGCCGACGGGTGGGGCTTGTCAAGCCCAATAGATCTATCCACATTTCCCCCGTTGTGCCCAGCACATTCATGGTTTCCCCCAGGGACTTCCTTGTTTCATCGTATAGTAATCAAAAGAGTTGCAATTCAAAAGAGTTGTGTTTCAAAAGTGTTGCATTCCAAAAGTGTTGCATATATATGATATAAACGTTGCATTTATTAAATCGTGTGGCATGTTTCTCCCCCGAAAGTAAAACATATAAAAGAGGGGCCGTGAACTCACCTTAGGTTGCGTTCTTCTTAATAAACCACAGACAATGCAAATGACAGCCCTAGTATCGGCAACCTATCATTGAATGCATATGAGTACCCGAACTATTGACCCGCATGTCAAATAGTCCCCAAGTGTCCAGACCATGACCAAGTACGTTTTGAAAACACGTTTGACTATTACTTTGACCCCACAGACAAGACCCGACATCCCATTGGTGACCCGACAACTCACGTGTTAGCTAAGAATAAGAAATCATGCAATCACAAGCAAACATGCACCTAATACGCATAACAGTTCACCAAAGTCAACATATAGTTCATATACTGCATATACGAGTCCACACGTGTTTTACCGGGTTATTAGACATGTCACGGGATTCCTATCATGTTCCTAGATGTCATTTCATGTTCGGGATGTCAAACTATGCTTAAATTGGCTAATCACGTGTTTAGACATTAAACATGCAATTAGGAAAGTCAACTAGCAATTAGGATGGTCAACTAGCAATTAGGATGGTCAAACACGTGGATAGGAACCAAACATGCAATTAGGAAGGTCAACTGGCAATTAGGATGGTCAAACACATGGATAGGAATCAAACATGCAATTAGGAAAGTCAACACGTGGATAGGATGGTCAAACATGCAATTAGGATTTCAAACACGTGGATAGGAATCAGCATGCAATTAGGAAAGTCAACACGTGGATAGGATGGTCAACCATGCGATTAGGGCTCCCAATCGCATGCTGGAGCACGTGGATAGGGCTAATCGCCCCTACATCAGGCGATTAGGATTCCTAATTGCCCCCTGCAGGGCTGTGCCATTTTTTCGCGCGTTTAACCCTCCAGATCAGATCCGAAACAAGTGGAAACACCCAATATCAAACCCAAATCAATTACCAAGCTATTCCAAGCAAAAAACCCCCAATTTATCATCTCTCTAACAGTCCCGAGTGCAAGCGCTTTCCCAAAATAGCATATTCATCATGTAAACATCACATCATCATGTAAAACTTAACCTAAATAGCAAATACCTAGATATCATCACATAACAACGTTGTCCAATCCTTTCCTACTGTTCTAGCATCATCCTAGAGCAAACCCTAATCCTCTAGAATTATCAAAACTTATCAAATCTCATTAAATCTCCCAAAATCACCCAAACGGGTCAAAATAGCAAATATCGTTAAGACACAACCATAAGCTCCCAAATTCATAGACAATCATCCTAATGATTCATTTAAGTCAGAAACACATCAAACATATGAAAACAAACATGTTTTAATATCAAAAATCTCATCTTTGCATAATAACATAACATAGAACAAACATGAAGGTGTAGGTTTGTTTATAATTTGTTTTTAACAAGTTTTCAAAGACACAAACACTTAGAAACCAGGTCTAGAATTTTAGGGAGCAAAACATTATCATTAACAAGGTTTGGGAAGATGAACACACCTTAGATTTTAGCAAAGAAAGGTGTAAGATCTTGTAAAGATGGTTCCTTGATCAAAAACGAGTTACAGAGGTTGGGTATAATGTGTAATGGCTTTGGGGTGTGCTAGGGTTTCTAAAATGATGTTTTGCAACACAAGGGTGGTATTTATAGGCGTTTCTAGTCGTCACGGCTGCAACAGGCGAGTAGGGAGCTGTAGCACGCGATTAGGACACCTAATCGCCCCCTATGCATGCGATTAGGCCACATAGCAGGCGATTAGGGCTCCTAATCGCCCCCTATGTTGGCCTAATCGCCCCCTGCAGCCTCAAATTGGTTTTTCGTGCGTTAAACACTATTTTAACACATATAAGCACGTATTCACATACCGACAAGTCATATAATGATTGTAAACACATGATGCATGATAACTAACACGTTCACACTCGTTCACCAATTCCCGGGACTCGAGACTTGTGTGTGTTAAACCCCAATGATGCATGACTCGACTCGACTGACCCTGTCATGTGTAATGTATGCACGACTCGCTAAGGTAGACTTACTGAGTTTTCAAAACGTTAATTACCGGAGTTTGCCGGGTGTCACAGTTTGTTTAGTTGATTACGTTAGGAATTATAGGAGTTATTAGAATGTGAGAGATTAGAGAGATGTGATGAGTTTTTGACTCTAATGAGAGACTAGAGAGATGTGATGAGTTTTTGAATAGTTACAGCTTACATAAGTGATTCTTTAGATGATTACTGATTAGGTTTTAGGTTAGGGAATATGAGTTATTACGGATTAGAATACTATGCACAAGCAATGATTAAGAGATTTTGTGGTTAGTCAACTTGAGTCATTTGCAATAGGTTATCACGTTAAATTAGATTTTTCAACCTCGGGGCCCTCCCGGGGTAATCAGCTAGTTTTTGTCTATATAGAGATTGAATCGTTATACCACTTGAAAAGAAAAAAATCTTGTTCAATATCTTATCTTAATGCCCCTGGACTAAAGACCATTTAATAAATATGGGTGAAGTTATCGTAAAAGTACCTTAATATAAAAACTGTAAGAATGAATAAAAAGCTAACACATGTTATTAGTCAAAAGGGTATTATTGTCTATTATCATAATTGTTGACTTTTTTCAAGTTTCACCCCATAATTAATACGACAGTAACTTTTTCGTACGACATTGTTTTAAAAAAACTACACCACAAAAACAAGTTTTTTTTATCCTCTTTCATTTGCATACCATATTGCTATACATTAAAAAAAATTGCTAGGTTGATAACTTGCGTTTTGTTGAGGGTATACTTGCGTTTTAGAAACGCAAGTTATACATGATAAAAAACAAGTTATACATGATAAAACGTAAGTTATACATGATAAAACGCAAGTTACACCTGATAAAACGCAAGTTATACATGATAAAAACGCAAAGTTATACCTGATAAAAATATACAAGTTATATAAAAAAACCCAAGTTATACCTGATAAAAACGCAAGTTATCAACCCAGCAAAAATTTTTTTTTCTAAAAAAAAGTATTACAATAGGGTATGCAAATGAAAGATATAACAATGTTGTTTTTATGGTGTATTTTTTTTTAAAAAAAATGATGTCGTATGAAAAAGTTGTGGACGTTTAAAAAATGGGGGTGAAACTTAACAATTGTATGTTATACTTATTTTGCCCTCCCCCTTCTCTTTTGAAAAATCCAACGTATATATTTACCCTTTTAATCCCATCCATCGATTCATTTAAAATCCATCTTATCCTTTTTATGTTAAGATACTTTTTACCGTAAATTTTCTCAATAAATATTAGTCAGCTTAAATGAAATGTCCAAGGCATGTAGGAATGGTGGAAAAGATTTCAAAAAAGGTGAAAGGAAAAAATCCGGCCAAATATAGGGTAGATGGGTCTCTATTAATAGCAGGCCTGGTGGTAAAAAAAAAGGTCAAGATTGGATCTAGACCCAACTGGTTTAGATCCGTTTGGGCTAGACTTTATTTTGGGCCTGAAAGGAAATGACAAACCAAGGGAGCAGATACATAACCTGAGGCAAGAGGAAAGTGCAGATACAATAGCCGAAAAAGAAACAGTAATGGACGAGATAAGGACCAAAGGAAGCAATGGAGCTCAATCTCCTCAGGCAGATAAAGGTCTTGGAGATAATTTGGAAGAACTTTGTAAGGAAGCAATCGATCAGACAAAGAATGGGGTAGATTTGACCAAGGAAGCCGAGGATACAATTCAGTTGGGGCTTAAGGTGGGTGCTCAGTTACAAAATTATCAGTCACTTATCATTGAAACAATCAAAAATGAAGGTTTACAAACATGTATTAAATGAATTTTTATCAGTTAATATAAGGGGGATTGGGGTTATTGGGAAACCAGAGTGGGTGAAGGGGTTGAATATTAAAATTGGGGTTGACTTTGTGGCTATCCAAGAGTCTAAGAACACCGACAATAGTAGGTTTGACGCTGTTAAATTTTGGGGTAGGGTGACGTTGAGTTTGTTTGGTGGCTGCTTCGGGTAGATCAGGAGGGTTGATAAACTTATGGAATCCTAAAATTTTCCAAAAAGCTTTAAGAGATTTTAGACTGAAATTTTTTGTTAACTTCGGGTAGCCTAGTAGAAGATGGATCGATTTTAAATGTTATGAACATATATGCTCCACAAAAAGTATCCGAAAAAGGGATCTATGAGATAAATTTAAAGCGGTAATCGGTAGTCTTCAAGGTATGTGGGTCTTATTAGGGGATTTTAATGTTGTACGTTTCCTAGAAGATAGAAAGAATTCACAGTTTCATCAAGCGAGTGTGTGGGAATTTAACTGCTTTATTGATGATGTTGGTTTACATGAATATTCCATCTGGGGAATTAAATTTACGTTTTTGGTAGGAAATTGGCATGCATTCAAGATGAGTAAAATAGATAGAGTTTTGGTTTGTCACGCGTTTTTTAATAGATGGCCTATGGTATGTCTTCGAGCCCTCCCGAGGGAATTTTCTACTTATACTCCTTTAATCTTATCTTTGGTGGATTCTAACTTTGGGTATAAACCATTTAGATGGCTTAACTCTTGGTTGGATAGGGAGGGGGAGCGAAAAGGCGATGATTAAGACTTTGGAAAATTGCTCCTTGAAGGGAGGCCTGATGTGGTGATTACAACTAAGTTGAAACATTTAAAGGGGGTCTTAAAGACTTCTGGAATGAGGTGCTAAATAAAGAAGGGGAAGAGCTAGAAAGTTTCAAGTTAGACAAAGAACGGATAGAGACAATTATTGAGGAATGGGACCTAGAAGAAGAGGAAACATGGATATGGGAAGTGTGTAGAAAAGGGATTATTCAATATAATCATTATGCAGGGATCTGAAGCAAAAATCGAGGGTGTTGTGGGCTACGCATGGTGATGCTAACTCCTCTTATTTTCATAGGGTCATCATTGGTAGAAAGGCGATGAATGCCATCCCGGGTCTCCTAGTAGATGGGCGATGGGTCTCCAAACCATCTTTGATAAAAACAGAGGTTTTAAGATTTTTTAGAAACCTATTTTTTGAACAACCTAAATCAACGCCCAACTTGATTTGTGAAAAATATAAAAAAGGTGCATTCAAAAGATATTCAGAGGTTGGTTTCCATTTTTACAAATAAGGAAATTAAAGAAGCAATTTTCGATTGCGGGTCGGACAGAGCACCGAGTCCTGATGGTTTAAATTTCAGGTTTATAAAGCATTTTTGGGGTTCTTTGGAATATGATTTTTTGAAGATGTTGACCGCGTTTCATGAATCGGGGTTATTAGTAGAGGATGTAGCACCTCTTTTGTCACGCTTAATCCAAAGGTGAAGACGCCGGTGGGGTTAAAGGATTATAGGCCTATTACTCTTATGGGGGTCATAAGTAAACTCATATCTAAAGTATTGGCTGCGATAATAAAAACAATTCTGGGAAAGATTATTTCGGAGGCTTAGTCGGTTTTCCTTCAAGATAGGTTTCGTCATGTGCCACACCAGCGTAAGATTAAGGAAATCTTGCGAGTTGCGACCTTGCACCATGGCAGTGCAAAATCATGCATCTCTTGCAACCAAAACTATAAAACTAAAAAATATGAATAATAACTAAATATGTTAAAATAACTTAAAACAAATATATAATAAGAAGTTTTAAAATATTAAAATAAAAACCTAGATGACAAAATTTAGAAGTTAAGGAAAATAAACTTAATGAATAGTTATACAAAACCATAATAAAAACCTAGGTGGCAAAATTAAGCAAAAAAAATGACAATTAATTAAAAAATAGTTTGCAACAATAAATTAAAAAAATATATAAAAACACTTCGATAACAGATAAATTAAAACAATAAAAATAAAAACTTTGATAACAGAATTAAAATAATTGAAGACTTTTGAAATCCCAATATAGTTTAAAAAAAAATAAAAGTTTGGCATTTGAGATGGGTAGTCCCAAGCTTTAACAACTCCTTGCGTCAGGAAACGGTAGTGATTTTACCTTTTATAAATGGTCTTATTCCAAAAACTGATTTGTATTGTAGTAAAAAAGTGGCTAAACACGAAGCGGCTTGTCTAGAGAACCAGCATGTGTTTGTGCCCTTCGCTTTTGATACTTTTGGAGCGCTGGCCCCGCAAGCAATCAAGCTCCTCGATCGCGTGAAGAAAGTTGTGCATAGTAATTCCCCAGCTGCTAAGGGACAATGTTTTATTTTTAATAGAGTAGGTTTTGCAATACAAAAAGGGGTAGCGGCGCAACTTGTGGCCCGTTTACCTACGTATCAATTGTAATTGGTTGTCTATGCATCATTATTTTAAAAAAAAAATATATTTATTTTAAAATAGTTTCACAAACATAATTATAAAATGGAAAAGTTTGACAAGAAAATGTCAAGAGAGCTCAACGAAACTACGTAATTTAACGAGGAAAATTCTATTAAAATAGAAATAAGAACACAGACTGAATTCTAGGATTTCCTCCTCTGATCAATCAAATTATTAAAACAGACACATCATGTTGGGTGAGACGGCAAACTTGTGGCTTAGCCAACAAATTTGGGGATAAAAAAACTAGTTAAGCCGTGGAAAATCTTCAATTAAACCTTAGCTGTTGCTTATTTTGAAAAAAAAGTTGTCAAAGATATCCATTTTAATAATTTTACCTTGCAATTACTAGTTATGAACCAACTGATTTGTCTCTTCAACAAAGACCGGTATCACACTTTTAACCTACCCATTTTACCAACTCAACGATCCATATGTAAAAGAACTATGTTTTAAGTTCTTACAACATCAAACATCACGAAATGAAATTGCATCTTTGTAGAGACTCCTCCTCGCATGAGAGCCAAAATTGATAACACAACCGTAATGATGCTATACAAGCAAGCAACCGAAAGTGCTGCTATGAAATATCTACAAGATAACATGTCAAGTTAGCAAACCCGAAGGCATAACCACTGATTGAAAAAACGCAATTAGTACCATAATAGCCAGAACATTGCGTTGAAATGAGTTAAACTGCGTGTTAGCTTTTTGTGAATGGCTTGTTAAAAGCTCAAATCGAGATGAACTTAAACAAGCTCAAGCCTAAAAATAAGCTTTTAAAATAGTGACTCGTGCCTGATCATTACTTACCGAGCTTAAGTAGGCTCGTGAGCCTAAATACACTTAATATTTAGATAATTTTCATTTAATATATTAAATATAGAAATTATATAATAAGAATTCTTATATATAAATTATGATAAAAATCTAAATTATACATATTATGATATATATAAAAACTATAATTAAAATTATATATAAACAATAATTATAAACATATATAAATTAATCAATAATAAAAAATAGCCAAGCTTTAGGTTGAAAGTGTATCACAAGCAAAGCCTGAGCTGTACAAAGAGAGTTCAAAACGAGCCAAGCTTGAGCTTAATTGAACTCCTATAAATTAAACAAGACAAGCTCAGCCCAGGAGGCTGGTTTACACCCTAAAACAAACTTACATGAAAGCTGGGGATTG
The DNA here is from genome assembly GCA_032199755.1 of Ambrosia artemisiifolia. Taxonomy (NCBI): domain Eukaryota; kingdom Viridiplantae; phylum Streptophyta; class Magnoliopsida; order Asterales; family Asteraceae; genus Ambrosia; species Ambrosia artemisiifolia. Next base: position 31,954,841 of record CM063527.1, on the reverse strand, counting down.
AGTAAATTTTGCAGCCAGGGGTACTGCAAGGCCTGGTGCAACTGGAATGATTTTGGTTTGTTTAGATGTAACCATAACAATGATAGCAACCAAGGCTGTGGCAAATAGCAAGACCCTTAAAGCCACATCAACAACCAGACCCTTGGTACTATTGTATTTCGGTGCAGCCGAAGACTTTAAGGGCGCCTCGGGGGTGTCGATTGTTGGCATGGTTGCCGGAATTTCAATAGCAAGCAAATTCAAGCTATATATGTGAAGTTGTAGTTTGGTGGTAGCTACAAAATGCAGTTATGCAGATTTATACAACATATTTCTAGGTTGTTCATGCAATCTATACTTTCCATAATAGGAGAGTCGTGAGTGACATCAGCAAGGCTGATGTGTCAAGAATTTAGACATAAGAAAGCTGATGTGGCACCCATGGAGAAGGCTTGAGTGATGCAAAAGATGACGTCATAACATCGGATTAAAATATTCAAGAAAAATCGTGAGCCACTCATTTAAAGCAATTAAATAATGTCACTTGCAAAATGCAGGCCACCCATTAAGTAAAGTTTAGCATATATTGTTTACAGAGGACCACTCAACAACATCTGTTGAGTATAAGGAGTCAAAATCGACAGATGTTTATAGAGAGGGAAACCATACAACTTTTAATTTTAAGCTCCAAATACAAAATTTGAATTACTCTGCCCTCACTCAATTACTCTCATCTATATAAATGGAGAGAGAAACCAAAAATCATCAGACCAGCTAAAAGCTCCGCTCTCTCCCAATTTCTTTTTTAATATTTATGAAAACGCAATCGTCTTCAAATTGATGATTATAAACAATGAAGGTTTGATCCTATTATTTATGTTCTGTGTTTGATACTAATTTTTTGTTTATGGTTATTTTCAAGTTCATAAGATTCAAAGTTTCTATCAAGAAAGTTTTGTGCTTTTCTTCAAATCTGTGGTTTTTTATTACTCTCTTCAAATCTTTTGCTTTCTTCTTATTATTTATTTAATATTTAATTTTATTAATTATACATGTTTTGTCTTTGATCCTGATGTTTTTTGTTTATGGTTGTTTTCAGGTTGATATGATTCAGTTTTGTATTAAGAAAGTGTTATGCTTTTCTTCAAAGCTTTTGGTTTTCTATTATTCTCTTTATTTTAATAAATTTACATGTTCTGTCTTTGATACTAATTTTTTGTTTATGGTTATTTTCAGGTTCATAAGCTTCAAGTTTCTATCAGAAAAGTGTTGTGTGTTTTTTTATAAATCTTTTGGAGTTTTAATAAATTTACGTTTTATGTGTTTGTTCCTAATGTTTTGTTTATTTTTATTTTCAGGTACGTAAGATTCAAGTTTCTATCAAGAAAGTTTTTGTGCTTTTCTTCAAATTTGTTGGTTTTTTATTACTCTCTTCAAATCTTTTGGTTTATGTATTATTATTTATTTAATATTTAATTTTATTAATTATACATGTTTTGTGTTTGATCTTGATGTTTTTTTTATGGTTATTTTCAGGTTGATAGATTCAGTTTTGTATCAAGAAAGTGTTGTGCTTTTCTTGAAAGCTTTTGGTTTTCTATTATTCTCTTTATTTTAATAAATTTACATGTCTTGTCTTTGATACTAATTTTTTGTTTATGGTTATTTTCAGGTTCATAAGCTTCAAGTTTCTATCAGAAAAGTGTTGTGTTTTTTTTTTAAATCTTTTAGAGTTTTAATAAATTTACATTTTATGTGTTTGTTCCTAATGTTTTGTTTATTTTTATTTTCAGGTACGTAAGATTCAAGTTTCTATAAAAAAAAATCTTGTGCTTTTCTTCAAATTTGTTGGTTTTTTATTACTCTCTTCAAATCTGTTGGTTTCTGTATTATTATTTATTTAATATTTAATTTTATTAATTATACATGTTTTGTGTTTGATCTTGATGTTTTTGTTTATGGTTATTTTCATGTTGATATGATTCAGTTTTGTATCAAGAAAGTGTTGTGCTTTTCTTCAAAGCTTTTGGTTTTCTATTATTCTCTTTAGTTTAATAAATTTACAAGTTCTGTATTTGATCCTAATTTTTTTGTTTATGGTTATTTTCAGGTTCATAAGCTTAAAGTTTCTATCAGAAAAGTGTTATGTTTTTTTAAAAATCTTTTGGAGTTTTAATAAATTTACATGTTATGTGTTTGATCCTAATGTTTTTTTTATTTTTATTTTCAGATACGTAAGATTCAAGTTTCTATCAACAAAGTTTTGTGCTTGTCTTCAAATCTGTTGGTTTTTTATTACTCTCTTCAAATCTTTTGGTTTCTGTATTATTATTTATTTAATATTTAATTTAATTAATTATACATGTTTTGTGTTTGATCTTCATGTTTTTGTTTATGGTTATTTTCAGGTTGATATGATTCAGTTTTGTGTCAAGAAAGTGTTGTGCTTTTTCAAAGCTTCTGGTTTTCTATTATTCTCTTTATTTTAATAAATTTACATGTTTTATGTTTGATCCTAATTTTTTTTATGGTTATTTTCAGGTTTATAAGCTTCAAGTTTCTGTCAGAAAAGTGTTGTGTTTTTTTTTTAAATCTTTTGGATTTTAATAAATTTACATGTTATGTGTTTCATCCTTATGTTTTGTTTATTTTTATTTTCGGGTACGTAAGATTCAAGTTTCTATTTTGAAGAAATGATGAAAGAGTTTTTTGAATATTTTTATCAACAACTGTTATAGTATTGTTTGATGTTCTGTCGTTTATTCATCTGCTGTATTATCTGTTATCAATTGATATTGTAGCAAGAAAGTTGTATGATAGCAGTGGTTTCAAAGTATTTTGTAACATATGTTTGTTACATTTAATTAGCATCCAAATATTATTTTAATATAGCAGAAGTTTAAAATTTAGGAGAGTGTTGTAATGAGTTATATTGTAACATCTGTTGTGAACAGTTGGAATACAGAATCTATAATATCTGTTCTGGCAAACATGGTTTCATTTTCACCTGTTGTAATATATGTTACCGAACATCTATTGTAGAATATAAATTTAGCAGAATTTATAGCAATAGACCATGTTGAAAACAGTCTGTTGTAAATTTCAAACTGTTTGATGAGAAAAGACCTTTGAAGATATTAATAGTTGTAAACACAATGCAGGCCTTTTGACATTGGTTTTTGAAACAGAATTTGGAGTTTTATAGATCTTTTTACAGGGTAGTGCATAACACATTTTGTAATTAAGGAGTTGCTAAAATATTATATTTTAATGCTAAGATCATATTGAATTCAGTTTATGAATTCAACAGATGTATGTTTTTTCACATTTCATACTTGTATTTTTTGAAAAATATAGATCAACAAACAAATTGTCACAATAAAAAAGATAATTGATTTTACTTATGTCTTAAACAAAATGCTTATCATACTATCATTAACCAAAAGTTGTCCATTAAAGCAGAGGATTAAATTACAACCATTTTTAATTAAAGTCAAAAGATAAAAAAAACACAAAAACCAACATAAACTTACAATTCTAATTCACTAACCATTCCCCTTCAAAAAGATTAAACCGTAAAGTCTGTCTCATCCTCTGTTTCAACCGTCATGTCCGCTTCCTCCGTCTCGTCATCATCTTCAGATGAGTCTGCATCATGTGGTTCTTCATCATCATTTGCTTGGGCGTCTCTTCCTTCCCACAGGTCTACTTGAGCCTTCACCATCTTCTCGAGATTGACACCAAACTCTGCTGCAGTTGGGTTCAACAGTGGTTTTTAAGATAATTTTTTTAGAAAATCCACATCATCTGAGAAATAGATATTTAAGGTGTGAAGTATCCTGTGTGGCCATCATCAAACTTAATCTTCAGTTCAAAATTATTTGATAGAAACTCCCAAGAAATCACATCACGAAGTTCACAATTTTTGAACATCCTCTTAAGTTTTCTAAGTAACCTTCGTGATTTTTCGTTTTCCCAACTCGTATGGGTACCAATTTTCAACATTTTTTCAGAATTTGTTTACTACAGTCAGCAATTATTCCTTCCGGGAAATAGTAAATATTTATTTGGCTGTCAGTAAACATCGGCAAGAACTTCTTTTTCTCACACCACCATATGGATAATTCTCTATTTTCTGCCATTTTTTATCTTTAATTTTGGGATTGATAATTTAGTTGGGAAAGACAATTACGAAAAAGAAAAGATATGTGCCCTAGATTTGTTACACTATTCTTCGTTTTATTGGAGTTTTGTAGGGGAATGGAGGAGTGAGTTCGGAAGTTAAATTGATGTGGATGGTAATCAAATCGCTGTATGTTTTTAGAAGATATATATTTAAATTATTATATATTTAAATAAATACAGACGATTTGGGGCGGTTTTTCAACACATGTCTTTTCAAATTTAATGACATGTTATGATTCTAGTTTTTCTTATTTAATCAATCGTTAATTTATTATTATTTTTATTTAGTAAAATAAATAAGAAGTTATATAAATTGAAAAGAGATAGTTTTTAAGTAATATCTATTAGAGAAATATTTTAAATAATATGTTTTATTTAACAGTTGTTGTGTGAATAGACATTGGACTGATAGAGACCTTTCAACGTTTGAAAAATTGAGAATGCTATAAAATAGTTTTCAATATTGGTTTTTATAAGGACTAAACTGTAATTCTTGAGTGGTATTGGCACAAATTGTTCATTAAGTACTTTTTACTTCTCAGATTAAAATATTAAATTTCTCTTATTGATTTAGGGTCGTTTTTTCAAGGCATGTCTTTTCAATTTTGATGACATATTATGATTCTACTTTTTCTTATTTAATTTATCGTTAAGTTATTAATTTTTTATTTTGTAAAATAAATAATAGTTACATAAATTTGATGTACATAAGTTTTTATCAACATTTGTTAGACATATATATTTTAAATAACATCTGTTATTTAACAGTTGTTGTGTGAAAAGATATGTGCCCTAGATGTGTTATAGTATTCTTCGTTTTATAGCAATTTTGTAGGAGAATATGGGAGTGGATTTGGAAGTTAAAGCGATGTGGATGGTAATGATATTGCTGTCAGTTTTTAGAAGATATATATTTAAAGTATTATATATTTAAATAAATACAGATGATTTGGGGTGGTATTTCAACCCATGACTTTTCAAATTTAATGACATGTTATGATTAGTTTTTCTTATTTAATTCATCGTTAATTTATTAATTTGTTATTTACTAAAATAAATAAGAAGTTATATAAATTGAAAAGAGATAGTTTTTAAGCAATATATGTTAAAAAATATTTTAAATAACAACTGTTATTTAACAGATGTTGTGCGAAAAAACATTGGGCTGTTAGAGAGCCTTCAACGTTTAAAAAATTGAGAATGCTGTAAAATAGTGTTCAATATTGGTTTCTATAAGGAGTACAATGTAATTCTTGAGTAGTCTTGATAGAATTTGTCATTATTACTTCTACTATTAAAATATTGAATTGCACTTATTGTTTTGTGGTCTTTTTTCAAGACATGTCTTTTCAATTTTGCTGACATATTATGATTCTATTTTTTTCTTTTTTAATTTATCGTTAATTTTTTTATTTTTTAGTTAGTAAAATAAATAACAGTTACATAAAGTTTATATACAGAGCTTTTGATCAACTTCTGTTAGACATATATATTTTGAATAACATCTGTTATTTAACAGTTGTTGTGTGAAAACATATGTGCCCTAGATGTGTTATAGTATTCTTCGTTTTATAGGAGTTTTGTAGGGGAATATGGGAGTGGGTTTGGAACTTAAGAGCGATGCGGATGGTAATTAAATCGCTGTTAGTTTTTAGAAGATATATATTTAAATAAATACAGACGATTTGAAGATATGTGCCCTAGAAGTTTTATAGTATTCTTCGTTTTATAGCAATTCTGTAGGCGAATATGGGAGTGGATTGGGAAGTTAAAGCGATGTGGATGGTAATAATATTGTTGTCAGTTTTTACAAGATATATATTTAAAATATTATATATTTAAATAAATACAGATGATTTGGGGCGGTTTTTCAACACATGACTTTTCAAATTTAATGACATGTTATGATTACTTTTTCTTATTTAATCCATCGTTAATTTATTAATTTTTTATTTACTAAAATAAATAAGAACTTATATAAATTGAAAAGAAATAGTTTTGAAGCAATATATGTTAGAGAAATATTTTAAATAATAACTGTTATTTAACAGATGTTGTGTGAAAAGACATTTGGCTGTTAGAGACATTTCAATGTTTAAAAAATTGAGAATGCTGTAAAATAGTGTTCAATATTGGTTTCTATAAGGAGTAACTTGACATAATTTGTCATTATTACTTCTAGTATTAATATTTTGAATTGCACTTATTGTTTTGGGGTCTTTTTTTAAAGACATGTCTTTTCAATTTTGCTGACATATTATGATTCTATTTTTTCTTATTTAAGTTATCGTTAAATTTTTAATTTTTTAGTTAGTAAAATAAATAACAGTTACATAAATTTGATATACAGAGCTTTTGATCAACTTCTGTTAGACATATATATTTTAAATAACATCTGTTATTTAACAGTTGTTGTGTGAAAACATATGTGCCCTAGATGTCTTATAGTATTCTTCGTCTTATAGGAGTTTTGTATGGGAATATGGGAGTGGCTTTGGGAGTTAAAGCGATGTGGGTGGTAATTAAATCGCTGTTAGTTTTTAGAAGATATATATTTAAATAAATACATACGATTTGTATCGGTTTTTCAAACATCTCTTCAATTTTGCTAAGATGTTATCTTTATATTTTTTATTTACTAAACTAATTAAGAAGTTATAGAAGTTGAAAGGACATAGCTTTTGATCAACATCTGTTAGACATATATTTTAAATAACATCTTTTTTTTAACAGATATTGTGTCAATAAACGTTGGACTGTAAGAGACCTTTTAATAGTTGAAAAATTGAAAAGGCTGTAAAATAGTATTTAATATTGTTTACTATAGGGACTAAATTATAATTCTTGATTAGTATTGGGATAAATTGGGTCATTAATTAGTTATTATTTTTAAATTCTAATATTAAAATATGAAATTGTACTTATCGATTTGGAGCCGTTTTTTCGCGGCATGGCTTTTCAATTTTGCTGACATATTATGATTCTATTTTTCTTTTTTATTTTCTCTTTAACTTATTAATTTTTTATTACTAAAATAAATAAGAAGTTACATAAATTGGATGGACATAGCTTTTGATCAACATCTGTTAGACATATATTTTAAGTAACATCTGTTATTTAACAGGTATTGTGTGAAAAGACTTTTGGACTATAACATATCTTTTAATAGTTGATTATATTTTTTCTTATTTAATTTATCGTTATTTTATTAATTTTTTATTTACTAAAATTTTAAATAACATCTCTTATTTAACAGTTGTTGTGTTAACAGTATTTGAAGTGTTTCTAATATTATATAATATTAAATTGCACTTATCGATGAATTGTGATCATTTCACTTTTTTATCTTTGTTTTTGTAAAACTGTTTTCTAATTCTGTGGATTTTTCTCTCTGTTTACGACTCTACAATTCCTCACATTACTATCTAGACTCACGCTCCTTTCTACTTCAGATAACGAACGATTCTTTCAAAGCAGGTTTTATTTTCAAAATCTGTTCTAATTTTTTAAGTTTATTTTATATTTTTTAATTTAATGTTACGAAATTATAAATTAAGTGTTTATTATCAAGATTTTTTTTAGCCAATGAATGTACTAGACAGTGTGGGTGTAGGTGTACAATTTTTCAAGAATTTGATATACAGAAAATATTAATATTAGATTTTTTTAAAGAAGTAGGATTTTAGTGTTACTTTCATAAATCGTTGAAATTAAAATGCTGGAGTTTTTTTTTTCTTATAGTAGAATTCTTTAATATGTTTAGATTTGTTATGTTACAATCATTTATTACAATAACTTTTTTTTCATCAGATAAAGAAGGATGCAGTTATTCATTCTTTGAACTTCTTGACATACCAGAACTTTTATATTTGGTAAATTTTTCATTATCAAATAATAAAAGTAGTTTTACTTATTTGAAAATTTTGGGTATGATGAAGTTTAATTATGTTTGTTGTAGACAATAAGTCCATCTTATGGGAGGAAGTATCTATCTATTTCAGATGAAGACAGTCTTGTAAATATAATAGTTGATGATGGTCATTCTTGGAAACTAAGTTTGGGAATAAGGGATTTAAATTGGGTTTTATGTAATGGATGGAAATCTGTGGTTGATGATTTACAACTGACAGCAGGAAGTTTTTTGATGTTTGATCATGTTAACTATGATACATTTAGATTGACTGCCTTTCCTGTCACACCTGAAAATTCAAAGTTGTATCCATTTAAGATTTTTCTAACATCTATTCCAAGTGATCCTGAAGGAAAACATGTGGACTCTTTTTGTCATAGATGTGTTGCTTAATCATTGAAATCTTTGGTAAGTAGTTTACTGTAACAACCTAGTTCAGACCCCCAACAATTTTCGCGTATAATTATTATTATAGTGTAATAATCAAGAAATCAAAACAAATATTAAGCGAGATGGTTATGTTCGAAACCTAAAACCAAACCATTATATATACATTATTATTACCTAATACGCGTTACGAACCCAAACCCACACCCAGTCGAACCTGGTTAGTCACGACTAGGACATGACATATGTCCCTTTACTTGTTTACAACCGTCGACCTTTGAGACTCCCACCTACCCTCCCCTTATTCTCCTTCTAACACCTCACATATACACATACAATTATTCGTACCTTAAGACTATCCCCATTCACAACCTACACAACCCAACTTTCAAATAAAAAACTAATTTCTCTCTCTTACACATACACAACCCAACCATACTCAAAATTTAACACCCATTCACAACCTAAATCATCCTAAAAATATTTTTTTTAAACGGACTCGGTTTTTAATAAAATTTATATCAGGATGTTCACAAAAAAAGTTAAGAAATACCGTGTATTTAGTTTTAATTTTAAGTTTAAATATAACAAGTTATTTGAGTAATTAAGTTAGTGGTGGGTGAAGTTCGGTTGCAACCCTTGGTTGGTGCACCAACCGGGTTGTGGGTATTTTAGCATTTTTCCTTTTTTTTTTGGCTTCTTTCGGTGAACAACCATCCCATTTGCACACCAATGGGGATAGTCTAACCCCATCCCTTTCACTTTTTCCTTATCATTTTTACCAAACAAACTCTCTCACACACAAACACCCTTCGGCTGTCGCCTTTGGCCGACCCTGTTTCCCCTCCGATGATGGTGATTTCTCCGGTGATAGGAGGTAGGTAGTCGGCCACCACTCGAAGACAAAGCAGGGCGGAGATACGGCGGTGAGGGCGGCGGCATCTACAACATCGGGTTATCGTCAATTAGAGGTAACATAATAACCCATTTCTCCCTTGACAATCGCTTGTAGTGGTTGTGACGATGCTTACTGTGGAAGTATCAAGCGATGGCAGTGACTGATTGATGATGGTGTCTTTTGAATCTTGTAGGGAATCATGAAGCTATTAATGATGGTGGGTTACAGAAGCTTAGTGATAGAACCGGTGGAGATTTGGAAGCAAGTAGGGGAGTTGTTTAAGGTTCGGTCAACAGAAGTCAAACCGAGTCAACAGAAGAATCAACTGGTTCAGCTTTGGCCAACTACAGTCAACCAGTCAACAGAACTCAACTCTAACCGAGATTGACCCGAGGTATAACTGAACCTATTAACTCGGTAGTTATATTAATTATAACCTTTATATTATATATACGCTGCGTGTGGGACTTGACGAGCATTAGATACAAACGAAACCGAATAGCGTATGGAATGAGTATGAACATTGGATAAGTTGGAACTTTGGACACTTAGATAATAAACTTGAACAAAATATTGGGATTAAGACTCGAACTTAGATATAGTCGACACACTGGAAGTATAAACATATATACACATGTACATTGATTCGGACATTACTTTGACTACTTGGACATAAGACATAGACACGACACTTGGGACTATTGACTTGGGTACAAGATTATATAAATACGGATACCAACTCGTAATGGGAGACTTCGAACCATAAGACCTAAGCTTGGACTTGACACATAGAGCATTGGGCAATGAGATATTGGGCGAGTATACCCAAGCTTCGGACTTGACGTTTAGATAATAGAACTAATATTTGAACTTGGCTAAAATAAACATATGACATATTACTAAGTACAAACATATAACGCGGATAGTACATAAATGGAGTTTGATAAGAATAATAATGTAAACGCCAAGTATTAAGATTCAGATATAACATTACATAACTAAATACATTATAAAGGTATGAAACATCATAACATAGAACTGTAATAAATAGAAACCGTACGCTCGAGCTCGTCCCCACACGTAACATTACAAATAAAACTAAAGACTAATAATCTGCGTCGACATAGGGCCCAACCAGGAGAAGACCAGAAAGCATTACAAAGCACCCCGTTTTATAATTATGCATTGCTACCAGGTGAGTTTCGTGAGCTCCCCTCTTTTTACTTTTAACTGTTTCGGGGTGACACATGCTTCGATTTATTTGATAACTTATGGTGTTAGTTTATAAGCGTGTTTACCATCTGCATGATTACCATACCGGGCACTCATTAACTCTAGGATAGAACCGACTTAATATATGGGTAGTGATACGTGGGGAATCCCTTACGCACAGTGGTCCGACCTACACGGAAACCCCCACTGAGACCGACGGGTCGTTGCGGCATATATTTTGCCATGGGAACCTATGTTGCAGAGCATAGGTTAGAACCTTTAACAATAACGGGTATAGTTTCTACTGTTACATCTATGCATGGTTAGGCATGACGCTAGATGCAGGGTTGAGTGGCCAGCTTATATTACTGTAACGCCATAACAAAAACCAGTAAACTTGTTTGATTACTAAAACCGTTTGATAAACTAAACTTTTGGCACCTAGTTAACCAAAAACACGAACTCACCAACATTATTGTTGACCCAAACCTATTTTAAGCATGTGTTCAGGTACCTGCTCTGGATTTACAAAGAAGGTGCAGTTACGATTAGGAGTCACACTGACGGACGAACTAGAAGACGAATGAGAAAGTATAGATACCATCCGAACCTTGTATGATTGTAGATTAGATAGATGTATTACCGGAAGATGTATTATTTAAAACAAATATATTTATACAAAAGTTTAGTTAATTCATGTTGCATCGGCTGATTTGCCTACATTACGTGAATGTTTATCAATCTGTGATTTCGTCCAGGCCCTCCCGGGTCGGGTTGTGACATTTACGTACATTATACATTATTCTTTTATACTATATACATATTTATAAATAGTGTTTGCTATTATATATATTTATAATCTATTTCAAAATGCAGATGTTACCAAAAGGTTATGTGGTAATACAATTGGAGCAAAGTGGAATCAAGGCAGTTTTAAGATTTTCATAAACAATTTTGTTGAGATGGAAGTTACTATTTAGATGAAGGGAGATTTGCAGTTTTATATAACAGAAAGATGGGAAGAGATAATTAAACTCATGAAGATAGAGGATGGTCAATGTATTGTTATGAAATATATTGATGATTTTGCTTTTATGTTAATAGTATTTGATTTTATGCATTGTCGACTTACACTTGAGGATGTAAAAAGTAGCGAGTCTGATGAACTTGATGATGATGAAGATTAACCGGATGATATTGAAGTTGGTGGTGATCAAGTTGTAGCAAATGTTGTGGCTGGTGAAAATCAACATGGTGCAGTGCCTCGATATGAGTATATAGTTCCTAGCAGAAAACTATTTGTAAGTTACTTTTATTGTGGTTTTGTTTTTTAAACTAAATTGATATAATATAATCTGTTGTAATGTAACTAATAATTTTGTTTTTATTGGGAACATTTTGAAAGCGCCTTCCTGCGTTGTATGCAAAGAGGCTTGGAGTTGCTCATACAATGAGAGTTAGGATTTTAAATTTGGCCGGAGATCTTTTAAACATGGATTTGAGAGCAGAAAAATCCAGAACAGAGGTACGATATGCTATTAAGAATTGGGGTGGTTTCTTAGCTGATAATGGAATTGTTGTTGGAGATATGTGCATATTTGAGTTGGATGAAGATGAAAATACTTTGGTACTAATTGATGTTCAAAAGCCTTGAAACTTTAAATGGTTATTTCCATATTAAAATATTTATTGAAATAATAGTGTGATGTAGGTTTGTTGGATTTGAAAAATGTAATATTTATGTAGAACAAGGCAATGTTATGTACTTTGGTTGATAATTGTATGTAGCTTATATCATATTGTTTGTTTAAAACAATAAAATAGAAATTAATTTGCATGACTATATAAGAATAAAAGAATATTAAATAGTTTTTTACACAATATTTATTTATGCTCAACTATTTTAGTAGAAACATATCGATAGTCACATATTGTAGGAAATTGTTTTTACCAACAGTGGTTTTACAGCTGGAAATCTTTCAAGAGTTTTTGCAATATCTTCTATTAACATCTGTTATAGTAATTATTTATGCTCTGTCCTGGCTTCATCTGTTTCATTATCTGTTATCAACAGATATTGTAGCAACACAATCGTATGATACCAGTTGTTTCATAGTGTTCTGTAACAAATGTTTGTTACATTTTTACAAATCAATTTGTTAAATTTATTAATGCTACTAATAATAAATTAGATAAAAGAAATAAAAGTAAATGCAGCAATCATAACATTACATAAATTGAAGTTTACTGTCTTTTGTTCAATATAAAATATTACAGTTTTCAATTGTTATGCTCCACCATGCCAAGAATCAGAAGTTGTCTTGATTTTATAAAATTGAAGTAGAGAATATCACCTTTTTATGCCATTATCCTTTGTAAAAATAACCCAATCCTTCAACACATATCTCTTCGTATTCCCATTCTTCTCAGGCTTGACAAGTAACATTTTTTCTTCTTTTTTTAAATTCTCAATTTTCATTGGTTTTAACTTTGTTTTCAGTTGTGCTGATTCTGCAACATCATTTGGCAGTCGCTGCATTGATCATTTATTATAACCTTTGTCAGATTTGTTGGGTTGCTATCGAACCCTTTGAAGAACAGATGATTGGAAAGCCAAAACAAGACTATCTTACTTGATCCATAATAATAATAAGTATATACACAGTTCCTAACTATTACAAGAAAGACATCAGCAGTTACTAAAGTACTGAAGATCTAACAACTGCTGAAGAGTCAAACAGCTGATAGCCAAAGTACTGAAGACCAAACAGCTGTTGATCAAACAGCTGTTGAAGCAAACCTCTGATGAAGTAAAGTACTGAAGACCAAACAGCTGTTGATCAAACAGCTGTTGAGCAAACCACTGATGAGCAACTACTGATGAGCAAACAGCTGATGGTTGAACAGCTGATGAGCAAAGGTCTGCTGAGGAAACCACTGCTGAGAAGATCTGTTGGAGTCAAACAGCTGTTAGGCTCCAACAGAGTTTTACAACTACTGAAGAACAACAGAGGTTACAACAACTGAAGATTATCAGAGTTTTACAACAACTGATGAAGAACTTAATAGCAGTTTCAGCAACAGCAGTTTCACCAACAGACTTTATTATAATAGAACAGTAGTGCTCTGTGTCAGTACTTTATCAGTCATTGTCTAGTATGGCTTAGTGCGATTGGTTAGCTGTATTTTGTAATAGTTTATTGGCTACTTGATCACGCTCCTAATATCCTGAAACCCTATAAATAGAACAGTTTCACAACTGTTCTATTGATCGCTTAGATCAATATTCATTAAAGGATATTACTGAGTGATCAAGGGCTGAGGGGGAGCTGTGTACTTGTACTGTTTAATCTTATAAGTTTAATAAAAAGTATTTTAGTCATCAAAACAGTATTCCCCTTTGTTGTGATAATTTCCGCTGCATTTACATTCATACTTCATCCATTTCACTGTTACATTAATCATACATCACAACAATCAAGCCCTCTGATCCTAACAATTGGTATCAGAGCTTGGTCAGTTAAATTCGATCTAACAATCAATTTAACGTAAAAGATCAGCTCACAATTATTGATACTCAGTTGTAGGTTGATTGCCTGGTAAAAGTCTTTTTATTCTAAAAATATTTTCAAAAACCTTGTCTTAAAATCAACCTAACATGTCTCAAGTTAATGACATGAGCAACACTGGCACAAGAAACTAGCCACCTATGCTTGTCAGATCTGAATACAATATCTGGCAACGTAGGATGGGACATGTTCTTGCTAAACAAAACACTGGGTGCTGGAAATCTGTTATCTTTGGCCCTCATGTTCCAACAGTCCCAAGTGCTGAGGACCCAAAAGTTCTAGTGAAAAAGAATCCTGAAAACTATTCTGAGCAGGATTTTCAAAAATTTGAGTTAGATGCCAAAGCTTTCAGCATTGTAGCAATGGCTCTACCAAATGATATCTATGCTGGACTATTACACTGTAATAGTGCAAAAGAATTGTGGGATGCTTTAAAAGAACAATTTGGAGGAACAGAGGAGGTAATTGAAAACAATCGTGAAATTTTAAATCAACAATATGAAACTTTCAGTCATGTAAAAGGGGAGTCATTAACCCAACAATTTGAGAGGTTCAGTTGCCTCATAAGTGAACTAAAACTGGTAGATCTGACATTTCCTAACTCAACATTAAACCATAGGTTTTTAAGATCACTACCTGATAAATGGGACACTATAGCAATTGTAACCAGAAACTCAATTGGTTTCAAAGATTTAAGTTTGACCCAGCTTCATGGCAAGCTCTTAACTTATGAAAGAGAGCTTAACCAGAAAAAGAAGCTCCAGGATTCTGGAAAGGTGACTGATGACTACACTTTTGGTAGCACAGCACTTTTTGGTCAAGAAGAGACCTCTAGTAGTGGAAAGGACCAAGGGTATGATCATTATATTGACATAACCACTGGTTTCAACACTGATCATAACTCACCAAGTTATGCTCTTGCAGCTAATAATGAGATCTCTTCCATTGACAACACATCTTTTGTGTACAATGACTTACAATACATTGACCCCTTAGACCTAGAGGAAATGGACATCATGCATCAACTGGCCCTTCTGAGCATTAGAACTAATAAGTTCTACCAGAAATCTGGAAGAAGATTTCAAGGGCTGCATGGGGGATCAAGGGTAGGGTTGGATAAATCCAAAATAAAATGTTACAAGTGTTCAAAACTTGGTCATTTTGCTAGGGAATGCAGGAGCCAAATTGGTACTCCTATGATTTCCTATCCAAATCAGAGACCTCAACATTCTTATACCCCTACTCCAAATGTGCAGAACACTGCTCATTTTGCTCAATCCTCAAACACTGTCCCAATCCAATATGTCCAGACTACTGTCCCTCAGATTCAGTATGTTCAAGCTCCTGTTGCTCAGGCACAAATGCCTCAAGCTGCACCTGCAGAACCCATTCAACAGAGTCTCTTCACACAAGGCTTTGTTGATTGGAGCAGCTTACCAGATGAGCTAACAGATGAGAACTTTGCTCTAGTTGCCACAAATGAACCAGGAAACTCCTGTCTTATGGCACTAGAGACAATAGTTGAAGAAACTGAAACTGAGGAAGTGGTGCATACTGACATTATAAATAATGTTGTTGATGAAAAGATTTCAGGTACAAAGATAGAGGAAGGAGTTGCAAATACCTCCGATCCATGGAACCCCAGTGAGTGTGAGTGCAAGTGTGACTGTGCATTAATGGCTGCTACTAAGGTATCTTCTCAAGTTCTACAGAACTTATGTTCAGACAAATGTATTATAGCTTTTGCTAACATAAAAGAAGTAAATGAAAACCTTAGACAAAAGATCTTAGATTCTGAAAATCAGTTTGACAAGCTTTGTAAAGAGTTAAAATTTAAACTTACTGAAAAAGAATCTGAGATCAGCAACCTAAAACATGAGGCAAGCATAACCAAAGACCAGCTCCAAACTATGGTATCAAAATATCAAGTTTGTAAAAAGGAGCTAAAATCTACCCAGGTCACTTGTGCAAAATGGGTAGAATCTTGCAAAGGTTATGAAATACTACTCAACCAACAGACCAAAAGCCATATTAAATTTGGTATTGGATTTGCCAAGACTATTGATGAATCCATTGAAAAGGAATCTGATTTGGTTGAGATAGTTCCCACAAATCTGGTTGGTCAAGAAGTAAAAATCACTGAACCAAATGGTAAAAAGATTCTTCTTACAAAACCTGAAGGTTCCTCATCTAAAACTGATATTAAAAAATATGAGTTTAAACCTACATGGTCAGATGAGTGTGATGTTCTTGATAACTTCAAACCAGTAGATTTTTCCACCCCTGATGGTGTTAAAGCTCCACAGGCCATCATCATTCCTGATGGTGCTAAAACACCACAGCCCATCATCATTCCCCTTACAAATCTTCAGACAGATGTTACAACATCTGTTGGAAAGAAGATAGTCAAAGGGAGAAGGAGAGAAGAGGACCTAGGCTTGTTTTGTAGTTTCTGTGAAAGGAAGAATCATGTTACTAAAAACTGTTGTCTTCTAAAAGCTTTTGAAATTAGCAAAGGAACAAGCATTTGGAATCCTAAACCACCTTGCACTATATGTGGCAAGAAGAATCACAAGACTCAGGAGTGCATTTATATTAAAAATTTTGATGATAAACTTAATGAGTATAAATCTAAAACTAAGAGAAGTCTTGTGACAAGTACCCCAAAGGGAAGGTCTGAACAGATGCAAACATCTGTTCAAACATCTGAACAGATGCAAACATCTGTTCAAACACCTGAACAGATGCAAACATCTGTTCAAACATCTGTTACCAGATATTTAAATCAAAACTCTGCTTCCAGAGATATCAAGGTAACAAATGTCATTCCACTTAACCAGGACCCAAGAGGACTTGGTCAACCACCTTACCATAGGTCACCACATGTCTATGCTAGCCACAAAAGGCCCCCTAGACCACTAGTAAATAGACATCCCTATGGTTACCATCATCTGATAGGAAATGGTAAAACATCTGCTGGTCATAACCAGCAGCAGTTGTTAAGCCCTGCTCAAAGACCTGGTGCAACAACTGACTTTTCCTCACATCTTGAGACTACAAAGTCTGACCACCCATCCAAAGCCACAGAGGCTTTGGATACCCACCAAAACTAACCCATTTATTACTTGTGCAGGGAACTTCTATTGGTTTAGACAGTCTTTGGTATGTGGACAGTGGAGGTTCCAGGCACATGACAGGATGTAGAACCTTGCTCAGAGATTTCATAGCTCATGGGGGAGGTGATATATCTTTTGGTAATAATTCAAAGGGTAAGGTATTGGGTTCAGGGTCTGTTCAGGCAGGAAGGCTCAAGTTTGAAAATGTCAATCTTATTGATAATCTAAAATTTAATCTTCTTAGTGTCTCACAAATGAGTGACAAAGGCTATGGGTCATTCTTCACTAAGAAAACTTGTAAGATTATTGGGCCAGAAGTGGTTAAAAAGATTGAGTCTATCATAGCTGAGAGTACAGCATCACTTGTTGCTCATAGAAGTGGCAATGTGTATGTAGTTGATATGTTGAAAGATAATCCTGTGCCAAATGTCTGTTTATTTTCTACTGCTTCAGCAAAAGAAACAGATCTTTGGCATAGGAGGTTAGGTCACACTAACTTTCAAAATATCAACTCTCTCTCTCATAAGAACCTTGTAAGAGGTCTTCCACCAAAAACCTTCACATGTAATGAACACTGCATTTCCTGTTTAAAAGGAAAGCAACATAAAGTGTCTTACAAATCCATCAATGAGTCCAAAACCAGTCAATGTCTTCAAATGTTGCACATAGACTTGTTTGGCCCAGTTCAAATCATGAGCTTATCTAAGAAAAGATATTGTCTTGTTATAGTTGATGATTTTTCTAGGTTTACATGGACTTACTTTTTACACTCTAAGGATGAGACTGCAGGTATCTTGAAGGACTTTGTGATCAAAGTTGAAAAATAATATGATCTGCCAGTAAAAATCATCAGGAGTGACAATGGAACAGAGTTTAGGAACAAAGAGTTGGATGTCTTCTGTGTGTCAAAAGGAATTGTGAGGCAGTATAGCATTCCAAGAACACCTGAACAAAATGGGGTGGTTGAAAGGAAAAACAGAACTCTTATAGAGGCTGCAAGAACAATGCTGGCAGATTCAGGTTTACCACTGTCTTTTTGGGCAGAAGCTGTAAACACTGCTTGCTATGTTCAAAACAGAGTTTTGATCAACCCCAGGCATCAAAAGACTTCTTATGAAATCCTATTTAATGTTAAACCTCTGATTTCATTTTTCAAAATCTTTGGCTGCCCATGCTTTATTCTAAATCTTAAAGATTCCATATCTAAATTTGCAGCCAAAGTAGATTGTGGTTACTTTATGGGATATTCTTCTACAGCTAAGGCTTATAGAGTGTTTAACACAAAGTCTAAAATCATAGAAGAGACTCTGAATGTTAAGTTCAATGAACTTTCATCTTTGAAAATCCCCTCTAACCCTGCAGAATTGTTTGATCTAGATAAATTTAGATTTGAAGATATATCTTCTAAAACTAACCCTGCAGGTACACCACAGTCTCCACCACAGGATTATGGAGAGGATCCTGTGATTCCATCACAGCTCAAAGTTTCTCCTATAATTCAAGAGGGCACAGCTGTTCAAAACAACTGTCAAAACTCTGCTGATTCAACCACAGTTGATCAGTCTCACCCCCAAAACTCTGCTGACAAAAGTCCACCATCAGTGGATAAAAGTCAGACAGATTTCACCTCTCACACATCACTCCCTCCACCTCCATTTCAGACATCTGCTAGCAATACACCAATGCCAACAGATGTTGCCACAGATGATACACATCTGTGTCCCTCACCTCAAAATGCCATAGTTCCCTATACAAGAGACCTTATCTATTTAAGATCTCATCCACCAGATCAAATCATTGGCAACATCAATGCTGGAGTGCTGACAAGACAGCAGTCCTCAAACATTTGTCTTTTTGCAGGATTCTTATCCCTCAATCAACCTGTCAAGTACCAAGAGGCACTGAAAGACAATAGTTGGGTTGAAGCCATGCAAGAAGAGCTCCTTCAGTTTAAAAGACAACAAGTATGGGAACTTGTACCATTGCCAAAGGGTGTTTATCCTATAGGCACAAAATGGGTCTTCAAAAATAAAACTGATGAAAGGGGCATTGTTGTCAAGAACAAAGCCAGGCTAGTGGTTCAAGGGTTCAGACAAGAAGAAGGAATTGACTATGATGAAACTTTTGCTCCTGTAGCAAGATTAGAAGCCATCAGACTCTTCTTGGCCTTTGCTGTCAACCACAACATCAAGGTGTATCAAATGGATATCAAATGTGCTTTCCTTTATGGAAAGATTCAGGAGGAGGTATATGTATGCCAACCACCTGGATTTGAAGACACCTTCCATCCAGATCATGTCTACAAGCTTAACAAAGCTCTGTATGGCCTGAAACAAGCACCTAGAGCCTGGTATGAAACTCTCTCCACTTTCCTTCTAAAAATTGGTTTTACAAGAGGTAAAATTGATAAAACTCTATTTTTAAAATGGAAGGGAAAACACTTAATGATTGTACAAATATATGTGGATGACATTATTTTTGGATCCACATGTAACAATATGTGTGAAGAGTTTAGAAAACTCATGACAGCTGAGTTTGAAATGAGTGCCATGGGTGAACTTCAGTGCTTTCTTGGACTACAAGTCAAGCAACTACAAAATGGTACATTCATACATCAAAACAAGTATGTTCAAAACTTGCTAAAAAGATTTGATATGAATGACAGCAAACCATGTAGTACACCCATGAGCACCAACAAAGCACTCTTTGATGATAAAGATGACCTAGTAGATCAAACACAGTATAGATGCATGATTGGATCTTTATTGTATCTAACTGCATCAAGGCCAGACATCATGTTTGCCACCTGTGTTTGTGCAAGATCTCAGGCATCACCTAGGAAGTCTAACCTCATTGCTGTGAAAAGGATATTCAGATACCTCAAAGGTGCTCCCACACTTGGTATCTGGTATCCTGCTAATGGGAATATTGAGCTTTCAGGTTATTCAGATAGTGACTTTGCTGGATGCCACAACACAAGGAAGTCCACATCAGGAGGCTGCCAGTTTCTAGGAAATGCTCTCATTTCCTGGCAAAGCAAAAAGCAGGCAGCTGTTTCAACATCTACAGCAGAAGCAGAATACATTGCTGCTGCAAGCTGTACAGCTCAACTCATGTGGCTTCAAAATCAGTTACTGGATTTTGGTGTAACTGCCCTAAAGACTCCACTCATGTTGGACAGTCAGGCAGCTGAAAACATCATTAAAAATCCAGTTTCCCATTCCACTACAAAGCACATTGACATCAGACACCACTTTGTGCGAGACAGCTATGAAAAGGGATTGATTTCTTTGCACCATGTTCCAACAGAAGATCAGCTTGCAGATGTGCTTACAAAAGCCTTGGATACATCCACATTTGAAGGTTTGATCTCCAGAATTGGTATGCTAAACATGGACTAAAATGGTAGCAAATTTTTCAACATAATCCCTAAAATAGCCCTAGTTGAAAAATTTGAACAGATGTTTCAAAAACTCTGTTTAGATAAAACAACAACTGTTGAAAAATCTGAACAGATGTTTCAGAAACTCTGATTAGATAAAACAACTGTCCATCAAACATCTGTTGACTTAAAGTCAAACAGATGTTCCACCCATTAGTTGAAAAATTTGACCAGATGTTTCAAAAACTCTGATTAGATAAAAACAACTGCCCTTCAAACATCTGTTGGCTACAGTCATCAGATGTTCCATTAAAAGGTTGAAAAATCTGATCAAACAACTGTTCAGATAAAACAACTGTTTTCAAACATCTTTTGACTACAGTCATCAGATGTTCCACCAACAGTTGAAAAATCTATTGATCAGATAAAACAACTGTTTCTCAAACACCTGTTGACTACAGTCATCAGATGTTCCACCAACAGTTGAAAAATCTGTTGATCAGATAAAACAACTGTTTCTCAAACACCTGTTGACTACAGTCATCAGATGTTCCACCACAGGTTGAAAAGTCTGTTCATCAGATAAAACAACTGTTGCCCAAACATCTGCTGACTATAGTCATCAGATGTTCCACCACAAGTTGAAAAGTCTGTTCATCAGATAAAACAACTGTTGCCTAAACATCTGTTGACTATAGTCATCAGATGTTCCACCACAAGTTGAAAAGTCTGTTCATCAGATAAAACAACTGTTGCCTAAACATCTGTTGACTATAGTCATCAGATGTTCCACTACAAGTTGAAAAGTCTGTTCATCAGATAAAACAACTGTTGCCTAAACATCTGTTTGACTACAGTCAACCAGATGTTCCACCAAGAGGTTGAAAAATCTGTTTCTCAGATAAAACACCTGTTGTTTAAACATCTGTTTGACTACAGTCAAACAGATGTTACAACAACTGTCACCCACCATACACTAACCTCCATCAGATGTTTGCCACGTCTGTTCTACAAACAGACTTTTGGCCACATCAGCGGTTACTTTTTCAAAACCCTATATAAACCCCTGTTATTACAATAACAGAGCTTTCACCATCTCTTCGTCTTCAACCTTCTAAAATCCCATAACTGCCACCCATTTCAATCTTCCGACTTCAATAATACCCTAATTCCATTAAAATGGATCTTCAATTCAAATCCCCACATAATTACAAGCCATTTCTTGAAAAATCAGATGACAACAGTCAATTCCACACCATCATCGATCTCCTCAATAACTGCAAATACAAGAACGCCCTAACCTTTGATGCACCCATCTATGAAGACACCCTGCAAGCCTTTTGGCTAAAAGCAGAGGTCCAATACATAGACAAAAAGCCAACCTCCATCACATCCACCATTGGTAAAACCAATATAACCATTACCCCAGAAACCATTGCCACTACCTTCTCACTGAATGATCTTACAGGTAGTGACTCTTTCCCTAAAACTGAACTCCACACAGAGTTCCAAGAGAGAGGCTATGAAGGCCAATTCACTGGGGCTACAATGTTTAAAAAGTTTTTCCCCCCAGAAATGAAATTTCTTTTTCATACATTACTGGTATGCCTCTCTCCTAAAACCACCTCTTTCAATGAAATACCACTGAAAGTCCAGTACTTGGGATTTGCAATTTTAACAAACACTGATTATAACTTATCCCAAGCACTATTTTTGGACTTGGCAAACAATGTGAAGGGGGTTCAGGCTGGGTCAAATAATGCTTTCTTGCTATATCCAAGAATTTTAAGTGTTATCCTACAAAAACTTTTACCTGCAGAAGAGTTTAAACTAGGTGAACCACTTCAAATGAATAGCTTGACTACTGAAACTTTTACAAGGATGTTAGGTCCTACTTATGAAAAATCTGTACAAACAAAAGTTTCTAAAACACAAGCAAAGAGGGTTAGGACAACAACTGCTGTCCAAACCTCTGTTGCTGGGCCCACTGCCCCTGGTGATCATAGCACTACCACCAGTGCTGTGAAACCCACACCAGCCATCACCAAAAAGACCACTCCATCCAAAACACACCCCAAAAAGAAAACCAAAAAGGTGACTCTGGAGGTTGAGATACCAGAGGATATTCCTGTTGTAACACAAATGCAACAAACAACCACTGTTGATACTTCCTCTCAACAGTTGGAAAAGTCTCCCACCAGCCAAACTCCTCATGCATCCTCTCCAAAGGATCATGTTGTAAGCCCAGGGGTCACACATCATGTTGCAGATATTTCCTTTGAAAGTCTGTTGACAAGCTCATCTCCCAGGGCTACTACACTCATCACTTCACAATCCACACCATCAATTCCCCCAACTATCATACCATTGTTTGAAGCAATTGACAAAACTCTGGCTGAAACCAGTTCCACTCAACCACCCATCACTGAGTGCATACCTCAACATGTGACTGGGCCAGAGAAAAGTCAATCTGCTATCCCACAAACAGAGGAGGCTACACCCCTTGAGTTACATGTAACTCAAGGTGGTTTGTCAAGTAAAGCAGCCACTACTACTGTAGAGACCATAGTCTCACAGCAGGACAGTGGTTACATCCATAAGCCTTTCTTGATGGCAACAACTGAGATGGCCACTAAAGTGACATCTACACCAGTTGGAAGTCCCCAGTACCAAGAACCAGGGGCATCTGGTGGTTTCTTCATGGACTCACCTCCTAGAACCCAACCAGATAAAACTACCACTTCTGGTAGGGACTCAGCTGATCCTATTAACTTAGGTGATGGGTTAAGATACAAGGAATTGACGGACAGGGTGGATAAAATTGAATCATCAGTCTCTGACATCAAGACTGATCTCAAAACAATCATGCACACCCTGCAAGAGCTTACAAAGAAGCAACCCTCCACAGAAGACATCTCCTCTGAGCTCTGGAAGTTAGTGAGTCCTATCATAATAGCTCACAGAAAACTGGCTGACCAGACTCATGAAACTTACATGAAGGAAATCAGAACCATGGTTGATGCCAGATTCAATGATACAAAGGCAGACATCAAAGCTATTAAAGAGCACCTTCTCAAAACTACTGGCTCATTTCCCACCACCATACTCAGTGATGATGATGATCATGAGTTCACAAGGGATGATGCCAAAAAGGGGGAGAGTGGAAGGGATCATCTCAAGAAGCTTAATCCCTTTGGAACTAAGCCTTCTGAAAAAGGTCAAGACAAAAAGTCTGTTGACAAAAAGTCTGTTCCAGCTGAAACCAAGCCTTCACAAAAAGGTCAAGACAAAGAAAAGTCTGCTTCAGCATCCCAAACTCCTACCTCCACAACCATTGCCTCTTCACACAAACCTGACAAAGCTAAAGGAATTGATGAATCCGCTAATGTCAAGGCTGAAGTGGCTGCCCAACACAAATCAACAAGACTGCTGGCTAAAGAAGCCAAAGCTGAAAAGTTGATTGAACAAAGAGAGGTTGAGCAACAAGAAAAGGAGGATGTGGGATCTTCTAAAAGGAAGAAAAGGCCTGCACAACATGTCAGGGTACCACCCTCTGTCCTTAAAACCAAAAGGCTCACCTCTGAACCATTCATCACCACAAAACCACAAGAACCATCCATCCCTACTCCATCATCTAGACCACCATCTCCCACACTGTTCTACAAAAGAAGAAAGACTACTTTTGTTATTCAAGAAGATGAGTCTGATGATGACACAGCTAAACATCCTTCATCAACCCAACCACCCATTGAAGCTGTTCCCATCTCTTCACATCCACCAAAACCACCATCACCAACCACTCCCATTACCATTACCCTAGCAACTCAATATCCTCTTGAGATTAATGCAATCAAAGGAGAGATTGAGTTGTTTTTCACCTCAGATGATATATCTTCAGTCACCTTCCCTTCCATTCCTAAAACCCTTGAGAAGCCCAAAAACCTTGAAAAGTATTTGGAGATTAAGGCTCAACAGGCAGACATGATCATAAAGGAAAGGTGCATAGGGAAGGATGACAGGGTAGCCTCAAGCATCACATCTGCTGTGCTCAGCCAATTGAGAAGAATTGAAGACTATGCAAAAGAGCTGAGCAACAGTATGTCTGATCAACCAATGACAGAAGATGCTGAAAAGGAAGTCAAGGAAGCCTGCATTGACCACATCATGGCTCACAAGCCATACAAAGCCACCAGACAACAATTTGCTGCCTGGACCACACAAGCCCTCAAGGCTGAGATTGATAGAATTGAACAAATGTCAAAGAATCCAGTCAACAAGCCAACTCCTCCAAACTGGTCCAAAAGCAAGACAAATCCAAGAATGGCTCTGAAGTTAAAGAGGATGAGGGCAGAAATTGTGGAAGCTAAGTATGGTGAGATGAAGTCAGTGGCAAGGTGGAAAGAGCTTAGACTGGTTGAGACCTACAAAAAGCTTGAACAGGCTAGGCTCACAGACCCTACACTTCCTAAGAAGCCTGTGTACCCTGAAGATATTCAGCTGACCAAACAGACTTTGACAATGGAAAGTCTGGTGTCTACTTCAGATATCAACATTGGTGCTATCAAACATCTGAAGAGACATAGGGAAATGGCTGCTGCTGACACTGAAGAAAGTGCTAAAGAAAGTCATGACATATACAGAAAAGAAGGTCTGAAGAATCAAATTCTATATCATCTAGACCCATTCAGTGTCAAGCTAAGGGAAATGATTGGTAGGCCTCCCTCACCCAACTCATCATCAATAAATCTTCAACCCAGGAAACCATCAGATTCAAAAATTCTAAAGTGGAAGTGCAACAAAGTCACCCACGAATTGACTCTGCTCAGGTCTGATGGAGATGTTCAACATATCAGCATGAATGATGCTTATGGGCTTAATGATAAAGATTTAGAAGATCTGCTGAGTCTTGAACTCGAAAGGGATGCTGAAGACCAATACTCTCTGAACTTTGAACTACAATTCAAAGGCCAAATCAGAGAGAAATTGATGAGGAATAAAGATCAACAATAAAGTCTAGATTTTGGCATCATCTGTTCTAGGGGGAGATTGTTGGGTTGCTATCGAACCCTTTGAAGAACAGATGATTGGAAAGCCAAAACAAGACTATCTTACTTGATCCATAATAATAATAAGTATATACACAGTTCCTAACTATTACAAGAAAGACATCAGCAGTTACTAAAGTACTGAAGATCTAACAACTGCTGAAGAGTCAAACAGCTGATAGCCAAAGTACTGAAGACCAAACAGCTGTTGATCAAACAGCTGTTGAAGCAAACCTCTGATGAAGTAAAGTACTGAAGACCAAACAGCTGTTGAGCAAACCACTGATGAGCAACTACTGATGAGCAAACAGCTGATGAGCAAAGGTCTGCTGAGGAAACCACTGCTGAGAAGATCTGTTGGAGTCAAACAGCTGTTAGGCTCCAACAGAGTTTTACAACTACTGAAGAACAACAGAGGTTACAACAACTGAAGACTATCAGAGTTTTACAACAACTGATGAAGAACTTAACAGCAGTTTCAGCAACAGCAGTTTCACCAACAGACTTTATTATAATAGAACAGTAGTGCTCTGTGTCAGTACTTTATCAGTCATTGTCTAGTATGGCTTAGTGCGATTGGTTAGCTGTATTTTGTAATAGTTTATTGGCTACTTGATCACGCTCCTAATATCCTGAAACCCTATAAATAGAACAGTTTCACAACTGTTCTATTGATCGCTTAGATCAATATTCATTAAAGGATATTACTGAGTGATCAAGGGCTGAGGGGGAGCTGTGTACTTGTACTGTTTAATCTTATAAGTTTAATAAAAAGTATTTTAGTCATCAAAACAGTATTCCCCTTTGTTGTGATAATTTCCGCTGCATTTACATTCATACTTCATCCATTTCACTGTTACATTAATCATACATCACAACAATCAAGCCCTCTGATCCTAACAAGATTTTTTGTATTTAATATAATATATGAACTTTCTTTAAAATTAAACATAAGTGATTACAATTGATACATTACCATTCAGTTTTCTCCATTTTCAACACGAGTGAACTTAATCACATCATTAACACTTTGATGTGAATTATCTTTCCTTTCTTTCTTTGGCTGTTTGTGTTCTTTCAAAGTTGACTCAACATTATCTGTTGCTTCTCTTTTACTAGATTGGTTCATTTTCCTGCTGCAGTTGTTACCTAATTTTAGTTTACAATTTATAAAAATAATTAAGTAGTCAACATTTTAAATAGGATAAGTACCTGTTGATGTTTTGTAGAATACTCAATCTTCACTTGAGTTTCGTTTCTATAAACTGTTAGTTGCCATGTGTCATCATTAATAATTTTATGTGACACCCGGCAAACTCAGGTTAATAACATTGTTTGGGTCAAAGTCTACCTTAGCGAGTCACGCATACGTTATACTTAACTAGGTCGGTTGAGTCGTGTTACGGTTCGGGAGTCGTTACTACAACCTAGAGGATCGTTAGATGTCAGCCTATAACCAGGTAGGCAAGGATTGACGATTTGTAGAATCGTCGAACCTTAGTAAAAACACAAGTCTCGAGTCCCGGGGATTGGTGAATGAGTAAGAACGTGTTTGTTTCCATGGATTATGTGTTTATAATCTTTATGTGACTTGTTGGTATGTGTATACGTGTTTACATATGTTAAAACGGTGATTACACGCGATTGCATGACATTATAGGTGATTGCGCAGCTTAAGGGGCGATTGGGAGCCTTAGCAGGCGATTAGGCCTAATCGCTAGCTAAGGAGGGCGATTAGCTTCCCTAATCGCCTGGTAGTGCTGCACAATCGCCTGACGTGTTTTAAACGACTAGAAACGCCTATAAATACCACCCTTGACTTCCAAAACACCCCTAGTGCAACCCTAGCCGTCCCATAACATATCCCAACTCACAAACACCCTCTGGAACACGTTTTTGCATCAAAACACACATTCTCAAGCCTTACACATCAATTTCTCATAAACCCAAGGTGTGTTCTTCATCCCCAAACCTTTGAATGATTATGTTTTGCTCCCTAAAGGTCCAGACCTGATTTTTTAACCTTTGTGTCTTTGAAAACCTATTAAAATCGTTTTTAAACAAGTCCAAACCATTATGCATGTTGTATGTGTTGAATATGATTAAAATATAGGATTTTTATGATTTAAAAAGGGTTGTTATTGTGTTGTTAAGGTGTTTACAGCTTGTTTGTATTAGGATGATGATGTCTTAGGAGTTTAGATGGTTTTGAAAGTGTATTGGGGATATTTGGTATTTTGACCCATTTGAATGACCTTGAATGATTTTGAATGATATGAGGTGTTTTGCTAGTTGTATGATGTTAGGGTTTGTTATAGAATGATGCTAGAGCAGTAGGGAATGATCGGACAACGTTGTTACAGGATGAAATCTGAGTATTTGCTATTTAGGGTAAAAGTTGTGCATGTTGATGTGATGTTTTCATGCTAAGAGTACTATTTTGGGAAAATGCTTGCATTTGGGACTGGTAGAACGATGATAAGCTAGGGGTTTTGCTTGAAATATGTTTGATATTGTTGTATGATTGATATTTGGTGTTTCCACACGTTCCGGATCTGATTTGGAGGGTTAAACGCGCGAAAAACCGGAACAGCCCTGCAGGGGGCGATTGGGGACCCTAATCGCCTATGATATAGGCGATTGGGAGCCCAATCGCCTGCTAAGGGAACCTAATCGACATTGTGGTAGGCGATTGGGGGCCTAATCGCCTTCATGGCATGCGATTACGATCCTAATCACTAGTTAAGCCCTGAATTGCATACCTTATGACCCTAATCGCCTGTTAAGCACCAGAATAGGCCTAATCACCTATGTTAAGGGGCGATTAGCCTCCACAATCGCCTGTTGACCTCCCTAATAGCTAGTTGACCTTTTCTAATCGCCTGTACTGCTGCTGTAAGTTTATTTTGGCATTCCGAGACCCGATTTGACACCTAGGAACATGCTAGGAACCCCGTATCATACCTAGTAACTTGGTGACACGTGCTCAGACTTATTTATGTGTCGTTTGAACTATGTGCTAGACTTGTTGAACATTAACACATGTTAAGCATGATTGCATGATTTGTATGACTTAGAGTACAAGGATAACACGTGGAGTCTCGGGTCACCAATGGGATGTCGAGTCTTGTACATTTGGTCAGTTTAACAGTCAACGTGTTTTCAAACGAACCTGGTTATGGTCTGGACATCTAGGGACTAACTAACCTACGGGTTATTAGTCTAAGTACTTGTAACTGTCATATGTTAGGTCGCCGCTTTACGGGGCTAGCATAGCTTGCTGATTTTAATCATTAATCGAAGTAACGCAACCTAATGTGAGTTCACGGCCCCACTTTAACTAGTTTTACTTTTGGGGGAGAAAACATGCGTTAAACTTGTGTTTGGTAACAACTTTCATACTATGGGTTACTTTGGGTTACTATACGATCTTTGGAAGTCCCGGGGGAAACCATGAATGTGCGGTGTAGCACAATGGGGAAATGTGGATAAATCTATTGGGCGTGACCTGCCCCACTCATCGGCTTGGAGCCGTGCGGGTGCATATTGTCTCAAACAGGAACGGTACATTATTCGGGCAATGCTTCTGGGTTTGCGAGTTAGTAATGGTTTTCCAATCGTAGTAGTGACAAAACATACGCCTAGCTAGCGTACTTTGGTTTACATATTTGCATAGTATGGACAGGGTGAACTTGGTACTTTTATTTCAAACCTGTGAACTCACCGGCATTTTGTGCTGACGTACTTTTGGCATGTTTTTCTCAGGTCGCTAAGGTAGCATTCCAGGACTAGGGCGCACGCGTCTAGTTTAGGATTCATGTTTTCGTATGTTGAACGATTTGGATTACTTTTGGATTTTGGGTTTGTAAACAAAGCTTCCGCTACTGTTTAATGGTTTTAAACTTATGTTTTTAAATATGCATGCGTTCATATAGTGTTGTTTATTGTGACCGTTGACTTGGATCCTGGTTTGTCACGCGCCTCGCGGTAAAACCCTGCAGGTGGAATTTGAGGGTGTGACAGATTGGTATCAGAGCTAATGGTTATAGTGAACTAGGGCTGCATGTAGAGTCTAGACTATAGCCGAGTCGCACACACACTAGACGGTCACATGGTACTAGACGTCATAGTGAGTAACATATGGGCTTGTCGGGGTGTCTTTAAATCATCAAACTCTTTGTGTTACATCATCCGCTCTTCTGTGTATTAGGCTGCTATTTCCTTAGGTAGTGTGGTGTATTGGAGTGATTTGTGTACTTCTGAGATCTCTCCAAGGCTCGGACATCTCCCCTTCGTACTCCAATAAACCCACTCGCCCCTGAACTGCCGTGACATTTATGTCATTGCGGTGTACGGCTAAGCATCCGTGTCCGGTGACTTGAACTTTAAACTAGGAGAACACTAGGAGGACCATGTAGAGCGGTTTATCATTTCGGGTGCACACGAAATCTTAAACCGAAATGCATGAAAGCCCTAGTGAGCTCTGGGTTTGAATGGATGGTTCTGGATTGGATCTAGCTTTGATTATGTGAACACTAGTGGTTGTCACTAGCTGAGAATCTGAACTTTCCCTCGCTCTTGTTGCCAGAATCATGTCTGGAGTTCGCGGTGGACGTAGAGGCGGTGGTCGTACCGGTGGACGCGATGGTGGCGGTGGTCGTGGAGGTGTGAACCTAACTCAGGAGGATCTGAACAACTTGCTGCAGGCTGCCTTTCAGGCAGGACACAATGCCCATGGCGGTAAGTTTGCCTCGCTGTGAGCATGGTATCTTTCTTTTGTGGTTTTCTTACGTGTTTCGTTTCAGGTGGTGTTGTTAATCCACCCCCAGTTATGTGCACGTACAAGATGTTTCGGGACTGTAAGCCCCATGATTTCTCTGGCACTGAGGGGGCTGTGGGCTTGCTCAAGTGGCTGGAGAAGGTGGAGTCGGTGTTCTTGATGTGTAACTGTCTTCCTGAGGATCGAGTCAAGTATGCTGCCGCGCTCTTCCAGGATGTTGCTTTGACCTGGTGGAACTCTACTACTCGAAACATGGGTTTGGGGGAGGCTTACGCCATGCCGTGGGAAAATTTTGTTCAGCTTTTGAAGAGAGAGTACTGTCCCAGGGAAGAGATTCAGAAGTTGGAACATGAGGTTTGGAACCTCAAGATGGTTGGGTCCAAAATTGAAGAGTACACTGTGAGGTGTAATGAGTTGGCGGTGCTGTGTCCTGATTTACACGTACCAGAATACAGGAGGATCGAGCATAACATTTCGGGGTTAGTACCAGAGATAGCAGGGTTGGTGGCCGCGGGAAATCTTCCTACTTATGCAGATGTGGTTCGGTCGGCTCATAGGATGACTAATCTGGAGGTGAATGAGGGTATTCTGCCTGCCCGTGGTGCGACTGTCAAAGCTCCGGAGAGTAACAAGCGCAAGTGGGATAATGTTGGTAAGGGTTCAGCATCAGCTCCGTCACAGCAGGGTAAGAAGTATGATGTTGGGGGTTCTTCTTCTTCGGGCTCTAAACAGGGTGGGTATGATGGGAAACTTCCAAAGTGCAACAAGTGTGAACGGCATCATCAGGGGAACTGCGACCGTGCTCGTTGTCATCGCTGCCAGCAGATTGGGCGTTTTGCTAAGGATTGTAGGGTGAATCTTTCGTCTTCTCAGGGTCGTACTGTTGTCCCTACTCCTGCTGCTCAGGGGACTTCGGGGAAACAGGGTTGTTTTAATTGTGGTGAGGCTGGTCATTTCAAGAGGGACTGCCCGAAACTGAAGCAGGGCGGGGATGTGAAGAACGGGAACGGTAACGGTAACGGGAACAGTGGGGGCGGTGGCAGGAACGCACGCGCCTTTGTCATTGGAGCCGTGGAGGCTAAACAGGATCCCGACACAGTTACCGGTACGTTCCTTCTCAATAATCGCTCTGTTACTGTTTTGTTTGATTCCGGTGCCGATAAAAGTTTCATATCTTTGGAAGTTAGCCGATTGTTAGATATAGTGCCCGTTCCCTTAGAGGCTAAGTATTTGATCGAGTTGGCTGACGGTAAGAAGATTGAGGCGACTTGTGTCCTTCGGGAGTGTCACCTAGAGTTGTCGGGTTTGTCTTTCCCCATCGACCTTATGCCTGTACCCTTGGGTAGTTTTGATGTCGTTGTAGGCATGAATTGGTTATCGTTGTATTGTGCGGAGATTTTTTGTTTCGACAAGGTTATTCGGATTCCCCTCTCAGATGGAGAATTTCTTTCGGTACATGGTGAGAAGAGCGGTGCTCCGCTAAGTCTCATCTCCAGCATGAAAGCCCTTAAGTATCTTCGTAAGGGTTATTCGGCCTTTTTGGCACTTCTTTCTGTTCCCCTACCGATGAGAAGAAGATCGAGGATATTCCTGTGGTTCGCGAATTTCCTGATGTTTTTCCTGATGATTTACCTGGTCTTCCTCCCCATCGTCAGGTTGAGTTCGGTATTGATCTTATACCGGGCGCAGCTCCTATTGCTCGGGCCCCATACCGTCTTGCACCTCCCGAGATGCAGGAATTATCTAGCCAGTTGCAGGAACTCTCGGATAAGGGTTTCATCAGGCCGAGTTCTTCCCCTTGGGGAGCCCCGATTTTGTTCGTGAAGAAGAAAGATGGAAGCCTTCGGATGTGTGTGGATTACAGAGAGCTGAACAAGGTGACCATCAAGAACCGTTATCCTCTTCCTCGCATTGATGATCTCTTTGACCAGCTCCAGGGTTCTAGCTACTACTCCAAGATCGACTTATGGTCCGGCTACCACCAGTTGCGCGTACAGGAAGCTGATATTGCGAAGACTGCCTTTCGTACACGTTATGGCCATTTCGAGTTCCTGGTCATGCCTTTCGGTCTCACTAACGCACAGGCGGTTTTCATGGATTTGATGAACCATGTGTGCAAACCTTATCTTGATAAGTTCGTCATCGTGTTTATTGATGACATCCTGGTTTACTCCAAGAACAAAGCTGAACATGAGGAACACTTGCGTTTAGTTTTGGAACTCTTGCGACGGGAACAGCTTTATGCTAAGTTCTCGAAATGTGACTTTTGGTTATGTGAAGTTCAATTCCTAGGGCATGTGGTTAATGAACTAGGGATTCATGTCGATCCGGCTAATATCGAAGCAATTAAAGACTGGGAAGCACCAAAGACGCCATCTGAGGTGCGGCAATTCCTAGGTCTTGCGGGTTACTACCGTCGTTTCATTCAGGGGTTTTCGAAGATCGCTCAACCCCTCACCTCTCTTACTCAGAAGGACAGAAAATTCGACTGGGGTGAACCGCAATAATCAGCGTTCCAAAAGCTGAA
Source organism: Ambrosia artemisiifolia (assembly GCA_032199755.1). Classification (NCBI taxonomy): domain Eukaryota; kingdom Viridiplantae; phylum Streptophyta; class Magnoliopsida; order Asterales; family Asteraceae; genus Ambrosia; species Ambrosia artemisiifolia. Next base: position 31,921,851 of record CM063527.1, on the reverse strand, counting down.
GTCCAAACTTTGTTCTGTTCCTATTCTATCCTTGCCTGAGGGCACTGAGGACTTCGTTGTTTACTGTGATGCTTCGATTCGGGGTCTCGGTTGCGTGTTAATGCAACGCGAGAAAGTGATTGCCTACGCTTCTCGTCAACTCAAGGTTCACGAGAGAAACTATACCACCCATGACTTAGAGTTGGGTGCAGTGGTGCTCGCGTTGAAAATTTGGAGGCATTACTTGTACGGTACCAAATGCACCATCTACACCGATCACAAGACTCTCCAGCATATTTTCGACCAACAACACCTGAATATGCGACAGCGTCGCTGGGTTGAACTCCTGAACGACTATGACTGCGCCATTAAGTACCATCCTGGCAAGGCGAATGTGGTGGCAGACGCCTTGAGCAGGAAGGAATCAGCAAACCCTCGGCGCGTTCGGGCGTTGCAACTCACTATCCACTCTTCTCTCCCTGACCAAATCCGTTCTGCGCAGCTAGAAGCTTTGAAGGAGGAAAACCTTAAAGCTGAGACCATGCACGGTGCTGATAAGCACCTCGAGCAAAGGCCTGACGGCTTACACTACTTCGCAGAACGCATATGGGTTCCATTATTCGGGGGATTGCGGGAGCTTGTCTTGGATGAAGCTCACAAATCCCGGTATTCTATTCACCCTGGCTCGGACAAGATGTACCAAGATCTAAAGGTACTCTACTGGTGGCCAAACATGAAGGCTGACATAGCCTCCTACGTGAGCAAATGCTTGACCTGTGCCAAGGTCAAGGTGGAGTATCAGAAGCCTTCTGGTCTCCTGCAACAACCTGAAATTCCTGAATGGAAGTGGGAAAGGATCACGATGGACTTTGTCACTAAACTACCTAAGTCACCTAGTGGTTGTGATAAGATATGGGTGATTGTGGATCGGTTGACGAAATCAGCCCATTTTCTTGCCATTAAAGAAACCGACACTATGGATCGTTTGGCTCGTCTCTACCTTAAGGAGGTTGTTTCTAAGCACGGAGTGCCGGTTTCTATCATTTCGGATCATGATTCTCACTTCACTTCGCATTTTTGGAAATCTTTACACAAAGCTTTGGGTACCCAGCTGGACATGAGTACAGCTTACCACCCACAAACTGACGGTCAGAGTGAACAAACAATTCAAACCTTAGAAGACATGCTTCGGGCATGTGTGATTGATTTTGGCAAGAGTTGGGAGATTCACCTGCCGTTAGTGGAGTTTTCCTATAACAACAGTTACCATGCGAGTATCAAGGTAGCTCCGTTCGAGGCTCTATACGGGCGGAAATGCCGGTCTCCTCTTTGTTGGGCTGAGGTGGCTGAGAGTTAACTCACTGGGCCTGAGCTAGTGGACGAGACTTCGGAAAAGATCGTACAGATTCGTAACCGTTTGGCGGCGGCGCGGGATCGACAGAAGAGTTATGCTGATCGATGTCGCAAACCTTTAGAGTTCCAGGTTGGGGACAAGGTGCTTTTGAAAGTTTCACCATGGAAGGGCGTCATACGCTTTGGAAAGCGTGGCAAACTTAACCCTCGGTACGTTGGACCGTTTGCAATCCTGGAACGGATTGGACCAGTGGCATATCGACTTGATTTACCGGCGGAGCTCGGTAATGTGCACAACGTCTTCCATGTGTCTAACTTGAAGAAATGCCTGGCTGACGAATCTCTCATTGTTCCACCAGAAGAGATCAGGGTTGACGATCGTCTTCGCATTGTGGAGGAACCTGTTGAGATCCTCAATTACAAGATTCGTAGTCTTCGTCGGAGTAAAATCCGCATTGTTAAAGTTCGCTAGAACTCGAACCGTGGACCGGAATACACTTGGGAACGTGAGGATCAGATGAAGTCTAAGTATCCTCACCTCTTTCCTAAGCGCGCTTTTGAATCGAGGCATGTTACTATTGCAGCTGAATGAATCTCGGGGCGAGATTCCTTCTAACGTGGGGATGATGTGACAACTCGGGTAAATTCTCTCTTTTGGTTTCTATCTTTTGTCGTTTTCTTTTCGACTTGTGTTAATTTTCGGGATGAAAATTCTTTTAACGTGGGGATGATGTGACACCCGGCAAACTCAGGTTAATAACATTGTTTGGGTCAAAGTCTACCTTAGCGAGTCACGCATACGTTATACTTACCTAGGTTGGTTGAGTCGTGTTACGGTTCGGGAGTCGTTACTACAACCTAGATGATCATTAGATGTCAGCCATTAACCAGGTAGGCAAGGATTGACGATTTGTAAAATCGTCGAACCTTAGTAAAAACAGAAGTCTCGAGTCCCGGGGATTGGTGAATGAGTAAGAACGTGTTTGTTTCCATGGATTATGTGTTTATAATCTTTATGTGACTTGTTGGTATGTGTATACGTGTTTACATATGTTAAAACGGTGATTACACGCGATTGCATGACATTATAGGTGATTGTGCAGCTTAAGCGGCGATTGGGAGCCTTAGCAGGCGATTAGGCAGGCTAATCGCCTATAGTGACAGGCGATTAGGCCTAATCGCTAGCTAAGGAGGGCGATTAGCTTCCCTAATCGCCTGGTAGTGCTGCACAATCGCTTGACGTGTTTTAAACGACTAGAAACGCCTATAAATACCACCCTTGACCTCCAAAACACCCCTAGTGCAACCCTAGCCGTCCCATAACATATCCCAACTCACAAACACCCTCTGGAACACGTTTTTGCATCAAAACACACATTCTCAAGCCTTACACATCAATTTCTCATAAACCCAAGGTGTGTTCTTCATCCCCAAACCTTTGAATGATTATGTTTTGCTCCCTCAAGGTCCAGACCTGATTTATAAACCTTTGTGTCTTTGAAAACCTATTAAAATCGTTTTTAAACAAGTCCAAACCATTATGCATGTTGTATGTGTTGAATATGATTAAAAGATAGGATTTTTATGATTTAAAAAGGGTTGTTATTGTGTTGTTAAGGTGTTTACAGCTTGTTTGTATTAGGATGATGATGTCTTAGGAGTTTAGATGGTTTTGAAAGTGTATTGGGGATATTTGGTATTTTGACCCATTTGAATGACTTTGAATGATTTGAATGATATGAGGTGTTTTGCTAGTTGTATGATGTTAGGGTTTGTTATAGAATGATGCTAGAGCAGTAGGGAATGATCGGACAACGTTGTTACATGATGAAGTCTGAGTATTTGCTATTTAGGGTAAAAGTTGTGCATGTTGATGTGATGTTTTCATGCTAAGAGTACTATTTTGGGAAAATGCTTGCATTCGGGACTGGTGGAACGATGATAAGCTAGGGGTTTTGCTTGAAATATGTTTGATATTGTTGTATGATTGATATTTGGTGTTTCCACACGTTCCGGATCTGATTTGGAGGGTTAAACGCGTGAAAAACCGGAACAGCCCTGCATGGGGCGATTGGGGACCCTAATAGCCTATGCTATAGGCGATCGGGAGCCCGATCGCCTGCTAAGGGAACCTGATCGCCTATGTGGTAGGCGATTGGGGGCCTAATCGCCTTCATGGCATGCGATTACGATCCTAATCACTAGTTAAGCCCTGAATTGCATACCTTATGACCCTAATTGCCTGTTAAGCACCAGAATAGGCCTAATCGCCTGTGTTAAGGGGCGATTAGCCTCCACAATCGCCTGTTGGCCTCCCTAATCGCTAGTTGACCTTTCCTAATCGCCTGTACTGCTGCTGTAAGTGTATTTTGGCATTCCGAGACCCGATTTGACACCTAGGAACATGCTAGGAGCCCCGTATCATACCTAGTAACTTGGTAACACGTGCTCGGACTTATTTATGTGCTGTTTGAACTATGTGCTAGACTTGTTGAACATTAACACATGTTAAGCATGATTGCATGATTTGTATAACTTAGAGTACAAGGATAACACGTGGAGTCTCGGGTCACCAATGGGATGTCGAGTCTTGTACATTTGGTCAGTTTAACAGTCAACGTGTTTTCAAACGAACCTGGTGGCAAGGTGACGTAGGGTTTTTCGTGTACCCTTATCAAAAGAATTTATATTTAGCAACTTCTAGACTTACAAACAAATGCAAATAGGGAAGTAGGGTTATCGAACCACGAAGAATGGGTGGAAAGCTTGAAGGCGAATATGCTAGATTTTCATGTCACGATTTTTATCGCTTAAGACTTGTAAATTCATCATCTTAGCATATTCTTTGTCTTCTTTATCATTCTCGTTATTGTAGCTAAATCCCGGTTAAACTGTAAACAAATGCACACAAAACAAACGAATTAAACTATAAAGATATGGACCTTTCGGCCTCACATCACACCCCCACACTTATCTTTTTCAGTCCGTGAAAAACACTTCAAAATAAAACAAACATAAATATAGTCGTGTAAAATATATCCTACTTAAAATTCAAAATCATACCTTATTTGCGAAAGCATTAGATGTGTTAATTCAACAAGTCAAAAAGATATTTCTTTAAAAACCAAATTTACGTGATCAAGTTTAATAATCTTTTGAACTTACTTATACGTACACACCCCTCACAATACTCGCTCCTCTCGGTATAATATCTGGATTAGCATAAAATGTGCTAATGTTATTCACTCCAAAGCAAACCTGAAACTTGTTAATATAAATTTGTAAAGTTATCACACTAGGATAAAAATGCACAAAAATATGATAAGGACTTATGGTTTTGGGCTTTGGGTAAAGGTAGGATAGAAGTGGGTAAAAAGGTTGTAAAGATAAAATGGGTAAATGGGTGAAATCGAATTTAAATAATTCCTTATTTCGAACAACTTAAAACTATAACATTGTCGAATAAATATCGACTTATGATATAAACTAATAACATATACTTCTTTTGATTTTTTTATATGTATCTCTCTCTTCTTTTCTTTTTCTTTTTCAACGAATCAATACAATACAAATAAATGAATACAACTTGGATTTTTTTCATATTCGGTACAAAATGGGTTTAGGTAAATTGGGTAATATGTGGGTTTAAAAATGAAAGGGGTAAAAGGCTCAACATATTGTGACTAGCGGTGATATGTTATATAACGGTTTTAACACGAAAAATGGTGTGAAATGAAAAGGTTTTTCTAAGTTTTGCCTTATCATATATTAGTGCATAATTAAGCATGTATAAACTAGACAAATTTTGTAACAAGTAACAAGCGGCTTTACACTCAACAATGAAAATATATATGTAAATATGTGTATGTAAAGTGTAAAAGGCTCAAAATCTCACCAAAGTAGGATAAGGTTACCGACATGTACCTATAATTATCTTCACTAAATTGTTAAACTTGATCAAATAAATCTATATATTTCTTAAAAATACATGTTGAAAACGGTTCATATTACTAACACAATTTAAAGTATGATTAAGAATTTACATTTCGGACGATCTAATTTTTGACCAAAGTTGATTTTTAATGTTTGTTTTTAATGTTTAAGAGGAACTTATTTTTCAACAAAAATTTTTAAATACACTCAAAAATATATTTCCCCACCCCCACACTTAAGTTTGACATTGTGCTCAATGTAAAAATGGGAAAAGAAAAATAAGCAAACCAAAGAACTAGAACGACTCCCCTTTTTGATATGATCATGTATATGAAGTCGTGTCTTCCAAAATTTCCATTCCGCTTGTATAGCATTCCATTCGCAAGCACAATAGATGATAGTTCTCTCAAGCACACAATAATATAAGATAAAACACACCAAGAATGTTAAACACACCAAAAATAAAAACATAAATAAATAAACATCACAATCCAATCCATAATCCCACAAAACCCAAAAATAAAATATATAAACCAACTGTATCAAAAATAAGAGAGAGTATGAAATACAACCATAAATCCGAGCTAATCAGCAGCAGTAGAATCATCATTATGTCGAGGCTCGCTCGCTGAAGCTCCCTGATCTGGTGGCTGAAAGTATGCAGGAACAGTAACACCCTGACTCTCCATCATATGTCGTATAGCACGAGCCATCAGATCATGTCTCTCTTTGCTCTCTCTCTCCTACTCTCCTCTATCTCTCGCCTCATCTCCTCCGCCCTCTGATAGATCCTCGTAAATAGCTGATCTCGAAGATCAGTCAGTGAATCAACTGGAGGAAGTGGCTGAGTCGGCTCAATGGCGGCATAACAGTAGGCTCAAGTCGAGCTGCCGCAGCTGCCGATGACTCAGCCTGATCAGTAACAGGGCGCGGCCGACGTGGCTGTCGCGCCCGAGGCACCTCGCTCCAGCGAATCGGATCGTATGGAGGACACATATCAGAGGCCCTCATCTCATCCAAACTGTATGGGTCCGTCCCAGGACCTGAAGTAAGCAACTCCCTAGGATAACGCTCAAAAACTCCCAAACTAGCTGCTAACTGCCCAATGTAGGGCCCATCTCCAATCGTACATCGCGTCCCGAACGTCGTCCCTTCGTCAGGGACGTAAGGAGAACGGTCGCGATGTTGCCCTCAGTACCGGTCACAATCGAATGTAGAACAAAGAGATCCCTGTAACTACACTTATCCTGCCCGTCATGACGGGCAAGGATAGTGCAGGCGATTATCCGATGTAGATAACGGATCACCGGATCAACGATATGGGTCACAGGGAGGCTTTGAACATACTGGCGATCTCCAATCGTATCCCAGAAATCCGCAAGACGCGGCTGTGACATCCCACGAGTAGGAGCAGTGTCCGTCTGAACTCCCCTCAGCAGCTGCTCAAATGCCGGTGCCCTCGCCTCATCATCAGTATATAATCCAGTATGGACGGCGAAAGTAGGCACCGACATCGAATGTACCCTCCTGCCTAAAAAAAATGTAACCGCGTCATCTGCAAGGAACTCACCTGACAGGAACTTCACAGTCGAGTGAAACTCGACTGTGAGCTCTCGGTACTGCATCTCCTCCGGAGTCAATGCACGCAACCACCTCTGGCCCAGCATCTCTTTCAGTCGATCCTCTGCCCCAAGGAGTCCTAAGATACCCCAATGAAACGTCCTATGGCACAGTGGGTCGTATCGATGAATCTCTGCAATCTGTCGTACTCCCACATCCCCTCCTGAAATCTCAGCAGAGTATGCTCCTCTAAAACCCGATCATCTAGAGGAATCGGCTGCGCACCTGCTGCAGGAAGAACCTCTGGTGCTGCATACTGTATCTGGCGTGGGGGTCTCGCTTGTCGTGGGCGTCCACGTTCCATATCTGAACAACATAATAAGACAAACAACAAATCAGATAAAAGCACCTCATATTATTTTTATAATTTTTAAATTTTTAAATGTTTTTGTATTTTTTGTATTTTTAACAAACGTAAAAATAAAACAAACAAATGATCGTATAGCATTTTGGTCGCGACCATTGTGAAAGTAACACAAAAACAAACAAAATTAGAAAAAACTGAAAAATTCGGGATACCTGTTTTGTAATTTCAATATCCAGACCGACTTCGCCCAAATGGAGATTGAGTATGGGCGAAGCGATCTAATGTCCTGTTTAATATCCAAAACAACAAGTATTCCCAATCGACTCCCTAAAATGGACTCTAACATGCAACAATTTTAAAAACACTAACTATTATTATCTAATCAATCAAACAATCATAAAAAAAACTAAAAGTTGCTAAACAAGGCTGGACGCATAATTACCAACAATGCACCAATTATGAAGTAAAGTACCCACCCCCACACTAAAGCGTTGAATTGTCCCCTATTTTTATCAACAATTATCAATGACAACCTATGGTGACTAACAAGCACCTACCAATTATCCACCTCGCATGAATATAGCTATCAACACATTGATCAATCAATAACATGCAAATATCCTAACCAATTGAGCTAACTAATTAACCAAGTAATAATCGCAACATAATTCAAAACGCCTAAATAATAATAATTGTCATTAAAATAAATTAGGGCGAATGAATATGTACCGAATGTGCGAACTAATCTGGGCTAAATAATAACAAAATCAACTAGACCCACGAATCGAACACGAACTCAAACAGCGAACTGTCCGGTTAACAAGGGTGGCTGTGAATAGTGGTGGTGAACAGTGGCGGGCGGTGGTTGAAGGGTTGAAGGTAACAGATGGTGGTGATGACGAAGATGATGACGGATGATGGCTGTGGTGGTGGTGTTCGAAGGTGGTGGTGCTGTGGTGGTGAATGGTGGTTGGTGAAGGTGGTTTGTGGTGATGAAGATGGATGATGGATGAAAGGAGGGTGCTCGGGGGTGGTGTGAATGATGGTGGTGGTGATGTTGTGGGTTGGGGAAGACGATCAACAGGGTTTTGTTATTTTTTTTCAAATTTTTGAGGGTTGTCTCGGACCGTGTGGGAATTAAGAATCCTGAGGCAGTACGCGTGGATTATTTAATTCATGATTCAAAAAAATTCGGTCGGACCGCGATGGAAATAATAATTCCCAGGCTATCCGCGATGGACATAAAAAATAAGAGTGTTAACAGAAGTTGTTTGTTGCTGCTGCCCAGCCCCAATTTAACCCAAATTGACCCATTCTACTCAAATATCAACCAAAACCTATCCGTTTTAACTTCCGTAGACCTAAGACTTACCCGGAATCCATTGCATGTCCAAAGCGCTTCCCTAAATGCATCCTAATCCTTGTAAAACTCAACAACACATGAAACGACCAAAACGACGAAAATACCAAAATAAACACACAAATATATACAAACACACGCACACACGCTCAAACCTGAAAAAATGGATTTTTTAAGTTGGAAAGCTTTGCGAAAAGCTTCCCGGTTCGGCATGTGTTTCCAAAATTCCGTTTCCATCCCATATCGTGTTCGTGGAATGGCATGTCGCTCCATACTTTGACTCACCCCTTGAGTCAACTCCCTTCTCATTCTCAACACACGGATTAAAAAAATTATCATTAAAATTCAACTTAATTTCCCGTGCATCCACATCCATAATTCGGACCGTTCCTTCCACACAATTAATCTTTGCTTGTGTGGTCGCCAAAAACGGTCTACCCAATATAATCAAAGGTGGTGTGTCCGGTGGGTTGGGCACATCATCTAGGACTAGTAAATCGATTGGGTACATGCATCCCTTTATCTTAACAAGCATGTCCACTAACATCCCCCTCGGTTGTGAAGCTTTTCCATCCGCCAATATGACATTAATATTTGTTTCTTTTGAAGGCCCAAAATCATATTGGTCATATAAGCGACCGGGAAGGATGCTAAAGCATGCTCCATGATCCATTAATGCCTCCTTTATGTTAAAACCTTCAATTTCAATAGGAATCAAAGGCATTCCCGGATCTTGGAGCTTGGGTGGACATTTACCCAACAACACGGCTCGAGCAAGTTTGGATAGATGTAATGTTTTTAATGGCTTGCTCGGCCGGTTTTCATCCTCATTCTTGTCTTGAATGGGATTTTCTTTCACAACATTAAGCAATGGTTGTTTAGGTATAGTCGGTTTTATATCAACATTGCTTTCAATCTTATCATTTATGAATCTTTCACAAAACATTTTTTTTAAGATTTTTATGTTTAAGTTGTGAAAGTAAATCGCGTTCATCTTCACAATCCACAAGAATAGGTGCCAAAGTTACCGAGTTGATCCACGCATTCTTTAACTTAGAAGTTGATGCTTGATGCGCGGGGTTAACCATGGTGTCACTAGGAAGCTTACCCTCGGGTTTCTTACATTCGGACACATCTCCCGCAACTTGACTGTCACACCCTCAAATTTCCACTGCGGAGTTTTACCGCGAGGTGTATGACATACCAGGATCCGAGTCAACGGTCACAATAAACGACAACTATATGAATTCAATTTACGTTTGAAACATTTATTCATTATGAAAGAGTTACCAAATACAGCGGAAGCAATTTAAGTTTACATTTCCAAATTCACTAGGAAATAAGTTATGTTGTGAAAACAATGTTTGACAACCATGCATACTTAATATGAGACGTTGTGGGACTCCAGTGCGCCTAAACCAGCTGCTACCTTAGATACCTGAGAAAACATGCTAGAGTTTGTCAACATAAAAATGCTGGTGAGTTCACAGGTTTAAGTTTAATGTTCCTTTCAATAAACCGGATTCACATACAATGCTCAAAAGTATTTATGTAACCCAAAAGTTTTAATCCATGGTTTCATATGTAACCAAAAGTTTAAACTGTATTTCCAATATCACGGCATTCACATACAATACTTAAAAGTATTTATGCAATCCAATTGTTTATAACAGTTATTTCCAAAATACCGGATTCAACATACAATACTCAAAAAGTATTTATGTAATCCAATTGTTTTAAACATTATTTTCAATATACCGGGATTCACATACAATACTCAAAAGTGATGTTAGCTAGACATCCTACAAGTTACTAAGCGTGTTGAATCATTGCTGACCATGCTTACAAGATATACCATATGGTAACGCCATAAGCACCCCGACATCCGGAGACACCACCCGGAGCGTAAAGTTTGTAAAGTAACCGTTAGGACAATAATGCACCCGTTCGACCTCCAATCGACACGAGTGGGACTTGTCAGGCCCAATAGATCTATTCACATTCTCCCCGCTATGTATCCACATATTCATGATTCAAAAAGTTTTGGTGAAAGCACTTAGTTCCAAGTAATCCTTTAGTATTTATGTAATCCAAATGTTCAATGTTTAAACTGTTTGTAGTAGTATGTTTGTAATCCAAAAGTTCAAAGTTTAACTGTTTGTAGTAGCATGTTTCTCCCCCGATAAAAGTCAGTAAAAAAAGGGGCCGTGAAAACTCACCTTAGATTGCTTTGAGTTATAATCCAACTCCAAATGTGGAAATAGGCGAATTGCTAAAGATTCCCTATTTCAATGTTAAACTTATAAGTATTTGTTCAAGACTTCTCAACAAGCCTTTTGTTCAAAACTACACATAACTCTAATGTGCTAGTACGACTCAAGTATGACTACGTGTAGTAAGTTGACCCGACGACCCGTTGGTGAAAGTTTAGTTTTCATGTCAATACAAATAGTACACATCATCCACATATGTTCATATATCAATACATGCAACATACAAGTCAAGAAAACTACCAAACAAGCTCAAATACTGACTTTGTCAATTCTGTGATTTTTGGACAGATTCTGTGTCATCAAAACGATTTTTGATAAAATATCAAATCAACTTATTTGACTCTCAAATTTTTACAGGAGCTTCCCCTATGTTTGGTTGAAATGTCCATATTTTTATTTTACCATAAAAACCTTCCAAAAATTTACTAAAAATTCCCAAACACTGAAAGGTATAAAAACATAGCTGTTTGCGACAGTTTAGTAGATGATTTATTAAAAATCACTCGTTGATCCAATTGACCTGAATCCAATTGGAAAACATCAACCATTCTTGTATTTAGTTGCTCACCAAATTTCATAACCATAGGACTTATAAAACTCGAGTTATGACCTTTTAAAGTTGACTAAAATTTCCTGTCCGAAATCAGCTTTGACATTCAAGTTTGTATGACCTCAAATAAATAGCTAGACTTATCCAAATTTAACAAATTAGGACTTTCTGAAAAGCTTAGATTAAGTAGTATATCATACTATCAAAAACTATAACTTTTGTATTCCAAATCAGTAAGTTATGAGCTAAACAAAAACGTATTTCAAATCTGTCAAGTTTCTAATCTTCCATAAAACTTAATCAACAATGATTCTAACAACTCAAATCCATCAAAATCTCAACATGGTGATTACATCTAATTAGCCTATAATCAGATTCTTGTCAAAAAGATAATTATCCATAATCAAACTTAAGTTTATAACAAGATCTTTCAAGCTAAACTAATCTAACAAGATTAACATGAATCCTATTGTTTTATAAGCATAACAACATCATCTAAACATGTTTATCAAGCATGAATTTATTTTAGACATGTTAATAAGTTAGTTTATCAGATTAGAACATATATACACTTATGAACATAATCAAAATAGCAAGAATATAAGTTATACCTCAAGAACACACTTAAAACTTCTAGGAAATATGCAAAGATCTTCACAAGCTTTAACAAGACTTCAACTATGGATTAAGATTGATCAAGGGGCTTGAAAATCAGAGGTTTGAGGATTAAAATCGAGCAGAGGAGTTGTAAGAATGAAAAATGCGATCAAAACCAAGTTTTTATAAAGTTTTGAAAAGTAATCGTATTCCTTTCTGCCGCGGACCGCGGGAAGATTAACAATTCCCACGCGGTCCGCGGGGGAAAGTTAGGTCATTGTCTGCTGACTCTCGCGCGGACCGCGGAAGACTTTCTCTTCCCCACGCGGTCCGCGGGGGAGAGATAAATAGATTTTTAAAATTTTATTTTCTTTATTTAATTATTATGCAATAACTATGCAATAATACAAATATTTACCATTTTAGCAATCCATAAAAATATAAATTACTATTCCAGGTAATCTAGTAATTATTTCCACCAATCCCGGCCTATCCGGACTCGGTTACGTTAATTCACAGAATCTCAAATAATTACATAATTTACACATAGTATCACACAACTACGTTACCATATAAGTTTGTTAATGTTTCACCAACGTTTCGGGACTTACGACTCACGTGTGTGCTTACCAATGATCCTCCGAATCATCTAACTAACTTATCTAACCAAGTTAAGTTCGTTTAACCATACGTTTCACTAAGGTAGACTTATGTTATTACTACGAAAGTTATCAAAAATTTTCCGGTTGTCACATTATCCCCTTGTTGAAAGAATTTTCGTCCCGAAAATTATCAGAAGTCACTAGGAATGGAAAAATTTTTTTTTCCCAGTTTGCTACATTATCCCCTTGTTGAAAGAAATTTCGATCCGAAATTCAAATTTCAAGATACAAGTTCAAGTTCAGTGAACAAACATCCAATTAAACAATCACCAGACGTAATCTGTCATACAACCCTACAGGTTGTCCAGTATAACGTTATGGGGCACAACCGTAACCTGGCTGTCCAAAGTTTGTAACTGTTATGGCACAAATCCCAATGATTGTCCATTTCCTGTGATTACCCGTCTCTGTGCATTGTTTCAATCTGGATTCACCAACATCAAAGGATGTTGAATACGAGCGTCGAAAAGATATGGTGAACAAACATATGTTCCACCCAAGATGTAAAAAGAATGATAAACTGCACTCATATACAAATGAGCAGTTATAAACGTATGCTACTATCATGATCAAAGATAGTGTCAGATGGCATTTCATGCCAATAGTCTAGTGTTTGTATATACAGATGCGAGCCAGCTGCTCCATCTAAATAGGTTCGACAAAAGATACGGAAGTACGGGTTTTGACTAATCAATAACTGATACACCAACAAAAATCCAAATGTTGAAATTATTCGAGAAGGTTATCTCCAACCCAAAAGTTAGTCCTATGGTATCGATACCAAGTGATCCGAATTATCCAAATTCGTTAACCATTGCTCAAGAAAAGCAAAATAGAGAAGAACAACCGTACAAGTTCGATTAATGAAAGTCACCAGAATATAACAATTTCTGGAATTTTAACTGTGAGCTAAAGATCATAAGATCGAATTTATACAAGAACAAGAAAGCTCACAAGATCAAGTTTCATACACAACTGTTATCAAGATAACAATTATCACGGCAGGTTAAAATGGATGATAATGAACATAAGGAAAACGATAGGTAAAGCATTAGCAGCTTCAAGTTGAGCAGCCATACTGGCTAGTTGTTGGTTCAGCAAAGTTATAGTTTCCTCATGCATGGAAATTTGTTCTTGCTGATTACTATAATTCTCATCCATTTCCTCAAGTCTGTGTTCAAGGCTATTACACCTTCTCCTTAACTGAGATAAATCAGTTTCGAGTTCCTGAATGCGAGATGATTGATCATGGGTTCCAGAGGTTTTATCTAATGCTGCTACGGCATTTTGAAGAGTTTTAATCTGCTCTTCCTGACGTGAACACCTACAGGTCAAAGTGGTCAAAGCTTGGTTAACTACTTTACTGGATAATACATAATCAGGTGTGGTGGTTGATGATTCTCCTGTTCCAGAACTTATACCTTCCTCCTGTGCCCACTCTCTCAATTGCCTTGAGATATAACTCCATCCACCATCATTAGGTTTTAATCTTTTGGGTGAGGACTCAACTTCCTCAGGCTCGGCTATGTCCTTTCCGCTGGTCTCCCTAGACCTCTTAAGGCATTCACCTGACGCAGGTTGGATAGTTTGTATTGGTGGAGTCGTAGCATCACTGGAAGGCATAGGTGTTGGTAACGATATAGGCCTTAACGAAGGTGCCTGAGATGTTACCTCATCTCCTGAGTTAGAGTTAGAAGGAGTGGAAGTATTGCTTGCCATAAGACAGTAAGGTTGACAAATCGCTTGAACAAGTCCAAAGTTTTGAGGTGTTTATAATCAGGCAAGAATGGTTGAGTAAAAGTATGGGACTACTGAACAACGGTTCCTCCTTTATAGGTCTCAAAACAGAGATTTTTCTATTAAAATATTTAAAAATACTTTAAATGGATTACTCGCACTTTCCTTAAATATCGGTTTATTTTGTCCACAACTGCGCATTAACCCGACCAATGCTTAAATATAGAAACGATGGGACACCTCTTCACCTAAATCCTGTATAGGTGTAATGGTAGTGGGAATAAACTATAGAACGATTGTCTTCAAGCTACCGACGATTTGTGGTTCACGTTAGTGTATTTTCAAAATGATTTAGATTTGGTATTCACAATACAAAATCAAAAAAAAAAAAATGTAAACGTATGAAAGATAGTAGTTTTGAAAATGTTTAGAACCAAACGGATAAAGTTTTTCATTACTCCAAAAAGAAAACCAATGATGTTACAAAAGGTTAGAAGATGTTACCAAGGCTTGTTTGTTTCCTTTCTGGGCAGTTTCGCTTAAAATGACCGGCTCTTCCACATTCGTAACAATCCTTTAGATTAACCACACAATCCTTTTCTGAATGACCCATCTTACTACAACGTTTACAACGGAACCTGTTGCATTGACCCTTGTGATGATAGTTACAGCGATTGCATTTAGGATAATTACCAACATATGTTCCCCGTTTCTTGGAAAGTTTGGCTTTTCTCGATTCCTCTTGAGGTTTATCATTTTTCCTTTTTCGATTATTGCCGCCTTCCATGTTGTCTTTCTCCTGAGTTAAGTTATCAAAGGTATTGTTTCTAATAATGATTCTTAGATCTGTGTTGTTTGCAAGTGGAATGGGTGAAATGTTAGTTGGCACAAAAGGTTCGAGTGTGGATGGGGCAATCCCTGAGACATTCAATCCCATAAGTTCGGTAGATAGCACTGACATCCCGGAATTCATGTCTGACGAAAATAAAAGTCTAGAGGAATGATTTGAATTCATTCCCGAGGGATTAGTTTGTACAGGAGGAATACTGGAAACAGTGCCTCCAGAATTCAATGAAAGAGATTGGTTGGCAAGTGCCTCTGCCACTTTGGCATGAATTAAAGCTTGTAAATCTTCCAAAGTTATGCTGACGTATGTTTGTTGACCAGACATGATCCTATCATACATAACATAAGAATCATGAGATCTCAAATAATCACCAAAAGTTAGTTAGCAAGAATTGGAGTCCAAATTCGTAATGTAAGAGTTCGAATAGCAGTATACAGATAGGAACAATTTGTAATCCATACAAATATTAACTATGTTGACATCCAACCCGTCAACACAAAAAAAAAATGCCTACTCCAATCAGCACGAGTCTAGGAATAGAAAAGTTTGTACCGTCCACGAGTGAAATCATACTTCACAAAGATTTCTGTATACAACAGACTCTGCTAAAAGAACGAGAGGTTTGTTTCCAAAACACAAGAAGGATGTTATAAAAATAGCAATCCCAAATGAATCCTTGAAAAGTAATTAAGTAATCAATACTTAATATTAATAATGGTATGTGCTGACAAAGCACCAATGAATAATACGAATAGGATAGAAACTTAACTTACTCATGACTATGTGTTCAAACACAAAATTCACCAAGATTCTCATGTATCCCAACTTATGATTTCGTGTGCACCCGAAATGATAAATTGCCATACATGGTCCTCCAAGTGTGCTTCAAATTTGAATTTCTAGTCATAGTAAAATAATGAATACCAACAAAAGTTGTTATCTTGGAACATAATTCCGCAAAAGTGTGAGTAAAGATAGTGTGCAACAAGTGTGTCCATTGGAGTGTAAGAATGAAATGTTCGAAACTAGAGTTCAACTCCGGATCAGGCCGTAAAAGTCACTCCAATGTTCACCACTGCAAGATTAGATCCACCACTTGGTGTCTTCATCTTCACAACTTTGAAGAAGAAAGAATGCTAAGAATGACAAGGGGAAAAATAGGTAGAACAAACGTTACAACATGGGATAATGATATTGACAACACTAAAATTTAGTTAGTTCCCACATAATACGTCTCATAACTGTGTGACCGTCTAGTGTGTGACTCTCAGCTATAGTCTAGACTCTATATGCAGTCCTAGTTCACTATAACCATTGGCTCTGATACCAATCTGTCACACCCTCAAATTTCCACTGCGGAGTTTTACCGCGAGGTGTATGACATACCAGGATCCGAGTCAACGGTCACAATAAACGACAACTATATGAATTCAATTTACGTTTGAAACATTTATTCATTATGAAAGAGTTACCAAATACAGCGGAAGCAATTTAAGTTTACATTTCCAAATTCACTAGGAAATAAGTTATGTTGTGAAAACAATGTTTGACAACCATGCATACTTAATATGAGACGTTGTGGGACTCCAGTGCGCCTAAACCAGCTGCTACCTTAGATACCTGAGAAAACATGCTAGAGTTTGTCAACATAAAAATGCTGGTGAGTTCACAGGTTTAAGTTTAATGTTCCTTTCAATAAACCGGATTCACATACAATGCTCAAAAGTATTTATGTAACCCAAAAGTTTTAATCCATGGTTTCATATGTAACCAAAAGTTTAAACTGTATTTCCAATATCACGGCATTCACATACAATACTTAAAAGTATTTATGCAATCCAATTGTTTATAACAGTTATTTCCAAAATACCGGATTCAACATACAATACTCAAAAAGTATTTATGTAATCCAATTGTTTTAAACATTATTTTCAATATACCGGGATTCACATACAATACTCAAAAGTGATGTTAGCTAGACATCCTACAAGTTACTAAGCGTGTTGAATCATTGCTGACCATGCTTACAAGATATACCATAAGGTAACGCCATAAGCACCCCGACATCCGGAGACACCACCCGGAGCGTAAAGTTTGTAAAGTAACCGTTAGGACAATAATGCACCCGTTCGACCTCCAATCGACACGAGTGGGACTTGTCAGGCCCAATAGATCTATTCACATTCTCCCCGCTATGTATCCACATATTCATGATTCAAAAAGTTTTGGTGAAAGCACTTAGTTCCAAGTAATCCTTTAGTATTTATGTAATCCAAATGTTCAATGTTTAAACTGTTTGTAGTAGTATGTTTGTAATCCAAAAGTTCAAAGTTTAACTGTTTGTAGTAGCATGTTTCTCCCCCGATAAAAGTCAGTAAAAAAAGGGGCCGTGAAAACTCACCTTAGATTGCTTTGAGTTATAATCCAACTCCAAATGTGGAAATAGGCGAATTGCTAAAGATTCCCTATTTCAATGTTAAACTTATAAGTATTTGTTCAAGACTTCTCAACAAGCCTTTTGTTCAAAACTACACATAACTCTAATGTGCTAGTACGACTCAAGTATGACTACGTGTAGTAAGTTGACCCGACGACCCGTTGGTGAAAGTTTAGTTTTAATGTCAATACATATAGTACACATCATCCACATATGTTCATATATCAATACATGCAACATACAAGTCAAGAAAACTACCAAACAAGCTCAAATACTAACTTTGTCAATTCTGTGATTTTTGGACAGATTCTGTGTCATCAAAACGATTTTTGATAAAATATCAAATCAACTTATTTGACTCTCAAATTTTTACAGGAGCTTCCCCTATGTTTGGTTGAAATGTCCATATTTTTATTTTACCATAAAAACCTTCCAAAAATTTACTAAAAATTCCCAAACACTGAAAGGTATAAAAACATAGCTGTTTGCGACAGTTTAGTAGATGATTTATTAAAAATCACCCGTTGATCCAATTGACCTGAATCCAATTGGAAAACATCAACCATTCTTGTATTTAGTTGCTCACCAAATTTCATAACCAAAGGACTTATAAAACTCGAGTTATGACCTTTTAAAGTTGACTAAAATTTCCTGTCCGAAATCAGCTTTGACATTCAAGTTTGTATGACCTCAAATAAATAGCTAGACTTATCCAAATTTAACAAATTAGGACTTTCTGAAAAGCTTAGATTAAGTAGTATATCATACTATCAAAAACTATAACTTTTGTATTCCAAATCAGTAAGTTATGAGCTAAACAAAAACGTATTTCAAATCTGTCAAGTTTCTAATCTTCCATAAAACTTAATCAACAATGATTCTAACAACTCAAATCCATCAAAATCTCAACATGGTGATTACATCTAATTAGCCTATAATCAGATTCTTGTCAAAAAGATAATTATCCATAATCAAACTTAAGTTTATAACAAGATCTTTCAAGCTAAACTAATCTAACAAGATTAACATGAATCCTATTGTTTTATAAGCATAACAACATCATCTAAACATGTTTATCAAGCATGAATTTATTTTAGACATGTTAATAAGTTAGTTTATCAGATTAGAACATATATACACTTATGAACATAATCAAAATAGCAAGAATATAAGTTATACCTCAAGAACACACTTAAAACTTCTAGGAAATATGCAAAGATCTTCACAAGCTTTAACAAGACTTCAACTATGGATTAAGATTGATCAAGGGGCTTGAAAATCAGAGGTTTGAGGATTAAAATCGAGCAGAGGAGTTGTAAGAATGAAAAATGCGATCAAAACCAAGTTTTAATAAAGTTTTGAAAAGTAATCGTATTCCTTTCTGCCGCGGACCGCGGGAAGATTAACAATTCCCACGCGGTCCGCGGGGGAAAGTTAGGTCATTGTCTGCTGACTCTCGCGCGGACCGCGGAAGACTTTCTCTTCCCCACGCGGTCCGCGGGGGAGAGATAAATAGATTTTTAAAATTTTATTTTCTTTATTTAATTATTATGCAATAACTATGCAATAATACAAATATTTACCATTTTAGCAATCCATAAAAATATAAATTACTATTCCAGGTAATCTAGTAATTATTTCCACCAATCCCGGCTTATCCGGACTCGGTTACGTTAATTCACGGAATCTCAAATAATTACATAATTTACACATAGTATCACACAACTACGTTACCATATAAGTTTGTTAATGTTTCACCAACGTTTCGGGACTTACGACTCACGTGTGTGCTTACCAATGATCCTCCGAATCATCTAACTAACTTATCTAACCAAGTTAAGTTCGTTTAACCATACGTTTCACTAAGGTAGACTTATGTTATTACTACGAAAGTTATCAAAAATTTTCCGGTTGTCACATTGACCCATCTGCATATTCAAAGATTGAGTGGATTTTTCATTAACATCAAGTCTACGTTTAACAGATTGTAGTTCTTGTTGTATTTGTTTTAACACGGTCATCATTTCATTATCTCCTTGGTTTGATGGACCCGTGCTTTGGTAACTCTTTTGGTAACCACCATTATTTCCACCTTGGTAATTATTTTAATTATATTGTGTTCTTGGTGGAAATGATTGTTGGTTACCACTTTGTCTATTACCCTGAAATTAGGGTTGCTTTGATTGTTAGAGTTACCATAACTCAAATTAGGATGGTTTCTCAATCCGCCCTGGATTTGATTAACCTCCTCTGGTTTACCTACAATGCTAGGACAAGAGTCTGCAATGTGTCCTAGCTCTCCACAATGGCCACAAACTTGTGGACCTCCCGTGCCTACCAGCGCCAACTGCTGCTCCAATTTGGTGAGCTCTCCTTTGTCACTTGTGTCAACATCATTGACTGCTTTAACAGATGCTTGCCTTGATCTCCTTTGTGATTGTGATTTCCTTTTGGAGATCATTGCTCGCCTTTCCAAATACTCCCAATCAACCTGTTCATCATTAGAGGTGAATGTGCCATTAGATATAGATTCTTAGGCAAACTGATCTTCACTGCTCAAACCATCATAAAAAGAGTTAATTAGATCCCACAGTTGAATATCATGGTGAGGACAATTAAGAATAAGCATTTTAAATCTAGAAAAGGCCTCATGAAAATATTCCCCTGACTGCTGAGTAAATCCTCTAATGTTCCTCCTCGGTTCATTAGTTCTTTGTGAGGTGTAATACTCATCTAAGAACTCCTGTTGCATCCCTCGCCATGAGCGAATAGAAGCTGGAGGTAATGATTGAAACCATGCTAGTGCTTTATCTTCTAAAGTGAATTGAAATAGCACTAGCATAATTTCCTCAGTCGTGAACCCCTGTCCACCTACAGTATTGCATCTAGCAACATAGGCTCCAATGTGCTTGTATGGTTCCTCAGTAGCTAAACCATGGAATTTAGGCAAACTCTGAATCGCCTGTGATCGAACCTCAAAAGACCTACCCTGGCGTTATGGAATCACAATAGCCGAAGGGTTGGTGATAATAGCATGTCTGTAATGACTTTCAATCCCGCGGATGGGACCTCTGTCAAGTCGCCTAGGAATGCCTCCCTGTAGCATCTGTACTGGGGCATGCCTTGGGCGAATGGGCTGAACTATCTCGTGCTGCTGTAAAGGTGGAACCTGCTGATGTAACGGGTTCAAAGGAATACGCTGGGTGTTATGCCTTTGATGTTGTGTCCTCGTCCTCACTACCTCGTATCCCACAGGATGTAAATCCTCTGCATCCGATCCATCCTATAGAGAAGTAAAGTAGCCCTCCTCAAACCTATTGGTAACACTAGTGGTAGGCTGAGGCTGTAGAATGGATGGTTCTATATTTTGGGGGAAGACTGGTAGTGATGTGGATGTTAGTTCATCGGGTAACACTCGTACATATGGTGATGATTGTGAGATGGGTGGTTGTTGAGTGGTAGACTGGTTTTGTGATGATGGTTGACCTTGTTGAGGTCGAAAATCATCAAAATTGGGCGGTATGGGTATAGTAGGCATAGTAGTGGATGATGTGACTCTGGTTGAATGTGTGACTGTTGGGTTAAGTTGTGAGCTAGGGTGGTCACCTGGGCTTCCCATGGTGTCCACGGGTAAGGGCGGTAAAGAGACTGCACGCGCCCTTTGCAAGGTTCGGTTATTTCTAGCGGTTTTTTCTATTTCGGGGTCAAAAGTCAAAGGTGACGAGTTTTCCGAATGCCTTGTGTGACGCATGCACCTGTGAAAGCACCTACAAAACACAAACAACAAAACTAGGCGTAAATCTGCACAACACACTTAAAATAATAAAAAATCAAATCAGACTACAATATTTTTGGATTTTCTTGAATCTAACAATGAATTCACAAAACATAACACAAAAATCAAATATTTCACCAAAACTAATAAAAATAATATTTTCTGAAATAGAAATTTTTATAATTTTCTGAAAATCGGTTTTTATAATAAAAATAAATATTTTTGTATTTTTCAAGTTTTAATAACACAATCAATTTAATAACACAGGTCAATTATCAAAACTACCAAAAATCAATCTAAACATAATTTTAACACAAGATCTACAAAAATGAAATATTTTCATAATTTTCTAATTTTTCAAGATCTAAACAAATCTAAGAACAAAAATACTATAAATCACACAAAAACACTATTTTTTTCAAATTTTTCAAAAATAAACAAGTTCTATCAATTTAAGCAAATCAAAAACAATTTTCTAAAATCAAACTAAGCGCACCTATTCCCCGGCAACGGCGCCATTTTGACGTAGTGATGATCCCTAGTCGTCACGGGTCATGCAAAACCTTTTTAACCTAAGAAGATAGGGTAAGCAGGGTATATCGAATCCACGAAGAGCATGTGGTTGGTTTTACGCTAAGTGTTTGTTCGCCTATTTTACTTATAAAATAAATATATAGAATACAATTATGAAGCTTGCTAGTTTATCTTTTTGTTATTTTATAAAAGTGGTGATAAAACTAATCTAACAAAACTAAGAGAAGTGTAACTTCCACCCGGGATCCTACTCGTATAGCTGAGTAACCTATTCGAATTAATCACAAGAACATCACATAGACATGGCCTTGGGATGTTTGTTTTGGACTATTAACTAAGGACGATTATCAATGCTAACCAAACAACCTAATAACTAGGGATGATTTTCTTTACCAACCGAACAACCTAATCACGAGGACTAAGGACGATTATAGGTACCAACCGAAGAACCTAATTATCCTGTCACGATAACTAAGGACGATTATGGCATCAACCGAACAACCTAATTAACCTGCTGTAAGATAACTCATAACATATATCATGCGTATACTATGATGCAAGACCAAAACACCATACTTCAATATGTTTCTGACAAGAAACTTAAACAACAGTAAATCCAAACCAAACGCAAGTAGTTAACATACTAGTTCGTACATAACCAAAAACGAGTTCAGAATACAAAACCAATACAAATATTCACCCGGGGAAAGTCACCGAAGCTTAGCCGCGTCTGCTTGTCATCACAGGCTCGGTTTCACCTCTAGCAGCTTGAATCTTCAACGTACGGAGCATGGTTGTGGTGGAAATCACGACCCTAAGGTCGTGGGTTGTGACCAGAGGTCAAGAATGGTGATAAGAATCGGACTCCTAGCTTCATGTCTTGTTCCAGCTCTTAAACTCGCGAGGAAGATGGGTCAAGTGCGATCACAGGCTGGAAAAGTGAAGAAAACACGTTTTCTTCGATCTGGACTCTGCCGCGGACCGCGGAGGAGTTAGCTAATCTCCCCGCGCTCCGCGGGGAATATGAAAATAAAACCTGATCTGGGAACACGCCGCGGACCGCGGAGGAGTAAACGATCCTCCCGCGGTCCGCGTGGGAGGTTTGTGTAAGGAAACTTTGTTTCAGCATCGTTTTTCATCCATTTCGCGCGTAGGTTCCCGTTCCGGCTCGTGTACTCTCGCTTAAGGCTCGTAAAATAGTCTTTTTAGCATCATAAGCGTTTCTTCCATGATTCTCGCTAATGTAACTAACTCCGGGCAAATCTACACACAAATACACACAAAACAGACGAATTAAACTATAAAGATGTGGACCTTTCGGCCTCACATCACGTAGGTTTTGTCGAGTACCCTTATCAAAAGAATTTATATTTAGCAACTTCTAGACTTACAAACAAATGCAAATAGGGAAGTAGGGTTATCGAACCACGAAGAATGGGTGGAAAGCTTGAAGGTGAATATGCTAGATTTTCATGTCACGATTTTTATATCTTTTATATTTTTTAACAAATAAACTTAAAATTCAGTTTTGATTGGTTTGAGATTTTAACTAACAACTAACAATGATTTTGATTTCAACAATAAGATTAAAGGAGTAGCTTCCACCCGGGATCCTATTTATATGTTTTGCTGACAAGTCTCGACTGTTACTGTAAACACTTCCTGTCACGAAGCCTTGGGATTTTAGGATAGAAATAACAACTAGGGAATGCTTATCATTCGCAGGTCAACCTAGTTATCCCTATGCAAACATTCACCAACCTCCTTACGGTGTCGATAACGAAAGACCGTAATTAATAGATAATTTGATTTATACAAACTTGGTTTATTCATCCACACAAGGTAGGCAATGCTAGTTTCAATAACATAAACAACAGACAAGATACAAAACATACAAATAATCACCCGGGAAGAAGCTACTGTGAACGGTTTAGCTCCTCATCACGGAGCCAGAAGCTTCAATGGTGTTGTTTCTTGATTCCATAGCTCTTGTAATGATCTTGGGAATGATTTCAAGGTGTTATGATGAAATTTGGTGAAGAGATGGGTTAAAACCCGTAATGGTCGTCATCTTCAGCTGGTTTGCGAGCATAATAATAAAGTTCTCGAGTGCTGAAACAGGCTGGAAAGCCAAACAGCTACAAATCGCACTAATCTCTGTCGCAGACCGCGCCGGAATAAGGAATTCCCAGGCGGTCAGCGTGGGATTTAAGTAATAATTCAGATTAAATAGAACTCGGGCGGACCGCGCTGGCATTCTTAAATCCCAGGCGGTCCGTGCCAGACTGCAGTACAAGAAAACTCCATTTCGATGTCGTTTTCAACCGTTTCGCGCACCGATTCCTGTTCCGGCTCGGATATTCTCGCTTAAGACTTGTAAATTCATCATCTTAGCATATTATTTGCCTTCTTTATCATTCTCGTTATTGTAGCTAATTCCCGGTTAAACTGTAAACAAATGCACACAAAACAAACGAATTAAACTATAAAGATGTGGACCTTTCGGCCTCACATCACAAGGTTGACAAAAGTTCTCATATAGGTAAAGGTCCTTACGTATTTAGACTTCAGGGTCAGAATTATCATCGAATGGGTAGTCTTCTTCCGGATGATGGAGAACAACCTAAATTTTCATAACTTTACATATACGATTCAGAAAATGAAGTTGTAAATCGTCAAAAGGCAGTTAGGTAATTTTTATACTTAATGTGTTACATTTTTTGTTTTACTTATTTCTCATTTCAGATTTACATACGTTTTTCATTTTAATTAAATGTTATGGTAAAATTTTTAATTTTATGCAGTTCAGAATTAGAATCTAATTCTACTGCAAAAATTGCCCTTGATCTTGACACCATCAGGATTCTTAAAGATATGTTGGATTCTTGCAATCCTCTTGTGATTAAATCCTTCAGAATGGTAAGAGATTGTTTTAAAGAAAATGACTTTGGAAAAGTATCATTGAAACTTATTGGAACAAGAGATATGGATGGAAGAGTTTATAACCTCCCAACTGCGTCAGAAGTTGCCGCATTAATAATTTGTGATTTTGATGGATCATTTGACACAAGAGATATCATTGTTCGATCAAAGGCTAATGGACTTAAAAGAATTAGTGAACTTCATCCTTCTTATCTTGCCATGCAGTATCCACTTATTTTCCCATATGCTGAAGATGGTTACAGACTTGGTATTAAACATAATGGGATTGCAATTGATAATGACAAACTTAGAACCAATCTTTCAATGAGGGAATTTTTTTCTTACAGGATACAAGATAGGCATAATCAGTTTTCACTAATACTTCATGCGAAAAATCTGTTTCAACAATTTTTAGTTGATGCGTACACAATGGTAGAGTCTGCTCGCATATCTTATATAAAACATCAACAACCAAAACTTAGAACCCAAAGTTTTAAGAATTTGAGTGCTACTGTCAAAGGTGGATAGAATAATGCATCAAATCGTGGTAAACGTATAGTTGTGCCTTCATCATTTACTGGTGGTTCTAGATATACGATGCAAAAGTACATGGATGCTATGGCAATTTGCAAGGCAGTTGGATATCCGGATTTATTCATAACAGTTACTTGTAATCCAAATTGGCCTGAGATTTTCAGGTGTTTGTCTGATAAAGATCTTAAAGCAGAAGATAGACCTGATATTATATGTAGAATATTTAAGATTAAATTGGATAATTTAATCAAAGATTTGCACAAGGATAAACTGTTTGGTGAGACACAAGCAGGTAACTTTTAATAAATATATTTAATTGTTTATCAATAAAAGTATTCTTAGTTAACTACTAACTAATGTTACTGTTATAAAATTTTCAGTTCTTTATACCATTGAATTTCATAAACGTGGACTGCCACATGCACACATATGTTTGTTCCTGAATGCTGAAAGCAAATTCCCAATTGCATCTGATATCTATCGTGTAATCAGTGCAGAGATCCCCGATAAAGTTAGAGATCCTGAATTGTATGAACTTGTCAAGCAGTTTATGATTCATGGACCTTGCGGTACAGACAACCCTCAATGTCCATGTATGGTTCACTTTAAATGTTCTAAAAAGTTTCCCAAAAAATATGTGGACGAGACTTGCGTTGATTCTGATGGTTATCCAGTCTACCGTCATAATGAAACAAGTAGTAGAGTTGAAAAAGAAGGGCTCCAGCTTGATAATAGGTACATAGTTCCTTACAATCCTGTTTTGCTCCGAAGGTACCAATGCCACGTGAATGTTGAATGGTGCAATCTGTCAGGTTCTATTAAATATTTGTTTAAGTATATTAATAAGGGACCTGATAGAGTTACGACTTCTGTTTTCCAATCCAAGTCTAATAACAATCCAAGTCTAACTGATAAAGTTGAAAACCAACTTTAGGAGTTGTTAGTTTATTCACCCTATAAAAAGGGGAGGAATTCGCAATATTCATTTTCTATGTTTATATATTCCTTCAAGTATTTTCACTTTAGAACTCTCCATCCCATATGCATAATGATATTACGTTCGAATTTCTTTCCAAAAATCTTCTGAAAGATTCTTACTCGCTTATATAAGGAAAAAAACAACATTTTCATGTCCAATTTAGATAACACAGAAGTTAAACAATTATTATAATCTAAAAAACGTAAAACGTCATATGTTCATATCAAATTTAAAGGTTTTTATATAGTTGCATTTTCAAATATGAATATTATTGTAATGTTAAGTTTTATTATATGTAAAACCTTTAAGGAATAATTTACAATGCTTTTTCGGTTTTGCTTTATCATTTATTACAAATATTAAGATTTTATTTATGAAGTTGGAAAGGTTTTTGAAATTTAACTTTATAGTGATACATGAATGACGAGTTTAATAATCGTGTAATAAAAGCTGTTGTTATAGTCAGTCTTTTGGCTGTGTTTTTCCTTCCACAGATTACACAATCTGTTGGCAAAAATACTGAGAAACTTTGTTGTGACAACAGTTGTTTTTACTGTTAACAGATGTTATAAAAATGCCCAAAAATAATGATTACAATTTTGATTTTGAAGTTACTTTATTAACATTATTATTTTATTATTATTGTTGTGTTGCAAATGTCTTTCATTATATAAAAAATAAATAAAAAGTCCCAAAAGTAACTTCGAACTTTAGATTTACTTGAAATCCAACTGATAAAGTTGATAACCAACTTTAAGAATAGTTACTATATTCACCCTATAAAAGAGGAGGAATTCCCAATATTCATTTTCCATCTTTATATATTCGTTCAACTATTCTCACATACATCTCTCCATCCCATATACATAACGATATTACTTTCAAAAGTCTTTCCACAAATTTTTGAAAGATTCTTACAATCAAAGGAAAATTGATTACCAACATTCTGTTGGTAAGAAAGTTGGAATTGATGTTTTCGATGATTCATACAATCAAAGGAAAACATCAATCCATTATATATATATATATATATATATATATATATATATATATATATAGGGTTAGGATACTTTGAGAACTCGACGAGTTGTGAGAACTCGTAGGAACTCGACGTAAAATGCGAAATTTTTTTTTTACACTCGTGTAAAACACGTAAACCCCGCTGTAAAAAAAATTAAAAAAAATACATTAATTTACGCCAAAATACACCGGTGTAAGGGATTTTTATCCTCGTGTAACTATATTAATATTTTATTCATTATTTTATTGTTGATTAATTATGGACCACATATTCATTTTTGATTAAAAAAAGTATGTGGTTATAAAGTGAGTTCCTATGGTTCTCACAACTCACCTTGGTTCTCAAAATATCCGGATCCTATATATATATATATATATATATATATATATATATATATATAGGGTGAGGTTAACGGACAAAGGGTGTGTTTTGTGAGAAGGGTGAGAAGACTTGTGAGGGTGACATGTGGCAATGTTTTATTTAATTCTAAAGGGTATTATAGTAATTATAACCTATTCAAGATATGGAAATTTCAATCTATAATCAATTTAGATATTTTGTAATCTAATATTTTGTGTTTTAAATTCATGTTAAAATAAACATAAGAACTTATTGTGTTTTATCAAAACGTCATGTGTTTTAAACGCGTAAGAACTTATTGTGTTTTATCAAAATCGTTGTGTGTTTTAAACTCATTTTAAACTACCAGATGAACTTATTGTGTTATATCGAAACCATGTGTAATACATAAAACACCATTTCAATGAAACACACAAGTTAAAACGACATACAAAACACCAGATAAAACACAAAATCCAAACAAAGATAACCCAATATTTCCTTGAAGACTAAACACACTAATAAAGTCGGTTGCCATTTCATAGAAGAAAAAGAAACCAGCAACACTTACATATGGCTATTTTATAAATATAATATTTAGTTGTCAGACTAGAGATTTATTAGAATTCTTCTCCATCTCCACTTTGGTAGCACCATTAAAATAATAAGAAAGTAGCCAAAATTTCCGAAGTTACCAAGAAATAGAAGTAGTCTAATCTACCCTTGTTAAGATCCTCTGGCAACCCGTTTCTAGTGGTCGTCTCTTCTGTCGGTCGGTGAATAATCTTCGGTTGCCGGCCATTGCTATGGAGAAGGAAGAGAGAGGATTGTGGGGAAGAGATAGATAGAGAGAGAGAGAGAGAGAGAGTATAGAGAGATCTGGTTAGAGGTGAGAGAAGGTCCTAAAATTAGGGATGTTAATTAATAAGTTTTTGATATAATTCAAGTATTTTTACTAATATACCCCCATACTATATATTAATTTTATTAGATTATAACATAATTTACAAGTTTGCCACTCATTTAATCTCATCCATCCATCTATTTGATCTAATGGACACATTTATTTCTTACCTTTCTCACAAAAACACTCCTTTGTACCAGAACCTCTACCTATATATATATATATATATATATATATATATATATATATATATATATATATATATATATATATATATATATATATATATATATATATATAGGGGATGGTTAAAATAAAAACCCTCCAAAATTGAGAAAACCTTGTAAACTCTCTTTGAGCCATTGATCAAACTAGATGGATAGTGTGGATTGAATCTAGATATTATAATAGAGGAAAGTACATTAAAGTAGGAGAGAGGCATGAGGAAGGGTAGTTGAGTAATTTGCCATGGGGTATGTGTTGGTTACTGCATGAAAGATCAGAGCACGTCATATCATTCCCTCTCTCTATCAATAACATCTCCCTCTCTCTTCTTGCTTATACAAACATCCCAAATTCAAATTTTCGACCCCTGTTCTCTCTTGTAAAGCATCCTACACACAGTGCATGTTCATCACAAAGCAACATTCTTTGAAGAAACAACGAACAATCCTTAGTGATTAGCCATCAACGAAAGGATGAGATCGTTCATGTGGAGCCTATCTTCGTTTAAACGCCGGTTTGGTTCGAAGAAAAATTCAAAAAGGTACGTGTTTAATATTTTTGTTTAGCATTACTACCATTACTATTTACTGTAAAACATTTGGGGGTTCTCGGGTTTGGTGTAATAAATCTTTGAGTTTGGAGGTTTTTGAATTTGGAACAGTGAATATGGCCTGAATTGGGGGTTTTGGGATTTGTTTTTTATAGTCTGTAAAATTACATGTTATGTTGTGAATGTGACACACTAATCGGAAATTATAAAGTTTATAAGGGTTGAATACGTATATACTTTGTTTGAAACAGGAGGAAAAGAAAAGTTGTCATTTTGTCTGATGATACCACATCAAAAAGGCATGTTAAGCACACGAGCAAATCAACTACTGGCCATGAAGAAGCAAAACGTCAGCTAGGTAGGTGTTACATATATTATGGATATTAATTAGGATATTTTGCTTTATAAATTATAGGACTGTAATTATAGTATGATGTGGTTGTATTTTTAGTTTTATTAATGAGGATGTTTTATTTATAAATGTTGTGATGGTAGATTATGATTCAGACACACCGCTTGTCAATTTAAAGAGACTTTGTAAAATAGTCGTGAAAGATTGTCAGGATGCTGATCCAGGGCCATCTAGAGTGAAACCTTCAGATGATGACGAGGGAGGAGAAACATCCATTGAAGCGTCTGCTGATAGTGATGCGGACTTTTCTGGTGCGGAAAAAAGTGATGATGATGAGTCGAGCGTGAAGGCGCATAAGGGTAAGGATCGGTATTAAGAATAGATTTTCACAATATGTTATGTATAATGCTATGCTTTAATTGGCTAATTGGTGTCTTATGTGTCCAGCCGAGAGGCCTTCCTTCTTTTGTAACAGACGTCTTCGACAAGCGGCTAAAAATAAAGGTATGTATTAAATGGGTTTTGGATACTTTTCCTGTTACGTGTGTAAATTAGTTTTAGAGGTTCTCGTTTAGCAATATGGTGATCCTGTATGCTGAGTTATATGTTTTGCAAAAGCAGAAAATAATCTAGCATGTGGAGCAGTTCAAACAAGAGCAAAGAAAGGTTGGTTTTACAGTACATAATAGAAATGTTATTTACACTGCTATTTTTAGTAAATATGTAGGACCTGTTAATGGTTACATGTGTAACAGGTAAAGAAGCCATACCTGTGTATGATGTGTCATCGAGCTCGCCGGTTAGGATAACCTGATCAAAAGCACGAGCGATAGAGATATCATCTGAAAAACCAAGGGCCAGAAAAGTCGAACCAACGAAGCCAAATAAACGTAAGAGGGCGGAGAAAATGTTGAACGATGGACTAGAGCCTCGTAAGCAGCGTAAAAGGTCAAAGTTGAACGAGTGGCTGGGAATACGTACTAGATCATCACCAACACAGTTTACAAGGTGCATACAAATACTAAGTGACGAACAACGCCTAGTAGTGAAGGAAATGGGGTTCGGCCGCCTGCTTAGTCTAAAAATGGATGGGATACCAGCGAAGTTAGGGCATTATGTTGTTGATAACTTTGACCCGGATAGTTTGGAGTTGACCTTGCCGTCTGTGACAATTGCTATTGATGCTGAGGTCGTGCACAAGATACTCGGTATTCCAATTGGAGGGGTGTCTTTCAATGCGCTGGAGAGTAGGGACGCGCATGATGAAGGGATATCTAAATGGAAAAAGAGGTACACGCCGAGCAGATTTATATCTCCAAAACAAATGGTTGATATGATTGAGAAAGAGTCCAATGGTGAGGATGATTTTAATTTTCGTATGGATTTTATAATGTGCTTCTATACTATCATGGTTGACTGCCACAAACAAGGCAGTTTGAAGGACAATATACTGGACTATCTGACGGATGACTTGGATTTTGCCGGGCTGGACTGGTGTGAGTTAGTAGTGGAGGTTCTAAGGAGTTGTAAAAATGGTTGGAGACGAGACAGTTTGGATCCACCTTTTACAGGCCCGCTGACCTTTTTGACGGTAAATTATTTTTAACGTATGTTACATACTGACATAGGGTACTATTAACAATATTTCTTTACTTGTATACAACATTTATTTTGCAGCTTTTATATGTCGATAGTTTTAAATGCAAAGGTATAGATATTGATTGGTCAGTGCTTCCTATGAGTTTCTGGACATTCCAAAGGTTAAGAGACCGAGAAAGGATTGAAATAAAAGGAGGCGGTTTCGGAAGGGGTACTATGAAACCGTTGACTTCGTACGAGGGTTTGAAGGTTGGATTAGATGAACCAAGTATCGAGGTTTGTAACATGTTGTGTATTAGCTATGTACATTTCGTGTATTACATATAAATATTATACTAACAACTAACGAATATCAAAAACAGGAAAGGGTAGCAACTGTGGGGGATCTGGTAGATGTTTTGATTAGAACGAAAAAGAGGGTTGAATCGGCCATCTGCAAATTAGATGAGGAGTATCCAGGTAGAGAAGAAGTTGTGGCTTTCAAGTCTAGGTATGATGCTTTCATTAAAGACATGGTGAAGACGAATGAGGCCGAAGCTGTTGCGTGTGTAAAAGCAGATGGAGAAATCTCCTCTGTTTTAGCAGCAATAAGTAAATGCAGCACCATTGCTGCAGGTAAGTTTGATGTTTATGATGAATATATAATTTTGTAAAGTATAAATACATTGAATCCCCACATTGAATATATGTATCTTACATCAGCAGAGAAGGCTGGACCAAGCAACCAGAAACAAGTAGATGAGGATGATGGTTTGAGTTTGGGTGATTCGCCGCTGAACAAGTCGCCAATTACATGCTCAAAAAAGAAAAACGGTGATGGCACGTTGGACGAGTTGGGGGCATTTGAAAGCCCAATTCTAAGCCAATACAGAAAGAATCTGCATGACAGTGCAAAGGAAAAAAATGACGGTCAAACAACAGGTGTGGAAGAAACGGAAGGGCAGGAGATTTTCAAAAGTGAAGGTAAAAGAACACTATGCACATTCCAATCATTAGTAACATTGTGTTCGACTGGTTATGTCTTTAACATCTGTTAACAGGAAATGAAGATCTGGCCAAGAATTTAACCAGCAAGTTTGCTGAGGTTAGTGAAGAGGGGAAAAATGAGCAGCATGTAGCAGGACATTCAGGGGACCTACAAGAAGAAGGTAAGCAGAGTAGCAACGGTATGTTCGGTTACATACGCATAGTATTCACATAAGTCAAGGTGTTGATTGTAATGTTATGTGGTTTAGCAGATGTCGATGCCAGCCGACAAGGTGTTGAGAATGTGTCAGATAATGTGGTACCAAATGACAATGAAGAGGAATTGCTGAGCACACAACCATTGGCAGCAACACAAAACGAACAATTAGGTAAAAACTGGATTGTTGTTAATAAACATGTAAATCACATAACCCAAATTCTTAAAATTGATTACATATGAAATGTGAATTAACTTTAGACACGGGATAATATTGTTGTTTCAGAACCGGATGCGCCAACAAGTGAGATTGAATACGAATTGGTGAGCACACAACCATTGGCTTTAATGCAAAGCGAATCAACAGGTATGCCGTGGAATAGTATAAAATTGCTAATATATACAATTGTGTTAAGATTGTTGTATGGTGACATATGTTACATTATCTTAAGGCGGCGCTCTAAGGCCAGAAGAAGCTGCAGACGACAGCAAAGTTGAATCAACTGTGAACATTGGAGACACAAAAGCAGACGAACAAATGCAAGAGGACAAAACAGGTGAAGCAGAGGTGACCACGCCCAACAATAATGAGTCAGGTATGATATTGTAAAATTTATAAGTACATGTATAGCTGATATGATATGATTGTGTTATAAGTTATGTTGATAATGTGAAGCAGGGTACGTAACAAACGCAAACGCTACAACAAATACAGTTCAGTCAGGGAAAAATGATGAACAGGGCCAACAAACCGAAACAGGTATTGTAAAGTCATTTCATTGTATCGATAGTAAAGCAATTATGTAATGTGGGCGGGTGCGGAATTGTCCTACAGGAGTACAGGTGGATACGGCAGAATTGAGTGATAGGGGCAAGCAGGTTGGTAAAGCAGGGAAAGAAAAAGAAGCAGGTACAATGAAAAAGAAAAACTAAATATGTTTAGAATACACAACAGGGTCGATAAATTATATTTGGTTGTACATTTGCAGGAATGACCTGGATATTTCCATATATGTCAACACCAGATGGCAACGATGCGCCAACTTTTAGCTTTGGCCTTACACAACCAGAACCAACAGATCCGGGGGAGTCGGGTTTGAATTCAGTTCTTAAAATGCCAATACAAAAATGTTAGATAATTGTCTGTGTTTTAAACAGTTTTTAATGTCTATCTTACAGAAGCTGTCACAATGACTCAAAAAATGGAATGTGGTTTGAAGGACAAAGCAGGTGAATCAGGTATCAACTCTACATGTTACCAATGTTGAATCACTGGAACAGATTACTCAGCTAACAAAAGTTGTGACATACGTTACAGCTTCTGGCGGTGTGGCTGTGAATGAAAAAGTTGATGAGAAGGAGGTTGTCGGCTCAACATGTTAGATTTAGGCTGTTTTTGAAATGTTAAAATTGTTAACATGTGTAATCATACAACTGTTTTTAATGTCTATCTTACAGAAGCTGTCACAATGGGTCAAAAAATGGAATGTGGTTTGAAGGACCAATCAGGTATCAACTATACATGTTAACAATGTTGAACCGCTAGAACAGATTACTCACCTAACCATAGTTGTGACATACGTAACAGATTCTGCCGGTGTGGCTCCCAAGGCAAAAGTTGATAAGAAGGAGGTTGTCGGATCAACAGGTTAGATTTAGGCTGTTTTTGGAGTGTTAAAAATGTTAACATGTGTAATCATACAACTGTTACATGTGTAACATGATTTTCATGTATATTAGGCGGCACAGCACTGGATAGGAGCAAGGCGCGTGGAAAGGCGAAAGCTGATGATGTTATAGGTTAGTCCATACCTAAAATTGTAATGTAATTTTAGGTTTCATACATATCGGCTGATATTACTTATTTGGATATTTAGAAGCGGGTTGGGTTGGTGGATCATTATGTAATACAACACCGGTGTATCCGTTGGTGCCGCCCGTCAGTTCATATGACGCACAGACTCAGGTTTACAATGAGTATGGGGTTGGTGGTAACCTGGAGGTAGATGAGGACAACATGACATTGGCAATGCGTCAATCAATGATTGCAAAGATGGATGCAACCAAGCGAAACCCCCTACGTGAAAGGAATGTCACCTATGTTCATAATTTACCGTTTCACATAAGGGGGTAGATTTGGGAGAGGGGGTCACAAAGGATGATGATGCATTGTGGAACTTTGTTTACAGGGACGAGGATCCGTTGAATATGTTGTGTGGTTCTGAGGAAAGAAGTAGGGTAGCCATAAAAACCCGGTAATTAATTTGAACATTGTATGTGTTAATAAATTGTTGACCTGCTGTAACATGTGTTGTTTTGGTTTCTGTTTTTTTTGCAGTCTAGAGCGTGGGGAAGAGGTAAAAAATGTAGACATACCAGCTGATGAGATAGATAATGCGCTTGCCAAATAAGACAATGATTTTTTTTGGAACTTATAAGACTGCTTCCTAAATCTTTCTTGGTTAAATGACAACAGTGAGGTGTTATTTAGAAGTTTATGTGACGTGGAAGCCACACGTAGCATGTTCAAAACGTTGAAGCCGGGGGAGCAGGTGATGGATGTGATTGTTGACTGTTGGGTGGATGTATTAAACTACGAGGAGAGGTTGAAATCGGACGGGGCACCTCTACGTTTGTTTGTAGGGACAAACGCAGTGGTACGTTATTTAAAAAGCAAACATCGGGTTACATATGTTATGTAACTGACAATGACAGCTTCTTTTTATTTTGTTGACAAAAAAATTAGGTTCCATGGATGCTTAATGATACCAAGTCTGATCCAAAAAGACGAACTTCA
This sequence comes from Ambrosia artemisiifolia, assembly GCA_032199755.1. Classification (NCBI taxonomy): domain Eukaryota; kingdom Viridiplantae; phylum Streptophyta; class Magnoliopsida; order Asterales; family Asteraceae; genus Ambrosia; species Ambrosia artemisiifolia. Next base: position 31,886,482 of record CM063527.1, on the reverse strand, counting down.
CGGTTTTCAGCAGCGATGTTTGCTGTAATGCCTGGCTATGAGAGCAACCGTGACTTCAAACGATATGATATCGTCTTTTTCCCGATCCTTGAAAGGGCCCACTTCTACTTATTGGTGTTTGAGCTGAAGAATATTGCCATAATGCTGATTGATAATGACAAAAAGCGAAGGAGACGAACATGCAAGGATCATGCTGACTTTCACAAAAAGGATACTGTAAACAAATATGTAAGTTTTATTAGATCAGTTGAAAGGCTAAATAATAAAACCTTGTTGATTTAAAACAATGTTTTTTACAGAAGCACATGTTTGTGGAGTTCCTTAAAAGCATCCGAAGGCGGGAAAGATCGGAGGGGCAGAAATACATAGGTTGGATGTAGAGTGGGGCACATCTGCTAATGGGACGGATTGTGGTGTATACCTAATGAGACACATGGAGAGATTCATGGGCCTGCATGTACCGTTTGACTGCAAATTCAGTAAGCACTGGCGCACTAAAGAAGGGGAGATCAATAAGCTGCGGTCCAAGTACACCGCACATATTCTGCGTTCACCGGTTAACACAAAGAAGGGTGAGGTGGGAGCAGGGGAACGCTTGAAGACTCAATCAGCGTTGGTGTAGGTGTTGTACGAAAACTCTGTATGATTACTGTGTAGTGTTGGAACTGTTTTTTGGGTGAAGATACACCTATAAATACTAATGGGGTCTGTAATATAACTTAACTAATATGGTCAATTGTCAAACGCCTAACTGTTTTAAGCAGGTAGTATGTTTTAAGCACATTTATTCTGTTGCATATGTTAAACTGTTTTAAGCAGATAGTATGTAAGAATCTTGCATACGATAATAGCTAGCGAAATTGTAAGGTAATACATAAGAGATGGTTAATATGGTAGTGAGATGGCAAAACAACCTGTTACATACATAACATAGACCAACACGGTCAGACTGACATACCCTAGTCGTCATAAACAAACACATGAAAATAAAAACCTACATAAACTGTCTTCAGCACGAAACGTACATAGACGAAAACACATAAAAAAAGTACGACGAAAACGGAGAATAAGTTGCCAAGTCATGGCGAGAATGATCCATACTGCGCTTCCAGGCTCAGCTCTGACTCTTCGCTGTCCTCGCCTTCCCAGGGGTTATAGCTTGCCCACCTAGCGAGGGTATTTGGTGAGTTTGGGCACAACGGACAACCGCAATACTCGTGGTCGTACTCAAAACCTGGACACTCCAAGTCCGATATTGGTACATCCGTTTTGGTTACCGAGTACGCAGTGCCAACTAACGTCCCTCCATCAACATCGATCTTTGCATCGCCAGATGAGTACTAGAACCATCTTCCATCATTGTCGTGTCACCGCATTTGTTCGGTAGTGTTCTGTGACACCCGGCAAATTCAGGTTAACAACGTTGTCTAGATTAAAGTCTACCTTAGCGAGTCACGCGTATATTTTACTTAACTGGGTTAGTTGAGTCGTGTTATGGTTCGGGAACTGTTATTTTAGTCTAGAGGATCGTTAGATATCAGTCTAGAGAATCATTAGATGTCAGTCCTTAACCAAGTGTACAAAGGGTGACGATTCGTAGAATCGTCAAAGCATTGGGAACATACAAGTCTCGAGTCCCGGGAATTGGTGAACGAGTGTGAATGTGTTTGTTTGCAAGTATTATGTGTTTACAATCATTATGTGACTTGTCGGTATGTGAAAATGTGTTAACATATGTTAAAACGGAGTTTAACGCGCAAAATACGCTGCACCAGGCCCTATAGGCGATTAGGGGACCCTAATCGCCTATAAGATTGCGAGTAGCACTCTCCCTTAGGCGTTTAGCCTTGCCTATTAGGCGATTAGGGGGTTAATCGCCTAAAGGGGTGGCGATTAGCAGCCCTAATCGCCTAATAAAGCTGCATAATCGCCTGCAGCGTACTTGACGACTAAAAACGACTATAAATACAATACTTGACCTCCTAAACTTCATTATAACAACCCTAGTCGTCCCACAACTCACCCCAACACACACACAACCTCTGGAACACGATTTTGGATCAAAACACACGATTTCAAGCCTATTACATCAATCTATCATAAACCCAAGGTGTGATTTTCATTCATGTAACCTTAATAATGTTTTTATTGAATCCCTAATGGTCCAGACCTGTTTATATACGTATGGGTCTTCTGAAATTCGTTAATAATCGTTGTTAATTGGATTCTAGTTATTATGCATGTTGTATGTGTGTTTATAATTAAAAGATAGGGTTTTTGGTGATTCAAGAATGATTGTTAACATGATTTTAAGGTAGTTACAGATTGATGATGATAGCATGTTGATGAGATCTGAGTAATTGCTCATTAGGGTTTCGGTTATGCATGTTAATGTGATATTTCATGCTATGTGTATTGTTTTTGGGATACATGGTTGCATTCAGGGCTGATAGAACGAGGTTAAACGAAGGATTTCGATTGAAATATGTTTGATATGGTTGTTTGATTGATATTTGATGTTTACACACGTTCTGGGTTTGATTTGGAGTGTTAAACGCGCGAAAAACCGGAACAGCTGGGTTAATGGAGATTAGCAACCCTAATCGCCTAAGCTATAGGCGATTAGGAGGCTAATCGCCTGTTATGGCACCCTAATCGCCTAATAGCTTAGGTGATTGGGGGCTAATTGCCTTTGTTTCATGCAATTGTGATCCTAATTGCTAGCTAAGTCCTGAAATGCATGTCTTATGACCCTAATCGCCTAAAGATGCATGTTTTATGACCCTAATCGCCTAAAGATGCATGTCTTATGACCCTAATCGCCTAAAGATGCATGTCTTATGACCCTAATTGCCTATAGTATAGGCGATTAGCATTCCTAATTGCCTGTTGACCAACGTAATTGCTAGTTGACTTTTCCTAATCGCCTGTATTGCTGCTGTAAGTGTATTTTAGCATTCCGGGACCCGATTTGACACCTAGGAACATGCTAGGACCCGTAACATACCTAATAACGTAGTAACATGTGCTCGGACTTATTTGAGTGTTACGTGAACTATGTGCTAGAACTTGTTGGACTTTAACGTTTGTTAAGTGTGATCGCATGATTGTATGTTTGAGAGTGCAAGTACAACACGGGGAGTCTCTGGTCACCAATGGGATGTCGGGTCTTGTACATTGGGTTAGTTTAACAGTCACAGTGTTTTCAAACGAACTTGGTTATGGTCTGGACATCTAGGGACTAACTAACCTACGGGTTATTAGTCTAAGTACTTGTAACTGTCATATGTTAGGTCGCCGCTTTACGGGGCTAGCATAGCTTGCTGATCTTATTCGTATTACGAAGTAACGCAACCTAAGGTGAGTTCACGGCCCCACTTTTAACTGGTTTCACTTTTGGGGGAGAAAACATGTGTTAAACTAATGTTTTGGTAACAACTGTCATACTATGGGTTTTCTATGGTTTACTATACGATCTTTGGAAGTCCCGGGGGGAACCATGAATGTGCGGGTAGCACAACGGGGAAATGTGAATAGCGCTATTGGGAGTGACCAACCCCACTCGTCGGCTTGGAGGGCCGGGCGGGTGCATATTGTCTCAAACAGGAACAGGTTTACTATTCGGGCACAACACCTGGTTTGCGAGTTAGTAATGGTTTTCCAATCGTAGTAGTAACAAAACATACGCCTAGCTAGCGTACTTGGTTTACAATTGTTTATAGTATGGACAGGTTGAACTTGGTACTTTGATTACAAACATGTGAACTCACCAGCATTTTTGTGCTGACGTAACTCTTACATGTTTTCTCAGGTCGCTAAGGTAGCACAATGGAACTAGGGCGCACGCGTCTGCACGGCGTCTAGTTAGGGTTGCATGGGTTTCGAACATTGAATAACTTGCTTTACTTTTGGATTATGTTTTGAGAATAAGCTTTCGCTGTATTTGGGGATTTTAAACTATGTTTTTGAAATTGCATATGTTCATTTAGATTTGTTTATTGTGATCGTTGACTTGGATCCTGGTTTGTCATGCGCCTCGCGGTAAAACTCCGCAAGTGGATTTTGAGGGTGTGACAGATTGGTATCAGAGCCAATGGTTATAGTGAACTAGGACTGCATGTAGAGTCTAGTCTATAGCCGAGTCGCACACACTAGACGATCACATAGTACTAAACGTTATGGTGGGTTACGAATGGGCTTGTCGGGGTGTCTCTAAATCATCTGACTTTCCTGTGTTACATCATCCGTTCTCTCTTATGTCGGGTTACTTGCTTTCTAGGCAGCGTGGTATATTGGGGTAAATCGTGTACTCTTGAGATTTGTCCAAGGCTCGGACATCTCCCTTTCATACTCCAATAGAAACCCTTGCCATAAACTACCGTAGCATTACGGTGTATAGCTAAGAGTCTATGTCCGGTGATTTGAACTTTGAACTAGGAGAACACTTGGAGGACCATGTAGAGCGGTTTATCATTTTGGGTGCACACAAAATCATAAACCGAAATGCATGAAAGCCCTAGTGAGCTCTGGGTTTGAATGGATAGTCCTGGGTTGGATCTAGCTTTGATCTTGTGAACGCTAGTGGTTAACATTAGCTGTGAAACTAAATTTTCTCGTCTTTTTGTCAGAATCATGTCTGGAGTACGAGGAGGACGTGGAGGTGGCCGCTCTGGTGGGCGTGGTGGTGGTGGTCGTGGAGGTGTAAACCTAACACAAGAAGACCTGAACAACTTGCTGCAAGCTGCCTTCCAGTTAGGGCACAATGGTGGTGGTAAGTTGACTTATCAACATTTGCCTCATTGGTGAACTTTGTTTACATCCTTCGTGGTTTCTCATGTGTTTCATTTCAGGTGGTCCTATTAACCCACCCCCTCCTATGTGTACCTACAAGATGTTTCGGGACTGTAAGCCCCAGGAATTCTCTGGCACTGAGGGTGCGGTGAGTTTGCTTAGGTGGCTGGAAAAGGTGGAGTCAGTTTTTCTGATGTGTAACTGTCTCCCAGAGGATCGAGTCAAGTATTCTGCTGCGTTATTCCAGGATGTTGCGTTGACCTGGTGGAACGATATCACCCAGACTATGGGTATAGGGGAGGCTTATGCTATGCCTTGGGAAATATTCGTTCAACTACTGAAGCGAGAGTACTGTCCAAGAGAAGAAATTCAGAAACTAGAGCATGAGGTGTGGAACCTCAAGATGACTAGGTCAGTGATTGAGAAGTATACGGTAAGGCATAATGAGTTGGCGGTGTTGTGCCCTGATCTGCATGTGCCAGAATACAGGAGGATTGAACACTATATCTCGGGGCTAGTACCAGAGATCGCAGGGTTGGTGGCTGCGGGGAATCTTCCTACATATTCAGAGGTGGTCCGATCGGCTCACAGGATGACAAACTTGAAGGTGAATGAGGGCATCTTGCCTGCTAAGGGTTCGACTGTCAAGGCCCTGGAGAGTAACAAGCGTAAATGGGATAATGAGGGGAAAGGATCTGTGCCAGCACCAACTCAGCAGGGTAAAAGGTTTGACAGTGGGGGTTCATCTTCGTCGGGTTCTAAACCGGGTGGTGGTTATGCGGGGAAGTTACCTAAGTGCAACAAGTGTGGACGTCATCATCAAGGGGACTGTGACCGTAATCGCTGCCATCGCTGCCAGAGATTGGGACATTTTGCTAAAGACTGTCGGGCGACACTTCCATCGACCCAGGCCCCAACTACTACTGCGACTCCTGCCGTTCAAGGGACTTCGGGAAAGCAGGGTTGCTATCACTGTGGGGAGACTGGGCATTACAAGAAGGAGTGTCCGAAGCTGAAACAGGGCGGGAATGGGAATGGTAATGGAAATGGTATTGGGAACAACGGGGGCGGTGGCAGGAATGCACGCGCCTTCGTCATTGGAGCCGCAGAAGCAAGACAGGATCCTGACACAGTTACCGGTACGTTCCTTCTCAATAATCGCTCTGTTAGTGTTTTGTTTGATTCTGGTGCCGATAAGAGTTTCATATCTCTGGAAGTTAGTCGTTTGCTAGATGTAGTGCCTGTACCTCTAGAGGCTAAGTATATTATTGAGTTGGCTGACGGTAAAAAGATTGAAGCTACTTGTATCCTTCAGGAATGTCAACTAGAGTTGTCGGGTTTGTCTTTCCCCATCAACCTTATGCCGGTACCTTTGGGTAGTTTTGACGTTGTTGTAGGCATGGATTGGTTGTCTTTGTATCGCGCTGAGATCGTTTGTTACGACAAGATTATTCGGATTCCTCTCCCTGACGGAGAATTTCTTTCTGTGTACGGTATCAAGGGCAGTGCTCCGCTAAATCTCATCTCCAGCATGAAAGCCCTTAAGTATCTTCGAAAGGGTTATTCGGCCGTTTTGGCACTTTTATCTGTTTCCTCTACCGATGAGAAGAAGATCGACGATATTCCTGTTGTACGCGAGTTTCCTGATGTATTTCCCGATGATTTATCTGGTCTTCCTCCCCATCGTCAGGTTGAGTTCAGTATTGATCTTGTACCAGGGGCTGCTCCTATTGCTCGGGCCCCCTACCGTCTTGCACCTCCCGAGATGCAGGAATTGTCTAGTCAGTTACAGGAACTCTTGGACAAGGGTTTCATCAGACCAAGTTCTTCCCCTTGGGGAGCCCCGATTCTGTTCGTTAAGAAGAAGGATGGGAGTTTTCGATTGTGTGTGGATTACAGAGAGTTGAACAAAGTGACCATCAACAACCGTTATCCTCTTCCACGTATTGATGATCTATTCGACCAGCTCCAGGGTTCTAGCTACTACTCTAAGATTGATTTGAGGTCCGGTTATCACCAGTTGCGCGTAAGGGAAGCTGACATTGCAAAGACTGCCTTTCGTACACGCTATGGCCATTTTGAGTTCTTGGTCATGCCCTTCGGTCTCACAAACGCACCGGCGGTTTTCATGGATTTGATGAACCGCGTTTGCAAACCATATCTTGACAAGTTCGTTATCGTGTTTATTGATGACATCCTGATTTACTCCAAGAACAAGACCGAACACGAGGAACACCTGCGGTTGGTTTTGGAACTTTTGCGACGGGAACAACTTTATGCTAAGTTCTCAAAGTGTGACTTTTGGTTACGCGAAGTTCAATTCCTAGGACATGTGGTTAATCAACTAGGAATTCATGTCGATCCAGCTAAGATCGAAGCAATAAAGGACTGGGAAGCACCAAAGACGCCAACTGAGGTGCGGCAATTCCTAGGCCTTGCGGGTTATTATCGTCGTTTCATTAAGGGGTTCTTGAAGATTGCTCAAGCCCTCACCACTCTTACTCAGAAGGATAGAAAATTCGACTGGGGTGAACCACAAGAGTCGGCATTCCAAAAACTGAAGACTGAACTTTGTTCTGCTCCTATTTTGTCCTTGCCTGAAGGCACTGATGATTTCGTTGTTTACTGTGATGCTTCTATTCATGGTCTCGGTTGCGTGTTGATGCAACGCGAGAAAGTGATTGCATATGCTTCTCGTCAACTCAAGGTGCACGAGAGGAACTACACCACCCATGACTTGGAGTTAGGTGCAGTGGTTTTCGCGTTGAAAATTTGGAGACATTACTTGTACGGTACCAAATGCACCATCTACACCGATCACAAGAGTCTTCAACATATTTTCGACCAACAACATCTGAACATACGACAGCGTCGTTGGGTTGAACTCCTGAACGACTATGATTGCGCCATTAAGTACCATCCTGGCAAGGCGAATGTTGTAGCAGACGCCTTGAGCAGGAAGGAAACACCAAACCCTCGCCGCGTTCGGGCGTTGCAGCTCACCATTCATTCCTCCCTACCTGACCAACTCCGTTCTGCTCAGTTAGAAGCTTTGAAGGAGGAAAACCTTAAAGCTGAGACTATGCACGGTGCCGACAAACACCTCGAGCGAAGGCCTGATGGCATGCACTACTTCGCAGAACGCATATGGGTTCCTTTATTCGGGGGACTTCGGGAGCTTGTCTTAGATGAGGCTCACAAGTCCCGTTATTCTATTCATCCTGGTTCGGATAAGATGTACCAAGATCTAAAGGTTCTCTACCGGTGGCCAAACATGAGGTCGGATATAGCCTCATACGTGAGCAAATGCTTGACCTGTGCTAAGGTCAAGGTGGAATACCAGAAACCGTCGGGTCTCTTGCAACAACCTGAAATTCCAGAGTGGAAATGGGAATGGATTACGATGGACTTTGTCACACAACTACCTAAGTCACCGAGCAGGAATGATAAGATATGGGTGATTGTTGATCGGTTGACGAAATCAGCCCATTTTCTCGCTATTAAGGAGACCGACACCATGGACCGTTTGGCTCGTCTTTATCTGAAGGAAGTTGTATCTAAGCATGGGGTGCCGGTTTCTATTATCTCAGATCGTGACTCCCACTTCACTTCTCACTTCTGGAAGTCTTTACACAAGGCTTTGGGTACACAGCTAGACATGAGTACGGCTTATCACCCACAGACTGACGGTCAGAGTGAACGCACGATTCAAACTTTAGAAGACATGCTTCGGGCATGTGTGATCGATTTTGGCAAAGGTTGGGAAGCTCACTTACCGTTAGTAGAATTCTCTTACAACAACAGTTACCACACGAGCATCAAGGCAGCTCCGTTTGAAGCATTATACGGGCGGAAATGCCGGTCTCCTCTTTGTTGGGCTGAGGTGGGTGAGAGTCAACTCACTGGGCCTGAGCTAGTGTACGAAACTTCAGAAAAGATCGTACAGATTCGTAACCGGCTGGCAGCGGCACGGGATCGGCAAAAGAGTTATGCCGATCATCGTCGCAAGCCATTGGAATTCCAAGTTGGTGACAAAGTACTTATGAAAGTTTCACCGTGGAAGGGCGTCATACGCTTTGGGAAGCGTGGAAAACTCAACCCTCGGTATGTCGGACCATTTATGATCCTGGAACGGATTGGATCGGTGGCATATCGTCTTGATTTACCGACGGAGCTCGGCAACGTACATAACGTCTTCCATGTGTCCAACTTAAAGAAGTGTCTGGCTGACGAGTCTCTTATTGTTCCACTGGAAGAGATCAAGGTTGGTGATCGTCTTCGGATTGTGGAGGAACCTGTTGAGATTCTTGATTACAAGATTCGTAGCCTACGTCATAGCAAGATTCGGATTGTTAAGGTTCGCTGGAACTCGAACCGGGGACCAGATTACACTTGGGAACGGGAGGATCAGATGAAGTCTAAGTATCCTCATCTCTTTCCTAAGGAAGCGTTCGAATCGAGATATGTTTCCACTGTAGCTGAATGAATCTCGGGGCGAGATTCCTTTTTAACGTGGGGATGATGTAACAACTCGGGTAAATCTCTCTGTTGGTTTCTATCTGTTGTCTGTTCTTTTGTTATTCCTTTTGGTACTTGTACAAATTTTCGGGACGAAAATTCTTTTAACGTGGGGATGATGTGACACCCGGCAAATTCAGGTTAACAACGTTGTCTAGATTAAAGTCTACCTTAGCGAGTCACGCGTATATTTTACTTAACTGGGTTAGTTGAGTCGTGTTATGGTTCGGGAACTGTTATTTTAGTCTAGAGGATCGTTAGATATCAGTCTAGAGAATCATTAGATGTCAGTCCTTAACCAAGTGTACAAAGGGTGACGATTCGTAGAATCGTCAAAGCATTGGGAACATACAAGTCTCGAGTCCCGGGAATTGGTGAACGAGTGTGAATGTGTTTGTTTGCAAGTATTATGTGTTTACAATCGTTATGTGACTTGTCGGTATGTGAAAATGTGTTAACATATGTTAAAACGGAGTTTAACGCGCAAAATACGCTGCACCAGGCCCTATAGGCGATTAGGGGACCCTAATCACCTATAAGATGGCGAGTAGCACTCTCCCTTAGGCGTTTAGCCTTGCCTATTAGGCGATTAGGGGGCTAATCGCCTAAAGGGGTGGCGATTAGCAGCCCTAATCGCCTAATAAAGCTGCATAATCGCCTGCAGCGTACTTGACGACTAAAAACGACTATAAATACAATACTTGACCTCCTAAACTTCATTATAACAACCCTAGTCGTCCCACAACTCACCCCAACACACACACAACCTCTGGAACATGATTTTGGATCAAAACACACGATTTCAAGCCTATTACATCAATCTATCATAAACCCAAGGTGTGATTTTCATTCATGCAACCTTAATAATGTTTTTATTGAATCCCTAATGGTCCAGACCTGTTTATATACGTATGGGTCTTCTGAAATTTGTTAATAATCGTTGTTAATTGGATTCTAGCTATTATGCATGTTGTATGTGTGTTTATAATTAAAAGATAGGGTTTTTGGTGATTCAAGAATGATTGTTAACATGATTTTAAGGTAGTTACAGATTGATGATGATAGCATGTTGATGAGATCTGAGTAATTGCTCATTAGGGTTTCGGTTATGCATGTTAATGTGATATTTCATGCTATGTGTATTGTTTTTGGGATACATGGTTGCATTCAGGGCTGATAGAACGAGGTTAAACGAAGGATTTCGATTGAAATATGTTTGATATGGTTGTTTGATTGATATTTGATGTTTACACACGTTCTGGGTTTGATTTGGAGTGTTAAACGCGCGAAAAACCGGAACAGCTGGGTTAATGGCGATTAGCAACCCTAATCGCCTAAGCTATAGGCGATTAGGAGGCTAATCGCCTGCTATGGCACCCTAATCGCCTTTGTTGCATGCAATTGTGATCCTAATTGCTAGCTAAGTCCTGAAATGCATGTCTTATGACCCTAATCGCCTAAAGATGCATATCTTATGACCCTAATCGCCTAAAGATGCATGTCTTATGACCCTAATCGCCTAAAGATGCATGTCTTATGACCCTAATTGCCTATAGTATAGGCGATTAGCATTCCTAATTGCCTGTTGACCAACGTAATTGCTAGTTGACTTTTCCTAATCGCCTATATTGCTGCTGTAAGTGTATTTTAGCATTTCGGGACCCGATTTGACACCTAGGAACATGCTAGGAACCCCGTAACATACCTAATAACGTAGTAACATGTGCTCGGACTTATTTGAGTGTTACGTGAACTATGTGCTAGAACTTGTTGGACTTTAACGTATGTTAAGTGTGATTGCATGATTGTATGTTTGTGAGTGCAAGTACAACACGGGGAGTCTCGGGTCACCAATGGGATGTCGGGTCTTGTACATTGGGTTAGTTTAACAGTCACAGTGTTTTCAAACGAACTTGGTTATGGTCTGGACATCTAGGGACTAACTAACCTACGGGTTATTAGTCTAAGTACTTGTAACTGTCATATGTTAGGTCGTCGCTTTACGGGGCTAGCATAGCTTGCTGATCTTATTCGTATTACGAAGTAACGCAACCTAAGGTGAGTTCACGGCCCCACTTTTAACTGGTTTCACTTTTGGGGGAGAAAACATGTGTTAAACTAATGTTTTGGTAACAACTGTCATACTATGGGTTTTCTATGGTTTACTATACGATCTTTGGAAGTCCCGGGGGGAACCATGAATGTGCGGGTAGCACAACGGGGAAATGTGAATAGCGCTATTGGGAGTGACCAACCCCACTCGTCGGCTTGGAGGGCCGGGCGGGTGCATATTGTCTCAAACAGGAACAGGTTTACTATTCGGGCACAACATCTGGTTTGCGAGTTAGTAATGGTTTTCCAATCGTAGTAGTAACAAAACATACGCCTAGCTAGCGTACTTGGTTTACAATTGTTTATAGTATGGACAGGTTGAACTTGGTACTTTGATTACAAACCTGTGACTTCGGACTTTTGAATTCTCAGAACCTCCTTCGAATGAAAGAACTTGAGAGGGTCTCACATTCAATCTCTGTCATCGAAGGAAAAAGGGCTAGAAAACGTTGGTCTTGGGTTTGGGTGCCCCAAGCGAGGCCTCGACGGATGGGAACTCCTACTGGGGGATTGTCCTGTCCTCCTTACTGACCCCAACATTGTCCGATTTATCCCCGAAAAGTCCGGATTCACTTCAGGCCTTCTGACCCTACCCATTAGCCACTTGAATACCCAAGTAGTCCCAACATGTTTAACTAGAATTCTTGTTTCCGATTATGTCAAAATAAAGTTTTTAACGCGTAAATTTTTTTTTTTATAACTATACTTCAAAAATTTATTAAGTCTTGAAAATTTTTATAAATAATCCCATTGCCATGTAGTTGATAGGAAAATTAAGTTTGTAAAATATTAAATTTGTTTAATAACATCAAAATTTTAGTTTTAAAATCCCGATTAATCGTAAAATTGGCGAATTCTATCAACCAACATCAAATAATTCTAAAAATTTCCCACAATGGATAATTATATCCCAATACTTCCTGTAAAAAGTTTTATGGCCAACCGAGTTTCCTAGATACGATATTCGGCTATCGATAGTTCGGTGAAACATGATTTTTGAAACCATATCTAGGATAATCCCGTGGCTCCAGAAGTTTGTGTGGGACTTCCCTGTACCAAATAAAGACTCCCTGAAAAATTTGAGAAATTATTGAATCCGTTTGCTATTTTTCCCGATTTAATGCCATTAAACACCAATAAATTCACCAAAAATTCTCAGATTATCAAAAAAATACCAAACTTGGTACAAGTCTTAGTCTGATGGTATGTGATCACCATATAAAATTTCGTAGGGTTTGGATACCTACAACCCTATTTTTGACCTTAAGGTTCATAAGACGCGTCTAGCTTCGAGTTTCGGATGTTATACCTCAAGATTGGTGCTAATTCGGATTATTTCTTCGCACCAGCTTCTTGTATGTCTCTATGTAAACAACCTACAATCAATATCCAGAACCAACATATTCATCAAATCCATAATCAAGCCCTTAAACAAGTGTTTTATTTTAGTTATTTATTTCTTTTTCCACCTAGAAGTATATGTTCTAACTTGTAACAAAACACCATAGTCACCAATAAGTAATTGTTTACCTTAAAATCTTGAGGAACAAACTGTAGGTATATGGGAGGTTTGCCTTGAGGCAAAATAAAAGGAGGTGTGAATTGGAAGGAGTTGTGAATTGTTGATCCAAAATCACACGAAGATAAACAAGGGGTTGGGCGGTTCCTTGGGTCGGGTAAAACACAAATTTCAACAATTCAAGATAGCTATACCAAGATATTTTGTTATTTGTTGGTGTACCCGAGTTTAGACGCGCCTACGGTTCGATCAACATTCATAAAACGAGACGGGTTTAAATAGTTTTTGGGTGTTCCTCTTAATTGATCCTACACTTGTATCCAACCAAATACTCATAAACATTTTGTTTAATATAGGATATATAAGTGTTTGGTTAATTTTTATGGGCTTGATTAATGATATAATGCATATGTGGAAGATAAAGATCGCGAGTTCACAACCAAGGCTTTGCTAATTAGCAACCAAATTTTTGGTAGTTGTTGACACATGACCAAGGCCCTAATATTCCTAGGTTACTTTCTAATGGTCATATGTTTGCTATTTCATGTCCTAGGCATCGCCTAACGCACATGGGGTCAAGTCTTATAATTAGTTAAACGTTATGTTTTAGTTCGGGTTTACCTTGATTTTCCCGAGTATCACAGTCTTCCCCGGTTAGAAGAATTTTGTCCCCAAAATTCAATCCAAGTTATTAGTCTGTTTTCTAGGAAACAGTTGGGGGTACTTCTTTTTGAATTGATCTTTACGCTCCCAGGTAAACTCGGGTCCTCGTTGTGAATTCCATCGGACTTTAACAATAGATATCTTATTGTGTCGTAGCCTCTTGACTTTTCCGTCTACAATCTCGACAGGCTCCTCCACAAAGTTGAGTTTGTCATTCACTCTTACATCCTCTAGTGGCATAATTGCACCATCGTCCATAACACATTTCTTTAGGTTGGATACATGAAAGACATCATGTATGTTGCTCAATTCTGGTGGTAACTGTAGCTTGTATGCAACAGGGCCGATCTTAGAAATTATTTTGTAGGGTCCGATGTATTGTGGGGCTAATTTACCGGTTTTACCAAACCTTATGATCCCTTTCCACGGTGATACTTTTAAGAACACTTTATCGCCAACCTCAAATTGTAATGGTTTTCTCCGGTTATCAGCATAGCTTTTCTGTCGATCCCGAGCTGCTTTCAACTTATCTTTAATTCTATATATTTTGTCGGTTGTTTCCTGAATAAGTTCAGAGGCGGTAAGTTGTTTATCTCCAACTTCGGCCCAACACAGCGGCGATCGGCATTTTCGACCATATAACGCCTCAAATGGTGCTGCTTGGATGCTACTATGGTAACTATTGTTATAAGAGAATTCTATTAGTAGCAAGTGTTGATCCCAGCTTCCCCCAAAGTCTAAAACACAGGCTCGGAGTAAATCTTCTAAAGTTTGGATGGTCCGTTCCGACTGACCATCGGTTTGATGGTGATAAGTTGTGCTTAAGTTTATTTGAGTTCCCATAGCTTCCTGTAACTTCTGCCAATAACGGGAAGTAAAATGACTGTCCCGGTCTGAGATAATAGCAATCGGGACTCCATGGCGAGACACAATTTCATTGATATAGATCTGTGCAAGTTTTTCCAGTTTATAGGTTCTATGTATCGGTATAAAGTGTGATGATTTTGTTAATCTATCAACAATTACCCAAATTGCATCATGGCCTCTTGGTGTTTTAGGGAGGTTAGTCACGAAATCCATTGTGATCTGTTCCCACTTCCATTGAGGAATCTCGGGTTGTTGTAGCATTCCAGATGGTTTTTGGTATTCAGCCTTTACTCTAGCACAAGTTAAGCACTTACTAACATAAATAGCTACATCCTTTTTCATGCCTGGCCACCAATAGAACTCCTTGAGATCTTGATACATTTTGTCAGTGCCTGGGTGAATAGAGTATTTTGACTTGTGTGCCTCATCCATGATCAGTTCCCGTAGGTTATGAAGAGTTGGGATCCACATTCGATTTTTGAAGTAGAGTACTTCGTCATTCTTGGACTCAAAGTTTCTTTCATTCCCGTATAGGTCTTCATCCGCTAATTTTTCGCCTCTTAGTGCTTCTTTTTGGGCAATACGTATATGATCCTTGAGACTCGTCTGAATAGTCATCCCAAGTGCTCGCACCCTAATAGGTTTTACGCTCTCCTTTCTACTTAATGCGTCGGCTACCACGTTCGCCTTCCCCGGGTGGTAGCGGATCTCGCAGTCGTAATCATTTAACAACTCCACCCACCTCCTTTGTCTCATGTTTAACATTTTCTGGTTGAATATGTGCTGTAAACTTTTGTGGTTGGTAAAAATAGTACACTTGGTACCATATAGGTAATGCCTCCAAATCTTAAGTGCAAAGATGACCGCTCCCAGTTCTAGATCATGAGTAGTATAATTTCTCTCGTGTACTTTTAATTGTCGGGATGCATATGCAATAACTTTCTTTCTTTGCATCAGTACACATCCCAATCCTTTTCGGGACGCGTCACAGTACACTACAAAATCATCGGTTCCTTCAGGAAGAGCTAATATTGGAGCATGGCATAACTTCCGCTTTAGCAACTGAAAGGCCGCCTCTTGTTCCTCTCCCCACTCAAACTTCCTATCCTTTTGAGTTAAAAGAGTTAAGGGTTGAGCAATGCTAGAGAAGTTTTCAATAAAACGCCGATAGTAACCAGCCAAACCCAAAAACTGGCGAATCTCCGTAGGGGACTTAGGAGCCTGCCAATTTTTAATGGCTTCAATTTTGCTGGGATCTACTTGAATTCCCTGTTGGTTAACAACATGGCCTAAAAATTGTACTTCTTTTAGCCAGAAATCACATTTTGAAAGCTTCGCATACAATTTCTCTTGTCTGAGTAACTCCAAAATCAATCTCAAATGTTGCTCGTGTTCCTCCTTACTTTTGGAATAGATTAGGATATCATCAATGAACACAATCACAAATTTGTCTAAGTAAGGTTTACAAACCCGGTTCATAAGGTCCATAAACACAGCGGGTGCGTTAGTTAGTCCAAAAGGCATAACTAAAAATTCGTAATGTCCATACCGGGTTCGAAAAGCGGTTTTTTGGGATGTCCTCTTCTTGGATCTTAACTTGGTGGTACCCCGACCGAAGGTCGATTTTTGAGAAGTAACTCGCTCCCTGCAGTTGGTCAAATAGGTCATCTATACGAGGTAGAGGATACCGGTTCTTAATGGTGACCTTGTTCAACTCTCGGTAATCTATACACATTCGGAAACTACCGTCCTTCTTCTTGACGAATAGCACCGGTGCTCCCCAGGGAGAATAACTGGGTCGTATAAAGCCTCGGTCTAACAGCTCCTGTAACTGGCTAGACAACTCCTGCATTTCTGAAGGAGCTAGCCGATATGGTGATTTGGCGATTGGGGCTGCCCCGGGTATTAAATCAATACGAAATTCTACTTGTCGTGTGGGTGGCAGTCTAGGTAATTCGTCCGGAAATACGTCGAGATACTCACATACTACAGGGATGTCTTCGATGCATTTTTCTTTTGAATCCTTGGCCGCCACATTTGCCACATAGGCTATACCACCTTTGCGGAGATACTTTTGCATCTTTATTTGAGATACAAGGGGTAATGTTCTTCGAGGTTTGTCTCCTTTTACCACAATTATTTCCCCAGTGGATAATGGAATTTTAACCTCTTTCTCAAAGCAAACAATCTCAGCTTTATGCTTTGCTAACCAGTCCATCCCCACAACTACATCAAAACTCCCGAGTTCTACGGGTAATAAGTCAATAAGGAAGTGTTGGTTATTAAGAGTTAAGGTACAGTTTCGGATCACCTCGTTAGTGGTTATCCGTTTACCATTAGCTAATTCTATAGAATAAGGATTTGTTAGCTCGCTGGATTTCACACAAGGAGAGATTGGAAGTCAATGGATATAAAACTCCTATCAGCACCAGTGTCAAACAATACAGATGCATACTGGTCAGAAACAAGGAACGTACCTGTCACTACATTAGGATCATGTCGCGCGTCACCTGTTCCGATCACAAAGGCGCGACCACTAGCTTGGTTAGGGTTTGATGTCTGGCCCTGCGCAGGTCTTCCAACTGGGCCTCGATTTAGTTTTGGACAAGCATTCTTAAGGTGCTCAGTGCTGCCGCATTCGTAACAGGCGCGATGTGGTACTAGTTGTTGCTGTTGGTGTTGGTGTTGCGGTTGTCATTGTATTGGTTGGGGTCGAGGTGGTCGTGGACGGTTTTGTTGTTGTGGGTTGGTTGTGGTCTCAAGAACAGTCCTACAGTTTCTTGCATAATGTCCACTCTTTTTGCATCTATTGCACACCATTGATCGACAGTCCCCAAAGTGATGATACTTACACTTATCACACTTTGGCAGTGGTCCTTTGTACCGTTCTGGCGTCGCTTCAGCAGTAGTCATACTATAGTTTCGTGCTGCTGGTCTTACTCGCTTATTAAGTTGGTTATTCCCCGTTCTTCCCTCATCAGTAGTTCTTTTTGCGCCCACTGCTTCCCCTGGCATTTTGAGAATCCCCCTTCTAACCATATCAAAGGTGATGGTGCCGGCCCTCGACACGGCACTCTGAATAGTGGGATGGTCAACCGAATTGACAATACTTCGAACCTCAGGTGCTAGTCCCCATATGTAACGTTCGATACGTTTGGATTCCGGGGTAACCATATGTGGTAGAAGTCGAGCCAGCTCATGAAACCTATTGGTGTACCCAATATGATCTGCCCCCTGCATTTGGTGATTCCAAAACTCATGTTCTAACTTTTGTATTTCGTTTCTAGGACAAAATTGTTCAAGTACTATCACTTTCAGTTCATCCCATGTCATTCGGTTAACTGCTTCGTGCCCACGAGTTTGCACAATAGTATTCCACCAGGTTAACGCGTGATCCTGAAACGTGCACGTAGCATACTTCACAATACAATCACCTGGGCAGTTGGTGATGTTAATAACTGACTCCATTCTTTCGATCCATTTCACAATTCCATTTGGTCCTTCTATACCCTTAAAGTCCAGTGGTTTGCACGCCATAAACTGTTTATTTAATAATTGGATTAGTAGATTTCGAGCTTGGAGTTATAGTCTAGGTTCTCCAAAGATAGCCTAATTCTCTATAACCAATGGCTCTGATACCAACTTCTGTCACACCCCAAATAGCAGCGGAAACAATGGAATGTAACAGACACCTCTGGTATAAAGCACATGGTTTATAAAGAAACTATATTACACACTAATTTACATCATAATACATTGTTCGTTACACACTATGAGTATGTTAACGTTGGCTGGTTCCCACGAACCGCTTTATTGCTATAATAAGTCTGCTTCTAAGTACATATCTATCCGTCATGCAAACTGAAGTAGTAAACTTACACATTATTCAAGTTCCTGTTTACCTGAAAAGCATGTTTAAAAATGGTCAACTACACATAGTTGGTGAGTTCCATAGGTTTTGTTTGTATTTAATTGATAAGCATATAAATAGAATTTAGCACAGTTGATGTAATTATACTAAGTCCACAAATGAAGCCTTGACTGTATATAAACCATCGTGGCCACTTAAACCACCACAATAGTATCACCACCCCGAATAGCTATGCCTAACACAACATAGCGTGTAATGTATATGCATGAATATGTGCAACCGCATAGTTCCTTATGGTGTCCTGGCCATGCGGTTTGGGCTTGTCGGGCCAAATAGTACTATTCACAATATTCACCGGCCTAATGGTTGATCACTTGTGTTTGCGGGGATTTTCAATGTGTTAGATGTTCAACTCAGATAATTCGCATCAAAATCGTGTTCCTGTGCATATGTGTACATAACATGCTTTTCCCCCAAAACATTTGATAAAACATGTATAAAAGAGGGGCCATGAAACTCACCTGATAATATATGCTCACGTACTATTCCAACACAGCTAGTGCCACAGTAAGTTAATCCGATCTAGTATCGATAAACATTATTAATTACTAAAAATAACTCTTAGATTGACACTTGCTATTGACTACTGTGGGTGCATCTAGTAACCCAAAATTGGTTCAATAGACCTATGTTGTGGCATTGGGTGATGTTTTGAGTTCAAAATTAGATTTGGCTCAAATTCACCATTTTCTGTGATTGTCACAGTTGTTTGTTTATGTATCTAAGATACCGGTATGATCACATACAAATTAAAGACTCGTTTAGTAACATAAAATGGTACGTTTTATAAACAAAAGTTTGGTGTTAAAATAGCTAAGTTTGCCCAAATGACAGTTTTAGTCCCTGGTGTTTAGAAATCGTCACATCGTATATAATTTTCCTACATTGTCCGATTTATCCCCGAGAAGTCCGGATTCACTTCAGGCCTTCTGACCCTACCCATTAGCCACTTGAATACCCAAGTAGGTCCAAGGGGACAAATCAATAGGAAATGTAATTTGCTTCGTAAGAATAAGAATTCACTTCTATGAAAGGGAATTGTCTTGATCGTTGGATATCATTGATAAATAGGAAGAGGTGTTATCGCCTGCAATTCTTCCCAGTATGGAATGAGTAAAGAATCAAGCTACAAGTCTCGATCTATACGAAAGGCACTGGTTTTTTCTTTCTTTCGGTTTCATTGATAGCAGAATATCCTGACTCTATAGGGGCGCTAGCGCTTTACTAATAGAATATAATAGAAAAGGGGCCTGAAAAACGTAATAGGCTGCGCTGCTACTCTAGGCTCGCTTCTTCAAGCTCCGCCCCTTATTGAAAACGAAACTAACGAGCAACATCTGATCCTAGAATAGAAGCTCAACCAGTTGCCGGTACTCTTTCATCAGCTGTGGCAGCACTTTTGTGCTGACGTAACTCTTACATGTTTTCTCAGGTCGCTAAGGTAGCACAATGGAACTAGGGCGCACGCGTCTGCACGGCGTCTAGTTAGGGTTGCATGGGTTTCGAACATTGAATAACTTGGTTTACTTTTGGATTATGTTTTGAGAATAAGCTTCCGCTGTATTTGGGGATTTTAAACTATGTTTTTGAAATTGCATATGTTCATTTAGATTTGTTTATTGTGATCGTTGACTTGGATCCTGTTTTGTCATGTGCCTCGCGGTAAAACTCCGCAAGTGGATTTTGAGGGTGTGACATGTTCTCTCATTGTAGCAGTAACATGTTTCGAACCATCAATGGCTTGACGTTCGGTACGCTCCAGTAAAGCCCAAAAATCAGTTACTTTTGAAGTGACCTCCTCTTCGACGTCGATCTTCTGTCGCTTGGCTGCATGAGGGTTTGAAGGAGTTTCCATTTGCAAAAAGTGTTTCTTTGGGTAAGTTGGGAACACTATTATTATGGAACTTCAATCTACTTAGAGAATGGGGTATAAAAATGAAGTTAAATGATGGGTGGTTGGGGTAATTTAATTTGTGTTTAATGGTATACTTTGCTTTATGTCAAATCAATATTGAGTTGTTGGGTGATAAAGTTCAATTTATATTTTATTCTCTTCATGTGGTTTATAATGTCTATCATTATTTTATTAGATTTTGGTACTTCTCTTCCCTACAAAATCTACTACACATGCTCAAACAGTTCCTGTCCATGGGCCCACAGAAAGGGATGTGTAATATAATAATAACCATGTCAGTGGAGATTCTGTGTTGCATATGTTACCAATACTGGGTAAAGTAAAACACATAACCTAATAAAAACAACGCACCACATTATAGCCCCACATTGTATATTACAAAACAAAAAACATCATGTCTGGTGGGTGAGCATCATACATAAACTAGTCAAATACCAAAAAAACATAGAAGTAGCTGGGGAACAACAAAACATGAAACTGTGGCAACCATGTTACACACCTAACAAACAAAAAGGACTGCAGATGTTTCTAACTGTTACCAGAGTCCAACATGGTTCAAAAAGCAGAGATTAGTAATGCTGCCCCATCAACTACCATCCACTTGTTTTAGGCTTTCCGGGCTTTTGCCGCCGCCTCGTTGGCCCTTTTCATCGCAGCAACCTTCTCACAATTCCTTGCATCATGATCTGTGACATATTGGTGGAAGTTGTTGCATAAGCGTGGGGCCTTAGGCATTTTGGGACGCTTTATGTTGGCCTTCTCACCAGCTCCCGATATTCTGCGAGTTTTCCCACAACCCTTGTTGTGTGCCACATCAGGATTGGAAACCACGATTTCAGTATCAGCCTATTGCCCGATAATGTCTTCCACATCAGATTGAGACTGTTGATTTGGATCGACAGAAATAGGTTCCCTGGATAACAAGTTCAATTTCATAGATTTCAGCTGCTCAACCAAGTCCGCAAGCGCGCTTTGATCTGTTCTGGCAACATCAACACATTCAGTTACAAGTTCAAGTATCTCATTCCCCAACAGAGAACCTGGATGAGTGTTAACACCATAACGGCCGGTGATGGCATACACATGCTTGGGTAGAGTGTCACGTAACCACCTGTCGACAACATATTGCTGGGGGATGCGGTCAACCTTATTAATCATGTAAACTGCAAAGACATGGCGGCACAGGTAGCCAAGACGCGTAAAACCTCGACACGAGCATTCAGCTGTTGAATCAGTGCTGTCAAAACGCACCTGCATCATTGTACCAAATGGTAAGACCTATGGAGTGCAAAAAGTATTAAGAATATGAACATTATAGGTGGTGTATAAACCCAAGTAAGTTTCAGCAGATTGCCCCATGTTTTGGAACTAACTGGTTACACATGTAGCAACTAACTGGTTACACATGTAGCACAAATTATAGAATCAACACAAAAACATTAAAGTTTTGACATGTGAAAACCTAACTCACAAGAAGTACAGAAAATCCAAATACATTATATAGTGTTTGGTACAAGTAAGTTGATACTTATGTAGCATGAGGTACAACTAACAATAATATTTTCAGATTGGGCAGAAAACTTAAATGACAGGGAGTAATAATCAAAAAGACCTTCTTATGGAGTGGAACAACTAACTTGTTACACATGTAGCAGCCTTTTTTAAGCATCTGTTGTTAATATTATTAGCTGTTTTAACATTAAAAACAAAAATACAGGAAGTTGGAAAAATTAGTACCTGGTAAACGTTGGTAACATCACGACGCTTGTCAAGTTGTGTGACTGAAAAGACGGCCGGCATGTTGTCCTGTTCATCAACATTCGATATGTAGCACGAAAACTTCCCCTTCAAAATCTCCTTCTTAACTTCCTGGAATATAGTATTCGTGTACAGCGTAAACGCATGCTGCTCAATGTCTAAATCTGTAGACCCAAAAAAACCGTTGATGAGGTTTTGTACTCGGCAACACGCTGACGGTAACGTTGGCTATCGAGGCGGGACTCAAAACATAACATGAACTGAACTAGTGTGTGTGCACTAGTGGAATTGACTTTGAATGCACTGTTGGAACTCTCGCTTCTGGATGTAGTTTTCATCAAGCATGACATTGGAATCTCCCTGAAGTACGCCGGCACCCACAATTCCTTGATTGCAAACAGGTCGCTCAACCACTGGTTTTCTTCAAGACCAAATGTCTCTAGCAGCGCATTCCATCGAGATTCAAACGTTGAAGGTTTTATGAAAATGTTCCACACCAATTTATGAATGCACGACCGAAATTCAATGTTGGCTAAAACATCTCCAGCAACCTAGGTACAAAGCATAAATAAAGGTAGGACATTATAAACATGTGCGTGAGGAAGTTAATATAAGTTAAACACAGAACATGGGTGCCTACATAACATTACCTTGTTGGGTAGTTTTTTCATTATATGCCACATACATAGTCTGTGGCGAGCCTCACTGAAAACTTGTGGTACAGCCTGCATCATGGACGGGTCTTGGTCAGTCAACACAAGCCTGGGCTGTGAACCATGAGCTTTTAAAAAACATTCAAGCAACCACACGTAGGAATCGATGGTTTCATTAACTATCAATCCTGCACCAAAGGTCACACACTGCTTGTGGTGGTCCACACCAGTGAAAGGGACAAATATCATGGTGTACCTGTACATTATAATCATGAGTTGAATGTTATTTACGTATGTTAACTAGTAAAAATTGCAACACAGAGAAGCTGTAACGCACATTAAGGTAACTTACTTGTTTGTGTTATATGTTGCATCAAACGACACAACATCACCGAAGGCCTTATAATTCAATTTTGAAATTTCATCCGCCCAAAAAACAGAGTGCAGCTTTCCATCGCGTACCACAAAGTCGTAAAAAAAGTCTGGCAAATTTTCAAGCCGATCACGCAAGCAGTCAAGGAATAAAGACGATTCCCTCTCGCCAATAAAAATCCGAAGCTCCCTACGAAAGTTCTTGAAATCAGAAGCAGTTCCATGGACATTATGGTGGCCGCCTTTAAGAGACACTAAGTACCGATGAGCTTTCACAGGTCCAACTCGGTTTAGAGACATGTTATGAATAAACTGCTTGGTCGAGAAAGAAAGTTTCCGAGAAATCTTAGTAAGGTCAATGTTATTTTTATCCCATAGCTGATGGTTATGAACATCATTGAAACGAATCACTTTAAACAACGAACCCCCAGAAGTGATTGACAATAACACATGGGCTTGGCAGTTCGAAAGGCTGAACGTCGTTTTACGGGGTTTAACAGAAGATTCATCTAAAGTGTCAAAGGTTTTGTTAAACTGAGGTTTACCGTATTTGCAACGACGGATATACTTGTGTGTCGGTTCCCCCATCCAATTCTTGGTTTGTCCCTTCTTAGCTAAAAAACCGGCCTGCTCTGCATATTCTTCATACATGGACATTGCAGCCTCAAATGTTGGGAAAGTCTGACCAATAGCAGGCAAATACCGGGGACTGACATTGGGGATCAAGAATTGGGTGCCATTGGGGGTTGAAATAACATAGTACGGCTCCCTGTCTTCATTTTCACCTGTTAAGTAAAAAACATATTAGATTTCTATATTTACGTTTGATCATGTTAGACTTCTATATTTTTTGCAAGGCTGTGTTACATACGTTAGAATTATATATGTTCTTTTATTATGTTGTACTTAAAATATATTAGACACAAAAACAGCTACCAAAAATATATATTCGGACAAAATTTTGCTACAAAAAAAGTCTACAAAAACATTATATATGTAACACATGTAACATATATAATGTAGATTCTTGCCCAAAATGGCTATCACCATGTACAGAATCATGCTCTGTTCCTGATAACTAAAGTGCATGCTTGGAAAAAGTTGCTTACCAAACTCAACCCCTGCATATACATTTTCATTTGGTCCTCTTTGATTCCCATCAACAGGCTCCACTCCATCAACATTCCCAAACAAAGATGAGGACCCAGATGAGGAGCCAGCAGTAAGTCCTGTAGACAACAAAAAAATATAAAACCTTATAAACCACACTAAAAAAAAATAACTTTGATGATGGTAGTATGAAACCGAATATAAAACATCCTAACACTATGTAACCCTGTTAAAGAAAAAATATAATCATCAACAGACGAACAGATAAATGCTACTTATCAAAAAAATATAAAACCCTATGATTATAAACAGACAATAACTAATGATCACTATAATGCTCTGTTTCTGATCATCGGCTTTAAAAAAAATATAAAACCCTATGATCATAAACAGACAATAACTAATGATCAGTAAACAGACAATAACAGTACTACAACATACTAAGCTAGCCTACTAGATCATCGGCGTTAAAAAAATCAGGTACAAACCTTCGGAACCAGAATCAGGCGGTGCATGGTTATTGAGAGAATCCACGAACATTAAATGTGGATTCATTGGAGGATTCGATTCCATCGCATGAATCACTTAATGAGGCAGGAAGAAGATTCAAACGAAGTTAATGAGAGAGTATATTATTAATGGTGAAAAGGGGGGAAGATAAATGGGGGAGGTAATAATAATCAGGAGAGAGAGAGGTTACTTGACTTTTGAACCATCTAGTACTACATGTTGTCAGTAAATGGCTAATCAAGGAGAAGCAAAAAGACTAAAATAACCTTTCCCTCCAAAACAAACATTAGTGATGTGGTTTAATGAGAACCACTAGTTGGGTTTCCGGGAGTTTTCTCGTTTTAGAGGGTTTTCATTCTACCTTTAGCCTATATATATATATATATATATGCTGCACCGGTACCCTATTTTCAATCTTCAGGGCTTTTAGATTTATCATCCTGGATCTTGGATTTTACATTGCCAAAGATCTTGATGAATATCTTCATGAATCTCCTTGATCTATGCATAAGTGTGGGAGTCATCTTTCCCTTTGGGGGTGACTAACAAAGAGATGGTCTTTTTAATCTTTAGGGCTTTTAGAACTGGATGACATTTAAATACGAGTTGTTGTCGTGAACTACTTTTCATTGTTTTTGTTTGTGATTTTGTTCCGATGATGCTGGCAAGAAATATTATTCTCTAGGGTTTGGTTGTTAGAAAGATTTTTTTATGTTTCCTTGTATTTTTATGTAGTTTGTAAACTCACACATTGTAATTTCGTTGTCATTAAAGTAGTTTTTTAAGGATATTTGTATTTGTTCTTTTATAAGTCTTCCATTTTGTATTTATTTTTGTTAAATTAAATACTTAACTCAAATTATTGAATTGTAATAATATGGTTGAATCGTATAACAATTGTTTCACAGAAACTTTGTTAAAGAGAAGAACAAAGATTTAACTAACTGTTGAAAACCACAGATTAATTATTGAAATGTATTTGATATTATTATTGCTCTAAATACAAATTTGAGTATAATAAAACTGATTAAATAGTCTACTGTTAAAATCAACAGATGATTGGTCTTTAGTAATCAAACATTAAAAATGTTAATGTGTTATAGTTGTTAGTAGCAACTGTTTAAGTCAACAACTGTTTTAACCAAACCGTTTAAAGTAACATTTGTTTTAATCAACAGTATTTTTAAAACAGGTGTTTTATAAAATCTGTTTAATTGACGCACTGCCTTTGAAAGACGTTACCAAATACAGTTTTTCTTTCAACATTAGATTTTTTTTAATCGATAAAGATTTTCATTCCAGGACAAAGAAAATTACATCAAGATAACGGGCAGGCGGGCACATTAGATTTACTTTTTAATTTGGTGATCCTCTTTTTTGTTTTAATATCTGTTATCTCAACACAGCTTTAATCCATCTGTAGATTTATCT
The DNA here is from genome assembly GCA_032199755.1 of Ambrosia artemisiifolia. Lineage (NCBI taxonomy): Eukaryota > Viridiplantae > Streptophyta > Magnoliopsida > Asterales > Asteraceae > Ambrosia > Ambrosia artemisiifolia. The sequence continues at coordinate 31,860,332 of CM063527.1, read as the reverse complement.
TTCCGTGGTTGTAAGAGTTCCAATTATTAAAAATCTGATCAGTATTAATAACTGGTGTCGTGAAAGGAACAGATGTTACGAAATACAATTTTTCTTTTAACAGTAGATCGACTCTTTAATTTGGGGTTTACTAAACAGACCATAACAGTTGGTCTGTTTATGTTTTTTTTTTTGGGTTGTAATAATTGTTTTAAAGAAAGAAACAGATGGTACTAAATAGGTCTTCTTCGCAACAGACGATTGGCTTTTTAATGTTGTTTTTACTAAACAGGCCTTAAGGTAGGATTTGGTCTTCCCGTGTTTTCACACAGGATTACACCTAGTATGAATTATACATTATTAAATCAAATATTTATTGTCATTGCTTGTTAGTGATGAAAACATAGGCAAGTAAACTAGACCAATTAAAATACAAAATAATAATATAACAGGCTACTCCGTAGTTTGACTAAATAATTTAATTAATTTTTTTAACTGTAACTAGTTAATGTGTGTGCCAATGATGTCCAGCCTAGCTGGTCGGAGGTGGGAGGGTTTACTCCTTAAGGAGGTTTTCGCCTGGGCTTGGTCTCAGGTTCGAGTCCCCCCACTCGCACCAAGGGGTGAGAAATTCAACACCCGCGTTTGGCCTGGATTCGAACTGGGGTTGAGAGGTTATGCGTCGTTTGAATTCTCCGCTGAAACACACCTCCCAAAAAAAACTAGTTAGTGTGTGTAAGTTATTACAAAAGATTAGCTTTGATCAAATACGAAGGGTATTTAACGTAAACTAAAAATAAACACCCACACCAAAGGTTTTAGTGCGAGAAGATTCTTTTTTCCATTTTTAAATATATTAAGAAATATAAGTAAATTGTTAAAATGTAATGTTTATTTATATATCTTGAATATAAAACAAATATATAAATCAGTTTTGTTAATTTATAAATCCTACACATGTGTGCAAATTTGTGTAAAGACATTAATTACGCATAATATAACACATATGTAGCAACGGGGGGTTATCTTAAGAACGCTAAATATCGCGAGAACCGTGAGAACAAATGAGAAAACCAATCAAAATCATTTTTTTCAATACAAACCTAATTATAATCAAAATACAACATTAAAAAACAAATTTTCTTTCCAATTAATTCATCTTTTCTTGCAAAAACACTTTCAAATTAACTTTTTTACACATGTGTAAATGAAACAGTTTAACAATGTACAAACAGTAAATTTACACATGTGTAAAAACAATTTATTTCTGTATACGTTTAAATTTTTACGCATAAATTGTGTTTTTTGGATTGTATTTTAGTAATAAAGATAAGTGTAAAAAGAAATTTTTTATTTGAATGATTTTAGATGGCGTTCTCACGGTTCGCACGAAATATAGGTGTTCTCAAATTAACTTTCCCCTATGTAGCAAATGTTCTAAACCTTAAAAAAGATCACATTAATTAAATGGATTATATATATATATATAACATAAAAGATTGTACATAAAAAGTACACACTTCAAAAATATATGAACCATTTATAAAAAATATAAAGATTTCGACTTCTTCTCACACTAAAAGTCTCTTTTGAAAATAACCTAACCATAATCTTAACATGTGTAAAATAGTGAAAGAAAGTTATATATATATATATATATATATCATTAGTACCTAAAGAAAAAATTACATTACAGTGTGACCACGTATTGTGAAAATTACATTAACGTTACAAAAAGTATTTATTTATCTTCAAATCCTCCCCACAAAAGTTATTCATCAAAAGTTATCTTTAAACCAATTAAAATTATCAAAAAAAAAAATCCTTAGGCTAGTTTAGGCTAAGCATTTCCGATGTTTAAGTTACTTCAGACTAATTTGGTCTTGAAATGACGTGGCACAGTAAGATTGGTGCACCTTAGGCTTGAAGTAAAATACACCTTCCCTTCTTATTTTCTGTCTATAAATAAGAAACTTGCAATTGCTTACAAATTCTCTTGTCGTAGCTCTCTCTGTCTCTCATCAGTTTCTAAAATAGAAGTTTGTTCGGCTCAAGCGATGTTATATAAGCTAACGCCTTCTTAATTTAGTCAATGTCGCATTCGATATTATCTCTGTTGACCGGTTTATTAATTATTTTACTACTTAATCACGGATATGCTGGAACGGTATGATCTTGATATGAAAGGCGATCTTATCTATATCTATATTCTATATAATATATTAAAGAAACTCGATGGATAGGATTGTAATTTTGTCGCACTTTTAAGATGGCATATGAAGAGGCACAATGTAAATCTCTAATTTTTACCCATTTTCTTCCCTTTATACCCCTACTATACAACCTTTAATAGCAATTGTACAAATAGCTAATGCAACTCATTCATCCATCTTCCTCACATTCAATTCTCTGATGATTTGTAAACCGTTTTCGGTTTGCAAACGAAAGCCTTGAATTGAAGTTACCAATTCAATGTCATAGGAGTTTCAAATCCCCCTATTTAAACAAAGTTCTTACTCGATTTCTCAATTATCAGGTGTGATTCATGTTCTGTTCTTCTACCATTTTCTGTATTTGTTTACCCTGATTTCATATCACCGCAGAAGTTTGCATTTGCCTTCTTTGTCTGGTATGTAAATTCGTCTCTTTTTAGTTTGAATTGGTAAGGTTCGTGTTGTGAATTGTGTTTAACCGTTGATTGTGATTTCTATTATTAAATTGAGTTTTTTGTTGGATTGTATATTGTTGAAATATTTTTGTTTGTCTTTCTGTTATAGAATTTGATATTATAAACAATGATTTCTTGATTTTAGATTGAAAAGAAAATGTTAATTGTTTGAAAACTTGATTGGAAGTTTTAATAGTTGTTAATTATTTGGAAAGCTTGTACCCAAGTGTACTACATGAGTGGAGATGTATGGAACGAATAATTAATGTTGCTGGTAAGCCTTCTATTCAATCTCCTCTACCTTTGCATTTACTGCATATTTCCATGGAAAAACAAGAAGAAAATAAACAGAATGTAATGTAAGAATATGATATCATCTTGTTTCACAGAAAAATGACAAACAAGTATATTTACTTTGTAGAGGTTAGTACCTACTTCAGTTTGAAACCAGATTCATTATTTCATAGAAATTAGAGAACATGTTGAAAACCAAATGCATTTGGACATATAGAGCATGCTTAACTTAGATTTGTTTACCAATAATTTTCATTTAATTTAGATTGATTTGATCATATAGAAGGATGACAATGAAGCAAAGACATGCAAACGAAGGTTACTTGAGGCTTTAATTTATGTATTTTATTTGTTAATTATGATGTTAACTGTTGTCAGTTATAATCAAATTAGTTACCATATCTAAATTCCCTCAATTGAAGTAGAGTTGTATTTCCCTTTCATTATTTTCTTATTTAACAATCTTAATGCCTTTTATGCAATTTATTGTTACTAAAAGACTAGGTCTCATCTCTCCCCATCTTAAATTCCGCTTCAGTAAGCATTCATTCAAGCCCGAATTCCAATGGTTGTTCATTTTATAAGAATTTAGGTATATGTATGAGAAGAAATTTGATAACAAAAGATAAATGTGTAGTAATGTCATATATCAACTTCATATGTGGATGATTTATATGATTCGGCTGTTATTGAGATGATTTACCACTATTTTTACAAGCAAAAAGGCTCTTCTTTTGTTTGTCACCAAATCTTAGTTTTAAATTGTAACACACAATTTTTAATGAATTAATATTAATGGTTGTTGCAAGTGATCACAAATGAATTGGCATGATATGCTTTAAACAATGTCATATGCTTGCTACCATCCTTTATTTTTATTTTTTCTAACCATTATGTTATGTGTTGGTTAATATTCGGATTTGGGAATGTGTTGAAATGGGAGATAAAAGAATGCCTACAAACTGCTCAAGAAATGGGTGTTATAGTGGATCCAATATATACTTTGGTTTGATAGAAATTAGCATGTCAACTTAGTCACCTGACAATTAACGAGTAAATAAATATTTATTTCAGATGGGCTTATTTGAACGACAACATTGGATACCTAGGTGTACTATTGAATCTACATTTTTGCGTTTTGTAAATAATCACATTGTTGTATTGCAATTTGTATTTGGATCCCGCGGCAACACGCGGGTAAACCCACTAGTCTTTGTATTATTTAACAAAAGAATATTTTTTTCAATTAGTTTTTTTTAGAATGACAACTCACCATTTGAATACACAAGATACTTTAATTTGCTCACCATAGTTTGGGGTGTAAATGATGCGCAATGGCTCGAGAGCTACTCGAGATCGGATCGGTAAAAAGCTCGAACGAGTCGAGCCTTAACGAGCCCGAGCCCGAGCCCAAGCTCGAGCTTGAAAAATGACTCGTTTAGTTATCGAGCCCGAGCTTTTCATACAAAGACCGTTAAGGCTCGCGGGCCTAAACGAGCCCAAACAAATTTTATATTATTATTATTTTATTTATCGTATACCTACTATTTAACATTGGTGAGCCGAGCTCTAGCCAAGCTTTGGCTCGTTTAAGCTATCAAAGTAGGCTCGAGCCGAGCTTTTAACTCCTTTAAAATTGTTCTAAAATTATTTCGAGCCGAGCCGAGCTGAGTCGAGCTCGAGCTTTGAGTTTTACTTTCGAGCCGAGCTCGAGCTCAAAGTATTAGGTTCGAACCGAGCCGAGGTCGAGCCCAGTCAGGCTCAGGCTCGGCTCGTTTACACCCCTGTCCATAGTTACCCATTCTTGTGTAGAGATTGAATCCTTATACGACTTGAAAAGACAAAGTGTTATCCAATATCTTGATACTACTAGACTAAAGACCATTTAGTAAATATTAATTAGCTGGAATAGTTATTCCGCTACCACTATAATTCATATTTAGTTGATATGGTTATAACCGGTAAATAAAATATTAATTACTTAGAACATATATTTCTCCTAATTTTTTATTGGTAAATACACACCTCTTATACCACCCACATTGGTGTTGATATGGGTTTGGTTCGTACCTTTGGATGTAAGGTGGTGGACAATTTGTTGTTGTAGAGGTGGTTTAGGTGTGGCATCCGGAGTGATGGTCCAGGTTTGCAGACAATGAAGCATACCAACAAAACACACTTCTTCCGATTCTTCGTAGGAAATTCAAAAAATTTAACATGATACACATGGCTGATACACATAAACCAGTGACCTACCATGATACACATGGCTACTTATTATCCTTGATCGTGCTGCTGTTCTGTAAAATAAGAATGAGAGCTTTCATGTGGAATCTTTCATCGCTCAGTAGAAGACGTTCGTCTGTTGACTCTTCAAAAAGGTATGTACTATGTCAAAAGTAGTTGCAAAATTGTTTGTTTGTTAATATTTGTTATGTAGTATTAGTAAACTTTTCAGATATACAGTAAAACAAAATGGGTTTGACTACACATTATAATGTATTTTGGGACTAATGTTGCTTAAAGATGGGCGGGTTCTTATGTATGTTTTATACTAGATACATGCAAAAAGATGTTTTTTATTAAACAAAATATGTTCTATACAGGAAGAAGCACCGACAAAGACACAGTGTTATGATCCTGTCCAATGACACAACACATGCTAAGGGTAGGACGGGTACAGGAACAACAGTCTCGGATATAGGGGGAGCAAAGCATCGGTTAGGTATGTAATTGCAGGTGTTATTAAAAAAATATCATTTAAAAAAGTATTTGGAAAATAAAAGAAGAAAAGATCCTGCGTTTATTAAATTTTTTGTTATTGGTAGAATATGATTTTGAATCGCCGCGGAGACCATTGAAGCGGATCACAAGAGGTAAATGACAGAAATGTGTTTCGCAAGATGGTTTTGATTGTTCTCAACCGTTAATAGGTAGTTATGGCTTGGAATTGTGGGTGTTAGTAATGTTTATGTTGTAACAGCGGCTGTGGCGAGGCGGGGGCGTGAAGATCATGATGGCAGTGCATCGCGACTGCATGCACACAGGAATAGAGGTTTTTGCTTCTTTAAACTGTGTATACAAAAAAAAGTAGATTTATAGTATGATTAGGTCATAATTATATGTACGTTGACAGTGCAAAGAGGGGGGTTCTTTGGCGGCAAAGGTGGGCGGTAGGTGACACAAAGTAAAGGTAACAAAAACCGTCGTATTGTTGAAGTACATGTTGTTAACATATGCTATTGTCTTCTTTCCTAATAGTGTTACATGTGTTATGCAAAACAAAAACTAGACCACTAAGCGGTTGTCTTCTCTGGAACGTGTTGCTGTTCATCCAAAAAACAACCCTGGTGTGTTCCGTGGAAATCCAAAAGATCACGATTTATTATGCTTTTGGGCAAAACACCAACTGAACCCCTTTTTTTTATTCATTGCATTCAGGAGATGTTCATACGCCTCATCATTGTGAACCTGCTTTTCCGTCTAAATCACGTGGTCAGACCATCAAAATCTCAACAGATACTGCGAGGCCGAAGCCTAACAGGAATAAAGGCAAAGCATATAAGTGACCAAAACGTAAAATGACTGATAAGTCCGGCAAGAATGATCAGGCGCCCGGTTGACAACGAAAAAGGTCAAAGGAGGACGAGTGGCTTGGTATACATACAAGATCATCGCCAGTACAGTTATCGGATTGCATAGCCATCCCTAGTGATGAACAACGATTGGCTGTAAAGGATATGGGCTTCGGGCGGTTGCTAAATTTTAGAATGGATGGTGTGCCAGCAAAGTTGGCACATTACGTTGTTGATAATTTCAACCCTGATAGTATGGAAATGACAGTGCCATCTGCGACGCTTTCCATCAATGCTGAATTGTCCATCACATCCTTGGTGTGCCTATTGGAGGGGTGTCATTTGATTTGCTTGAGCGTAGGGACAAGTATGATGAAGGGATATCCAGGTGGAGAGAGAGATATTCCCCTAGCAGATTTATCTCTCCAAGGCAGATGGTAGATATGATCGAGAAGACATCCAATGGGGAGGACAGTTTTAATTTCCGGATGGATTTTATTATGTGCTTCTACACAGTTATGGTTGATTGCCACAAAATGGTTCGATGAAGGATAACATACTAGACTATATAACTGATGACTTGGACTTTGCTGGGATGGATTGGTTGTAAGGCCCCGAACCCGGGCACCCTACCGTCGGGTCTCATTACAGTGTACCGTTTAAAAATTAACAATTTCATTAAAATCATGCAACGGAAAAATAATTACAACGGTATAAATTGTTTAAAAAAATAGTTTGTTAATAAATATGAAAACTACGAATGCCATCCATGCTATCATGAGTAATCTCATCCGCTAGCCAAAAGACATCACCAACTCAACGGACCTGCAAAACAATCTAACATACATGCAAAAGTCAGCTACGCTGAGTGAGTTCTAATAATTTAAGTTTACGTATTTCAAATATCTCATAAAAACACTTTAATTTAATACCCAACTTCATCACCCTAAAAATCATCATCAATTATATAGATATTTTATCATCAACATCCCACCCAAAATCCACTCATAACCATAACTGACATATTATCCATCTCGACCCACAACTATGACTCTGTAACTTCTTTTATGTGTTCAACTATATCCTCTGCAACACAATGTCGCCACACATGACTAGTTCGTCTATACTCCTTTTAATTATACCGGGCACCCCGGGTACAATTCATCACAAGAAACACTATATTATCATCTTCAACAAAAAGACAACACATACCCACCAATTTATCTATATGAATGCAAATAAAACACATAAGGTGGGAACCTACCACACAATTGGTCAAATCACAAAGAAGTGACCCTCTCTAGGACACGTCGATATCCTCTTTCATCGATGGTCCGTCACAATCTGAAAACTCATCACGTAAACGTGACAATCATCTTTAGCCTCTTTAACTCATCGTGTCGCAAGGACAATGATAACCATCTTTAACACATCGTGTCACAAGGACAACGACAATCATCTTCGCCACTAGCAATGTAATCTCGCCACTAAGCCCGTCTTCAAACATCCAAGAACTCACACACATCCCCACGCATGTGCAACCCAACTACATATCTCGCATCTCATTACTCTATAAGTGTCACACGACACATCTATGTTTCTAACCTTTCACCGTCTAGGCTAAAAACCAAGACTCGACTCTTATAAATAATAACTCTACCCAACTCTCGTTATGGTATCATAAAATTGTACCTCTAAAACTCTTGACTGATTCGACAGTTATAGAACTGACTAGTTGGAAAACGTTTATAAAAACATATAGGTCGTAAAACTCTTTAATTTAGTCAACACTTTAAGATGTATATAAAAAAACTCGGTATAGCATGTATGATAGCCCCAAAAATATTTAAAACAGATCGAAAAATAGAGGGATTAGAACTCACCTCATATAAAACACACGAACTGCATTAAAACTAGCAACGAGCAAAGTCACGAATCCGAGAATGGCTTCAACAACATGGTACATTGAATGATGGAAACGATAATCAATATTCCAATGCCAACTTTATCTTTGTCATAATCCTTATCAAAACAAAACCATATTTTCTATCCATGCATGATGTCACGACTCGCCTAATTCAGCCCAAATACCCGAGCAACATGGCTAGAAAAATCAGATTTTGGAGCCAAGATTATCTAGAAAAATCTAGAGGTCTCCATCATAAATATCCAAGATATTAACTTAGATTTATCTAGAGATTTCTTTGTAAATATCCAAGGTATTTGTAATAGTTTAGATTAAGAACTATCTAGATTAGGAATAATCTAGATTCATTAGACAAGTATAAATAGGTGATCTTGCTTCATTTGCAAATCACCTCCAAAGTTGTAAATCAAAGCATCCTTTGTAAGAGTTCTCAAGTAATAAAGTTTTCTTTGTTCAACTCTCTTTGTTCCCACTTTCTAGTCATAGAATCGAGTCGCTTATTGGTTCAAGGCTGATCTTAGCAGGAGACTAAGAGCCGCACGCGAGTTTGGGAATCACTCCGTGACAAGTGGTAACAGAGCACGTCGATTCGTTGGGAGATGGCTGATTCGGGCAACAAGGCTGTTGGCATAAGTTCGGTTATTGGTGAAGAGAACCGTGGTCGGGATGAATCACACCATGGAGGCAAGAAGAGTCGTGGTGCATCTAAGGATAAGTCCTTAGAAAAACGATTTGCTGAAATGGAAGCTTCTGTAACGGGTCTAGGAACCCAAGTAGATGATGCACTCCAACGCTTGGATGCATTAGAGACAGACTTCAGTGATCTTCGTGATGACTTGAAGTCGGCTGTGGATGTACTTCGTGGAGAAGTACAAATAATGATAAACGATGTAGTTAAGGAGGCTTTGAAAGATGCGGTATTCAAGCTAAGAAAAGACATGGATGAGCTATCAGTTGATATGCATCGCAGTCTTCTTGGCTTGGAGACCAAGGTAAATGAATGTAGCAGAGCCGTGGCCACAGCAGGTGGAAGTATAGTAAGCTTCACACCAAAGATCGAAGTTCCAAAACCAACACCCATTGTTGGTAAACGAGAAGCAAGGGCTGTTGATGACTACTTGTGGGAAATGGAACGTTACTTTGAAGGTGTGAACATTGTTGATGATGCAACAAAGATCAAAACGGCCACACTATACTTAAAGGAAACCGCGGGACTATGGTGGCGACGGAAGCACGGGGAGATTGAGAAAGGTACGTGTATTCTAACTACATGGGCTGATTTCATAAAGGAAATAAAGAAACAATTCTATCCGGAGAATGCTGAGAATGAAGCAAGGAGCCGGTTGAGGAAGTTAAAACAAACCGGTACCATCAAGGACTATATTAAAGAGTTTACAAACCTTGTTCTTGAGATTCCGGATATGGCCGACAAAGACTTCCTATTTTATTTTCTCGATGGCTTACAAGTATGGGCCAAAACTGAGTTAGAACGACGCGGTGTCCAAGATCTCTCTTCGGCCATCGCTATAGCCGAGGGCTTGATCGATTATAGCCGAAGAGACTCGAGGCACAAAGACCGCAAGACTAGCCATGAGAAAGGTGGGGGAGAAAAATCAGCCCAAACCAAAGAAAGTAATACACGTAAATCGCCACCACATTGGAAGTCTCGAGAAAAGAAGCCCTTCACCAAGGAGTATAAATGCTTCATATGTGACGGACCAAATCAAGCTCGGGAGTGTCCGAAGAAAGCTAGCCTGCATGCAATAATAGCCCGAGAGGAAAATAATAACGAGAATGAAGACGTTTGCATAGGGTCAATGCAGGTACTAAACTCAATCAAGGCCAAGATTGAGGTCCGTCCACAACCTAACAAAGGGCTACAATTTGTTCAAGCTACCATCCGGGGTAACCGAGTTCGTGCTCTTACTGATACTGGGGCATCTCATAATTTTATGTCCGTTGATGAGGCAAAACGACTCGGTATAAACTTTAGTAAAGAAACTGGAGCGATGAAGACTGTCAATACCAAAGCCAAACCAATCCTTGGGGAGGCCAAAGATGTTCCTGTTCGCATCGGTGAATGGGCAGGAATGATCAACTTCACGATAGTTGAAATGGATGATTTTAATATTGTGCTTGGCATGGAATTCTTCGACAAGGTACGGGCTTTCCCTATGCCTTTTGTTAACTCTTTATGTATCCTCGATGAAGGGAAAACGTGTATGGTGAGCACGGAGCGTGGGTCGAAGAATGGATCAAAGGCCCTTTCTGCCATACAATTCAAGAAGGGATACAACAAGAAAGAGTCATGCTATTTGGCGGTGGCCAAGGTCGAGGAGGAAATACCCAAAGTCGAAGTACCCAAGGAGATCAAAAATGTCTTAGAGGAGTATAAAGATGTCATGCCAGCCAAGCTACCAAAGAAGCTCCCACCCCGGAGGGAGGTTGATCATGAGATTGAGCTGGAACCTGGTTCTAAACCACCAGCAAAGGCCCCATATCGTATGCCACCACCAGAGTTGGAAGAGTTAAGGAAACAACTTAAAGAATTGCTGGATGCTGGTTATATACGCCCCTCAAAAGCCCCATATGGTGCACCAGTGCTGTTCCAGAAGAAGAAAGATAGGTCGCTTCGAATGTGCATTGACTACCAGGCACTTAACAAAATCACGATATAGAACAAGTACCCGATCCCGTTGATTGCAGACCTGTTTGATCAACTTGGCAATGCCAGGTACTTCTCAAATCTAGATTTACGATCAGGCTATTACCAAGTCCGGATTGCAAAAGGGGATGAAGCCAAGACTACATGCGTCACCAGGTATGGATCATATGAATTCTTGGTAATGCCTTTCAGGCTTACTAATCACCAGCCACATTCTGCACTCTTATGAATAAACTCTTCCATCCTTTCCTGGATAAATTTGTGGTGGCATACTTGGATGATATAGTCGTCTATAGCCACACCTTGGTAGAACATGTGGAACATTTGCGGGAAGTTTTTCATATATTACTAGAGAACGAGTTGTATGTCAAACTGGAGAAATGCTCGTTCGCCCAAGAAGAGGTAGAATTCTTGGGACACAAGATTAAAGAAGGACGACTCATGATGGATGAAGCCAAGGTAAAAGCGATACAAGCATGGGAGGCTCCAACAAAAGTTCCGGAGTTACGGTCGTTCCTTGGCTTAGTGAATTACTACCGTCGCTTTATCAAGGGATATTCTGCAAAGGCTGCACCCTTGACGGACTTGCTCAAGAAAAATAAGACTTGGGACTGGGACGAACGTTGTCAGGCTGCCTTCGAGGGGTTAAAAGAAGCAGTTATGTCGGAACCAGTACTAGCCCTCCCGGATGTTACAAAGCCATTTGAGTTGCACACAGACGCATCAGACTTTGCAATCGGAGGGGTACTTATACAAGAAGGCCACCCGATCGCGTTCGAGAGTCGGAAACTGAACGACACCGAGAAAAGGTACACGGTGCAAGAAAAAGAAATGACAGCCATTGTTCATTGTCTACGTACCTGGAGGCATTATCTTCTCGGTTCAAAGTTTGTGATCAAGACCGATAATGTTGCCACAAGCTATTTTCAGACCCAAAAGAATCTAAGTCCTAAGCAAGCTAGGTGGCAAGATTTCCTTGCTGAGTTTGATTTCGTCTTGGAGTACAAACCGGGCAAAGCTAACGTCGTGGCCGATGCATTGAGTCGTAAAGCTGAACTTGCTGCTATCTCACGACCCACATTCGACTTCCAAGACTAGATCAAGGAAGGACTTAAGCAGGACGATTTTGCCAGACACTTAGTCGCCTTAGCTCGAGATGGAAAAACTAGACGATTCTGGCTAAAGGACGACTTGTTATTCACTAAAGGAGACCGACTTTTTGTTCCAAGATGGGGTAACTTAAGGCGTTCCATAATGAAAGAATGCCATGATTCTAAGTGGGCCGGTCACCCAGGTATAAAAAGGACACTAGCACTCATCGAAGGTACGTTTTACTGGCCCCGAATGGCGGATGATGTCGAAGCCTATGTTCGTACATGTTTGGTATGCCAACAAGATAAAATCGAACAACGACAACCCGGAGGATTATTGGAACCATTACCAGTTCCTAATGGGCCGTGGGAAAGCATCTCAATGGACTTTATCACCTGTTTACCGAAGTCTGAAGGATTCGGGAGCATCATCGTGGTTGTTGATAGATTTTCCAAGTATGGGACGTTCATACCAGCACCACCCGATGTTACGGCAGCAGAAACAGCAAGACTATTCTTTAAACACGTGGTGAAGTACTGGGGCATACCGCAAAAAACATTGTAAGTGATCGAGATCCTCGCTTCACGGAACGGTTTTGGTCTGAGTTATTCAAGATCATGGGGACAGAACTCAACTTCTCTACTAGTTTTCATCCCCAAACGGACGGGCAAACGGAGCGGGTCAATGCATTACTCGAGCTATACCTTCGACACTATGTAAGTGCTAACCAACGTGATTGGGCTAAACTTTTAGATGTGGCACAGTTTTCTTATAATATGCAGTGGAGCGAGGCAACCGGAAAAAGCCCATTCGAGATAGTAATGGGGCGACAACCACTAACTCCTAATGCATTAGCCGCCTCCTATGAAGGAAGCAGGCCAGCCGCTTTCAAAAGCCTGAAGGAGTGGCATGAACAAGCCGATTTAGCCCGGACATCACTAGACAAGGCGGCTAAAAAGATGAAGAAATGGGCGGATAATAAGAGGCGGCCTGCTGAGTTCCAAGTAGGAGACCAAGTCATGGTAAAACTCTTGCCACAACAATTCAAGTCACTAAGGGGCGTTCATAAGGGACTCATAAGAAGATATGAAGGACCCTTCCCGGTAATAGCAAGAGTTGGAAAAGTCTCCTACAAATTGCAATTGCCACCCAAACTTAAGATTCACCCAGTTTTCCATGTAAGCTTTCTAAAACCTTATCATGCCGATAAGGAAGACTTAGAAAGAGGAGTGTCAAAAAGGGCACCGACGGCGGTCGTAACATCATTTGATAAAGAGGTTGCTGAGGTAGTTTCAGACCGCACCGTTCGACGTCGAGGAGTACCAAGCTACAAGGAATACTTGATCAAGTGGAAGAACTTACCAGACAGCGAAGCCAGTTGGGAAACTGAAGACGCCTTATGGCAGTTCCGAGACGAGATCAGGAAGTACCATGACAACTCGACGAGGACGTCGACGGATTAGGTGGGGGAGAATGTCACGACTCGCCTAATTCAGCCCAAATACCCGAGCAACATGGCTGGAAAAATCAGATTTTGGAGCCAAGATTATCTAGAAAAATCTAGAGGTCTCCATCATAAATATCCAAGATATTAAATTAGATTTATCTAGAGATTTCTTTGTAAATATCCAAGGTATTTGTAATAGTTTAGATTAAGAACTATCTAGATTAGGAATAATCTAGATTCATTAGACAAGCATAAATAGGTGATCTTGCTTCATTTGCAAATCACCTCCAAAGTTGTAAATCAAAGCATCCTTTGTAAGAGTTCTCAAGTAATAAAGTTTTCTTTGTTCAACTCTCTTTGTTCCCACATTCTAGTCATAGAATCGAGTCGCTTATTGGTTCAAGGCTGATCTTAGCAGGAGACTAAGAGCCGCACGCGAGTTTGGGAATCACTCCGTGACAAGGAGCTCAATATTTGCAACAAATCAAAACCCAAAGTCCAACCCCATACGTAACCATCACTATTATCATTTTTAAATTCTCATTCATATCTCCACCCTCATTAGTCATTATGCCATTACGTTGTTGTGACCAAAAGAAAAGAAATCATTTTCAATTGATCCATATCTACATGCATTATCATTCACAACACATACGTACCTCCTGTGAAATCCAACGTCGCATGTGATCATCTTTACCATCATGCCCTTATTTATTTATATGACTTTATGGGCACAAAAACACCAAGAGATCGCCACCTTTATTTCCATGAACCTATCCCATTACTATTGACACAATGTCATTAACACATCTTTCAATTATATTACACCCTCAGATTACCTATCATGGCTTCAATTGAAGACAACCAACAACCTAACGAGTTCCCCATGCATGCTAACAAGTGTAAAAGCCTCACCATCACGTGCATCTACTAACAACATGTTTCATACAAGACTCATGGCAATCCCCACCTCCATCATTACCTGCAAGTACCAGCAACGAACAACAGTATCATAACCATTACCATACCTCCACTACCTTACGCCGATCCTCATCACCCTTTAGGCACCTTCGTAACAGTACCGAACCCAAACGCTATCCTCCCAATCCTCATTCATCGCCATCAACGCTACAGAACACACCGTCCAACGTCACTTTCGTCGCCTAAGCTGCCCCCTCATCACCACAGCCCTAGTTGACCACCATCGCCACCCTACGCGTCATCACTAACCACCACTATCACAACCAACACCACCGTCATCATCATACCCAAGACGAAAAAAAAAACCAACCGGATCACCCTCCTTCTTGCACACACTCACCGTCTCCACTAGAACCACCGAACCCTGTCAAGAACCGTCACCTTCATCTTCACCCGAACCAAACCTAACCGAAACCCAACCTTAAACGTGAACCCATATCATCACACAAGACATCAAAAGAACATGAGTAAACCGGTTATAGAATACCTTGACATGATTTGAAAAATCAAACGCACCACAAACAACTTCGAACCACTTGTCTCCTCTTTCCTAATCGATCCGTGTTCCTCTCTCGTTGGTATTTTTTTTCTTTGCCGTCACGCACTTAGAGCCATTATGGTTCAAGGGTTTTTGTCGTAATTGCTCACATTTGCAATACAAGTACCTAGATATCACAGAAGGGCAACTTGTTCTCAAAGTTATGTAACCAACTTATTTTAATAACAACCGGGTCCTTGCAATACTTTTAAACCAACATATGTGCATTGAACTTCTTTGTTGACCTCATTAATAATAGCGTATGCTTCAAAAACCATTAACGAATCCACTTGATGAAAACCAAGTATTCGTTTTCGTTTAAATACATATTCTCGAAATTTCCGGGGTGTTACATTGGTGTGGAATGATTGTTAAAAAAATGAAACGATGTAAGGATGGGTGGCATCGTGATAACTTTGATCCACCTTTTACAGGGCCAGTGGCTTTTTTAACAGTAAGTGGCTAGTATATATGCATGGTCAAAAAAATGATAAAAATGTTTACCAAGTTAATCATCTCTTACTAACATCCTGTGTTTGTTTTGAAGCTCCTGTACGTTGATAGTTTTACCTGCAGAGGATTGAAGTGCATACGTTAATGTATCCGATGACCTTCTGGACAAAGGAAAGGTTAACGAAGAGGGCGGAGGTTTTGGTATGGGTGCATTGAAGGGATTGTCTACCAACGACAATGTGAGGATTAGTGTAGATGAACAAAGCGTTAAGGTTAGACACTTATCTTACACCAAACTGTATATGTATACAGCGTTTAAGAGCGACCTAACCAATTAACAAACAGGAAAGGCTGGTACGTTGTTGACCAGATGCTAGGTATCATGCTTAGGACATAAAAATGAATCGAGATGACTGTCTGTACACTAAGTAATGACTGTCCTGTGCTGTATGAAGTCATTGATATAAGGGCAAGGTACGAGAGCTTGGTTGAAGAAATGAGGGATTGGACACAAAGGCATACGTACTGTAGCACATGCTACTGCCAATCAACGTATCCAGGGGTGGTGAATACCAAAAAATCAGGCGGGACATGTTTGGTTGCTCTAAAATGAAATATGTTTTTCTAGTATTTTTTTTATTTATTATGATGCTCTGTCAGATGTAATAGATTTGCATGGCTTTTTGTACAGAAAGCAAATGTACATAACAACACAAGGCATCAGCCGTGGGTCATTAGGGGGCGTGGCAACATATACTGTTGGTGTTGATAAATGGAAAGGTAATTCCAACAAAAAAACGTACCTCGACAACTACCTGATAACATAAATATACCTAAAATCGTTTGTGCTTTTATTGCTTACATTTTGTCCGAAACAGATGCCCGACAGGTTCTTCAAACTTCCCAATTTGAAGATAAGCACATGTCTCTGGAGCAGACATGTGTCGAAAATACTGTGGCGACCGTACCAGCACCTACACTGAGTCCGGGTTGCATGCGCAAATCTGTTATTGTACCGCATAAATTGAACAAACCAGATTTGAAGGCTTGCGCGTCTATATATGAGGAAGGCAATGGCTGGGAAGGTATGTGTTTATTTGAGGTGTTTGTTAGTGATTTGAAAGATCTTGAACGGATCTAACATGTGAAGAAAAATCCAGATGTACCTGATGTGGAAGAGATAGATAAATCTACTTGAGACAAGATCGAAAACCCAGATTGTCACAAATTGGGGGGTGAAGTAAAGGCACTACACGTACAGGATGATAGTGATCATTCGTTAGCCCCCAAAGGAAATGTGGTGTTGCGGATGTATAGTTATTATGCTAGCTATGCTTATGTAAAAAATACATTTATGATTATTTTTGTTTTCTTAAGCGACCGTTTATCGGTTACTTGAAGAGTTAACCGCTTCATGCAGTAATGTGCAACAAAGTTTTAGCAAACACGAGATGATGGCTATTGTAACCGCAATGTCAACCGAGCGTATAGACAGTCCCAGTGATATCGTTCGGGCCCCACATTTGGATGTAGCCGATGACAAACCACCAGATGGTATTAGTTAGATTTTCGATAGACCACATAAATCAAATTGAGGGTTGTATACGTAACACCTGAGTTAACGTATGCTAATGCAGTTGTACCTGGAGTTGGGTGGGGGTGGGGGGGAGGGATATGTCTTCTGTGTGTGTATATGCAGGGAAATTAGTAATTTATTTGTACAGAAAGTATTTAAAGGTTAACGTGTGTTGAATGTTTGCTACTTTCTTGTTGTATACTCAGGGCATCCTGGCACCTCCCCGAAGGTGGCTAAGCGAATGTCCAGATCACACGTTAGAGCATTGATATAGGAACAATGGAACAAGGTGGACAAAGAGGGTGCAAGTGAAACTGTTATAGAGAAAGAGGTTGGAGGTGTACGTGGGGACCTGAATGGTGAGTTCAATAACGTTGTGATTGGTTAACATATCACTAATGTGTCTTATTGATGAAATCGTTTTTTCTGTTATTTTAAAGTGAATGCAACCACTTCTGTAGTAATCGCACATACTATGCCTCCTCAATGGCCAAGAGCCGACGGGAAAAAATCAAACATCGAGGAGGCAGTTAAGGCAGACGATCCTGATGATGCCCCAAGTTTTAGTTTTGAATTAACATAGTTGGAGGGAAATCAAGGTACTATTGTGTTTGTTTAAGCAATTTGAGTTTTTAAGTTTTTTTGTATATTAGAGGGACAGTCATTGTACATTTTACAGGGAGGAATGGACTGGGGGGACTGGCAAAAGCTGTAATTAAGGAATCGGAAAAGCACAAAGTTGGTGAGGCTGTGGAGTATTCAGCAAATGCAGCTCTGGGGGTATATGGTGGTGTGATTGCGCCAAATGTTGTTGGTATGTTTTCTAAAGATACGCATCCTGATGAAAAAGTTATACAATTTTTATATCTGTACTGGTTGTTGTGTAGGGGCTTCATCGGGTAGCGCTGAACATACACCGCCACCTTATACAATGGTCCAGCTTGTTAATTCTTTTTACTCTGCAGTGCCTATTTTGTGTAACAACCCGACCAGGAGGGGGCTGAACGTTACAACAGTTTGGTAACAAACTTGCACAACGGAAGCAACGATGACTAATATTTAATATTTGTACAAGTTTTAGTCACAAAATAATACAAATACAATCTAAAATATAACTAAATCTAATGCGAAGACGAAGCGTGGCGGTCGTCGAACCAGTGTAGTCTCTTAGTCGATCCAATCTCTATCCTGTGTATCTCTAATCCGCATCTAGCTATCATATACCTTGTGTTGCCATCCAATCATCCGCAGTGGGTCAGCAAATATGCCGGTGAGTCCGTGTAAGTAGTTCAATGGATCCAAAAACAGTTTATCATTTCGAAAGCAAGTTTAACATAGTTTAACACACGTGATGTACAAGCGACCCCTCAACCCTAACATTAGATCTATCTACTGCCACTATAGATCTACAAGGCATAATATATGCCGCAACGGTCCACATGCCTTATATTAAGCGGCTCACCTCTGAGTTAATGAGTGTCAGTATAATCCGGCAGCCAGTATCTTGTCACATCACAACAGTTTATATAAAGGAAACATGCATTCACCCCAAAATAGTTAAAACACGAAAAAGGGGAAGTACACGAACTCACCTGTCTTGTCACACAATGATATGGTATTCCAATGCCTCGAGCCTGTCTACGTATTACATGCAAAATCCTATCATGATCACAAGTATTAGTGCGTGTAACCAATATCGCGGTTACACGTGTGGGCACACTTAGGTTATTTAGTTATCATGTTTTGGTTTACTTTTATCGTTGGTTAATAACACCTCCTTTCTAATAATACAATATATATCCTTTATCCGAACTCCTACTTGTCGAGTTTATCAACATATAATCATATGCACTACTTGCTTCCTTATGTCCAATTATATCCTTGTTATAGCTTGTTGAGTCCATGATTCAATGTCTTAATCGCCAATCCTATGATTAATGTTACAAAATCTTCCTTAATTATCAAGTCATCAATGTACTAATATTTATTGATTTACTTTGTCGGTTCATATACATTATGTATGTTCATTGATCTCTTTAGCTAGTTTATCGAGTCAAGTCCCAATGTTCATCAAAGTCCTAATACCGTATAATTTCCAAGTTACACTAAAGCCCGCAATATTTATCTTATGTCCAATAGTCATTTATAACATCTTATGTTCCGATGTCCGAGGCATGTCATCCGGCTATCTATATCTTTTATATCAAATCCTTCATAGGTTATCTAGTCATAAATATTTATATATATGCTTGTTAATTAGTTTGAGTCCGATAGTTCAAAAGGTCCCACACGTGCTTGTCCGTTTCATAATAATA
Organism: Ambrosia artemisiifolia; assembly: GCA_032199755.1. Classification (NCBI taxonomy): domain Eukaryota; kingdom Viridiplantae; phylum Streptophyta; class Magnoliopsida; order Asterales; family Asteraceae; genus Ambrosia; species Ambrosia artemisiifolia. The sequence goes on along the minus strand of CM063527.1, from coordinate 31,840,822 downwards.
ATAATAATAATAATAATAATAATAATAATAATAATAATAATAATAATAATAATAATAATAATAATAATAATACTAATAATATAACTAAGATGGTTTGGGCTCCTGTTTTGATACCTCTCGGCTCTTCTTGACCAATTCCAGGCTCCACTTTTGTTGACCCGAGCCTTGACTCCTGTTTCATGACCCACCAAATGGTACCCGGCCCCAATCAACTATTCCTGTCCATCATCGTCTACCAACAGTCATAACTACCTACAACCGTACCAGCCATCATCTACCATCGCAACCCAAGACCACATCAATCAACCATCTCCGAGGACCAACCTACCATCATCCTTCCATCACAGATCCGTTTAGAACCCAACACTACAACAATCAATCATCTCAGCACAAACCCATAATCCAAATTAGAAAACATGATGATAGGAGATTTACCTAGTGTTGCCACCGATCTCCTCTATCAGCTTCGTTGTAAACCCCTTGAACCCGAGAACCCAACATCATCACCGTCACCTCAAACATCACTCCGACCGACTAACATCTTCGACCTAGTCACCGCCGTGACCCATCAGCAACCCAATACACCACCACCGCCTTTAGCTTCTTTCCCTGTCTTCTAGATAGGCCGGTTGGCCGGAGGCCAGAACCGGCGTCCCTCATCTCTCTCTCTCTCTCTCTACAATTAATTCCTCTGTCTCTCTCTCTCTTCTGTTTCTCTCTCAAACCATTAGGTGGAGTGTGTCGTGATATGGTAGCAGTGCCGCCGCTTGTGGTGGTGATGGTGATCGGTCTCCACCCTTCTCATACTCTCTCTATCTCCTGACTCTCTCTCTCCTCTCTATTCGATATGTGTGTGCAGACCAAATGATAAACATATGGGGGTTTGAGGCTAAATATGAGGGGTTGTTAAATGGTTTACAAGAAACCATTCACATTTTGATGGTTTCTAATATTGCGTTGGCAACATTTGGGGATGACATGTGTCCTCCCCTAGTGATTAATCACTAGAGGGTTGGGTGGGTTCGGTATCAGCCATCAGGTATCGGTTCGGTATCGCGTTGCATATTGACTTGATTTCGTGACGTGTATTATATTATTTCCCTCGTCAATTTAATTATCTAACTCACTGGTTCAGCTTCATATTATTATTTTATTGTTATAATATTTTTGGACGCTAAAGTTTTTGGGCCCTAGGTCCAGGGTGTTACATTTTGACCGTTTTCTTAGTCACAAATGTACAGTTTTCTAGTAGCGTTACAAAAAATGAAAAGATAATTTTACTTAATGAATATATATACTTATACTACATTATAAAGGAGGAGACATGGGCAAATATGTCCAAATTGTCCAAAGTTAAGATGGCATATGAAAAGTTCCTTGCTTCACACCCAAGATGTCATGAAAATTCTTCCAATACTATCCCTATGTGCAAAAGCAACTTGTACATTTTTTTGTGATATTGAATGAAATGGTTGAATGCACCTTGCTATGAATGTAAAAAAACTCTAAAGGTTGCCTACACCTTGCTATTTATGTAAATCATTATTCCATGTTAAAGAAATTATTAATAAGGTTAAATACCTTTTATATAAAAGTTATCAATTTTTTTGAATGGTCTGTTTTTGAAATAATATTCATAAAGTCATTTATTAAATTTTGAAAGCATCTTAAATTATTATTATATGAATCAAACCTTCAAGTTTTTTAAAACCTGTGTTTATAAAATCACATATATTATTATATAGTAATTAGACTAAAGAATTAGAATGTTATTTGGGAATCATATCCGAAGTTTAGAATGAATCCAATTAAGATTTTGTTCGATCATAATCATTTGGAACAACTGGGGTAGAAGTTGTTTTTAGAAATTTTGACGTAGTGGTGGGTGAGAAAACAAAAATATATGTGTTACATATTTATTATTACTATTTATATCTATACTACATTGTAAAGGAGAAGGCATGGACAAATATGTCCAAATTGTCCAAAGTTAAGATGGTATACCAAGGTTTTTTTTACAATTTCCTAAATTTTACTATTTTTCTTCCCTAAATGTCCCTAGAAAATAATCACGTTACTTGTTTTCTCATTATGTTCATTCATGCGTTAAAGTGATTCTCCTCACAAGGGTTTCTCCTTCAATCAGTTACAAACTGTTTATAGCTCGGGGCAGGCACAAAGTTTGTAACACCCATTCATCAATATCAATATCATATCAATCATAATCCTTTAATTTCACCAACAACAACTATCAAGTATCAGGAAGCGAGATGCTAGAAAGAAACTCTGATGTGCGTCAAGAAATGGAATCTATGAAGGTAAACTGCATAACCAAATTTTAGGTTTATATTAAAAATTAACTCCTTATCTTTACAAGAATTTGTTTTGCTTTGCAGAAGATTGATGAGTGTGTTGGTGACACAGAAGCAGATGTCGATAACCCTGTCCTCAAGGTTGAGCAAGATGCACAGTATCTATCGACAGTTGATTGTAACAAAGTTTTCTTGTAATGGCACACTAAAAGCAAATATATTGAGGTTTATTTTGTAATTTCAATATAACACAAGTAAGCCTAATAAAACCTTTTTGGTTATTTCATATACATTGTTTTGCATTCAAAGACAATTGAAGGAAGACAGTATGTTTTTACACTTTTCCTACAACTTGGTGGGCTAAGACGGCTACGCTTGTGCATTGTTCAAAAAAATATATTTATCTTAACCGTCCCGTAGCAACACGTAGGTTTTCCACTAGTTATATATAGCATTAAAAAGGAAGGTCGGCTGTGAGGGCTGGTTACTATTTCGCTCAATGCAACTCAGCAAAGCATTGCCTACGTCACGTACAACCCGCTATAGCTACGGCTTACGTTTGCCTTACCTGTGTAGCAGGTCTCCACTGGTCGGTTGCCGGTTTCGGGGTTTAAAGCCTCTCTCTCTAACAGCTGTACAGGTCTGTCTTATGTGTAACAGGCTCCATCACCGCTATTTCGAGGCCGCCGCTGCTACCACCTCCCTCCACACCGTTGCTTACCTCATATGTTACCTACGGACGGTGGTACCGGTAACAGTGAAGCACCTGCGGACACATCCGTTGCCAACGCATTTGCCGTCGTCAGTGTTTCTGACCGGCCGGATCTTCGCAACCACCGTTACCGTTGCCGCCGCTTGAAAAAAACCCACACCTAGCCGCTCAGATCTTCGTGTTTTCGAGAGGGTGAGGAGAGAGAAGGATGATGATAGTGGTCGTGAGGTGGTGGAGAAGATGGTGGTGGCGGTGTCTGTGACAGAGATGGAGGCCACTGGAGGGTGGAGATATGGTGGGGAGCTGATACGAGATTGAGGGAGTGGATACAGTGTGATGTGTGTGGTTACAGAAATCACGAAATGAGGGGTTGGTGATTGGGGTTTTTATGGGTTGAAATGGTGGGTTCAGGCTCTCTCTATGTCACATACCTCTCTCTCTCTCTCTCTCTCTCTCTCTCTCTCTCTCTCTCTCTCTCTCTCTCTCTCTCTCTCTCTCTCTCTCTCTCTCTCTCTCTCTCTCTTCAAGTGAGGCATTCTATTCTTTGATCTGCACGTTCACTGACTATCTCATTTTTCTTTGTTTTTCCAGTTCACGGGCCACTCAAGGAAACATTTGAGGTTTATGCTTAGTAATGCTCTCATTGAATCCCTTTTATATTTTTTTCTACGTATTAAGACTTAGTTAATTTTAGTTTCTACTGTGTAACATTGTGCGTACATTAACTGCGTTTTCTTTAGACCAGGCTTCGTCCGTTATCACCTAACGTTTCGTTATGTGCTGTTGCTTCAACGTGCGGAGGCTATGTATGATGCAGTAAGCCGTTTGCCCCCGTCGCGACAACGCGCGGCGGGTATAAAACTAGTATAAATAATTTGACAAAATTGAAATAAAGGATTAACGATAGTCATCTATTAGTAGTCAAACACATAGAAGTGCGGTGTAAATAAAAAAAAAATGAAGCCAGGGTTGATCTGTCGCTACGTGTAATTACTTCAATATTAGATTCAAACTTGGTTACTTGCTTTTGTCTCTTAGTTGGGCGAAGCAGAATAAAAAAACAAATATAGTTTTGTTGAGAGTCCATGACAAGTTTTCTAAGACTATTCGTTGTGGTCCGTGAGCGAGCAGCTGCGAGCCACAAATTGGTATACATGGATAGCTTGAACCATAACATTCCCAATCTAATGGTCCCGTGAGCTAGCCGAAGCTACCAAACTCACGTGTGGTAGCGGGTCAAAAGTTACTGTTGGCTGGTCAATATAGCCGTTGGCTGCCGACCGTTGGCAGCCGGCTGACTATTTTTGGCAACCTACAAATGTTCAATTCTGTTAGGATCTGAGTTTGATTGTTTTGATTGTTTAGATAAATAATGAAATAAGTGAAGTGAGATATAAATGGAAAGTGCAGCGGAATGATAAACTATAAATCAAAACAAGAGAATAATTGTTTTTAATCGAAAGTTTTCATTAGATTGAAAGATTACAATTGTACGATAACTCCCCCTCAGCCTGATCACTCAGAGAATGTTTGTCTTAAGAGAATGACGAGTGATAAATAGAACAGTACAATCACTGTTCTATTTATAGACTAAACTAAACCTCTGATGATCACTGCTGACGTCACCTAAGACAGCGACCTCTAACTGACTAACAACATAAAACATCTGCTAACTATAACTACTGTTACATTGAAAACACTGTTAATACAAACTACTGTAAAGGAAAACTCTGATGGTCTTTATCATCTGTTGAATCCAAAGTGCTGTTGGTTCAATAGACCTTTGTTCTTCAGTACTTGATCAGCAGTTGTTTCTTCATCAGATCTTTGTCTATCAGTTGTTTGTTCAGCAGACCTTTCAGCAGCAGCAGTTGTCTTTATCAGTTGTTTGGTGTAGCAGTTGTTAGGGTCAACAGTCTTTTGGGGGAAGTGTCTTAAATCAACTGTTTTATTCAAAGGATCAAAAGATAGAATATTTTGGCTTTCTAATCATCTGTTCTTCTCCAGGTCAGCAGACCCAACAAATTCTCACACCACACAAACCACAAAAAAAATTTCTTTCACTCACTACAAAACGGCTTTGCAATGGAAAGATTTGTCTTCGTCCGACTCGTTCGAAGAAGACGAGTTGTTTATGGAAGTGGGTAGGATAACGATTGACTACCTCATAGCACGGTCTCGAAGATGAAGGACTCCGGTGCTAACCCGACAGCCGGTGCTTGACCGTGATAGAGAGGGAGCAAACGATCCTTTGTACCGACACTACTTCAGCCCGAATCCCGTGTATACTGAAAATCATTTTAGGCAACGCTTTCGAATGAGTAGACAATTATTCATGCTCCTATCAAATGATTTGTCAGAGCGTTATCCTTTTTTTCAACAAAGAGTAGACGCAAGGGGCCGACTCGGGTTCACCTCCGTACAAAAATGTACGGCCGCTATTCGGCAGCTAGCCTACGGGATTGCATCGGACGCAATGGACGAGTATATTGGGATGTCCAAAAAAGTTGCGCGCGACCCTCTTCATTATTTTTGTCAAGGTATATCTCTATTTACTAGTTTACTCACATTTTTTACACTTTTATTATCAAATATCGTTTTAAAATATGTATATATATGTATATATATAGGGTAGGGTTCAAATAGGAACCATAGCTTAGGTAGGAACCGTAAGAACCACTTTACATCCATTGATTTCTAATGGCATGATTGTAAATAATTAGAAGACTAATTAATTGTTCATTTTAATCAAGGAGTATTTTTGACTTTTGTTGAATAACCTAATTCGTAGGTTATTCTCTACAATAGTAACTGTATATCCTCCATTTTTTCAAAAACAATCGATACATCAAAAAGCATTCACCATTAAATCCACACTCACTAATGAAGATAAACAATTTTTATACAGGTATGTAAAACTATTCAATCGTTATTATTTATTGTTAATATTCAATTGCTCAGATGTTATAGTTTTTTATTTTTTGTATTTGTTATATCGATATGTACAATCAAATGGAAATGTGTTTATAATAATTGTGTTATGTTAGGTTCTGTCAATTAAACAAAATTGAATGTTTGAATGTTAGAACAATTAAACAAAATTGAATGTGCAGTACATGGATGTTATGTGTTTTTCGAGAATATACGTTGGTGTATATTAACTAAAAGGTTATGCGACGAAACCCTAAATAGGATTATCATGTCAAGAAGGATACGCTCTATTATTTCAAGATCCTATAAACTAATGTATATTATACATTGGTGTATATTATACGTTGGTGTATAATACTTGAAAAGGATAAGAGACTAAACAACTATGAGGATAAAGAAAAGCCAAATGCCTATACACATGTGTATAGATTGGTTATCATGTCTGTTATATGGTTTTGATAAATATACATTGGTGTATATTTTATAAAATGGTAATCGATCAAAGCATAAATAAGATTATCAGGTCAAAAAGGAATGAGACGCTTTATTATTATCAAATGATTATACTCTAATGTATACTATACGTTGGTGTATATAATAGACTGTATCAATAATAGTGATAAGCAAACGTATGAATACTACGTTGGTGTATATTAAAGAGTATAATTATGCATGGTTTATTTTATTTAGGTTCGGACACAAGGTGATGTTAAAGTCAAGTGAAGACACTAATTCTGGTGGTGGTGGATGGAATGCAAGCATAGGTGGTTATGTGGGACATGAAGATTTCTATATTCTTTACGCGTACATCACTAGGAATCCACGTTATTGTACAAAATACGGTCGTTTGGGTTATCATGATGCCCGAAACTGCCCATATAAATAATTTGCTTTGTTATTTTAATGAAACGCACTTTGCTCAGTTATTTCAATAACGATTTTTTTTGTGCGTACTATGTATTTAAGTACGGTGGTTTTTTATTACATGGTTGATATTATAGATGGTTGATATTATGCATGGTTGTACAGAGTAGGCCAGATATGGTATGTGTTTGATAACATATATTGTTGGTATTATACATTGGTGTACATAGTTGGTGTACTAACGAATGGTTGATATTGTACATTGGTGCACTATTACGTGGTTGATATTAAAGATGGTTGATATTATGCACAATTTCTTTCAATATAGGATTACTGAATCTTTGAAACTTATCTCCATTAAACAAACTTGATTGTACAAAAAGATCGAAGAAGAAGATATACTTATGTCTGTTTTGTGTCACACAATAATCAGATAAGGTACCGACAATGCTAAACTATTTTGATAAGGTACCGACAATGCTAAACTATTACCTTATCAGAATAGAAGGTTGGTTTATTTAGAATGTCTCTGATTACTGTATATTTAAACTAATGTATATTTAAACTATTACCATTCGAATGTCTCTGATTACTGTATAATTAAATATTATACACCAATGTATAATATATTTAGATGTTAATATAAACCTGGTTTGTAATCTGTACATTATAGTATAATATAATAACAATGTGTCGTAGGCTACGAAAAGAGAATATTTTTATCGGTTAGTGTATAGTGAAGTATAATATATCGAATAATGAGATTTTTTACATTAGTGTATAATCTTTAAAGTACTAGTATACACCTGAGTATATTAATTACCACAATGGAACTTTTAACTACTGTACCATGAATAAACTAGTATAATACACATGTGTATATACAATTATCACAATCGACGTATTTGACTACTGTACAAAGAATTAAAACTAAACATTAAAACAACACTATTGTATAATTGTCGTTCTTGGTTGAAACTCAAAAAATAAACAAAATATGTTCAAAATATTCTAATAAAAATCCATATATATATGCCACTTGTAGCCAGACGAGTTCCAAATCCGGTTGCCTCTGCATAGTTTTCATACATTATAATAGCTTCATCCAACGATCTAAACCTGGCACCTACATATGGTTTAACATCATCTGGTACAATTGACGTCCAATATCCCGTCCCACCGGGAGATTCATATACGTTGCTTGCAACGGATGCTACAATATAGAAAATGTAAATTAAGAAAAAACATTACAATATACAAGAATGCAGTTATACAAGCTACAAACTCAGATATGGTACACCTGTTTATATCCACATTAACCCATTTAACTATGTACTACTGTACGTAGTTTTAACAGCTATATTCTCACAGTTAGAAGATTATAATAACGTACAATCATTAAAGTACTATGATACACATGTGTATATTCATTACCAAATTTAGAACATTAGCATAGTTTATAATCTTTAAAGTACTATTATACATCTGTGTATATTAATTACCACAATGGAACTTTTAACTACTCTACCATGAATAAACTAGTATAATACACCTGTGTATATACAATTATCACAATCGACGTAGTTGACTACTGTACAAAGAATTAAAACTAAACATTAAAACAGCACTATTGTATAATTGTCGTTCTTAGTTGAAACACAAAAAATAAACAAAATATGAAACACAAAAAATAAACAAAATAATAATTTAATGGTAAAAAAACAAGAAATAAAATATTGATAAAACAAGTCTCGTGGACTTGTGTTGGGGCCCAAGGAATGTAGAAAAAAAACTAAATAAAGAATGATATTGACGGCACATCAATTTTGACGAGGAGGCTACATATTATTTCAAACAATTCAAGAGGAGGGCAGCCGTAACGGGGGTCGAGATCGACAGCAGCATGTTAGAGTGTGGAAATTATTTCTAAAGCTTTGGAGACCAAAATATATGATGAATGGTGTTTGATTCTGTGAATTGATTTGGAGATTGAATTGAGTGAGCTTTTTAAGGAAACCAAAAATAACTAATTAGATTATTAAATATAATTAAAAGAAAATGATAATTATTTAAATGTTCAATTACACTCTTATCCTTTAGATCAAAATCAAAGATGGAGGGCTAAGATTGGTTCCTAACTATGGTGGTGGTTCCTAATTGATCTCAATCATATATATATATATATATATATATATATTTGCGTAGGGATCATATCTATTTACTCACGACGGTATTTGCGTAAACCAAGCATGTATGATATACAACGCATATACGAGGTTCATGGTGAAAAACATGGGTTTCCCGGCATGCTTGGTAGTCTTGATTGTATGCATGTTGGTTGGGCTATGTGTCCTACGGCCTGGTGAGGTCAGTTTTATCGGGGTGATCATTCTGGACCGAGTGTCATACTTGAAGCGGTGGCCTCGCATGATCTTTGGTTTTGGCATGCTTTTTTTTTTTTGAGTTGCCGGGTCAAATAACGACCTAAATGTTATCGACCAATCACCAATATTCGATATCATTATCGACAGGGTTGAGCCGCCCCAATCGTTTTACGCTAATAATGTAAATTTCAAGTACGACTACTACTTGGTTCATGGTATTTACAACGAATGGGCGACACTTGTTCAAGCTTTCTCGTCACAACTTGAAGACAAACGCAAGTACTTAACAAAGAAACAAGAGTCGTCAAGAAAAGATATTGAAAGATGTAAGACCCGAAATTTTTTTTTTTTTATATAAACACAACGCATATCATATTACCAAAACATATTGTTTCAAAAGTTACACCACCTAGTTGACCATTGTGTAGTTTACAAAACGACATGCCAAGTTGGCTACCAAGTGGATCCTTGACCCATGACTAGACTTTGTACAAAACATAAGCACTTGTTTATGAGGTTCAAGATCCTAACACTACATGGTACCCAACCCCAAGACTAGAGCGTGCAAAATCCATCTTCGCTTGAGAATCACAACATAAAATCTCATGGCCATCCTTCTTAAAACCCATCTTCACATAACCACATTTTCATACAATTTACCTTCAATTAACAAAAATCATACATGCAACTTAGTACAATTTCTTAATTAAACATGCTACTTCCAATTTCTAAGCTAGATTATCAAGAATCATACATTACTACCATTATCCAAGAATCTCATCATCACAAAACAACTACTATAAGCATCCTATAACTCACCTTGTGTTTATTATGGCCGAAGGACTTGGAATCCCTTCACATGCAAGTGAATTAGTCAATTTTTGCTTAGGTTTGGGGCTGATTAGTGAGTTTTGGGGTTGAGGTGGTTTTCTCCTTGCTCCACCATCGAATTCTCCTTCCAGGAGATATGTTTTTTTGTGTTTCAATCTCCCCCATTCACCCCTAGATAATACACAAGTTTCAATTCAACCCCTCCCTTTAGCTTATTAGTCATTTTAAGCCATAACTTGAATTACTAGCCATAGTTAGTTTCTTAATTCCATATTAACAATTTAGTCTATTCATTTTCATTTTTTGTACATATTTACCCACTACCCTTTATTAATATTATTTTAGATTTTGGGGTGTTACAAGTCTACCCCCCTTAAAGAGGTTTCGACCCCGAAACCTTAATACGTACCAAACAAAGCGGGGTAGTGAGTCCGCATCTCTTCCTCCGATTCCCACGTGAGTTCTGAGCCCTTCCTGTGTTGCCATTGAACCAAGACTTGGTTTATGGACTTGTTACGCAACCGCTTTACCTTGAAGTCTTTTATGGCTACCGGCTTTTCAATATAATTCAACTTGTCATCAACCTCTATGTCTTCAAGGGGCACATAGGAGGTTTCATCCGCAAGGCACTTCCGCAATTGTGACACATGAAAAGTGTTATGAATCCCACTAAGAGACGGTGGGAGATCTAACTGGTAAGCAACTTGTCCTACTCGCGCCAAAATTTTAAACGGCCCGATGTAACGCGGGCCCAACTTCCCACGCTTACGAAACCTGATGATCCCCTTCCAAGGGGAGACCTTTAATAACACAAAGTCCCCGACCTGGAATTCAATAGGGCGTCTTCTTCGATCTGCGTATGCCTTCTGGCGGTCCTGGGCAGCTTGTATTCTAGCCCGTATCAGGCTAATCTTCTCGTTGGTAAGGGTCACCAAATCATTTGGAGCCAACTCCCGTTGACCCACTTCCCCCCAACATACCGGGGTTCTACATTTTCTCCCATATAACATCTCGAACGGTGCCATTTGGATGCTATTGTGATAGCTGTTATTATAAGAGAATTCCACTAAAGGCAGGTGTTCATCCCAACTTCCCCCAAAATCTAAGACACATGCCCTCAACATATCTACGAGGGTCTGAATGGTCCTTTCGGTCTGCCCGTCAGTTTGGGGGTGGTAGGCAGTACTAACTAATAACTTTGTTCCCATTTCATCTTGGAACTTCCTCCAATACCGGGACGTGAATCGGGTGTCCCGATCTGACACGATAGACACTGGTACACCATGTCTGGATACGATCTCATTTACGTAGATTTCCGCCATCCGTTCAGAGGTGTAAGCCTCTCGAATAGCCAGAAAGTGAGCGCTTTTCGTAAGCCGATCCACCACTACCCAGATTGCATCATAACCCTTCCTTGTCTTTGGTAATTTTGTCACGAGATCCATGGTTATCTCCTCCCACTTCCACACCGGTACCTCAAGTGGTTGTAGCTTCCCACACGGCTTTTGATGTTCGGCTTTGACTTGTGAACAAGTCAAACATTTTTCTACATACTTAACAATGTCGCGTTTCATTCCCGGCCACCAATATTCCTTCCTTAGATCCCGGTACATCTTTGTCGCCCCCGGGTGGATTGAAAACCGGGACTTATGGGCTTTGTCAAGTAGTGAAGTCTTGACTACACACGTCCATGGGACCCATATCCGCCCGTATCGAGTTTTCATTCCACCCGCGTCTTCTTCCAGCGTATCTATCATCCCTTTCATTCTTATCTTCTTCGGGTTGTTGGCTTGCAATGCCTCGATCTGGGCCTTTCGTATCTCTTCCAAGATATTGGGTGTAATCACTATACCCAAAGCCTTAACTCGGATCGGAGGTGGGTACTCCTTCCGACTTAAGGCATCGGCCACCACATTGGCCTTGCCCGGATGGTACATAATTTCACAATCATAATCCTTGATCAGTTCTAGCCACCTCCGTTGTCTCGTGTTGAGATCCTTCTGTTCGAAGAAATACTTGAGGCTTTTGTGATCGGAATATATGGTACACTTTGTCCCATACAAATAGTGCCTCCAAATTTTCAATGCGAACACTACGGCCCCCAGTTCCAAATCGTGGGTGGGGTAATTACATTCATGGGGTTTGAGTTGTCTTGATGCGTAGGCGATGACTTTCCCCCGTTGCATCAAGACACACCCCAACCCTTGATGGGAGGCATCCGTATAAACCACAAAGTCTTCTGACCCTTCTGGCAAGGTCAGAACGGGTGAACTAGACAGCTTCTCCTTCAATACTTGGAAAGCTCTTTCTTGGTCTTCACCCCATACAAACTTCTCGCTCTTCTTGGTTAGCCGTGTCAAGGGTAGTGCCACTTTTGAAAAATCTTGAATGAATTTTCTATAATACCCGGCTAGGCCCAGAAAGCTTCTAATTTCACTTGGGTTTTTAGGCGAAACCCATTCCGTCACCGCCTTAACCTTTGAGGGATCCACATAAATGCCCATCTCATTCACCACATGCCCCAAAAACTGGACTTCTCTCAACCAAAAGGCACACTTAGAAAACTTGGCATAAAGCTTTTCCTTTCTAAGCGTTTCGAGGACCTCCCGCATGTGACCCGCGTGATCCGATTCACTACGGGAGTAAATCAAAATGTCGTCTATAAATACTATCACAAAGCGATCCAGCATCGAACGACATACCCGGTTCATTAAGTCCATAAATGCGGCCGGAGCATTTGTCAGCCCGAAGGACATTACTAAGAACTCGTAATGTCCATATCGAGTCCTAAACGCGGTTTTGGCCACATCTTCTTCTCTTACCTTCAATTGATGGTACCCGGAACGAAGGTCGATTTTTGAAAACCAACTTGCCCCTTGAAGTTGGTCGAATAAATCATCAATTCGAGGTAAGGGATATCGATTCTTCACCGTCAATTTATTTAGTTCCCGGTAGTCTATACACATCCGCATGGACCCATCCTTCTTTTTAACGAATAGCACGGGGGCTCCCCAAGGCGACACACTAGGACGTATAAAGCCCTTGTCAAGTAGCTCTTGGAGCTGTGCCATCAATTCTCGTAACTCGGTAGGTGCCAAACGATAAGGTGCCTTGGCCACCGATTGAGCACCGGGCACCAATTCAATCCGAAATTCTACTTCACGCTCGGGAGGAAGTCCCGGGAGATCGTCAGGAAACACATCCCGAAACTCCCTAACCACCGGTACTTCTTCGATCTTGGGGGTGGGGACGGTGGTGTCGACCACATAGGCCATGAATGCCTTTTCCCCATTGCGCACATACATCATGGTTTCCACCAAGGTACACAACTTGGCTTCAACCTTTCTATCCCCAACAAAACTTACCCGCCGCCCACCAGGGGAGGTAACAAAAATGGTTTTATTTTTGCACTGGAATTCCGCGTGGTGTTTAGTCAACCAGTCCATGCCTAACACCAGTTGGAATTCCCCCATGGTCATGGGTATCAAATCTACCCCAAAATCCTCCCCTTCAATCGTGAGAGTACAATTCCTACATATGTTGTGTAATAAGTAACTTTTACTATCTGCAATTTCTATTTCTAACGGGCTCGACATCTTTTCTATGGTAAAGGAGGGGTGGTAGATCACTTTGGTGGACACAAAGGACCTACTTGCTCCCGTATCAAATAACACGTACATAGGAGTATTGTTGACTAGTAACATACCCGACACCACCTCAGGGTGGTTCTTTGCCTCCTCCGTGGTGATTTGGAACATTCTTCCTCGACCCTTAGGGGCTTCATTCTTCTTGCCCTCTCTTGGTGCCTCCTTCTTTGGATTCGTGCATTCCGCCTTCACATGACCGGGCTCATAGCAATTGAAACACAACTTGGTTGGGCTGGGGCATTTAAAGAACGGGTGCCCCGTTTTCCCACAGTTGTAACATGCCCTTTGCCCTAACCGACATTCCCCCGAATGGGGTTTCCCACAAGTCTTGCAATTTGGGGTGTCCCCCTTCTTATTATCCTTCTTGCCTTGATCGGAATTCTTTGCTTTCTTTGACGGTTCAAAACTCTTTTCCGCCTATCGCTTCTCCCCCTTGCCTCTTGCCGTTTTATTTCCATTTCTCGTTCACGAGCCCATTCTATCAACTCAATCGATGTGCTGCACTTTGAGGCGGTGATAAACTCCCTATACTCCGCCTTCAACATATCATGGTAACGGTTTATCTTCATTCTCTCGGTCCGAACCAACTCCGGACAGAACTTCATCTTATCCAAGAACACACTCGTGATTTCATCGATTGTCTCATTCTTTTGTCGAAGGTGGAGGAACTCTTCTTGAATCCTATCGATTGCGGTTTGAGGGCAATGATGTCTCAAGAAGACCTCCTTAAATTCATTCCAAGTTATTGTTTTCACCCGATCTTGTCTCAATTCTTTGGTATAACTATCCCACCAATCCTTAGCACGGCGTCGCAATTGACCCGTGGCAAACATCACCTCATCCTCGGTCTCACAATGACTCCTTATAAACACCCCTTCCATGTCGGAGATCCACCTTTGACATTCAAGCGGATCAATTTCCCCATTAAACACTGTTGGGTTACAGGACATGAAGTTCCTGTATGTGCATCTCTTGTTAGCCTTCGAGCTAGATGACCCCTCCTCAATCAACTTTTTCAATTCCTCGAGCTTATTAGTCATCATGCCTTCTACTATCCCGAGGATGTTACCTTCCACTTCCTCTATTATCTTAGGGAGGTTTACCTTTATGGCCTCCCCCACTTCTATCGCTACCATTTCTTTCACCTCATCGTGTTGGGTACGTTCCCCTGCCGAATGATCACCTTCATCCGTCATGTTTCTGAAACATTAACAACCATTTATCATAAATACTACACCGTAGTGTTTTCGACCATTGTCCACTTTTATCAAGAATAGACACTTCTACTCCCACTACTTGGGCTACCACATTCCCTATCATAAGCATATAAGGATTGAAATTTCATGTTTTCATACGTTATTACGCCCCTAATACGTTCCCGGGTGGGCGTGATAAAAATCCATGCATAAAAGAAGGAAAAAGTCAAAAAGTCTCAGGGCCTACCGTAAGCTACGGTGGGCACCGTAGCTTACGGTGGCTCCTGTGCCCTTTCGTGCCACCGTAAGGCAGACGAAAACCACTGTATGCCTTCTGAAGGCTACCGTAGCTTACGGTAGCCACCGTAAGCTATGGTGGCCCCTGTATCTTTTTTTTTTTTTTGACTTCTTCCCACTTAACTACTTTTCAATCCTTTTTGCCCTTTTATACCAAGCTTTCAACATTTTAAGAGTTCATTTCCTAACTCTTTCACACATACCTTGATCAAGTCTCGGATCGAATGCACGCCCTTCCCACCACGAGCTTCCGGTTTGAGTTCAAGCACCTCATGTGCTCGATTCGCTCAAACCTTGGCTCTGATACCAACTTGTAAGACCCGAAATTTTTTTTTATATATAAACACAACGCATATCATATTACCAAAACATATTGTTTCAAAAGTTACACCACCTAGTTGACCATTGTGTAGTTTACAAAACGACATGCCAAGTTGGCTACCAAGTGGATCCTTGACCCATGACTAGACTTTGTACAAAACATAAGCACTTGTTTATAAGGTTCAAGATCCTAACACTACATGGTACCCAACCTCAAGACTAGAGCGTGCAAAATCCATCTTCGCTTGAGACTTGATCTTCACATATGTGCTTTACCTATTCAAACAACAAGAAACTATTAGTAGGCAAAATCGCCATCAACACTTTAACCCACCAAGGTATTTCTACTACTTTGACCCGTTAGGGTCAATTCTTCCACTTTATCCCACAAGGGGTAATTCTACTAATTTGACCCATTAAGATTAATTCTACCACTTTTACCCACAAGGGTATTTCTACCACTTGACCATTAAGGTCAATTCTACCACTTTACCCTCAAGGAGTAATTCTACCATTTTGACCCATTAAGGTCAATTCTACTACTTTTACCCATAAGGGTATTTCTACCACTTTGACCATTTAAGGTCAATTCTTCCACTTTACCCTCAAGGAGTAATTCCACCGTTTGACCCATTAAGGTCAATTCTACTACTTTTACCCACAAGGGTATTTCTACCACTTTGACCATTTAAGGTCAATTCTACCACTTTACCCTCAAGGAGTAATTCTACCATTTTGACCCATTAAGGTCAATTCTACTACTTTTACCCATAAGGGTATTTCTACCACTTTACATACAACCACGCATACATAAAAATATCAAAAACAAGATAGTGAGCTATGAGTTGGTGGAAACAAACTTACCTTTGTCTTGCTCGTCGTGTCCTCCTTGTTTGCTCGATCCTTCCGTCTTAATACCTACACTTGATGAACTCATAGTTTAGAACTTATGAACTCATCTCCTCTTCAATACAATTTTAGCCATAACTTAGTAATGTCTTTACATTTGCTAACCATGTTCAATAAATCCGCATAATATTAAACATGATGCCTTCCTATTCATTCATTCAAGCATTTCAACATACACTTGGTGAGCATAAATATTAATTAACATTCATATACCAAATTATGGACACACAACTCTCCTATCAACATTATATCTTTCTACTTATCATTACAACTAGTAGAATCACAACATAAAATCTCATCTTTACTAGACTATAGCCTTGTTTGACTTGCAGAAAGTCAAACATGGTCATCCTTCTTAAAACCCATCTTCACATAACCACATTTTCATACAATTTACCTTCAATTAACAAAAATCATACATGCAACTTAGTACAATTTCTTAATTAAACATGCTACTTCCAATTTCTAAGCTAGATTATCAAGAATCATACATTACTACCATTATCCAAGAATCTCATCATCACAAAACAACTACTATAAGCATCCTACAACTCACCTTGTGTTTATTATGGCCTAAGGACTTGGAATCCCTTCACATGCAAGTGAATTAGTCAATTTTTGCTTAGGTTTGGGGCTGATTAGTGAGTTTTGGGGTTGGGGTGGTTTTCTCCTTGCTCCACCATCGAATTCTCCTTCCAGGAGATATGTTTTTTTGTGTTTCAATCTCCCCCATTCACCCCTAGATAATACACAAGTTTCAATTCAGCCCCTCCCTTTAGCTTATTAGTCATTTTAAGCCATAACTTGAATTACTAGCCATAGTTAGTTTCTTAATTCCATATTAACAATTTAGTCTATTCATTTTCATTTTTTGTACATATTTACCCACTACCCTTTATTAATATTATTTTAGATTTTGGGTGTTACAAAAGAGCGTTTGGCGCTCTTAAAAAAAGATTTGCGTTGGACGCCGTCTATACTTGTATTATTCTACATAACAATATAACATGATATTGGAGGACCGAGGCTTGGCGATATGTCAAAATTACCAAGGTGATATCCCACGTGCCGAATCAACAATCGATAATAACCAAAGACTCGACAACATAAGTAATCTCAAGAACCGTGAGATACATGGAAACCTCCGCCATGAATTAGTCGAGCATTTGTGGGCTAGATGTCCCGATGATGTTGTATTAGATTAGTTTTTAGTTTTTTATAGTTTATTGTAAACATTAATCTAATTTTTAGTTAACTTTATTTTTGGTCTAATTTTAGAAAGTATAAAAAAAATAAAAATAAAAAACACCTGGATAAAGCTGCTGCTCACCTCTAGCCACAACAGCATCAGGTGAGTGAGCAGAAGTTTTATCACCCTGCCAACTGGGCGCTGACATGACGCAATATGAGAGGATAAAGCTTATGGTCACCTCTAGCACAACGGATAGTCTAAAAAAACCAATCTTTGAAGTTATGTTAAATTAGGTCAATTTATGCAAGCTGAATTTGTTTTTAACTTTATCTTCAAAAAATCAATATTTTGGTATTATTATTATTATTATTATTATTATTATTATTATTATTATTATTATTATTATTATTATTATTATTATTATTATTATTAAATAAGGTGGAGTTGGGTTGGTACGGATATAGGTCCAGAGTCCAGTGATTAAAATGGCTTTGATATGGGTCTAGCAATTGGGTTTTTTGCATCTGGTTAATGTTATATTGCGCTTAGTAATGTTAATTTGGTCATAGGAGGTATGCATACGTACTACATCAAGAGACCTATGTTTACATGGAGCCCAACGCTAGATACGATGATGACCAACAATATTGAAGAAGAATGCTGAATGTTGGAAGAAGGATTGCACATTTGGTTTTGGTACTACTAGGGATTCCCATTATGCCATCACCTATCTTCGCGAGTATACTTAATAAAAGAAAAGAAAGGAAAGACCTTCTGTCTCTTCCTTTTCTCCTCTTTTCTATAGTTTTTACGCTCCAGAACTTTTCAATTTAGGTGGATGAAAATAAGATTTGTTTTCTCTCCATTTTCTTTCCTTTCTTTACCCTTCTAAGACTGTGGAAAGTGGAGGGGGGGAAAGTGGGCATGATATGCCATGTGGCACATGTGAGCTTCACTTTTCACCCCCTCCCTCCAAAATAGTGGGAGTGGAGAGGGGAAAAGCGGGCATGATGTGTCATGTGACATTTTGTCTTTGTTTTTGTTTTTTATAAACTATTTAAAAAACACATTAAAATTAAAACGATAATTAAAAGCATATACAAATTAATAATAAAATTATTTAAAAAACTAACGCTGAACAACTAAAAAACAACGAACACTACATGTTATATTTTTCATGATCTTGCGTTTCATTTTTAACGTCATTTCTAACTCGGGACCGGTGAAGTGATCGATGGGCATAGCGAGAAATTTCATATCTTCGCGTTTTTCTTTCAAAGCTTCCCGAATGCTTTTCTTCTCGTCGAGGCTTTGTTGTTAAATGGTATTGAATTGAACGATATTAGCATTTAAATCGTCCAACTGCCTGGTGTAAGTACCTTTACCCGATCTAGAACCCGAAGCCGAACCAGATGATTTTTGGGCCCTCTTTTTTGTCTTGTCTCTACTGGGTGGGCGACTCAATTCCTCCTCAAACTCATCATCTTCCAAGTTAATATCATCTAAGTTATCACGAGCAACCGAACGATTTTGAGATGAACTTGTTTTTGTCGATGAATCACTAGCAGAGGGGACCTTCACCCATTTTGAATGATGTTTCACCACATCCCAACAATGCATAAACTTGAACTCCGTACCCTTGTTGTCATGATAAGCTTTAAACGCATTCGATAAAGTAGTCGCCATCCGTCTCACCACTTTTTGGCAAATTTCTTGCGTTATAATAGAAACCCTTGATTGCGTTCATGGCTCTATTTATTTCGGTCCACTTCGACGAGAAACTATAATTCGCTTGGTAGAACTCTCAGTCCATCAATTTATGAAACGCATTGTTTATCTCGATCCAAAAATCGTTTTTGTGTCGATTTTTTCCTAGTTAAAAAAATAATTAGTCATAGTTAACATTTTATATTTTTAACAACATATATTATGTTCAAAGGCGTTTGTGGTTGTGTAGGAATGGAAGATTTGTCGTATGGAAAATTTGTATAGACACGCCCACTAAGGTAGGATGCGAAACCCGCATAATTGGAACACGGTGTGTGAATTTGGGGTGGACGGTTTGCTATCGCGCGAACCGGTGGTGTACTAGGATTCGGGTTTTCGGTGTAGTTGAATGGGTTGTTCGAGTCAAATGGTCGTTTGTATGGATGCATTTTTCTAAAAATAGATAGAAGATGTAGAGAGAATGGTAAAAAAAATGGGGTGGTATGGGTTGGTTTATATAAAATGGTTGGTAGTAATTAATAATATTAATAATTGTTTTTTAAATTTGACCGTTCACCAACGGTTATTATTATTATTATTATTATTATTATTATTATTATTATTATTATTATTATTATTATTATTATTATTATTATTATTATTATTATTTCCATTTTTTAAAATTGGTCCAATTTCCTCGCCCCAACCCCCCACCCCACCCCACCCCACCCCACCCCAATGTAATTTTGAATAAGGTAATTAAAATTGATTGTCCAAACTACTAATATTGTATAAAGTTTGATGTTTGTAGATGATTGTCTTAAAGATACACTAGGCGTGATTCAGAGCAGGAATAGCAAATGAAGTTAGAAGCTCAGCTGAAACGTCTCGAAGACAAGTTCCAGAGCAACAAGAGATAAAGGCGTGTCGAATACCTCAAGACGTGGCAGCATCTAGCTTTGGATTTGGCTAAGAAAAACCAGCTAGCTTTGGATTTGGCTAAGACAAAAGCGTGTCAAATACCTCAACGGATCTTGACATCCATGAAAGTATTCTGATTTATTCAAAAACAATATCCTAAAGGAATGACCATACCTTAGATTGTGTTACCGTTGCATATAAAGGCTGGTTTTTACACCACCAGACCTCCCAAGTTACTTTGTTCACTACCAAACATGCAATAGCATGTCCTTACAACGTATAGTACATGTTATATTATCGATATATGTACAAGTGATGTGGCTTGCATAAAAGGATAATGGAGTACAATCCAATAGTAATTTACTTTGCATGCATTGCATTACAATTACGGAATTTTCTAAAAAAAACGTTTATAAAATGTTTGTGTTGCTACAACAAGGAAAATGACCGGTATTAGGTTAGGAGATGTTTAGGATTATAGGTTGAAGGTGTATTATGTTGGGACTTAGGTTTTAAGTTTAGTTTTAGCTTTAGGTTCGAATTTAGTTGTAGGATTGGGGGTCTTCGAGCTCCTGGAAGGACCTGCACAAGGGTAGCAGACACCGTTAGCCTTAACGCAGGAGGGAGCCTCCTGCGTTTGGACTCCGGCGTGAGAATAAGTATATATTCTTTTGGAGTTGGGAAATAATGAAATAGAGAGTATTAGAGTAGAGAGAATGAGTGAGGAGTGTGTGTGGAATGTCTACCCAAGGGTCTCCTTATATAGGCGACGAAATTCTGCCCAGGAGCTCCCTCAGGGTAGCCTCCTTTCTATACCTGGTTGTGTTTGACCCTCTATCGGTTCCCTGCAGTGAGACTTTGCCCTTTTAGGATGCTTTCAGCTTTTATCATTTCCAATGCAAGTCATGGAGCTGTGTGATGTTTTGTCCCTTGCAATGATAATAAGCCAAAATCCCCTTTTGTCATTTCCAAGGTTTTTACTATTTGCTTTTTGCCCTGAGGCTTCTGCATGGCAGGTACGCTGCCTTATATCAGCTCCAGTAAGTCAAGCCACCTCCTAATCAACTCAATTTTACTTATCTTTTCGACAAGGGGATTAAACGTTGTCGTTTTAGGACCCACGTCATTAGCCCCCCAGTCATAAGCATTTGTAAAGAAGTTAGAAGTGCTTGTGACTTGTAAATTGTCGTTTTCCCCGGTGGCAAACTCATGTTGGTACCGGGTAGCTTTTTAGACCCCGAGCTTCCCTACGGGAGCGTTGGTATCATGCCTTTTCCTTCGTCAAATGTCGTGCGAGTTCCTGGCCATGCATTTGTCATGATGGTCATATTTTTAAATAATATAACTATCCATCATTGCTTCCTTGGGAGTAGGCATGTGTCCCATCAGCTGCCCTTAATGACTGCTGATTTGACAAGGAAGCAGGCTGACGTCATCCTATGGGATAGCTGAGGGACGGTTTGCCTTGGTAACCGCCCAAGATTAATTATTTCAAATTTGAAATCCTTTATAAAGGGGATAATTCCCTCTTTTATCCTTCATTTACTTCCACAATTGGAAAACCGTCTTCTCTCTCCCACGATCTTCCCTAACCGGCGAACCCTCCCTTTTCCTATAAATCTCGGTAAGCATACTCTTTCTTTCTCACACTTGTTTTTTCATTATGTCGAAAACTGACCTTGCATCCCAGTTCACACATCTGTCCAAATCGGATGCCGAACGGTTCTGTACCGAGATCGGTATCCCCTTATCCTTTGATCCTTCCGTTCCGAAGGGGAAAACCCCTGTGTCCTCTGTTCCTACTGGCAAGCTGGCCGTGTATACACGTCAGTTCGACCAGGGGAACCTTAGGTATCCTTTTTCGAAGTTTTTTCTAAATGTTTTAGAGTATCATTAGCTTTCTCTTGATCAGTTATGTCCCTCTGGAGTCGCTAGGGTTTTGCACTTCGAGATAGTGTGTCGTTGCCTTGGTTATGAGCCTTCTGTGGCTATGTACCGGCGGTTCTTTAGGTTAGCCAAAAATGGCAACTGGTTCACTATTGAGAAGACCCAATGTGAACCAGCCCTGATTTCTAGTGTCACCGGACTTGTCTCTCCGTGGAAAGACAAGTTCTTCTTCTTGAATGCTGATTTCCTACCCTTTAAGGCTCCCCGGAGATCTTCGGATGCTCCTTTGAATGAGAAAGAACCTGATCCTGACACTCTTGATCAGGAATTGTTGGAGAAACTTCGTAGCTTTCCTACCCGTCTCCGAACCTTTCCTGAGGATTTCTTGGTGATGATGGGGCTAAGTGTTAACTGGGATGATCCTGAGACTGACCCGGTGATCTATCATGGTGGGGAGGGTATGTGTCTCCCTGGCTCCTCTTTGGCATCCTTCTTATAATTGTTTCATCTAACCACTTTTTCTCTTTTGTGCAGAAATGAGTACTCTGGACTTCCTAGCCCTGGATGACATTACAGACGTGAAGTTTAAAGTGAAAAATGTTGCTGAGGGCCAGAATGTGGTGGTGAGGACTGAGCATGTCCGTTTTCAAGGTGAATACACCAGTGTGGTTACTTCCTCTGTTGCTGCTGTGGAACCTTCTGGGAAGAAGTCTGTCACTGTCCGTCACTCCAGTAAGCGACTGCAGACTGCTTCCACAGGTCAGGGGAGCTCTTCTGCCATTCCCTTGGTCCTTGAAGATGAAGACCAGGATTCTTCCCTTATAGCTTCAGCCTTGGGGTATTCTCCTGCCCCAGGGAAGGGTAAGCTTACCTTGTCTTCTCCCAAGAAGGATGACACTGTTTTCAAGAAGCCGGAGGATGTGGTGATCAAAGGTACTAGTCCGAAGTCGTTGTTGTCTGAAGGAGGTGAGAGTTCGAAGGCTGTCGTCAAGGAGATTTCTGATGCTCCTACCCAGAAGGAGCGTAGTGAAGGGGTGTTTGTGCCGGATTGGGATATTAAGGCTTCTGATGTGTTGAAGAAAGCCTCTGTTTTTCAAGATCTCATCGACCATTGTGTCCCTGATGCTGAGAGGGAGCTGCACAAAGAGTGGATGGATAAGGACGTGATGAAGAAAATGTACTATCACTTCGGTCAGTTTCTATCTTTGTTCCCCGATGGTATGGCAAGGTGGGGAGAGTTGATGTTGAGAAGAGAGCAAGTGGAGAAGGTTTATGATGAGCATGAGGTGGAGTTGGTGAAGGCGAAAGAAGATTTGGCAAGGTTTGTTGCTCGGGAAAAGGATTTGGTGCACGAGTTGGCTGTGTCTAGGACCCAACTCAGTTTGGAGAAGGAAAAATTTGATAAAATGTTTAAGGGTCTGAATGATGAAAAGGCTAAGGTGGCGGAGGAGAGGGCAGGTTTAGCTCGGGCAAGGGAGGCAGTCAAACAGGAGCAGATGGCGGTGGAAAAAGTTGGGATGGAGCTCCGGGTCCAGGTGGACCGTTTGACTGAGGAGAAAGAGTGGCTAATCTCCAAGGGTGTTGCCCGTTTTGTTACCAACCTCCTGCACTCTCAAGAATTTAATGCCCCTCTGGCAGATATTTATGCTAAAGCCATATCCTTTGGTCGCCATGGAGGGATTCAAGCCGGTTTTAAAGCGGCTCAAGAGGGTCAGGTGCTTGAGGAGCTGCCGTCCTTTAAGCCTTCATCAGGGGAGGAGTTTGTGAACGCCGTGAAAGCTATGGAGCTGGCCACTTATCCTTATGTCTCAGCCATTGCCAAGTCTGCTGAGCAGCCCCTCTCCTTCTTGCAAGATTTGGAGCCAGAGGGTCTGAAGAAGGATGTGGCTGATGAGGTGTTCAACTCCTATGTGCCGAAAAGGCCTCTAAAGATCATGCTGGATGGTGCTGACGGTGGGGAGGGTAGTTCGAAACGTGCAAAGCCTGCTGATCCTTCAAAGACTCCTAACTTGGAGCAGGTATTTGAGAGTCCCTCCCCCCTTCAAGCTCTGGAGGTTGAGTCACTCCCTCCCTCCAGCAAGGATGATCCATTTAGAGGTCTCGACACCGACTCCCTCTATGATGATGTTGGTAACCGAACCTTGGCTTCCACCGGTGAGGGTGATGCCACCACTGAAGCCGAAGATTCAGCTACCCCCTGATCCAGCCTTGTTTAATCTTTGTTTAGTTGTTTTAAAATGTTTTTTTGTGGTTGAACTTTTGATGTACTCAGCCCTTTGGGCTTTTTATTGGTATCTAATGGAACGCTCCCCCTTTCAGGGGTGATGCCTTAATTATGCTTAATGTTTGGTTGTCTTGACTCTGTTGCTTGTCGTTTATAGTGTTTGCAATGTCTTTAACTTTTCTCCTTAAGGTGGATGCTGCAGTCATCCAACTTAGGATACTTAGCTAAGGAACCGATGCAATGCTTACCCTATCAGCTTTTTCAACCTTTTCTTTAAATGGTTTCTTAGTGTTATGTTCGTTTTTGTGTATTGTGAACATGTGGGAGCTGTCTTGGTGTGAGGAGCTCACCCTCTTTCATGGGTCTAGGTATTCCTTTTAAGGACTTGTCCCATGGAGTCGTGGATTGTATTAGGGACTCACCCTGTATACAGGAAGGTTACTTAGCCTTGTTACCTGTTGAGCAGTTGTGGCCTGGGAGCTCATCCCCGTTTCATGGGTAGGTATAGCGCCGGATCCCATGGAGCCTGGTTAGGAGGGGCTCACCCTTTGATAAGATAAGCGACAAGTTAATAAGTTGAAACATAGTTCATTCATTCATTGATCATGATTTTTGGAATACAAAGACACGTTTACAACCATCAAACATAAAAACGTTTTAAGTGCTTGTCACTCCAATGCCTTGGAATCATCTTGCCGTTTGGGTCAGCTAGCTTATAGGATCCTCCCTTGTGGGCTTCCTTGATGACATAAGGACCCTCCCATCGGGGACCTAGCTTCCCTACATCTTGCTGCCTGCTGGCTTCGTTGCATCTTAACACGAGGTCCCCTGGCCTGAAGGATTCCTTCTTCACCCTTGTGTTATAGTAAACCTCGATTTTCTTCTTGTACCTTGCCTCCCTGATAGAGGCTTGGTCCCTGGACTCTTCAAGGAGGTCCAAGTTGAGCAGGATCTCGTTTTGGTTGTGTCGAGCATCTTGGCGAGC
Organism: Ambrosia artemisiifolia; assembly: GCA_032199755.1. Classification (NCBI taxonomy): domain Eukaryota; kingdom Viridiplantae; phylum Streptophyta; class Magnoliopsida; order Asterales; family Asteraceae; genus Ambrosia; species Ambrosia artemisiifolia. The sequence continues at coordinate 31,815,502 of CM063527.1, read as the reverse complement.
ACTTCTTCCTGAGCTTACCCCTATTTCGGCAGGTATAACAGCTTCGCTTCCGAAGACTAGGCTATAGGGCGTCCTTTGGTGACTTGTTTTTTCCATGGTTCTGATAGCCCAGAGGACGCTTGGGAGCTCATCAACCCATTTCTTGCCACATCTCCCTAGCCTTGCTTTAATGCCTTCGACAATGCTTCTATTCATGCGTTCCACTTGTCCATTGGACTGGGGGTAGGCCACTGAGCTGAAGACTTGCTTGATGCCTAGCTCGGAGCACCAGCTGCTGAAGGGCTTGTTGGCAAACTGCTTCCCGTTGTCTGTCACCATCTCTCCTGGCAGCCCATATCTGCAAACTATTTGTTCCCATACAAAACTTATCACATGCTTCCCTGATATGGTTGCCAATGGCCTAACTTCTGGCCATTTGGTGAAATAGTCGACGGCTACAAGGAGAAACTTCAACTTTCCAGGAGCTTGTGGGAAAGGACCCACGATGTCCATTCCCCACTTGTGAAAGGGCCATGCCGAGATGATGGGAACAAGGTCATGCTTGGGGTTGGTCTTCACCGGTGTCTGCAACTGACAAGCTTCACATCTTCTGATTGTTTCGAAGGCATCCTTGTGCATGGTGGGCCAATAATAGCCTAAGTTCATGAGCTTGGATACCACGGAGCGAGGTCCGGCATGCATGCCACATATACCTTCGTGTACCTCCCTGATGAGGTAGTTGCTTTGATTGGGACCAACACACCTTAGTAGGGGTGCCAAGTATCCCTTCTTGTAAAGCTTGTCATCTTCAATTACATACTGCCTTGCCTTGATTGTTAACCGCTTAGCTTCTTCTTCATTTTCTGGCAGTTCCCTTCTTTCAAGTAGGACATAATGGGTGTCATCCATGTGGATTCGGTTTCGGTGACAACGTCTTGTACCTCTTTGTCATCAATGGAGGGTTCTTTCAGCATTTCAACGAGAACCTTCTTGGTTAGGTGAGCAAACGTCAAGGAGGCCAGCTTACTGAGAGCATCTGCTTGCTTGTTCTTGGTCCTTGACACCTGTTCCAGGGTGAAGACTTTGAACTCTTTGATGAGCTCTTTGACCTTGTCTTTGTACCTAATCATTGAGGGCTCCTTGGCTGTGTATCCCCCATTTACTTGCTTGACCACCAGATTCGAATCAACAAAGACTTTTAGCTCTTGGACCTTCATTCTTTTCGCCAATCTCAACCCGGCCAGGAGGGCCTCATATTCAGCAACGTTGTTGGTGCAGGGGAAGTCAAGACGGAGGGCATAAGTGTATTCAGTTCCGTGGGGGTCCTTGATGACGAGACCAGCCCCGGAACCTTCTACACTTGAGGCTCCATCGGTAAAAAGACACCATTTCCCCTTGAGGTCAGGCTGTTCTTCGACCTCATTCATTTCCTCTTCGTTTTGTAGGATGGGTAGCTCAGTAAGAAAGTCAGCAAACACTTGCCCTTTGTAGGCTCTTCTTGGTAGGTATTCTATCTTGTGCTCCCCTAGGCCAATGGCCCATTTTGCCAATCTCCCTGAATCTTCTGGTTTTTCCAAGATGGATCGTATGGGTTGCTCTGTGATGACCTTTACTGGGTGAGCTTGGAAATACCTCCTTAGCCTCTTGGCAGTGTGCACAAGGGCTAACACTAGCTTCTCCAGGGGAGTGTAGTTAACTTCAGCGTCTTTGAGAGCCCTGCTGACAAAATAGACAGGAACTTGCTCTTTGCCTCGATCAACCAGGAGGACTGAGCTCACTGCCTCCATCCCTGCAGACAAATAAACTGTTATTACTTCCCCTTCCTCAGGGGCTGCCATTTCGGGCAGGGAAGCTATGTGTTTCTTGAGTTCCAGTAAAGGCAGCCTCTGCCTCAGCTGTCCAACGGAAGTCCTTTTTGTCAACACAATTTTTGAGTGTTTTAAAGAAAGGTAAGGACTTCTCCGCGGATTTAGGCAAGAAACGTTTTAGGGCAGCAATTTTACCGTTTAGGCTCTGCACTTCCTTCTTTGTGGCAGGCGACTTCATTTCAAGGACGGCTTGGACCTTGCTTGGGTTCGCCTTGATGCTTTGTTTTCCTACTATATGGCCAAGAAACTTCCCCTCCTCGAACCCAAAAGAGCATTTAACAGGATTGAGCTTCATATTTATCTTCCGAAGGTTTTCGAACGTCTCTTGGATGTCTCGGATCATGGCCTCCCCAGATTTGCTTTTGATGACAAGGTCATCCACATAAGCTTCCATATTCTTCCCAATTTGTTCCGAGAAAGCTTGGTCCACCAACCGTTGGTAGGTGGCCCCGGCGTTTTTCAAGCCATAGGGCATCTTCTTGTAACAAAAGATCCCCTTGTCGGTGTGGAAGGCCGTTTTCTCTTCATCTTCCTGCTTCATTTGGATTTGATGATACCCCTTGTAGGCATCTAAGAAGAACTTGTATTGGAAACCCGTGAGAGAGTCTACCTTCCAATCAATCTCGGGTAAGGGATAGCAATCTTTAGGGCAGGCTTTGTTGAGATCTTTGAAGTCGACACACATTCTCCAAGATCCGTCTTGTTTGGCAACCATGACTGGATTGGCCACCCAAGTGTGATACTGGACCTCCCTTAGGATACCTGCTTCAACTAGCTTCTCCACCTCTTGGCAAGCAGCCTGGCTCCTGGCTGGAGCCAGGCTCCTTTTCTTTTGAACTACAGGCTTGTATGAGGGAGCTATGTTAAGGGAGTGTTCAGCCAGATCTCTAGGGACGCCGGTCATGTCCCCAGGGCACCAAGAAAATATGTCCCGATTTTCCTGCAAAAGGTTGATTAGTTCACACATAATCTTATCAGGGAGCAGGTTGTTTACTTTGATGGTCTGCTCCTGATAGGCAGGATTTATGCTGACCTCCCGGATGGGACCAGTGCCTGACGTCTCAGGCGCCCTGGGATCTTTTGTTTCTTCCACAGAGGCTATCAGAAGAGCCTCAGCAGTTGGCTTCAGGGTTGCAATCCCGTTGGGAGTGGGGAGCTTCATTAAACCATGTGTTGTTGATACTACAGCGCCGAAGGTAGCAATCCCCATCCTTCCAATGAGGACGTTGTAACTTGAAGGGTACCTGATGACAGAGAAAGTTAACTCTTCTGTTCTTGATAAATCTCCATCCCTGAAACAGACGCTAAGTGTGAGCTTCCCTAGGGGATGTACTCGTTCCCCCGAGAAACCCACCAGAGAGGCGTCTGATGGCTTGAGCTTGGACTTGATCTCTGGGCTTAGGGATTCGAAGCATCATTCATACATCACCTCTGAGGAGGCTCCACAGTCCATGTACACCCTGTCTATAGGGAAGCCATCCAGTTCAGCCTCCACTATTACAGGTGTGACGATCAGTTCATCAGGAGCAGGGGGGAGACAAATGTACTGCTTGTTCCAGGGCTCGGTGCGAGCCTTTTTGGCCTGCTGGGACCCTTCGAGACTGACCATGTTGACCTCCTTATCTTTCCGTCCTTCATCCTTTCTCCCTTTGATGTCTTTAATCAGGTGAGCCAGCTCTCCTGACTTGACAGCCTCCTCTATCCTTTTCTTTAGCTGGTAGCAATCGTTTGTATGATGCCCTGTATCGTTGTGAAAGGCACAATGTTTACTGGCATCTCTCTTGTTGGCTGGTTTGGACAAAGGTCGGGGAGGTCGAAAAGTGTACTTGACCTCTTCTGTGGAGAGTATCTCCTGAGGGGTCTTGGTGAGAATAGTGAAGACTTGTCTTTCTTTCTCCTGGTACCTTCCTGACCTTGGGGATCGTCTCCTTTCTTCGTTCCTTTGATTGTCGAAGGATCTTCCCGATCGCTTCTCATTGTAGGGTTGGAAGAGAGGTCTTCTGGAGCTTGTCGAACTATCTCTCCAGCTCCCACGATCCCTCTTCCTAGTATCTTGCCGAGTTAACGCTTCTTCTCCCCGGAGGAAGGCTTCAGCCCTTTCAAATGCCTCCTCCATGGTTTGGGGAACGTCTTCATGGAACCTTCTTAACAACTTTTTTGGACGTATGGCCCCCATAAATCCTGACACTCGGATCTTCTCGGTAGCACCACTATACTGCAGACCTTCCCTTTTGTACCTTTCAATGAAGCTGCGGAGGTTTTCATGCTCCCCCTGTTGGATCTGGTGCAGTATGGCAGCGTCTTTGGTGCACTTCCTCAGGGGGTTAAAGTTTGAAACAAAACTCTTCCTCAAATCATCAAATGAGGAAATGCTTCGAGCTGGTAGCCCACAGAACCACAGACGAGCTGGTCCCACCAGGGTTTGCATGAACATGTGGCAGCACTCGGCATTGTTCCACTTTTCTACAGTAGCTGCTCCAGAGAAGACATTCAAATGATCATCAGGATCCTCCGTACCATCGTATGTTTTCACATTGGCTGGCATTTTGATCTTGTTGGGGAAATCAAAATGAGCGATGTGCTCAGCGAAGCATTCTAACGACTTTGGTCGGTACGGTTCTGAAGGTGTAGCCTCACCCCTTGTTTCGGCCGTAGGGGTTTGAACCATGGGTTGAGAAACTCCCAGACCCTGCCCTCCCGCAAGGGAGGTTACTGGTAATTGGTTCAGAGGTGGGGGGTACTGCCAAGGATACCCTCCCGGCCACGAGGGGAAGTAAGGAGGTACATAGGACGAGTACTGAGGCTGTGAGCAGTTGGGATACATCGTTCCTGGAGGAATAACAGATCCTCCAGCAAGACTTCCTGCTCCCGCAAGGGAGGCAGCCACAGCACTGCTGGCCAGAGGTAACAACCTCAAAGCTTCTTCATAAGGGAGTAGTGTCGAGGTTCCTGGGGAGAGCACAGAGTTGCTAGGACCTCCTCCTCCTGAGAAAATGCCTCCCTGACTGTTCAGGTAGGGGTGAGGATTTGTGTTGGCACGTTGGGTTGCTGGGGAAGTAGTGGTTCCCAGCAACGGAGGGACAGGTGAGAGAGTGACAACAGGTTCTTCGTCGTAAGACAACCTGACCCTAACTCCTCTGGACCTTTCCTCTCGTACGTAACCATTCAGGAGGTCTCGGAGTTGCAAGAAGTTTCTTCGTACTCCCTCCGGGGTGATATCCATTCGTTCAACTGGGAACAACATGTCGTCTCTAGGAGACGAGTTAACAGCCCTTGAGGACGGCGGCGTTTGGTAGTTGAGCATGTCTCCTAGAGACGGTTCGACTTGTTGTCCGTCCGTTCCAGGTGTTTCATGGCAGAAGCGTCACCTGAGGTGTGACTATTGGCCGGAGTTTCTGAAGGACCCCCTCCTAGGCGGTTATCTCCACCAGTCATCACAAAAGGAGGTTACTTAGGAACAAATGGGACTGTAGAAACTCTCAACAGCTTTGTTCAAAGTAGCGACAGCCCCACGGTGGGCGCCACTTGTTGCTACAACAAGGAAAATGACCGGTATTAGGTTAGGAGATGTTTAGGATTATAAGTTGAAGGTGTATTATGTTGGGACTTAGGTTTTAAGTTTAGTTTTAGCTTTAGTTTCGAATTTAGTTGTAGGATTGGGGGTCTTCGAGCTCCTGGAAGGACCTGCACAAGGGTAGCAGACACCGTTAGCCTTAACGCAGGAGGGAGCCTCCTGCGTTTGGACTCCGGCGTGAGAATAAGTATATATTCTTTTGGAGTTGGGAAATAATGAAATAGAGAGTATTAGAGTAGAGAGAATGAGTGAGGAGTGTGTGTGGAATGTCTACCCAAGGGTCTCCTTATATAGGCGACGAAATTCTGCCCAGGAGCTCCCTCAAGGTAGCCTCCTTTCTATACCTGGTTGTGTTTGACCCTCTATCGGTTCCCTGCAGTGAGACTTTGCCCTTTTAGGATGCTTTCAGCTTTTATCATTTCCAATGCAAGTCATGGAGCTGTGTGATGTTTTGTCCCTTGCAATGATAATAAGCCAAAATCCCCTTTTGTCATTTCCAAGGTTTTTACTATTTGCTTTTTGCCCTGAGGCTTCCGCATGGCAGGTACGCTGCCTTATATCAGCTCCAGTAAGTCAAGCCACCTCCTAATCAACTCAATTTTACTTATCTTTTCGACGAGGGGATTAAACGCTGTCGTTTTAGGACCCACGTCATCAGTTTGCATAAAAGCCTACATAATAAGGTTAACTTGTGCAGTAAAATACCCTTATTTTATTTGACAATTGACATGTGCAAAAATAAATTTATAAACAAATGCAACTATATATTATAATAAGCGGCTTCCCTACACACACGTACACACATTAGATACCCTCTTACAATGCTTTAAATCTACACTCTTGTGTAACTTAGGACTTCTAATGCTTTTGTAAGACAAATTAAATAACCAATGATATTGTGCAATATTCAAAGTAACAAGCCCACTAAAAGGAAAACATATACAAAATGACGAAAAGAACAAGTAACATCAAACAGTTGGTCCATAAGAAATGGTAAGCGTGTCAATCAACTAACGCCTTGCGATCTTCTTGGAAAGCACATAAAGGGAGAGCCAAACAAGAAGCAAAAGAACAATCGATGATATGAGTGATAGCAGAAGTGAAGAAGCAATGTGGAAGCAGAATGAACCGTACGTGTTACATATCTTGTTCCATCGAGTGTGTGTGTTTCCCTTGTATCCAATGTATGCGACCCCTCCTGCTGCTCCTGTGGCTGCAGCCACAATTCCTAGTAGCAGCTGCACCATACAGGTACGTTATTATAGATTAGAGTGATATCATGGTGTGTTAATTCGAGTCTTATAGTGGACAATGATCGACGTAGATTTAGACTAGTCTCAGGGTGTGTTAGCGGTTCAAACAAAAGAAAGTAAAATTTGCATAATAAGTGATAATATAAATCAATCGCTTCATAACATAATATTGTATTGAAGTGATTTTGTTATCTCCATTCTCCAAAACAAGATGGAATTCACTTTTCAAGATTAATTTAGTAAATGAACATGGAACGATGAATTAGGGGTAGTGATTACTCATTTATAAATGAAAATGATTTATATCAAATTTATCAACGGATCAAACATGATATAATAAGGTTTAAAATGTATTTAAATATTGATAGTTTTATAAAGGAAAAATCATCAAAATATCTATTTGACCAAACCATTTTGATAAAATAACTAACTAATCTTTTAATAATAATAATAATAATAATAATAATAATAATAATAATAATAATAATAAAAATCTTCCACTAAAACATCAACACATTTTCGTCGTGTGCCACACCAGCGTAAAATTAAGGAAATCTTGCGACCTTGCACCATTTCAGCGCAAAATCATGCATCTCTTGCAACCAAAACTATTAAACTACAAAACATGAATAATCTATATCTATTATTATAATAATAATAATAATAATAATAATAATAATATATAAAAGAATTGATAGTCGGTGACGTGGCGTTCAATTGTGGCCGCAACCCCTCCTTGAATGTATCACGTGACATAATGAGGTGACGATTTTATTATTTTTGAATTATTTCTTTTTTATTTATTAATAAAAAGAAAAAAAGATGCCATGAGATATTTTAGAAAAAAAAGAATTTAAAAACAAAATTAGATTATTCTCTCTCATGTTTCATCCTATAATTTTTAAATGTTAATATCTTTTATATTGGAGATTTTTTAAACAAAAAAATTACACCAAATTAACGAGTGTTTTATTATCTTTCCAACGAGTACCATAGTGCTATATAAAAAATGGAAAAGAAACGACTACTTTTTGTGAGGTTTTGTTCATACAGGAAAAAAAAACACAAAATGTTAAGGTTATTCATTAATCATGTATAGGCAAGTCATTAATTATATTCAAACCAGTAAATATGAATTCTATTTACAACAGGTGTTAGCATTGGAGTTATACATTGTTTTAGGTGAAGTTTTAATATTAGAGTTTTACATTTTAAGGTTAGGCGTTAACATTGAAGATACATTGTTAAAATTGATATTTCATATTAGATTTCTCAACCCCGGGACGCTCCCAGGATATAAATCTAGTATATAATAAAAGAAAGCAATTTTAATGACATGACACTCAAGAAGACATTCTCCCTCTTGAGTGTGTCATGTGTCATGTCATGTGGCAAATTATAAAAAAAACAAATAATAATATAAAACCTAATCTACTAAATTTAAATTGAGTTATTTTAGAAAAAAGAATTTAAAAACAAATTTAAATTTTTCTCTCTTATGTTTCCTCCCATAATTTTTAAACGTTAATATCTTTTATATATGAGATTTTTTAAAGAAAAAAATTACACCAAATTAACGGGCGTTTTATTATCTTTCCAACGAGTACCATAGTGCTATATAAAAACGGAGAAAAAAACGACTATTTTTGTGGGGATTCGTTCATACAGGAAAAAAAACACAAAGTGTTTAGGTTATTCATTAATCATGTTTTTTCTTTATAACCATGTTCTTATCTACAATGTTGAAATTCAGCCCAATCGTCATGCTTTCATTAGAATTTTACTCTTCTAAAGATGCATAGGTATACTTCATCAAGAGAAGCCAGGAGAAAGAATCGCGCAACACTGCTACACATGGTGTTACCTTATAGAAAGGTTATTTTTTTATTTATTTAATTACAAGAGTAATAATTATTACTATTAGTATTAGTATTAGTATTATTAGAATTGTTATATTTTTCAACCCTGAAACGTTTCCAGGATAAAAGTTAGTAACTAAATATATTAAAATAACTTAAAACAAATACTAGGTGAGAAATTTTAATTTACACAAATTGCAACAATATATTATAAGAAGTTTTAAAATATTAAAATAAAAATCTAGATGGCAAAATTTAGAAGTTAAGGGAAAAAAAAACTTAATGAATAGTTATACAAAACCATAATAAAAATCTAGGTGGCAAACTTAAGCAAAAAAAGTGACAATTAATTAAAAAATTGTTTGCAACGCTAAAATTAAAAAAAAAATACAAAAACACTTCGATAACAGATAAATTAAAACAATAAAAATAAAAACTTTGACAACAGAATTAAAATAATTGAAGCCTTTTGAGAGTTTTTTCCCATAGTAGTATTGGTGGAAAAAATATTTACCAAAATGGTATTGTTAAAAAATATTTACTAAAATAGTGTTTTTAATGATTTATTTGTTTCTCACTCCTAACCACTAAACCTAATTCATTAAAGATGTATTTAATATTAAAAAAAAAACTATTTTTTTTGAAAACTTACTTTGAAGTAACCTATTTTATAAATCTAAAAATATGTATTTAACATTATAGAAATCCACTACCGAATAATTTTAGTTATACACCTATAATATTTATTGAATTAAAAAACTAAGAATTCGCTCAAATTTATTTACAATCATTGCTAAAATTCTTTGGGCGTAAGGTTTTTTTTTTTTCAAATTGAGTTTAGATTTTTTAATCACTCATTCCGTTACTAACTTAATTTTTTCGTTTTTAAATCAAGTTCTGAAGGTTTAGGTTATGGGGTATCTATTCACTCCGTTAGTAAAATAGAAGATATAAATTTATATATTTTTACCAAACAAAGTTTGTTGATTTAACTACGGTATGTTCTCAAAGTGTTGAACATATCATTCATTAACTAATGCAACTAGTTTAAAAAAACATATTATGTTACTTATATAAAAAACATAAGTCAAAGCAATCATAGTGGCCGTATACAGATTTGCGTGAATTTTTATAAAGGTATAACTAAATTTATTTGAATTACACGTAGCTTTTTATAAGGTCTGTTCTATTTTTTTTTTTTCAAAAAGTAGATATATAAAAAAACATAGTTTTCATTTTTAAAAATTCTTAAAAAATAAATTGCTTAAGAAACCCAATACCATGATTAAATCAACAATTACTTGTGAATTGAATCTATCCAATGATATTTGAAGTGAGAAACAAATAATTCTTTAAAACCACCATTTTGAGATGGGTAGTCACAAGCTTTAACAACTCTTTGCGTTAGGAAATGGTGATTTTACCTTTTATAAATGATCTTATTCCAAAAATTGATTAAATTGATTTTTGTTGTAGTAAAATAGTTTCACAAACATAATTATAAAATGGAAAAGTTTGACAAGAAAATGTCAACAGAACTCAACGAAACTACGCAATTTAACGAGGAAAAAATTATTAAAATAGAACTTTGACCAATCAAATTATTAAAATAGCTAAGCCATGAAAATCTTCGATTAAACCTTAGATGATAGTTATTTTGTAAAAAAGTTGTCAAAGATGTCCATTTTAGTAATTTTACCTTACAATTACTAGTTATGAACCAACTGATTTGGCTCTTCAACAAAAATCGGTATCACACTTTATTAACCCACCCGTTTTACTAAATCAACGATCCATATGTAAAAGACGTATGTTTTAAGTGCTTACAGCATCAAACATCACGAAATGAAATTGCATCTTTGTAGAGACTACTCCTCGCATGAGAGCCAAAACTGATAACACAGCCGTAATGATGCTGTACAAGCAAGCAACCGAAAGTGCGGCTACGAAATATCTACAAGATAACATGTCAAGTTAGCAAGCCCGAAAGGCATAACTACTGATTGAAAAAACGCAATTAGTACCATAATAGCCAAAACATTGCGTTGAAATGAGTTAAACTTCTTGTTTGCTTTTTGAGATTGGCTTGTTAAAAGCTCAGACAAGCTTAAACAAGTTCGAGCCTAAAAATAAGCTTTTAAAATAGTGACCCGTGCCTAATCATGACTTACCGAGCTTAAGTAGGCTCGTGAGCCTAAATACACTTAATATTTAGATAATTTTCATTTAATATATTAAATATACAAATTATATAATAAGAATTCTTATATATAAATTATGATAAAAATCTAAATTATACATTTTATGTTATATACAAAAACTATAATTAAAACTATTTACACCCTAAAACAAACTTACATGAAAGCTGGGGATTGAGTAAATTTTGCAGCCAGGGGTACTGCAAGGCCTGGTGCAACTGGAATTATTTTGGTTTGTTTAGATGTAACCATGACAATGATAGCAACCAAGGCTGTGGCAAATAGCAAAACCCTTAAAGCCACATCAACAACCAGACCCTTGGTATTATTGTATTCCGGTGCAGCCGAAGACTTTAAGGGCTCCTCGGGGGTGTCGATGGTTGGCATGGTTGCCGGAATTTCAATAGCAAGCAAATTCAAGGTTGTATATTTGTGAAGTTGTAGTTTGGTGGTAGCTACAAAATGCAGTTATGCAGATTTATACAACATTTTGGTCAACTAGTGACACCATATTTCTAGGTTGTTCACGCAATATGAATTATACATTATTAAATCAAATATTTATTGTAATTGCTTGTTTGTGATGAGAACATAGGCAATAAACTAGACCAATTAAAATACTAGTACATAATAATAATAATAACTAGCTAGTTTGACTAAATAATTTAGTTAATTTTTTTAACAATAACTAATTAATGTGTTTAAGTTATTACAATAGATAAGCTTTGATCAAATAAGACATAAACATACACACCAGAGGTTTTTAGTGTGAGAAGAAAATAAATAATTATTTTTTTTTCATTTTTAAATATATTAAAAAATATAAGTAAATTGTTGAAATGTACTGTTTATTTATGTATCTTGAATATAAAACACATATGTAAATCAGTTTCGTTAATTTATACAACCTATACATGTGCAAATTGGTGTAGAGACATTACCTACGCATAATATAACACATGTGTAGCAAATGTTCTAAACGTTAAAAAAATATATGATCACATTAATTAAATGGATTTTTTTATATATATAACATAAAATATTGTATATAAAAAGTACACACTTCAAAAAATATATGAACCATTTATAAAAAAATATAAAGATTTTGGCTTCTTCTCGTACTAAAAAGCCTCCTAACCATGGTCTTAACATGTGTAAAATTAATATAGTAAAGTGAAAGAGAGTTATATATCAATAGTTCCTATAGAAAAAGTACATTACAGTGTAACCACATATTGTGAAAATTACATTAACGTAAATACATATACAAAAAGTATTTATTTATCTTCAAATCCTCCCCACAAAAGTTATTCATCAAAAGTTATCTTTAAACCAATTAAAATGATCAAAACCATTTGAATAATCACTTCAAACAATAACTGTCAATTCGTCATGTAAGCAGTTTCATTTATATTGCTAAATTAGGTTAGAAATATTAAATAGTTAGTAATGCAGAATTAGTATTATTAACATGTGAGATTAGTGAATCAGGAAAAAATATCGTGTTCATTTTATTATTTAGTATATATTAGAGACCACGGGGCGCCTTCGTTAAGTGCAAAACAACAAAGTAGACGATTCGACTACAATGCCCCGAGCAATTCGGCTTCTATCTGCGGCTAGCTTCCACAGAACATCTCGCCTATTTGCACCCTCTCTCACAACTCTCTCTCTCTCTCTGTCTCTCTCTAAAAAAAATCCTTAGGCTAGTTTAGGCTAAGCGTTTCCGATGTTTATGCTACTTTAGGCTATTTTTGTGTTGAAATAACATGGTGCGGTGAGATTGGTGCATCATAGGCTTGAAGTAACGTACCCTTCCCCTCTTATTAATTTTCTGTCTATAAATAAGAAACTTGCAATTGCTTAGAAATTCTCTTGTCGTAGCTCTCTCATCAGTTTCTACAAAATAAAAGTTTGTTCGGCTCAAGTGATTTTATATAAGCTAACGCCTTCTAACTTTAATCAATGTCTTAAATTGAACAAAAAACAAAATGGTCAGTGAATGTCGCATTCGACAAATCTCAGTTGACCGGTTTAATAATTATTTTACTACTTTTTTTTTTTTTGAACGGCAAATTTCTACTCCTTGTGGGACTTGAACCCATGACCTCCACCTTAGGTGTTTCTAGAAGCTTTGCTTCTACCATTAGGCCACCAACCCCAATGGCAAAAAAATAATTTAGTTGATATGGTTATAACCCGTAAAAGTCGATCTTATCTTTTTATTATATAACAAAATTATTTTACTACTTAATCACGGATATGTTGGAACGGTATGATCTTGATATGAAAGTCGATCTTATCTTTTTATTATATAACAAAAAAATAATTTTTCAATTAGTTTTTTTTAAATGACAACTCACCATTTAAATAAACAAGATACTTTTGCTCACCATAGTTACCCATTTTTGTCTATAGAGATTGAATCCTTATATGGCTTGAAAAAACAAATTCTTATCCAATATCTTGATATTACTAGACTAAAGACCATTTAGTAAAATATTAATTAGCTGGAATAGTTATTCCGCTACAACTATAACTCATATTTAGTTGATATGGTTATAACCCGTAAATAAAATATTAATTAATTAGAACATATATTTCTCCTAATTTTTTTATTGGTAAATACACACCTCTTATACCACCCACATTGGTGTTGATATGGGTTTGGTTCGTGCCCTTGGACGTAAGGTGGTAGACAATGTGTTGTTGTAGAGGTGGTTAAGGTATGGCATCCGGAGTGATGGTCCGGGTTTGCGGACAATGAAGCACACCAAGCATGGAACACCCTTTCTTACATGCACAATATATACACACACATAAACGCATATACTAGAGCGGTGCTCGTGCAATGCGATAAGGAGCACATGCTATGATAATCATATAAAACGTTAAATTTATTAAATTAAAAAAAAAACTATAGTAATGCTATTCAAATTAAAGAGAGTAGACTACCTAATTTTACGGTGTAATTATATATATATATATATATATATATATATATATATATATATATATATATATATTAACGTAAAAAAACGTTACGACCATTTAAAAGTGATGGAGGTTAGTTTAATAGTTAATTATATGTTTTAAGTGATTGTAAATTATGTAAAATTACAATTTTAACCTACTTAGATATATAATATTTGTAGGGGCCTGGGGATGTTTGTTGTTATGAGAAAAAGGGTGTAGACATTCACATTCTACCTGGACAACCATTAATTTTGGTTTTTCAATGTAAATATACGACTTTTATTTGAATTGATGTGTATGGCTTTTTTGAGGTGAGTGAATTTCCACATAATTTCCTATTAAAAGTGATTATTGCGGTCGTAAAACTTTGCTCAAGAAGGAAATTAATATTCTCGGTACACATTTAACTAATCATTGATTGCTAACTTAACATTATAATGTTTGTGGTGTTGTTTGACTGTAATTGGGTTTTGCGGGCGATCATCTCCACATTTGTGTGAAGACAGCCACGCGTCATGACATCCCATCTTTCACAACCAGGGACGAAGGTTACTTGGGGCCAGGGGTGGCCCTGCCTCCCCTGTTTTTTGGCGCAGTAGTGGAAATTTACGATTTTCGTAGGTAAATTGCATCCGGGTTGAGTCCGACCCCGCCGATTTTCCACTACCGATAAAAAAAATTTGAGTCCGGCCCCCGCCGGTTCCAAATCCAAGCTTCACCACTGTTCACAACTACATTTGGGTGCCTCCTCCTTCTACATCTCGATGACTTAAGCAATGAGGGCAGTCAGCATTGATGACAACAAAAAAGCCATCGCCGATCACGACATCTTGCCTGTAAACCGTCATATTATATATGTCTGTCTATTATTTGCGTCTCTCTGTTGTGTGTTTGTTTTATGTGATGCCCGGTGTGTTTGATGACTGAGTCCTAATCAGTCAAGCTGGTTCTGAACAATGACTACAGACGTATATTCTGAACCCTAACCTCACAATTGGGCATATGGTATGTACTTTCTCTACCATCGTTCTGATTCTTCTTTTAATTTCAGGTTACATAGATTTGGTGCCCACTCCATCCTCTTTCCCACTCCACCGAAAAACCTAGTCTTTCTCTCTCTAGAAACAAACCCTCATTCGTGCCTTCTTCGGTTCACATCTTCTTGCTGATATGGCTGAGGTAATTTGGTTATTTGTTTGTTCCTTTTTAATATGAGAAATTGGTTGGTGGTATGTTAGGGTTTGATTTGGTTTGGTTTAGTACTGTTAACTTATATTTCTTTAATTTAAGCTTCGTCATAGAGACCCTCATTATTATAATTGTAGATGATGGTTAGACCCACCGTAGTGGGCAAATAAAAGGGCGCTATATTACAAAATAAAGCCCCCCACACCGCTACGGGGGGCTTTATTTTTTAAAAAGTGCTTTTGGCGTGATACAAATAACGCCCGATCAATAAAACCCCCACCCAATCACATCATGCCACATCATACTCTCTCTCTCTATATTATTATTTTATTATTTTTTAATTTAAAAGATAATATAAAATATTAATAGGGGCTTTATAAATAAAGCCCCACCACTACACCCCTTTTTCACTTCATCTCTCCATGCTGACTCAGCTGCCACGTGGACCAATCAGAAATGGGGGCTTTATATACATGGTCTTATGTTTACTGTTTCGTGTTAAGCAGCAAATACTTCAACTACGAGGGTTTAAGCGAGAAAGGGAACTCCCAACATGAATGGATTCCTAACTACAATTATGTCAAAATAAAGGTGTATGTTATTGTGTGATTTTTGACATTTTTATATGTTTTAGTGTATGTGTTTAGACCACATTAGGTAAGAATCACCATTCACCGCATACATTATGTCCCGGTTTTTAATCCAATTAAGGGAACAAAGAAATCTAATAAACTCAAGTTAGCAATGGAGGTATCCTATCCATCTTTTCCATTTTTTGTGCTTAAATGTGATTGGTGGTCTTGGTTTTAAAAAGCGCGTCCGTACACATTGATACTATTTTTCCTTTCTTTTAAATTGTGTTGATGCGTTAATATCTTTTTATGCAGACGGTGATCGTGTCACGCTTCCAGATAACCACCCATTATCTATTTTAATGATGAATGGAACTAACACAGTGACCCATTGTTACACTCAAGTTCTATAATATTTATCTAAAATTTATTTGTGCAATAGCCGCCGACCGGGTTGACCAATAATTGGGGCAGAGGGAGAGAAGACGGGTAAATTAAGCAGTATCCAGAAGGAAATAAAGAGAGCTTGAGTGAGCTATTGGAGGTTGAGAGGGTGGAGATTTAGGTGGTCTGCTTCAGAAGTGATTTAGAATATTTGAATGCTTACAGGTAGTGAGTTTTAAAGTAATTGAATATTCAAGTTAGGGAACTTTAAATGGGGCTCACCTCAAAAAAGTGTGGCTCTGCTGAATCTATAATTTTGTACAACTTAATGAACATTTGTCTTATGTGTTCGAATAAGTCAGTTGGTATTCGTTTAACATATTAATAGTTGTTTTAAGTGACCTGGTACCAATGTCACACTTGAGCAACGCTGGAACCAACTCTAAATGTGTTGAAAGCAAATCGTTTTACCTGATTTAGCGTGCCGTTTTCGTGCTTCAACAGAATGACAATGCGCGCAATGCGCGCCAGTCAATCACACTAGTTATCTTTTATTGTGCATTTGGAACCGTTAAAAATATAAATAAAAAATTTAGGAGTACAAAATTCGAACTCGTATTCATTCAATGTGGGGGCAACGTGATTAACTAATAAGACAGGGTTATGATTAAATACACAGTGAAAGAAAAATAAAAAGGTCTCAAACAAACTCTGAGTGAACTCATTCAAGCGGCATTCGAACCATCTCATCGAACCTTATGATCTAAATTTTTAGGTTTTCACTTTTATGGATTTTTAGCTTGTAGTTTTTAGAATTTACGTTTTATCGTTATGTCTTTTATGTAGCATTTGTCTTTTTCTTATTTTTATCATTGTGTCATTTTTGCAGTTCATTGTATCTTTTTTCTTAAGCATTGTGTTATATTTTTCGGCATTGTGTTATATTTTGTGGATTATGTGTCATATTTCGTGATCTATTGTGTTTTTTATATCATTCTCACTCTTTTCATTTTTGTTACACTGTGTATGATAACTTGACCCTACTAATACAATCAAGTGTCTTTTGTCATTTTCATCAAGAAAATTATTTATAAGAGTCACTACATCGTTAACCAATCAATATTCTAGTACAAGTAACTGATGAGTGCACAATTATACATATATTTATATCAATCCAGTCCAGTTTTAATCTCTTTCTTTGTATAAAGTTGGTAAAAATGTCATTTATTAGTTTACTTTTGATTTGATTTTAGGCATAATCACGAAAAAAAATAACAAGTAAAGCAAATTAGTGGTGAAAATTATAAGAAAACAACTTCCTGACACGCCCCCATGTCTCCTCTCATCGGGAAACACACAAGACACCAAGGCACGAGGTCGTTCCCCACCTCCAGACATGATTATAAATTGAGCTTTGATGTCTTATTCCAAACTATCCTTTGATGCCCATATCCTCCGCCGGAAACAACTGTCGCTCACCGCCTGCTACCTCTGTTGGAACCAGCAGCACCGCACCCGAAGGTTGCAAGCCTGCTACCACAGGCCAACGCCAACCGCCACTGTCAGGCGCGAAGTATATATGGGGCCAGGGGTGGCCCTGCCCCCCTGTTTTTTGGCGCATTAGTGGAAATTTGTAATTTTCATAGGTCAATTGAGTTCGGGTTGAGTCCGGCCCCCGCCGATTTTCCACTACCGATCGAAAAAAATTTAGTTCGGCCCCCGCCGATTCCGAAACCAAGCTTCGCCACTGGCCACTATGTCGTCAGTCTTGTTGCTTCCTCGGTTTTCATGCCATCTCGTGTGGTGTTTCCCGTGTTCGTTTCAAATAGTGGATTTGTGGAGTCTGAGGAGTTATGATCGTCGACTAGCGTGACGTTAGTTGATCCATCGTGTGGGTTCTTCAGTTTTTCATATGAAAGGCATAAAACTGAAACCCCCTAAGGTGTGTTAATTATTTATTCGAGTTGTAACTAGATCACTGACGGGACGTTAAATGTGGTGTAATGTTATTCGTATACAAGTTGTCACTCTAACTAATATGGTATTAATTAAATATGAAATTTGATTTAATAAAATTAAAATACTACCATGAATCCCAACACCGCTTTGGATTTTTTTAGAGCACTCTTGTACGGGTACTAGGTATATAAAATCAGTACAAGTACAAAGACGGTGCATGTACCTAATAATTGAAGTCGATACGAGTACCATAATACGAAAATAAAATATAATACCAAATATTCATTCCGCATATAAATATGATACCATACTACATTTACCGAAAAGTACTAGTACCGATACCAAAAATATCGAATACCGAAATCAATAAAATGTGATACCGTTACATTTACCGAATAGGAAAACTTGGTACGAGTATAGATACAGGCACAATACGAGTATAGATACATGCCTAGTACGAGTACGAGTTTTTGTGAAAACGAATTTTATCCCAAATTAAAGGGGTGTTTTGTGGCTATAGTGCTCGACGAAAGTAGTGTTTATTATCAAGAGTAAATTATGTTTTTGGTCTCTAGGGTTTAGTTCAAATTGTGGGTTTTGTCCTCGAGTAAAGACTTTTATGAAATTAATTTTTTCATACACTGCTTATATACTTTTGTAAATGGTTCACAGGATTACTAACAGATTGTTTTTCTAGTTTAGTCCATAAAAATTTATCCTTTCACCATTAAATTATTTAAAAAAAAAAATTATTGAAGGTCAAAACCCTATTATCCTTTAAAAGTCCATTCACTCCTTCAATTCCAAAAGTTATGGTACGTACTTCTAGAGGTGACTTCAATAATTTGCATTGTAGGTAGAGGTCTCTGTTCGACTGTTCACGTCGTTGAAATCATGAAGCCCGTCCACATCAAATGCAACATGTATAAGCAAGATTATGGTGAGTATAATAAATAACAAACGTTGTAAGGGGGACGGGGCGCCACCAGAAAATGTAACGGGTACCCTACTACCAACACGGTAACATAGCCGCAACCAGTGTTCGTAAGGGTCCCGTGAACCGTTTTCTGATTCTTTTTAATGGGCTGGTAATTTGGTTTATTAAATGCAACGGTCAACATTATATGTTTTTAATTTGTGGATTTGACCGTTGAATTTAATTTGAGCTTTTTAATTGTTTTCAAACGGCCATATTTATGACTGTTTTATCAAATGTCTATAAACACAAAACAATCCCACGATTTAGTATCAAAAAAATAGAAATTATCTCCAACCTGGTCAACGTTTGTGAAAGCGTTTCGATATCCGACCGATCCGAAGGAAAAGAAATTCGTTAAGGCGGCAAGGAAGGATGTTGAGCGGGCGTTCGGAGCATTAAAGGGGAAATGGGGAATTACCGTACGACCCTTGAGGCCGACGGTCGTTGCTACGGTTAGCGTCATCATCTATACGTGTAAGATATTACACAACATGGTCAATAAAGACGAGGAGCGTGCGATATCACCAGTCCACATACACGATCCCCCAATCCATCCGATGTTTGACGAAAATGCCCTTGCGGAGTTGACAGACTTCGATACGCATTTCCGACTTCTAAAAAAAACTAAAAAAATAAAGATTTCAGTGAATTGAATCAGTGGAGTGTTGCCTCCAAAAAAGTGTTTCAGTGAAATAAATCAGTAAAGTGATGTGACAGTGAATGATTGGTTAAAATCATTGAAAGAAAAAACATCTGCTAGGAGTGCCGCTCCCCCTAATAGTTAAGATTATTAATGGTGAGTATAATCAAGATCATGTTTTGTCTTGGTCTTGTTCTAGTTGTTGAAATGTTAAGATTATTAATAGGAAGCATGGGTATTGAATAATCCTAAGTCCTAACTATCAACAATGGGTTGCCATCAGTCATAACTAACGAAATGTGTGTCAACGGTCTCACCTTTTAACATATTGCCCATCAACAAACTATAATTAAAAAAATATATTTCGTTGGGAGGCCAATATGTTAAAAGATGGGACCGTCAGTACATATTTTATTAGTTGAGACTAGTGATGGCTAATTGTTAATAGTTAAGATTATTTAAATCCAATACTCCTTATGCCAATAAAAATACTTACGAAAGCAAATAGTTTCCAGTAGGACATATGTAAAAATCATGTGTAAGTAACTAAATCCATATTTCACCCAAACCATATGAAAAAAAGAGTAAAGTACATGAATGTTTCATGTGGTTTACAAAATTTTGAAATTAGTCCCTAGTTATGATAACAAATAGTTTAAACTTTTGTGATTTGTAACACCTTAAATTCAAACTTTTGTAATTTGTAACTTATTTAGTTCCCGTATGTTATCTAATTTCAGGGACTAAAAATGTTACAAATTGCAAAAGTTTGAACCAAATTTGTTACAAAATGCAAAAGTTTGAACTATTATATTACACTATAATAATTTTCAAACTCTTTGAACAGTAATTATGGCAAAATTGTAATTAATTTGTTATTTTTGTCCGTTTATCAAACCATTACTCCATATTTATTTCTCAGGTTCTTATCTCTCTTCAGATCATTCTTGCTTTATTTTGTTTCTTCTCCTCCCTCTTACTTCCTTACCACCGCCATACAGCTGCCATACCCACCGCCATACCCATTCATAATAAACCCAAATCTAGACAAAACAGATCATCTAAGCTTGTAATTCAGGTTACAACGGTCATTTGTTGCTACGCTTCTTGGCTTCGCTATAAAGAATAACCCCAATCACTGTGAGTGTGTATCCAGCCATGCCGGTTACAGAAACAGGATTTTTAAAGATCAGTATTGAAACAACCACTGCTACCGCCCCCTTTGCGTTTCCCAGCACCTGAAAATCGATCATTAAACATTTCAACAACGATAATGGAACTGTGTTGGCGGCTAGGGTTTAATTCATACGAAGATGCCAGGTTCATTACGTACACGTCCGGTTAGCGGGCTGCATGTAAGTCTTTCGTTGCTTCTTAGGTCTTTCATGTTGTTTCATGTTGCAACCTTGAAGATCCTTTGATATCAGAGTGGTAACTTTCTAAACATATGGTTGATTGTTTCTTTTATTGATCAAATTATTATTATTATTATTATTATTATTATTATTATTTTGTTGCGTATCGTACTCAGTTACTAATGTGGCACGAGATACTTAGAGATAGGATATTAAGGTGCAATTAAAGTGAAATTGATGTAGAATCGAAGTCTATTTTCGGGTGAACTACATATAGCTACTAAAACACACTCATTGACCTGCATATTAGGGTTTTAATTTATGATAAAGGTTAATTAGGATAGGGAAAAGTAATTTGATAGATTAAACAACAGGAAATAGTCACAGTTGCTTTTTCGGGGATTTACATAACGCTAGTAGAACATACGGATAATATTGACTGGTGACTTGTGAAACAGGAAATCTGAATTGCAGCAAATTTACCTCAGAAAGAGATTGGGAAGTACATCAAGATTCTTGGAGAAGCTTTGCAGTTAAGTCAGCCGTTAAACAGCAACTCCATCTCGGTGCATATGCCTAGATTCTGCACTCTTCTCCAGCTTAACAAGTCTGCGCAGGTACTATTTCGATTGTGTGTGTGTGTGGAGGTTTGATCGGGACATGGCAATATATTGTTCCTAATCGTTCTTTCTTTTTAAAGCGGTTGTGCTTTCAATTTCTGTTCTAATAATTTTTTTTTGTTATCCGTTACATATCGGTTCGTCTCTAGGAAGCAAATTCGGATACCGCCATTGATCTGTTGCGTTTCCACGCTCCCTCTGTTTTAGACGATCACCGCCTCCTTTTTCGCCTCCATAAACAGGTGGAAGATTTATATTATTATTGTTTTTAATAATCTTTTTAACAATTTGATTGTTTATGTTTAGTTTTGTGAAGAAATTTATTGACCTGCTGAGGGGAGGGACTGAGGAGAGCCGGTAGTATTATCATCATCAGCTTCGAACAAGCATTTGCGGTAAGTTTGCGCCCATTCGTCTCCTGATTCTTGCTTCTAATCGTGGGTTAGGGTTCCTATTTGGTGATTTAGGGTTTAAAGAAATCATTCATGCATCTTTTTATATTCTATTATCATTTTAATTGATTTTAGAACTAAGAGGGTGGTGTTGGTGATTATGGTGATAAGTAGAAGCAGATGATTGGTCATTATGGTGGACGTTTAAGATTCTAATAAAAGTTGTTGAACTTTAATGCTTATGTCTATGTACAGGAAATTCAATGTCAATACGGGCAAATAGATTTTATAATGTTATGTATGATTTCTGTTATGGTTTTTTTTTTCGTATTGTAGGTTTATATTTCTTGAACAGCCTCTTGCAGATGCAATACATTACAAGAATCATGATATGATTAAGCTTTTGGAGAAACATGGTGCCAAACCTTTGGTATGTTTGTATTGTATGAAGTTTGCATTGTTTGGTTATAAGTTATCTTGATATATGCTGCTTTTGTGTACTGAATTTGTTTGTATTTTTACGTTTATCGGGTTCGGATGATGGTGATGATTGTTTAAAGATGTTATATGAATCGAGTACTTTCAATGTTCCACGAGTTGCTATCGAGCTTATATCAGGTGTAGCTAAGAGTCTGTTTGGGTTCCCGTTTTACACATCATTGTCTGATGGCGTAGACCATGTCCCAGAAAACGGGTCAAAATCGGGTCCTGACAAGGAAGAGTGCCCGGTATACGTAGAGACATCTTCAAAGGTAAACTGCAAGGATGTTGAAGAGTTGAATGAAATTAAGCAATTTGACATGGTCAACGGCTGCTCAGACCATCACTTTGTTGATAGCCCAGGAAAGAGCTCGATATCAAGTCAGGTTGGAGTTCATTTTTGAGATTTTAACTTATGGATTCGCGTTACATATCCGTCCCTGTTAAATGATGTTTCGGCCTGTTGCAGGTGAAAAAATGTTGGCTAAAGAAAGTTCAGCAAGACTGGAGCATTTTGGAAAACAATCTTCCTGGTAAGACGCCGGTTTTTTATATACATCAGTACTGTTGAATCGTTATGCGTGTTTTAAATCTTTAGGTCCGTTTTGACAGAAACAATATATGTTCGTATCTTCGAAGAAAGGATGGATCTAATACGAGCTGCAGTTGTCGGGGCACCTGGAACGCCTTATCATGAATGCCTCTTCTTCTTTGACATTTTTCTCCCTCCGTAATATCCTCACGAGCCCCCGGTAATCATTATTTACTATCTCACGGAATCATGTCATTTTTTTAAATATCAATACTTTCTATCAACATAACCGACCCTGGAAAGTCCATTAGTCGTCCACACGGGTCAAACTTTATCGTCTTAAAACACATATTTCTAACATTGCACCTGTTTCTGCCTACAGATGGTCCATTACGACTCTGGTGGGCTTCGGGTCAACCCAAATCTGTACGAATCGGGAAGGGTATGTCTTAGCCTTCTTAATACATGGACTGGAACCGGAAGCGAGACATGGGATCCTAACAGTTCCACAATCCTTCAAGTTTTACTCTCTCTTCAGGCTTTAGTGCTCAACAAAAACCCGTACTTCAATGAAGCCAGGTACGATCAGCAAATTGGAAGTCCTGAAGGCGAAAAGAACTCAGACAGCTATAATGAGAATGCTTTTCTCATGAGCTGCAAATCCATGCTTTACATACTTCGCAAGTCGCCGAAGGTACAAATGATCTTTTCCGTCTCATTTCGCTTCAAGAACTTGATTTTACAGAGTGTGTGGATATTACTAAGGTAAATCGTCTACGAATATTTAAACGTTTTCTTGATTCATGATGAAAAAATTTTGTTTACTTTTGTTGGAATGTTACAGGGTACCTTCACCATAGCTTCATGGCGTGGAACGAAAGTGGCAGTTAAAAAACTTGGAGATGAGCTTTTTACTGATAAGGAAAAAGTGTGGGTTGTTTGATTCCTAACAATTTGTTATTTAACAGTTTTCATATATGATACGCTATTAACTTTTATAATTCCCGGGTTATTAGCAGGAGGGCTTTTAGGGATGAACTCGAATTACTTCAGAAGATACGCCATCCAAATGTGGTTCAGTTCCTTGGTGCTGTAACTCAAAGTAGTCCGATGATGATAGTGACAGAGTATTTACCAAAGGTTACAAACCATGGCCATTACTCTTCAGTTTAACTTTTTAATTTGGCATTCTTTTCATTTAAGGTTTTCGTTTTAAAAACGTAGTAACACGCATAATCTACATTCATATAAGACAATTTTGTGTATATTTCGGGGCGATCTTCGTCTATTTTTAAGGCGGAAAGGGTCACTAAAGCCAATAACAGCTATGAAATTTGCCATGGATATAGCAAGGTAGTTATAATTTTCCATGTTTGCTATAATAAATACTGATTATGTAGCTTCGATTTGTTTCTGTCAAATTATCAGTTTACTTTTCAATACATCAATGGTTTCTAGATAGAATTAGAACTGAAGCCACAAGTCTGATATTCTGTTATTTTGGTAGGGGAATGAAGCCACAAGTCTCATACAATCAAGCCTTCAAGAAGCCAATGTGCTTAAGTTGCCTTTACATTAACTCCATAGTGTAGGTGGTGTCTTACTGGTACCCTCTTCGTGTAACCTCCCACTCCACAATTATTTTTTGAGATTCATTTCATTTACATGAACTGGAATTCATTTTTGCAAAACAATTTGGAAGGCACGTTAAGCCTTTGTGTTTTTAAACTATTAAGCATGTATGCAGTCTTAATGTTTGGCAGTTACCATAGTAACAAATTTGTCAACCAAATCACCGCCGCAACGCGGCGGATTGTGCCACTAGTTATATATAATAAACCTTAGCATTTGAATAGTAACTATAATATTATTATATTCATATATATTATTTTATTTAATATTCATATATATTATTATATTCATATATATTATTTTATTCAATATTCATATATATTATTTTATTTAAAATTTTTTAACTATATTATTATTTTATTTATATTATTTTATTCAAAAAATTTATTATATTATATACTATTAATATAAATAACAAAATATTATGTAATTTCGTTACAAATTTCATGTGTTACCTTATATTATATTATATTTTTCTTGAAGAGTAGTGTTTCAGCGGTAAATCCTGTGTTGCAAAGCGACCACTGCTCAGGTTCGAATCCCCTAGCAACACACGGGTTTCTCCTTTCAAACCCAAGCGGTTATTTTTTCGGTGATGCTTGGGAATCGAACCTGAGACCAAACCCGGGCAGAAACCCTCCAAGGAGGTAAACCTTCCCACCTCAAACCAGCTGGGCTGGAGATCATTGGCTTATATTATATTATATACTATTAATATAAATAACATAATATTATGTCATTTCGTTACAAATTTCATGTGTTACCTTATGTGTAGATTTCTTTATTTTTTTAATGTTTACAACCAAAATGAAATCTCTATTGTATAATTCATTGATTGATCAACACCTCATCTAAATCTCGATTGTAAAACGCGCAATACGCGTCGATATATACCCCTAGTTTAAGTAATTTCTCATACTTAAAGACTATTTCTCATCCATGTAATTTACTCTATGAAAAAAAAATAAATCTAATTTACCTTTAAGTTGAGAGAAAAATAATAATAGCTTACAAGTTAAAAAATATGACCATACAATGATGTCATGACTTAGAGGATTCCCGGTAGGTTCTTTATATATATTACTAGATTATACCCCGGGAACGTCCCGGGGTTGAAAAATCTAATATTATATATTAATTTTACATATGAAATAGAATGATGCGCTTTACAGTTACATGCATGAAAACTTCGGGTAGCAGCTAACCTAAAACAATTAAAAATATATCTCCAATGTTAACGCCTAACCTTAAGCAATGTATAACTTTAATATTAATATCTAACCTAAAACAATGTATAACTCTAATGCTAACGCATGTTGAAAATATAATTCATATTTACTGATTTGAACATAATTAGTGACTTGTCTATATATGATTAATGATTTACCTGAACACTTTGTGTTTTTTTTTTCCTGTTTGAACAAAACCCAACAAAAAAATAGTCGTTTTTTTTTCTCCGTTTTTTATATAGCACTATGGTACTCGTTGGAAAGATAATAAAACGCTCGTTAATTTGGTGTAATTTTTTTCTTTAAAAATTCTAGTATATAAAAGATATTAACGTTTAAAAATTATGGGAGGAAACATAAGAGAGAAAAATCTAATTTTGTTTTTAAATTATTTTTTTCCACACATGGCACACTCAAGGAGGAGAATGCCTCTTTAAATGTCATGTCATTAAAATTGCTTTGGTTTATTATATGTATAGATTATAATTTAGCTAAAAATATATATTTTTCTTTAAATTTGTATATTTTTAAAAAACTCTCACGCTAAAATCTTTATCTTTATTTATATCTTACTCACAAATACTTATTTTATTATTATTTTTGATTTTATACACTCAAAAAGTTATATTTAGAGATGAATAGTAAATTTCATTTCTATTTTAGAAATGCTGATGGAGAACACAAATGGAAGAAACCCTTATATTTTTTTTTTAATTTTAAGAAATCGGGTAAACCATAAATGGAGAACTTGATGTGAATGATTATACGATAGACGTTATAGCATCAAATAGTTTAAAGATTAAAAATTAAACGGTGACCTGTTAATTACATGATTCCTACATATTAGATGATAAAAAACAAAAAAGTCTATTATACGAGTTTATAAATTTTGCTACATAGACTAACAATAAAGTTAATATTCATTTTTTATGTTATTAGTAGTATTTAAGAATTAAGATGTTTACGGTTGAATGGGTAACACGTTACACGTATACTCTTCATGTATTTTATTTTATTTTATTTTACTTTCAAAGATAATATATTCTTGAAAGATACGTTATATATCATTAAATTTATAGAAAATCCTAATCACATGACACTTGAACCAATCACGTTGTCAGGTTGAGTTGTATACAACCAACTCATGGCTTGCTTTGATTACCAGTACTGTTAATTAACTTACGAACAGCTTATGTTAACTTGTTACTTTTGAATTTTATAATTTAGAGTACTATATTATATATATAGAGACCCGTGTTAACACAAGTCAATTCTTCCACAGTCAAATCGTTCGGATGTTGTGGACGGTAGACTTGAAAAGCTAGAAGGGTTGAAGGTCGAACCTTTTAAGGTGGCGGGTGGTTTGAAGGTGGAGGGTTTACACGGCAACGGGATGATTGTCGACGATATGAAGGGCCGACATGTTCAATCGAAAACGGATAACCACCCCATGAAGATAAAATTGGTGAAATTGATTGAAAATGGAGATGGTAAAATGCTTGTAAAAAACGTTGTGGTGAAATGGTTTGAATGTAGATGATGAAATGGTTTAAATTGATTGAATTGTTTTTAGTTATTGATGTGTTGCAAAACACATGTATTTATCATTTGAAAATTGTATAATTTTGTTTTTAGTCTTTGTTAGTTTTTACTTAATTATTTTGTATTTTGTAGGTGTGCATGTGCTAAAGGAGCTCATATCAAAGTTAGAACGAGCACACGAGTGAAACTGGATGAACAATTCATGAAAATAATATAAAAATCTTGTTTTTATGTTGTTTGTGCCAGGCAAAGGTCGTCTTGAAACCTTTTGCAACGAGCAAGTAGTTTGAATTAGCCACGCGACTATTTTGTCATTTGAGTCGCGCGAAAAACTCTTATAGGCGTTCACAATGTGTGAGAAGAGTATAAGTCGGCAAAAACATTACGTTTTCATATAAATATAAATCAGTCAACCTTAGATCATAATTCTTGACTTCCATGAGCTGTTTTTAGAGCTTAGGAGCTAAACCAAGGAGGAGAATCAGTCGGAGTTGAATATTTGAGCTAGGATCAAGAGGTTGCAACTTGTCAAGTATCATTACTTGCTTACTTTGTGTTTTCAAACTTCTGAAACTATGTTTTGCTTTTGGTTTGAAACTATGTTTCTGTTGGATCAGTGGTCTCTATTGCAGTTTATATTCAAGAACACTTAAGTGTTATAAGTTTATCAAAGTAGTTTGCACAGCAGAATAATAAGTGTTCTAAGTTAAAAAGTCACTTTTAATAGGAGTTAAGACTCTCCCTCAATCAATGAACTAGGAAGTTAATGATGAGAATCAATAGTACTAAATAAAGCAGTTAAAGCAAGATGATTCTCAAAGGTAAATGAAATGGATAAACAATAAAGTAAATTGAAGGAAATAGTTCAAATGATTCTTAATAGATATGCGTGAATGTGTGTCTAAAATAGTGGGAGTAACCCCTCTATTTATAGACGGAAGATTACATACTTATCAAGTAATAAAAGCTTAGAATATTGTTTAGATAAGGCTACAACAGGCTGTAGCATAGAAACTTGAACAAAGACTTTAAACTAATTAATATAATACTAAATTGCTGAGATTAAGGGCGGTTAGAATCTTCTAATCAAAGTGCCGATGTAAAGTGCTGATGAGTCTTCAGCAGTTCTTCTGATATTCTGTCTGGTTTATCTTCATAGCTTCAGATGTATTTCACTCTTCAGAACTTCACATGTTTTCTTCTTTCTTCAGCAGTTTCACAAAACAATAAGAGGATATAAGACAAAGGTTTATTCAGACTTGTCAATCTTCTTGAACCTTACAATCTCCCATGGATTGATGAAGCCAAAACCTTTATATATCTTTATTTAGATCCTCTTTTCCTTGAGTTAAGAACTCTTTCAATTTCTTTAAGTACTTGATGTCTGAGTTCTCTAACTTCTTCTTCTAGAAGCAGTCCATGTTCTGGTTTTAATTCCTGAAGGATTAGTAGATCTTTGTCAGATAACCTTTCCAAATCAGTTAAGCTTTGAAGAGCTTTTGTTGAACAGTCTTGCTTCTCTAGAGCGATGGAATTCGACTTTAGGGTGAAGTACCATCTTTTGATTGGAGATAAAGAGATGAAGAATCTGTCTCTGTATGGTACTATCTGCAGGTTTGGATGTTGATCTGATGTTGGAGGTGTTTCTTTTTCAGCATTGATCAGATTGGATTTTCTTGCTTTCTCAACTAGTACAGTGCAGGTTTGTCACCTTTTCCAATGATCTTGTGATGTTCTGTGACTACCTTGGTCTGTTCTTTGTCTTTGATGGTCTGTGTCAGTTGATAAGCAAAGGTTGAAGGATCCCTGTGTTGAATTATCAGAGGCTTCTCATCAACAGAAAAGTCATTTTGAACAATGACATTCTTTTCAACTAAGAGCATTTTGAAGTCTGTCTTTGTGGTTTCCCCTGATTTCTTATTGGTAGCAGGCTGTGTGGATTTGTATTTTTCTGGATGTGCAATGTTGTCAGCCTTGAGCTTTTTGTAAGTATCATAAATTACATCTTCTTTCCACTTACATATCTGTTGTTTTGAACCATACCCATTATCTACCAATTCTTAAATAGTCTAGGCTCTCTTCTCCTTTCTCTGTTTTTCTGCGGCAAGCCTTTCAGATACAAGTGTTGCCTGTTTTGAGAGTTCTTCAGTTGAGAGTCCCTTGAGAGTGTATTTCCTTGTCTTTGAATGTTTGCTGATAAAGTTCATCAGCTGTTGCCTTTTATCTTCTTCTGATGCAAGGAGAAATTGCTCAGCCTTTCTTTCTTGTTCATCTAACTCTCTTAATTTCTTTTCATATTCTATCAGTTTATCATCATAGCTTAAGTCTTCCCTTTCATCTATGCTTTCCAATATTTTCTTTTCCTTTGCCTCTCTTTCTGCTTTTCTTTTCTCTTCTTCAAACGGTTCGGTCCAAAACGGTACCGGTCGAAAATGGTACGGTCCGAAACGGTACCGGTCGAAATTGGTACGGTCCGAAACCGTTCGGTCCGAAATGGTACCGGTCGAAACTGGTACAGTACAAAATGGTTCGGGTCGAAACGGTACCGGTCGAAACTCGTACGGTCCGAATTGGTTCGAATCTAAGCGGTTCGTGTTGAAATGGTACAGTTCGAATCGGTTCGGGTCAAAATGATGCCAACCGTTCGAAAATTCCATTAAATTGACTTGAATTCCTTCTAATATTGGAAGGATTTTGAATTTCCTTAGGTAAAGGAATTTGAAGGAATTCATACCGAATTCCAATTCCAATTCCTTTGTCTACCAAACACACAAGATTGGAATTGAAATTCCAATTCCAACAAATTCAATGAACTAAACACCTAAAGAGTTGGAATTCAAATTCCAATTCCATTGAATTCAT
The DNA here is from genome assembly GCA_032199755.1 of Ambrosia artemisiifolia. Lineage (NCBI taxonomy): Eukaryota > Viridiplantae > Streptophyta > Magnoliopsida > Asterales > Asteraceae > Ambrosia > Ambrosia artemisiifolia. Next base: position 31,785,429 of record CM063527.1, on the reverse strand, counting down.
GCGAATCAAACGCACTCTTAGATTATCACTTTGCATACAGTTGGTTTGAGTCTTCCTTAGTTTACTAGCATTTTTGACCCACCGCCCGTTGTGACAGCGCCAAAACTTAAATTAGCAATTAACTCTTTATATTATTATTTCCACAAACGATCTCAAGCCAGATCGTTGATGAGAGTAGTCTGAGGAGCGTAACAACTATCACCCACGTCATGAGCTTTACGGAAGGTAAAGTTGTTGAGTCATGCATTGGCTCACGTTCCGTAAGACACAAAATTTAATTTAAAATGTCAATTCTAGCCTATCAACTTCCATCTTTGATCCATTGGCAACTTTTGTCCCTTAACTTTTAACAAGTTATTCTGGGTCAGAGTTAGAGTTTCCGAAGACATGTAGTGATCAACGTCAATTTAGGAATACCGGTTGTTACAATACGAATTTATGTTATGTGAGCATGCTTAGCTCAAAGGTTGGAGCATGGCATTTGTAATCTGATGGTCATCTGTTCGATTCCGATAGTCGGCTTTTCTCTATTTATTTTATTCGATGTTTTACATGCCTAAATTAATTTACCTTCTATACAAATCTAACAAGAATTTTTTATAAGTTGTCACCACTTGTGTTGGAACATGTGTGGACACACTAGTTTTTTCATGCTCTCTTCTGAAACCATCAGATCAATGAGAACTTTTTCCCCTGTTGATAATCAACATCAAATAAATTTTGATGCAATTGAATCCTGTTGAACATATTAACCTGTTTAAAGTTACCTGGAAAGTCCTAAATCGGTTTATTCTAACAGAAACTATATCAGTTTTTAATGTCACAATTTAACATAGAGGTTTTATATCAATGTAGGACTGCTGTCCAGCCACCAAGGAATTTTTGCTAGCCAAAGTTATTTTTTAGTTGCTGTACAATGACCCGATATTGTTATTTTTATGCTATATTTCGCTGTGAATCATCAAATCATTTTGTAAGAAACACTTGATAGAATCGAGCTAGAACGAAATTTAGTTTCCGTTAAGGCTACCTGAAATCCCAATTCTTCGTCAAGGCGTACCTTCTTCGACAACAAAGAACGAAATTTAGTTGCCGTTAAGCTAGCCAGCAAGCTATTTAATTGGTAGGTAAGTTAGTTGATAAAAAGATCAAACCTAACTACCTTTAACCACCCTTGAAAGTTCAGACAAAAAGAAGTCACCCATTCTCTGCCTATCTGGTATAAAAACAAACCAATGCCATTCTCTTCTCCCAAATTATTATTAATTTGTTTAAAAATCTGTTGATGGTGCCTGCAATATGCAAGCTTTGACCACACATGACACATGAACACCATGCTTTCTGCAAGCTTTTCTTATATCTGCAAGAACTAGACCGGGGCTTAAAATGATTTGTTTGGCCGTTCATCCTAACCATCCATTCCTGGCACGATCCTGATGCTTCTATACGACTTTTTACATAAAATCTTTCCAATTTTTTTCATTAATTATTTACTGCGACTTTTTTTTTTAAGTAGTGTGTCATTTACTGTAATTTTCAGCAGTTTTTTTAGTAATTTTGCAGTAAAAAGAAAGTGCCGAAAATGTCAGTAAAGAGCGAAATCGTAATAAAAACTGATATTGGGTATCGCAGTATAAAACTGCTAGAAGTCACAGTAAAAAATGTAAAAATCGCTAAAAATCAAAGAAAATAACTGTTAGAGAAACCTGCAAAAACTGTAGTACAAAACGCACAAAAAAACCATTACATTCACCCTGCTTGTAATGTTTCTAAAGATGAGGCTACCAACCCTAGAATACGGTCTGCGTGAGACATCACCATACACACTCATGTGATCCTACAAAGAAGCTGGATAATGTGACACTAATTGCATTTATAAAAAAACTATATCAATACCAACAGGTGCTAATAGACTAATAGTATGCAAAAGGTGTATCCCGTCATCTCATTGGTCGAGCAGTATTTGCAGCCTTTTGTATCGAGTGGTTTTTTACCACACCGCAAGTCTAGTGACTCTTTGAAGACGAATCATTATTTTTCTTTCTGGGTGAATGACTTGTAGGTGCAGGCTCAGCCAATGGGCTAGGCAACGTTTGGATAGGTTGTTTGGCGTAGGAAAAATTGGAACTAAACGGGATATCAGGTGGGTCAAAAGTTGGAGCCAAGTCTTGTGAAGAACCCAATGGGTAGCCCAGTGTCCCGTCCTGGTGAGGTGGAGGACATTTCTCACTTTTGCTTTTTGCATGTGTGATTAACCGTCGTCTCTGCAAAGTATAACAGATTCAAGATATGAGTTGTATGAAAATGAGAGATAAAGATGTGGCAAATTCGACCCTTATTACTGGTAATGTTTCATACTTTCATCACTAACGGATCAAACAGGTAAATAAAAAGTTACTTAAATACTAATTGGGCCAAATGGGTTATATGATACTTGTAATCAAATTTACCACACCAACTATTTACAAGAAAATTATATGCTACAGAGTACAGACAAAAAGGGTTTGAAGTCAACTCAACCCAGCCCATTTTGACCCGCACCAACAGTTACCCATTTTGACCGAAACCCTTTTTCACTTGTAGCGGTGGGTGAGCAGTGGTGCAGACAAGTAAAGATAACAGGAAATAGAAGTTTATAAAAACGCGAGTAGTTTTTGGCATACGTCGATGTTTGCTTGCAGCTCGGCATTGGCTTCTACAGCAGGCATAGCACGTGCATGTCTTTCACGCGTGCGAGTCTTCTTCACTCCATCCACATTGCTTTTACCAGCCGCTCTTAATCTACCAATAATAATATTCACATTTAGTTACAAGTTAAATCTACTTATTAATTGAGTATAATTTATTTGTTTGTTTAATTTTGCTTGGTGAATGTTTTTGCATTACCTTCTAGCTTCTTCGTCGTGTAGTTTAGCATCCATCTCCTTGGTAGGTGGATATTTTGGAAGGCTTGACGGGTTACATGCATAAGGTTGTGTTGTAAAGAACTGCATAACAGTATATTATCAATGAGTTATATAACGCTAATTCAATATTTTTAAATCCATAATAACCGAAATAAATTTGCAATGCTTACTTCACTCCTCAATGCAGCTGTTGCAGTTTGACGTTCTGCAGGATCAATTGCAAGAAGGGTATCGATCAGTGGCAATGATGATGGCGGGAAATTATTAAAAGTTTCTGCAATACAACGTTCATAAGGTTGTTCGGGCTTAAATATTTTTGCGTGTGGCAATTTTAACTTTTTCCAATATTCTTCAGAAGGCGAACCACATAACTTGAAAATCTCGTGAACCTGTTCTGTCTGATTGCACAACAATAAAAGAATTCAAATACATTTTTTTTGAAGAATTAATATCATAACAATTAACATATTTCTTCTGTTCAAACATTGTCCCTCAAGCCAATTTTGATATATTTTACCTTTTAATCTGTTCAAAATACATGTACTTGTTAAGTAAAACTAAAACCCTTTACCCGTTAAACGGGGCAACTACTTTAAATCAACCATCCATGCCAAAATTTTTGAATATTTAGAACGTAACTTCATCAACTATTGACCTGTTTACGGGACAAAAAGACTAGTTTCCAAAAAAAAAAAGAGAGAGAGAGAAGAAGAAGATACACGTGTGTGTGTTTTTGTGACTTTAAGATAGGAAAACTAGGTTGAGAGACTTAAACTAAGCCGAGACCAAAGCCAAGAAAACGTCTTAAGCTAAGACACTAGGACTAACATAGACGTTTAAGAGTTTCTCAATGACCTTCAGGCTAGACGTCTAGGTTAAAGACTTTACAACTCAAACGTCTAGTAGCCTCTTTAGCCACATGTGATCATTTAAGTGGTTAGTTTGTAGGTCCGATACTAGCTCAAGAGTCTCATTTAAGTCTTTTAGTCCACTTGTCACCTTCTAAGTCATATAGGATATCGGGAAGTCACTAAGTTTAAGATGCTACATTTGTTTATTTTGGTAATTTCTCGCGGGTCAATGTTTAATTTGGTGATTTTTCCAAATTAGAATGCTATGTTCGGTTTTTTGGTATTCACCCATTAACCTAAATCATTCCCTCTTTGACACGTTTACAAGATACAAGGTTATTTATTTATTTTTTAAATAAAATTACAAGTGCGTGTATTTTTGTGACTTTAGACTTGAGGGAGTGGGGCGGTTTTGGGGGGGGCGGGAATCAAATGCCGGGCGGTAACACCGGCCCATGGGGCGGGGAAGGGGGGGCGGGGAGGGGGAGGCGGTGGGGGAAAGCCGGGCGGGGGGCACTTGTGGAGGTGACGTGGCGGCTTTTCATTGGGTGTTTTTTTTTTCTTTTTTTTTATTTAACTTTAACACAATATAATATTATTCCTTTCACCCCCCTTCCACTCCCCACAATTTTTTTCCCCCCCACATGGGTCCCACAAGTGCCACATGGCGCTTCACCCCCCTCATTCCCGCCCCTCCACTCCCTATAGTCTTAACCATAGCAAAACTGATTTGGGGGACTTTTTCATGTAAAATAAGATTGTTATGTTTGTTTTATATAGAAATCTAAATTACCTCTGTACGACCAGGCATGATAGGTTTTCCAGCTAATAACTCTGCTAAAATGCACCCTGCACTCCATAAGTCAATTCCTACACCATAATCTGTGGCCCCCAGAAGAAGCTCAAGTGGTCTATACCATAAGGTAATGACTTGGCTAGTCATTGGATGCTTCTCAAGTGGTCTATAACATAAGGTAATGACCTGGCTAGTCATTGGATGCCTCTGATTCGGATCAAAAAAGGATGCTAAACCGAAATCAGCAATTTTCAAACCCCCATCGTTATTAAGTAAAATATCAGACCCTTTTATATCGCGATGTAACACGTAACGGTTGTGACAATGTTCAAGCCCGGAAAACAACTGGTGCATGTAACACTTGACCTAAAATATTTATAAGTGGTTAAAACGAAAAAAATAGAAAAAAATTAAAATCAAGAAAAAAAGTATTTTATATAATTTTGATAAAAAAAAATATTACAAACTAACCTGAGGTTCTGTGAACTTGATTGTAGGACTAGCAGCAAGTCCAGCCAAATCATGCTCCATGTATTCAAAAACAAGATACAAACTACAAGTCATTTTCGATGTAACCAAGCCTTCCAACTTTAAAACATTCGGATGATCTAAACGGCGTAATATCACAATCTCTCTGGCCATGAATTTCACACTTTCAGGCTCCAAATTGAAGCGAACCTTTTTCAATGCCACTATTTTTCCTGTGATAGTGTCTTTAGCTTTGAACACATTACTGTATGTGCCTTGCCCGATCTAATTACAGCATTACAATATATGTTAGCATCATCAATACAAACTGACTTTTGTGGTTTGTAACAGTAAGAAGCTATATGTATATCATAAATAGGTTTTAACCCAAACCCGACGGCATGATCAACCATAAATAAGGGCCCCTTTAGTCATTTTATCTACTAAATCCTTAGATAATCGAAACTTGCCAAACATATATTATTAGAGATAAACCCCTTCATCTCTTTCATTCATAATTCAAGAATATATAATACAAGATTTTCCCTATAATTTGGTAAGGGATAATTACAAATAATTACAAATAAATCTTATACTAAAATACATTATCTATTACACCCCCGCAGTCGAAGCGGGAGGAGGCCGGATGCTGAGACTGGACCGAAAGTCTTCAAATAAGATCCGTGGTAACCCTTTGGTAAAGATGTCAGCTATTTGATATCTGGAGGGAACGTGAAGAATACGAACATGGCCGCGTTGTACCTGCTCTCGAACAAAATGAATGTCCAGTTCAATGTGTTTCGTACGCTGGTGCTGAACCGGGTTACCTGATAAATAGATGGCGCTGACGTTGTCACAATAAACCATAGTTGCACGAGAAATTGGTACAGAGAGCTCCAGTAAAAGGTTACGTAGCCAACATATTTCGGATACAACATTAGCCACTCCCCGGTATTCCGCTTCAGCACTAGAGCGGGAAACAGTCGGTTGACGTTTAGACGACCACGAAATTAAATTTTCCCCAAAATAAATACAATATCCGCTGGTGGAGCGTCTAGTATCCGGGCACCCAGCCCAATCGGCGTCCGTGTAGGCAGTCAAAGTAGTGGCTGAAGGTCCGAGAGAAAGGCCAAAATTTGTCGTCCCTTTAATGTATCTGATGATCCGTTTTAACGCATTCCAATGATCAACGTGAGGAGCATGCATGTGCATACACACCTGTTGCACTGCGTAAGTAATGTCAGGCCGGGTAAACGTAAGGTACTGAAGTGCACCGGCCAAGCTCCTGTATAAAGTTGGATCATGAAAAAGTTCACCCGAGGAGGCGCCAAGTTTTGAACTTGTGTCAACCGGAGTAGCTACGGGGTTACATGATTGCATGCCGGCACGAGAGATAATGTCAGTGGCATAAGACTGTTGAGACAAAAACATAGTGTTTTGGTCACGGGAGACAGAGATGCCCAGAAAATAGCTTAAGGGACCAAGATCTTTCATGGCAAACTCACTAGCGAGTTTGGCAAGGAGCGTCTGACGAAGTCTGTCAGAAGATGTGACGAGAAGAATGTCGTCAACATAGAGAAGTAAGTAAGCAGTGTCTCCGTCCCGGTTATAGGTAAATAGAGAAGTGTCACACCGGCTGTTAAGAAACCCCAAGTGAAGAACGTAGTCTGTAAAACGCTGGTACCAAGCACGGGGAGCTTGTTTGAGACCATAGAGAGACTTGCGTAGTAGACAGACGTGATTGGGAAAACGACCATCACGAAACCCCATAGGCTGATGCATGTAGACGGTCTCATTAAGATGCCCGTGCAGGAAAGCATTTGTTACATCCAACTGGTGTACTGCCCAACCCCTAGATAAAGCGAGAGATAGAACCGTGCGGATGGTAGCCGGTTTAACAACCGGGCTAAAGGTCTCGCCACAATCAATGCCCACCTGTTGTGAGCGCCCATCACATACTAATCTGGCTTTGTACCGCTCAAGTGTCCCATCCGACCTGAATTTGTGCTTAAACAACCACATGGAACGAATAATATTCATAGATGGCTCACGAGGAACTAATTCCCATGTACCATTTCTAATTAAAGCGTTAAACTCGGTGGTCATGGCGGAGTACCATTCCGGGGTGGCCAAGGCATCGGTGGGTGTTTTGGGTATGGGTAAAATAGGTGCGGTGGTGGTAGTGCTAAGGTTAAAGGGTTGTTTAGGCTTGAAGATGCCACTCATGGACCGCGTATGAACGGTGCGAGTGGGGTGGGGGGTGGTCGGATGTGTGGGAGTAGGGGTGGAAATGTTGGACGGTTGGGAGTTGGCTGTTGTGGTGTGTGGCACGGAATTGGGTGCAAGGGGCGTAGTGGGCTGTAGTGTGGAGGTAGTTGGGCCAGTAGGTTGGGGTGTGGGCTGGGCATTGGGCTGGGCATTTTGTGAAGGTGAGGAATTAGTGCCAAGTGGAACAGTGGACGGATGAGGGTAAGGTGTGGTAGACTGTTTAATGTGAGGGCAAAGAAAATATGGAAACGGTTCATGGAGGAATTTATAGGAAGGTGCGGGGCCGAGGGCTTGAGCAAAGGGGAAAGTGGTTTCGTCAAAAGCGACGTGTCGGGAGATGATAAATTGTTTAGAGGTGAGGTCAAAACATCGGTACCCTCGGTGTGTGGGAGGATATCCGAGGAACACACATGGGTGGGAACGGTGTTCAAGTTTATGGATTGTAGTGGAGGGGTGGAGTGGGTAACATAGACAACCAAAAACACGAAGATGGTCATAGGTCGGTGTGGACATATATAAAAGTTCTGTGGGGGTTTTGTGTTGAGTTGTTGTGGATGGTAAGATGTTAAGGAGGTATGTGGCGGTTTCAAGGGCAAAGTGCCAAAGGTGTGTGGGTAGTGAGGCATGGGCCATCAAGGTGCGTAGCATATTGTTTATCGTTCTAATTTTACGCTCGGCCTTGCCGTTTTGGGATGAGGTATAGGGACAGGATAGGCGGTATAAAATGCCGTTTGTGGTAAAAAAATTTTGGAAGGCGGTGTTGACGTATTCACGTCCATTATCGCATTGAAAGGTTTTGATGGTTTTGTTAAATTGGGTTTTGATGGTGGTGGCAAATTGAGTGAAGGCTTGAAACACTTGGGATTTATGGGTAAGGGGGTAGGTCCATAAAAAATTGGTGTAATCGTCGAGAAACAATACATAATATTTATGGCCTGAGGAACTAAGGATGGGAGATGTCCACACGTCACTATGTATAATGTCAAAAGGTTGCAAAGTAAAATTACTAGAATCAATAAATGGCAAACGAGTACTTTTTCCAAGAATACAAGACTGGCATACATTATTGGAATTAAAATCAAAATTCAAAACATTAGATGTTCGTAATTTATTCAAAGGTGCGCGTCCTGGGTGGCCAAGACGGTGATGCCAGACTTGCGAAGAAATAGCAGCAAACGCGGAAGGTTGACTGGTGGAGGATCCTAGCACCAAGGGGTAGAGATCACCGCTGCTGTTGCATCGCAGGAGGGGTGCCTTGGTCCTGTAATCCTTCACAAGAAAACCAAAAGGGTCAAACTCAACAGAAACCCAATTGTCCGTGGTAAAACGACGGACTGAGATCAAGTTTTTAACAAGGCGGGGTGAGTATAAAACGTTTTTAAGGATAAAAGGTGGGAATGGTTTGGGTAGGTATTTGGTGCCTTGGCCAAGCACGGGTATGATATCACCATTTCCAACAATAATATTACGAGAAACGCTAGAATTAGAAAAAGTATGGAAATCACCTGACTCGTGGGACATGGTTGAAGATGCTCCAGTGTCCATGTATTGAGTGGGGTCCGGTTGCTGAAGACTCATGGTGTAAAGTGCCTGCTCAATATCTGTCGGGCAATATGCGGTGTGGGCCTGCTGGGGCTTTGGGCCTAGTAAACCGGGCTGAGAAGAGGGATGAGGATTGGGCCTGGTGGTTGTTGGGTATGGGCAGGGGGGCAAAGCCCACTGCTGTTGTTGGGCCTGACTAAATGGTGGCTGAGAAGACCATGGCTGTTGAGGCCAGAATTGGGCCCAGGGAAAGAATGGGGTGCCGGCCCAAGGATTGGGAAATCTGTTGCGAGCCTGGTTTCCACGTCCACCTCTGGTTCTTTTTGGGAATCTGTTTCGGTCACGTGGGGTTTGGTTTGGGTCAGTAGGGTAGGTGGGGTTGGACCGGGTGGGTGGTGGGTGAGGGGAACGGTTGTTAGCTGACGGGTGGTTGCGGGTAGTGGTGGCGGCGAGGGCGGAGGAAGTGGAATGGGAGGCGTGTAAGGCTCGTTCGGCTTTGTCGATTTCTGTCTGGATGAGTTTGGAGCGGGCATTGTAAAAAGATGGCAGAGGGTCTTGATTTTTTAGGATGGTGGAGATGTTTTCGTATTGTTCGGGTAGGCCGGCAATCAACTGTAGGACCAACCGATCGTTAGTAACCGGTGCATCCACATTGGCGAGTTGATCGGCGAGGACTTTGAGGGCTTGACAGTAGGCGGACATGGATGGGAAGGCATCGAACCGGGTGTTAGAGAATTTTTGCATGAGATAGATGGCCCGGGCGCTTTTATTGTCATGGAAGAGGTCTTCGATGGCGACCCAGGCCTCATGGGCGGTGGAGATGTTATTGATGATAGTGTGTAACAAGTCGTTTGAAATCGTACTGTATAACCACTGTAGAACAATGGCATCAATACGATCCCACTCGGCTTGGGAGGTGGAGGATTCGGTGGTAGCAGGGTCCGTGGGTGGAGGACGAGGTTTAAGGTGGTCTGTCACACCCCGACTTTTTCCCGAGTCGGTTGTGACGTTTGGTGCCTTTGCCAACGCAGCGGAAAGTTGCATCTAAGACTCTTGTTCCCTGAACGCCAATTCTAACCCTCTAGGATTCCCGGTCCCAACTGCCACCTACTCCAACCGTGCCGTTACCAAAGTTTAAACCTGAAAGACATACTTAAAAAGTCAACATAAAGTTGGTGAGTTCATAAGTTTTGCAAAATGTTACCAAATGTTCCAAGAATGTTACCGAGAGATACCAAGTTCAACGTGTCCATACTATGTTAAATGTAAACCAAAGCACGCTAGCTAGGCGTATGTTCCATTACTACTACGATTGGAAAACCATTACTAACTCGCAAACCAGATGTTGTGCCCGAATAGTAAACCTGTTCCTGTTTGAGACAATATGCACCCGCCCGGCGCTCCATGCCGACGGGTGGGGTTGGTCACTCCCAATAGCGCTATTCACATTTCCCCGTTGTGCAAACCAGCACATTCATGGTTCCCCCCGGGACTTCCAAAGATCGTATAGTAAACCGTTTGAAAACCCATAGTATGACAGTTGTTACCAAATAGTTGTTTAACACATGTTTTCTCCCCCAAAAAGTGAAAACCAAGTAAAGTGGGGCCGTAAACTCACACAACCCGTTCCATTTTCCAAAACTTTGTTTCGTTTTAAGTTCCTCAGTTTTTCATAACAGAAGCATGTCTTCCCCCCGAAAACATTTACAAAAACAGTAAAGAGTGGGGTATGAACTCACCTTAATGTCCATGTTAAGCTAGCAAACAAAGCCTGAAACCTCGACCGACTTCCTCGTGCCCTAATTACCAATAAAGGACACCTTAACAGTCTATCACACATAAGCCTAGCTTATTAACCAACACGAGTCTCAAAACGTTTCAACTCGACGAACCGATCATGACTTATCTTAAATCACGTATTACATAGCACCCAAGTTGCACACTTGTCGCTATCCGTATGTAACCAAGTTGGGCTAACACCCCGAAACGTATAATTATCCTGAATCCTAGCTCGTCTCGTAATCCGTATAAATGTGTGTCCAGTATACTTACTTTTAGGAAAATTGCTCTTTAAGAAATACATGTTTAGTTATTAAAACCGATTAATAACAGTTGTTACTTTATCTCAAATATTGTTTGAAAACCATCTTTATTGTCACAAATAGTTAGTCTTTGAAACCATTTTGATTTTGTATATAATACACTTGTCCAAAACACTTAGGAGAATTTACTTATAGAAATAATAGCAATTCGTTACGCTTTGAGTTTATAAAAATTCGGGCAGAGTTTCCTCTGTTTTTGTACCAACCAGACAACGCCCGTTGTCTACAATTTTCCCCAAAATCAACTTACAAACACAAGTTATCAAATCCTTTAATCCACATTTCCGATTCACGAGACTATACGTTCCGACATCTATCTATACTTGATCCTATAAATATATATATATATACCAAAATATATATATAATATAGTCCGACAAAATAGTCCAATTATATTTAGTCCGAGTTCAAAACCATAAGTCACGTCAAGTTAATCGTTTACCAAATCGTTCGTTTATATCGTTACCGTTTATTATTATTCGGTCCGTTCGCGAGTCCAAACTATTTCGTTCGAATCAATATATTTATAAATATGTAATATTCATAAATACATAATATTTACAAATATATAATATTTATAAATACATAATATCTACAAATAAATAAATAGGAAACTCGAATACAAGTTATACCGAATCGTACGCGCGTAACCCGAAGCCACCTCGAACCACGTGCAGACCGGGACGCTAACCCATTGGCCCACAGTTGACCAGCCTTGACTACCCAGATCTGTCCCGAACTGAACCCGAACACGAACTGGTCAGACGCGGCTCGAACCCAGAACCGAATTCAAACACAAAACCAAAACCACCACGAACCCATACCGAGCCACCACCATAACCCGAGTAGATCTGACCCGAGACCCGACTGAAACAACCTAACCAGAACCGGACCGCAACCGAACCCGGACCAACACCAAGCCACAACCACCCCTGTCTTCGTCGCCGTGCCCGATAACCACCACCGGAACCCACAATTGAGCCACAATCGGACCACCAAGCGCGTCCACTCACCTGATTTGTACTCGAACCAGAACCAGAACACAGAGCCGAGCACCACTGAGAACCCAAACCAGATCTGTAACAACCCAAACGAGCCCAAACGACCTGACCCAAAACCGAACCCCCGACCCTGAACAACCATAAACCAGACCCTGTCCCCTTTCGTTGCTGCTTCTGCCCCTTTCGGGGCTGCCTGAACCACCACGCCGCCGCCACCATCTCCATGGTGGTCGGCCGGCTCTGTTACAAGGAGGAGGAGTGGAGAGGAACGAGGGTGAGGGGTAGAGAGGGAGTAGAGAGAGAACCCGAGAGAGAGAGGGAGTTCTAGAGAGAGAGAGTGGCGGATTTGGAGTTTTAGAGAGAGAGATTAGGGTTTGTGTTGAGTGGGAATGAGGGGAAGAAGAAGAATAGGATAATTTATACCTAGGGTTGTTGGTAGGTGACTAGAACCGCGTATCAAACCCGTTTTAAACGAAAACGTCTCGGTTTCTAATTAGGCTCCATAATTAATTATAAAAAGTAGTCGGTTTTGTTCGAAATACAAAACCGAGCATAACTATAATTATTTTCGACGTTCGACGCGTGTTTTCAGAACACGCGCTTAAATCGCGTTAATTAAATCGGTCGCAGTTCCCGTTGTTAAAACGATCCGTAAACTTCCGAAATTTAATAATTAGCAATATTTGAAATAAATATTTATTTATTTATTTGTTTTAAATCATAAAGTCACGTCAGTGTAGATCGGAAATTGCCGGGTGTCACATCATCCCCACGTTAAAAGAATTTTCGTCCCGAAAATTGCACAAGTACCAAAAGGAGTAACAAAAGAACAAACAAAAGATAGAACCCAAGAGAGAGATTTACCCGAGTTGTCACATCATCCCCACGTTAAAAAGGAATCTCGCCCCGAGATTCATTCAGCTGCAGTGGTAACATATCTCGATTCGAATTCCAGTGGAACAATAAGAGACTCGTCAGCCAGACACTTCTTTAAGTTAGACACATGGAAGACGTTATGTACGTTGCCGAGCTCCGTCGGTAAATCAAGTCGATATGCCACCGGTCCAATCCGTTCCAGGATCGTAAACGGTCCGACATACCGAGGGTTAAGTTTGCCACGCTTCCCAAAGCGTATGACGCCCTTCCACGGTGAAACTTTCAGAAGTACTTTGTCATCAACTTGGAATTCTAATGGCTTGCGACGCTGATCGGCATAACTCTTTTGCCGATCCCGTGCCGCTGCCGACCGGTTACGAATCTGTACGATCTTTTTCGAAGATTCGTACACTAGCTCAGGCCCAGTGAGTTGACTCTCACCCACCTCAGCCCAACAAAGAGGGGACTGACATTTCCGCCCGTACAGTGCCTCGAACGGAGCTGCCTTGATGCTCGTGTGGTAACTGTTGTTGTAAGAGAATTCTACTAACGGTAGGTGAGCTTCCCAACTTTTGCCAAAATCGATCACACATGCCCGAAGCATGTCTTCTAGGGTTTGAATCGTGCGTTCACTCTGACCGTCAGTCTGTGGGTGATAAGCTGTACTCATGTCTAGCTGGGTACCCAAAGCCTTGTGCAAAGACTTCCAGAAGTGAGAAGTAAAGTGGGAGTCACGATCCGAAATAATAGAAACCGGCACCCCGTGCTTAGAAACAACTTCCTTCAGATAAAGACGAGCCAAACGGTCCATGGTGTCGGTCTCCTTAATGGCGAGAAAATGGGCTGATTTCGTCAACCGATCAACAATCACCCATATCTTATCACACCCGCTCGGTGTCTTAGGTAGTTTCGTGACAAAGTCCATTGTAATCCGTTCCCATTTCCACTCTGGAATTTCAGGTTGTTGCAAGAGACCCGACGGTTTCTGGTATTCCACCTTGACCTTAGCACAGGTCAAGCATTTGCTCACGTATAAGGCTATATCCGACCTCATGTTTGGCCACCAGTAGAGCACCTTTAGATCTTGGTACATCTTATCCGAACCAGGATGAATGGAATACCGGGATTTGTGAGCCTCATCTAAGACAAGCTCCCGAAGTCCCCCGAATAAAGGAACCCATATGCGTTCTGCGAAGTAGTGCAGGCCATCAGGCCTTCGCTCGAGGTGCTTGTCGGCACCGTGCATAGTCTCAGCTTTAAGGTTTTCCTCCTTCAAAGCTTCTAACTGAGCAGAACGGAGTTGGTCAGGTAGAGAGGAATGGATGGTGAGCTGCAACGCCCGAACGCGAAGAGGGTTTGTTGATTCCTTCCTGCTCAAGGCGTCTGCCACCACATTTGCCTTGCCAGGATGGTACTTAATGGCGCAATCATAGTCATTCAGGAGTTCAACCCAGCGACGCTGTCGTATGTTCAGATGTTGTTGGTCGAAAATATACTGGAGACTCTTGTGATCGGTGTAGATGGTGCATTTGGTACCGTACAAGTAATGTCTCCAAATTTTCGACGCGAATACCACTGCACCCAACTCCAAGTCATGGGTGGTGTAGTTCCTCTCGTGCACCTTGAGTTGACGAGAAGCACATGCAATTACTTTCCCGCGTTGCATCAACACGCAACCGAGACCACGAATAGAAGCATCATAGTAAACAACGAAATCGTCAGTGCCTTCAGGCAAGGACAGAATAGGAGCAGAACAAAGTTTAGACTTCAGTTCTTGAAATGCTGACTCTTGTGGTTCACCCAGTCGAATTTTCTATCCTTCTGAGTAAGAGTGGTGAGGGGTTGAGCGATCTTCGAAAACCCCTTAATGAAACGACGATAATAGCCCGCAAGGCCTAGGAATTGTCGCACCTCAGTTGGCGTCTTTGGTGCTTCCCAATCCTTGATCGCTTCGATCTTAGCTGGATCGACATGAATTCCTAGTTCATTAACCACATGTCCTAGGAATTGAACTTCGCGTAACCAAAAGTCACACTTTGAGAACTTAGCGTAAAGATGTTCCCGTCGCAAAAGTTCCAAAACCAAACGCAGGTGTTCCTCGTGTTCGGCCTTGTTCTTGGAGTAAATCAGGATGTCATCAATAAACACGATGACGAACTTGTCAAGATAGCAAACGCGGTTCATCAAATCCATGAAAACCGCCGGTGCGTTTGTGAGACCGAAAGGCATGACCAAGAACTCAAAATGGCCATAACGTGTCCGAAAGGCAGTCTTTGCAACGTCAGCTTCCCTTACGCGTAACTGGTGATAACCCGGACCTTAAATCAATCTTAGAGTAGTAGCTAGAACCCTGGAGTTGATCGAATAGATCATCAATACGGGGAAGAGGATAACGGTTCTTGATGGTCACTTTGTTCAATTCTCTGTAATTGGCCGAATAACCCTTCCGAAGATACTTAAGGGCTTTCATGCTGGAGATGAGACTTAGCGGAGCACCGCTCTTGATACCGTACACAGAAAGAATTTCTCCATCAGGGAGAGGAATCCGAATAACCTTGTCGTAGCGAACAATCTCAGCGCGATACAAAGACAACCAATCCATGCCTACAACAACATCAAAACGAAGCAACTAGTACGCCAACCTTTCATTACACACCGCAAGGCGTGTCTCGATTTAAGACAATAACAAACAAACTGATGAAAATGAGGCAAGCCAAATAAAACCATCCACTATCACTAGTCGAGTTCACCACAAGGTGCTGAATCAAATTCCAACAATTCGATTTAACTGAAGTATCGACTCTAAAGAAACTCATCGACGAAGTATCAAAAGGTTCAATGCCCACAACGGCCTGACATATCAAGACTAGGAAACAAGCATTACGAGCAACGTAATGATAAACAAATCATAAATGAAACGGTTGTTCGATGTGAAGCCCTACAATGGACCTTCACAAGTTTAAAGAATCCAAGCATACAATAGTTGACACGTGTGTACAAAAGACGTGTCTAGTTCTGTGAAAAGAATAAGGAATCAACAAAAATTAGATTCCCTTACGATTGAATGTTGAAGGCCACAAACACAAAAGAAGAGAGAAGTGAATCATACCCAAAAGATATAACTAGGTTCTAAAACAGGAACCTTAGGAGTTCAAGGAACAAGATCATCAAGATCTTAAACTGGTTCAAGAAAAACGAAGTCACAAATGACACGAACAGGGGAGAATTGGCAATCACGTGCGCAACAACAAAAGAATGATCAACACTTATCCATTATTTATATATATATAAATATAAATATTTACAACAACACATAACAATATAGATACCCTCACGATAGAAATTTTTAGAACTACCAAGTGCCTGTAGATTTGCGATAACGTGACGTCTACGTTATCAAAAATTTACCTCACAAGATCATCCTATTAACCTCCATCATGAGTTGTATCACAAGCAAGCGTCACATTTACATAATAGCACGTATATATCACATAATATAATGTTTGTCGTGTGCGCCACCTTTCCGAGTGCTTCTCCCGACTGCATTCCAGCTTCGCAACATCATTGGCAAAACTCGTCCAACAAACGTGACACATGTGTGCGTTCCCAATACGTCCAAGATTGAGTCGACAACCATTGGCGATACGTACTATATATACTTTACATAAATACACACAGTATATAAACAAGTAAATTGTTTCTCATACCAAGAAACAATGACTCAGCTACTCTATGTGAATAACCACTCTGATATCTAATGCGATGACTCACCAGTCACCCGTGAAGTACACCTAGCCATCACGTGCTATTACCCTTTCTATATACCATTATAGAAAATTCTGATTTCCTATTCACATAAGAAAACAAATGTTCCTTGCGACAAAGAAACGTACGCTGAGCTAGTGTAATTAAATACACTAATAGTCATGTAACACACTTGGCAACGGTTGGAATTTCAGTTCCTAGGCGTTCATGCTAAATATTACGTCTTAGAAATTTTGGTCCCTATCTCGAAACAAACTCAGGTTAAAGCCTAGATATCTACCCAGACACCTAATTCGCTAAAACCTATGGCTCTGATACCAAACTGTCACACCCCGACTTTTTCCCGAGTCGGTTGTGACGTTTGGTGCCTTTGCCAACGCAGCGGAAAGTTGCATCTAAGACTCTTGTTCCCTGAACGCCAATTCTAACCCTCTAGGATTCCCGATCCCAACTGCCACCTACTCCAACCGTGCCGTTACCAAAGTTTAAACCTGAAAGACATACTTAAAAAGTCAACATAAAGTTGGTGAGTTCATAAGTTTTGCAAAATGTTACCAAATGTTCCAAGAATGTTACCGAGAGATACCAAGTTCAACGTGTCCATACTATGTTAAATGTAAACCAAAGCACGCTAGCTAGGCGTATGTTCCATTACTACTACGATTGGAAAACCATTACTAACTCGCAAACCAGATGTTGTGCCCGAATAGTAAACCTGTTCCTGTTTGAGACAATATGCACCCGCCCGGCGCTCCATGCCGACGGGTGGGGTTGGTCACTCCCAATAGCGCTATTCACATTTCCCCGTTGTGCAAACCAGCACATTCATGGTTCCCCCCGGGACTTCCAAAGATCGTATAGTAAACCGTTTGAAAACCCATAGTATGACAGTTGTTACCAAATAGTTGTTTAACACATGTTTTCTCCCCCAAAAAGTGAAAACCAAGTAAAGTGGGGCCGTAAACTCACACAACCCGTTCCATTTTCCAAAACTTTGTTTCGTTTTAAGTTCCTCAGTTTTTCATAACAGAAGCATGTCTTCCCCCCGAAAACATTTACAAAAACAGTAAAGAGTGGGGTATGAACTCACCTTAATGTCCATGTTAAGCTAGCAAACAAAGCCTGAAACCTCGACCGACTTCCTCGTGCCCTAATTACCAATAAAGGACACCTTAACAGTCTATCACACATAAGCCTAGCTTATTAACCAACACGAGTCTCAAAACGTTTCAACTCGACGAACCGATCATGACTTATCTTAAATCACGTATTACATAGCACCCAAGTTGCACACTTGTCGCTATCCGTATGTAACCAAGTTGGGCTAACACCCCGAAACGTATAATTATCCTGAATCCTAGCTCGTCTCGTAATCCGTATAAATGTGTGTCCAGTATACTTACTTTTAGGAAAATTGCTCTTTAAGAAATACATGTTTAGTTATTAAAACCGATTAATAACAGTTGTTACTTTATCTCAAATATTGTTTGAAAACCATCTTTATTGTCACAAATAGTTAGTCTTTGAAACCATTTTGATATTGTATATAATACACTTGTCCAAAACACTTAGGAGAATTTACTTATAGAAATAATAGCAATTCGTTACGCTTTGAGTTTATAAAAATTCGGGCAGAGTTTCCTCTGTTTTTGTACCAACCAGACAACGCCCGTTGTCTACAATTTTCCCCAAAATCAACTTACAAACACAAGTTATCAAATCCTTTAATCCACATTTCCGATTCACGAGACTATACGTTCCGACATCTATCTATACTTGATCCTATAAATATATATATATATACCAAAATATATATATAATATAGTCCGACAAAATAGTCCAATTATATTTAGTCCGAGTTCAAAACCATAAGTCACGTCAAGTTAATCGTTTACCAAATCGTTCGTTTATATCGTTACCGTTTATTATTATTCGGTCCGTTCGCGAGTCCAAACTATTTCGTTCGAATCAATATATTTATAAATATGTAATATTCATAAATACATAATATTTACAAATATATAATATTTATAAATACATAATATCTACAAATAAATAAATAGGAAACTCGAATACAAGTTATACCGAATCGTACGCGCGTAACCCGAAGCCACCTCGAACCACGTGCAGACCGGGACGCTAACCCATTGGCCCACAGTTGACCAGCCTTGACTACCCAGATCTGTCCCGAACTGAACCCGAACACGAACTGGTCAGACGCGGCTCGAACCCAGAACCGAATTCAAACACAAAACCAAAACCACCACGAACCCATACCGAGCCACCACCATAACCCGAGCAGATCTGACCCGAGACCCGACTGAAACAACCTAACCAGAACCGGACCGCAACCGAACCCGGACCAACACCAAGCCACAACCACCCCTGTCTTCGTCGCCGTGCCCGATAACCACCACCGGAACCCACAATTGAGCCACAATCGGACCACCAAGCGCGTCCACTCACCTGATTTGTACTCGAACCAGAACCAGAACACAGAGCCGAGCACCACTGAGAACCCAAACCAGATCTGTAACAACCCAAACGAGCCCAAACGACCTGACCCAAAACCGAACCCCCGACCCTGAACAACCATAAACCAGACCCTGTCCCCTTTCGTTGCTGCTTCTGCCCCTTTCGGGGCTGCCTGAACCACCACGCCGCCGCCACCATCTCCATGGTGGTCGGCCGGCTCTGTTACAAGGAGGAGGAGTGGAGAGGAACGAGGGTGAGGGGTAGAGAGGGAGTAGAGAGAGAACCCGAGAGAGAGAGGGAGTTCTAGAGAGAGAGAGTGGCGGATTTGGAGTTTTAGAGAGAGAGATTAGGGTTTGTGTTGAGTGGGAATGAGGGGAAGAAGAAGAATAGGATAATTTATACCTAGGGTTGTTGGTAGGTGACTAGAACCGCGTATCAAACCCGTTTTAAACGAAAACGTCTCGGTTTCTAATTAGGCTCCATAATTAATTATAAAAAGTAGTCGGTTTTGTTCGAAATACAAAACCGAGCATAACTATAATTATTTTCGACGTTCGACGCGTGTTTTCAGAACACGCGCTTAAATCGCGTTAATTAAATCGGTCGCAGTTCCCGTTGTTAAAACGATCCGTAAACTTCCGAAATTTAATAATTAGCAATATTTGAAATAAATATTTATTTATTTATTTGTTTTAAATCATAAAGTCACGTCAGTGTAGATCGGAAATTGCCGGGTGTCACATGGTCATCTACCATAAAAGCACGGCAGTGAATTTTGAAGAGGGTAGCCCAGGATGAATACTGTGAGGATTCGATTTCGAGGGTAACGGGTACATAGTTTTTGATATTAGAGACGGTGGTGGCGGGATGGATTTTGGAGTCAACTGTGATGGAGGGAATGATGGTGGAGGAGTGTTGTGGGTCAGTGGACATGGTGACAGGTCTTGGATGTGGTGAGAGTTTGGGAAGAAAAAATAAAGAAAACGTGGCAGAAGGGTGGGCACGTGGGAAAGAGAGGTTGGCAGGGGAGGTGTTACGGTGGTAGAAGGGTGATCCGGCGGCGGTAGTAGGGCCGGCCGAAGAAGAAAAATAAGGAGAAGATTAGGGAGAGTTGTTCCTGGTCAATGATACCATATTAGAGATAAACCCCTTCATCGCTTTCATTCATAATTCAAGAATATATAATACAAGATTTTCCCTATAATTTGGTAAGGGATAATTACAAATAATTACAAATAAATCTTATACTAAAATACATTATCTATTATATATTATTATTAGATTATTACAACTTTAAACAACAAACATTCATTCATAATTCCATACATATACTTCAAGCATGTTTTAACGCAACGGACTATATGATCGCTTCCAAACACTACTAGAAAAGTGGCTCTTTTGCTGCAATATTTTCCTAAGGAAAAAAATGTGTCACAAATTTTGACAAAATTGCTACTAATTTGTGACGACAAAAAGCTCCCTTATTTTTTAGACAAATTTGCTACATAATAGCGACCAATATTTAGGCAATTGCGTAGGAAATGGCGTAGGAAATGTATCACAAATTTCCAACACCATATTCTCGTAGGAAATACGTTGAAAATTGCGTAGTAAATGTGTAGTAATTGATTTCCGACGAGGGTTTTTCTAACATCAAGGTTTCGTTGCAAATACGAAGCAAATTCAAATTTGTGATGCATTTTCAACAAAACCTTGATGTTAAAAAAACCTTCATCGGAAACCAATTACTACACATTTACTATGCAATTTTCAACGTATTTCCCACGAAAATCTGGTGTGGGAAATTCGTCATGTATTTCCTACGCAATTTCCTAAGTATTTGTCATTGTTGTGTTGCAAATTTGTTTAAAAAATAGACGTTTTATGTCGTCACAAATGTGTAGCAACTTTGTCAAAATTTGAGATGCATTTTTTTATAGGAAACTTATGTAGCAAATGGCCCCTTTTCTAGTAATGAAATAAACATCCACTCACCCAAATTCTTGTTACACATATCAGATCATGCTTACACAAATTATGATTTAAAAAAAAATTGTTCTAAAAGTAAGATAAGTGTAAAAGAGAATTAAGAATATGTTCTTTTACTTGCCTTATCAATTTTCTCAAAGCTATCAGCCCTGCGAGGAATCCAGCCGTTAATTGCCTCACCTGCAACAGCCGATAGCCAAGCAGGCCACCCAGCAGCAACCTGTTCACCAAGCAAGTTCTTGGTTGGATTACTCAGTCTAGGGTTCGGTTTCCACCAATTTCTAAACCACCCCATTTTGCCTCTGGTTTCCCCTTTCTGAACCACCTCATTTTGCCCCTCCTGTATTTTAAGTGCACTTTCAAGTTCTTTCACAACCTCAGCCATCTTTGGCCGATCTTCACGATTTTCATTCAAACATCGATAGGCAATGTTTGAAAATCTTGCTAAAGAACTATGATCCAATGGTTGAATGATCGGATCATTAAAAATGATACTAGCTTTCAACCCACGTGGGAACTAAAATCTGCTCAACACGGCCATTGCTATATGTACAACATAACGTCCCACATAAAACTTCGAATAAGACCACACCAAAAGAGTATACATCAGACTCTTTCGTTAGGGTGTGTGTCATTGCATACTCCGGATCACAGTACCCATATGTACCTACTGCAGACGTGATAATAAGTGAGTCCTGCTCTTTAGCTGGGCCCATTATTGATAGTCCGAAGTCAGAGACTTTAGCCCTCCATTGCTCATCGAGAAGGATGTTGGCGCTTTTTATATCACAATGGATAAGTCTTTGGTGTGACTCCCTTGGATCATGAAGATAGCTTATCCCCTTTGCAACATCAAGGCATATACTGATACGATGTGTCCATGTAAGATAAGGAGAGTTTAAATAGCGGTCAAGGCTTCCACGAGATGCATGCTCGTACACCAAGATCATCTCATGACCTTTGCAACAAAATCCAATAAGAGATATAAGATTTTCATGCTGGTAACGGGAAAGCGTCCTGATCTCTTTCAAGAACTCTGGTATTCCTTGTCCACACCTCGAACCCAAACGCTTAACAGCAACCATGCCTCGTCCCTTAGAGTGTGACAGTTCTCCTTTATAAACTCTCCCAAAACCACCACCTCCGATGTAGTTGTTCTCATCGTCAAAGTTGTTGGTGGCTGATAGTATCTCTTCCAGTTGAATTTCAAGATCCTTATACTGCCTCAAGGCTTTTTCCATATTTGTAGATAATATTGGATCCGATAATAGTTATAATCTTCGAATCAATTAAGGATATTTCCAAGCAAGCAACTGCTTGTGCACAGCTTGACAGGATATTTATAAAGAACCACCACAAAAGGTGTTCGTAGTGTCTATGATAGTTATAAAAGTCGGCCAACTCGGTTCTGCAGGTTGTAAACGAGGGAGAGGAAGGATGTTGCAGGTGACAAAGAAAAGAAACTTATAAGGATTTTCTTGGAGATTCTAATGGGAATATAATTTGGTTGCGATGAAGATTACAACCCAAGTTACAATGTGGTAGCCGTTGACATTCATAACCAGCTTACCGTGTAAAACTACAATGGGAATATTATTTGGTTGCGATGAAAATGACAAAGTCAACCCAAACTTGTTTTGAAATGATTTAATTTTTTTCGTGAAGTCCATATACAAAAACGAGTAGGTTGGATTTGGAGAGGTCAGAATTGCAACAAAAATAATAATAATAATAATAATAATAATAATAATAATAATAATAATAATAATAATAATAATAATATGTATTATGGTAGGTGGGGTGGTTCGTGATGGCCATCAGCCATGACCATCACGACCACTGCACCACCTTATTTATCACGGCCGCGAGGGATAAAACCGTAACAGCCATCGCAGGACTTGCACATTTGACTGTTAGCCAACGGTATATGACCGTTTGGCCCTTAAAAAAAATCTAAAATTCTATATATATTAATCATTTTAAACAAAAGTCAATACCACCAACAATCAAACAACTTAAACCTCAATCAAAATACATTCAAACTTCAAAAAAATGAGGAGAATCGAGAACGGCCGAATACAAGTCAAGTGGTAAAGGGAAAGCGGTTTGGGTGGATGAGATGGCCGAATACAAGTTAGTAAAGTTAGTGGAAATGGAGGAGAATCGAGAACAGTGAGCAAGTTGTTGGCGGACTTGAAAATAAAAAGAGAAAACACCTTCACGAAACATTTGCCCGAAGTTGAAAAAAAATAAAGATTTGAATGTTTTGAAGGAGAATCATGAAGACGCCAAAGAACAGTACAAATCGATTCTCATCGAATGAAAACGTGAAATTTGTGAGAAGTGAGGTTGGATGATTAACTTTTAGTTTTTTTTTTTTTATGTTTTTTTAATTTTTTTAAGTTTGATTGTATTTTTTTTTAATTTATAAAATGATTGTTTAAGTTTATTAAATTCATAGTTTATTTAAAAAAAGTTTAGTGATGGGTGTCATTCCAGCCAATGAGTTTAGTGAAAAATTGTGCTGGAATACGATGGAATTAGGTGGCAAAAATTGACCGAGTGTGATGGTGTGATGACTACCTAACCCACCCTTAATTTAGAACTAAGATGTATAGTAACCTCTCGATTTAAGAAGTTTATAAATACGTGTGTGTTGAAATTTGAAATATTTACCAATATGATATGTTGGAATGGTGGTTTTGGTTAGGTTGGTTGGAGTTTTCGTTTTTTTTTTCTTTTTCCTCATTGGTGTTCGTAATTTTATTGTTCTTCTTAGTTGTTGGCTAAGAAGGTTGTGCTTTTGTTGGTGGTATAAAAGTTTCTTACTTGGCTGGTCAGAAAAAAAAGGTTGGTTGCAACTTTTACTTTCCGTTGTTTTGAGGGTTGAAGCTCAAAACTCTCTAATTTAGAGTTTCTATTCAATTGTCGTCATTTATGTTCTATTTCTTGAATGGTTCATTGTTGGTTTCAATAGACAGAGAATGCCTAAATCTAAAGCCAGTCCAAAGCTATTGTCGATACTGAGGGAAAGAACGTTAGTCGAATATATCTTGAAATCACAAGTCAATGTTGGAGTTCCTTCTTGAGTAATCGGTTTGCGAGCTCCTACAGTCATTCTATAATCTCATATTTTGGGAAAATTGTTTCAGAACATAAGGTTTCCCTTAAACACCAAGTTCATTACATGAATATTTGTCTCTTAATTAATTTTTTACACTTTACTTTGATTGTCGATGATATACTACTAATTTAGTATATGTTCTTTAGTTTGAATAAATTATGGTTTCTGCTATTTCCAATCCATTTAAGGAATATTAAGAGGGCTTTGCGAACAATTAGTTCAATTGTCATTTCTTTCATCTCATTACTATTAAATTTCTCTTGAGCGATTTTTAATGGTTATATGACTTGGTAAAAGATTAGCTTATGCTAGAATGATGTGCAGGCGTGAACAATTAGTTCAATTGTCATTTCTTTCATCTTTTTATTATTTAATTTTCCTTGATTTTTAATGATTCTATGAATTGGTAAAAGATTAGCTTATGCTAGAATAATGATGAGCAGGCGTGTAAGGTGTTGACTTGCTAAATAAAAGATAATGTTCAGCTTTCTTTTCATTCATTTCTTATGATCAAATGTTCTAATTCCCCACCTACACTACTTATGTTTTGCTTCTCTATTTGTCTCTGGCGTTTTCTACCCACGTGAATAAGCTGTGTACATCTTACTGATAACGTGCTTTTTGTAAATATTGAAGCTTGGTTGTTTAGCTAAGTATAAGTGATAGAAAGCGTTTATTATTATTATTATTGTGTAAATTTCTGCATATAATTTGAAGTTAAAGACCCGATGGTGTGTAGGATTTGATGGTTTTGAGACAGAAGAAGATGAATGAATGCATGTTAAAAATGCATGGATTCGATCAGTCTTGCTTGAGCACTTTGAAAGCAATAAAGTAATGGTTGTAAAGTTTTAAATATCATCACTGATTGGTTTTTTAGATTTTTAGAGTAACAACTATACAAATGTTGTGCATGATATTATGGATAACTACAGGTGAGGTGCCATCTAAGAACTTAAAGCATCACTATTAAGAATATTAGAAAGGCACAAAGAGTGAGCATGTCACCTAGGTGCAAGGCATACGATCACCAAAAACAGTCACGAGCCTATTCAGGGTTATTTTTGCTGTTTTGGACATGTTTTACCTAGGTCTAAGGAGCGAATAAGTCAAGTACCGAAGACTTTGACGTTAAATTAACAAAATTTACGGGAACTTTGCATATACACCCGGATAAAAAGCATAATTTATAATAAGGGTAAATGGATTTAAATACTCCCAACTTTCACACATTGGCGGATAATACTCCGAACTATCACTTTGACCAATAACATCAATCTCTAACACCAATTAAAACAGATAGATTCAATAAAACACCTTAATCAAAACACTAAAACAAATAGTAATTGTAAAAAAAAACACAACACATAAATATACCCTTAATTGGTTGGTAACATTGTCTTCTTGATTGTAAAATGTGATACTTTGGGAACCTGTCAACAAAGGAGTATTCATAATTGAAAATGCATTACCACAAGCACATGTACTTGTTAAATGTCAATCCATTAATCTGCCCTCCATTAATCACCAAATGCAATGACACTATTAGTTATCAACTTTTTTAATCAAGAAATAGAGCATATGAAGTAGCTTCAGAGCAAGATTCCAACATTTGTTCAAAAATTAGAGCTAATGCAGTTCACAAATCTTGTATAAAATCAAACTGAAGTGAACACATGATCTGCACGAATAGGATAAATAAAATAAGGGTGGAGGCTTTTGCGTATATGTTATTTTGGAACGGGAGCTGAATTGGTTGTATAAGGAAACCTTAATATGGTATCGGCTTACATTAAAGAAAAAATAAAAAAAACACGCCTGGTAAAAGGCTCAAACAGAATACCTGGTGTTTTAAAGTGGAAGGGTTAACCAGTGGAGCATTTAATCATCTTTGCTATGGGTTCACCCCATGTTTTTATATAGTGTCTCTACTATAAATCTGAAACCAAGTGGGTTCATGTGAACCCGGAGCTTGATACTTAGATCTGCCCCTGCACACACTCACTCCTGTGATCCTCCTTCAGAGAAGCTGGTTATAATAAGGCGCTAATCGTATTTATTAAACAAAAAGTATAACACCATCTGGTGCTAATAGTATGCAAAAGGTCAACATAGCTTGAAAAAAAAAATACATTGGAATTAATATAGTCAAATGCTGTTCAATAGTTATGTGTTTATACCTAACCAGAATTTAACACAAAAAGGCCAAAAAAAAAAAGATGAACATTTACAGTACTCAAAGAGGAGCTTCTGAGTTCTCACCATCGCGTAGAATAAGAATTGAGCAAGAAACACAAATAACAAAATATTGACCTCTGCATTCTACCTGTAAAAGGTGTATCCCGACATCTCATTGGTCGAGCAGCATTTGCAGCCTTTTGTATCGAGTGGTTTTTTACCACACCGCAAGTCTAGTGATTCTTTGAAGACGAATCATTGTGTTTCTTTCTTCATGAATGGCCTGTAGGTGCAAGCTCAGCCAATGGACCAGACCATGTCTGGATAGGTTGTTTGTTTGTTTATTTTGGCTTGGTTACCTTCTAGCTTCAGCTTCATTGCGTAGTTTGGCATCCAGCTCCTTAGTAGGTGGATACTTTGGAAGGCTTGACGGGTCACATGCATAAGGTTTTGTTGTAAAGAACTGCATAACAATATATTATCAATAATTTCTTTTACGCGTGCTAATTTAAAATTTTTAAATCCATAATTAATAACTGAAATAAGTCTGCAATGCTTACTTCACTCCTCAATGCAGCTGTTGCAGTTTGACGTTCTGCAGGATCAATTGCAAGAAGGGTATCGATCAGTGGCAATGATGATGGCGGGAAATTTTTAAATGTTTCTGCTATACAGCGTTTAGACGCTTGTTGGGGCTTAAATACGGATGCCTGTGGCAATTTTGACTTTTTCCAATATTTTTCGGAAGGCGAACCACATAACTTGAAAATCTTGTGAAGCTGCTCCACCTAATTGCACAAAAGAATAAAGATCAATAAAAAGAACTAACAAATCCATTTTTTAAAGGGTGGCATTATAAGAAATTAACATACTTAATCAAAACAAATGTAGCTGTGAAAGTTTTAAGAAAAACAAATAAATAACCCTTTACCCTTAGACAGGTCGAGAACTTTTAAAAATGTATAAATTACCTCTGTACGACCAGGCATGATAGGCTTTCCAGCTATTAACTCTGCTAAAATGCACCCTGCACTCCATAAGTCAATTCCTACACCATAATAAGTCGCTCCGAGAAGCAGCTCAGGAGGCCTATACCATAATGTAACCACCCGGCTAGTCATTGGCTGCATCTGATTGGGATCAATAATGGATGCTGAACCGAAATCAGCAATTTTCAAACTCCCATTGTTGTTAAGTAAAAGATTAGACCCTTTTAGATCGCGATGTAAAACGTGATGGTTGTGACAATGTTCAAGCCCAGATAACAACTGGTGCATATAACGCTTGACCTAAAATATTTATAAACGGTTAAAAAATAAAACAAATTAAAAACAAGAAAAAATGTATTTTATATAATTTTGAGAAAAATATTATAAACTAACCTGAGGTTCTGTGAACTTGATTGTAGGACTAGCAGCAAGTCCAGCCAAATCATGCTCCATGTATTCAAAAACAAGATACAAACTACAAGACATTCTTGACGTCACCAATCCTTCCAACTTTACAACATTCGGATGATCTAAACGACGTAATACCAAAATCTCTCGGGCCATGAATTTTACACTTTCAGGCTCCAAATTGTCAAAGCGAACCCTTTTCAATGCTACTATTTTTCCTGTGATAGTGTCTTTAGCTTTGTACACAATACTGCATGTGCCTTGCCCGATCTAATTACAGCATTACAATATATGTTAGGCATCATCAATACAAACTGATTTTTGTGGTTTGTAACAGTAAGAAGCTAAATATCATAAATCTAGGTTTTTAACAAAACATATATTATTATTTGATTATTACAAATTTTGTCAAACTTTGCGACATATTTTTTTTCGTAGGAAACTTATGTAGCAAATGGCCCCTTTTCTAGTAGTGAAATAAACATCCACACACTCAAATTCTTGATACACATATCGGATCATGCTTACACAAATTATGATTTAAAAAAAATAGTTCTATAAGTAAGATAAGTGTAAAAGAGAATTAAGAATACGTTCATTTACTTGCCTTATCAGTTTTCTCAAATGTATCAGCCCTGCGAGGAATCCAGCCGTTAATTGCCTCACCTGCAACAGCCGATAGCCAAACAGGCCACCCAGCAGCAACCTGTTCACCAAGCAAGTTCTTGGTTGGATTACTCAGTCTAGGGTTCGGTTTCAACCAATTTCTAAACCACCCCATTTTGCCTCTTGTTTCCCCTTTCTGAACTAGGGGTGTTCATCGGGTTTGGTTTTCGGTTATCGGGTTATTCGGGTCGGGTTATTCGGGTTTTCAGTTGTGAAAATATTACCCGATAACCGACCCAATCTAGTTAAATGGTTATCGGTTATGAGGTTAATCGGGTTCGGGTTTTTCGGGTCAGGTTAAATGGTTATCGGTTTAATGGTTCGGGTGTTTGAGTTACATACTTCCAACCATTTGGGTTGCGTATTTCTATCCATTTGGGCTACAATATGTTTAAAATAAAACCACAACATGGACTACAATATTTAGTTGCAAATTTGGCTACAAAAACACTACGTCGATATACATAAAAATATGGAAACTGGATCATTTATTTGTTTTTGAATTATTCGGGTTATTCGGTTCAACCCGAATTATACAAAACTAATCCGATGACCGACCCAAAAGACTCTAGTCGGGTTCGGGTATGCACTTAATCGGGTTCGAGTTAATCGGGTAAGGTAGTTTCTCGGGTCGGGTCACTTCGGGTTCGGTTCGGTTATTGGTTATCGGTTAAAAAGAACACCCCTATTCTGAACCACCCCATTTTGCCCCTCCTGTATTTTAAGTGCACTTTCAAGTTCTTTCACAACCTCAGCCATCTTTGGCCGATCTTCACGATTTTCATTCAAACATCGATAGGCAATGTTTGAAAATCTTGCTAAAGAACTCTGATCCAATGGTTGAATGGTCGGGTCCTTAAAAATGATATCATTTAACTTATTCACTTTGTAGCTTTCAACCCACGTGGGAACTAAAATCTGCTCAACACGGCCATTGCTATATGTACAGCATAACGTCCCACATAAAACTTCGAATAAGACCACACCAAAAGAGTACACGTCAGACTCTTTCGTTAGGGTGTGCGTCATTGCATATTCCGGATCACAATACCCATAAGTACCTACTGCAGAAGTGACAATAAGCGAGTCTTGCTCCTTAGCTGGGCCCATTATTGATAGTCCGAAGTCAGAGACTTTAGCCCTCCATTGCTCATCAAGAAGGATGTTGGCGCTTTTTATATCACAATGGATAAGTCTTTGGTGTGTCTTCCTTGGATCATGAAGATAGCTTATTCCCTTTGCAGCATCAAGGCATATATTGAGACGACGTGTCCACGTAAGATGAGGGGAATTTAAATAGCGGTCAAGGCTTCCACGAGATGCATGCTCGTACACCAAGATCATCTCATGACCTTTGCAACAAAATCCGAGAAGAGATATAAGATTTTCATGCTTGTAACGGGAAAGCGTCTTGATCTCTTTCAAGAACTCTGGTATTCCTTGTCCAAACCTCAAATCCAAACGCTTAACAGCAACCATACTTCGTCCCTTAGAGTGAGACAGTACTCCTTTATAAACTCTCCCAAAACCACCACCGCCAATATAGTTTTCATTGTCGAAGTTGTTGGTGGCCGATAATATCCCTTCCAGTTGAATTTCAAGATCCTGATACTGCCTCAAGGCTTTATCCATATTTTTGGATAACGGATCAAATTATGTTGGGAATTCCGAATCTAACCCGTGGCCTTGTGCGTGAAGGGTCGGCTGGAATAACTAACTTGGTTTCCAAGTTAATCAAATATTAATTAATTGAGTTACAATAGGATGTGTAAAGATAGCTATAGTAGAATTGATTAATTAGGTTTCCTAGTTATAGTCCAATGTAATTGTTTAGCTATAATTCTAAATACTAGGGGTGTTCAAAATACCCGAACCCGAATCCGAAATATCTGATAACCCGTAATTGAAATATTCGAAATTTCAAAGATCTGAAATTTTGAAATTTTGGATATCTGAATTATCCGAATCCAAAATCTTAAAAGAAATAGACAATATATACACACACACACACATTATATTACACAACCCTAACCTTAAACATAAAACATACGACTCCTCCTTCTCCAAGACACTTCATCAACCACCCTCCATCTCCAGTACATTTCACCTTCTCATCTAGCACGACCACCAGCCACCCTGCATTTCCCACAACGACTACCTTGCCCTCTATCGACCAGTCTCCACTCGTAAGTTTTTTTTCTGTTACTTTGTTCTCTATGATGGGTTATTTTTCCTGTTACTGTCCCCACCGCTAAATCTTTTGAATATCCCATCGTTGCATGAGTTTCTACTCGTAAGGAGGCTCCAACGACCATCCTTTCTCCCATTTTTTATATTATTATTTTTTTGTTATGTTAATTAATTTGACATGGTTCACACTTGTTGATATTTTTGTTTTTTTAAGATTCAGATATCAGTTGAATTATATGAATCCGAATCCGAAATTTCCGATATTTCAATTTTCGGATATCCAAAATTTTAATAATCACTATCGAAAAATTTCAGATATCCAAAAATCGGATAACCAGTTTTGAACACCCCTAATAAATAGCAATTGAATTGGTAAGCAAAATTGTAATCAAGTTTTTAGTAAGTTTCTTGATCAATAAAGCTTTGGGTGTTAGCCAAGTTTTGTGTTTAATTCTGATTACTGTTTCCGATTTGTGTACCAATTGTCTTTAATTGGTTGGTACAAAGCGGAAGAATTATAGACCGATTGAAGGACCTGCGGAAATCAACAATACCTGCGAGCAAAGGGGTTCGGTCGGAACAAGCTCACGTCGTCGGAACTTGATTCAGATCAGAACAGAAGCTCTCGTCGGAAGTGATCTAGTCGGAGCAGTAGGGGAAGCAATCCGATATAGAGGATCAGAAAAAAAAATATCTGGTCATCGAATTTGATCAAAAGCCGCAGCAGTAAGGTGAAGGTAGCGTTTGAAAGAAAAAAAATAGTGATGGTGTTGTTCAAAAGCAACTTAATTCTTTATTCACGTGAACTTTTGGAATCTGACCTCTTGTTTTTTTTTCTTTCCAAATTGACTAAAGTAACTATTATTTAATTTAAATTAAATTATTTTAATTGGGACCGCTCATCTCGCATCTTTGTTATGCGAATGATGTCTTCTTTATAAGAGATTGGTCCGACCATAACGCAAGGAGTACCAACCGATTCCATAGATTTTTTTTAAGGGCGAATTTCATTAAACAATCGGAATCTCCGAAAAAAACAAAACAATTACATTACATCAAAAGAAAATAATTGCCATTCCTTCCAACCCACCCTAGCGAATTTCCCTCTACTATTAAACCAAAGGAAGCTTAAGGACTTAATGTTCGAAAGCGCTTGAGTAATGATCACATTCGCCGCTTTAAATACTTTCTCGTTTCTCATCTTCCAAATTCGCCATCATAATCCCCAAGATAACATCTTTCTTGACGGAGGAATAACTCAGCTTAGTGATCGCGTTCTGCAAATCATGTATCGAAAACAGGAACAAAGGAGGGATTCGGCACCATGGAGCAAGACCATTCCAAATACCATCAGTGACCCGACACCCGGCAAACATGTGGTCCACAGTCTCCTCCGCCTCTTCACACATGACGCAAAGATTGTTCCCGACACTAATATTCCTCTTGGATAACGCTACCTTCATAGGAATGCGATCTATCCAAGCGCGCCACATGAAAATATTGCATTTTTCCGGTATCCACTTGCACCATCGCATCACGTTGAGATGATCCTCTTGTCGACTGCTTCGAACCCACTGTTTAGTATCCTTTACGCTTAAAATCTTCAAAGCACAATTATTCCAGCTCCATGTATCCATTTCTGCTGTCAAAACGGTTCATGTAACCAGCCGAGTACAAAGGACCAATTGCTGCACTTCCTGCACTGAGTTTGGATAGTGTTTCCACTCCCAGAACATGGCTGTTGTCACATTACCTTGGCCCATTCTGTCCGCTACATGACACCACTTGTTCTTTTCAAGACGAAGTAGATCCGAAAACAAAAATCTGAGGGGCAACCGATCAATCCACGGATCCATCCAGAATTTCACATCAAGACCATTACCCACCTTACCTTGGAATAAATTACTGAAAGCTGAACCATTAACTGACACCCGAGACCCACTTTTAACAATCACAGACCAAACTCCTCTCGCATTCGTGTTGCAAAGAACCGATTGGTACCGCCGAGAAGAACCATGGATAGCGTCAATAACTCTACGCCACATAGCCTTCGGCTCCATACAATATCTCCATAACCATTTTAAAAGAAGCGCATTGTTCGAGTCTTCCAATCTAGATAACCCGAGACCTCCATTGTCTTTGGAATTCGTAACCACCTCCCATTTAACCCAATGGACTTTATTAATGTCTATATTACCTCCCCATAAAAATTTCTTGATCAAAGCCTCAAGTTTGTTTTTAACCGTAACCGGGGCCTTGAATAAAGAAAAGTAATATGTCGGAAGACTCTCTAAAACGGATTTGATAAGAACCACCCGGTCGGCTATGGACAAAACTTTCGCCTTCCACTTTGACAACCTTTTTCTAAACACATCAACCACGGGATCCCAACTAGAAATCCTATTCATATTCGCGCCCATTTGAATCCCGAGGTACTTAAAAGGAAGCTCCCCCGGAAAACATCCCATCTCAGCGGCTTTATCACACAAATCAGCCCCGTTAATCCCAATACCGAACAAAGTGGACTTAGAGATATTAATCTTTAAGCCTGAGCACAAATGAAAAATTCTCAAGACTCTCTTAAGCACCTTGAAGTTATCCTTCAACCATTCTCCCATGATCATAGAATCGTCTGCGAAAAATAAATGGGACACACAAGGACCATCATTAGGGAGCTTTAAACCTTTGAATAACCCATCATCACACGCCTTTTTAATAAGCCTCGATAAAGCTTCCATAGCAATAATAAAGAGAAAGGGGAGATCAGGTCTCCTTGACGCATGCCTTTCTCACAATCAAATTCATATGTCGGGGACCCATTAACCGGGATGGACGACCTGGCCGAAGATAAGATCCTAAGAATCCATCGGCACCAAATCTCCGGAAAACCCATTTGTCTCATAACCATCAACACGAACCCCAGTTAATGTTGTCGTATGCTTTCTCAAAGCCTATTTTGAACATGAAAATCTGCTTCTTGCAACGTCTAGCCCAATCCAACACCTCACTCACTACCAATGGACCATCAAGAATGTATCTACCCGAAATGAAAGCCGTTTGAGTTTCATTTATCAATTTATCCATAACCTTCTTAAGTCTGCAAGCGAGCACTTTAGAAATAATTTTATTCACCACCCCAATCAAGTTAATGGGCCTGTACTCACCCAACGCCACCGGATCTTGAACTTTGGGGATCAATGTTATGAAAGAAGACCCAACACCATGCCTAATGGAAGCGTTAAAATAAAAATCTTGAAAGATGAGATTAAAATCTTGCACAAAAAAGAGACCAATATTTTTTAATAAAACGGAGATTAAAACCTTCTGGGCCCGGCGCTTTATCGCTACCACAACTGAATGTGGCTTCCTTGATCTCTATCTCTGTAAAAGGCGTCACCAAATCCCCCGCATCATTCGGAGATATCTGCTTCAACCCATAACAATTAAGAGCCGGCCGAATCTTCAACTCCTCAGAAAACTTATTTCTAAAAAACCGAAGGATTTCACATTTTAAAACACTTGGCCGAGTCTCCCACACACCGTTCACCATAAGACCCGGAATAGCATTGGAAGCCTTCCTACTCTTAATACAACCATGAAAAAACGCCTTATTTTCGTCGCCTTCTTTAGCCCACTTCACCCGTGATTTTTGTTTGATATCACTAGATCTCCATAATTCCAGTTCTCGCAACCTCACAGTTCCTTCTTCATAGACCCAAGATTCTCCTCAGATAACTCTCTATCTTCCAATTAAACTTGAAGCTTATCGGTTTCTATTCTCAATACTTTCTCCTCGTCTGTTTCTTTTTCCTTGACATCTTTAATCCAAGATTTTAAGCCCACTTTGATATTTCTCAATTTGATCATAAGACGCAGATCTGGATAACACTCCATACCTACTTCCCTCGCAGCCACACTAGTCACAACGTCATCAATACCAACCCGGGCAACCAAGAATTGTAAAATCGAAACGGTTTCGATCCAAAATTCCGAGTACGTAACTACTTTAAATAACAAGGGACAATGATCAAATAACTCCCGGGATAAGACACGATACTCCGCATTAGGCCAATCCACAAGGATGTTCGGAGATAAAAAAATACGATCAATTCGGCTGAATTTATCCCCAACGCAATAAGTAAATTTCCGGCCCCTTAAGAGATGCTCACATAACCCCATATCATCTAAAAAGTCATTAAATTCTCGAGCCGCCACCACATTGAACTTAGAATTTTTTCGTTCCTCTTTGTTCCGCACACAATTGAAATCCCCCCCCCCCCCCCCCCATAATCGTATATTCTTGATTAAAACTCGACGCATTCTTAATGTCACCCCATACTCTTCTTTTATCGACAATCTTATGTGGGATATAAACATTCCCACAAATACAATCCTTCCCATTTTCTCTCAAAGACCCCAATATGAACATAAAGTTTCGGTGTTTAACCACCGATTGCATGTTAAACACTTTGGGATCCCACAACGAAAGTAAACCACCAGACCTACCATTAGCCGGAACCCACTCGGACACAAAATCATCATTACCCCATATTCTTCCCAAATTAATCCCATCTAATGAAATAAGTTGTATCTCTTGAATCAGAACCATACCTGCTTCGTTGTCTCTCCGTAAATTCCGAATCCAGTCCCACTTCTTGTTGTCTCCCAGTCCACGAGCATTTAAAGAGATTACATTCATTTATTAACTTCTTGAAAACCTTCTTCCCTAACCATCTTATTAATTGACTCTTCAAACAAATCGATATTGGTAGCGCCAAGCTTAACTCCTAAAGCAACCGTGTCTTCGACCTCCTTTTGAATTTCGATATTAATCACAAAATTATCTTGAAAATCGCCATCTCTAACCTCTGTTTCAACGAGAGCACCATCACCAATAATGTCTCTGTTCAAATCAGGAGTACAAAACACCTCTTGGGCCGTTTCCTTATCCACATGGTTTTGGGCCGGAGTACTATAGACTTTGTTAAAAAAATCTATCCAAGTCAAATAAGTCTTCACCACCTCTGGGCCTTTTCTTGGGCCTATCTTGGCCCACTAGTGACACCGAAACGTGTTTTCTAGCCTTTTTTCTATACCCCCTTGACTTTTTAAAATTCCCCAAAACTTTTCTCTCCCAAGATATTATTCTGACAATTTGGAATGTTCTCCTATCCCATAACTGCCTCCCCACCATTAATGGTGTCATCATTAATATCATCATTATGAGAGAGAATGTGAGCTTGACTATTTGACTTAATTTCCGTGATTTCCATAACAACATCACCTTCCCCACCATCTTCATGCATGTTACAATTTTCCTCCTCCGCCATGAATCGGAGACTAAACCTTGATATACCCCAGAATTACTGACTCGTCGGAACCTTTGCTACCAGTGGACTCGGCTTCCCCAACATCGAGAAGACAATCCGGGACCCAATCCCCAGAATCTTCTTCTATCACTACCGGAAACACATTGGATTTCCACGACAACTTGACGCTATAATGAATCCTCTTAACCAACTTACAAAGGACTCCCATAAGCACATAAGACCAATCATCACCATCAGTAGGAATCGAGTACTGGACAACCTCACCAACTATGGCCCCAATATCCTTAATGACCGAATCGACCATTAAACACATCGGAATTCCATACACCTTAATCCAGGCTAGACGTTCAAAATCAATAACTTGACCCTCCCATTCTTCTAACGACTGGAATACCAAATCCATAACTTCTTTTTCTTAAAAAACCACAGTTTATCTTCTACAGACTCAAATATCACAATAACATTAAGCCCTCCCAAATATTTGATCGTAATAATCTTATTAATACTCAAAGAACACCAAACTCTCAAGTTAGTTAAGGACTTAAAATCCACCAGTCTACCCAATAACCCCATATCATGCCCTTCGTTACAACATGAGATCTCATCCGGAACCGTGATTTCCACCGATTCTGGGACTGGATCAAGATCTAACAAAGTGTCCTTGAATGACCTACTACCAACATTGCTCGTACCCGGTTTCTGAACAACCACCGTTGGCTCTGAACCAGCCTGATCATTCTTCTCTGTCGGTTGTTCTTGAACTGGCCTCCATACTTTCTCATTCTTGCCTTGGACCTTCAACCCATCCACAAATCTAGCCAACGCGATGAAAAGCTTATACGAACCAATCCAAGCATCTTTCAAGTTGTTTTCCAATCTCTCTGGATCTTGCACGTTACCAAAAGAAACGAAACCGAATCTTTTCCCCAGTTTATCGTATTTTCTTGCTGTACGTTCCTTGAATATCTCCGAAGCCCTTGAGAACTTGAAACAGATCTGCTTACGAACATCTAGGTGGTAGATTGGAGACAAACATCTTTGTGATCTGAATATTTGGCCGATTCCCTTCTTGATTCCTTTGTTTTCTACCATTTTTCATCGGAACATCATACCATTGCCCCTCGTTGTAGCGTTCCCTTCCTGTCATATTTGGAGCGTATTATGTTTGAGTGCTTGACTCATTCAGATAAACATGTTACCAACCGATTCCTTAGATGCCTACATTTAGTTACAGGCCTCAAAGTCAACTTACGCAAATGCAATTTATTTGGGGTGGGAGTGGATGTAGACAAGGTCAGCAGGTTGGCGGGGGTTCTAAAGTGTGGAGCTGGAGAATGGCCATTTACTTAGAGGGTGTTTGGGATTGAGTTTGGAAATGCCAAAGTGCTTATTAGCTTATGACTTTTTGAAAAGGAGTTTTAAAAAATGTGTTTGGATTAGCTTTTTGGATGAGAAACGTAAAAAAATCAATAGATTGTTATTTTTTTAAGTGTTTCGCTTAATTTATTATGAATATTAGTTTTATGGTTGTTAGATTTGTAATTTTTTCCAAAAGCCAAAAGCCAGGATTTCTAACTTTTCAAAAACAGCTCCCCCCCCCTTAAAAGCTAAAAGCCAAAAGTCAAAACAGAAAGTGCTTTTAGGTTACACAAACAGCTTATTGACTTATTGGCTTTTTCAATAAGTCAATAAGGTGTTTGAAACTCAATCCTAAACACCCTCTTACTTGGGAATCCCTATTGGGGTCAACATGAATAGGGCTAAATATTGCCAACCAGTTATTGATAAGTTTACTAAGAAGTTATCTACATGGAAAGCTAGGAACTTGTCCTTCACGGGGCGTGTGACTCTAGCTAAGGCTGTGCTAGGCAGCCTGCCCTCTTACTTCCTGTCTTTTTATCCTGCTCCTATTGGTGTTTTAAAAAGACTTGAAGGCATTGGAAGGGATTTTGTTTGGGGGAAATCCGGCACAAGGCATAAGATCCGTTGGGTTCGGTGGGAGAAGATAACTCGTCCGTAAAAACTAGGTGTGGGTGTGGGCGCCTTGAAAACCTTCAATATGGCCATGATTTCCAAGTGGTGGTGGCGGTTTCGAGACGACCCATCTCAGCTATGGGTAAAGGCTGTTTTGGCTATTCACACCTAAAGGAACCAAAATCATCCCGGTTAACAAGCAGATCCTGGGTACCTGGAAGGATGTAGCCTCGATTGATAAGAGTTTCGATAAAGTGGGCCTGGACATTCATCATAGGCTGCGTGTTACTGTTGGAGATGGAAAAGATACCAGATTTTGGAGCGACTGCTGGTTAACCTCGGAACCGTTAAGACACCACTACCCAGATTTGTTTCAGCTGGCTACAAACAAGGACGAGAGTGTGGCGGATCATCTGGCCGTTCAGGAGCATAGTGTCAGTTGAGGATGGGGTTGGGTTAAAGAACCAGGTTCGGTCAATGAGAGGACGCATCTAGGAGACCTGCTTCAATGATTGGAACATTATACTCTTGGGAATGGGAAAGATAAATGGGGCTGGGCAAACGACTTCGGGGTAGATTTTTCAGTCAAAAGTATCAGACTCGAGATTGAAAAGCAAGCAAACGCGGACAATGAAGAGCTGAGTTTAGGCTGGAATGGGTGGCCAAATCCTAAAGCTAATTTCCTGCTTTGGCGTGCGATAATGGGAAATGTGGTGTCCAAGAAAGCTTTGTTACAATGCGGGGTCTCGCTTCCTGATGTGCTTTGCAACCATTGCGGGATGGAGGAGGAGACTACGGACCATACCTTCGCGACTTGCCTCTTTGCAAGAAGCATTTGGTGGAGCATTTTCGTTTGGATTAAAGTCCCGTGGGCCAATGAGATTAAAAGACTAAGCGACAATGTGGAGATCCTCGCTAGCAGTCCAGGAGCAAGACCTTGGAAGAAACTCATGAATTGAAGGTATTTCGTTCGCTACTTCCCTGTATCAAATTGTCTCTGAATCGATCCTGATTTCCGAATCACAACACGTGCCTATAGCAACCTAGAACGGGCCGGATTCGAAATGTTGAAGCAATTCAGGTGAAAGAGCTTCTGTAAGTTGACGGTGACCGAAGAACGAAGGTGATCAGCTTCTTGGAGGAAGATGCACACAAACTGATCTTGAAGTTGAAGTATTGTCGTCATAAGTTTATAAAATAGAGAGGCTAAGGCCGAACATCACCGCCAGAACTTTCGCGGCCGCCGCCAGTCACCATACCATCACCAGCGCCGCATTCACACCGCCTCCACCACCCTTCTAGGTGCAGTGAGTTCTCTTTATACAATCGTTTCTCAACAGGAAAGAAAAATCGTTGCTCAAGAAATTAACAGCCAAGTATATGTAGTTACCTGGAAAGTCCTAAATCGGTTTATTTAACAGAAACTACATCAGTTTTTAATGTCACAATTTAACATGAGGTTTTATATCAATGTAGGACTGCTGTTAGGACAATGCAGCAGCAATAGTCCTACTGTCCAGCCACGAAGGAATTTTTGCTAGCCAAGGTTATTATTTAGTTACTGTAGAATCATGCTGACCCAATAATATTTTATTTTTATTGTTACTTTTAAGCTATATGTAACAGTACCGATTTCTGAGAAGATTAACATGGACCTTTGTATGACTCCCTAGGCAAATCCCACATTGGCCGTGGCCAGGAGAGATCCTTGGTTCATAAGTAATCCAAAGCCTCTTAAATCACCAACGCGTTTTGGGCTTATTGTTAGTGGATGAGAGGAGAACTCCACAGTTAAGCGTGCTCAGGTGGGAGTAGTACTAGGATGTGTGACCTCCTGGGAAGTCTCCACCAGGGAAACCAAAAACAAAGTCGTGAGTTCCTGGATGGGCAACCCATCGGGGGCAAAGCGGACAATATTGGTGGTGAGAGGGGCCGGATGTTACACTATATTTCGCTATGAATCATCAAAATCATTTTGTAAGAAACACTTGATAGAATCGAGTGAGGTTTAGATTTGTGTCGGTGATATGATGCGCACATGGACGGATGTATTATTGGCTACTTAAAATCCCAGTTCTTCATGTAGGTGTAACCTCTTCGACAATAAAGAACGAAATTTAGTTGCCGTTAAGCTAGTCGGCAAGCTATTTAAATGGTAGGTAAGTTAGTTGATAAAAAGATCAAACCTAACTACCTTTAACCAGCTTTGAAAGTTCAGACAAAAAGAAGTCACCCATTCTCTGCCTCTCTGGTATTAAAACAAACCAATGCCATTCTCTCCTGCCAAATTATTATTAATTTGTTTAAAAATCTGTTGATGGTGCCTGCAATATGCAAGCTTTGACCACACATGAACACCATGTTTTCTGCAAGCTTTTCTTATATCTGCAAGAATTAGACCGGGGCTTAAAATGATTTGTTTGGTCATTCATCCTAACCATCCATTCCTGGCAAGATCCGGATCCTTCTATACGACTTTTTACATAAAATATTTGCAATGTTTTTCATTAATTATTTACTGCGACTTTTTTTTAAGCAGCGTGTCATTTACTGTAATTTTCAGCAGTTTTTTAGTAATTTTGCAGTAAAAAGAAAGTGCCGAAAATGTCAGTAAAGAGCGAAATCGTAATAAAAACTGATGAAAATCACATTAAAGCTGTTGGGTATCGCAGTATAAAACTGCTAGAAGTCACAGTGAAAAATCTAAAAATCGCTAAAAATCAAAGAAAAGAACTGTTAGAGAAACCTGTAAAAACTGTAGTACGAAACGCACAAAAAAACCATTACATTCACCCTGCTTGTAATGTTTCTAAAGATGAGGCTACCAACCCTAGAATACGGTCTGCGTGAGACATCACCATACACACTCATGTGATCCTACAAAGAAGCTGGATAATGTGACACTAATCGCATTTATAAAAAAACTATATCAATACCAACAGGTGCTAATAGACTAATAGTATGCAAAAGGTGTATCCCGTCATCTCATTGGTCGAGCAGTATTTGCAGCCTTTTGTATCGAGTGGTTTTTTACCACACCGCAAGTCTAGTGACTCTTTGAAGACGAATCATTATTTTTCTTTCTGGGTGAATGACTTGTAGGTGCAGGCTCAGCCAATGGGCTAGGCAACGTTTGGATAGGTTGTTTGGCGTACGAAAAATTGGAACTAAACGGGACATCAGGTGGGTCAAAAGTTGGAGCCAAGTCTTGTGAAGAACCCAATGGGTAGCCCAGTGTCCCGTCCTGGTGAGGTGGAGGACATTTCTCACTTTTGCTTTTTGCATTTGCATGTGTGATCAACCGTCGTCTCTGCAAAGTATAACAGATTCAAGATATGAGTTGTATGAAAATGAGAGATAAAGATGTGGCAAATTCGACCCTTATTACTGGTAATGTTTCATACTTTCATCACTAACGGATCAAACATAAAAAGTTACTTAAATACTAATTGGGCCAAATGGGTTAAAAGTCTAGTATTTTCAATGCATAAGACCTCTAAATCCATTTATTAGGTTATATGATACTTGTAATCATATTTACCACACCAACTATTTACAAGAAAATTATATGCTACAGAGTACAGACAAAAAGGGTTTGAAGTCAACTCAACCCAGCCCATTTTGACCCGCACCAACAGTTACCCATTTTGACCGAAACCCTTTTTCACTTGTAGCGGTGGGTGAGCAGTGGTGGAGACAAGTAAAGATAACAGGAAATAGAAGTTAATAAAAACACGAGTAGTTTTTGGCATACGTCGATGCTTGCTTGTAGCTCGGCATTGGCTTCTGGAGCAGGCATAGCACGTGCATGTCTTTCACGCGTGCGAGTCTTCTTCACTCCATCCACATTGCTTTTACCAGCCGCTCTTAATCTACCAATAATAATATTCACATTTAATTACAAATTAAATCTACTTATTAATTGAGTATA
The DNA here is from genome assembly GCA_032199755.1 of Ambrosia artemisiifolia. Lineage (NCBI taxonomy): Eukaryota > Viridiplantae > Streptophyta > Magnoliopsida > Asterales > Asteraceae > Ambrosia > Ambrosia artemisiifolia. Next base: position 31,743,600 of record CM063527.1, on the reverse strand, counting down.
ATTTATTTGTTTGTTTAATTTTGCTTGGTGAATGTTTTTGCATTACCTTCTAGCTTCTTCGTCGCGTAGTTTAGCATCCATCTCCTTGGTAGGTGGATATTTTGGAAGGCTTGACGGGTTACATGCATAAGGTTGTGTTGTAAAGAACTGCATAACAATACATTATCAATAAGTTCTATTACGCTAATTCAATATTTTTAAATCCATAATAACCGAAATAAGTTTGCAATGCTTACTTCACTCCTCAAAGCAGCTGTTGCAGTTTGATGTTCTGCAGGATCAATTGCAAGAAGGGTATCGATCAGTGGCAATGATGATGGCGGGAAATTTTTAAATGTTTCTGCAATACAACGTTCATAAGCTTGTTCAGGCTTAAATACTTTTGCGTGTGGCAATTTTAACTTTTTCCAATATTCTTCAGAGGGCGAACCACATAACTTGAAAATCTCGTGAACCTGTTCTGTCTGATTGCACAACAATAAAAGAATTCAAATACTTTTTTTTTGAAGAATTAATATCATAAAAGTTAACATACTTATTTATTTTGTACAAACGGTGTCCCTCGAGCCAATTTTGATACATTTTACCTTTAATTTGTTCAAAATACATTCACTTGTGAAGGAATACTAAAACCTGTTACCCGTTTACCCGTTAAACGGGGCAAGTACTTTAAAACAACCATCCATGCCAACATTTTTGAATACTTGGAACGTAACTTCATCAAATCTTGACCCGCTTAAGGACAAAAAGACTATTTTTCAAAAAAAAAAGTAAAAAAAAAATACACGTGTGTGTTTTTGTGACTTTAAGATAAGGAAAACTAGGTTGAGAGACTTAAACTAAGCCAAGACCAGAGCCAAGAAAGCGTCTTAAGCTAAAACACTAGGACTAACATAGACGTTTCAGAGTTTCTCAAAGATCTTTAGGCTTGACGTCTAGGTTAACGACTTTACAACTCAAACGTCTAGTAGCCTCTTTAGCCACGTGTCATCGTTTAAGTGGTAGTTTGTAGGTCCGATACAAGTCCAAGAGTCTCTATTTAAGCCTTTTAGTTCACTTGTCACATTCTAAGTCATATAGGATATCGGGAAGTCTCTAGGTTTAAGACGCTATAGGTGCTTGTTTTGGTAATTTCTTGTGGGTCAATGTTTAATTTGGCGATTTTCCCAAATCAGAATGCCATGTTTGGTGTTTTGGTATTCACCCATTAACCTAAATAATTCCCTCTTTGAGGCGTTTACAGGATAATAAGTGCGTGTATTTTTGTAACTTTAACCATAGCAAACTGGGTTGAGGGACTTTTTCGTGTAAAATGAGATTATAAGGTTCGTTTTCTTATAAAATCTAAATTACCTTTGTATGACCAGGCATGATAGGCTTTCCAGCTAATAACTCTGCTAAAATGCACCCTGCACTCCATAAGTCAATTCCTACACCATAATCTGTAGCCCCTAGAAGCAGCTCAAGTGGTCTATACCATAATGTATTGACCCGGCTAGTCATAGGATGCTTCTCATTGGGATCAAAAAAGGATGTTGCTAAACCGAAATCAGCAATTTTCAAATTCCCATCGTTATTAACTAAAATATCAGACCCTTTTATGTCGCGATGTAACACGTAACGGTTGTGACAGTGTTCAAGCCCGGAAAACAACTGGTGCATGTAACACTTGACCTAAAATTTTTGTAAACGGTTGAAACGAAAAAAAAATAAGAAAGAAAAATTTAAAAACAAGAAAAAATGTATTTTATATAATCTATACATATAATAAAAGAAAGCCATTTTAATGACATGTCACTCAAAGAGTCATTCTTCTCATTGAGTGTGCCATGTGTCATCCCATGTGGCAATGAAATATTTTAGGAAAAAAATTATTTAAAAACAAAATTAGATTTTTCTCTCTTATGTTTCCTCCCATAATTTTTGAACGTTAATATCTTTTATATACGAGATTTTTTATAGAAAAAAATTACACCAAATTAACGAGTGTTTTATTATCTTTCCAACGAGTACCATAGTGCTATATAAAAAACGGAGAAAAAAAAGACTATTTTTTGTTCGGTTTTGTTAAAACAGGAAAAAAAACACAAAGCGTTCAGGTAAATCATTAATCATGTATAGGCAAGTCACTAATTATGTTCAAATCAGTAAATATGAATTCTATTTTCAACATGCGTTAGTATTCGAGTAATACATTGTTTTAGGTTAGATATTAATATTAGAGTCATACATTGTTTAAGGTTAGGCGTTAACATTGGAGATATATTTTTAATTGTTTTAGGTTAGCTGTTACCCGAAGCTTTCATGCATGTAACTGTAAAGCGCATCATTCTATTTCATATGTAAAATTAATATGTCATATTAGATTTTTCAACCCCGGGACGTTTCCGGGGTATAATCTAGTTATATTATAAACTAACCTGAGGTTCTGTGAACTTGATTGTAGGACTAGCAGCAAGTCCAGCCAAATCATGATCCATGTATTCAAAAACAAGAAACAAAGAACAAGACATTCTTGACGTAACCAATCCTTCCAACTTTACAACATTCGGATGATCTAATCGGCGTAATATCAAGATTTCTCTGGCCATGAATTTTACACTTTCAGGCTCCAAATCGTCAAAGCGAACCTTTTTCAATGCCACTATTTTTCCTGTCATAGTGTCTTTAGCTTTGTACACGTTACTGTATGTGCCTTGCCCGATCTACTCACAGCATTAGAATATATGTTAGCATCATCAGTTCAACTTGACTTCTGCAGTTTGTAGCAGTAAGATGCTAAATATTATAAATCTAGTTTTTTAACCAAACCCGACATGATCAACCATAAGTAAATGCCCCTTTGGTCATTTTATCTACTAAATCCTTGGATAATCGAAACATGCCAAGCATATATTATTACTTGATTATGACAACTTTAAAGAAGAAAAGTTCATCCATAATCCATCTATATACTCAAGCATGTTTTAACGAAAGTGACTATTTGATCGATTCGAAATAAACATCCACACACACCCAATTCTTGATACACATATAGGATCATGCTTACACAAATTATGATTAAAAAAAATTGTTCTAAAAATAAGATAAGTGTAAAAGAGAATTAAGATCAAGTTCTTTTACTTGCCTTATCAATTTTCTCAAATGTATTAGCCCTGCGAGGAATCCAGCCGTTAATTGCCTCACCAGCAACAGCCGATAGCCAAGCAGGCCACCCAGCAGCCACCTGTTCACCATGCAAGTTCTTGGTAGGATTACTCAATTTCGGATTAGGTTTTGACCGCCTTCTCTCATCTCTATGCCTCACAGTTTCAGAACTCGATGTCCATCCACTAAGCTCTTGTAATACAAGTGCACTTTGAAGTTCTGTCACAACCTCAGCCATCTTTGGCCGATCTTCACGATTTTCATTCAAACATCGATAGGCAATGTTTGAAAATATTTCAAAAGAATTCTGGTCCAATGGTTGAATGGTCAAATCACTAAAGATAAAATCACTTAACTTCTTCACTTTATAGCTTTCAACCCACATGGGAACTAAAATCTGCTCAACACGGCCATTGCTGTAAGTACAACATAATGTCCCACATAAAACTTCAAATAAGACCACACCAAAAGAGTATACGTCAGACTCTTTCGTTAGGGTGTGCGTCATTGCATACTCCGGATCACAATACCCATAAGTACCTACTGCAGACGTGACAATAAGTGAGTCCTGCTCCTTAGCTGGGCCCATTATTGATAGTCCGAAGTCAGAGACTTTAGCCCTCCATTGCTCATCGAGAAGGATGTTGGCGCTTTTTATATCACAATGGATAAGTCTTTGGTGTGACTCCCTTGGATCATGAAGATAGCTTATCCCCTTTGCAACATCAAGGCATATACTGATACGACGTGTCCATGTAAGATGAGGAGAGTTTAAATGGCAGTCAAGGCTTCCACGAGATGCATGCTCGTACACCAAGATCATCTCATGAGCTTTGCAACAAAATCCAAGAAGAGATATAAGATTTTCATGCTGGTAACGGGAAAGCGTCCTGATCTCTTTTAAGAACTCTGGTATTCCTTGTCCACACCTCGAACCCAAACGCTTAACAGCAACCATGCTTCGTCCCTTAGAGTGAGACAGTTCTCCTTTATAAACTCTCCCAAAACCACCACCGCCAATATAGTTGTTCTCATCGTCGAAGTTGTTGGTGGCTGATAATATCTCTTCCAGTTGAATTTCAAGATCCTGATACTGCCGCAATGCTTTGTCCATATCTGTAGATAATATTGGATCAGATAATAGTTATAATATTCGAATCAAGTAAGGATATTTCCAAGCAAGCATGACAGGATATTTATAAAGAACCAACACAAAAGGTGTTTGTAGTGTCTATGATAGTTATAAAAGTCGACCAACTCGTCCTTGGAATCGGGTGAGGAATTGGAACTCGGTCTGAATGGTCAACATGGTCCGAACTGGTTCTGGTGACAAAGAAAAGAAAGTTATAAGGATTTTATGGGAGATTCTAATGGTGGTGGTAGCCGTTGACATTCATAACCAGCCTACCATGTAAAAACTACAATGGGAATATTATTTGGTTGCGATGAAGATGATAAAGTCAACGCAAATTTGTTTTGAAATGGTTTAGTATTTTCGTCAAGTCCATATACAATTCATCAAACGAGTAGGTTGGATTTGAAGAGGTCAGAATATGCAAGAAATAATAATAATAATAATAATAATAATAATAATAATAATAATAATAATAATAATAATGATAATGATAATAATAATAATAATAATAATAATAACAACAACAACATCATCAACATCATACTATGTATTAATTTAGAACATTAATTTAGAACTAATATGTAGTAACCTATCGATTTAAGCAGTTTATAAATACGTTTATGTTGAAATATTTACCAATATGGTCAAGTGGTTTTGGTTAGGTTGGTGTTGCTCTTTAGTTGGAGTTTTTGTTTCGTTTTTTTTTCAATGTTGGAGGTCCTTCTTGAGTAATCGGTTTACGAGCTCCTACAGTCGTTCTAAAATCTCATATTTTGGAAAATTTGTTTCAGAACATAAGGTTTCCCTTATACATGAATATTTGTCTCTTAATTAATTTTTACACTTTACTTTGATTGTCAATGATATACTACTAACTAGTATTATACCCGTCCGCTGGGACGGGTTACTTAAATTTATAACATTCAAACTATTTGTGTATTAAAGATCGGGAAAATGGATTTAATTACTCCAAACTATCGCCTGTTGGCGGATAATACTCCCAACTATCACTTTGACCATTAGCACTCCCAACTTTCAACTTGTTGGATTTTATCACCCCCAAACTAACTGAGGTCTAACCCAGTTAGTGTTTGTGGTCAAAATGTAAAAAACTAAACTTAAGGGACCATTTTGAAACTTTTTATTATTATTATTATTATTATTATTATTATATAAAGCAAAAGTCCACCTCCATTTATAACCATCTGATGAGAGAGAGAGGGAGAGGAGAGAGAGAGAGTCACCACCACCTGCCGCCACCCCACCACCACCACCGCCATCCCCAACCACCGCCTCCACCGCTCCCATATCTATCTGTTACAAGGTCCCTACACCCTCACCACTCCCAACCGCCAACTATCCCCAAATCATCACACATCAAACCCTACACCCAATATATACATTTAAATCTATACTTTGAATCACAATAATATACCAATAATAATAATAATGGCAAAGAATGATTCAGAGAGGCTGGGACTGTCGCCGGCACCGGAGAACGACGTCGTTTACAGTCAGGTGGGACTGTCGCCGGCATCGGAGCTTCTCCGGTGGAACTTTATTGTGTACGAGATTTTCGAAACAGAGGACGACGTCGTTGTGTTCGTGAAAGGTATTAATAATCGTCAAGGAGTTAACAGAAGCCCAACGGAGTTTAAGTGTCTGTTCGGTGTCTGTTCGGTGATAGTATTGTTAACGGCGTTAGGGTTCCGGCGAGTGGTGGTTAAGGTCGGTGGTGGTGGAGGTTTTTTCTGCTTCTGCTCTCTCTCGCAACTCTCTTTCTCTTTCTGGTTGCAGGTTTGGGTGGTGGTGGTGGTTTCCAGTGAAGGTGGGAAGAGGGCAGGGGGGTTGGTTTGGGTTTTTATAATGGTTTGAATTTTAGGGCTTCAATTCAACAATTAAGGGTTCGATTGGAAGGTTATAGAGGAGAGAAGAGGAGGAAGAAGAGGGGTTATCGGGGAGGAGGGGTCACCGGACCGGTGGTGCAGACGATGGTGGTGGAAGGTGTGGTGGGTGGTGGTTGTTTCTGAACTCTCTCCGAACTCTCTCTCTCTCTCCTTTTCTTTAAACAGATTTGTAATAATAATAATGATAATAATAATAATAATAATAATAAGGTGGTGGTGGTGGTGGCTGGCGGTAGATGGTGGTCAGATGGTGGTGGTAGGTGGTGGTTTCCGGTGAAGGTGGTGGGGTGGATGAAGGTGAAGGGTGGTGGTAGGTGGTGGTTTCCGGTGAAGGTGGAGGTGGTGGTTTAGAGAGAGAGAAGAAGAAGAGGGGGGGGGGAGGGGGGTTCTGTTGCAGAAATGAGGGGGGTGGGGGGGTTTTAATAAGTTAAAGGTTTAATTTCAAAAATGCCCCTTAAGTTTAGTTTTTTACATTTTGACCACAAACACTAACTGGGTTAGACCTCAGTTAGTTTGGGGGTGATAAAATCCAACAAGTTGAAAGTTGGGAGTGCTAATGGACAAAGTGATAGTTGGGAGTATTATCCGCCAACAGGCGATAGTTGGGAGTAATTAAATCCATTTTCCCTTAAAGATCCTATTAAAGACTTATCTAACCGGGATTAGTAGGTACACAAGTTGATAAATCTCGTACATGCTAACTCAAATTTTATTAGTTAGCAAGCGCAATTTTACATGCTATGATTCTTTGTGTATTAAAAAGCCATTTTAGTGAAAAAACAAACAATAACGATATACCTTTAAACATATGATGGCATATATGAAATACTACTAATTCTGGTATAGTCATATGAATAGTATGTATATAGTTGAATAAAATAAGCTAATCAAAACCTTTGTTTTGTAAGTTGGCTACTGTATGATTTGGTATTACCACAAAGTTAACATAAAAAAATATGTGTACATATTACATTTCTATAAAAAAGAGTAAAAATAATAAAAATTATCATTAACATTCGAAGGAACATGTAATAATTTAATGTAATACATAAATTACTGTTATGAATTTATATGAATTGCTAGCAATTAAAATAAAGTTATGACATATTTATATTCTTCATCAACAACAACAATCTATTTTTTTTTACTTCTTACAACTCCATATAAAAGTGAAGGACCAAAAGTATTTGTACTATTATGTTATGGTTTACTTACTAATGTTTAATGTGTTTTCTGTTTGATATATCAATAAATTACAATGCGTGAGCGAGCAGACGTGAGCCGGATCGCGTGGGTTAGCGAGAAGAAATCAGATTTGTTTGTGTATTGTGCTTTGTTTCTGTATTATTGCTATTGGAAGAAGATTTTATGGGGATGAAGATGATGACGATGAGTTGCTTGCGTTGATTGGGAGGGATTGGCGGTGGGTATACATGTTTTATCTTCTTGCCACACGTCATTGCATCATGTCTCGGTTTTCTACACGTTCTTTCTCCTCTCCACAGTCCTCCTACCCTACAGTTTGTAATGGTTTTTAATAATCCAAACTTTCACCCATTGGCCGGCAATAATCTGTACTTAAAAAATTCTCAACAACGATTCCAACTTTCAGACATTTTTCCTCTTGTAAACCTTTTTTAATTGATGACTAACCAAGTTAGTGGACGCTGACATGGCATGACAGTGTTAGCATGCCACGTCATCACCCATGTTATCGTGAGCATGTCACGTCAGCATCCACTAACTGAGTTAGTTCTCGCTTGTCAAAAAAAAACTGAGTTAGTTTCCGGTTAACAAAGGTTCATTGTCGGCCAATACGTTGAAAGTTGAGATCGTTGGGAAATTTTGAAGTACAGATTAACGTCGGCCAATAGGTGAAAGTTTAGATTATTAAAATCCAATACCCCTTAACAAAATGACTACATTAGCTAACTTTATATGTATGTTAGGTACTTTTGATAAAGTCGGTATATTCAATGAACCAATGGAATTTAACATCAATGATCTTATGAAACTCATCAGTAGTTTCTATACCAGTTTTTAATTTAATTTTGCTAGCACGTCAAAAGCAAGACCTGAATAACTCGACTAACTTCGTATATACAACAATTTTACTTGCTTATTTTAAAAGTAAAACACGGCTTTCTAGTTCCCAGTTTATTTCTTTACTAAACACTATAAACAATAGGAAAAAAAAAAAAGAAATCGAAGGCACAAAACCACATTTATTTGAGCTTTATTCTTTTCTCCCTAGAGAATTATGTTTCCTCCTATGCAGTTCCTCTTTCCCTCACATTAACTGCTTTATTATCAACAAAAATTATCACTTCTTAAAACCACCACTAGGGCCTTTTGCAGCGCCGGGTACTGTAACGCCACCACTAGTCGCACTAGATGAGCTAGAAGTTGAGTTCCAGAAAAAAAGAAATCAACGCTAAAGCTCTTTAAGTTGCACCATCACTTTTGATTCCCATTGCCCTGTGTTAACACCAAAAGTCAGTAAATAATACAGCTGGCAAAATTTGTGGTTCGGGTCATTTAATGGGTCAACTGGGCTAAGTAGGGTCAGCTAAACAAATCAAAACATATTCAGCTCCATACGGGCAACTTTGAAAACAGTCCCTGGTTGCTAGGCAACCTAGCTTCCAACCCAAAATAGCCCGAAGATTTTACAAAATGGGTCATTTTGGATCCTTTTAACGACTTTAGACATCTATTTTTTTCTCTAATGCATTTAAGTTCAGCACTTCAGCTTCAGTGCAAAGAGCAGACAAATCAGCACCAACGCAACCAAGTTTTTGTTTAGACTTTAGATATCTTTACCAAATCAACCTAAGAAAAATGTATAATACCTTGTTAGTGATCAGTCAACTTAACATTTATAGTTTAAAACCGTAAGTCTTAATTACATCATCGGAAAGCTTCACGTTCTTTCTATACGAAGAACCTCGACACGTCCAAACTTGATCTGGGAGACCAATACCCGCATGATACTACAGAAAAATTGTATAAATAAATAATTCAAAAGTTCTACAACTGAATACATTACAAAGTTGTTCATACAATTTACAAAAGTATATCAAGTCAGTATACAAAAATAGATGAAGTCAGGTAGAAAAAAAATCGTTGTCAATAGATCATCGGTTAGTTCAGTCATTGAAACTCTGTTGCATCCTTTCATTTGTTGTCGGTCCAAAAACCATGATGTCATCAGGCAGGTAAAAGTAGTCTTGTTTTTTTTTTACATTGAAACATCCGCAAATATATACTCTACAAACCTTCTCATTTCCTAAAGGTTTATAGTTTTAATGACATCAGGTTTTTGCTGGAAAATAGTCGACTCGTAGGTTTTCGTACTCTATAAATAACTAATTGACCAAATGAAAATAAAATGGCGTACAAAAGGAACATAAATCTATGAAGAAATCATTTTTTTTTAAAATGCAAAAAATGAGTTATGTAAATAACTAATTGGGCAAATGAAATAAATGTATAATAAAATAAAATATTAACTTTTAATTGATTAATTAATAAATCTAAGATAAGTTTATGAACCAATTGTTTAACTATTCTAATTCACAACTTTAGCAATAAGCAAGTTCCTCTAAGAAATCTCATACGGATGATGTCACACAAGTTTGTTCAAATCCTATGGTCGTGATCAATGTTTATACAGTTTTTTTTAATATTTCAATTGTTGCAGGCTGTAACTCTCACATATTTATGATGAAGCAAATGTTTAGGTATCCAATTCACAGCTCTAAAAATAAGCCGGCTTGATGTCTTGGTTTGTTTATTTTGGATACTCTTTATGTTCATGTAAATCTACAGCAGTGAAGTGCTCCTATTTGCATTAAAGAACAACATTAGCTTATGAACAACACTATTATATTTATAAATTGGTTGCTGTATTGCTCAATGCGACATAAGGTTTAATTTATAATCACTTAGCTTTATTTACAAAGAGGTATCCGCTATGAAGCCCTATATTGAAGCGCTGCGACATCAGAAATGTTTTCCAAACCTCTGCTTTTTTATAAATTAGATTTGGTGTTTATCGCTATAAAAAATCCAAAGTTTATAAATATTTCAAGGCAGCATGCTGGAAGGTAAAGGAGGAAGTTTTCCCTACTTGTCGCCTTTGAATGGTATGTTATGTTATCTTCTAATTATCTCTAAGATCCTATCCACAAATTGTAATTTTGCCCATGTAATTATAATGGGTAGATTTTGATGATGCTCCATCTAAAAAGAGTTCGAGAGATGAAGTTTTAAGAATCGTATAAAAAGTGTTTGCGATTGAACTTGAACCCAACCCGAAAAACCTGTTTCAGCTCGAAGCAGACCATTTCACCCCGAATATGTTTTGGCCCACCACAGACACCCTCTACATTTAAAGCCCCTTTTTCTGTAGCTGAATTACAGTTAACAAATGCTTTAAGGGGTTGATGGAAAAAAACTCAATTACAAAAACATGTATAATTGAACCTTAAGGATCAGATACAATTATTTGTTCCCAAAGTGAATCACTATTTGGTTTGATTGACAATAAAACATTTTATGAAGAACACACAAACATAAATGAAAACTCTACTCTAAAAATCGTCACATGGACAAAATGATTCGTCATAGCAAGCATTTAACAAATCAAAAAGGCTTAAAGAAAACCTAAATAAATGGAATCAACAGATTCTACAATCAATTAAAACGATATAAACTAAAAAATCAAAGAGGAATCTACATCATACCTTTTAAAACGCCGTTAACTCATAAATATCCTCAGTTCAACGAACTCGATTCGGCTAAATGTTTCAATATTTGATGAAAACATGCAAGCAATAGAATAAAAAAGGGCTAAACTTGGCAGTTGATTCAATTGCCTTTTTGAAGCCGAATTATATGTGTACAGTAGCCGCTTCCTAACAACCATATGAGATGTGTCAACTCCCAGTTGTGATTATATTTTACTACTATGGTCAACGGGGTACTTCGAATGTCTAGTTCATATTATAACTTAAGGGACTCATGGAATTATACCGACAATATTGTACATACAATATACAGTTTAAATGACTAATAACATACACACATGTGTTTGTACAATGATTAAGGAACGAAGTAAAGGCAATTTAACAAACTGCAAAAAAAATATATATATATATCCCCAACGGTAATCCAGTTATATGAGGTGTTGAAACAAATCAAAGAATTAGAACATAAAAAAAATTCACAATTAATCACAAAAATAAAACAATAAAAAAAAGTATTACAAAATAAGAAAAGTACCTTCAATTTATCCGGGATTGACTTGATTATTTAATAGGCCGTATGGAAGCTTTACTGTTGGTGGATATTATATCCACACCCGCCAGCACCTGCTGCCAACGGCTTTGAATAATAACCCTTCAATGGTGGAGAATGTTTCACACCATCATGTCCAACATAAGCTTTCATTCTCCTTTTTTAACTCTTTCCTGCAAAAAGATGATATAATACAACTGGAATTGTTTAACCATTAGTATTTGAAAGCCATTGTAGCACAAAAATGAAGCCCTATTCAGAAAAATCTAAAACAAATCTAAAGATTTACCTTTGCAGAATGTGAATGAAATAAAAGCGGAACGCTAAGGGCATGACAGATAGGAATTTAGAAATTGTTGATCAGGAAGCATCGATTAATTGAACCTTCAAAATCATAAAGTAAACATGGCACCAGTGATTAATTATTGAGAGTCCAACAAAAGTAATATATATATATATATATATATATATATATATATATATATATATATATATAGAGAGAGAGAGAGAGAGAGCAGGGGTGTGATGCTTACTTTGCCTCATCCATTTGCAGCAAAATTCAATTCCAACCTTTTCTATATTTCTACTTCTTGAGGATGGAGACGGTGTTGATGACAACAGCAAGGAAGTGGACACGAAGTGGACGCCAATTAGAGAGAGGGAGTTTTATAATTGAAAAGCGAGATGGGGCGGTGGGGGTATTATATCTATCTACTGGAGTAGTTAGGGGAGAAAGAGGAAGAGAGTGGGTAATAGGGAGAGTGGGTTTGCAATCATGGGAAAAACTAATCCCTAAAAAATAGGAAATGTAACTTTCTTTGAAAAAATGTAACTGCCAAATTTTTGAAACTTGGATGGCTCAGATTGTTTTAGAAAATAACTGATTGAATTATTGTGGTCGGGATTAGCTTAAAATTCAGTTTTGGAGGTGTTGACTTGAAGTTATTTAGTGGTGAACAATATAATAATAATTTAGTATGTTCTTTAGTTTGAATAAATTGTGCTTTCTGATATTTCCAATCCATTTAAAGAACATTAAGAGGGCTTTGCGAACAATTAGTTCAACTATCATTTCTTTCATCTCATTACTATTAAATTTCCCTTGAGCTATTTTTAATGGTTACATGACTTGGTAAAAGATTAGCTTATGCTAGAATGATGTGTAGGCGTGAACAATTAGTTCAACTGTCATTTCTTTTATCTTTTTACTATTTAATTTCCCTTGAGCAATTTTTAATGGTTATATGACTTGGCAAAGGATTATAGCTTATTAATAACTAGCTGATTACCTCGGGAAGGTCCCGGGGTTGAAAAATTTAATATGATTTAATAAAAAATGATAAAAAAAAAAAAAGAAAACTCAAATCACGAAAAGAGTAAATAACTTAAACATAAATCTTTCTCCTAGCTTCTCTTGATGAAGTATACCTATCGATCTTTAGAAGAGTAAAATTCCAATGATAACATGGCGATTGGGCTGAATTTCAACATCGTAGATAAGAACCTGGTTTAAAAGAAAAAACATGATTAATGAATAACCTGAACACTTTGTGTTTTTTTCTGTATGAATATAACCCCACAAAAAATACTCGTTTTTTTTCGTTTCTATATAGCACTATGGTACTCGTTGGAAAGATAATAAAACGCTCGTTAATTTGGTGTAATTTTTTTATTTAAAAAATCTCGAATATAAAAGATATTTATGTTTAAAAATTATGGGAGGAAGATAAGAGAGAAAAATTTAAATTTGTTTTTAAATTCTTTTTTCCTAAAATAACTAAATTTAATTTTAGTAATTGAGAATTGAGAGATAGAGAGATAAATTTAGAAAAATACTCAAAAACACCAAAAACACTCAATTATTAAGCCACGTGGCACTCTCAAGTGGCATATATGCTTTCTTTTATATATATACTAGCCGATTACCCCGAGAAGGTCCCGGGGTTGAAAAATTTAATATGATTTAATAAAAAATGATAAAAAAAAAAAAGAAAACTCAAATCACGAAAAGAGTAAATAACTTAAACATAATCAATCTTAGTTAAAAAACATTTAATTAAAAAGTTAAAAAAATAAAAAGCATAAACCATATTAAATATAATAAAGTATTAAAAGGATAACCTTCAACATATAATCATCTTCACGTAAATTAAAATATGTTACAATTTGATTAATGAATAACCTGAACACTTTGTGTTTTTTTCTGTATGAATATAACCCCACAAAAAATAGTCGTTTTTTTTTTCGTTTTTATATAGCACTATGGTACTCGTTGGAAAGATAATAAAACACTCGTTAATTTGGTGTAATTTTTTTATTTAAAAAATCTCGAATATAAAAGATATTTATGTTTAAAAATTATGGGAGGAAGATAAGAGAGAAAAATTTAAATTTGTTTTTAAATTCTTTTTTCCTAAAATAACTCAATTTAATTTTAGTAATTGAGAATTAAGAGATAGAGAGATAAATTTAGAAAAATACTCAAAAACACCAAAAACACTCAATTATTAAGCCACGTGGCACTCTCAATGGGCATATATGCTTTCTTTTATATATATATATAGATATATAGATATGTATATTTTAGTAGATAATATATATATTTAAATTAAAAGATTTGATGTAACTTATTCCTAGTATATCCCTCCATGATTTAAGGAGATAGCTTGGTATCTTGTATGTATTTATATCCCTTTGAATGGAATGAGAAGATCATCTTTTCCATAACTTTCATGGTATCATCCACAAGATCCCAACCCTAACCCACCACTTTTCCGCCGCCGCCGCTGCTGCAGTTTTGCGCCGGCAGCTCAGCCTTCTTCTTTCTACCTCATTCACCTTCTTCTCCTTCCATTCATCATGGATACCAAACCTCTACACCCTGCACTTGTTGTCTCCAACATAAAAACTCACATCCCCCTAATCCTAGAGAAGGACTCGCCACTCTACACCACCTGGAAGACTCTCTTCGAGGTGCACTGCCAAGCCTTCGAGGTCTTCGACCATCTTGCTCCACGACCTGCTGCCCCTCCAACTCCTACCTATTCTGACGCGGCTGCTGCTGCGCAGGCTCAAGCCGCAGCTGCTGCCGCTGAGCAGTTTTGGACCCGCATTGACGCCCTCGTGAAGCAATGGATTTACGCGACTATTTCTCAACCCCTACTCCGCATTATCCTCCAATCGGGTCAGACCGCATACGATGCCTGGTTGGCGGTTGAAAGCGAGTTCAATGACAACCAGAATACCCGTGCTATTTTTCTAGGACAGGAGTTCGCAAACCTGTGCCTTGAAAACTTTTCTTCTATGGGCGACTACTGTGACCACGCAAAACACTTGGCTGATCAACTGGTAAGTGTCGGTTCGCCAGTTGATAATCGGATGTTGGTACTCAAGGTCTTGACAGGGCTGACGGAACAATACGATAGTATCTCTACGGTCTTGCAAAACTGTGACCCGCTCCCATTATTCAATGAAGTTCGCTCGCGTCTAAACATGGAAGAAAACAAAAAGAAGCGACAACTCACCCGGGCCTCCACTGCTGCTGCCACGGCTCTTCACACCTCCACCCACTCGACCCCGAAACCTACCACCTCTACTGCCCCTTCCTCACAACCTTCGCAGCCCAATTCAGCTTCCACCAGGCCCCGTGGTTCTCGTGGCAGAGGGCGCAACAGGCCCAACAGTGGGCAGCCCAGAACTTCTAACAGCCAATCCGGCCCAAATCACCCATATATTATTTTTCCTAGTAATTGGACAGCGTCGCAGTGGGCTTCAGTTCTGAATAGTAAATCGGGTGCACCACCTTGCCCTTACCCATCCATGCCCAACTCTCAATCATCTCAAGGGATTCTTGGCCCGCGGCCCGATCAAGCTCATCACACCACTTATTCTCCAACTGACATCGAGCAGGCACTCTACTCCTTGGCACTCAATCCACCGGATCATGGCGTGATGGACACTGGGGCATCTTCTCACTCGGCCAACGAACAAGGTATATACTCCCCGTCTAATTTTAATACTTGCACTAATAAATATATTGTCATTGGTAATGGCACGTCTATACCTGTTGTGGCCCAAGGCAACCAAGTCCTCCCACCACCCTACCCCCCCCCCTTAAACTAAATAATGTCCTTTTTGCACCTCAAATTATTAAAAATCTTATTTCCGTTTGACGCCTTACCACTGACAACTTAGTGACTGTCGAATTTGACCCTTTTGGCTTTCTTGTGAAGGATCTCAAAACTCGGGCTCCTATCCTACGATGCAATAGCACCGGCGATCTTTATCCCCTCACTGAACCATTGCCACTCAAGAACTCTTCACCAACCTCCCTTGTTGCTGTTTCTCAAGATCGCTGGCATCAACGATTGGGTCATCCCGGAAATAATTTACTTCAGTCTTTGAAACTTTCTTCTTTTGTTGACTATGGAAAACTAAATAAAACCCTTTGTCAAGCTTGTGTTTTTGGCAAAAGTGTTAAATTGCCATTTTATGATTCAGTTAATTCTACTAGTTTTGCGTTTGACATTGTTCACAGCGATTTATGGACATCCCCCATACTTAGTACGGGTGGCCATAAATATTACATTTTATTTTTGGATGATTTTACGAATTTTTTGTGGACGTTTCCCCTATCTACCAAATCACAAGTATACCACACCTTCACCACTTTTCACAACTTAATTCATACACAATTTGAGCGTAAAATCAAACAATTCCAATGTGACAATGGCACCGAATATGCAAATCAGAACTTTAAAGCTTTTTGTAATCATAATGGCATGCAATTTCGTTTTTCATGTCCATATATCTCCTCCCAAAACGGTAAAGCGGAGCGCAAAATCCGCACCATTAATAACATGATTAGAACCTTACTTGCCCAAGCCTCACTGCCTCCCAACATGTGGCATCACGCCCTTGAAACAGCCACATACCTTCTTAACATTTTACCAAGTAAACTTCACAATTTTAAATCCCCAACCACCCTTCTTTATAACTGCCTACCCGAGTACGAACACCTTCGTGTCTTCGGGTGTCTCTGCTACCCCATCACCCCTTCCACCAAAATACACAAACTCAACTTTCGTTCTCACCCATGTGTCTTCCTTGGTTACCCCACAAACCATCGCGGGTACAAATGTCTTGACCTCAACTCTCACCAAATCATCGTTTCTCGTCACGTATACTTCGAGGAATCGATCTTTCCTTTTGCCATCCAATCCCCCACCTCCTCACCATCCTATGATTTTCTAAACCCGACCATCAATCCCCTCGTTTGGGATTATCTCCGTCAATCACACTCCACAAATACCTCACCTACACCTACTGCTCCCACTAACAACCCCTCACCCGTTAGCCCACCACCCACTGACCATACCCTTAACTCTCCTAATCGGCCCAATACCACTCACTCACGTGGCCCACATCCCCACCAGCCCAATCCCGATTCACATCAGGCCCCCTCCTTTCCTTCACCAAATTCCCAAAGCCACCATACCCGGCCCACTACTACCCCACATCCCCACCAGCCCAATACCGATTCACATCAGGCCCCCTCCTTTCCTTCACCAAATTCCCACAGCCACCATACCCGGCCCACTACTACCTCGGCCCAACCCTCTCAATCACCCGGCACCACCCAAACTGCCGAGGCCCAGCCCAACACCATCCCATCTTCATCCCAGCCTACCACCTCCTCGGCACAACCCCCTGTGCCGCCTCCTCTTCCTACTCGCTCGATGCACACTCGCTCTATGAGTGGCATACACAAACCTAAACAGCTTTTCAACCTCCATACCTCCACCATAGCTCCACTACCCAAAACTCCTCAGGTTGCCTTGTCCACCCCAGAATGGCATGCTGCCATGACCAATGAATTTATTGCACTTATTAAAAATAAGACCTGGGAGCTTGTACCTAGGACCCCCGATATGAATGTTATCCGTTGCATGTGGTTGTTTAAACATAAATTCAGGTCCGACGGCAGCTTGGAGCGTTACAAGGCTCGTCTAGTTTGTGATGGCCGCAAGCAACAACAGGGTATTGATTGTGGAGAAACATTTAGTCCGGTTGTCAAGCCTTCTACCATTCGCCTCATTCTATCTCTGGCTCTCTCCAAGTCATGGAAAATCAATCAATTGGATGTCACTAATGCATTTCTACATGGCAACTTGGAAGAGACCGTCTACATACATCAACCCATGGGGTTTCGCCACCGGGACTACCCTGATCACGTTTGTCACCTGCGCAAGTCCTTATATGGCCTCAAGAAGGCTCCTCGTGCCTGGTACCAGCGGTTCACAGACTTTGTCACCACTCAGGGCTTCCGACAGAGTAAATCAGATAACTCGTTGTTCATTTATCATCACGGCTCCGAGACTGCGTATTTACTCATTTATGTTGATGACATCATCCTCACCACATCCTCTGAGGCCCTTCGCACCCGACTTCTTGCCACTCTATCGGGTGAATTTTCTATGAAGGATTTGTGTCCGCTGTCTTATTTCTTAGGTATTCAGGTCACCAGGGACGGTGACAGGATGTTTCTCTCTCAGCAGGCCTATCAGGGACATTATTCATCGGGCTGTCATGGACTCTTGTAATCCGGTTGACACTCAGTCTAAACTCTCTGCTGATGCTGGCCCTCCTCATGATGATCCCTCTACATTCCGCAGTCTAGCTGGTGCGCTACAGTATCTTACTTTCACCAGACCTGACATATCTTATGCGGTTCAGCAGATTTGTATGCATATGCACGACCCCAGGCAGGACCATTGGAACGCTTTGAAGCGTATCATCCGCTATCTTCAGGGAACCATGGATCACGGTCTTCATCTAGGTCCTGTTCCTCATCTTTCCCTGGTTGCCTACACTGATGCAGACTGGGCTGGGTGCCCTGATACACGTCGCTCCACCTCCGGGTATTGTGTTTACTTAGGTGACAATCTTATCTCCTGGTCCTCCAAAAGACAGTCCACCATCTCCAGGTCTAGTGCTGAAGCTGAGTATCGGGGCGTTGCAAATGTTGTGGCAGATATTTGTTGGTTGCGTAATTTGTTATTGGAGCTTCAGCACCCTCTCTCTCGTGCCACTCTGGTGTATTGTGACAACGTTAGTGCTATCTATCTCTCGGGCAATCTTGTTCAGCATCAGCGCACGAAGCACATTGAGCTGGATATTCACTTTGTTCGTGAGCAAGTTCAGCATGGGCATATTCGAGTCTTACATGTACCCTCCAGACATCAGATAGCAGACATCTTCACCAAAGGCCTCCCTCGCGTCCTGTTCGACGATTTTCGCTCCAGTCTCAACATCGGTCCTTCTGACGCTTCGACTGCGGGGGTGTAATAATATGTATATTTTAGTAGATAATATATATATATTTAAATTAAAAGATTTGATGTAACTTATTCCTAGTATATCCCTCCATGATTTGAGGAGATAGCTTGGTATCTTGTATGTATTTATATCCCTTTGAATGGAATGAGAAGATCATCTTTTCCATAACTTTCACTTATGCTAGAATAATGATGTGTAGGTGTGGACTTGCTAAATAAAACATAATTCAGCTTTCTTTTCATTCATTTCTTATGATCAAATGTTCTAATTCCCCATCTACACTACTTGTGTTTTGCTTCTCTATTTGTCTCTTGCGTTTTCTACCCGCGTGAATAAGCTGTTTACATCTTACTGATAATGTGTTTTTTGTATATACTGAAGCTGGGTTGTGACGATTTGATGGTTTTGAGACAGAAGAAGATGAATGAATATATGTTAAAAATGCATGGGTACGATCAGTCTTGCTTGAGCACTTTGAAAGCAATAAAGTAATGGTTGTAAAGTTTTAACTAATTGGTTTTTTAGATTTTTAGAGTAACAACAATACAAATGTTGTGCATGATATTATGGATAACTACAGGTGAGGTGCCATCTAAGAACTTAAAGCATCACTATTATTAAGAATAGTAGTGGGAATGCCTGCGCGTTGCAGCGAGTGTCCTGACAGATATCCGATTAAAAATAAACCGGGTTTCTAACATTTTTTTTCATTTAACGAAAAAACAGCCATGGAACTTACAAGGTCACAAAAATTAAAAGAAAGTCTAAAATTTTCATATGTAAAGCGAGCAAGGTTATTAAACCATAAGAATTTTTTTTTTATCAAAAACATTAGGAGTAGGTTTATCTACAACCGTATTAACAAAAATAATATTGGGGTTGGTGGCCCAATGGTAGAAGCAAAAGCGTCTAGGAACACCTAAGGGGAGGTCATGGGTTCAAGTCCCACAAGGAGTAGAAATTTGCTGTTCAAAAAAAAAAAACAAAAATAATATCAGTTGCTACATGTATCATTTTATATGCAAGCAGAATTTTGTACATGTCCATATGCTTTAATCAAATCACGTTCTCAAACAATATAATTTATTGATATTAAACCATCCGATCCGAATTGACCTGATTCTCATATTAATTGGTTGAAATGGTATTTGGCGGTCGATATCAGTAAAGCGTAATGAATGTGTCAGCAAAGGGTTGCTGATGAATGTTTACATAAACAAACTATTTAGATGATTGAATGGTAAATGTCCCCATCTCATCTGAGAAAGTCTTTATGATGATGTCTCTTTTGAGCTTCAATATTGCAGTCACCGGTGCCGATTCAAGCTTCCATTCTTCCGGAAGCAGCTTGATCTTTGAGGGAATCTCAAACTACTCCCATCGACCAGTTTTTGCAGCCTGATATCTTTTTTTT
The DNA here is from genome assembly GCA_032199755.1 of Ambrosia artemisiifolia. NCBI lineage: Eukaryota > Viridiplantae > Streptophyta > Magnoliopsida > Asterales > Asteraceae > Ambrosia > Ambrosia artemisiifolia. The sequence continues at coordinate 31,723,358 of CM063527.1, read as the reverse complement.
AATCAAATGAAAGATCAAGTATAACATTGTGTTCATAATAATATAGGTTGTTACCTTCACCCGGGAACCGTAAACTCCCCTCATGGTTTTGACATTTCACACAAACTTGCGAAATCATTAAACGTGATACCTTTATGCAAAGCTAAAGGACTGCTATCTGCTACCAGAGATAGACCTCAAGGTGGATTCCCAAGCAGCGTTCAGATTCAAATGCTTCCTTGATGCCTATAAACGCTATCATCAGATACAAATGGCGTTGCAGGATGAGGACAAGACAATATTCAGAACTGAGAGAGGTGTTTTTTGTTACACAAAATGCCTTTCGGGTTGAAAATCGAGCGCCACATACCAGTGGCTAATGGACCGCGCATTTATGAACCAGATTGGTAAGAATTTGGAAGTATATGTGGACGACCTAGTTATCAAGAGCAAGGAAGAAGATCAAATGTTGAAAGACATCAAATAGACGTTCAAGCAACTGCGTGAAATCAACATGAAGCTCAACCCAAGCAAATGCGCATTTGGCATGGAGGAAGGCAAGTTTTTGGGAGTGATTGTCACTAAGGACGGTTTCCGCCCAAACCCACCCTGAAAAAATTCAAGTCATCGCGTGCATGCCCCTCCTTCAACACTAAAAGAGGTGCAAACGTTGAATGGCCTCTTGGTAGCAATCAATTGGTTTCTTTCACATCATGCCAGCAAGTCTATTCCTTTCATCAAAACGTTAAAAAATTGTTTAAAGAAGAACCAATTCAGATGGACCCCTGAGGCGGAAAGGGCGTTTCAAGAAATGAAAAAATGTCTGATATACCTACCAACGTTGACTACCCCGCTCCCTAAAGAACCACTCACGTTGTACCTTTGCGCAACAGAGAGGGCAGTCAGTGCGGTGCTGATGGTAGACAGGAAACTGGTACAAACTCCCATCTACTACATTAGTAGAGTACTAACAGACGTAAAAACAAGGTACTCCACAATGGAGAAGTTGGTCTTGTCCTTGGTGCACGCCTCGCTCAAGCTGCGCAGGTACTTTCAGGGCTATCCAATCAACGTACTAACTGATTACAAGTTGAAAAATGTCCTAGCCAAATTGGCAAACTGGGCCATCGAGCTGGGTGAGCACACGATCAACTACAAGACCCGCCCAGCCTTGAAAGGACAAATTTTGGCGGACTTCATAGCGGAGGTACCTCAAGAAAAGATTGAAGAATGCATGGCGGAACAAGAGATTCAAGTTGTTGATGACGAAAGGGCGATTTGGTCACTTTAAACAGACGGCGCATCCAAAGAAGATGGTGCGGGTGCAGGCCTAAGAATTCTCAGTCCAGAAGGCGCAGAATTCATATATGCAATTCGCCTCAAGTTCAAAACTACAAAAATGAAGCAGAGTATGAAGCCCTGCTGGCAGGCTTGCGGATTGCGCGAAAGCTCGGCGCCAAGCATGTTGCCGCACACGTCGATTCAATGTTGGTGGCCGGAAAGATCACCGAGAAGTGTGAAGCAAAGGATCCATCAATGCTCTTGTACCTCTAGCAAGCCAAAGAATTGATGAACAACTTCGCATCCTGCACCATCATCCAGATCAGCCACAGTCAGAACAAGCCAGCGGACACTCTAAGTAAGATGGCATCAACCAGTTTCGGCCATCTAGCAAAGGAGGTCCGCGTGGAAGTCATGAATCAACCTTCAGTGCCGCCCAAAGAAGTAAACGTCATCTAAACCGGAGTTGACAGCTAGATGACACAGATTAAGTCATACCTCAGCGCGGGGACACTTCTAGACAAATGCGCAGAAGCAAGAAAAATACAGCACAAAGACTTACAGTACCAAATGAACGATGGTTTATTGTACAGAAAGTCTTACTTGGGACTACTGTTGAGATGCATTGATGTGGAGGATGTTGATTACTTGATCAGGAAAATTCATGAAGGTATTTGTGGACTTCATGCGGGGCCACGCATGGTTGTGGCAAAAATCATAAACACATGATACTATTGGTCGGGCATACACCTTGACGCCTTAAAGGTCATACACCGCTGTGATTCATGTCAGCGTCATGCGCCCAACAGCATGCGCCACAAGAATGACCTGATCCCAGTCACCTCCGCTTGGCCATTCCAGAAATGGCCGATAGATATTGTTGGCCCATTCCCGGTGACGACTGGAAAAAGAAAGTACCTGATCGTGGCCATTGACTATTTCACCAAGTGGGTGGAGGCGAAGCCCTTGGCAGAAATCACAGCCGCACATGTGAAAAAGTTCATCTGGGAGTTTATCATCTGTCTCTTTGGCCTCCCCCTCAATATCGTCATAGACAATGACACACAATTTGCGGACAAGGGGTTATTGAAATGGTATGATGACTTGCACATCTAATTGATCTTCACGTCGGTTGCACACCCACATGGTAATGGCCAAGTAGAGCGCGCAAACAGAAGTTTGGTTGAAGGGATCAAGGCAAGGTTGGGAACCAAAGGTCGTGCTTAGGCGGAGGAGTTACCCGTTGTGCTATGGGCGCACCGCATGTTGACCAAGAGAAGCAATGGTGAAATTCCATTCAGCCTAACTTATGGGTTAGAAGACATGATACCGGCTGAGATCGGTCTTCCATCCGCAGAGTCCTCTCCACACACAAGGCAGATAATGACGCTGAGTTGCACCTTAACCTTGACCTCACAGAGGAGCACAGAGAGTTAGCTGCCATCAAAGAGGCTAACTAAAAGAGGCAGCTCGAAAGATACTACAACACTAAAGTCAAACTCAATGCCTTCAAAGAGGGTGACTTTGTGTTCAGAAGTAACGAGGCAAGCAATACAATTCCGCAAGGCAAGCTCACGCCAAATTGGGAAGGACCCTACCGTGTGGCGGAAGTACTAGGAAAAGGGGCTTACAAATTGGTAACATTGGAGGAAAATGTTGTGACGTGCACGTGGAATGCGGCGCAACTACGGAAATGTTATATGTAATTTATTTTTCTTGTACCAAGGGACTTAGTGCCAGAAAAATAAATGAAATCGTACTCCTTTGCCTTCAAACTATTTTATTGTATCGTCCCCAATTACTCTAATGAAACCACAAACCTACACACATCGCGCAGTAAAGCGCCATAAACTAAACATGTTGTATAGAAAATACAACAAAAATAACCTGTCACGCAGTAAAGCGCCACAGAAATAAACAGTTGTATAGTAAAATACAACAAAAATGAAACAGTTGTATAGCAAAATACAACAAAAACCAAATGATTGCATAGTAAAATGCAGCAAAATAAAATCAAGCGGTTGTATAGTAAAATACAACAAAAACAAACAATTGTATAGCAAAATACAACAAAAATAAACAGTTGTACACTAAAATGATAATCGTGCAAGTAAAGTACGACGACAAACAAATATATAAACTTGTTGCATAGTAAACTACAACGCTAAACCCAACGGTATAGCAAAACGCAGTTAAAACAAAACTTAAGGCTGAGATTCAAGCAACAGTCGCGCAAGAGTCCCTGCGCCGCGCCCTCAGCAACCCAGAAAAACTTAGGCTTCCAATCACGAAAGCTCTTCACACCGCCGCTCGAATGTGGCATGGGTCCATGGTGCGGGCGGTAGGAGAACCAGCTCTCAGATGCCGTCATCACATAAAAGACATTAAACATGTCTATGTGCGGCTCTATGCCCTACGCCCGACAGCAAAACTCAAAGAACATTAGACGAGACATAGCGCCAGGGTGCACTTGGTTAAGATGGATCTTGAAGGCGTCCAACACCGAGGCTAAAAACATGGTGATGGGGAGTCTGAAGTTGCACATCTGAAAGGAGACGGCATAGATACCTATCTTACCCTCTGGGGGCTTCAAAATGGTCTTACCATCTTCAAGAAGCTCTGATTCGTATTTCGGAGGAATGCCATATAGAGAACATAGCTGGTCAAGCTCCTCCTGCTTCCACTTAATAGCTAGCTCTCCAGCAAGCGGAGGTGCCTTCTTCGAATCCTTTTTATCGGCCTTAGAATCTTGCTTGCCATCCTTGGGTTTTTCCTTGACAACGAAATGTTAGAAGATTCCATCGATACCAGATATTTGTATGAGAAATAATCAGAAAATTGAGGGGAAAACTAAGGATTTAAAGGTTAAAAAGAGGGTTCTCGCCGACTGAGTAGAGAGGAAAATTCGAAAATCTGCAAAGTATGGAATGAGGTGTGAGAGAGGGCAATCGCCTTATATAGGTCGGGCAATTAATGCCCTGAAAATTTGTAACATCGTGCCGCACGACCGACCAAAATGTATAACACCATCTGGTGCTAATAGTATGCCAAAGGTCAACAATAGCTTGAAAAAATATTAATACATTGGAATTAATATAGTCAAATGCTGTTCAATAGTTATGTGTTTATACCTAACCAGAATTCAACACAAAAAGGCCAAAAAAAATAAAAAACAAAAGATGAACATTTACAGTACTCAAAGAGGAGCTTCTGAGTTCTCGCCATTGCGTAGAATAAGAATTGAGCAAGAAACACACATAACAAAATGTTGACCTCTGCATTCTACCTGTAAAAGGTGTATCCCATCGTCTCATTGGTCAAGCAGCATTTGCAGCCTTTTGTATCGAGTGGTCTTTTTACCACACCACAAGTCTAGTGATTCTTTGAAGACGAATTATTATGTTTCTTTCTGCGCGAACGGCCTGTAGGTGCAGGCTCAGCCAATGGACCAGACCATGTCTGGATAGGTTGTTTGGCGTATGAAAAATTGGAACTAAACGGGACATCAGGTGGGTCAAAAGTTGGATCCATGTGATGTGAAGAACCCAACGGGTAACCCAGTGCCCCATCTTGGTGCGGTGGAGGAAATTTCTCACTTTTGCTTTTTGCATTTGCGTGTGTGATCAACCGCCGTCTCTGCAAAGAATAACAGATTCAAGATATGAGTTGTATGACAATGAGACATAAAGATATGCATAACAGTAGATGTGGCAAATTCGACCCTTATTCCTGGTAATGTTTCATCACTAACGGATCCAACAGGTAAATAGAAGTTAGTTAAATTTTAAATGGGCCAAATGGGTTAAAAGTCTAGTATTTTCAATGCATAAAACCTCTTAAATCCATTTATTAGGTTATCTAATACTTGTAAACATATTTACCACACCAACTATTTACAAGAAATTTATATTCTACAGACAAAAAGGGTTTCAAGTCAACTCAACCCAGCCCATTTTGACCCGCACCAAAAGTTACCCATTTTGACGGAAACCCTTTTTCACTGGTAGCAGTGGGTGAGCAGTTTATAAAAACATGAGTAGTTTTTGGCATACGTCGATGTTTGCTTGCAGCTCATCATTGGCTTCTGGAGCAGGCATAGACCGTGCAGGTCTTTCACGTGTGCGAGTCTTCTTCACTCCATGAGCATTGCTTTTACCAGCTGCTCTTAATCTACGATCAATAATATTCACATTCAATTACAAGTTATAAACTTATTAATTGATTATTTATTTGTTTGTTTATTTTGGCTTGGTGGATGTTTATGCATTACCATCTAGCAGCTTCATCCCATAGTTTGGCATCCATCTCCTTGGTAGGTGGATATTTCGGAAGGCTTGACGGGTCACATGCATAAGGTTTTGTTGTAAAGAACTGCATTAACAATTAAAAATATTTTTTAAGGCTTACTAAAAATTTTTAAATCCATAATAAACGAAATAGATTTGCAATGCTTACTTCACTTTTCAAAGCAGTTGTTGCAGTTTGACGTTCTGCAGGATCAATTGCAAGAAGGGTATCGATCAGTGGCAACGATGATGGCGGGAAATTTTTAAATGTTTCTGCTATACAACGTTTATACGCTTGTCGGGGCTTAAATATTGTTGCGTGTGGCAATTTTGACTTTTTCCAATATTCTTCAGAAGGTGAACCACATAACCTGAAAATCTTGTGAAGCTGCTCTACCTGATTGCAAAAAAAGATCAATAAAAAGAACTCGCAAATTCATTTTTTGAAGAATTAACATCATAAGAAATAAACATACTTGACCCATTTAAGGAGTAAAAAAGTAATATTTTTAATCACAAGTGTGTGTAATTTTTAACGAATTCAGTAACTTAAACGTAACAAAACTGGATCGACTTTTTCGAGGGGTAAAAACTTTATAACTTACCTCTGTACGACCGGGCATGATAGGCTTTCCAGCTAATAACTCTGCTAAAATGCACCCTGCACTCCATAAGTCAATACCTACACCATAATCAGTCGCTCCAAGAAGCAGCTCCAGAGGCCTATACCATAATGTAACCACCCGGCTAGTCATTGGCTGCTTATGATTAGGATCAAAAATGGATCCTGAACCGAAATCAGCAATTTTCAAACTCCCATTGTTGTTAAGTAAAAGATTAGACCCTTTTATATCGCGATGCAAAACGTGACGGTTGTGACAATGTTCAAGCCCAGATAACAACTGCTGCATGTAACACTTGACCTAAAATATTCATAAACGGTTAAAAAAATAAAACAAATTAAAAACAAGAAAAATGTATTTTATATAATTTTGAGAAAAACATTATAAACTAACCTGAGGTTCTGTGAACTGGATTGTAGGACTAGCAGCAAGTCCAGCCAAATCATGATCCATGTATTCAAAAACAAGATACAAACTACAAGACATTTTCGACGTCACCAATCCTTCCAACTTTACAACATTCGGATGATCCAAACGACGTAATACCAAAATCTCTCGGGCCATGAATTTTACACTTTCAGGCTCCAAATTGTCAAAGCGAACCTTTTTCAGTGCTACTATTTTTCCTGTGATAGTGTCTTTAGCTTTGTACACATTACTGTATGTGCCTTGCCCGATCTGATTACAACATTACAATATATGTTAGCATCATCAATACAAACCGACTTTTGTGGTTTGTAACACTAAGAAGCTAAATATCATAAATCTAGGTTTTTAACAAAACCTAGCGGCATGATCAACCATAAATAAAGGGGGAAATGGAATTTAATAATCCCAACTTTGGAGGGTTGGAAGGGAAAGTCCCAACTTGAAAGTTGTAAGATAACAGTCCCAACTTGTCATGTATTTTATTTTGTTGGTCCCAAACTAACCTCAGTTAACTCGGTCTGTTAAATGCTGACGTGGACTGCCACATGGCGTCTGACGTGGCCAATCTGTCCCACTTGGCAAAAAAAATAGGCCCTCCCCTCTTTATCCACTTGCCTTTTTTAATTAAAAAAAAATTTAATTATAAAAAAACTTTTAATAATAATAAAGAAGAATTTTATATATATTTATATATATATATATATATATATTATACAGACATACAATATAATATATACACACACATATACACACCACCACCACCACAACCACCTTCCACCACTGTCATCTTCACCACCACCACCATCACCACCACAACCACCACAACCACCTGCCACCACCGTCATCTTCACCACCACCTTCAAATCGAACCCAATCACAAATCTGGTCATACCCACATGTTGCCAGCTTCAAATCGATCCATTCTGTGCAAAAACCCCCATCAAAAACATCCAAATCAAGCTCCAATTCGTTGGTTTTATGCTCGGTGGCCGAACACCCTTTTTAATCGATTACACCTCGAAAACGAACAGGTTAGTGTGATTATTTAGTATGGTTTTGTTCGGAATTCATTTTTCTATAATAGCCCTAACATTAATTTGATTAACAGGTTCAAATCGACACCCATCACAACCACATGTTTTAGTATGTTAGGGTTTCGGTTCTTGGTTTAGTCTTGGTGGGGAAGAAGCCCTAATTGTTTGCTTCGGGTTTAGAGTTTAGAGTTTCGCCGGAGAGGAGAACGACGACGGCGGTGAAGGGTGGTGGTGGTTTCCGGTGAAGGGTGGTGGTTTAGAGAGAGAGAAGGGGGGCGGGGGTGTTCTGTTACAGAAGAGGGTGGTGGTGGTGGATGACGGTGAAGATGACGGTGGTGGCAGGTGGTTGTGGTGGTGGTGGTGGTGGTGGTGGTGAACATGATGAAGATGATGGAGGAAGAAGGAAGGTGGTGGTAGGTGTTATTATTATAAAACAAGTGGGACCCACGTTTTTTGCCAACTTGACATATTGTGCCACGTGGATTGCCACGTTGGCACTTAACAGAAAAACTTAACTGAGGTTAGTTTGGGACCAACAAAATAAAATACATGACAAGTTGGGACTGTTATCTTACAACTTTCAAGTTGGGACTGTTCCCTTCCAACCCCCCAAAGTTGGGATTATTAAATTCCATTTCCCCTAAATAAAGGCCCTTTTGGTCATTTTATCTACTAAATCCTTAGATAACCGAAACGTGCCAAACATATATTATTATTTGATTATTATAAATTTTGTCAAAATTTGTGACACATTTTTTTTTCGTATGAAACTTATGTAGCAAATGGCCCCTTTTCTAATAGTGAAATAAACATCCACACACTCAAATTCTTGATACACATATCGGATCATGCTTACACAAATTATGATTTAAAAAAAAAGTAGTTCTATAAGTAAGATAAGTGTAAAAGAGAATTAAGAATACGTTCATTTACTTGCCTTATTAGTTTTCTCAAATGTATCAGCCCTGCGAGGAATCCAGCCGTTAATTGCCTCACCAGCAACAGCCGATAGCCAAGCAGGCCACCCAGCAGCAACCTGTTCACCAAGCAAGTTCTTGGTCGGATTACTCAGTCTAGGGTTCGGTTTCAACCAATTTCTAAACCACCCCATTTTGCCTCTTGTTTCCCCTTTCTGAACCACCCCATTTTGCCCCTCCTGTAATTTAAGTGCACTTTCAAGTTCTTTCACAACCTCAGCCATCTTTGGCCGATCTTCACGATTTTCATTCAAACATCGATAGGCAATGTTTGAAAATATTGCTAAAGAACTATGATCCAATGGTTGAATGGTCAGATCCTTAAAGATGATATCATTTAACTTCTTCACTTCATAGCTTTCGACCCACGTGGGAACTAAAATCTGCTCAACACGGCCATTGCTATAAGTACAACATAATGTCCCACATAAAACTTCAAATAAGACCACACCAAAAGAGTATACATCAGACTCTTTCGTTAGGGTGTGCGTCATTGCATATTCCGGATCACAGTACCCATAAGTACCTACTGCAGACGTAACAATAAGTGAGTCTTGCTCCTTTGCTGGGCCCATTATTGATAGTCCGAAGTCAGAGACTTTAGCCTTCCATTGCTCATCGAGAAGGATGTTGGCGCTTTTTATATCGCAATGGATAAGTCTTTGGTATGACTCCCTTGGATCATGAAGATAGCTTATCCCCTTTGCAACATCAAGGCATATCTTGATACGACGTGTCCACGTAAGATGAGGAGAGTTTAAATGGCGGTCAAGGCTTCCATTAGATGCATACTCGTAAACCAAGATCATCTCATGCCCCTTGCAACAAAATCCGAGAAGAGATATAAGATTTTCATGCTGGTAACGGGAAAGCGTCCTGATCTCTTTCAAGAACTCTGGTATTCCTTGTCCACACTTCGAACCCAAACGCTTAACAGCAACCATGCTTCGTCCCTTAAAGTGAGACAGTTCTCCTTTATAAACTCTCCCAAAACCACCACCTCCAATATAGTTGTTCTCATCGTCAAAGTTGTTGGTGGCTGATAGTATCTCTTCTAGTTGAATTTCAAGATCCTTATACTGCCACAAGGCTTTTTCCATATTTGTGGATAATTTAAGTGCACTTTCAAGTTCTTTCACAACCTCAGCCATCTTTGGCCGATCTTCACGATTTTCATTCAAACATCGATAGGCAATGTTTGAAAATCTTGCTAAAGAACTCTGATTCAATGGTTGAATGGTTGGATCCTTAAAGATGATATCATTTAACTTATTCACTTTATAGCTTTCAACCCACGTGGGAACTAAAATCTGCTCAACATGGCCATTGCTATAAGTACAACATAATGTCCCACATAAAACTTCAAATAAGACCACACCAAAAGAGTATACGTCAGACTCTTTCGTTAGGGTGTGCGTCATTGCATATTCCGGATCACAGTACCCATAAGTACCTACTGCAGACGTGACAATAAGTGAGTCTTGCTCCTTAGCTGGGCCCATTATTGATAGTCCGAAGTCAGAGACTTTAGCCCTCCATTGCTCATCGAGAAGGATGTTGGCGCTTTTTATATCGCAATGGATAAGTCTTTGGTGTGACTCCCTTGGATCATGAAGATAGCTTATCCCCTTTGCAACATCAAGGCATATACTGATACGTCGTGTCCATGTAAGATTAGGAGAGTTTAAATGGCGGTCAAGGCTTCCATTAGATGCATGCTCGTACACCAAGATCATCTCATGCCCCTTGCAACAAAATCCGAGAAGAGATATAAGATTTTCATGCTGGTAACGGGAAAGCGTCCTGATCTCTTTCAAGAACTCTGGTATTCCTTGTCCACGCCTCGGATCCAAACGCTTAACAGCAACCATGCTTCGTCCCTTAGAGTGAGACACTTCTCCTTTATAAACTCTCCCAAAACCTCCACCACCAATATAGTTGTTCTCATCGTCGAAGTTGTTGGTGGCTGATAGTATCTCTTCCAGTTGAATTTCAAGATCCTGATACTGCCGCAAGGCTTTTTCCATATTTATGGATAATATTGGAATCAGATAATAATTATAATATTCAAATCAATTAAGGATATTTCCAAGCAAGCAACTGCATGTGCACAGCTTGACAGGATATTTATAAAGAACCACACATAAGGTGTTCGTTTCTATATAGTTATAAAACTTGGAACTCGATCTGAATGGTCAACTCGGTCCGAAACGGTTCTGCAGGTTGTAAACGAGGAAGAGGAAGGATGTTGCAGGTGACAAAGAAAAGAAAGTTATAAGGATTTTCTTGAAGGAGAAGAAGAAAGGAAGCAGGTTCTAATGATGGTGGTAGCCGTTGACGCAAATTTATTTGGTTGCGATGAAGATGATAAAGTCAACGCAAATTTGTTTTGAAATGGTGTAGTATTTTCGTCAAGTCCATATGCAATTAATCAAACGAGTAGGTAGGATTTGAAGAGGTCAGAATATGATGATGGTGCTGCTACAACAATAATAATAATAATAATTGTTGTTGTGGTGACCCTATGGGCTATTTGGAGGGCTAGAAACGATAAGACTTTCAAAGGAGTTGAAGCTAAAGTTTCTGTAGTGGACGGTAATATTAAGTCTCTTTCGTTTTTGTGGTTGAAACACAGGTCCAAATTTAGTGATCTCCAATGGGAGGATTGGTGTAAGTATTCTTTGTACATGTTATAGTTACGGGTTGGCGGTCCTTTCTTTGAGGATGCGCCCCCGGTTGTTTTAATGAAAGTCAAGTTTCAAAAAAAATAATAATAATAATATAAATATAAGTTGAAGGGGTTAAAACTAATGTCGTAGTTTCGAGTACAGGTGGGCCGAGTGAGTCGTTTACACTTCGTTCCAGAGTTTCATTTAAGGGGGGAAGAGAAATGATTGGGAAGGAAGTGGAGAAAAAATGTGTTCCAGGGTTTTTTTGTAGGAAGGAATGAGAGGAATAATATAGAGGTTTTTAGGTGATTTCCAATCTTTCCAATTTGGAAAGAATTGGAGAGAAAGGAAGAGGAGGGAGATCCTTTCTCTTCCCCCTTAAGTCAATCTCTGGAACACAGCGTTAGTCAGTCAAGTAGCAGGGGACGAGATATTCATGTTGTTGAAGCGGGGAATATGGTGATTTCGATTCAGGTTTTGCGAAACGTTACGAATAATTTTAGTCAGGATAATATACTTGGGAAAGGTGGGTTCGGGACGGGTATTGTATGAGATTTTACAACCGGGTATGGGTATGGTATTAGCCATACCCGACCCGTTGCCATCCTTAACGATGATCCCGAGTTTGAGGATGAAGTACCAACTCCTGAAGCAGGATGGCCAATTGGGAGTGATCGCGCAAAAGAAAACAATGGCTTCAAAGGCATTGGGTTCAAAGGGGTGACGCAGGAGGTGGATCAAAAATTGAAATGATTCTTAGACGGTCCGGAGTGTGTGTGTGGGGGGGGGGGGGAGCTCTTCACGCCATTAACACCATTCCTTGTTGGCGTGGAAGTGGGGAAGCCCCTTGGGCGGGAGAACTCCCACTGGCGTGGGGCGGATGGTTGGATTGATGTGGAGCAAGTTAATTGGCCTCTTTTTTTTTAACTTTAACACACAAACAAATTAATATAATATTATTCCCTTCACCCTCCCCCCCCCCCCCCACACACACACACACTCCCCACGGGTCCCACAAGTGCCACACGGCGCTTCATGCCCTCTCCACCCCCCTTCCACTCCATATGGTCTTAGTAACTTCAACGAGTTTGACGAAATGCAAGCAGAGAGGTATCAAAAGCAAGATAAAAGAAAAGCAATAAGCCGCAACGAGGAAATTGAAGAGGGCAAGAGGTTGCAGTTGGATCGAGAACGACACCGATTGGAAATACAAAAACATGAGACGGAAGAGTTCGGAATCATGAATACCGACGTCGACAGCCTTCCGCTAAGAGACCATACAGTGGTGATAAAAACGTGAAATAAGATTGCGGCAAATGGCTCGGGCGCCGCACCCAATAAGTATTTTTATTTAAATTATGTTTTTTAAGTTCCTATTTTTTTTAATTGTGTACTTTTAATTTAATCTTAATGAAAACTTTTTTTGTTTAAATAGTTGAATAAAACAAATATAAATTTATAAAAAAATGGAAGGGGAACCATACCTATGGATATGGGGGAATTGATTAGGTGGAAGAGGAAGGTGATTTGAGGCTGAGTTATTAACACCATCTGGTGCTAATAGTATGCAAAAGATCAACAATAGCTTGAAAAAAAAATACATTGGAATTAATATAGTCAAATGCTGTTCAATAGTTATGTGTTTATACCTAAACAGAATTCAACACAAAAAGGCCAAAAAATAATTTAAAAACAAAAACAAAAGATGAACATTTACAGTACTCAAAGAGAAGCTTCTGAGTTCTCGCCATAGCGTAGAATAAGAATTGACCTCTGCATTCTACCTGTAAAAGGTGTATCCCGTCGTCTCATTGGTCAAGCAGCATTTGCAGCCTTTTGTATCGAGTGGTCTTTTTACCACACCACAAGTCTAGTGATTCTTTGAAGACGAATTATTATGTTTCTTTCTGCGCGAACGGCCTGTAGGTGCAGGCTCAGCCAATGGACCAGACCATGTCTGGATAGGTTGTTTGGCGTATGAAAAATTGGAACTAAACGGGACATCAGGTGGGTCAAAAGTTGGATCCATGTGATGTGAAGAACCCAACGGGTAACCCAGTGCTCCATCCTGGTGAGGTGGAGGAAATTTCTCACTTTTGCTTTTTGCATTTGCGTGTGTGATCAACCGCCGTCTCTGCAAAGTGTAACAGATATGTCTTGTATGAATAAGAGAGTTGAGATGTAAAGATACGTCTTTTAATAACAGTAGAGGTGGCAAATTTGACCCATTTTACTGATAACGTTTCATTACTAATAGATCAAACAGGTAAATATAAAGTTGGAATATTGGATTTAAATACTCCCAACTTTCAAAGTTTGGCCAGCAATACTCCCAACAACAAAAATGTTTATCAGCACTCCCAACTTTTAAGGTATTTTCCACTGGCACTCCCAAACAAACCCAGTTAGTTTGTTCAGTTAGTTTGCCGACGTGGCATGCTGACGTGGCCATTATTGCTGACGTGGCATGCTGATGTGGATGACGCATCATCTTCCACAACATGCCACGTCAACAATAATGGCCACGTCAGCATGCCACGTCAGCAATAATGGCCATGTCAGCATGCCATGTCAGCAAACTAACTGAACAAACTAACTGGGTTAGTTTGGGAGTGCCAGTGGAAAATACCTTAAAAGTTGGGAGTGTTGATAAACATTTTCGTAGTTGGGAGTATTGTTGGCCAAACTCTAAAAGTTGGGAGTATTTAAATCCAATATTCCTATAAAGTTAGTAAATAACAAACGGGTCAAATGAGTTAAAAGTCTGGCAGTTTTAACGCATAAAGCCTCCTAAATTCATTTATTATATTTAATGGAAATTATATGATATTTGTAATCATATTTACCGCACCAACCATTTACAAGAAATTTAGATGCTAAGGACAAAAAGGGTTTCGAGTCAACTCCACCCGGCCCGTTTTGACCCGCACCAAAAGTTACCCATTTTGACCGAAACCCTTTTTCACCGGTGGCTGTGGGTGTAACAGTGGTACAGACAAGCGAAGATAGTAACACGAAATAAAAGTTTATAAACAAACGAGTAATTGTTTGGCATACATCGATGTTTACTTGCAGCTCGGCATTAGCTTCTGGAGCAGGCATAGCGCGTGCAGGTCTTTCACGTGTGCGAGTCTTCTTCACTCCATCAGCATTGCTTTTACCAGCCGCTCTTAATCTAACAATAATATTCACATTTAATTACAAGTTAAATCAACTTATTAACTGAGTATTTATTTGTTTGTTTATTTTGGCTTGGTGAATGTTTTTGCATTACCTTCTAGCTTCTTCATCGCGTAGTTTGGCATCCATCTCCTTGGTAGGTGGATATTTTGGAAGGCTTGACGGGTCACATGCGTAAGGTTTTGTCATAAAGAACTGCATAACAATTAACAATGATATATATTTTACACTTATTCAAAATAATTTAATATATAATAACTTTAATAAGTCTGCAATGCTTACTTCACTATTCAAAGCAGCTGTTGCAGTTTGACGTTCTGCAGGATCAATTGCAAGAAGGGTATCGATTAGTGGCAAAGATGATGGCGGGAAGTTTTTAAATGTTTCTGCTATACAACGTTTATACGCTTGTTGGGGCTTAAATATGGTTGCGTGTGGCAATTTCGACTTTTTCCAATATTCTTCAGAAGGCGAACCACATAACTTGAAAATCTTGTGAAGCTGCTCTACCTGATTGCAAAAAAGATTTTAACGATACTTGACCCGTTTAAGGAGTAAAAAAGTAATATTTTTAATCACAAGTGTGTATTTTTAACGAATTCAGTAACTTTAACGTAACAAAACTGGATCGAGGGACTTTTACGAGGGGTAAAAACTTTATAAATTACCTCTGTACGACCAGGCATGATAGGCTTTCCAGCTAATAACTCTGCTAAAATGCACCCTGCACTCCATAAGTCAATTCCTACACCATAATCAGTCGCTCCGAGAAGCAGCTCAGGAGGCCTATACCATAATGTAACCACCCGGCTAGTCATTGGCTGCTTATGATTAGGATCAAAAAAGGATGCTAAACCGAAATCAGCAATTTTCAAACTCCCATCATTGTCAAGTAAAAGATTGGACCCTTTTATATCGCGATGTAAAACGTGACGGTTGTGACAATGTTCAAGCCCAGATAACAGCTGATGCATGTAACACTTGACCTAAAATATTCATAAATGTTTAACACACAGAAAAACGGTCTACGAATAGTTTTTTGAGATATATATTATGAACTAACCTGAGGTTCTGTGAACTTGATTGTAGGACTAGCAGCAAGTCCGGCCAAATCATGCTCCATGTATTCAAAAACAAGATATAAACTACAAGACATTCTTGACGTAACCAATCCTTCCAACTTTACAACATTCGGATGATCTAAACGGCGTAATATCAAAATCTCTCTGGCCATGAATTTTACGCTTTCGGGCTCCAAATTGTCAAACCGGACTTTTTTCAATGCAACTATTTTGCCTGTCATAGTGTCTTTAGCTTTGTACACGTTACTGTATGTGCCTTGCCCAATCTAATCACGTCATTAATATATAGCGTGATCAGTATATATTGACTTTTGCGGTGTGTAACAGTAAGATGCTAAATATTAAAAAAAAAAAAAAAAAAAAAAAACACCTACAAACTCGACACGATCGACCATAAATATAAAAGCCTCGTTGGTCATATAATCTATTGTATCCTTGGATAATCGAAACGTGCCAAACATCTATTATTACTAGATTATTACAACTTCAAACAACAAAAGAACATTCACATATACAAATTATGATATCTAACATTGTTCTAACAATATATAAGTGTAAAAAAGAATTAAAAACAGATCATTTTACTTGCCTTATCAATTTTCTCAAACGTATCAGCCCTGCGAGGAATCCACCCATTGATCGCCTCACCAGCAACAGCCGATAGCCAGGCAGGCCATCCAGCAGCCACCTGTTCACCATGCAAGTTCTTGGTAGGATTACTCAATCTCGGGTTCGGTTTCGACCGCCTTCTCTCACCTTTCTGCCGCACATTGCCATCTTTTTCCCTTTTTCGAACCACCCGATTCTGTGCCTCCTGACCACCATCGTTACCACCGTCAGTTTTTGCATTTGCAGTCGAATCTTTCTCTGCCCTCCCAGATTTAACATCCGGATCCCTGTTTCTCTCTTGCTTCTTATCCGCTACAATTTCAATACTCGGTGGCCCGGAAGACGAATTCTCCTTTCCAAACACACACCCCATTTATCCCAAACTTTAAGAACCCTAACCCTCATTTCTCATGACATTCTTAGCTACCAATTAGCACACCTTCACACACACACACACACTCACCCTGAAACACAAACCAATCAAAATTCACAAATCCAGTCCATAAATCCAACAACTTTATTAACCAACAACACCTGATTAACAATGGGTATTTAATAAAGATTAACAAAGATTAATTAACATTGATAAAGATTACTAAAAAACCTAACTTTATTAACCAACAACACCTAATTATCAATGGGTATCTAATAAAGATTAACAAAGATTATTAAGATTGATAAAGATGACTAAAAAACCTAACTTTATTAACCAACAACACCTAATTAACAATGGGTATCTAATAAAGATTAACAAAGATTAATAAAGATTGATAAAGATTACAAAAAAACCTAACTTTTTTCCACCCAACAAACCAGGAGCAGTAAATTAGCAGTAAATCACTAACCATATTGGTCAAACATGAACAAAGACAAAAGGGTATGATGGGAACAGCAAGAAACAAAGGAAAAAGGTTAACTTTATGGATTTAAAACATGTTCGATTAAAGATCTAATTAGGGTTAAAACTTAAAAGATAGTTGTAACTTACAGAGATTTGTGGAGACTGGAAACAGAACAGAGAATTGAGTTGATCTGAGCTGTTGATTGTGTTCCAGCTAACCACTAACAGTCAAATCACTCAAAATCAGTATATGTGATTACAAAGGTTTTTGTTGTAAAGTTTCACCAACTCTGTAAATAAAACTATACCTAAACCCTTGCCTTTATTAGTTGGTCACTATTTTACCAATATTATTATGTTGATTGAGAATTATAGTTATTAGTATTGGTATTTGTTTGACCTATGAATAAATGTTAATATAATTTTTATTACTGTATTAAATATTAATTATTGACCATTAGAAAATTGTTAGTTCCAAAATTCATTTTATATAAAAATATAAAAGTAACAACTGAAAGTTTTGATTAGATACGTGTTAAACATGTGAAGTTATTTAACTGGGATTATCTAACACAGTTAATGAAAAGGATAAGACTTTTAATAGATTATTGAAAAAAGACAGAGAATGAATTTTTTTAAAGGAACCGATCCATAATTTTAGTTAAAATTAAGGTCAAATATTATACTTTAGTCAAAATAAAATTTAAAGTGCAATGTTATATTATGTAAAATAAAAGGTTATATATTATTGCATAGATCTAAAATAGGAATTGGCCTATAATTCATACATTATTGCTGCTTATTTTGCATTTAAGCAAACCATTAATATAATTTTATAAATTATTAAAGTATTTTGTTGATGTTTAATGTTTTAACATATCAAATAAATATATATTTAGAAGAAAATATTGAAAATGGTACGGTATACAACTATTTTTAAAGTATAATATTGTTGAAATGAGCAAGCAGAGGGTGGCTTTAATGTGGCCTAACTCTAAGCAATGGCTTTATAGCCCCTACTAAGAAAGCCTCAAAATTTGAAAAGAAAAAATAACTATCTTTCCAAGCAAAAATATTTATGATGATTCATTTACTTCTATGGATTGTTGGTGATATGTGTTGATGTATTTGGGTATTTGCTTTTACTTAAAAAATATGAAATGAACTAGGGGTATTCAGAATTTGACTCGGATTCGAAAAATTTGAAATTCGATTTAGTTCGATTCAATTACCAAGAATTCGATTAGATTATTAAGAATTCGAATTCGATTCAAGCTGGCCCTCTTTCCCAACAGTGCTTCCGTGATGGACTCCGTCCACCCATCTTGACATGTTACAAAACCGATCCAATCCAACCCATATAGATGACATGATATGTAAGATCATATTTAGAATCCAAACACTTTGGTTGAAAGAAAACCATGATATGAAACAAGTGGACCAACAAACCCATCTTTACAAATGCTAAAAAAAAAAAAAATCACCAGCCCATAGCCCATCTACACATTGTACTAGGACCTGTTTCGGGTCGGCCCACAGTTGAAAACATGGATCGGCCCACACTGACCCACCTGGACCCAAAAATCACAATCACAGTCAAACAAAACCATAGGAGTGCTGAGTCTGCTGACATTACTTTTTTCTATTTTTTTTTTTTTTTTTTACTTTTTTTATTTTTTTATAATACAAGAAAAATAAATGTTGTCAGAAATAACACAGATTTGGCAGCAACAGGGCCATCTAACACCACAAAATCCTGCTACATAAGTCATAACATACATTCATAAGTAACTATGAACCAACTAAAGAAAGCAAAAGGAGTGTTCAATAAAACATGCAGAATATGTACTGCAAAGTGGCACCCTGCACAAAATAAATGAAAAATAGTTAAAGGATATAACATAACAAAATTGCAAAACTTTTGATAGATTTTCTTATCATGGTAATACATTAGCTATTAATGCAAAACCTTTTTTTTCTAAAAGTAGACAATAAAGTTGATATTATTTAATGTGTGATAGATTTTATCATCATATTAAATGATGGAGACAGATTTGAGGTGATCAATCTCCTAAATGATAGACCTATTGAGTGGGTTAGGCTCCAAAGAGTTTAGATGAAGAAGTCTAGAACTTTGCAACAATTTTCTCATTGATCTCTTGAATGTAAAAACTACAGCATATAAATGGAAAACAAATGTAAACATGGGTCCAGTGTTGTAAAAATCGGCCTAGGCGAGTCGAGGGTTCATATCGGAAATCGGAATAAGGGGCTAGTCGGAGATCTAGGCGTTTTGGCCATTAGGCGGGCCTAGGCGGTGGTTTTTCTTTTTTTTTTTATTTTTTTTTTTAATTTCTAAGTATTTCTTAGTGTTATGTGTATATATCTAAGTATTTCTAAGTATTTTGTGTATATATCTTAACATATTTTCAAAAAAAAAAACACCTAAATTTGTGTGTGTGTGTGTATAAAAATACCAAAACGCCTAATTCCACCTAGTCCAGACTAGTCCCTTGGCTAGAGTTCACTGCCCGCCTAGCGCCTTCTGCAACATTGCATGGGTCCCAAAATAATGCAAGCGATGGACATGTAAAAGAAAATGCAACGGTGGAATATATCTAATCTTCTAACATATGCATGCTTTTATTATGTGGGTTGAGAGACTAATTAACGTGTTGAACTTGTCTTCATCATGGGTCATGGGTCGTATCATTAATATACTAGCTATTAATGCAAAACTTTTTTTTAAAGTAGACAATAAACTTGACCCGTTTTGGCCCGTTAACTATAGCCCACTTTACCACCTCTAGTTTTTTGTACGGTGTTAAATATCGTAAATTTACATGGCTGAGTTATAAATTATAATCAAATCTTATATCATTTTTAGTTAACTAAAATATTGACAGAACAGAGTAATAAGTAAGAACACGGAGTAAACAAATTAATCATACCTAGGTATCAGGCGACATGTCATTATCATCCTCGTCGTCATCTTCTCGAGGCTTTATAGGCCCCTTAAGTGAGCCTTTATTCTCACCAAGAAGCTCACGGGTTGCTTTTTCAAGAAACTCCTGCGCAGCAGTCTTTACAGAAGTTTTATTAGACGACAGATATTTCCTTCTCTTGCTAGCATTTCCCTCGGAACGCGCACGGTTTACCCCCTCACGCCTACTGATGTCCCTCATATTCTTCCTTTGATCTGCGAAATCACGCAATTTGTAACCCGATTTAGCTATATTAAACATAAACAAACATAAAACGGGTAATTTAATGTGGTTGAATGTTAGGAATCACTAACCAGGGGTAAGATCAGGCAATGAATGCTCAATGAAACGGGTTGCTGCCTGGTAATTTAATGTGGTTGACGGTCGCAGGGGTTCTGCATTTAGTCAGTGGAAATATTAGATATAAAATATTCTTCCCTGTTCAATAATTCTGCAAGCATTTGCAAGTAACTAGGACGCTCCAATGTCCAAGGCCTTTTAGGTCCTAAAAGCCGAGGCTAGAGCTTCACATACACAAAGCATCACTATATGCACAACCAAAGCTTTACGTACAACAGGATATTGTGTCTATCTCATTTGTTTTACATATCAGTCTTTTTATCAAGTAAAGCACTCATAAATTTGTTCATCCCTTCGGTTGTTTTTACATATCAGCCTCCTACAAAACCTATATTTGACAAACTTTGACTCAGATGTGCATGAAGCCCCACCTCAAGGCCCTGAGGCGTTTTCTAGATCGCTAGCGCAAATAAGCTTCAAACTACTTATTAAGAAATCTCAAAACACCCGTAAAAGTGATTATTACAAAAATCTCAGGAAGCTAATTATGATTCTCATTATTCATAGACTCATAGCCACTAAAATCATTTTCGAAACGCAGATCCGAACACACTGGAAAGTTATTATTACAATTTCAGATACTATCTCAGGCAACTTAATAATTAATATGATTCTCATTATTCAAAGTCACTTATAACACACATTCAAACACTCCCCAAAGCGACTATTACCGTTTCAAATACCGTCTTAGGCAGCTTATTATGATTCTCAACAGTCGTCATTCAATGTCAAGTCAATCACTTCAAAGACGCACATCACAACACCCCCAAAGACGGCAAGATGGCAAAAACGTTGGATTTTTGATATTACAGCACTATAATCCCAAAAGTCTTATCCTTCTATATCGCGTGGGTGCAAACTTGACACTCAAGTAAAGTAATCGGGAAGAAAACTTACCTTTACTCAAACTAGTGCACTTATCCAGCTTCTCCTGGTACAACTTCAATCTCTCCTACATTAACAAGAACTCAAAAATTAACCAAAAGTTTATAATCAAAGGGATATTCCACAGCAATGTGACAAATAAAACTCCTAACTTTCCCTTTCGTTATTAAAGACAATCTCACTCTTAAGGGAAAAGTAACCCAGTATCACCCTAACTTCATTTATGTTGTTTCAATACAATTTACAACATTTTGATTGAGATAAAAACTGGGTATTAAAAAGCGCGCCTGAGGTGCGCCTAGGCGCGAGGCACAACAAGGCGCCAGGAATTACGCCTCAGGGATCTGTGCCTGGGCATTTTCCAGGAAGCGCAGAAAAAAGCGCATTTTTTTGAATTATTTTTGGTTTTTTTGGCCTGAGGCGCGCGCCTCTTGTACCCGGTACCCCATGAGTTTTATGCAGAAACATGTTGTACCTTTGGTTTTTTGGCTTGTACATATGCTAAAATCATATAAAAACCTTATTTATAGCTCTATTTTGGGTAAAGGAAGCTAAAAACCTATGAGATATATAAAAAAAATTATACAATTAGTGTGCGCTTCGGGTACGAAAAGTCAACCGCTTTTGCGCTTCGCGCGTTGTGCTTAGACCTCGTGGCTTTTGTGCGCCTAGCGCTTTTTTAAAACTAAGGATAAAAATCAGTCAATTGGAAGACAGTTTATTTCCATGATAGTGGTGGCTGATAAAGAATCCATACCAATAATGCGACAAATAACACTCTTAAATTTCACTTTCATTGCTAAGGGCAATCTTACTCTTGAGGGAAAAGTAACTCCAACTCTCCCTAGCTTTCGTTTATGATGTTTCAAACAATTTCCAACATCCTGATTTACAATATAGGGTTGGCCGACAATAATCTGTACCGGAAATGTGACAAATAACACTCCTAACTTTCACTTTTGTTGCCAAAGACAATCTCATTCTAAAGGAAAAGTAACCCCGTATCACCCTAACTTTCACTTACGTCGTTAAAAGACACTTTACAACATTCTAATTGAGACTTAAAAAAAAAAGTCAATTGAAAAACTAGTGTCGGCTGATAACAATTCATACCGACAATGTGACAAATAACACTCCTAACTTTCCCTTATGTTGCTAACAACAATCTCCCTCTAACAGAGAAGTAACATTGTATGCCCTAACTTCCGTTTACGTCGATTCACACTTGAAAAAAATTTAAAAACATTCTGATCAAAATAAAAATCACTCAAATGTTAGACTTACTTTTCTCTTACACCAAGACTGCCATTAACAACAAAAGTGAAAGTTATCAACCAACAAGTCATCCTTTTAACCAAACAATCACAAAAAAAAAAAAAAAAAAACCAATCAAGTACCCAACAATCCCACTACCTAACCACAAACCCCAAAACAAAAAATCAAAACTTTACTAAAAAAAATAAAAACTTGAACCAAAAGGAAAGAAAGCATACAAGTTCTGATCTGACAGGATGGTCATCTGGGTCAACACCATTACACCTCAGCTTCACTTCAAAACAACCAAACAACCAAATAAACAAACAATCAATCAAACAAAAGCAAACCCACTACCAAAACATATTCAATTAACAAAAAAACATAACAAACAGTACATGCAAAGAGTGTAGTGGTGGCTTTAGCAAGCAAGAGTAAAGATTGAGCACGTTGAAGAGGGTCAAGTTCAGAGAGAGTATCAGGGTCACAAAGGGGCAAGAAATCAGTGAACTGTGTCCTGAACTCTTTGAAGTTGGTTGAGGTTCTTGTTACTGACTCCATTACTGATTCTGGTACTATGTTTCCATCCATGTTTGTTGTGTAGAAGAATAAGTGTGGCCGCTGAGTTGAGGAGGGTGTGGAGTTAGGGGTTTTGTTTTTGTGTTGATAGGGATAAAACTGTTGGACATATGGTATGTCCGATGTAATTAAAAGTCGAGATCAACGTAACCCGACCCGGTACGATCCGAAGAGTTACACGTTGGTACACGAATCAGATAAGTTCACGCGTTGGTGAATTATTATTTATGAAATAATAATTGTTTTAGTCTTGAGGGACTTAATATTAATAAGATTAATATTAAGGAGTATTAAGATATTTAGCAAGGGGGCTTAATGTAAGTTGTTGTCTTATAAAAGGAGGGTTAAGGAGTAAACCCTAATGACACCTTTTATCAAAACCAACTCCTTGTTCCCCAAGTTATAGATTTCGGCCACCCTAGGGCCGCCGCCCCCTTGTCCGCCGCAAACCACCATCACCGCCTACCTTCCTCTTGCAAGTGTTGCTTCCGGTTGGTTCGTGCACGGTGTGAACTTCCTACTAGCGAGGATTCGTTGTAACCCGCGTGTTACAATTCCGGTGTAGTCGTCAAAGGTTGATTACTAAACCCCCTATGGTTGTTTTATTATTTATTTGTTTATACGCGTTTAACTGAGATCCTGACTGGGAATATTTAATTAATCGGATTAATAAAATTAAATATATATTTATACATATAAATCGGCTATATATATATTGTATATATAATCCGTTTTTCGTTAAATATATAAACCGCTTCCGCTCCGTATACGATACCATGATTCCCAACAGTGGTATCAGAGCCACGGTTACGCGCGTATAGATGGTAAAAGTTATAATTTTGATCTATGTTTTATTTGTCAAAATTTATTTTTTTTTTATTTTGACAAAAGATCAAAAGCTTTTAGTTGTTCATGTTTGTGATGTGAATCGAGCCCTAGGTTTTTGACCCTTGTCATGGTTGTGTTTGTGATTGGTTTTATTTTATCTTTATTTTATTGATTTGTATTTTTATTACGGATATTGGATCCGGTGTAATAGATAGGGTTAGAATAGATTTGTTTTATTTTGTATTTCAAATTTATTTGTAATCCTTCAAGTACAAGATCAAGATGAAGATAAAAGGACGAACAGGTTCCATGAAGATAGAGATCTCGGGTCAAGTGGGAGTTATCAAATAGTTTTGAAACCCTTTTAGACTAGTTCGTTTCGTTTCTGGCTAAAACGAAACGGGCGACCTGTTAGGGGCTCGATTCGGTTATTTTATTTTATGTTTTGTGGTTGTGTTTTATTTATTGTAAATAATCGAGATAACCCAAAATAAATAAAATTTTTCACAATCATGACAACGGTTTTGTTAAAACAAGTTTTATAAAAACCGAAAAGCATATTTAATAAAAGGAGTTTTATTAATATTAAAACAAGGCCGTTCGCGATAATACGACCAATGTAGTTTAAATAGGGTATTTAAAACTATACCGTGTCGAGTGTTGAAAGGAGTTTCAATTATCACGAATAATATAAAATTGGATTTTATAAACTATTGTGTGACTCACATCATGCTAACGAGTCATTCAATATATTTATGGTAAATATTAAAATTAAATCCCAATTTTAAATTGATGTTTCATGCCACCCTTAACACGTTAACACTTCTTCTAAATCGAACCCAGAAGTTAGTGCCGAACCCTGCTCTGGGGGTTGATCATGTAAGAAGGTAATCACCGCGTTTCCTGTGTAACATAGGCCGGTATTACAGCTAACAGTAAAGGACCAAACATCGCTTGTTTATCAAGTGGGCATAGTTGGGGTTAAACATACATCGCTCCTAGCGATAACCCCAAAATGGAGAGTTGTGTAGTGGACACAATTAACAATCGTTGTTTACCTACCTAATCATACGAGTGAACAGTGCTTAGCCAGTTCACTATGTATCGATGAATCGGGGTCTCATCCTATTTAATTTTGTTTTGGGTCATAATACAATTAGGATATTTAAAACATGAAATACTAATAAATTAATTTTGAACTTTGTAGATGTCAAACGAAAACAATTCCGCCTCCCAATTCTCTCTCAAGTCCATCTTAGAGAAGGACAAACTGAACCACTCCAACTTCATGGACTGGCACCGCAACTTGAAAATCGTTCTCAAGGCGGAGAACAAACTGTATGTTCTTGAAACGCCAATCCCTGATGAACCCATCAACCAACAAACTAATGCTTACAGAAACTATGCTAAGCATTTTGATGACTCTTTGAAAGTCTCATGTTTGATGTTGGCATCCATGATCCCTGAACTTCAAAGGACCATGGAGGACATGGAAGCGTACGACATGAACCGGCATCTGGTGGAAATGTTCCAACAAAATGCTCGTCATGAGAGGTTTGATGTGATGCGGTCACTTATAACCACTCGTATGCAAGAGGGTACATCAGTTAGCACTCATGTGCTAAAGATGAAGGCTTATGTTGATCACCTAGCTCGTCTGGAATCTCCCTTGAGTGATGAGCTGGCTGGGGATATTATCCTCAACTCATTGCCCAAGTCATATGATCAGTTCACTATGAACTACAATATGAATGGGATGGAGAAGACACTTGCAGAGTTGCATCAGATGCTCAAAACTGCTGAGGTAAACATACCTAGCAAGACTGCACCAGTGCTAATGATCAGGGAGGGTCAAGTTAAGAAACCTAACACCAAGAAGAAAGGCAATCAGGGCAAAGGGAAGGGAAAGGGCAAAGCTGTTGCCAACAAGAAACCTCTGAAAGATGCCAAATGTTTTCATTGTGATGAAACTGGGCACTGGAAGAGGAACTGTGCTAAGTATTTAGCTGAACTGAAGCAAGCCAAAGCTTCTGGAGGAGAGTCCTCAGGTATATATGTTATTGAAATCTTTGCTTTTTCTAGCAAAACATGGGTGTTTGACACAGGATGTGGTTTCCACATTTGTAATGTTTTGCAGGGACTAAGAAAGGTTAGAAAGCTGAAACAGGGCGACTTGGAGGTCCATGTTGGCAATGGACAAAGAGTTGCTGTGAAGGCAATAGGAGAATATGTTCTTTTACTTCCTTCTGGTTTAGAACTTGTTTTGAACAATGTTTATTACATTCCTAGTGTGACTAGAAATATTGTTTCATTTTATGCTTTGCGTGGACAAGGTTTTAATTATCGTTTTAATGGTGAATTTATTTCTGCTTATTTTAACGATGTATTTTACTTTGATGCAAAACCCAACAATGGGATCTATGAGATAGAAATCCAAAACGATAACATATTATGCAATATCTCCCATAAACGTAATAAGTTGGACTTTAATGATACGTATATGTGGCATTGTAGACTTGGTCACATAAGTGAGAATCGTGTTAAACAACTCAAAAACGCAGGAATCTTAGATTCCAAGGGTTCAGAGTCGTTTGGAAAATGCGAATCATGCTTGAGTGGGAAGTTAACAAAAGCACCTTTTTCAAATGTTGGAGAAAGAGCTAATGATCTGTTAGGACTTGTACATACAGATGTATGTGGTCCATTCAGAACAATGTCAAGACATGGAGAAAGATACTTTGTTACATTTACTGATGATTTCAGTAGATATGGTTATGTTTATCTTATGAAGCATAAACATGAAACTCTTGAAAAGTTCAAGGAGTACCAAAACGAAGTAGAAAATCAGCTAAATAGAACTATTAAAATGCTTCGATCAGATCGAGGTGGTGAATATCTTAGTCAGGAATTCATCGACCATCTAAAGGACTGTGGAATAGTTTCACAGCTCACTCCACCTGGAACGCCACAACATAATGGTGTGTCTGAGCGGAGAAATCGAACTCTATTAGATATGATTCGATCGATGATGTGTCGAACAAACCTTCCAAAATCCTTTTGGAGTTATGCTTTGGAAACTGCCGCAAGACTTGTGAATATAGCTCCAACAAAGAAGGTTGACAAAACGCCTTATGAGATATGGCATGGAAAGAAACCTCATGTATCCTACCTTAAAGTCTGGGGATGTAATGCTTATGTCACTCTAGAATCTTCGGATAAACTAGATCCCAGAGGCGAAAAAGTGGTTTTCGTCGGATACGCTAAGAAGATTGGTTACCTGTTCTACCACCCCACAGAAAATAGGATTTTCACTAAACGTAGAGGCACTTTCTTGGAGGAAGAGCTTCTGGCGCGAGGGATTGGAGACAACCATGTGGATCTTGAAGAAATTCGAGAAACACAAGTGACTGAACCAGTTGTTCAGACAGAACCAGAAGTAACTGATCCAGTTGTTGAAGTTGAGCCTGAGAGGACTCAAGAAACAACAGAAACACCAAGTGTTCGAAGAAGTATTAGGGATCGTCGTGCACCTGTAAGGTATGACGATATCTTCATGATTGATGAAGCTGAGCCTGCTACTTACAAAGCTGCAATCTTGGATTCGGAATCCAAGAAATGGCAAGAAGCCATGAATGCAGAGATGCAATCCATGTATGATAACCAAGTCTGGGATTTGGTTGATCTTCCTGCCGAATGTCGGACTGTAGGAAACAAATGGATCTTCAAGAAGAAGACTGACATGGATGGGAATGTGCAAACCTACAAAGCAAGGCTTGTAGCGAAAGGTTTTACTCAGACTCAAGGAATTGATTATGAGGAAACTTTCTCGCCAGTAGCCATGCTTAAGTCTATTAGAATTCTACTTGCCATTGCTGCATATTATGACTATGAGATATGGCAAATGGATGTCAAAACCGCGTTCCTTAATGGACACTTACTGGAAGATGTCTATATGGTTCAACCTGAAGGTTTTGTCGATCCAAAGAATCCTAATAAGGTGTGCAAACTGAATAAATCCATCTATGGATTAAAGCAAGCATCTCGCAGCTGGAATCTCCGTTTTGATCAGAAAATCAAAGAGTTTGGTTTTATCAAGAACGAAGATGAACCGTGTGTTTACAAGAAATCTAGTGGGAGCTATATCACTTTTCTTATACTATATGTAGATGACATACTAATCATTGGAAACAATATCCCTATGCTTAAAGATGTTAAGACCTGGTTGGGTAAATGTTTCGCAATGAAAGATCTTGGTGAAGCCGCTTATATTCTGGGAATAAAGATCTATAGAGATAGATCAAAGCGGTTATTGGGTTTGAGTCAAAGTACATATATTGATAAGGTCATTCGACGCTTTTCAATGCAAGACTCAAAAAGGGGGCTCATGCCCATGGCACATGGAACCATTCTTAGTAGCAAACAGTGTGCAAACACTGAAGAAGAAAAGAAGAAAATGGAAAGAGTTCCATATGCTTCTGCTATTGGTTCCATCATGTATGCCATGTTGTGTACTAGACCTGATGTCTCATATGCTCTTAGCATGACGAGTAGATATCAACAGAATCCGGGAGAGAGTCACTGGGCTGCAGTGAAGAACATTCTTAAGTACTTGAGAAGGACTAAGGATATGTTCTTAATATATGGAGGACTGGATGAGGAGCTGTCAGTTAAGTGTTACACTGATGCAAGCTTCCAGACTGATCGTGATGATTCAAAATCACAGACGGGATATGTTTTCATTCTGAATGGTGGGGCTATTAATTGGAAGAGTTTTAAGCAAAGTGTGGTTGCTCAATCCACCTGTGAATCAGAGTACAATGCTGCATCGGATGCTGCAAAGGAGGCTGCCTGGATGAAGAAGTTCATTACTGATCTCGATGTTGTGCCTAGCATAAAGAAACCAATCGAGATATTATGTGACAACACTGGTGCCATTGCTCTTGCAAAGGAACCAAGGTTACATAAAACCACAAGGCATATACTCAGAAAATTCCACTATATTAGAGAGATAGTAGAACGTGGAGACATCGTGATAAACAAAGTTCATACAGATCTAAATCTAGCTGACCCCTTTACTAAGCCTTTACCTCAAGCTAAACATGAGGAGCATGCTGGAAAGATAGGGCTTAGAGTTGCTAGACAGTGGGCATGATCTGTAGTTAGTATTGGTGTTTTATTTTGAACTATGACAGTTATATTGAATATTTATTTGATTTAATGGGTTAAATGCAAATTTAAATATTTATTAACTGTGTTCATTATTTGTATGTTTAAATCCTTGAATAAGAGTATTCTAAAATGTCCGTAGTCGATCAAATTACATGGGAATGAATTTGAATGTAAGACTATTGTGAATTGAGATGGTTGTATTCATGAAATGAATAGCTCAAGGGTTTGAGAATCATAATTCACAGATATTATTAGGGAATAATATTGGATGTAACTCGCTTCAAAACGATCTCCATGGATCTATGTCATGAGATGTTTTGATATTGATATGTTCAATCTGTCCTTTTTCCTAAGGCACATATTAAACTACATTGATTAAGGACTATCTTTGATGTTATCTTACACTATCCTGAAACATGGGTATGAATAAGGGTAGCGTTGGGAGAAATCTGAGATTAAGTGGGAGTTGTATGACGCTGATGGAATTCTGTACTTCTATATGATTAGAAGTCTAGACATTCTGGCGCCCTCGTAAAACTCAAACTGGTATAAACGCGTGGCCACGCTCGGACTAATGTAGTTCGTTAGACCATTTTGAATTAGAGACGAGAATAGAGAATAGTTGATCACTATATAAGAATGAATGATCCATGTCTCATGATCAACGGATGTCTATACAGAAGGGACTTATTGATATAATTATCAGGGCTATAGTATTTGGTTGAGTAAAGCGTTACTTGAACTCAAAGAACTAGTTGACGACTGTAAAGTGTCATACTGGTTTGGGTGCAATGCGATGCAGCTAGGCGTCCAACTCTGCGCACGTTGACTCATTTAATTAAAATCGTCCAAGTGGGAGATTGTTGGACATATGGTATGTCCGATGTAATTAAAAGTCGAGATCAACGTAACCCGACCCGGTACGATCCGAAGAGTTACACGTTGGTACACGAATCAGATAAGTTCACGCGTTGGTGAATTATTATTTATGAAATAATAATTGTTTTAGTCTTGAGGGACTTAATATTAATAAGATTAATATTAAGGAGTATTAAGATATTTAGCAAGGGGGCTTAATGTAAGTTGTTGTCTTATAAAAGGAGGGTTAAGGAGTAAACCCTAATGACACCTTTTATCAAAACAACTAATCCCTTGCCTCCTCTCTAAGAAACCTGCGGCCGCCGCCTTCTTTCTTTTGGTCCGGCTATCAATCACCACAAACCACCACCTTCGTTCTTGCAAGTGTTGCTTCCGGTTGGTTCGTGCACGGTGTGAACTTCCTACTAGCGAGGATTCGTTGTAACCCGCGTGTTACAATTCCGGTGTAGTCGTCAAAGGTTGATTACTAAACCCCCTATGGTTGTTTTATTATTTATTTGTTTATACGCGTTTAACTGAGATCCTGACTGGGAATATTTAATTAATCGGATTAATAAAATTAAATATATATTTATACATATAAATCGGCTATATATATATTGTATATATAATCCGTTTTTCGTTAAATATATAAACCGCTTCCGCTCCGTATACGATACCATGATTCCCAACAAAAACAAGTATATATAGTAAGGGGATTCGGTTTCGGTGTACGTCGGTTTGATTTGTTGCGGTGCTTGTACTTGGTATAGCAACTAAAAGAAAATAATCAAATGCTTAAAAAGATGTTATGGTACCGACATTTGGTATAATAATTAAGGGGAAATATGTAATTAATTTTATGGGCTGGGTAAATATGTAATAAGGCAAGTTAGGAAGGGGAAATATGTAAAAAACCCAAAAATTAAAAAAATTAAGTTATGATAAGATGGAGAAAATTACAATTTTTGTCCTTTAAAAACATCAAAACTATGGACTGGGTCCTTTAAAACTTTTACTTTCAGTCTTTATCCTTTATATGAAAAGTTGCCACGATTTTTGTCCTTTACACTTAACCCAGTTAAACAATTCTGTTAAGTTACCCCACGTGCAATGCACGTGAGGGCATAAACGTAATTTTAACCCCCCCCCCCCATTTTAATCCCTTCCTTTATAATCTGATTCAAACAAAACCCACATCCCCCAAATTCTTTCAAACCCTAATCCCTAATATAAATCAAACACAGACAAGAATTGATCCCAAAATCAAACCCTAAAAACGTCATCGATCATGGTTTTCTGCTGGTGTGGTGCTGTAGCAGTTGTGAAGACGTCTTGGACAGTAAGAAACCCAGGTCGACGTTTTTTTGCATGCCCTGTTGAGGTAAGAAATTACATTGTTAAAGCTATAATTAGTTGTTCATATTATGAAAATCAAATTTTTTTTATTCAGGGGTCCCAATGTCGTTTTATTGGGTGGTGTGATCCTCCAATGTGTCAAAGATCAATGGATGTGATCCCTGGTTTGTTGAGGGCAAGGAATCAGCTTGAAGAGAACCTGAGGCAAAGTCGAGCAGATGCATTGAAGTTCAAGAATTGGTTGATCTGCAGCTGGGTTTTTTTCTTTGTGGTTTTAATTTCAGTCAACCTTAGGGTTATGTAATGTATTAGTTAGGTTATGTAATGAATCTAATGTAGTAGTTGGGGGTTATGGTTATGTAATTTTTTTACTGGAATGGTGGTTATGATGGTTATGTAATGGTTTGACTGGAATGGTTATGAATGTGATGTTTTGACATATATGTTGGTTATGAATGTGATGTG
The DNA here is from genome assembly GCA_032199755.1 of Ambrosia artemisiifolia. NCBI lineage: Eukaryota > Viridiplantae > Streptophyta > Magnoliopsida > Asterales > Asteraceae > Ambrosia > Ambrosia artemisiifolia. The sequence continues at coordinate 31,691,627 of CM063527.1, read as the reverse complement.
TTGTCTTTTGACCCATTATCCCATTTTAGACAAATACTTACTACATTAACCTGTAAAAAAGAAGTGGCCCATTTTGACCCATTATCCCATTTTAGACAACAACAATAAACTAAGCTACAATAACAACCCATTTTGACCCATAATAAACTACAATAAACTGCAACTTTTGACCCATAAACTAACCTACAAATAAACTGCAACTTAACAACCCATTTTGACCCATAAACTAACCTACAAATAAACTGCAACTTAACAACCCATTTTGACCCATAAACTAACCTACAATAAACTGTAACTTAACAACATATCATAAACTAACATTTCATAAACTCACATTTCATAAACTGACATATCATTAAAAACAGCCATATCATAAGCTGCAAACAGAACATCCAGTCAACTACAAACAAAAGAGCCAATGTCAAAGATCAAAAGACAACCACAGTCAAGTACAAACATCAAAATACTAAATGTTCCATGGAATTAATCAACAAACTAAGGTTACTACCATGGACATACAAAAGAAACATTAACATAAACCCTCCTACTTCTTGCAAGTCCTCTTGTTGTGGCCTTTTTGCTTGCAGTTGCCACAAACAGTCCCCTGCTTCTCCTTTGATGCTGAAGTCTTGCCCCTGCCCTTAACTTTATCAGCCACCTTGCCCTTACCTTTTCCCTTCATAGCTTTTGAGGTTGACTCTGAAAACCTTGCTTTCTTACCCTTCCTGCCCTCTTCAAGTTCCATATTTGACTTGTTCCTTGCCTTTTTGGGTCTCCCAATTGGTTTATGATAAACAGGTGGTACTATGAGTGTAGTCACCTGAGACTTTGGCCACATTGACATTCCATTTATAGGGTAAACCTTGTACTTGCACACTTCTTTCCACCTCTCAACACTATACAGAGGACTAACAAATGTTTCAGGTATACCAACACCTGGAGCATGTGCAAACATGTTCCAAATAGCTGCCACTGCATGTCTGCAAGGTAACCCAGTGATTTCCCAAGCCCTACATGTGCATGTTCTTGTTTTCATGTTAACCACATACTGATCACTATTTGCTCCTACCCCAGTAACCTGATAGTGTTCTTCCCCATTCCAGTGTACAATATACCTACAAGGGCATTTATACAACATATTGAATCATCTTGAACATGATAACAACAGTTGTACTATAGTGAATGAAATAAAACATTTATAACAACATACCTGCTAGCATCCTTCTTAGTTGTTTCAAATATTTCAGCAGCATATGGTGTCAACATTCCATTACACCTCTCAATGGTCCTCAAACAATTAACAATCCTCCTCATAAGGTACTCTCTAACATATTCCAACATTGTTATAATGGTTTGTCTCTTCCATCTAACAGGTTGGCATTCAAACTTTCACACATGTTGTTCAGCAAGACATCTGACTGAGCCCTACCTGTTTTCACATCAACCAAGGTATTACCATCTACATTGTATTGTAATTCTAAAAAGAGAAATATTCTAAATATTTACTTACCATTGAAGTGGGACCTTGACCAATGTACTGGTGGAATTTTAGACAACCATAGATGTGCATCCTTGTTTATGGCTTTCAACTCATCCATTGCCCTCATGAAATGAACAACAGTTGTGCTTCTAGCTGCTTTCCATACTGCATCCTTGTAAATCTGCCCTCTATAAATTTGTCTCATGTTTTCATAGATATGTCTAAGACAATATCTATGCTCAGCTGCTGGTAATACCTTCTTTATTGCAGGTATGACACCCTATTATTATAACAAAACAAAAGGCAGTGATTAAACACTAAATTGCAAGTAACAAAAAAAGACATTAAATCACTAACCTTCTGCCTATCAATAATGAAAATGAATGTTGATCTCCTATCCAACTCCAGATCATCAGCAAGGCACTCCAGAAACCATGTCCAACTGCTAAGTGTTTCAGACTCTACAACTGCATATGAGACTGGGTATATCCCATTGTTTGGGTCAAGACCAACTGCAGTTAGTAACTGACCAGGGAATGGTCCTTTAAGGAATGCCCCATCCAATCCCAACAGATCCCTCCCAATTGCCTTAAATCCATGCTTCAAAGACCCTAGACATATGTAGACCCTCTTAAACCTTGTATGATTAGATTTTGGATCTGTGTGTGGTACAACATCTAGTTTAACTGTGGTACCAGGATTTGTTCTCATCAATTCTTCAAGATAATCCCTTAACATTCCATATTGTGAACTGAAATCTCCATGAATCTGTTCCATAGCTATTTTCTTGGCCCTAAATGCTTTCATCTGAGATATGCCAACCTCAAACTTCCTTTGGAACTGGCCTTGAACTGCTTTCACTGTGATCTTTAGGTTTTCATGCAGTTGTTCAATGAGTTGTTGAGATAGAAAGGTGGTTGTGCAAGCATAAATGGACCTGCTTTAGAGACACTTATGTTGAGTATCCAATGTTCAGATAAACCAAGATCCAGAATTTTTGTCCCTTGAAAGTAATAACACCCAAGGGCATTTATGGCAATTTGTTGGTGCCTTTTTCCCTCTACCACCAACATGTTTCACATCTGGTCCTTTAGATGATCCACTTGCCTCATTACCACCCACTTGATTATTATCAATTCCCCCACCTAACACTTTTTTAAAGTAGGCCCCACCATCTTCACTTTCTCCCCAACACATTGCCCTAACCCTATCATTGTCATCCTTAATAATCCTAATTTGTCTCCTAGTTTCCACAGCATGTAGTTTTATCATTTTTTTAACTTCTTCTTTTGTCCCAAACACTTGTCCTTCACAGAATATGGAATCTTTGCCTTTTTCTTTTCTCATCATCCTCAACTTCCTTTTCCTAGGGTCAATACCACCATCAGAATCAATACCACTATCATAGTCATCATTGTTAATAATCTCATCATTCATTACTAAATTGTCTAATTGATCATTAGGGTGGTAGTTTTCTACATCTGCATCAGTGTGCAACCTGAAATCAGTCATGTCAACCTCATAATCATTGACAATATCAGCATCATCTAACTTAAACTCATTGTCACTCTCACTCTCATCTCCACTTTTATCATCACCCTGACTCTCACTACCATCTATACCATCTTCAGGCACATAGTAATCTTCATCAGCAGAGCTGTCTTCATCATGCTCTTTATCATTACCCCCCATATCATTTACTTGGTCATTTGCAACACAATTTTCATTAAGTTGATCATTCAAATGATGTTCTATACCATTGCCCCCCATATCAGCTTTTTCACCAAAAAATGGATCAAAGTTTGGATCATCTAAATTAACATTTAGACTAACATTTACTTGATCATTTACAACATTACCCCCTACATCAGGTTCATCATTTATCCAACCCAAACACAATCTTTTCTTAACTGTAGTAACATCAAGGATTGCCACTATCTCTTCATCAGTTATCTCCTCAATTATAACCTTGCTAGGTGAACAGAAATAAGTGTGCACAGTTGTTTGGTCATGTTCCACATATACAGTCATCAGCCTATTTTGATGATCTAACACATATTGTGCAAAACCTAAGACATCAGCATCACTACCTAAGGCCCTTAGTCCAAAATCTAACTCACCATTTGGAATTAAATAGTGATAGTACCTAACACACCTGGCATCATAACCTAACTGTTCCAAAATACGATCCATTGTGTGAACAGAAAACTTATCTATGTCTAACATGTCTACAATGTCTTCCAAGCCTCTTTCATACATCCTTTCTGGAAATTTAGAAAAAACACCACCATGATGCAACTTGATTGAGAACAAATGTCGACAACCAACTGCATTCATGAAATTCGAACATTAGATACCCAATGTAAAAAAAATGGAGAAAAAAACTTAATCGATGAACAGGAAGCTCATACCGTATAATTCTTCAACCTCAGATTGTTGTAATACATTACGAATTATAAAACGAGGTCTAGATTCATCCATTGTTGTTTGATCAGTGTAGTTTTAGGGTTTCAATTTTGGGGTTTTGCTGTGTTAATGGACGTGGGTTTTGTTTGAATCAGATTATAAAGGAAGGGATTAAAATGGGGGGGTTAAAATTACGTTTATGCCCTCACGTGCATTGCACGTGGGGTAACTTAACAGAATTGTTTAACTGGGTTAAGTGTAAAGGACAAAAATCGTGGCAACTTTTCATATAAAGGATAAAGACTGAAAGTAAAAGTTTTAAAGGACCCAGTCCATAGTTTTGATGTTTTTAAAGGACAAAAATTGTAATTTTCTCTGATAAAATGTGTATATTAGAGGGACTTGGTTTAGGTCAGTATTGATTTGGTTTGTTATGGTATAGATACTTGGTATAGCAAACTGGGAGAGAAACTAAAAAGGAAAAATAAGTCGGTATGGTCAAATGTTGGTATTGGTTGGTTTTGTTCGCCATGGTACTGG